>CM070075.1:26358726-27733314 GCA_036250285.1 Pyrocoelia pectoralis
GCATATCTATGCGCATATATGTGACTTTTTATGTGCATATTATCCGCCCTCTACTAATAAGTAACACTGAAGCCACAGCCAAGTTAGACAACCCTTAACGAATGGGTATCTCTATCTCTTTCCTTCGCACGCAAAGTCATACTCAACGTCGTAACACAAGAAATAAAATAAAATACGTTGGCAGTTACGTCTACCCTACTACCACAACAAGCTAGAAAGCGACAGAAGTACCTACTCCGCATCTGTCTTCTGGCTGCAACGCCTACAATGCATTGGAATAGTCCGTATCCCTTCCAGTTGCGCATAGCGTACAGTTCAATGTTTCGGAGTCACTAACGCTACGACGTTAACAGCCGATCGCAAATCGCGTAATGTAATCACTAGCCTTGGATATAAATACAGGGTGATTCACCACTATTCCCTCGGTCTCTTATGCCTAAAGGGTACAAGATATCAGCTTCATTTTTTAGTGAAATATGTAAATTGATAACGACTATTTTTTAAAATTATTTCACTTATACAGGATGCTTCACAAAATTGTAATATATCAAAGTTATGTTTTTTTAAATGCAACCCCCTGTATTTTATTACATTTTTAGATTATACGTTAAAAACTAAGGTAACTTTATTAAACGTTCCCTATACCTATCGCTTACCAATTTTGAGAAAATTGTGATTTTAAGAAAAATATTCAATTTAAACAACCCCTAATAACACGGAAACCACTTACTTTTAGTAACGCAAATTTATATCGATTTATCTTGACCTTTAAGGCTTTTATTTGCACTACGTAGGATTTCTATATTTTGTACAGGGTGTTTAGAAAAAGGATTCATATTTTATATTTTTCAAACATCAAAAACTCACTTAACTTAAATGGAACACCCTGTATGTTTTTATTCTATGTTGAATAACTTTTCATTTTCTATCAAAAACTATGAGTGATTGATATGCCTAAAATCAACGATTAAAAAGTTATTGAGATTTTTCTCTAAAATTTGTACGGAAATGGTTTCGTTTGCATTCTAGTAGGCCATGATTTTTTTTATTGTAGTTGATAATTAGATATGGGATCATAACTTAATTAAAAATGAAATTAATAACAAGAAGTAATCATTTATGAAAAATAATGGTATAGTAAATGCTCAATTTGATGACCATTTTCTTCTATGCACAACCGCACTCGATTTTCAAAGATCTAACGTTTCTCAGGATATCTGGTGTTATAGTAGTAAACGCATCCTTTATTGTAATCTTTATGCCATCAGCAGTGGTAGGTGGAGTGTTGTGGACCCCTCCTTCCAATCCATTTATTGAGGAATTGTCTATCTAAATATTTTTGAAAAAAACATAAATACCATCCTTATCACATTCAACTTCACCAGAATTTATATGGACGAGGCTTTCAACAAAGGTCGAATTTTTGTTTATGGAGTCTCGAAAAAGTTGGAGAAGAAGATGAATTCTTTAAATATGTTTTGTTTACCGACGAATCCACTTTCCACAACATAATGGCTTGGTAAACCGACATAACTTTCATTACTAAATCATCACCTGTATCACACTGTTGATCGCCAAAACCGGTGGAGCCCTCAATGTATTTGGGAGAATTTTGATTTTTTGATGGAAACTTGAACAGAGTAAAATTTTTACGGATTTTAGAACAACACTTTTTCGAGTCTTCTTGATGAAGTTTGTTTAGATATTATTATTATTATTATTATCATTAAAAATTTAGTTTACAACACTCCACCTACCACCGCTGATGGCATGAAGATTAGAATAAAGGATGCGTTTGCTACTATAACACCATAACGTTAAAAGATCTCATGAAAACGAGTGCGGCGGTTATGCATAGGAAAAAATGGCATTTACTACAGTATTTTTTCCATTGCTTTAATTTCATTTTTAATTAAGTTTTGATCACATATCTAATTATCAACTACAATAAAAAACAATCAGGGCCTACTAGAATGCAAACAAAACCATTTCCATACAAATTTTAGAGAAAACTCTTAATAACTTTTTAATCGTTGATTTTAGACATATCAATTACTAATAGTTTTTGATAGAAAATGACAAGTTATTCAACATAGAATAAAAACATACAGGGTGTTCCATTTAAGTTAAGTGAGTTTTTGATGTTTGAAAAATATAAAATATGAATCCTTTTTCTAAACACCCTGTACAAAATATCGAAATACTACGTAGTGCAAATAAAAGCCTTAAAGGTCAAGATAAATCGATATAAATTTGCATTAGTAAAAGTAAGTGGTTTCGGTGTTATTAGGGGTTGTTTAAATTGAACATTTTTCTTAAAATCACAATTTTCTCAAAATTGGTAAGCGATAGGTATAGGGAACGTTTAATAAAGTTACCTTAGTTTTTAACGTATAATCTAAAAATGTAATAAAATACAGGGGGTTGCATTTAAAAAAACATAACTTTGATATATTACAATTTTGTGAAGCATCCTGTATAAGTGAAAATAATTTTAAAAAATAGTCGTTATCAATTTACATATGTCACCAAAAAATGAAGCTGATATCTTGTACCCTTTAGGCACAAGAGACCGAGGGAATAGTGGTGAATCACCCTGTATATGAATGCAAATAATTAACTCACCTGGTTGTCAGTCCATTTCCTCGCTTGGCAGGTGTCTTGCCATGCATGGATTCGAATTCGATTTCATAGTATAGCAAAGAGTCTTTCATTCTTCTGTTCATATACTTTGAAGCAGTTGCAGTTCTTCTTATATAACATTTTTGCTTGTTAACTTCTTCATATTTCTTTACAAATTTCGAAAGTTCTGTATACGTCTCAAAGTGTTGACCTACATAAATCTTTTATCCAGTTTCACCTTCTAAAAGAGTATAGAATTATGGAATAGATAAGTTGGCAAAACAAATGGTATTTATGAGAATAATTTGTGTAAAGGTCGTTTTACACTATAAATCAATTGTACAATTTATTGGTCACATAGTTTTTAAGTGAAGTGTAAATAGTCATAATAAACTAAATACGTGCCCTGTCACACTTTTAGCAAAGAGTATAATAACAGGAGAAGAGAGACAACCGTATGGATAAACGCGTAGGAGGTAATATGTGTTGCCTATGGGTCAATATCCTTATTTTATCTTTGCCCTTCTATTGTAGAAAGAGCAAAGTGAATTTTTGCTTAATGAAAGAAAAAGATGTAAGACAACCATTATTACGTGCGACTGCTTACAGAAGTGCTCCCACCAATCACGTTGCAATAATGTTGGTGCCTCAATTTAAAAAGAAAGAGATGAGTAATACGTTTCTTCATCTCATTCGTTTTCATCTCACCATCGTTTCCGTCTTTTTAATATTTATTGTCAATGGATGGTTATGATTAAGCCCGAATTAGGGCGAAACGTCAACCCTTTTAGGGTAGTTTGCAACTACCTAAGCATCACATTTTATAATTTAGCTGTAAAATATATTTTCCACATCGACTAATTAATTAATCACAGCTACAAACTAATGTTATTTTATAATGGTACAATAAGGTTTAAATCAAGATCGAAAACAAAACAAATGTTCGAAATGCCTAAGTGATTCTATACATACCATTTGAAAAGAATTGTATGTAATGTTGGCAACAGTGTAGCGTAGGTGTCAACACTGTACAGGGTGGGCCAAATTCGATGTTTTCAAGGGATACAGCAAAAACCATAAGAGTTAGCAAAAAACTAATAAGGTACTTATGAGCTCTTTTTAAAAGAAAAAATCGGTGGCATAAACAGATTACCCATATCACGATTATTTACGTAGATACAGGGTGAAAACTAAAAAGTAGCATTTTCGAAAACCTCAATATTTTCTTTACTATAGAAGTTAAGGTCATGATATTTTCAGGATATAGGTAAGAGGATACGGCAATTTTAAAAATGGGATCAACAAATTTCTAGGCCTACTAAGTTGCGCACGGCCAAAGTCAACTTTCATTTTTCTTATGGGCGCCATATTGGATTTTCACTTTATCAAAATTCTCATTTAAAATGCCCTTCAACCATGTATAACATGTTTATGTTTGGTCAACATAAATAATAAAAAACAACAAAATTAAGATCTCGTGGTAGTAGGCTTTGATATTTTTATTCAATTTTTCCATAGTGGGCTTTGCTGTCTCTTTTTTAATCATCTAACTGTCAAAATAGAATTTATTGTCAGCGATAGAGAATAAAACACTGCAACGTATCATATTTATCAAGTAATTCATTTTAAAACTCACAAATTATTAACTGCACACAAATGACACCTACAATAAATTCTATTTTGACAGTTAGATGATTAAAAAAGAGACAGCAAAGCCCACTATCGAAAAATTGAATAAAAATATCAAAGCCTACTACCACGAGATCTTAATTTTGTTGTTTTTTATTGTTTATGTTGACCAAACATAAACATGTTATACATGGTTGAAGAGCATTTTAAATGAGAATTTTGATAAAGTAAAAATCCAATATGGCACCCATAAGAAAAATGAAAGTTGACTTTGGCCGTGCGCAACTTAGTAGGCCTAGAAATTTGTTGATCCCATTTTTAAAATTGCCGTATCCTCTTACCTATATCCTGAAAATTTGATGACCTTAACTTCTATAGTAAAGAAAATATTGCGGTTTTTCGAAAATGCTACTTTTTAGTTTTCACCCTGTATCTACGTAAATAATCGTGATATGGGTAATCTGTTTATGCCACCGATTTTTTCTTTTAAAAAGAGCTCATAAGTACCTTATTAGTTTTTTGCTAACTCTTATGGTTTTTGCTGTATCCCTTGAAAACATCGAATTTGGCCCACCCTGTACATACATGTGCTGTACTAATTAGTGTCTTAATAAATTCTCATATTATAATTACCGTATTTATTATTAACAAATAATAAATCTTACATGGTGTCAGGTGTTAAAGAGAGCCACTGAAAAATTCAAAAAATTGGACAAAAAAATTAGAGGTTAAAAAGTAAATTCAACAAAAATGGCAGAAGGAATGTTTAGGAGACCAAGGGAAATGAATTTCACTGAAAATGTAGCAAGTACATGGGATAATTGGAAACAACAATTTAATATATTCTTATGGGCTATCGCTAAGGATAGTACAAGTGAAAAGCGCAAACTTCCAATCCTGCTTAACGTAATCGGAGACGAAGGTGTAAAAATATTCAATTCATTTAAAGTAAATGAAGAAATTGAAGCTGAGTATAATTTAGATACTGTTACGGCAAAATTTGAAGCGTACTGCAAACCATGTAAGAATATAATTTATCGACGTTATTGTTTTCAGAAAATTAAGTAAAAAGAGGGGCAATCCTTTGATTCTTACTTGACCGAGTTAAAAACTGCAGGGGAAAAATGTGAATATGGAAATCAACTTGATCTATTAATAAGAGATAAAATAGTGTTTGACGTGAAAGATAAAAACCTTCAAGAAAAATTACTAAATGTAGGAGATTTAACATTAGAGAAAGCAGCAGATTTTTGTAGAACGTCGGAAATTTGTAAACTACAAATTAAAGAAATCTCTGGGGAAGATATGGCTTACAAAGTGATAAATCCAATTACAATTGCAAATAGAAAAACAAATACTAATCAAAAAGTTGCAACACAAAATTCCAAATTCAGAACTGAGATGAAAGTAGTAAATACAATAAAGAACTGTAGAAACCTGTGGTAATAATCACCCATTAAATCAATGTCCGGCATTTAATAAAAGATGTCTTGGATGCGGAAGGTTAAATCATTTCAGGAAGTGCTGCCGCAATTCTAAACGACAACTGAGAGGGGTCAATGAGTACGAAGTAACAGACGAGGGTGGGTACGGTGTTCCAAACGGAGCACGGTACACGCACAATAACTAATTGCACCAGGTCCGGCCCCAGGTGTTTAGCCGCCCTAGGCGAAATCAGCAATGCCCCCCCCCCAATGCAATGTTACGTTCCTTATATACTCATGCACAGTTTGTTACATATGTTACGTGTATATTTTTATATGGAACTATATAAGGACAATGCCTATACGCCCACAGATATTAATAACATTTTATATTTACACACTATAGAAATAGTATATTGAAAAACAAGTGTCACAATGAGACTTTTTGCCGCACGAATAGCAGGTTTCCAGACCGAGTGAAAGGAGGTCTGCAAAGGGATGAGTGCGGCAAAAAGTAATAATTGTGACATTATGTGTTTTTCATACTATTTTTTCTATTTCGCATGAATTTACTCTAACATTTTTAACAAATAAAGATACGTAATAAAATTGTTTTAGTGATTTTTTTAAATTATGTTGGCAATTCTGATATTTGTCAACTCAAATTTAGACAAGTTGTATAATAATGGTTTGGTTGACAGTTTTAGTGTTGTTAACTTGTAATTTACAAGTTGTAAAGTTAAAAAAAAATTAAATCCCTGTAACAGTACGGAAACAGAGCTTCCTTCCGTATCGTTTTCAGTACGGGTATAAAGCTATATAAACCGTCACGAAATAGAAAAAATTACATTGATTGTTTTCGGCTATTTTTTAACGGACTTGGCCGCTTAGAATTGCAGTTTCAGTGAATAGCTAAGCACAAAAGTATTTGATAAATTTACACCATTTGGCCGCCCTCAGATATCTGCCGCCCTAGGCGGCGGCACAGCTCGCCTGCCCCTGGGGCCGGCCCTGAATTGCACTCTAAAACGTTCGCACTCGTTTATTCACCTCCTTAATGTTTACAAGTCTAAATAACTAAGTCCTAAGAATATGTACACCTATAATACTACTATATGTCTCGTGATCCCCAGGAGATGCTACTCGACAATAATGATAGTTCTAGTCTGGCGTACGCTCAAAGGTTAGCTACTAGTGTGACTTGAGTCCGAGTGAACTGTGTCGTACTGAACCCTAGATAAAAGAGAGTATATAGATGTCCATCACAATGCTAAATCAACAAGTCATTATAGTACGATCCCTCTGCCGGCGTGGAGTGTGTACTAAATTGAAAACGGCGCGAAATTGATGCAATTTAAAAGTTTCAAGTTTCCTATTTTGTCAAGTTTTTTATAGATTTTGTTTTGGGAGCTGTTGTAAAGTAAACACAACAATATTACTAAAGGTTATTATTGAATTTAAAGAATAATAATAACAATATGTTTATTACAAAATAACTTAAAATTAATTGACAAGATACATATATAAAACTATCTATAAAAAAAAGAAAGAAGATAAAAAACATCGATCTTATTTATACACATTTATACATGATATAATTACTCAAATTCATATTTTAATAAGTAAAATAAACACGTCCACACAATCAGTATTAGGATTAGTTAGTTTTTGGTGTTGAATATTGTTCTTGTTTGTGATCTATTCTATTAATTAATTTGTTGATATCATGTTTTACTGTTTTAATAGTGACGTTGTGATTTTATGTAATAGGAATTAACTAGCCCCTGAAGAAGACACAAATCAGGTGTCGAAACGTTAGGCATGTTATAAATTAATAAAATTCACTAAATAGTTGTCCAATTAGCTTGCTTAATTATAATCCTAATATTAATATTTTATAGTTTTTTTATAATATTTTTTCTTGGCATATTGCTTTGCTTTTTTAAAGATGCCGGGAGCATTTTGTGGAAGTGGTCGCAAGTCTCTTGATGTTAGAATATTATTAATTTGTTTTGTAATATTAAATATGTTTAGCCTTACAAATCTTTTTAAAATGAGGTTATTAATTTTTTCATGTTGTATACATGGTGAAAGTTTTACGTTCCCTATTACTTTTAATACATTTGTAAGTAACCCTCTCTTAGATAAATGAGAAACTAAACTTTTTACTGTAATAAAATAAACCCGACTCATTTTTGTTTTGAAGGTGGTATTTACATATTTTAGTAGCCTTCTTCCTGTACTATATTCTTTCAGCTGTGTGAATCGGTTGCTTTCGTTACCAATATCTTCTCGACTTGTAGCAAATATTGAATTCTCGCACAAGCTGTAATCCTTTATAACTGGGGTAATTTTTTTGGAAATACATATATCCCAACACATAAGTTAATGAGGATTTTTCTATTATCCCTACATTGGGCGATTTCTCCGTGGTTGGCGCTGGAATCTCATCTATCCTCTGAATATGTGTGCTACCTCCCTAAAAATGTACATTTACACTGATGCAATTAATAAATGAAAGTTGTTCTTTCATTTCAAAAAATTGCTGTAAATGTAAGAGAAATCTTGCCTTGTCATCTTCACATTTACTTCCTGCGGAATTGCGTGATGAGGATAGGCCATTTATCAATACTGATTTATAATATGGAGTAAATGCCTCTGGTGTTGGATTTATGTTGCGGCTTCCTCGGTGTCGAATTTTTCCAAAAAAATTTTCTAAGGCATCTTGGTTGAAACACCATGCGTTGACGAATTTAAATCCAAAGGAAAACAGCCGTTTTATTAAAATACTTATATTTTTCACTGTTTTAATGAAATTTATAACAGATGGCGGAACTGCTTGTGCTTTAGCATCTTTTACATTAAATGTCATGCTCGTCAGAATTTTTATAGCTTCGACCCAAAATGTCCAATGTACTGACTTACTGGTTACTTTGCATTTCAGAAACCTTTTTTTTGAATCCACTACCATTCAACGAGTCAAATAAGTCGTTCATAAATTCAAAAAACTTTGCTGTATCCTGAGCTTCTTTTTCTAAATGCAGTATGTCGCCCTCTATTTCAACACGATGCCCTAAAAAATGAAAATTAACATAAGATGTTGAAATGCCATATAAACCCACCATAAATTGCATGACTATTTATTGCAACTGCAGCTGTTCTACTCAAACTTTGTGTGCATAATGAGACTTTCATTTTTTTGCTTTCAGTAGGTTGTATATGGTCGTCAGTCATGTTTGGAAGGTAACACAAACTGCCCATATAGGGGTCCATTTTATAAGCAGTCACCAAATGTGACCACTTTGCAGTTTTTTTGGTATTTTCCATAACAAAATCAACATTTTTCTCTAATAAATTGTTGCGTATACCTTTAATCAGACGTGGGGGATCAAATAAAGGCACAACTATCTGTCCATCAATTTTAAAATAAAATTCACTCAGGTCCATGTCCTCTTTATTTCTAAGCTTGGCAGCTCTCGTTTTTTCAACCAAAATGTTGAGAGCCGCTGAATTGTTGGTGCCCTCGTCACAAATAGTGGTCACAACGATCAGTCCTGCTTCCCTGAGTTTTCGAATCAGATCTTAGATAATATAGTTATAGGCCATATCGTGACTTTTATTAGCACCAGAAACAAAACCATAGTAAATTGGTTGTTTCCATTGCTTACGTACTCCTCGTATCATGAACACCTTAAATTGGTATAAAAACATTAAATCAGAATATTATAAATGAAGAAAGTTATTAAATATAAAATCGACATTTCTGAATAATTACTCTTGGTCACTGCAGCATAGCAAAAACATGGAAAACTAATAGGTGGAAGTCAGGAAAACCAATACACGATGAATCAGAAGTACAATAATACCACACTTTTCATTTTGTATTTATTTGTAAATAATTAGGTATTTCTCTTACCTGAGCATGATTAGCAATGTTCTCAGAGGTCTTATACTCAAGATCTTCAAACCCATCTACGCAATCTTCTTTGCTGTTATAACTAAGATGAGCTTCCAAACTCATTTCATCAAACAACAGGCTGACATATCGGTCCAATTGGTTTTTGAAACTTGACGAAGTAGCTTTTAATAACTCAAATACTTCATTGTTGATTCCTGGTCTTATAGGAATTTTATTAGCAAACTTTAGCACAGTTTGCTTAGATGGCAGTATAAAAATTTTAGATAAAAAACGATATGCTGAACCACTTTGCTTATACAGTGCCAAAGCTAAAGTTACATCTTCATTCGTAAACGAACGCCCTTTTGGTTTTTTATTTAAATTTCGAACTTGACATTCCCAAAACTGTCTAGCTGTTTGATTTACTTCCATATTATTAAAAATGGCATGCGAACTGAATTTTTTAGCTCTTTTCAATCTTTCTTGAAAAGATATTTTCGAATTTCTTATATTACGTGCTTCCTTTCTTAGAGTTAAAATTTGACGATACAGGATTTTTTTTCGGTGACAAACATTTTTCGCTTGAGCAGCCAACTGAATTTAGTAACAATGATCTTCGGGCACACTCTGTAAAATAAAAACATAGAAAGCTACTTCAAATTTGTTACCTTATGTATTATTTACTATTTTTCACCGGGGTAGATGGTATATCATTTGACGTGGAAGAATTGAAAGAGGTACTAGATGGTTTATTTACGTCTGGTGTTTGTAAGAAAATATGATTCAGAGGTAATTCAATATTTCCAGTTGGAATTAATGATGCAGTTTCACCCTCGGTAATGATCTCTGAAATAAATGATCGTAAGTTAAGTTTATATAATTGGGTGAACATGTAAAAACAAATACATAAGTAATTATAAAAAACTTAATACCTGGCATATTTAGTGAAGG
Source organism: Pyrocoelia pectoralis (assembly GCA_036250285.1). Lineage (NCBI taxonomy): Eukaryota > Metazoa > Arthropoda > Insecta > Coleoptera > Lampyridae > Pyrocoelia > Pyrocoelia pectoralis. The sequence continues at coordinate 26,369,251 of CM070075.1, forward strand.
ATATGCAGTTCTTTTAAGTAGTTTATTGGAAACATAATCACATGCTTTAAAGTGAACATTGCACACGCTTCGATTAGCATAAACCTATCCACCACGTTTTTGTTCGAACATAGTTCAATCCATTTCTTGAAGAAGTCAAGATTTTTTCGAGGGCCCGGAAACCGGTGCGTACTATATTCTTTTCGTCCAACACAACCATCGATGGAGCAATGTATAATTGGCATTTTAAAATTTTAGGAATTAATAATACAACGATGAAAAAACACATAAAATAACATAACACAGCACAGTTTTCACTTGTAAGATAATAAATTCAATCTCCTTTATCTAGGGGAAAGTCACAGATTAAAAAAAGCCCGTAACGCGTCAAATAGAGAGGTCAAATAGTCACTAGAAATAGTATAAATAGTACCTAAGTTACTAGAAATACATTCGCGACCGCCATCTATAGGTGTGGAGTGTGAAACTTTTAAGAATTAAAAACCGGTATAACTCAAATACATCTATTAACTCTTTTTTGTCTAGGTACTGAACTGTCGATATGATGTTGTTGTGGTTGGATATTGTGATTCCGTGAGAGAAGCTATGGTGATATCTAAGCGTATGCGCCCTCTCACGGTTCAAGTTTGGCGGAGGTGCTTATACCTTCCTACCCTGCGTGTGTCTTGTGTTGCCTGTTTGTCTTGTTACAACTTTAAATAGACAGCTTATCAACAAATAACAGCGAGGCAACAGAATGGTATGTGAATTTAAAATTACATGTAAAATGAGGTGGCTTTGTGACTGGCGTGTGACTTTATGACTCAACGTAGTGCACAGGTTTCTAGATGCGCAGCTAATATTTGGAGTCACTTTGATTCAACGGACCTCGAGTGGCAGTTAAGTCGAAGTAGTGTGTGTAACTTAGTGTTAAATTTAAAGTGATTTAATAAAAACTGTGCTTCTAACGTGGTCTATTTTGTAGGTAACTAATTATTTGTATTTTGCGATTAGTGTGAAAATTTCATTCACATAGCATAATATACTGTAATAAATGGCGTAAATGTTAGTGTAAACGGCTAATATTATGGCTGCCAGATCCCGGTCTGAGTTGGGTGAAATTTGTAAACATACATCAATGGCGTAAGGTTTTATATTTTTTCAACAGAATGCATGGTGAAATTGTGACAAAAATAATGAACATTGGGGTGACTTTCTGACATTGCTTTTTATGTACTAGTAAGATTTTCGACCCATGAAGGGCAAATGGCGCGAAATTTTGCCTGAAAATACTTAAGAACATGTCTAACTCTCTAAAACATTTTTGGAATTTAAAACATGATATTACTGTGAATGAAGGTTTAGTCTTGTATAATGAAAAGATAGTCGTACCAGTGTAGTCTTATCTCAATGTCAGGATGATCCGTGATTATTTAAACAAAACCCACGACCACATTTTAAAAAAAAGAACCACCACCTTTATTATTCTCCTAACCTACAACAACTGTATATATATCGTCCTTTTATGTACAGGGTGAGTCAGAATATGTGGGAAGTACGATAACTATAGATAATAGGCATAAAATAAAGATGATTGTTTATACAGTAAACGCCAAACAAAATCCGTTGCACGTCAGCAATCAGCTGATAATTGACGTCCCTGCCGTAAATGTAACGGCATAAAAATCGTGAAAATTCGACCTGTAAACATTAATTTCATCAGAATTTTATGATCGCCACGTTGGTAACAATGGATTGTTTTCAGCAACGATGCCAATGCCAATTCCATAAGCTATCAATTTTGTAATGTTTTGTTGTGGTTATGTTTTGACCGTCACAATTTTGAAGTTTTGATTTTGTTTTTTATTTATTATAACTAAAGTTACGAGTGAACTCAGAAGTTTTATTTGCGTTACCTTCTTTCAATTACAACCTGGCAACATTGCCCCCAACCTACGTCACTCACATTATATGACGTGCAACGGATTTTGTTTGGCGTTCACTTTATATACTTACATCCTAGCATGCACAGGTAAAAAGTTATTAGGTCTTCAAAGTTAGAAAAAAAATTACTGTTTAATTAATAACTTATAAACTAATTAAATGTAATCGACTATTTTTTGTGGTTGTTAATGAATACTTAAAAACCAAAAGCTGTGCAAGTTTAATGAAGTTTAAATAAACAGAAGATGGACATCAGGCCCTAATTGTTATTCCTGATGTTCAGGGGATGTTCCTAGTTGGTCTTTGACCGTTTATTTACTTAAATTTTATTTTCTTTCAAAATTTCCCCTTAAGGTGAGTGTTAGGTTAAGTACCTCATTGTTTGCTAATAGTTGTTTATTGTTTTAGCTTAAAATTCTCTTATCCGCTTGATAATGAAGCCAGTATGGCTTCGAAACATGTAGCGCTTACTTATAATTATTTATAATTTTTTAACTTTAAAACTTTTCAATTTCCACTATTTCGCTTCACGTTTTAACTTTTGTTTGATGATTGCCACAACCCTAAGGATGTAATGGTCCCAGATGGTTTTTTAATAAACCCTGGTATTCCTGTTTCAATAATTTTAATTTGTGAGTTTTGCATTGGCTCATGTTTTAACATGTTTATGATGATCGCCACAATCCCAAGGATGTAATGGTCCCAGATGGTTTTAAAATAAACCCTGGTATTCCTTTCTCAAAATTTCAATTTGTGAGTTTTGCATTGGCTCACGTGTCAGGTGCTTCGGCGCATTATCTTAAAAAACATAACAAATCTGTCATCTCATTTCATCGTCTGTCATCACACTGTTTTACTACGTAACGTAATTTTGGAGATTAAATTATATAAAGGGAGGCTTCGAGTTTTTTCTGACTTTACCTAAATTTTGCTCCCTTATTTTGAGTCCCGAACCACTACTTCATGATGTCAATCATCTTTATTTTATGCCTATTATCTATAGTTATCGTACTTCCCACATATTCTGACTTACCCTGTATATCGTCCTCCACTAACTATTTCTTATACTTAAAATTTTCCCTACATACTATTTACCAATACTGTTGCCGGTTTCACAAAATTATTAATCCTACACCAGATAGTCTACAATTGTATATTTTGAAAATATTGCATGAGAATCATTTAGGTATCGAAAAAACAAAGCAAAAAGCTAAGGAATTCGTATATTGGAAGGGAATGTCAAAAGATATTTATGATTTTATTCATAAGTGTAATAAAATTATTATTAAATAAAATTACTGGGAATTTATAAATTTAAAAGCAAAATCACTCAAATTAATAGGTCAGTGTGGTAATTTTGCGGTTAAATAAACACAAAAACTCTTATATGTTCAAACAATATTGTAATTGATTGAAAAAAAATATCAGAGACATAACTAGAATGTAAAATGTATTAGAAATTTAATTAAAACTATTGAAAGGGAAAAGGTTTACTGGGTATTTTACAGCATCTTTACTGTTCTGTTCTTATACAATATTTTGTCAAGTCCCTTAATCAGTGTCACTCTCAATGTCCATTAAATCTTCTTTATCCGTCTCCTCTTCTTCTACATTTCCATTTTTGTAATTCGCTTGAAAATGGGAGCAGCTGTTTCCCGAAACATGTCGCATATAACCGCATAATCTTTGGCTTCACTTCGATTATTACATTATATTAAAGGGGAGGTTGTAAAGCTTTTATTTTCTTCAAAAGAGAAGATGTTGTGTCGTTTGATTTTTTCAAGTGTCAGTTCATCAATTAAAATTGACAATGAGACGGTGTCAGTAGATCCTGTGCTATTATTCCAACATATTTCCCTGATGAATAAGTCCGACGATCAACTGAGAGGATACTTCCAGTATGAATTGGCCCCATACCCGTTATCAATGTTTGATGAAAGTGGAATGCGCAAAAATACTAAGTCAACTATGTATGAATGTTTTGCACCGACAGCTATAGAATTGCCCGATCATATGATTCATGTAGTGGATGGCGGGTTTCTCCTCCATCGTGTTTGTGGGCAACAACGAGAAACATTTGACCAAATAATCTGCAAATACGTGGAGAAATGTTTCAAGCCTTACCGCATCATCGTATTTGACGGATATCCTGAAGATGCAGTGGCTAACAGCACCAAGTACATGGAGAGACTGCGAAGACAGACTAAAAACACTTCTATGGACATTTTGTTTGACTCAACAATGGCAGCACCCGTCGCCCAGGATAAGTTTCTCTCTAACAACGCCAATAAAGAAAGGTTCATACAAATGTTGAGTATCCGACTTCAACAATCGAATTTCGTGTGTAAACAAGTCTATGAAGATGCTGACGCCCTCATAGTAACAACTGCTCTTGAAATATGCGAAGATTACGATGCCGTTGCAATCGTGGGGGAAGACATCGATCTACTGGTGCTCATGACAGGTCTAAGTGCCGAAAATTCCAATGTTTACTTTGTGAAACGAAGCACAGGAAAAAAAGGACAACAATTGTACAGCAGCAATACCTTTCAATACCCATCGATCAAAAATTACATTTTATTTTTGCACGCATTCAGTGGTTGCGATACTACTTCAGCTTTTTTCCGAATCTAAACTCGTTAAAGTCTTAGCCACTGATAAAGACCTTGAAATTGTCCTCACCATTTTTATCGCCTACCGCTCATCCTAACCATTTGGATATCTCTGCCCAGAAATTGATCAACGCGTTATATGGAACGAAGAAGACGCATTCGGCCCGGCCCGGATGAGTTTAGATTTGAAAGCTTTGCCAAAGCTACGGGGAAGAATTCCCTCAATCTCGCGTCATTGCCTCCAACACGTGAAGCTTCACGAGAGCATGCCTTCCGAGTTTATCACCAAATTCAAGCCTGGCAGGGAAACCATCTGCCACCAACGGATTGGGGCTGGAAACGTACAAGGAATGGCCTTGTTCCAGTGACTACGTCGAAAGCACCGATACCCGATGACTTGCTAAGGATTATTAGCTGCAAATGTGCAAAGGAGTGCAGTGGCAATTGCGGCTGCAGAAAAGTGGGTCTACGCTGCTCCGTCATTTGTGTAAATTACCAGGGGAAGTCTTGCACAAATGTCGATCGAGACGTGGACATCGAGGAAGATATCGATGAACAAATCGATATTGACTTGGAGAATTTTCTGTCTGTGGAAGAGAACGAGGGGAGAACGATTGAGCTTCATGATGAGCAGTTACCACCATCCAAGAGACAGCGATACACTTCAGACAAACCTTCTGTATATTATAAATAAATTGAATTATATTGCCGTGAATATTTTTTAATTATTTTTTGAGGATATCATCTTTATGAACGAATGAAGTTATTTCATGAAAAACATCTATGGTCCGACTAGTTCATCTAAAAAACCTTCGACGCCTGAACTAAAAGATTTATTCCTGCGTTTATACATTAAAACGGCAAGATTTGCGTATTTCGATTATAAAATTTCACCTAAATATCAAATTCTAAAAGTGTAATCCTCGCTCATCCGAACAGTTGCCGATTTTTACTCGTTCGGATTATCCAGGTTGTAGATACTGTATTCTAAATATTTTTTTACAATTATTGTAACATAATATTTATTAAATTAGTAACAAAGACGCGCGCGAACATCGGCGTTCGGGCTGTTTACACTTCCATACCGCCTTCAATATGGTTGTCGTTCTCCGTTATCGCCGTATGCTTGTCGCTTGTCGTACAGTCGTTTTCATAAGTTGTAAAGTTGTGTTGTGTTTTTGTGCGAGGTGTTCATACGTAAACTAATAACTAGTGACTTCAACGAGAGGGAGTACCTATAATTTTCCCAGTAAACCTGAGTAGCTCGTAAAAATACTTACGATACCAAATAATTAAAAAATTAGCGAGGTAAAAAAAGAAAATTATATCTTTTCAACGACGATTGGGAGAAAGAGTTTATGTTCACAATGGTAAAAAATAAGTGTATTTGCCTCATTTGTCGTGCTTCAGTTGCACTATCTATACGTGGGAACGTGGATAAAACCATGCACACAAAGTATGAAAAAGATTTTCCATCAAAGAGTGAGTTAAGAAGACGTAGGTAAAGTTCAAGATCTGAAAATGGTTTGAAGGCAGAGCAAGCGATGTTCACTAAGCCAGTTCATCAATCAAAAGCTACAACTATCGCGTGATTTAAGATTAGCCATATACTGGCGAAAAATAAAAAACCATTTGAAGACGGGATAAAAGAAGCATTTCTTGAAGCTGCGGAAACTTTGTTTGCAAACTTTAAAAATAAAGCAGAGATCATGTCGGCTATCAAAGAACTCCAGTTATCTCGTCCGACTGTTACCAGGAGAATTGAAATTATAGGAAAAGATATTGAACAAAAATTAAAAAATGATACCATGGAATGCAGATATTTTTCGTTACAATTTGACGAATCCACCGATATGACAGATACTGCCCAATTGTGTGTTTTTGTTCGGATGGTATTTTTTGATGATATGACATGTAAAGAAGAATTTTTGACGATTATTCCTTTGCAAGGAACTACCCGCGGTAAAGATATTTACGATTCATTCATCAATTTTGTAGAAACTACGAGCTGCCAATATACATATAAACTCGTCTCCATTACAACAGATGGAGCACCGACTGGTATAAAGACGACTGGTAAAACGAATGGATTTATTGCATTTTGTCGAGCTAATAATGATTTTCCATCATTTTTCTTATTTCATTGCATAATTCATCAGCAAGTCCTATGTTTCAAAATATTAAATATGAAAGAGATTATGGACACAGCTTTGAAAATAGTAAATTCAATACGAGCTCGAAGTTTAAAAAACAATTAGAAACTGGTGAATCCGAGCACACTGATTTGCTTCTCCATGCCGATGTTAGGTCGTCGAGTCGCGGAAAATTTTTGGAAAGGTTTCAAGAATTACTACCGGATATAATTTCTTTTCTAGATGAAAGAGGTGATAGATAACACTGAAATGCTAAGAAACGAAAAATGGCTCCGTAATTTTAATTAATAATGTCAGTACTCCCACTTTCTCGATAATTGACCGCGATAGGCCTATAATAATTTTAGACTATTTTAGACCACCATTTTCAAATTTTGGACCAACTCCAGTATTGGAGATTGGACAAAACCGGAATAGGAGCAATCATGGTGGTACCCCCACCACAATGTTATGTTTAGAGGTTATGCCTATAATTATAGACTAATTTTAGACTACCGATCGGCCATAGTGCCGATTTTCAAAAACCGCCCCTTACGGGTTAACACTACCCCGTTGATATACCGGCTGTATAAAATCGGCGGAAAACTGCGAACAAAGTGGTTTATAATTTTAGACTTCCATTTAACCATGGTGCCGATTTTCAAAAACCATCCCTTAAGGGTTAACACTATCCCCATGATATATCGAGTATACAAAATCGGCGAAAAATTACAAACAAATAGGATAATAATTTTAGACTAATTTTAGACTACCGATTGACAGTAGTGCCGATTTTTAAAAACCACCCCTTAAGGGATACCACCTCCTTCACAATGGAAACTAGGAACGTAAATTCTATTTTATTATACAAATAATCAACAACTTACATCTATTGGCTGAAACGGAGCCATATTGAACTGGAATTATTTTTAACGCATGTACAGTATCAATTCAGGATTGACCGTGAGGTTTTTGTGAATATTATGTGTTTTTTTGGATGTGTCCTGTATCTCCACCCAGACATTATTGATGCGTTTGCAGTATGACACAAGATGTCCGGCGGAATCATTCAACATTCTGTTCCCCTTTGGTGGCTCGTAATGCACGACGCCTTGCAGCCGATACGTATGATCGACTCCAACAAATCGTAGCTGTTCACCGATTTTCTTGAGTCCAACCGATTTACCACGGTATATCAACGGGGTAGTGTTAACTCGTAAGGGGTGGTTTTTGAAAATCGGCACTATGGCCGCAGGGTTACCAACTCTCAAAAATATTTTTCCCCAAACCTAATGTCAAAAACCCCTAAAATAGCCCCAATTACTTAGAAATCCCCCTAAAAAATAATTCTTTGTAAAAATAATAAATAATAATTAATAAATAATAAAAAATGTAGTGCTATTTTTTTAATAATTACTCTTTATTTATAAATTATGTAAAACATCAATTATAATTTCACTCTCTTCCCAAGTCTTCGTGTACTTCTGGCTGTACGTCTTCTTATTTTTAGTTGAACTAGTTTCTTTAGGCATCATTAACAAAACAAATTGCTTGTCGACACAGAAGTACAATCAACGTACTTATACGTATTTCCAGTAAGCATAGGCACAATAGCCACCAATCACCACAGATCACAGAGTAGGTTGTAATATATTTGTACTAGAAGAGTAAAAAATCCCTAAAAATACCCCTAAAAAAATAAAACCTCTAAAAAATCCCATTCCACTTATTTACCCCCTAAATTTGGGGGGAAACCCCTAAGTTGGCAACACTGTATGGCCGATCTTTAGTCTAAAATTAGTCTAAAATTATAAACCACTTTGTTCGCAGTTTTCCTCCGATTTTATACAGCCGGTATATCAACGGGGTAGTGTTAACCCGTAAGGGGTGGTTTTTCAAAATCGGCACTATGGCCGATCGTTAGTCTAAAATTATAAACCACTTTGTTCGCAGTTTTCCGCCGATTTTATACAGCCGGTATATCAACGGGGTAGTGTTAACCTGTGGGGGTGGTTTTTGAAAATCGGCACTATGGCCGATCAGTAGTCTAAAATTAGTCTATAATTATAGGCATAACCTCTAAACATAACATTGTGGTGGGGGTACCACCATGACTGCTCCTATTCCGGTTTTGTCCAATCTCCAATACTGGAGTTGGTTTGAAAATGGTGGCCTAAAATAGTCTAAAATTAGTCTAAAATTATAGGCCTATCGCGGTCAATTTTCGAGAAAGTGACATTTTCGGCGTCTGTAATTTGGCATTTTTGACAGATATTACAACTCATTTAAATTTAATTAATTTGGAGCTGCAAGGGAAGGATAAAACTATCATCGATGTGCACAGCGCAATAAACGCATTTAAAAATAAACTGAAACTACTTATGGATTTGAAGAATTATCCGGCTTTGAAAGCAAGAATCGTCTCACAGACAAATTATAACGTTACGATTTATGAGAGCGAAATTAAAAATTTACTGTGTGAGTTTGAAAGGCGTTTTTCCGATTTAGACAATTTAACTGATATTATAACTTTCATGTGTTGTCCATTTTCTTGTGTGGATATTGAAAAAACCGCTTCAGAAATATCAAACACGTTCAATTTGGACTTAATTTCTATCGAAAATGAGGTCTTGAAAATTATGTCAGATATACATCTCAAAGCCAGAGGAACAGATAACAAATATTGGGCTTGTTTACCTGAAGAAAAATATCCATGTTTGAAACAAATAGCTCTTCAATTAACAGCATTATTTGGATCAACTTATTTGTGTGTCTGCGTTTTCTGAATTGAAAATAATTAAATCTAAATATCGTAATCGGCTCAGTGACGAACATCTTAATTTATGCTTGCGTTTGACACTTAGTAATTATGTGCCATCCTATGAAATGTATGCAGATAACATGCAGTGCCATTCATCACCATCAAAATAACATTAGTAGGTATACCGGGAGTTCGGTCTCAAAGTCGAACATAGGAATTTAACATGGTATTGAACGTTTTTGCCAATTGTTGCTCGCCTATTTAACTTAGAGAAAAGGTAATAACATCAACAGAAAGAGAAAATTATAGCGATTCAAATAATACTACTGGCAAGACTTAAAGTGCGATTTATTCTTTTAAAATACTAACTTAAAGTATGACACTTTTGTATTGTAGTATTAAAATTAACGGCAAAGAAATGTCGAACTCTTCTGAAATTAGCGTCACTATGAAAGGTTTTCACCATAAAAACCCTTTCTTCGTTGGTGTAGGTATTCATTATTAGATAAATAAACTTTAATACGTGGTTTAACGTTAAATTCGTATTGACAAACAAACAGTACAAAAAACAATTGCTGTAAAATTTTAAAATCAAGGGAATGCTATTTCAAAAGTTTCATACTTTAAGTTAGTATTTTAAAAGAATAAATCGCACTTTTAGTCTTGCCAGTAGCATTATTTGAATCGCAATAATTTTCTCTTTCTGTTGATGTCATTACTTTGTCTCTAAGTTAAATAGCCGAGCAACAATTGGCAAAAACGTTCAATACCATGTTAAATTCCTATGTTCGACTTTGAGAACGAACTCCCGGTATATATTTGCAATTAATAAATATAACCACTTACAAACTTTGTATTTTATTTTTACCTAGTCGATCGCTTGCCGCCTAATGATTTTTTTGGTCGATTGGCGGTGGTTTAAGCCTGAGCACCCCTGCCATAGAGCATTCTATGACTATACTATACTTTCTATAACTTAGAGAATATACTATTCTACTCTACTTAGCAACTAATGTCTTGAAAGAAAACTTAACAGAACAAATAAATTTGAGCACACAATAGACCTTTTCAGAAAATCGAGTAGGTTCAATAGGAATTGCGTCTATAATGAATAGTCTTTGCATAAAATGATACTAACAGCTTTAAATAATATGTTCGCCAGGATTGTTTACCGCTACGTGATTAATTTGTGAATCTAGCTATCCAATTTGTTCATACTGTCTTCTCATATAAAACAGTGAATTAAATAAGGATGGTAAACATTCGCAGTGCGACGAAATCGACATACGGTATTGAATAAGCAAATGTTGTAGAAAGAGAGAGTAAACCTATAAATGCGAATTTAATTTGTTTTATATGCATATGAATTAAATTCTCATTTGACTAATATATAGGGAACGCCAAACTTGCGTGCACGTCGTCAATGACGTATTTCCATGTCTTTTGTGGCAAAGTTTCTATCGCTAACTGTATCATAAAATTTATAAAAAAACAACTCTAAAGACTATGCAATTAATATAAGACTTTTGAGATAAAATAATGTATGTGCACAAGCTTGTTTTTGTTGGGTTTAGACGCCTCTCAATGTAAAATGTTGTGATAAAATTTTAATCAACAGGCCAGTAAGTAACGACGTAAACCTAGCCACTGTCAGGGAATGGTGCTGTGTTGCCATCTTTTATTCATCGATTCATCGATATTTTGAGGTTACGAATGACAGTAGTATTCTGACAGGCATATTTAATTGATTTTTGTCGTCAACAATTTGTAATAAATATTTATTTGTGGTTGAATAAGAAATATTTGCTGGGAAATTAAATATTTGCTGATCAATTTGACAATTAATACTGTAAATGTAAACGTCATCAAACGCTGATGACATGCACGCAACTTTGTTTGGGTTTCCCTTTAGAACAATTTTGACTCATTAGTCCAGTCAATGAACGCTCAAAAAGGAGTATAGAGGGTTTGGAGAGGGTAGTTTTTTTTCCATTGGCAATATGTCGGGAGTACTTATGAGATAAACATACTAAAAGTCCTGACGTATACACCTTACGCTAGAGGGGGAAGGGGGGTGGAAAGGTCTTGTTTTTCTGTTTTTTCGCTTTTATCTCGTTAACAGTGAGCCATACAATAAAATTGGTATTAGCAAAAAGAAAGTTTATTAACTTTACAATGTTATTGCTTATAATCATTTTTCTTCTATTCCTTATAGTTTCCGAGATATCTGCACGCAAAAATCGTCAATTTGAAAAAAACGAAAAATTGGTTACTTTTTGTGAAAGTTTTGTTTCTAACTCTTTAATCCTTCGTTTTACAGTAAAACTCATAAGAATAAAAGTTGTACAGTATTAGATTACTTTTAAAATTATGTATTGGTTGAAGGACACACAGGGGAGCTAGAAATCATCAAATTGGGAGAACAAGCACGTTTCAACGTTGTTGCTGTTACGGGAGATTCTTCTTACAGCTATAAGTCCTGCCGACCATGATATTTTATTTATAAAACCTGACCGGGCAAAAGTAGAAACAAATGTTTATTCCACCCAACAGATGCAGAAGCAAGGACTAAGTGAAATTCTCTTCCTACACGCATTCACGGGCTGTGACACTACCTGTGCAGCATTTCGCAGATGTAGGCTTGGCTTCGTTAAATTATACCTATTAAATAAACGAAGATATCCAAAGGGCAGCCAAGATTTCATAATGCCTTCTCAACAGCGACTCAAGTTCAGGAAGCTAGGGTGCACTGGATGATGAGGTGGTACGGTGCCCTATCCAAAAATTCATCACTGAATCTTCATCGATTCAAGTGTTTTTTGAAGTCAGCTTCGAAAATGAGACCTGATTTATCAAATCTCTCACCAAGTGAAGGGGCCACGAGAGAGCATTCATTCAGGGTATTTTTACAAGTGCAGCTATGGTTAGGCCAGAAAGTTAACCCTGAATTGTAGGGTTGGGTCTGGGAGCGCAAGGCAGATAATACTCTTGTGCCTGTTCGCAATAGACAGCTGGCAGCACCAGAGAAAATATGAAATACAATCTTCTGTAAATGCTCTGGAGATTGCACTTCAAGCAGATGTGATGTGGGTGTATAAAACTAGCAATTAAGCAACTGTTCATCGTTATACCAGACCTGCCAGGGTCATTGCTTCAATGGTATCTCCATATTATCCAATAAAGGAGACAACTGCGCCCTCGATATTTTTGTGGATATTGAGACGGAAGAGGAACCAGATCGGGGCCAGAACACGAACCAGATGCAGGGCCCTCACTGCCCTAGCGAGTAAGACTATAATTTTTTTAATTGCTACAGCTTTGGCCTACTAGATAGAACCAAATTAGTAAACCGATACATTTTAAAGGTAATTTAATGCTGTATAACTTTTATTCTTAAGAGTTTTACTGTAAAACGAAGGATTAAGGAGTTAGAAACAAAACTTTTACAAAAAGTAACCAATTTTTTGTTTTTTTCAAATTGACGATTTTTGCGTGGAGATATCTCGGAAACTATAAGAAATAGAAGAAAAATGATTATAAGCAATAACATTGTAAGTTAAACAAACTTTCTTTTTGCTAATACTAAATTTTGTTGTACAACCCACCGTTAACGAGATAAAAGCGAAAAACAGAAAAATGAGACCTTTCCACCCTCCTCCCCCCTCTAGCGTAAGGTGTATACGTCAGGACTTTTAGTATGTTTATCTCATATGTACTCCCGACACATTGCCGATGAAAAAAAAACTACCCTTTTCCAAACCCTCTATAATCGTTCATTGACTGGACTACATGTTTTTCATATTACACCATATATGATTGTATGTGATGACGTAGCGGTAAACACTTCTGGCGAAGATATTAGCAATATTCCACCAGAACTCAAATTCCGAGATGCAAAAATTTTATACGTAGTACAATAAAAGTACAAATTACTCCCTTTCTCTTTACTTCAACAATAATTACATATGCTTTTCCTTTTCGTCAAATAAAAAACAAGTTATTCATATAAAACACACATGTAAATTTAAAGAAGAGATAATCACAGCTGATAGCTTCTCTGCTTCTCTTGTTTTCAGTTAGTAATAGTAGTGATTAGTTGTGAGCTGCTCTAGAATATTTTTCTCTTCTACTGTAGGATTTGAAATAGTAGATTTCAATTCCCGTCCTCTTTTCTTTGTGGAACAAAACCGTTGTTTTGAAATTTTTTATTAACGGGAACTATTACTTCGACCTTACAAGGAAATTCACTTGTTTCACACTTTGTCAAATTGTACACTTGTTTTAAACTATGGTGAATGTTTCACTGAGTATTCTCAGTCTTTTCAAGGTTTGTTTTTATATTATCTATTAATAAATTAATGTCCTTTTTTAAATCCTTAGCTTTAGTCCCTTGTGCAGAATATGTAAATGCATATTAACTTCGGAATTGTCGTTCTAGCAGCTACCTGTATTTTCCGTAATATCATGTAATATTGCAATTTTGTTATTTTCAATACATACTTTATGATGCACAAATTAGCTTTAATAATGTAGTCCAAACACGAACATGAATATATATATATGCAAACATGCGTTACACAGTGAGCTTTTACATTTGCAGTTATGAGTTGCACAATCTGCCACTGAATTAGAAACTGTGACAGTATATGAATTACTACTTGGCGAGTATACTCCGATAATATGAATTACCAATAGCTTCACCAGCTAGGCTTATAAAGATTAGCCTGATCTAATCGAAACGTCGGCCATTTCATAGAAGTACAATCGTTTGATTTGCTTAACTTCACTACCCAGCGACTCCGCTAGAAGGCTGCCAGCAGAGCTGGTGAACCTATTGGTAATGAATTACTACCTGAAACTGCTTTCCACTCTTTACCAGATACGCTATTACTGATGGTCATTTATTATCATGACATTCATGACTATAGCATTCAAATGCCTTTTATTTGAATTTGCAATCTTGACCGAATTTTTGCCCTTTATTAGCTTAATTACTCTCGAAAACTGTTCATCACGAACATATTTCAGTAAAATACTGATTGTTTTATCTAAACGTTTACATACAGTCCCTTTCAAGTATAGCTCTTTATCATATAAGTGTTAAAAGTAGAATTTTATTTTGTGAGTGAAAAGTTTGCGAAACGAGCGAAGCTATATCATAAATTATTAACTAACGTGACGTTTCTAGAACATAATGAGTTTCTGCGAATTATTATGATTTGTGTATTTGGGTTAACAACGCATGTCGTAGTTTTCGATATTTCCCAGTAAATAATAATATTGTTCTTCAATACGCTGAAGGTGATTTCCGTAATTCGTGTTTTTAATTATAGACTTAGTAGAGCTCGCAGGACAGTAGAAAATGTATTTGGCATTATATCTGCTGTTTTTAGGGTATTACGAAAACCCATGCTACTCCAGCCAGAAAAAGCGAAATATGTAGTTTTGGCAATTTTTTTTTACACAATTTTCTAAGGAGAAATAAATATTCTAGAAATGTGTATACGTCGCCAGGAACGTTCCACAGTGAAAATAATGGGCAGTTTATAGCAGGTACATAATTGGAGAATCCCCAATGACGCCATGACATCGTTAATAATTAGAAATATACCTAGAAAATCGCCTTTAAATGCGCAAGAGATTCGTGATGAATATGCAGCCTACTATTCCACGACCGGGCGTGTGCCTTGGCAGGATGAATTTGCCTAATTTGTATACAAGTATCATACCCAATAACAAATTAACTCACCTCTGTATCTACTGTGCCTTTGGGCTCATCTTTATCCCATAAGACCTGAAACCTTTTAAGGGCGTTCATTACGTAAAAAAATACGTTTCTAGAAAAATATCTTTGGGAATATAAAATGATATGGTATCTCTTTAAGTATCTCGACCATTAAAAAAATAATAAAAAAATTTCTTAGTTTAAAATAACTTCAAAAACAGATAACAAATATAGAAAAAGTCTCATATTTCTACATTGAAAACAGCCTCATGGTTATAGTTACAAGATTCAAATTAAAATGTCTAGAAGAATATGCAATTTATAAGAACTTGTCGTGGTCAGAATTTGAAAAAAAATGCGTATTAGGCCTTTAGTATGACTTTTATCAATGAGTATAGGAAGTGAGACAATATCTAAAGAGGATTTACTAAAATTCAGTTGCAAAATAATTATTTTAATTCACGAAAGGTTATGTGTATTTTGATTTTGAATCTAGAATACCTTTTAAAATTAAAAACAATTAATTATTAATCGAAATCAGAGTGTAATATGCCAAGGTTTATTAAACCTTGGTAATAGACTACCTAAGCGTGACTTCACAAATGGGCGGAACCTCAAAACCTTTCCAAACAAGGAAAATTTACGTGTAATTTGTCCATAAGAGAATTTTGTAAAACGTTTTTGTACACAAATAAGCTATCTCATCTGAATTTCTGTGATAACTTGTACACTATTTACCTAGTAGTAGATATTTTATGTAGGTAAGTGCTTGATTCAATTTTTTATCAGCATTTAAATGACTTTGAGGTTATGTGCAATCAAAACAGAAATAATTATTTTCTAAATTGTTCTTTGGATATTAGTTTACTAATGCTTTTATACTTATGATAAGTTCCCTAGGTAATGTGAAACTACTATTAGGGGAGAAGTGTGTACCTTGGGACATAATAATTCAAAAAATTGTTACACCTTTATATCGTGCTCCCATGGTATGCAAATACTTTTTTGCATTAAATGTACGTTTAATAATGCCAAAAAAATTAACGAATATACATAACAAAATCAAAATAATTGTCATTTAAAAAACATTGTAAAATGTCCCAAGGTACAATAGTCCTGTGTACCTTCCCAAATAGCACACGACATCTTAAAGACGTCTGTTTTATGTCATATTAATGTCTTGATGTCTTTCGATCAAAAATGGACATCTTTGAGATGTCTTTTAAATATCTTATATGAAGATATTAAAAAGTTGAAATAAAAAAAATACTTTTAATAAAATTGATATTTTTATCTTATAATAGTCACAAACATAGTTATGTTATATTAATTCTAATTTCTAATTTTCTTAGAAATTTAGTTGCAATTTATTCAGATATTACTTGCGAGAGTCCGATTGATGACTGACAACTTATATGAAATTGTCTTTTGATAGAGGCGGCAATGTTTAAACTTTAACTTGGCTTTGCCTGATAATCGTGCTTCTTCGGTTATTTTCGTTGCGAAGTTTTTAACCGGGAACACATCACGGGATCGCCATTTTGTTATTTATCGTTCATCAAGTTTGTTATTATTATAGTTTGTTTCTAACGTTTTTGTGATTGTTTGAGAAAATTTAATTGATGGTAACACGCTATATGGTAAGTTATCAACAATTTTGTATACTAAGAATTTACATAATTAATCTTTATGTAACCTAAAATTTGCTAAAGTTGCAATTAAATTATATGTTTATACTCAACATTCTAAACCTCTTACTGCTGAGATGTAGGTAGTCTTATTGGAATTGTTCAAGAAGTAGTGGGTATGTTTTGTGTTTTTAAAAATCAGAACAGTCTGAGTAACAAGTGATCGACAATAGAAATTTAAATTTCACAATACATAAGTGTAAATACCGTTTCTGCCGGAAGACATGGTTCCAGCAAAGATTTCATGCATGTATTTGTGAGGTTGCTCAGGCTACATTAACCTAATAGTTGTTTCGCAAAACAGCATGTACTTATTTATTTATTTATTTATGCATATGGTTACATATATGTATGTTTGTGTTGTGATGTAAGTGTTCCAAATAATTAGTTCAAACCTGTGTGCATATTAAAAACACGAACATGATCCCCGGTACTTTTTGGACATAGCGAAATTAAATGCATATTCAGCTGAATGAAAGGAAACATTCATAATTGGTAATTGCAGTTACAAAAAATTGTTTACACTTTGCTTTAGCGGTTGAAATGGATAATACTACTAAACTTGGACAGTAGTGCAATTCCTCGATGATGAAACGGTGGAGGCTGTTCCATCCCCATGGATTCAGGGGACAAATGAGTGCCATTGGCCCACATTACCACCTGAAAAATTAAGGCAGGCTATTAAAAAATGGGAACCTTTTTTATTGAAATGTGTAGACTCGTCCCGCAAAAAAAGCCTTGTTTATTTACATACATTTAAAAATATTAAGGACATGTTTCACTAAATTAATCCACGTGAGAGAGCAGGCCATGTTGGCATCCTTGCGTCTGAAAAATAAAGGGTTGTTGAACAGTAGAGGTATTGAGG
This sequence comes from Pyrocoelia pectoralis, assembly GCA_036250285.1. NCBI lineage: Eukaryota > Metazoa > Arthropoda > Insecta > Coleoptera > Lampyridae > Pyrocoelia > Pyrocoelia pectoralis. The sequence goes on from CM070075.1 coordinate 26,386,960, forward strand.
TGGGACACTCGCGAATTCTGGGCGAAGCAGTCAAGCGACTGCCTATACTAGAAGGACGATCTGACTCACTCACCCCTCGATTCATACTAGGGAAAAGCTACCGCATCTTCTTTGATGCGGAAGTGGCATCCCAACCGGACATATCCATCTTCACGGACGGATCCAAAACAATGGAAGGAACAGGCACCGGAATTTATTCCGAAGAACTGAACTTCCATATTAGCCAAGCACTAGGCAAAATTTCGACTGTCTTTCAGGCAGAACTAGCAGGAATAACGCTTAGTGCGAAAACAATTCTTATGCGCGGCATAAATAAAACAATAAGAATTTCCAGTGACAGCAGAGCCGCTCTGCAGGCACTAGGTCAATACAAAATCACCTCTAGGCTGGTTTCAGAGTGTCACCAAGCACTAGAGCAAGTGACAAACAGCAATACCCTTCAGCTCGTATGGGTCAAAGGGCATGCTGGAACAATTTTAAAGATGTCTTTCCAGACGTCTTAAATACGTCCCACAGATGTCGTTTTTTGTAACAACAGACATCTTAGGAACATCTTAAGGATGTCTTTCAGGTGTCGACAGACGTCTTTAGAATGTCACCCTTGTCTTCAAGGAGACACCTTTAAGGTCTCTTAAAGATGTCTTTGTGCTATCTGGGTTGGGACAATTTATTGAACGTTATAATAACTCAGATCGATATCAAAAACCATGTTTCCGGGTCTTCTTTCCGTTCCCCCAGTAAAAACAGGACATGGCAACTTCATTGTCGCTTCTGCTTTATCTAATTCATACACAGTTTCATTTCTGCATACAAAGTTATTTGTTCCTACTTTCTTGAAGTATTTAACTTCCAAATTATCTCCAATTTGTGTAATTTGTACCACATAGTATTGGAATGACTTTTTCCCAGCTAGACGGACCAATATGAAATAATTTACACATAATTCTTCATTACTTTCATCTAATTCCTCCGCTTCGTCGTATTCTACATCCTGCAAACTGTCATCAGACTCAAATGATGGTTCCTCATCGCCTTCTGAGCTACTGCTTAATATTACCCTTTTCGCTTTTTGTACCTTTTTTGGTATGTTTTTTTTTGCTTTCTGCTTGCTGCCTGTTGTTCAATTTCATCTTTTTCCGGTGTATCAGTCAATATTCTGCACCTACCCGGTTTCCTGCCTCCACGTGTAGAATTCTTTCTAGCTGCTGCCTTTGGGAACGGTCTTATTACCTCAGGACTCACAATAGATGAAGAAATATTTACATCTGATGTTGATGTGGAGGGTTTTGGATCGGTAGTTGGTGCATCGCTTTGTCCTTCTGACGGAGACGAGTTTATATCTAAAGATGGTTCTGTAAAGGTTCGGTCCGTAACATAAGAAATCAAAAATTCATGGTCAGCAAAAATGTTTCTGTTTATCGGATAAATGCCTGTTACTTGAAAGCCTGATTGAATATTTTGTGATGTAAAAGCTCTAGGGTAAGCTTTGCCCACACATTCTGCTAACTCATATAATAGTCATTGGTTTTGCGTTGTTATTAAGAAGCCACTTAGTGCATGCAGTATTGTAATACTTCTTGAGAGGACCAAATACTGTTCGGTCCAATGGCTGCAACTTGTGGCTTGTATGCGAGGCAAAGTAAGCATAACAATCCCTATTTCTGTTGCATAGTTCAAACTTTCCACAGAGATGTGGCTTTCATGGTTATCTAGGATAAGTAATAGTTTGTTGGCATCACTTGCGTGTGAATGTTGAACTAAATGGCGCAAAAAAACCATAAATATGTCTGAAGTGGACCAGCAACTAGGATTTGCTGTCCCCACACTACCAGTAGGGGCTCCTTTTAGCATATGGTATTTAATGTTTACTCGAGGGAAAATAAATACAGGTGGTATAGAATTTCCAATCATTAGTGTCACATTTGTTCCCCTTTCAGCTGAAGCCATAACTTCCGATTTGTTTAGCGCCTTTGGGGTATGAAATGTTTCTATTGTGTTTTTGCACATTCCTACATAATGTAGACCTAGATATTTTAAATTGACTTGCGGCTTGTCTTAAGGACAGCTCATTTTTTATAACTTTTTCGGCAGCAGAGACAACACTTTGAGGGTTGGGTTTTATCCTCTTTATGTTATCTTTACTTCTAGGCATCTGCCACAAAAATTCAATAAATATGACAGAAAAAATAAAATTTATATCTGTGTGTACCTTGAGACATGTTTCAAGGTACACTTTTCAAAGTGTTCCGAGGTACACAATCACGTGTTGATAAAAACAAGCCATATTATTAATCATATTTTTAGATTATACTGATATGTAAAATAAAAAATAATTGTTTAAAACCATCTATTAAATAGTAGCAAACATTGCGAAAACTTAAAGTACATACCTTGGTTTGTACACGGATGGATGTTGACCGATAATATTTTACGAAACGACACTTGTGACACAAAATTATAACCGACATCAACACGTCGTATGCGCGCTATAATTTGAATAACAACTTCAATAAATCAGTGTCTCAAGGTACACTGTGTCCCAAGGTACACACTTCTCCCCTATATTTGTTTTATTAGATTGAAAAACCACTCAAGGCCGAAATATGGTTATGTACCCGACTGCAAACACTACAGCGAACAAAAAATTTGCAAGTTCTTAGTATTTCCTGCGAATCCAGCTAATAGGAAAATGTGGATAAATCTCATACGGTAATAACCTAAAATATTATCTACTAATGTATGTTTTCGGCCCCCTATGTATTTACCTACATACACCGTTGACCTCGTGTCTGTACAGTCGTTGGCATTGTAAAATTTCATTTACCCCATTTGATTGTAAATGGTTATTTCTTCATGTTATTAAACCGTAGTTGGCTGAAAGTATTGTAATTCTAACTATGAAATCTGGTTAAAAACTTCATCATTAAAATTAAAATATGCATATCGATTATTAATCCCCTTGTTCGTTAAATAACTATTAATATGCAAAATTGATTTTCAGGAGGAAAGATCGAGACCCTTCAAACCATTCTTTGGTTTGCAGTTGTCATTTTGTCAACAACAATAGGAAAAACTATCCCACCATATTTGAATTTAGAGCAAAACGGAAGATGACCTTTGTATCACCAGAAAAACGGTATGTACATTACAAAGTCGCTCAAATAAAGTGTAATTTTACAACTTTTATTAATGTTTTGTAACCCATGAATGCTTCTTTTTAGTCACAGAACTACAAAAAGAGAAGTAGCTGAGGAAGTTGCAGTGCCAGGGACATGTAGAGCATTCGAAATTAAAGCTGGACCATCTACTAGAGACCGATTGAACTTGTAGAATTGTAGAAGATGACATGCCCTCATGTTCGACAAGTACAAGTAGAGCTTTATCAGGAGCATCTCTGGAGGCAGAGAACTATTTTCTAAAGGAGGAGCTTGCAAATGTCACTGAGAAACTCCGAAAATTAACAACTTGTTCAGTTTCGAGCACATGAAAATGAACGATTCACATGTACTTATGTACACAGGTTTACCTTCAAGAGGTTTATTTATGACCCTATACCGAACCATGGAGAAATTTACCTTAACTTATTATGCTAAGTGGCAAGTTAAGCGCATATCAAAGATTGACCAGTTGCTCATGACTTTAATGAAACTTCGATTAAATTTACCTCATGAAGACTTGGCAAATAGATTCGGTTGCAGCTCCGCTACTGTCACCAACATCGTTATGACGTGGATCTACGCTTTACACGAAGTTTTATACAATGTGATCGGATAATAATGCAAGCCACGTGACCATTACGGGAATAATTACAGGGGAAAAAATTTTTTTACAGTTGGCAATACCGAAAATCTTTAATTAAATTTTTAACTTAACTTTGTCTTGTAGTATTGGCATTGATTGTTTTTTAGCATTCATTAGAAGCACCAAACGCACTAAGGCAAACACAATCACCAATCTTTCATGCCACGGTGGAGTCGGTAATCTTTAATCCGCTCTATGTTCCAGTTGAAAATAAGAATTATGTCCAATCGTGGATAGACTCACAATTACAACATACTTACGATGAGGTAAATTTAATAATATTTTTAGTGGTTTTTTGCCCATTATTGTTTTTGAGCAGAAACATCTTTTTGATATTGGTAATTTAGGACAAAAGGAAGGAACGTTTTATTTGTTACAGGCAACTACTCTGCAGATATGGCGCCCAAAAATATTAAAATTTCAGTGCAATAATGCCATATTTAACAAAATTGTTATCCCAAAATCTATAATTTTTATATGTATGGTTATATATCAGCGACATGCAAGTATATCCTCCCAAAATTTGAAACAGTCTTAGAGATAATGAATTATGTGAATAATTAGACTACACCATGGTTTCCTTTCCTTCTACTATAAAATAATATAATTTGCGTTTATGGCGGTATTGAACTCGATGTTGTACGATATATTCGCTACTCTTTTGATGCCACAAGATCCATGCGTTCGCAATGCACATATCCACTAGATGGAAAAATATTCTCTTATACCATTTTCTTGATCGTAACTGAATCTTATATAAGCCCAGCATAGAATCCAGTAGGTCAACTCCCCCCATATGCTTATTATAAATATCAATTGATTTAGGAGAGGGAATTTGTCGGTGTTCACGATCTTCTCTAAAATAGCGCCTCCGAGATGTTCTAGGGGAGCAAACTACATAAGTTGACAGCATAGTGACTAATTTATTATAATACCAACAAACACACGAGACTTTTATTCCATCTATAACAGCAATTTTTTCTCTCATACTACCTCGGCCTAGCCGTCTCATGTCTTTCAATGTAGGCATATTACAATCTGTAACTCGATTCATCCTAACAGTTCCCAACGGAAGTAAACCAATTTGTTGTCAAAAAATACTTTATAATTTTGATTTCCTGGAACGGTTGCAGTAAGTTTAGTCACTACGTTTCCACTTGCTCCAAGATCAAGTGCTCCAGCAGGAATGACGTTGCTTTGGTTTCCAGCAAATATATCAAAATCATAACTAAACCCTGAGACTCCACTAAGCACAAAATTTTTAAATCCCCATTTCTTGGGTTTTTTAGGGTTATATTGTTTTAGGGAATGCCTTGTTTTAGTCGGTATTATTTGTTCGTCTATGGACAGATACTCTTCTTTGGGAACAAGTAGTAGTTGTTGACGTATTTTTTCTATAAGAGGTCTAATTTTGAAAAGTTTGTCGTGTCCCGGTAAACCAGGACGCACAAGCTTAGTATTGTCGTTGAAATGCAAAAAATGTTTGATTTCTTCCCATCTCTTACAACTCATAGTCTCGTATACAAGCCGTTGATCTAAACCTGCATTCCAATAGAGCCTACTTGCAGGCAATTTTACTAATGAAGTAAATATGCTTATACCGATCAATTGCTCAGTTTCATTCTTGGTAATATTTGCAGGTTTGTTTACATTATCTTGTACAGATTTTAAATTTGACTCTTCAACTATCAGCTGCAATAACTCGTCGCTAAATAAAAGCAAAAAAAAATCAATAAGACTATCTAATTTCTACATACATTCTGGCCAATCTAATGATCCCAAAAAAATATATGTAATCGTTTTTATCGTAATTTTTTAGTGTTGATTTCTTCCAAACTAATTTCTGTTTTTTATTATTGGACTTTGTTAGCGGTTGTTTTTATTTTTGCCTTTTTGTATGGTTGCTTTTGAGGAAGATGGAGTTTCGGTGTCTATTTCTAAGTCAGCGTGAGACGAATCTATTTCACTCTCAGATTCGGAAACATTCTGTACAGCTTCGTGCGGCAAGTCGTCATCATCGGAGACGTCATCATGGTCACTTTGTCCATCATTTACATACCTAGAACTCCCATAAAATCGCTTACAGTCCATTTCTGGAAACAAATATATGTCATATAAATTCCTCCCAAAATGCATATAAAGCCATATATGGCTGATGTCTAAATATTATTTTTACTGAAAGGTCTACGTAAATAATGGACAAATATTACTTAGGTTACAAAGAACAAAGGCCAATTGTGCTAAAAAGAAATAAAAATGTTCAATTACTTACTAGAAAAATGCCGATGTTTGTTGATAAACTTTGCACATTCAGAACTAAATATATTTCGCATAGATTAATGTATATGTTTACCTACTTTAACAGGAACCATTAAAAAAATTCAAAATTTGTAAAGCCATACATGGCTTCCTGCGCGGTAGAGGGTTAGGGAAAACCCCGTTTTTCTAAACCCATGCAAGTGGTCCATTTGCGGAAACATGTTGCCTTGATTGAACCACTGGGTTCCTCAAATGGACCACACATTTTTTAACAGAGTAAGTAATGGCAATTTCAAGTAAAAATATTTTATTTTTATAATTAAGACAGGTTTAATCATATCCATCTAATTTAAGGCAATAAGGACAAAAATAAAACTTTCTAAGAGGACTAACATTACCACAGACGGCATGTACCCACTTTGCACATTCTTGACACTGAATCATGTCTAGTTTGGAAGTTTTCTTGCACAAAACGCAATACCAATTTTCCTTTTCCTTGGCCTTCTTGTTGATGGTATTTCGATTACTTACTCCACTAGAAGTCGATGGTAGATTGGCGATAATATTTTTTCACTATAGGTATGTACATACCTTATACCTGCTTTTTCCCCTTGGCGACAATAACTTTTTGACACCGCTTTTATACGGTGTCGAAAATCCGCTCTCATCGACGTTGAATATTCGTGTAGCATCCAATTTATTTTCATCACAAATTTTTTCCAGTTCAAAAAACTGCTGTACATTTTGTCTATTGAACCCTTTTGCTCTTGCTATAGAGGTATTTTCTGGCTGCCGTAGAGATAGGTCGGGGTTTCTTCTCATAAATGAGTAATACCATTTCTTTCCGGTACATCGTGTTTCCTTATTAAAGCTATGAGGCAAGTTATTTTTTTCGGCAATGTCAGAAGCAAGTTTACGAACGTGGAATGGTGTTAAACCAAACACCATTTCTTCTAAGTTTTGTAAGTAATGTAAACGTGGCATCTGTGCTAAATGACAAGTGGCAACAATACAGACCACGTGATGGTTGGTAACATGTATAACAACCACATTGTACAAGAGTAAAACGTTAATTAATAAATGCTTAAAAGTTACGTGTGTTTAACATTAATTGAACCCTAACAACAAACAGATAAATAACATGGCGCAGTCGTAGTTGAAGTCGGTTAAGAAATAAACACTGAGATGAAATAAATAATAAATTAAAAGTAGGAAGTGAAATAAATGAAAATGGCGTCATCAAGTACAACAGCCGTCCCGCCAAGTGAATTAAAATTTGAGGGTAACATGATGGAAAATTTGAGTTTTTTCAAACAAAAGTTCTTAATATACCTTCAAGCAGCCAAGTTAAACGAGGAAACAGACGAAAACAAGGGGTACATCCTGTTGAACATAAATCGGTGATAAGGGGTTACGGGTGTACAACACCTTCCAATTAAATGAAAATAATAAAATGGACTATAATGAAATAATGAGAAAGTTTGAGGAAAAATACGTCCCAACAAAAATACGACATACGAAAGGCATAAATTTTCGTAAGGAATAAATTAACGAGGGAAACGTACGACGAATACTGCACGGAGTTGAGGCAACTTAGTAATACTTGTGAGCTTGGTGAGCTAACGGACAGTTTGAAACGCGACAAACTAATTTTGGGTATTGGTGAAGTTCACATTAAGGATAGACTTGTAGGAATTATTTCCACATTAACAGATAAAAAATAGAACCAGTAGGCACTTGCATGTTAGAAATTAGACCAGCAAATTATGATAATTTAGAAGTGAGGTTACATTTTTATGTGATTAATGTAAACAAACCAATTTTACCGTGTAGTGATTAGTAAACTTCAACAACCTAGATCATATAAGATTAAATTGGAAACTGGTAGCATAATAGTTAGAAATAGAAAACACTTAATTTTAGTTTGTAGGAAAAGTTGTATAAAATCACCTTCTAATTTTGTTAAATATCATGATTATGAAATTCCAAATGGAAATGGACAGAGTTCAAATTTAGATCAACAAATTGAAACATCCATTGTAAAAAATAATGTAACTTTTGAACCGATAGTCTTAAGAAAAAGTTATAATTGGCTGATGCGCGGGAAAAGGGATATAAGTTAAAATTTGACAAACTGAGTAATACGCGAAATAAGTTAAATTTCTGTTTACAAATCAGCAAACTCATATTTTTACTCAAACTCTTCGCTAATATTGATTACTTTTTATACAGATTTGAATCCATAATTCAATACTCCAAAATTCTTGTAATTATTAAAAAAAACTACTTATATCATATTACACAATAATTTCTTTTCGGAAATTTCTACTTAACTCCCTGTACGCTAAAAGTAATGACTTTATTATTAGCAGTTTATTAGGAAATGTACACAAAAGCTATGAAAATAAAATAAAATATCATTTAACAAAAAACATAAGTATTCAAATCCTAATCTTCGTATTCCTCTTCATCGGCAGAGTCTACAGCATCTGGTAAAATATTTGTAACGTCCACTCTGGTGGGTAACTTCTTATAAAAACTGTGAAAATTTTTGTCGATATAAGGTAACAGTTCAATAAGATTTTGTTTTTTCTCGACACTTATTGGTATGAGTGACTTGGAACAAATCGGTGGGTCGGCAACAACGTTTTGTAGTTGACCTCTTCTTCTAATATTAAGCGTTTTAAATGGAGCATCACAATCTAGAGTCTCTTTATAATATACAATTCCCAATTCCTTTGTGAATCTAAACCATTTAATATTTTTCCAAATCACTTTTTCTCCATTTGCGTTCGTCGTTTTTTTTTGAAAACTAGTTTTGATAAGATTATCGAACTGTAAAAAGTCATTTTGAGACATTTCGATTACTTCGAATGGTTTGGATTTTCCGCAGTGGCGCACAAGCTGATACCAGTCTCGAGGATGATGTATGGGGGAATTATATTTTTTTTTCTTTTTCTCAATGATGGAGTGGTCCGTATCACATTCCATATGTGTATGTCCCGGGACCAAAAACTTGTGATCTAAACATTCCAGGTTTCCCATTCTTTGTAGTAGTAATGAAAACATCGATACAACATGGGTGTTCTTATTCTGGCCTCCACATGTATCAGAATAAAGAATTACATGTTTTACAGTATCAGGTAAAGATTGAATATGCTTATACAAGCAAGAAGCTACATGATTGGCACCTCGTCCCGCTAGTGCTTCATGCCACATAAAACAATATGGTCTGTTACTATTACATTCATGAATTGTTAAATTGTACGTCCATAGTCCATAGTTGCCTCTTATAGAATGCAACAGACGTTTCTATAGCTGGGGTAGGAAGACACTGTTGTAGGTCAAATGAGTATACTACTTTTGAGGTATCTTTTTTTGCAATGTTCTTATCTATTTTTTTTGAAGCATATGCAAATTCGGCATCTGTTTGATGTTGTTGTAATTCCGTTTTCAGTCTTTTCTTTACCTCTTCACTATTTTCATTTTTCAAAATCATTTTGTATTTGTCACAGGTGTGACATGTGTCTTTCTGATTGTTCTTAATTTTTATATTTAAAGAATGAAATATAGTCTCGTACTTTCTTCTGCTTACTGGTCGCTTAATGGGTTCCCATTTTTTGTACTCATCAAACATTCTTGCTAGTGTATAATGTGCAGGTAAATACTTCTTATTGCTCTGCTGTCTACAATAATGGCTTTCGTATGATGGTATAGAAAGAACATGTTTACGCACTAGTTCCTCATCATCTGTAGAGACTTTATTATGTGGAGGCCCTGAACCTCTTTGGTCGTCCTGAGTTATGCCCGATACTGATGCGTTTTTCTTTTGCATCACATTTGACAAAAACTTACTCGACAAATCAAATGTGTTTTGGAAACAGCGTTTACAAATTTTTATCAATGAACCATTGATTCGAAGGTTATACGTATACGTAAAAAATCGAAATTTTTGTTTTTCAAGATCAACAATCTTAGCTCTTGTGGTTTTCTTTTCACTGCTGTTAATCAAATCGGCAATGTAGGCAATCTGTTTATTAAAACTACCGAGAGCCCAATATTCTGCAAAGAATTTTTTTCTTGATGTTTCATTTACCCTAACATTACATTGTAATCTGCAATTTGGTAGGTTTTTCATTGAACGTTGTTGGACCATTTTTCCATTTTTTGTAAAATATTCCTTCCCCGTATTTCGACAAACCTTTCTATTTTCTCGCGTTTTTCTAGTTTCTCCTTTCCGTACTTTTCGACCCCTTGTTTTTTTAATGATTGCACCTTGTTTCTGTCTAATTATTAAAGTATTACCTTCTTTCACTTGTAGATTTTGACCTTCGTTACTTTCTTCTTCGGCATCAGACTCATTACCACTAAGCTCATAATCTTTATCGGCAATGCTGTCATCTGTATTTTCAGAATAGTCGCTCATTTCTGCATCAATGATAGCATTATCTCGATTCTCATCCTTGTTAAAATTTTGCGGTTGCAGTTCCATTTCAAAAGTTTCTTCATTTTGAAATTGTATTGTTTCACATACTACATCTCAAATAATATTAATTACTTATATATTTTTCTTACCTAGGAATAATCTCAACGAAATGAATAAATAAATGTATTACCTTCTAAGTCAGTAGTAATTCTATCAGGTAAATAATTAGAAACAACAATTTCTCCATCGGTCGTTGCACTATTTACAATGCTTGTAGTATTACAGATAGCAGCATTGTCTATTATTGGTACATTATCATGAAATTCCGGTATGTAATTAAAAAAATGCGATACCTCGGATGGTAGAGATAGAGGCGGACTTGAATCTATAAAGCATGTTTAACGGTTGAAACTAAATCTCTTTAATGTTTAATAAAATATTAAAACATACCTCGACTATTATTGGGCACACAATCCCTTTCATTTAAAGACATCAGAACAATTTTTCTTGACGACATTTTAAGATATATTTATCTTACACAACCGAACCTTTAACAAACTATGCAGAAAGTATTAAAATTCCGCGAAATCAGCAAGTAACCCCACTTGCAGATTGTGAAAAGGGAGTTATATCCACATGCATAATAGTGAAAATGGGTATAAGTCGACATATGTTTGGTTTTGCGCTATTAAAAATAGTGTAAACAGGTGTAAGTCATCATACATCCCTTTTCCCAAATAATATATTCTTGTATTTAGACTTGTCTCTTTAGCACACAAAAAAACTGCTTTAAAAATATATACTTTCACTTATATTCCTTTACACAATCAAACTAGATCCATTTCTAAACACGTTCCAATACATAACTCAATTTTCGCAATTTTGTACTTATATCCCTTTTCCCGCGCTTCAGCCAATTATAAGAAAAAAAAAGGGAGATGTAAGTAATGTAAACGTGGCATCTGTGCTAAATGACAAGTGGCAACAATACAGACCACGTGATAGTTGGTTGGTAACATGAATGATGTATAACAACAACCACATTGTACAAGAGTAAAACGTTAATTAATAAATGCCTAAAAGTTACGTGTGTTTAACATTAATTGAACCCTAACAACAAACAGATAAATAACAGTTTTAACAAATGCTTTTTTATTCCGATTTCTATATCGTTTGAAAAAGTGGGAACGCCCCCATGAAATTTCACATTTGTATTCGCAATTTTGTTTTTTGACTCCAAATGCCTTTTGGGGGTAGCCTTTTGTTCTAGCACTGGCATTAAGGCCTAACTCACCCTTTTGAAAGGACACTTTACCTCAAGAAGCCCATCCTCCTCTACTAAACTATCAGGGCTGGCGGCTAAATAAGCATAGTCATCGTGTAAAAACAAACAACAGGATCTCAGTTCGAAGCCGGGAAAAATTCTGAGAATTTGGCAATCGCTATGGATTCATGTTCAACTCCATATCGAGTTGCCCACGTTCCAAAAAAATTACGGTACAATAAGGTCTCCACCGTTTTGACACACCATGTTGTGTTTTCATTTTACAAATTTTCCCAAATACGGAAGCAGTAAGACGGAATGATCTTTCTTGCTTCCAAATAGGATTGCAACTTTGTCCTCTGGTTTTCACCTCAAGCTCTAATCTTTCTTCCTTTTTTTTTTTTAGTGAATTTAGAAAGTCGGACTTTTTATGTGCGTATTGTTCCTGAGGCATGTCTTCTAACGCTCCGTAATCTCCATCTGCTCTATTGATGATAGCCCGCTTGGTTTTTTGTCCTTGGCGACCTTTATTGCCTTCTTTCGTTGCGCCTTCAGTTTTAATTTTGAAGAAATGAAGCGTGTCGTGTGTTTACCTAGACTATGTTTTCTGAACATTCGATGGAGTTTATTATACAAATCATACGAACAGTTGTACGACAACGCTGCCGCTTCATATCTTGTTTGAGTTTGGTAAGCACCGCCAAAAGCAAATGTATGCGTTTTCCTCCAACGAATTTACACAGTATCGCATTATAGAGTTCAGCGGCATTATTATCCATATCCATAAGCAAACTAAAAGCGTTTTGGACCAGGCGATATATACACTACGCAGCACAATATCATCCTGTAAACTGCATAATTTTAAATCTAAAAAACACCTATCAAACGGAAAAATACCTTAAAAAGAAACGAACTTCAACTTTGTTATCGTCGTCGGGAATTTCTTTATTTCAAAAATAGCCAAGTGAATGAGATTTCGCATGCTGTCCAAATATACATAGATAAGCAAAGGAGAGATATCCAACTCGAATTACGCAACTGTAACTGATTTTTAATTTAGAAGGCGGTACCTGAAGCTTTTCCCCAAGCCGTTAGGGGGCGTTTAAATCACCGAAAAAATCCGAAAAAGTCTCGTTTATTCTTGAATCACCGAATTGTTCCGAAAAAATTCGAAGAAGTCTTGTTTATTTCGTTACCGACGTGCCAACCCACTTTTTTAGCACATGCATAGCATGTTTGGTTGTTATTTATCGCTTTGACAGCTCTACGTTTTGACAAGTTTAGTGTTTGTATTTTCTGCGATTACAGTTTTTTTAAAGGGTATAATATGGGAGGTTCGTATTGTGCTGTTTATGGTTGTTGGGGCTCAAAAAACGAAAGCAAGCATCGTTTTCCCAATCCAGGAAAATTTGAAGTTATGTTTAAAAGTGGATCCACTTGTGTGGGAATATGAATTTGTTGCAAATGAGCCCTGAAAAAGTTTATGCTAATTGTAGAGTTTGTACTCTTCAGTTCGTGAAAAGTAGTTTTGGGACTAACAATAAACTGACAAGAACAGCATATCCACAGCTAAAATTACCCGTTAAGTTTTTAATAATATTGCTTTATGTGCAGATAGGTACTTGATAATTTCAAATGCAGTAGTACATGTTTTCATTTTAATTTTCTTATTCTTTAGATAACTTGACAATGAACAGCGATTTGGCTCTAACAATTTCTGCCGATGTGATTACAGAAAATCATTGTATTTCTATTTCTGTGCCACATGAATTCGAAGATACGGCAGTTACTGAAAAGATTTCAATCAACATCAACTGAAGCTATATGTATTACAGAAAGCCATAGGGAATGTGTTCCTAAAATCAATCAGCGCACTGACATATTGGCCACTACACCTCCTAACGCAAGATCCCAAGAAAGATCTACGTCTACGAATCTATCTAGATTCCATTGGTTATTCCATGGAAAAACCATTATCACCAAAGAAAAAAATTTTATACCGTGAAATTGTCAAGTTGAGAAGAGAGGCTGGAAGGATGAAAAAATCATCTATTTCTTTTAGAGATAGATTAAAGAAAGCCGCGAAACTCCATCAGGGAAGCAGAGTTTTGCAGACAACGAATATGGATCCTGTGGCGAAAAGATTCATTGAATGTTAATTTGAGAATTATACGAAGAAATCAAGAGGACGACAATTCACTAATGCTGATAAAACGCTTGCCTTGGCGTTGTACAGACAAAGCGGATCGGCATATAGATTTTTAGCTTCATTGTTTGTCTTACCATCAAAACAAACACTATCTTGCTTTTTAAACAAAGTGGATATTAAACCAGGTTTCAATAAAGCAATATTTCAATTGCTAAAATCTATTTTTATCAAAAACAAATGTAAGCTATGTTATCCTTTTGTTTGATGAGATGAGTATACAAGCTCATCTAAATTACAATTGCAAAGAAGACAGAGTGGAAGGGTTTGAAAATGTAGGCTTTAAATCTACAGCTGAAATCGCTAATCATGCTCAGGTTTTAATGATTAAGAGCATAAAAGGAGGATGGAAACAACCTGTTTTTTATGGTTTTGTTTCTGGAGCTACTAAAACTGTGGATCTCGCCATCATAATACAAGATGCTATAAAAAAGTGCCATGATGCAGGTCTTGTTGTGGTGGCAACGGTCTGTGACCAAGGCTCCAATAATTGTGGTGCGCTTAATTACCTATCTTATTTCAAAAACAAGATGGAAAAAAATTAAAAGCGGACAAGAAATGGATATTACCGAAAAGTACTTTGAAGTAGATGGCGTTGCTAACCCTGTATATCCGTTATTTGATCCACCCCATTTAATAAAGGGGATAAGAAACAATTTAATAGAAAAGGATCTTGTCTTTACTAAAGAGAAGGGCTAAATGGTTAGACTTCAAAACAGCATACCGAATAGATCCATTCTTTGGAAGTCTTCGTTTTTTAACCAACATTACGGAAAAACATGTTAACCCAGACCGGAGCGACAAAATGAGAAATCAATCAGTAGAACATCAGTTCAAGCTATGTTTGTAATGTCACGAACAAATTATTCCGTGGAAGTTGGGGCAGACATTCTGAAGTTGGACCAATCTGCCGAAGATACTGCCGAGGCTTTCATATTTTCCAGGAAGCAATTGTGAAGATGACAAATCAAATCATTTGATTTCCTTGCAAAATCTTTTCGAAATGTATGTTACGATACAAAAATGTCTTAAATGTTGATGTTCTACAAGCATTCTAAGTAAGAATGTCAAAAATGTCTACAGGAAAAATGCAATGGACATCCAGACTTTGTGAATTCATATGATGAACTTATGTTCATCGATAAAATAGCATGTCTGTGAAGCTATTTATTTCGTTGAATTCAACTTGATATGTTTGTGCCACCTTGAGAATGTCTCTTTAAAATTTCCATTATTTAGATCTTTTGGTAGTTATTAGTTATCCATATAGAGACTTTGAAAATAGAATTCTTTAAGATACTTTGAAAATAGCTTCTTATAAGTACAGAAGAAAACGCATTTCTATATTATTATAATTACTACACAATGAAATATACTCATATAAGGTATTAGAAAATATCTGGTATCGTTTTCCTAAAGCTAATAGTAGACAAACTAACACCTCTCACTTACAACAACCTGTACAAATCGTCTACTGAAACCACCAATTCACTTTATGTGTTTAACTTTCAATGCAATTTGCCATAATGTCGACATATACATATAATTCGTTATGTGCGACATTAAATTCAGCAAGCCATCAGTTTTCAACGCATTATTGCTATTTTTTCCTTTAGGTAATTGTATTATTACAGATTATTAAAAGCAGTTGGGGGTGTATTAAATAATTTTGTTAGTGTAAATGATTTCGTTATATTCACATATTTATGCACTTAATTATTAGTAGTTATTCTTGTTTACAACTAAGTACTTATACTTAAGCTTGTAATTTAAAAAATTAAAACTTTTTTGAAATGTCGTTTTTATTTTTGCTGTTTAAACCACAGAATAAAACACAAGTGATACAGAAGCGACACTGCTAAATACGTGTTGCACATTTTGTTATCGCCCGAACCAACAACTCCGCCTTCTGTGGTGTAGAATATAGCGAGCGCATTGATACATTATACATTTCAGCGTATGTACTTAGCGGTGCCCGGTGCGTTGAACTCTTATTGCGAGAATTCTATCGGAATTAGTTTTACGGTGAACCGCTTATCACATGCGAAAATGTATGGCAAATATTTTTCGTTTATCACATTTTTTATACGATTTCAAATTTAGATAATAATGAGAAAAACTACAAACCACTCCTCTTTTTACTAGCCTTGCTAATGCAACAGACGAAGAGGTTCACACTACAACGGGCGTGGTTGCGCCGAGGAAACCGCCTTGTACCGGCAACATAACTTCAAAGGTGCTGACGGAGAGTGTCGCTTCTGGTTCACTTTAGTGTTTTATTCTGTGGTTTAAACATTAATTTTAAAAATATATAAGATTCTACTCCAACATTACATAATTTACATTTCCCGCACTTTTAAAAAAGCTTTTCCCCAGGTTGTTTGGTGGCGCTTTTACTGTCAACTTGTAAAGTCATTAAGTTGGACATCTATCCTTTGCTTATCTATGCAAATACGTATATGACTTGGCGAATTGATTAAGTCGGTTTTCAAGTTCTCAATTTTCTTTTCTAGCGAATCTGATCTTGTAAATTAATAACGCCTTAACTCCTTTCTCGTAACTAACTCGTTATTATTAATAATCTTCCTCGTTTCTTAAATACACATTCTTAGTTACACATACTAACTTAACCTATATTCTTATTAGTACAGTCGACCAACTAACTCAATCGATCAGCTTAATATTGGATTTTAGTGCATTTTCTAACATCTGAACTGTTTATTCTATATGCTACCGCTTTGCAGACAGCGGTTCGCAGCCTAATAGGTAACATTTGTTTCCAAATGTTTTCGTAATATTGGGGGAACAAGAACATTAGTGGAGCTCTATCTTTTTTGGGTCAGTTCCCTCAATTTGTTACAATAATTTCGCAACAGATGGTTGCGACGTTCAATTTTTTCCACCAAAAAATTTCCTAACGGTTTTTCCACTTTTACCTTTCTTGTTACACTACTATCACCATCGCCCACTAATCGTTTGAAAATTAAACCGTGCAACCTTATAGAGGTTTTAAAACCTTCTACAATAATATTCGATTACATTGAGGTTGAAGTTCCATTCCAATTTTTATAGCACGCATGGTGGTCCGCTTCCGTTGCTACTTTGGAGTTCCTTTCACAATATGTACTTATTCCTTATACCGAGAAACAATAGTTTTCCAGTTTTTTGCCCAATAATGCATCCCTGAAATAAATAAAAAATGCACAACTAACTCCAAATAGGCAACTTAATTTACATACAAACCCAGACATCGCATTGTAGTTGGTTTTATATGAGCGTTTCCACCATGCTCCATCTGCAATGACAGTTATCATGGGAACGCCGTCTTCCGTCACATCACCAAGCTCGCGAGCAAGTCTGGCTTCCTTTTTTCCTGCTTCCTCCATAGAGTGCCATGCAGATTTTCGAATGGCCGCAGACACCTTTAAATGACTTTTGCGGTACATATACCAGGAAAGACTTGGCAAATCTAATACAGCGTGCTGTTCAACCAACCGGCTTTCCCCTGTCCCTGTTGTAATGGAACTCAGAACAGCAGCGTCGTTTACAGATAATGTTGATAATTAATAAATAATAATAATGATATTAATTCATGTTGATAATGAATTAATATCATCTGTGGTGATAGTCTTGGTAGTATTGCACATGTTGCATTGCAAATAAAATGTACTCATTAGTCCATACCGTTTAGTACACGCAAACGGTTCATGTGCTTTCATTTCAAATATTTGCTTGAAGAAATGCTCCACGTTTATTCTTCTTCTACCGCTTGGCAAATCCACGTTTGTCTTTGAATTGGTCGGACTGTCACATTCAGATCTACATGTAGGTAGTAGATAGTTTTACAATAAAACATTCAATATAGGTACCTTATGTCATTACTTGTATAATTGGAGGCATCCGCAATATCAAGTGCTTCGCACTGTTCGTCTTGCAAGGTGTGGCCACTAGAACTAAAATAAAATGAAGATAATGATGTTTCTTCATATAGGATTGATAGCCAGGTCCAGAATTAATTTCTCCATTCGAACTTAAAAGATTACCTGTAAACTGTTTTGAGAATTCTTTATTAAATGCAATATACAAAACAACAACTTTCATTATTATTAGTATAGTATAGTAAGTATAGTATAGTATATTCTTTAACGAGTGTAGAATGGTGGCTATTATTCACGCGGATGAAGTTTCCAAAACGAACGAGCGCAGCGAGTGAGTTTTGGAATCATCCAAGTGAATATTAGCCATTCTACACAAGTAAAAGACCATACTTTCTCCACGACTATGCATAAAAAATATATATACGTAAAATTATGAATATATGATTATTTTGACATTTCAAATGACGCGCTGTCAGAAGCGATTTGCGTAGTTATTTATTTGACGTTTTAAAAGAGACGATTTGATTTATTCATTTTAGCGTGATTTCTGATAATCATAGAATGTGATTGGCTAACGAGAGTGAATTCTATTTCATTCTTCACTGGTGTGAAGAATTTATGTCATTCTTTAGCTAAATATGTAAAAAGAATTTGTGCATTCTTACATAGTCGTGGAGAAAAGCAGTTATACTCTAGCAAATATAGGTACCGAAATATAGAATAGCACTTACTTTCTGTTATATCTGCATTTTTCATTTCTCTAACAGTAGTTTGGTGGTTCCATCCTTTATGTGTCCTTTCAATTCAACGACACAAGTCGTGGGTACACCAACTCCTATTTTTCCAAAAGATCATCCGCGTTGGCTCTGGGATGCTGCGAAATCCATATCGACCTATAAAAGTAACAAAGATGTACAAACATTTGATGACAATTATTAGTTGACATGCTGCAGAAAAAAAATTAATCAGATACCTACCAATCTATAGCCGGAAGGTTTTCTGTAAAATGGCCATTTTTTCATTATTTCTTCGGTTGAATTCAACTGATCGATGTCATTCAACCGGTACTGACAACAGGCTTTCCAACAATGGTCGAATTCTTCGGGGGAAAGATTATCCTGTTTTAAGGTCCTTAAAGTAGTTTCAGCGTCTTTGTCTGGTACTGAAAGCAAATGAAGGGTAAGTAATCTCACAATTTTGTGTTTGTAAATGCGTAGCATCTTTAAAGAGGATTGCATTTTCCTGTAATAAACACAAAAATATTTAGTGCTTTTAAATTTATGAAATGTTGAAAATTTGGACTTTGGCACTTCTTCCTTTGCCCTTTATATCAGGGCAAAGTGGAAAATGCAAAAAGGCAAAGTGTAAATATAGTAAAACACGTGATTAGTGCAAAAATATTATTAATTTGCACTGCAATGAATTATAATTACTTTTGATTCTGCCAGGGCACACTTCCAACCCCATTAAAATATTCCATAAATTCTTGTCAGCTGCATTTTTCGGTCTATTTCCAACTTGTTGACCATTTTGGAATACCCTGATTCTGTCGAAATCTTCAGTTTCTCTATATTTAGTTTTACATTCTTTACTTAAAAAGTTATTAGGGCACAGTAAGTCAATGTTATGTCTTGCACCTTGTCAGGATTTAAATGTATTATTGTAAGAAGCACTCGAAATCTATTAGGTAAAATGCCAAATGCATTTTCTACTACACGTCGGGCTCTGCTTAACCTATAATTATAAATTCTTTGCTCCTGTGACATGTTGCGAAATGGATAGGGTTTTAAAATGTTTGTTGCTAGTGGGAAAGCGGCATCTGCAACTATAACAAATGGCACCTCTTTGTTTCTTCCAGGTACGGCAGAATTCTTAGGAATGTTGATTTTATTGTCAGTTATCGCTGCACATAGGGTACTTTTTCTAAATACTCCTCCGTCAGAAATTCGACCATTGGTTCCAACATCAACATAAAGGAAATTATAATGTGCATCTACTAAAGCTAGCAAAACAATGCTATGTTGTCCTTTATAATTATAAAACATAGAACCATTGACTTTCTACACTATAGACAAACGGTGCAATGTTATAAATTCCCGACAAATATAGGAGCTGTGAAAGTGTTAGTTCGGACATTGAATAAAGAAGTAGGAAAAAAGTGCAATACCTATACTCGTTTGCGTAGCTCGCGATCATTCCGAGATTTAGATGGCGTCTGTTCCGAGATTTCTCAGTCGCGCGTTCCGACCTTGATTCAAACTCTATACTACCTTCACCGTTTCTTATGATGCGACAGCAGTCAATGAAGCCTTTATTGTGCGTTGTCGCTACGTAATCGTAATTAATTGCATAGCATACTGCAACATCAACAATTCCAGACTATTACTACTTGAACTTTATTTATGGTTAAATAATGCACTAAGATCGTAAGATCTACGAAATTTATTAAGGAAAATCACGTTTCAGGAATTTGTTCATTCAATGTCCAAAATATTAAAATTTATTACTGGTCATATAATTTAAGAGTTTATTGGGTCGTCCCTTTGTAGGTAAATAATCTTTGTATTTGCGTGTGAATCATTCTACTAATAGAAATACAAGTAGGTAGTTATAAAGTGCAAGTGCAGCACACATAGGTAAATATGTACACGTACAGGGTGGGCCAAATTCGATGTTTTCATGGGGTACAGCAATAACCATAAGAGTTAGCAAAAAACTAATAAGGTACTTATCATGAGCTCTTTTTAAAAGAAAAAATTGCACGACTGCCTCTAATACTGGTAAAATGAAAGGAGCATGTATTCTGTTAGAACACTACTTAGGAAAAGATTTACTTTACTTGGCATGTCGGCACCATATACTTGAGATTATTTTAAAATCGGTCTTTGATTGTAAAATGGGTGCAACCACAGGTCCTCAGTCCGAGATTTTCAAAAAATTCCAAGCACAATGGTCCAAGATAGATAAGACAAAGTACAATGTCGGTCTAGATGATGAAACGGTACAAAACACTTTGAAGGATTATGACGTAGAAGAAATTTCGTCATTCCTTTTGAACCAGCTACTAATCCACCAACCAAGAGACGACTATAAGGAGTTTCTGGTTTTAAGCTTGGTGTTCCTAGGAAAGCTATCTCCTGAGGAATTCTCTTTCCGACTACCTGGGCCAATTCACCATGCCAGGTGGATGGCTAAAGCTTTGTATTGCCTTAAAATATTTCTATTTCGCCACCAATTTTCCATGAGCTCTTCAGAGCTCCATTCGCTAAGAGACATCTGTCTCTTTCTTGTCCTTATTTATGTTAAACCTTGGTTTAATGCTACCAACTCTTCGATGGCGCCAAATCAGGACTTGACACTCGTAAAAAATCTAGTTCGATACAAAAAAATTGACAGTGATCTAGCAAACGTTGCTCTTTCAAAACTTTTGAATCATTTGTGGTACCTAAATTCTGAACAAGTAGTATTTGGCCTTTTTGATCCCACATTGCCACCACAAGTCAAAGTTAATATGGCCTCTAAGTTACTAGCCTTAGATGACGAAGAAGACTCAGAGGAAGATAGAGAAGTCAAAGCCAAAGTTAGACTTGACGAAGCAGATTCCCTTTTGGACAAGGATTTAGACTATTTTGTAAATCAAAAGACCCAGAACTTTTTTAAAAGATTTAACATTAATCCAGAGTTCTTAGTTTCTGAGCAGGAAACTTGGAAGAATAATGCGGATTATTTGAGAGCATTGAAAATTGTTGAAAGTTTGAGAGTAGTAAATGACACTGCTGAACGAGGTGTGAAATTAATCCAAGATTTCAATAGCCTCCTGACAAAAAATGAAGAGCAGAAGCAGTTTGTTTTGCAAGCTGTAGCCGAATGTCGCCGTCTTTATCCAGATGTGAAAAAATCGACCCTAAGTAAAGATTTAGCGTCCACGTGATTCCAAATATTCACAATTCACATTGTTCTGTAATAATATTATCTTTGTGTAGTTATTGAGAAATAAAACAATACCGATATTGTTCTACTTAACATCAATTATTTTTATTATTACCTATATTCCTAAAATGACAGATTCCATAAGTAAGTTACATTTCCGAATATTTTTTGGGAGGTGCCCTTTGAGACAAAAATGGTAGGTACTCTAATATTCTGTTAAAAATGTCTGATTCACAAGAAAAATAACTATTTTTACTCCAATTAACGCACAATACCTATTGTAATATTTTTCAGAACTTTGAGGCCGTTGGGGCACGGGTTAACGATGATCAAATGGTCTGAAACTTTACCAGTAACATTTTTTCTATCAACCTCACCTTTTTAGGGGGTCCCGTCAAGGAATTTCGAATATCGAAAAATACTGGCCACGCTAATGTACAGGGTGGGCCAAATTCGATGTTTTCATGGGGTACAGCAATAACCATAAGAGTTAGCAAAAAACTAATAAGGTACTTATCATGAGCTCTTTTTAAAAGAAAAAATTGATGGCATAATCAGATTACTCATATCAAGATTATTTACGTAGATACAGGGTGAAAACCAAAAAGTAGCATTTTCGAAAAACCGCAATATTTTCTTTGCTATAGAAGTTAAGGTCATGAAATTCTCAGGATGTAGGTAAGAGGATACGGCAATTTTAAAAATGGCATCAACAAATTTCTAGGCCTACTAAGTTGCGCACGGTCAAAGTCAACTTTCATTTTTCTTATGGGTGCCATATTGGATTTTTACTCTATCAAAATCCTCATTTGAATTGCTCTTCAACCATGTATAACATGTTTATGTTTGGTCAACATAAATAATAAAAAACAATAAAATTAAGATCTCGTGATAGTAGGCTTTGATATTTCTATTCAATTTTTCTATAGCGGGCTTTGTTGTCTCTTTTTTAATCATCTAACGGTCAAAGTAGAGTTTATTGTCAGCGACAGAGAATAAAACACTGCAACATATCATATTTCTCACTATTTGAATAGTAATTCATTTTAAAACCCACAAATTATTAACTGCACACAAATGACACCTACAATAAATTCTATTTTGACAGTTAGATGATTAAAAAAGAGAGAGCAAAGCCCAATATGGAAAAATTGAATCAAAGCCTACTATCACGAGATCTTAATTTTGTTGTTTTTTATTATTTATGTTGACTAAACATAAACATGCTATACATGGTTGAAGAGCATTTCAAATGAGGATTTTGATAAAGTAAAAATCCAATATGGCGCCCATAAGAAAAATAAAAGTTGACTTTGGCCGTGCGCAACTTAGTAGGCCTAGAAATTTGTTGATGCCATTTTTAAAATTGCGGTATCCTCTTACCTATATCCTGAAAATTTCATGACCTAACTGCCACCGATTTTTTCTTTTAAAAAGAGCTCATAAGTACCTTATTAGTTTTTTGCTAACTCTTATGGTTATTGCTGTACCCCTTGAAAACATCGAATTTGGCCCACCCTGTACATTTAAAATACTAATTTCTTGATACCCTCCTAAGGTATAAATAACCTTCATAAATTTTATTTTTTAGTTAGGTATTTGTAATAGTTTGAGTTTTATGTTTATTATTATGGTCCTATGGGAGTAATAACTCCCTTTACTTCACCACCACCCCATATCTACACCCTTGGAACACAGTTCGGCAGGCGGCTAAGGACAGCTCCGCCATTTTTATTGCTAAAATTACCATAAAATGACCATTTTGGACGTAATCATCTAACAAAAATTAAAAAAGCGATGCATACGTCAAATTCTATGTAGCATAGTTATCAATTAATGTAAACCTTCTGGTTTCAAATTAAATATTTAAGTTACAATCTTGGTCGAAAGTTGCGTAAATGTAGTACCTCTCCTTCAGAACTTTCGACCAAGATTGCAACTTAAATATTTAATTTGCAGCCAGAAGGTTTACATTAATTGATCACTATGCTACATAGAATTTGACCTATGCATAGTTTTTTTAATTTTTGTTAGATGATTACGTCCAAAATAGCAATTTTACCAATTTGAACTACAGAGCCTCCTTAGGAGCCTTCAGTATCTAGTTAAAGCCCAAGGGAAGTAACTAGAAATTCTAGCACATTTTACATTCAGCTACTTCTTTTCAATTGTCGGTTTTGTTATTGTTTTTATTTATTTGTTTGATAATGAATATCAAATCTCATGATTGTCTTTATGTTGGTTGTTTTAATAACAGGTCAAATAAGAACGTAACTTTTTTTAAATTTCCTGTCAAAGATGTTCAAAGGACTACCGAATGGCAAAAAAATTGTGGAAATTCGAACGTAGTTTTAATGGATATTTCCGAGTTAAGAATATTCATTCAACGCCTGAACCAATAATAAGTGTACAAGGTATCTACCATAAAGACATATCAACGAAAAAAAAACCCATGTAAAAGACAACACAGAAAATTCTTCTGAAGAAGACGAACAAACTTTAGCTATCTTAGTTCATTCATCCGAAGCAGGTAATACGCCATTCGATTAGAGACAGAAACATACGTTGTTCAATCCACCCAGTGGAAGATAGCCATAACTTTCCATCCATAGATTATACGCGCGTTCACAGAAAATCGACGATAATTAAAAAAGTACATATTTTTTTTCGTTAATTTTTTAAAGAGATAGTTTAAGCTATAAGGAATACAATATCAAATAATTGGGAGGGTGTTTTTTGTTTAAAGGAAATAATTTACTTTCAAAGTTCAGCATACGAAATCTATGGATGAAAAGTTATGGCTAACTTCCCCTGGGTGTTCAATCCTGCTGTTGAACGTGTTGATTCTACTTATATTAGAAACGTTTTGTTTTACTCACTCTTTTACTTGTTGTCAAATTAAAGCCTATTTATTCCTTTAAGAAAAAAATTGAAAGTGGAAACTTCTCGTACAATTCGTTTAAAAAAAAGGTTAGCAGATTTTCTATTGGAGCTGTTTTACTTTGACTTTGAAATTAATGCAGAAATTCCGCAGTTAAAACGTTCATTAATATGCAAGTTTCACATAAATACAGGAAACATTGAACTCCTTCTGAAAAGGAACTTGCATTACCATTATCTTTGCATTACAAGTCTCTTGGAACTTATAAATTTATGCTGGACAAATTAAAATTCACCCTGCCTTCCATACGAACAATCCAGTGTTGGATGCGAGTCTGGAATTTGAGAATTAGCTCTAAAAACAAAAATTATGAGTCACCGAGAAAAAACGGGTGTAGTGTTGTTTGACGAAATCTAATTAAAGAAGAAGCTGGAATTAAATAAATGTGAAGACATCGTTGAAGGTTACGAAGGACTTGGGACATTTGGGAAGAAGCACACAACTCGCTAATACCGCCCTTGTGTTCTTGATCCGAGGACTTCTTTATAACTGGAGGATTCCTCTGGGCTATTTTGTGTCAGCTGGGCCAGTTAATGGGGGATTCATTGCAAAAAATTATAGAGCATGACGTCATACACTTTAGAACGTTATCATTCGCACCGAAAGTCTTAATTTGCGACCAGGGGTCTAATAATCGCATAGCAATGACCTTATTAAGTGCCAATCGACAGCAACCGATGATTGCAATAGAAGGCGAAGAAGTTTTTACGCTATTTGATGCACCTCATGTACTGAAAAGTCTGCGGAATAATGTGATGAACACCAAAGTGCAATTTCGTGTTGATGGGAAACCAATTTCCTGGAGTGACGTAGTGAAAACGTACGAAATTGACCGGGAAAGCTACACCACGAAAGCGATGCAAAAAATATCATCGAGTCACATTTCATCAACGACGTTTCAAAAAATGCGAGTAAAGTATGCCGCACAAATATTCTCCCATACAGTTTCTACCGCTATATAAAAACAGTAACCCTTACGAATCGTTGAGGTTGAGAAGAATGAAAGCCCAGCAAAATTATGTGTTAATTTATTGTAAAATAGGAGGTGTGACGTTTCACTGAATCATAGTCAGCTTCTTCAGACGTACATTGAGATTGATATTCTAAAATTTAATGGACAAGTTAAAATATGTAAGCACATGTAATACAGGCTAATGAACTTTTTATAATTAAGAAGAAGGTTGAAGTACAAGAATAATTTTTTTTTTTTTTAATTTCTTTATATATGTAAAAATGACTAAACTTACAATGTTTGTTGTTGATGATGTGTCAATTGTAATTACTTTAAAAAGTAAAATGAACGTTTTTAAATTATCGATTAATATTATTGATAAAAATTAATAGCATCAACATGAACTTAGATGGAATGGAGGTATATGGAAAGGGTCATGCGTGTTGGGAAGTTATAAAGAATGTGAAGTGAGGAACGATATACAAGGTGTATTTAAAGTTGTTAGTCAAAGAATTTTTCATGGTTATAGCTTATTAATTACACTGTGAAGGATGGTGCTTAAGTTTTCAGTATCACTTCGATAGTTAATTGAGTTTTTATTGTTTTGAATCTCAAGCATCTCCAAAATGAGGCGTTTATGTAAGGAGTTTTCCATTTGTAGTATTTTCGGTTGGTTGAAATTAAATTTGTGAAAAAGAGTAACTGCGTGGTTGGTGAGTGCAGTTTTTGGTTTTTGTACGCTTGTAAGGGCGGTATGAATCGAATTTTTGTGTTGATTAAGGCGGTTTTTTAATATTTGTTTAGTTTGACCTATATAACATTTTTATAAGAAATTAATGTGCTGGTGGTAGACGAATCGTTGAGGTTGAGAAGAATGAAAGCCCAGCAAAATTATGTGTTAATTTATTGTAAAATAGGAGGTGTGACGTTTCACTGAATCATAGTCAGCTTCTTCAGACGTACATTGAGATTGATATTCTAAAATTTAATGGACAAGTTAAAATATGTAACCCTTACGAAACAGTTAGTATCAACTACGTCATTACATACTTGGGAATTTATTGGGAGGGTGAATGACATTTTCGATGCATTGAATAGCAGAGCTTTGCATAATCCGAATTCACGTAAGCGACCTTTGTCTATCTGAAGATGAAACTTCTTTTAGGACATTACAAACGGGATCAGAATACTTCAAAAAAATTTAAGTACGTATTTGAAAACGAAAAAAAAAGATAAAATATTTGTTGTCTAGAGGGGTTTCAATGGACACTGCAGTCCATCTTACTCCTATATGGGAGCATTTGAGAACTGATGGTGTCAAATATCTTGTAACATTATTTGTCAACTAGGATGACATTGAAAACTTTTTTCTGTTGTCAGACATAGGGGAGGATATAATCCTACACCATCGGTTCGGCAGTGTCGAATTGCTCTTCAACAAAACATGAATATAAGGTTACAGATGGCAGACGATACTTCACGAAATTGTGAAGTATCTGAAGAGGTGGAAGGGATAACTCTCCCAGAAGTTTCTGCAGATTTGGTTGATGAAGAGATGCACAGACCTGTCGAACATTTGGTACATCTTGAAGACACTCTTGAAAAAAACAAAGAAAATATTGTACGTCAAAAATCCAATATGGATGACGTAGTTCCTGACTCAGTTAACCCAACTTTAGAAACGTGTTCAAATGTATACGTAGCCGGATGTTTGTTATATAAACTGGACAATAAATATCACTGCCACAATTGCAATAGACAATTTGTTAAATGTGGAGACCAACTTAGTAGCCCTCGGGAGCTGTTGATGTTGTGCAGAGATGACTCTGTTGCTGATAGTGTGCAATTTTTAAAACGGCCCTCGAATGAGTTAGTGTCCATTAGTGATAAACTTTTGAATGAATTTATTATTGCATTTGATAAGTGTTCCCAAAACGTTACAAAACATATTAAAAAGCACCTTGTTGACTGTCTGGGAAACACATATGCTTGATTTGACAATAGAACTTGTTTAAATCACAATGACTTTATAATAGATTTATTTTTGAAAATGAAGATGTATAGGCACCTCCAGTGGGAAACACAAAGACTAATTTCTCAAACAGTTAAATAATTTTAAGTGTCTCTAAAAGCTATGTTTTTATCATTTTTTGCTTTAAGTGTACTTTGTTAAGCATTTACTTGGGATACCTTATTATATGTTCAATCGGAGCGTTTGTTCTTTTATTTAGGTATGCCATGTAATTGCGTTTAGTTTAGGTATACTTTTCACTCAACGGTTTAGGTATGTACATATGTTTGTTTTAATGTTCGCATTTGTGTGTGGTATATGTTTATTTTTCGCTTTGTTTTGATATGTTATTTGAACGGTAAGGTTTTTCTTGGTGGTTCTTTTCCTTACCGAATAAAAAAGCTGAACCATATCATTGCACAAAGCTCACCATTTTCAAGTCTATGTATTTTTGGTGTTTTATTTGATCCAAGCAGTGAAATTCCGCAATACACATATAGATTAAAAGGGTTAATCACTAGACGGTAATTAGGTAATTACTGGGTGTCAAAGTAAATTAAAGAACGGTGACGCGATAGCCAGGGTACATTACCCGGCCATTCTTTTTGTTTATATCCTTGCTTAATTTAAATGTTAATCTCTATTTGCGGCTTTGCGCACTTCCTTCAGGACTGGTCTGGGTACATTACATTAGTTTGTAGTTAAGATTGTGGACTGGTTCATTACCAGACCGCGTATTCAAATTATGTAAACGCTCTATGTACCAAAATATATTCGTTATGTGGTACATATATCAATACGATTGTATACCTATACACATGTTATCAACAATGTTCATTTCTGGTAATTCGTGTTTTATTATTTTTAATATTTAACGTACAACATTTCTCTTTTTCAAGTTTACATAAAAAATGACAAGTACAAATGAAATGTGAAACAAGGTGACTATAATTACAAATTAAAATTAATTATTTTTAGATCTACTTCTTGTTATGGGGTCAATGTAAGTAACTGACTGATTTGTATTATTTAAATTCGAAAGATTAACGGTAATTGTCTTGGGGTGTAATGAATTTGGTTGATCTGTAAGATATAAATTTGGAAGGATTCGAATAGGTCCACCTTGAGTGGTAGTCTTCCATATAGTTTTGAAATATCAATCTGCTTGTTTAATGAATTTGGTTGGTATCAATAAAGTGTCCTGTTTTTAAACAATGTTCCACCAAAGCAGAAGATTTATGATGTTGTTTAATTGCCAAATTGTGTTCTTTTGCTCTAACGTGTAATTTTCTATTACTGGCTGGATGCTCAAAATCTTACGTTGCACAAACTAATAGAAAATTACACGTTAGAGCAAAAGAACACAATTTGGCAATTAAACAACATAATAAATCTTCTGCTTTGGCGGAACATTATTTAAAAACAGGACACTTTATCGATACCAACAAAATTAAATTACTTGCTCCAATAGAACAGTTACAACACAGATTAATTAGAGAAGCTATCGAAATTCAAACACGACAAAATTCAACAAAAAGTGAACCTATTCGAATCCTTCCAAATTTATATCTTACAGATCAACCAAATTCATTACACCCCAAGACAATTACCGTTCATCTTTCGAATTTAATTAATTCAAATCAGTTAGGTAGTTACCTACTTCCATTGACCCCATAACATGAAGTAAATCTAAAAATAGTTAATTTTAATTTGTAATTATAGTTACCTTGTTTCACATTTCATTTGTACTTGTTATTTTTTATGTAAACATCAAAAAGGAGAAACGTTGTACGTTAAATATTAAAAATAATAAAACACGAATTACCAGAAATGAACATTGTTGATATAGGTATATATATTAATAAATATAGGTATAAAGGTGAAACAGAAACTCTAAACCTTCCCCATAAAATTATTATTTATTCATACACTATTAAAACGACGTGAAGCGACGATTAATGTTTTAAAGTTGAAAGGGTGTTAAATATTGAATCGACGTGAAGCGAAGATTAATGTTTAAAAAATTTAAATTTAAGAGTTAAAAAATTAAGAGGAGGAGGGAACGTAACATGTTTCGGCCGTGGCCATCTTCAGACGTAAAATCTAGGGGGTTGAAGTGTCAGAAATCGTGAAGGTAAAATATCCCACTAGGGGAGACGGTACTTACATAAGGTTAATGGTTCTCCACAGTTGGAGGTTACATGGTGACTTTTTAAAGATTGATTAAAACTTAGAAACATAGAACCATAATGGCTATGTGATACATGTGTGATTACAAAAAATTTTTCATTTTATGCTAAAATATAAATTAGGTTAGAAAAGTTGAACGGTTGTAACATTATACTCACGGGAACTCTTACGATTAATTAGCACATAACTTAAGTTAAATAACAATTACAGTCTAGACAAATAAGTCTTGTTACATTTTAAAAATTCATTATAGGAAAGCGTGTTGGAAGCGACATGTTGAATGCAAGAAAGACAAGCGTAGAGCAGAAAACTAGAACAGCTGACAAAGGGAAGCCATGTGAATTATTGAATGTACAGGGTGAAGCGGAAGGAAATTAATTTAGGAAAAGCAAATTTTTATTGAAGTTGACGACCTCATTAAGGGATGAATGAGGATTTTTATTGTGATGTCGGACAATTTCTTTAATTTCTAATAGGTTCAATTTTGTACTTTTGGAACAAGTATGGAGGATTTCGATGTCCCCATCCGGATTGCAGGTATGGTTTTCGTTCATTAGGTGATTGGCAAAGGAAGACTTGGAATTGGAATATTTGGGTTTTAGGAAGGACAAGTGTTCACTGATCCTGTAAGAGAACTTCCTACCGGTTTGGCCGATGTAGAAAGCCTCACAATCTTTACAATTTAATTTATAAACACCGGATTTGTCGATGGCATTAATCGGGTCTTTAGTGTGAACTAGGCAGGATTTAAGGTTGTCCTTGGAGGAGAAGGAGATATTGATGTTGTATTTGTTGAGGATGTTCTGGAATTGATGGGAAGCCGGGCCTATATAAGGAAGCGAAAAATGCACTTTGGGTTCGGGAACAATGGGGGTTAAGGCAGTGAAGCTGCGGATAGCGTGACTAAAATTAATTTTGTTTTGGAGTTTGAGGATACTATTGTAAGGGTAACCATTATTGTGAGCTATCCTATGGATAAGGTTAAGTTCGTGATTGAAGTCAATTTGGTTTAAGGGAAGGCTATAAAGTCGATTCAAGAAAAAGCGGAAGGCTGCCATTTTGTGTGAAAGGGGATGGAAAGAGGAGAAGGGGATAACATGGTCCGTAGTAGTTGGTTTTCTGTAAACATTGATTTTGAGAGATTTATGTATACGGGTAATGGACAAGTCTAGGAAGTTAAGAGTTTTATTGGTCTCTTTCTCGAAGGTGAACTTAATGTTGGGGTGTAAGGAGTTGAAGAATTCGAAACTGGTTTGGAGATCCACATCAGAACCCTTAAAGATAATGAAGATGTCATCGACATATCTCTTGTAATACAGAAACTTGTGGGTAATAAAGTCGTTCTTGAAAATTAATTGGGTTTCTAGATGGGACAAGAATACTTCAGCAAGGAGAGGTGAAAGGTTATTGCCCATGGGAAGGCCGGTTTTTTTGTATATACATTTTGTTATTGAACGTGAAGAAATTTTGGGAGAGACAGAGGTCTAGGCTATTTAAGAGAAAATTACAAACATCATTGGGGAGATTGGACTGGAACAATAAATCATTAATTATTGTCCTACATTCGGAATGGGGGATACTCGGGAATAGGTTCACGATGTCGAAAGAAATCAAGTGGAACTCTGGGTCTGGAAAAGAGAGGGTTGACAATTCATTGGCAAGCTCAATCGAGTTAGATGTCGAATAAGGAAATTGTAAGGAAAGAAGAGATCTAAGTTGTTTGTTCAGCCAGGGGGCAATTTTGCTGACCGGAGTGTTAGAGAAAGAAACAATAGGCCTCACTGGGAAATTGATTTTATGCACTTTGGGCAAGGCGTAAAGACGTGGGATGTATGGGTTCATGGAGGAAAGTTTGGAGTAATAGGTCTGGAACTCTTTGAACAGGAGGTCTCTATTGGAAAAAAGGAACTTTCTAGTTTTATTGACGAAAGATTGAA
This sequence comes from Pyrocoelia pectoralis, assembly GCA_036250285.1. Lineage (NCBI taxonomy): Eukaryota > Metazoa > Arthropoda > Insecta > Coleoptera > Lampyridae > Pyrocoelia > Pyrocoelia pectoralis. The sequence goes on from CM070075.1 coordinate 26,418,755, forward strand.
AATTAATTTTTTGGAGTTGGAAATCGTCAGCTTTAATAGGTATATTACATTGCAGGTAACATTAATCTGTTGAATATGCCATTGAACAATTTATATTCACGCCATATTTGTGAAAAACACTTCCCATTCCTTCAATAGAAAAATCTATCATCTAAGATCCGGGCTTGCTGGTTGAATGTTGTGTGTGAAGATTGTTCTCCCTTTGAAATTTTATTTTGAGTTAATTTGGGGATAATTCAGCGATATTTTAATACCAGTTACTCTCTACGTTAAATAATTACTGGGTAATTTGGTATACCAATTTATTTGGGAATCGGTAAATGCCAGCATTGTTGTTTCACCTGGAGTCGAAGGCCGAACATCTGGGTATGTATTATAATTGATTTTTCCTGCATGTAGTAATTGTATTCGTTATTTTCAGCCTTTAATTAATGTATGATTGTAATTTTGAGGAGATTGATTTGATAATTCCTTTATCATTAATTCGCTTGACCTGTGGGGTCATCTATACTTGCACCTGATAATTCTTATCTGGACTTGCTGTCATTGGTTACGCTTGGAGGAACGGAAGAGAAGTAATCGGCAGACGCTACAGTAAAACTTGAAGGGTAGATTAATGTGTGTGATCGTCAATGTTAAATGTCGACTTACGGTTTAATTATTTTACATATGTATTGAAGCATTATATGTCAAACTTGTATATAGATTAGAGAAGCCCTGAAATATTATTTTAGTTAATTTATTGTCAAAATTCAGACCTTGGCTACAAAGTATTTTTGTTCAATCACTGGAGTGGTTCACATTACAGAACTGGGTTTATTGATTCTGGATAATCTCGGTTACCTGTTAGTAAGTAATAAATTTATCAATAGTTAGGTTACCCGACATTATTACGTTTTTTTTTTACATAGGGGTATACCTTTGCAAATATTATAGGTTATGTACCAAGCTTGTTACCTACCTGAATTAATTCAAACTAATTTCGGTGCTACCAACTTACCAAAGAGTAATCACAAAAAAAAAACATATACAGGGTGAATAAACAATTTGATTGTTTAATATATAATTATATGCATTGAATAATTCAATGACTCAATTGGAAGCCGTTGTCTTAATTTACTTTAATTTAATTCGTTATTAAATATTTATTTCTTTTCTCAGGGTGTAATTTTATGTAATGTGTTGATCGGGGAAATTTGTTAATATAATTATTTGCATTGGGTTCATGCTTATTGTTGTTGCACCTTTAGGAAATTTCCAGTTGGAGTATAAGTTTATTCAGTATGGTCGAGCTGAATTCATCTCATTAAATTTATTGCGACCTGGCGCCCCGAGCAAAAATTTTTAGAAGCTAGCCACGACCTCGTCACTGGGTCTAGCCGGCAAAACAATTATAACAGCCATTCTTCCACTGGAATTATTATTTTCTACTTTAGTACAAGCAAAGGTTGTTATACGGTATGAAATGGAACACCTCAAGGTATTGAGATCAATGAAAACCTATCCAGGCATACCGCGTTCATCAACTGATATAAGGACATCCATTGAAATACCCGATATTGAACAATTCGATACTGTTCCGGCACAGCCGTTACGTACAGTGAAACTAAAATTGTGTTTAGATGGGCAGGGATGCGTTATAAGTGAGAAACTGCGTAAAATCGTTATGGCACAAAGAAAAACTATAAAAAATCAGGTATCTGTAATATCCAATTTGAAAACACGCCGTAGGACAGTGAATATAAACAAGGCATCTTTAAAACAAGTAATCGATGGCATAAATTACCGATCTAATCAGTCGCGCACATTAGTAAGAATGCAAATTTGCCATAAACCTAAATCTCGATGGCGTAAAGATGAAAAAGAGTTTGCCATAAAGTTATATTACAAGTCTCCGGCAGCTTATAAATTTCTTCGAAAGCAGAATATCGTCTTGCCCGCAATATCTACCTTAAAAGAATGGATTTCGGCATCTAAGTACACTACAGGATATAATTCAGCATATTTCGAACAAATTACACTTAAAGTTAGTACGTTATCGTCCAAAGAGAGAGCGTGTGTTATTTGCTTCGACGAAATGTCCCTAAAAAGTACATTGGAATATTCTAAGGCATTGGACTTCATTGAGGGTTTTGAAGATTTGGGAGAACTTGGCAGAAGAAACTGTGTAGGAAAATATGCCTTGGTTTTCATGATTAGAGGGTTATATTCCCACTGGAAACTTCCTGTGGCATATTTTATTTCAAAAAGCGGGGTACCCAATGATTCGCTAAGAAAAATTCTTGTGACAATCATATCCAAAGTAATCGAAACTGGATTAGTGGTAAAGGCAGCTGTATGTGACCAAGGGTCTAATAACCTACAAGCTATAAAGAAGCTTGGGTGTAATGTAGAGAAGCCATATTTTTACGTTGGATCCCGTAAAATTTATTCCATTTTTGACGTTCCGCACTTATTTAAGAGTGTTAGAAACAATTTAAGAAAGGATGACTTTCTCTATAAGGGCAAACAAGTGAGTTTTCAAGATATAGTCAACGTATACAATATAGATAAAACAAGCGACAATGTAAGAGCTTTGCCTAAATTAACGGATTACCATATAAATCCAGGTCCATTCAAAGTTATGTCGTGTAAATTGGCTTTACAAGTGTTAAGTGCTAGTGTTTCAGCGGCTATTAGGACATGTGTTGCAACAGGCCAACTAAAAAGTACAACATCTTTAAATACTGCTGATTTTTTACACGATTTTAATCATTGTTTTGATTGCCTCAATAGTAGAAATATGTACCATACAAATCCATATAACAGCTCTTTGTCCGACAAAAACCAAATAGTAAAAGATACGCTAGCATTGATGCAACAAAATATACGATCCCTAGAAAAAATTAAACAAAAACGGCATACGCTTTCTAGACCGCCTTGCTTTGAAGGCTTGGAATGGACAATAAGCGCTGTATTAATGTTTCATGAGGATGAAAAACGGTTAGGGTTCGATTATTTGTTAACAGCTCGATTAAATCAAGACGTTATAGAAAATTTGTTTTCTGTTATACGACAGAGAGGTGGATACAATCGTAATCCAACAGTAAGAGTATTTCGTTCTTCATTCGGAATTAACTGTATAACAAATATAATGACACCTCCAGATTCAGCAAACTGTGAGCCAGATGAAGACCATATTTTAGTACCTCCGTTAATACCTGTTACCACAATTGTAAATACAGATTCATGTTCACCATCAACATCTTCTGCGTTATTTCCATCGTCATCTGAAAAGTACATCTCGGACACTGAAATTGACAACATTACACAAGTAGAAGACTGTGCGTTGATCTATTTTGCGGGATATTTAGTTAAAAAAACTATCGATAAGTTCAAGTGCAGACAATGTGAACAGTTTCTGAGAAAGCCACATCAAACCTTAAACGACGCAAAGGAATTATTAATTTTATACAAATCCTTTCAGATTAGGAATGTGCACGAAGGAACACATCAGGGACTAAGTGTTCCATCAGACGTCGTTGTAAAGATGACCGACGATGGTATCAAAATTTTTTCAAAAACCTTTACAGAAGAACCCCATCGGATAAACATTATGAAAAGTATATATGAAGAAGTGTCTGAAAAAATAGCGCCTTATTTTGCTTTAAAAAATGAATGTGCAGTGCATCGGGAATATTTGTTAAATTTATTGATAAGGACCAAACTATTTACATCGTGTAAGTGGTTTTCTAATAATATTAAGAATAGGTTAAACACAAATGTACAAAATCCAAAATTAAACATATTACGTCATGTGTAGGTAACTGTACGCATTACGGTCAATTTATGTATAGGTGTTTGTTAAAATAGTTTATAAGGACAACATTATTTAGATCATGTAAATAATTTCCCATAATATTAAGAATAGGTAGTTCAAGTAAAAATGTACAGAATTAAATGTTAAACATCCTACGTGATGTGCAAACGTACGCATTATGATCAATTTATGCATATTAATTTGTTAAAATTATTGATAAGGACCAAATTATTTAGATCATTAAATAGCTTCCCAATAATATTAAGAATAGTTGAAGCAAAAATGTACTGTTTTTAGAGGACTTTTCAACATGTAAGTACAGTAAAACCTCGATATAACGGACCTCTATTTAACGGACTTCGGATATAACGGACAAAAAATCCGGTAAAAAATTTAAAAAGTCCTGTAAATATTATACATAAAGGAACAAATTTTACTACAAAAACACAAATTTATTTCAAGAAAATAAAAATAAAAATACGTCATGTAATTAAGCGTGCGTTTCATTCCTCAGTTCAAACGGATTACCTTCCTTTTACTGTACATTGACCTACATTTCTTGCGATTTCAGCGTTTTCAGTACGGCCGGTTGATAACGCGGAGAATAATGCTTACTTACTTGCTTAGCGTAGGTTTTTTGATTTATTTTAAACTTAATTTTATATAACGGACTTTCGGCTTTTACGGACACCCCCTCCCCCCAATTAGTCCGTTATATCGAGGTTTTACTGTACAACTACTCCTCAATTTCCTGGGTGCAAATCTCAGTAACAATTACTGGGAAATGTGTCGAAAAATCCGGGACGAAAACTCTAGCGGGTCCATGGGAATACCTCCTTTGCAGCTCTTCAATTAAGCCAAGTCCTCTAAGCCAGAGTGTTTTTAAAGCATTTTTTATTATAGAGATTTTAATTAAAAATGAAAAAGAAGAAGAGAATAAGATGTTCTCATAGAGTATCCCTGTAGAGTATTTCGTTCCGGATTTTTCAAGACATTTCGGGAGAAGTTTTATTGAGATGTGCGCTCAGGATTCACGGAGTGATGTTGGCTTTGAATTTGAGAGTTAGGAAGGAAGGAGGGGAGGGGGGCATTTAATGAGAGACCTCCACGTGGTATGCCCTGGTAACATTCAATATATTGCTTTATTGTAAGCAATTTTGAATGGCTAACATCTCATTTTTAACTTTAAATAAAATAAAAAATTTCCATGGATTCCAAAAAACAAATACTTAAGTAAACTTTTCGTGATACAATCCGGCAAGGTATTTTCAAAATACCAATTATAAAAATTAAAAGTCGATTCATTGTGATAAAAAAATGACACATTGCGATAAATTTATAAACACATAATTATTTCGAATAAACTATGTGGGTGGGAATATGTGAAATTGTCACCAGCAAACAAGTACGAATGAAACGTCATAAATGTAATGACGTTCCATACTGAAAAAATCAATAATATTTGCATTCCAGTGTGTATAACAAGTTGCCTATTTAACGCAAAAATTCACTAAATAGTAGTTTTCACTTTTCCCTATCTCACCGTTTGTCTATCTATAGTGTAGAAAGTCAATGATAGAACCTGCTGTTACATGTTTTCCAACCATGGCTGCTATGCAATTCGGAAAGTTCCAAAGTTGATTAAAATCATTTGCAACATTGAGCCATTTTGAGGTTGTGTTAGGACACTAAATTTAAAAAAATAACTAATAGGTAATATGTAATATAACTGGACCTTAAATGTATTATTTACCTTTATATACTCTTTCCGTAAATTTTTGTATATAGCTCTACATACTTTAGGAATAAACAGAGAGATTATAGATTCTGATATTCTAAAGTCGTACATTAGAACGGTAAGTGTTTCCTGTTGCAAGAAATCGTAAAGTGACGATCAGTTGATGACGTGCAGATATACTTTGCCGCATATTGGTATCTTTTTTTTCAATATCTTTTTGTATTCACTTCAAAAGCTTTTCAAAAGTTGTTTCGTTCATTCTCACATAATTTAAATAGATTGTTGGTTCCTCAAACTCGTGTATTAAGTTCATGTTGCCTTTTTCAAAATTACTATTGGCTAACCAAGACCTCACTCAACATCTTCTCTTTCTCTTTTGTTGAATCCGTTTCTTCCTTAATGATAACACACCTGCGGCAATTACTAATGCAGCTGAACTCAAAACAAATAGTTTTTCAGTTTGATCCATTTTCAAAATAAGTAAACACAAACAAGAACACGAGTAAACAGCTGTGTTACCGTCATCAGGGTGGCTTTACTGAATAATAAGGTTGGTATTTGCCCATTGCATGCAAACAATCTCATAACAAAAATCGTGTAAATGTACATGTGCAGTCAATTGCTGCAATCGTACTTTTAGTTGCAGCGGTCAGTTGCTGCATTCGATTGCATAGAAAAAACGCCTTGTGTAATATCAGCTTTACAATTATCGCAATAGTAAAGTTCATTCATGCCAGTTAGATCTGCGCACATTTCATGGGCCCATTCTCTACAAAGAAACATTGAATCCAAGTTTCAGTAGGAGGAATAATGTATCCTTCGCCGCAAACCAAACGAAAGGTATTAAGACTTTGTTGTGGATCCTCAGATGTTTTTTTCTCTTCTTGCTGACAAGTCTTCCCTTTTCTTAACTTTATTGGAACTTTTCTTGTTGGAGTTTTAGCTTTTTCCTTTTCTTCTAGCATCAACTTGTAAGGATTTCAGATTTGTGGCATTTTCTTTTCCTAGTGGTATTTGCGACATGTGCTGCTTTGGGTAGCGGTAAAATGTCTTTTGGCGATATGAAAATTTCAACCTTCTTTGACGACGGTGGTGGAGTTGAATGATTATTATCTTCATGTAAAGATTGCCTGTTGAGTGATATGCCAGAAGGGCCAGGTTCTGACTGCGTGGATGCAATTGTTTTCGAAGACTGATAGCAGGACTTCGCGCTAGAAGTTGTAGTAGAAGCAGGACCTGTTTTCTCTTTTTTCAAGCTGAGTAACGGGATATCATCGTCAGATGATTCTACAGTCACATTCTGGTCAGGGTCACATATTGGAGGAATGTAATGGACTTCAGCAGGAGCAAAATCTAGGCTAGTAAAAATATCTCTATTGTAAGGAAATACTCCACATTTCCTAAATCCATTTGTCGCATTTTCAACGGTGGCACATTTTTCAAATGCAGTTCTCACGAGGTGTGCTATTTCAAATTGTGTTATTCTTCTTCCAGGATGATTTTTTTGGTACATGTCAACAGCTCTTTCAAATGCAGTCTTGAACGGTTTGTATATAGCCACATCAAGTGGCTGAAGTTTATGTGTTGTGTGGGGTGGAACGGAAACAATAATTACGCCAGAAGCTCGTGCTAAATTAAGGGCATCTAGGTTTTGATGAGAAGTATGATTATCAAGAATCAATAATACAGGCGACTCTTTTCTTGGGCGTACACAGTCAATAAAGAACTGAAGCCATTTCACGAAAAGATCACTGTTGATCCATCCAGAATCGGAAACCCATCCTTTACAACTTACTGGTCCTTCATCCAATAACCTTTCATTAATTTTTTTCTATTCCCATATATCAAGCAAGGTGGGATGAATCTTCCCACCGCACTGCAGCAGCATATTACTGTGATAAGCTGACCCCTTTCGGCTGAACTTATTACTCCAACTTGACGCTTTCCTTTCTCAGAAAGAACTTCGGGAGGTTTCGTTGCTGATGTTTCGACGCCAGTTTTGTCCATGTTAAATATGTCATCTGGGCGTACTTGAAAATTGTACTTTCCTATAACTTCCCATAAGTTATGATAAAAGCGATCAACTTGCGTTTTGTTAAATGCAGAACACCTTGCTATGCTCGTGGGTTCCGGAGTGCGGAATGATAAATCAGGATTTCGTGCCATAAAACCTTTCAGCCATGCTTCACCCGCTTTTTTATTTTTGAATGGATGTTTAATACCATTCTGACCAGCCATCTTGAAGGTAAGCTCCTTTAAGGCTTCTTTTGTTAAACCAAAAAAACTCTTATCAAGTTCTTTGGCATGAACACTTAATCCTCTTTCTAGTTCTGGGCTAAATACACATCTAACCCGGCCGAGCTGTTTCTTAAACGTGCCTTTAGTTATATGGCGATGCAAAGTGCCTAACGGAATTCCATATAATCTTGAAGAATTAGCTATGGAAGTTTTTCTAGCCTCTTCTATTGCTAAACGCATATTGTCTTCAGTCCAGGCGCCCTGATTAGTTTTTTTCTTGTATTTATTCACCATCTGTAAGAATACGTGGATTTTATAATAAAAGTCAGTCTATTACATGTATAATCAACATTTAACAATAACATTATTAATTGAATTTTTAAAATTTGCCTGTCCATCAACTCAAAACGACGACATTTTTTTGAAGATGAAAAAGACGTTTGAATTTAGAAAAAATAATACATTTTCCCTTGATGATTATCCAAGATTTTTGGATACTCCGGGTTTAGTAAGATAGTGTAAAATAGGTCTTACTTTTTCCATTTTAGATTGAACAGGACTTTAACCTTAGATTTCCAGAGGCTCAAGATTTTGTGTCACATTTCATTTTAAAATATTCTTAGTATTTATGAATATGTAAGCTGTCAGAAGCTGCCTGTAATTATAAGCACTGCAGATTCCGAAATAGGTAGGTAAAATGTAACATATTAATAAAAAAAAATTAAAACATTTAGTATAAGTATTTCATTACAACATATTACTTGTGGCTTTGATAATAGGTAATGTCTTTTTAAATTGGTTCTTCTATAAATTTTAGGTTGGGATCTTTATACAAGGGCTTCGCTATTATACATATGCTGCCCCCTACCGCTAAAGGCAAAGCTTCTACTTCAAGGCCCTCTCTAGAGGAACTGTTTGATAGACTTCTTCAATTTTGTAAGGTAAGATTTAATTTAAACTTGTCGCGTTGTTGACGCGACTTTGCTATTTTTCATGAACAGAATATATTTACACACGGGGTACATAAACACAAAAGTAAGTACATGAACATAAATATAAAAATTAAATACATGAAATGAAATAATAGATTATTAACGAAAATGAACAATTTATTCTAAACAAGAACTTGAACGTAAAGTTATCACGCGTATGTACGTAACACATTGGGATCCAGCGGATGCAGGGGTTGTCTTGGAGGGTCCGCATAACAAGGCCTGCTGTCAAGCTCAATCGGTACCAATCTCCACGGCGGTCTGTTGGTCGGCGTCGGCGGCAGCAGGGAGACAATGGTTGGTACCGGCGATCGATGCGGTATACTGTACCGTGACTGCTTACCCTAGCCGTGCTTTTATCAACGTCGGCGTAGGGTAGCTGACCCTGGTCCGTGCTATTATCAACGTCGGACAGGGTAGCTGACCCTCTGCCCGTGCTATTATAATCAACGTCGGACAGGGGGTACTTGATCCTTTCGTGCTATTATCAACGTCGAAAGAATAAGTAAGTTCCTTCATAGCGCGCGCACGCTTTTATACCTATTTGAGCGGGCGTGTCTACCGGCCTTATGTTTAGGTGAATTCTCATTGGCGCTTGTACATGGCGTGGGGAAATGTCAGCCAACCGCGCTTCGGGTATCTCCTGCGGCTTCGTGTACGTACGTGGATGCTTGTCCCTACAAACTTAAGAGCTATTGCCCCGGTGAGCCTGGGAGAAATGACGAAAAACGCAAGTTTTGACATTTTTAATATAAAATTCACCATTTTCAATAAAATAACGATAAAACTCACCGGCTCGTAATAATAAAATATGTACAAGATGTAAAATTTGTAGATTGGTGAACCTTTACAGGAAATTATCTTAAAAAGACAAGGACATCAACCCTACCTGATTGCAATAGGAGCAAATAAAGCTGCAATGCATGACTACAAGGTCGCCATAGACGGCAAGTTTTTGGAAACTGGTTCGTCTTCTATGTTATACGGTTTCGACTTTTTGTTGAAAACTCATTTTGTTTTTCAAACCAAATTTGATGTTGGACTCGAACAATTTTTTTATTTTGTTCAGCATTTCTTTTATAAAATTGAAAATGTGGTACTGACCACTAAAATGCGTGAACTACACAACAGACTAATAAACTTTGAAAACCAAAATTAAAGTTTTAAAATTTCTGACAATTATGATGGTTTGTTTTGTCATCTAAGATTCTTTTTATTTTTTTTTATTTTCATACTATATTTTGTAAACATCGCTCTGGATTGCTTTGTGTGTTTTAAAATATGTTTAAATGTATCCGAACTGATTCAACATATAAGACTGTTGCATTATCCAGTCGAACTTAAAAATATGCATCTTAGGTAAATGTTGCGGAAGTCAATGTCCGGCAATATTGAAAACTTACAGTGGGTATAGACGACATTTAAGTAAATGTCCATTAATTAAATGTAGCATTTCACGTTTTAAAAACGATGAAGCTCCTTATCATGTTGATTCTGCTTCATATCAGCAATCGGACCAGGAAGAACCCATTGATTTTGCTAGTGACTTCGTGAATATTAATAGTTTTGATAATATTCAAAATGATTTTAACCCTGACCGCTGACACTGTAAGTTACCAACTTTTATGTTTTATTTCCAATCCTTTATCTATAGGTATACCTATTTCTACTGTTTTGATAATAACCGATAAGTTAGAAGAAATACCTTAATTTAATTTTTAATGAAATTCAGAAAATCATTCCAGAGCGAGTAAAAGACGATTCGCATTTTTTTCCTAACAAAGTTTTGTTATCTTTTAAAAATAACAGTTCACTTTATCGAATAAAAAATACTTTTTCCAAAAATATGGTCAAACCTGTATATACAAAAAAATGTTACAATACATTTATGTATATCCCTATTCTAGAAACACTTTCCGCCTTTTTGAAAAATAAATCAGTACAACATTTTTTTTCTGAAACCAAACCTTATTTAGAAAATACCAGGTTGACTACATATTCAGATGGTTCTAACCACAGAATAAAACACAAGTGATACAGAAGCGACACTCTGCTAAATACGTGTTGCACATTTTCTTATCGCGTGGACTAACAACTCCGCCTTCTTTGTTGTAGAATATAGTGCGCGCATTGATACATTATACATTTCAGCGTACGTACCTAGCGGTGTCCGGTGCGTTGAACTCTTATTGCGAGAATTCTATCGGAATTAGTTTTACGGTGAACCGCTTATCACATGCGAAAATGTATGGCAAATATTTTTCATTTGTCACATTTTTTAATACGATTTCAAATTTAGATAATGAGAAAAACTACAAACCACTCCTCTTTTTACTAGCCTTGCTAATGCAACAGACAAAGAGGATCACACTACAACGGGCGTGGTTGCGCCGAGGAGAACGCCTTGTACCGGCAGCATTTTGACATCCTTTACAGACCTACGGCACTATAAGCGAATACTCGCCTGCTACTGGTTGTTGGTGCGTTTACGCAGTAAAGAACACGTGGTCGTACCTTATGTTGCTTGTGCGGTGTGGTGATTCATTCTCGTCTGCACTTTGAAAATTGCAGTGAATTGTTGCGTTGTTTGTCATTCCTTTGAAAAAAAAACCATGAGTGTACAAATAATTAATGAAATAAATTTACCTAGTGAATTTGATAATGTACTATTATCCAAAGGTGAAAATAATAAAATTCTAGTGCGTAGTAATTTGAAAAATATGCAGGATATTAATAATTGGGTTACCCTATTTGGAAAACAGACGCATACTCAGTGGAATGCAAGGTCTTCCTGTCCTGAAGGCAAAAAAATTATTTGTTCGTAAGTGCTTGTATATATTATTTGAAAAACAGGAATAATGTAAACATTGTTTTGTTTTGTTATCTTATTAAATTGGAAATTGGAACTAATAATAATTTAAAACAATTTCACTTTATGCGAAATGATTAAATTTAAAAGCCCTAAATAATGATTGCATGGTTTTTAGAAAGAAATTTGTGTGTCATCATAGTGCCTTCATGAAGATTCCGGCTAAGAATAATAAGAAGGGCCTTTCTAAAAATGCCAGTTGTCGGGCCTCCATTTTAGTAGTTGTAAAATTAGACAATATTAATACAAGAAAAAAGGATAAGTTTATTAAGGTAGGTATTTATTTATTAAGGAAATAAGTATTTATTAAATTTTTTTTAATTTTAGAAGGGACTACAAGCTATAATTACGATTGACAGTGAACATAGTCACTCTCTTAAAACTGCGGAGACAGTTCGATTTCTGCAGGCAAAAGCAGACGTTAAGAATTTATTCTTCGAATATTTCAATGATAAGATGACAATTTCAGAAGCAAAAAAATTTCACGAACAGTTGTATGAATACGACCAGGACAAAGAATTGCTTCTAGCTAGTGGAAGTAAAAATCCTACTTACAGAACTGTTCAAAATTGGTATCATGCCTGGAGAAAATTAAATTTAGGACCAAGAACAGGAGAAGGGCTATTAGAGGTAGGTACATATATGTTGCTATTTACTAATGGAGAACTACACACTGAAATGTATTCAAATGTATAATTTCAATATAAATTAATAACCAATTCACTGTTAATTATAAAAAGGTTAACATAGGGTATCTGTTTAGTATATTATGTAATGCTCAATACTGTGGCTATGTATCAAATCATGACATTTTCAGAAATTGATAGAAAAACAAGCCATATATAAAGAAAAGGGCACAGAAGTACTTTTCTGTAAAGAACCGTTTGGGGTTGCCATCGTCACACCAATAATGGCAAGAGGGCATGCATCTGATTTTTCTAAGGAAATTTGCTTTGTGGACAGCACAAGTTCCTGTGATCCTGAACAACATTCTGTGTCTTTTGTTATGGCTCCATGCGCAGCTGGAGCAGTTCCATTGGGCGTAATTATTACGAAGGGCCAGACATATGAGTCGTATTCAAAAGGTTTTCAACTTCTCCAAGATATTTTATCAAATTCCTTCCATCCAAAAATTTTTTTAACGGACAATTCAGAAGCAGAAATTTCGGCCTTAAATTCTGTGTTTCCAAATAGTGTAACGTTACTTTGTATATTTCATGTTCTTCAGGCAGTTTGGAGATGGTTATGGGATTCTAAACATTGCATTCTTAAAGACGACCGCCAGGAATTAATGGAAAGATTTCGTAATATTTTGTATTCTCGGACACCAGTTGATGCTCATGCTAAACATGCTTTTTGTATTAAAAATTCAGCAAAATATGAAAATTGGGTGAAATACGTTCAAACTTACTGGAATATCAAAGAAAAGTGGTGTTTAGCGTGGCGAAATGAAGATTCAAAGGGACATTACACTAATAATTTTTGCGAAGTGTCAATAAGAGTTTTTAAAGATAATGTTTTATGCCGGGTTAAAGCATATAATGTGGTTGCTCTAATAGATGTAGTATGCACAGTACTCGAAGAATTTTATAGGCGAAAGCTAAGAGAATTTGCAAATAATCGATCTTCTAAAGCCCGATTGGATTTTTTAAATATGGTACAGAAAACCAAGTATTTGGAAAAATCTGACGTTATTTGTATAAATCAATACAAATTTAAAGTTCCGAGTGAAAAATCTAAAGATCAGTTTTATGAGGTTGATGTACAACATGGTTGTTGTTCTTGTTTTGAAGGTGTCCAAGGAAAATTTTGTAAACACCAATGTGCAGTGTATAAGTTCTTCGAATTGAAAACAAAATATTTTCCTCCGATAACTTCAGACGATCGATATAATATTGCACAATTGGCTCTTGGGGATAAAACTCCCGCATTTTCATTTTATCTACCATTTGCGGCAGAACATGCATCAGTGAACACTAGTGGAAATAATATTCGTGATATAAGTACCAGCGAAAATGCTTTTACGACAAACAATTTGTACTTCACCCAAAACAGCCCTGCCGCACCAATAGAAAGCACAAGCAATGACAGTACAATTGCAGAAATTTTAAACTTAATAAAAAGCTGCCATGCATCATTTGGTTCCTCCACTAGCGGGTTGGACATTTTAAAAAACAGATTAAATAAAATAAAATCTGAGGGCCAGTGGGAGACATTTATTCACACTGCTGGTAATTGTGTACCACGTAGAGGAAGAAATGCTACAATTAGAGTCCAACCGACTTCAATAAGCCGCAGACTTCCAGGTGTGACTAGAGGGAGCAAAAGATTGCCATCTGGAAGACGATTTCGAAATGAAGAAATAAGAAGAAAACGCCCACGAAATTTGGCATTAAATGTTAATTCAAATAAACCCAATGCATTATCGCATGGCTTCAATCATTAGGTACCTGAGTGTACAGTTTGTAATAAAATAAAGTTAATTTTAATAAAATTATAGAACCAGAGAATTTTTATATATCTATCTACCTATAAATACCATTTTAAAACTTAATCTCGTAGAGTAAATTAAGTAATTTAAGTTTCTGCAAGATAGTTTGTTACCTGCTTATGTGTTCAAAAATTTATAATAAGTGATCGAACCTGCAAACGTTTTTTTTTTCAATTCGTCCTCGCGTATTGGTATTTCAGACACAATGAATTTATTTAATTTAAAAAATGCATACTGCTTGATTAGGTATTTATTTTTCGTGCTTCAGATATTAAAAATTGAGGTGGAGCTGGGATAGAGAAGTAACAACCAATAAGAGACCAATATTGATGTATAGTGCCGTAGGTCTGTAAAGGATGTCAAAATGCGTACCGGCAACATAACTTCAAAGGTGTCGACGGAGAGTGTCGCTTCTGTATCACTTGTATTTTATTCTGTGGTTCTAACTGCAGGTGTTCCAAGTTATTTCAATCGCATTCTAATGCTATTCAAATACAATTATATTTTAATGAATTCGAGTGCGCTGCTCCATTAGGTTCAAAAACTGGATCACATAAAATGGGTGGATTGTACTTTATCATAAGAAATATTCCAGCTAAATTTTTAGGGCAGTTGGAAAACAATTTTTAGCTGCGTTATTTTATTCCACAGACTTAAAGTCTCTTTCATTTAATACTGTTTTAAGACCTTTAATAGAGGATATCATAATTTTGGAAAATGAAGGTATTGATCTAGACTTTTCCCTTGTAAGCTTAAGGGAACTTTGGTGGCCCTAAGTCACGACAATTTAGGTGGTAATACGCTGTATCGTATGGTCGAATCTTTCTCAGCCAACTATTTCTGCCGAATATGTTTAATACATAAATCTGACATCCAGAAAGTATTTTCGAGAAAGATAATCTTTCTTTACCGAGAACTGCAGAATTTTACAAAAATATCCCAGACAAAATTCAGATAGGAACTAATTACTTTGGAGTTAAAGAATTAAACATCTTTAATGAATTAACATATTTTAATATAAGCATTAAGCAGTTCATCATCACATCAGTAGATATTATGCACGATATACTAGAAGGTGTAGCGCAATTTGAAATTAAACATTTATTAACGCAGCGTTTCTCAACCCTTGGGTCGCGTTAAAATATTTATGGGTCGCAAAAAATGCGGGAGGAGGAAACTATCGAAATGCGTCAAATTATACAAAACCATTTATTAAAACTAAAAGAACAATTTATATCTTATTTCCCACCACAAGATGATATTCGCATCGATAACATGTGGGTAGTAAATCCCTTCAAGGAATGTAATACTAAAAATTTAACTTCACTAGAAGAAGAAAAGTTGATTGAATTATCTTCAGACAAAAGCTTAAAAATAATTTTGTGAATCTGAAGAAGAAGATAACATTTCTTATGCTGACAGTTCAGATGACGATGAATGGAAAGAAAATCTAGATATAAATGACCGTTGGTATTGTTTTGTGTGCCAAACAGAAGATAGGTATTATGGACATGCGACTATGCATCTGTTGCCAACGATATGTCCACGAGATGTGTGTTGGCTTGAGCAATAACGATAAAAAAAGTTTATCTGCCATGAATGTGAACAAAAGTAAATATTCCCAATATGCTATCTGACTTGAAAGATTATTAATCGTTTGTTTAAAATGTTGCGTTTTAATGAGTTTTAATGAGTTTGTACCTTAAGTTGTTTCTAATACTATTTTCAGGTTATTCCTGATCCTTCCGATTTTTTCTAATACAAATTTAGTCTTAGAATGTGCGCTATTTGTTTTTGTTGAGAGCATGGTCAAGTCACCCTATCCCTATGGTCAAGTTTCCCACATATTGGGGAGACTTGAACCAAAACGCATTTTTCATAAAAAATGCAGTGATTAAAATTTTTGTAACGTACTAAACTTTTTAATATTGTTAAATGGTGGCCACAGAATGAGGTTATCTACTCAACTAACTTTTAAATCACTGGCAATTATAATCAACTGTATTATACATGTTAGAATCAAAAGGGGTTCAGGTTCAAGTCTCCCGGATCTCCCCTAAATTACCTCAACATTAAGTAGGTATATGTTTTATTTTTCATGCTCGCATGCACTTCTCCCTTAATAAGCAGTAAATCAGCATCAAATTGCATCCGTTTTACGTGGTTCGATTCCAAGGTATTTTCACCCTTCTTAATAAGGTTATTTTCATTCGAAAAGAAGTCTATGATGCCAGAGAGCTTTATAAAATGTTTTGCAGCCATTTTATGATCAAAATCTATAACAAATGTAAAAATAAATGTAAGATTAAATTATAAACAACAGATAACATAACCTCAAAATACGTTGGAATATCATTATGAAAACCTACCTTCGAAAATATACCCAATGGATATGCTTAAGCTCAAGGCCCACACAATATTTATCAAATATCACTAAAGGTGGAAGTTCGCGCGGCGACAGAGACCGGAGACCGAGACGCGAGACCGAGACCGTTACTGGTCATTAAGGTTTGTTAAGGCGCGTGTTCGCGAACGAGACCGAGACATGAGGCGGGGACGCGAGACAGAACACAGCAAGACGGTCTCCGCCCCGGACTAGTACTGTCGCGCGTCTCGCTCAGTGAAGTACTTTTGCGTATTGTGAAAACATGACTAATTTTTCTGATGAAGACACTGATAGGCTTATTGAACTGATTAGACAACACCCTGCGTTATTTAACTCTCAACTTGACTCATACAGAGATGAAAATTTGAGAGATAATATTTGGAAAGTCATAGCTGAAGGCATAAATAAAACAGGTAAGATTATTTTTTAAGTAATATATTTTGCATTTAAGTACGGCCCCTTCCCGGATAAGATAAGATAAGATAAGATTGATCTACACAGTGGTAACTTATACAATTTAATTTGGATACCAATCCTTTTGTGTTTCTTCCGAATATTGTTTTTAAAATTGTTTAACTTAACATGTTTTAAAATGTTCGATTAACTGTACGAGAGTTAAAAAATATTCATATTTGAAAATTTTCTGTTTAAATGTTAATTTTTACATCTGATTATGAAAAAATATTTGCGACTGGGCCAACTGATCCGGGACGGGGCTCGTATATCAAATAGTTCAAAGGTAACACATAACTAGACTTAAATTAAGCAACTCGTGTGACACGTTGTTCTTGCCAGTTCACTGCTCCTTGCTGTGTCATAAAATAATCGGTTAATTTTGCTCTAACATGTAGTCCATTACTATTCGAAAATCCTCCTGTACCACGTAATGGAATGAAATTTTGAGGTAAATTTTCTTCTTGGTTCCATTGATGTGCGGGTGTTTGAATAGATTCTAAAAATCCTTCCCGTAACAGATTATGCAAGCAACAGGCGACTAAGATCATGTCAGTACATGTTTCTGGCGCTATTCCAATATAGTAAAATATTCTAAAAATCTGAGATAGTAAACCAAACGCGTTTTCCGATACTCTTCTCGCACGACAAAGGCGGTAGTTAAATATTTCTTTCCGTAGATCATTTTTGGCAACCTTCCTAGAGTAGGGCTTCATCATAAAAGTATCAAGACTAAACGCTTCATCGCCAACTAAAAAATGTGGTAATTTTACGTTCGATCCTGGTACATTTTTCTGTTCTGGAAAATTAAATTCATTGTTTATGATTTTTTTCCCCATTTGCGACTTTTGGAATATTCCACTATCTCCTTCTTTGCCATAAGAGCCAACATCGACTGCAACAAACTTGTAG
Source organism: Pyrocoelia pectoralis (assembly GCA_036250285.1). NCBI lineage: Eukaryota > Metazoa > Arthropoda > Insecta > Coleoptera > Lampyridae > Pyrocoelia > Pyrocoelia pectoralis. Next base: position 26,436,633 of record CM070075.1, read on the forward strand.
TTATGATCTACAATTGCCAGAAGAACTATCGAATAAAATTCCTTATAATTAAAGTACAACGACCCACTATGTTGAGGGGCTCTCATTCGCACGTGTTTCCCATCAATAGCGCCTGTACAATTGGGGAATTGCCATTTATCCCAAAAACCTTCAGATATAAGTTTAAAAGCATTTTCTTTTGGGATGGGCATTAGAATTGGCAGTAAACCAGTCTTTAAGTGTTTCAGCACTTCTTTGATTATTTGTGAAATATAAGAAGGTGATATACGAAATGCGAAGGATAGAGAAGAGAATGTTTCACCCGTTGCCATGAACCTGAAACAAAAATATAATTTAATCTCTTAATAGTGTGGCCAGCGAGTCGTGTTATTTTATTAATTCCTGCAAATTCCTTGGTTATTTTAATTTGGTTGAATCCACGCGTATTGATGTGTCATTGCAGTGATTAATTTGTATTTATTATTACAGATTCAGAATGCCGTAAGAAATGGAAATTAATAAAGGACTCCTACAATCGGTACAAACGTAAACAAAAACATCCAACGGGATCCGCAGCACCTGCAAAAAATTCAAAGTGGCACTTTTTTGAACGGCTTAGGTTTTTAGATAACACGCCGTCACAACGACAAAGCTCCACCAATATAATGGAAGAAAATACAACTTCAGAAGTAGCAGATGCAGATACTTATACTGAAGTCACACACGAAATTGATTTGGTTCAGGATACTCCTACTCCTTTAAGGGAGGTTGTGCCTACACCAGGAACCTCTATCACTACACAAGAAAGATCTACCCCGCTAAGTACAAATTCGGACAAACCAGCAAAAAAGATTTTGAAGACAAGATTGAAGACAAGACGACGAGTTTATTAAATTTTTGAAGGAAAGACAAGAAAGCCGAAATATTCAACTGCATGCATGCCAACAGCCAGTTGATGAGATATCTACGTTTTCAAAACATATTGAAATGTCGCTCAGAAAATTGAGCGAGCGTTCAAAAGCAATGGCGAAAAATGAAATATTTAGTATTATCTCCAAGGACGAGATGGCCGACATCGACGTACATCTCAGACCACCAAACACAGAATAATTTGACTGATTTATCATCTCGCCAATTCCAAGATATTTCGACTGGACCACTTGAAAATGTTTTCAATCACCAATTCCACAACCACTTGGATAATATTTCTTAAAGATTTTATAAAATAAAAAAAAACGAACTTACCTTAAGGTTAATGCTAATTTTTCTTTTAAAGTTATTCTTCCTTTTTTTGGCATTGTCATTTGCAGTAAATTTAATACGTAATCAAATTGTGTTTTATTCAGCCGAAAATACGCCCTGAACATATTGTCATCAAACAGTAAATGGTTCTTCACCAACAGTGAAAAAGATCCTTCTTGGCCTCTAGTTGCATATAATTCGTTGATAGGCAATCTTTGTTTAGTTTTATAATAATAATATAATAGCAAATTTTCGTCTTCTTCTTCTTCCTCCAACAGTAACTTGGTAATTTGGTTTTCCATTGCAACGTGGATTAATGACTGAACGCAACTGACTGCAACGAAGTGACTGTATGGTCTCGGGGCCGAGTACACCATTGGAGGAGACCCAGACATGTGTCGCGGTCTCGCGTCTCGGTCTCCGGTCTCTGTCGCCGCGCGAACTTCCACCTTTACACTTTGCTTATCTCAAATGGAAACAATATAAACGACGATAATGTTTCATTTTTTCAATTTCCTGCTGTTTTGACTACTTAACCGAGGAAATCATTTGAATGCACTATCTAGTGAAAGAAGAGATGCTTGGATTAGGGCTTTGAAGCGGTTGCCTCTAAGTGAATTTCACCTAAGAAATGGTCGTATTTGCTCAAGACATTTTTTAACTGGTTTTTTGTAAAAAAAATCCTTTTTGTTTTTATGTTTAGGATTAAATTTAGGACATTATATGTAAATTAATATTTATACATATGTATGACTTAGGAAAACCAGCTGCCTTAGAGGATAAAACTAATCCAGACTGGATACCCAACCAGAATTTGGGATACATTTCAATTGTCCAACCAAGTTCGTCAGCATCCTCAAGATTTGAAAGGTCTGTGAAAAGATCTAGGGCTGAAGTAGAGGTTTGTTATTAAATATTAAATTGAATACATTTTTTACTTTGTTTGTGTTTAGGTTCAAACTGAGGCTGTTGAAAATGCAGAATATCTTATACAGCTTCCGATGCATGAAACGCAACAAGAAGACATTTCGGCAAGACAAATTATTGAAAACTATGTTAGTGAATCAATTCAAACTGATTTAACTGACGAATATTTAAGTCGTGTTTTTAATGATTTGCATTTCTGTAATTCTAAAATTTACATATTGCAAACAAAACTTGAAACTATAGATTTAAATGAAGATTGTTTTAAAAATGATGACAGGAAAACATGTTATTTTACTGGGTTTCCAAAAGCGGGTATGTTATTTTTAATTCATGATTATGTTTCGTTACATCTTTCTTCACACCCTATTCAAGCTCTTTCTACTTTTCAGCAGCTAACACTTACTCTTATGAAACTTCGTCTAAACTTACCTTTTAAATACCTTTCGTATAGATTTGATATATCCAACTACTACATCAGAAATTTTTTATAAAACTATCGATGTTCTTTATGACATGTTTCATTCTGCAGTGGCCAGAACGAGAAGCTTTGCAAAAAAAATGTTCCAGCATGTTTCAAGGAAACTTTTGGTAATAAAGTAGCAGTTATTATTGATTGCTTCGAAGTTTTCACCGAAACTCCTTCCAACATTGTAAATGCTTCTCGTTGCTGGTCAAACTACAAACACCACGAAACTGTTAAATTTCTTATTGGCATCACTCCTCATGGTACTATTTCATACATATCTCAAGCTTGGGGTGCAGGAACAAGTGATAAATTTTTAACAGAAAATTGTAGTTTTTTAAATTTCATTTTACGTGGTGATATCGTTTTGGCCGATAGAGGTTTTTAATTCAAGATCCACTGCAGACATTGGGTGCTCATTTACACATACCAGCTTTTACAAGGGGCAAAACTCAGTTGCATCCAACTGATTTGGAAAACACGCGAAACATTGCAACTGTACGAATTCATGTAGAAAGAGTAGGTAATAGGTTTGCTTAAAAAAAATATAAGATTTTCCATGAAAAAATACCCATAAGCATGTTATCAAAGCAAACAAATGGTTTAAGTGCATTGGATAAAATCGTGGTAATATGTAGTGCATTCATAAATATGTGCCCTTCCCAAATACCATACAAATGATTACCTGTTTTCAATGTAATTATGTATTGAACATCAGTAGGTTGCCTAATTTTTGATACATTTTTTTAGTATTTCTTGATTCAACAACAGTGAGAGCTTCGTTAGCAACAAAGTCAGCATCGCTGAACACATTTTTGTCAACTGGTCACACTCCTGTTTGTATGTGGCAAAATAAAAATAAAAATATTTTCACCGACCACTGTACTTACCCGAGACTCCGAATTGAGATACCCGAAAGGTAAACAAAATTAGAAGCTCTACCCTAGTGGAAACAAACCGCCACGAGGGAGAGGTGTTACATGTTATTTACAGAATCATCGGGATCATTAGCATTATCACCATTTGGGATCTTCTGCAAGACTCGTTCCGGATCGAAAGGTATGATTCCTGTTGCTTGAAATGAACTTATTAGATCTTTTTTTATAGCACTATTATCTTTCTTATTCATTTTCAGAAGACTAGAAGCTAGCAAATGGGGAAAATCTTTCTTGTCGATGGAAGTCTGTTGTGGATGGATTTTCTTCCAATTTAATAACAGCTATTTTAAACGGACGGAAAAAGCCGACGTCCAGAGGTTGAGTGAGATGCGTGGAATTCTTTGGCAAACAAACAAACGCTATGTCGTTTTCTTCACATTGCGTCAAAACACTTTCTGTGAAGTGAGATGAGAGATTATCCCCCAATAACACTTTGCGACCTGGCAATCGTTTGGCGTGTGGCAGAAAAGTCGACTCAAGCCAATCTGAGAAAATTTGGGCGTCTATCCACCCATGATGGGTTCTATTGTAACGGGAACCTGAACTACAACACCTATCATTGCAACAGGGCTCACCTTTTGGACCAAGCTCGATCCATTGTTGCCACATTTTTTCTGCCTTGTAGATGACGTAAGGAGGCAATAATACACCAGAAGCTGAACCGCACATCATGATTGAAATAGCAGTCTTGGTAATGGTATATGCGTTCGGGGTACTTGGTTCCATGACGAAACAACATTTTCTGCTTACCAGGGTCATCTTGTAGGTTTGTTTCATCGTAATTGAATACGTTACAGGCTGGAACATCGTGCAGCGTTTCCCTCAAATTATTAAAATACTCGACAATGATTTCTCTTGAAATATTAGCACGAGATCTTTTAATATTCGCGGACACTTTTTGGCTAATTTCCCCATTTGTGTCTTTCTAGCAATGAACGGGCCCAATCCATACCTGGCATATTCAATTTGAACTTCCTAATATTCCGCCCTTGGCTGTCTAGGTAATTTTTAGCTAAGTATCGTATGTCCATTAGTGTTAACGGGAATCCCTAATCTCCACAATGGTTCGCAGCTCTAATAAATGCACTTTCTTCATTAAATGAAAAGACGGTTTGACCACCACTTTTTTTAATGCGGTTGCCATTGATCATATGTCTCCACATTATAGTACTCACAAAATTCTAACTATGCGGCATAGGTTTAACGTTTAATATTCAATATTGTATACCTAAAGGTCCTCTATAACATTGTCAAATATAAAAAACCTGACTATTTGTTAAAATTATTAGAAAACAGGCTAGATATTCATACAAAAAATACTAGGTTTAAGAACAACTACAACATTCCACATCACAACACAGCTAAGTTCGAATGTTCATATTTATATTTAGGCCCAACATTTCTAAACGAATATAGAAATACTTTAAAAAGTGATGAATCTTGGAATATAATTAAGCATAAATTAAAAAATCTGTATATTAATTTGCTTCAATAGTAGCTATTTCTTTCTTATTTATTTGTCCACTTTATTGTTATTCCTAGTTATTTTATTGTTATTCTTTTCTTACGAATTATTACTTAATTCTACTGTTCTAAACTACCTATATATTAATTACATAAAAGTACATGTGCTTAATAATAGTGGATAGAATTTATTGTTTTCCGGTTGGAATGACAGAACAGTGTTAAGCTGAACTTCCATCCGTTTGTGTACACAATAAACTTATTATTATTATTATTACACCCTATGATTGTAAGTGATGATGTTGCGGTAAACACTCCTGGCGAGGATATTAGGGAAAAGTTACCGCGATTGGACCATGTCCTCAATTGGACCACCCCCGTTCTAAAGCCTACAAAGGTCGCTAGTGCTTCTCTAAAATTACATTGGCCAAGGTAATTTTAGTTAAGTATGACGGGTTCTGTGATTCACTTGCCGCACCCTGTACTTAATAAACCTGAATAGGTGTAAAGCAGTTAACCTTGGTGGCGATATTCAGTTTGACCTAACTTCATTTCATAAATGTTTAAGGAAATTGTATAATAATGGCGCGCACCAATGCTAACCCAAAGTTTATAATCGTGTTAAATGCAACCCTTCGAATTATTTCTTTACAGTGAATCTTATTAATGCCGTGTGTGTTAATTTTACTTCGACCGAAAACAAGTGAATTCAATAACTGTTTATCTGACCTTGTTATAGCTGAATGACCGTGATAAAATTACAAGATGGATGATGCGGAATTGAAGATGTCGATTGCTGATGGTGAACGTTCGTGGACGTGCCGCGTCGTTCCTTCGTTACCGATTTAAATGATCTACGTCCTCCGATTTTGGTAACGCACCTACTTTGTTAATCCACTTTCTAATATCTATCTTCTAGGATTTCTCAAAGTTTGCTAGAAAGGTGGGAATTAACCATATGGTAATAAGATTACCTTTCCCCTTACCTAGTATCTTATGGCATCATAATTTACTTAACAATAAGTATTCTTCTAAATGAATATATAATAATGAATCTGAAATTTATCGTAACTTGGAGTAACTTAATTAAAAGGCCTACACTCACCGGATGTGTGATTTATGAAAAAAATGTGACTATGTACAAATGTTCCGTACAAATCCCTTTTCAGGTAAACTATCATCACCAATTAACAACTTCTTCACTTTATGATTTCAATTGATAATTTTACTATTAATTTTGACTAAGATTATCCCAATATAAGGAGATTAACAATTAACTCTGCCTTAGCCAAAACCCGGAACCAAAATGTCGTTTCCTGTCCAGGAAATCTAATCTACTCTAAGAAAGATGAGATGACTTATGACCCAGAAATTTCCCTCGTGTTAATAACTTCGGTTTTATTTTAAATAAAGGGTTATGCAACCCATCATACATATGTACCAAATTAAAAATGGAATAAAACCATGTTACAAGTTAACTGTGCTCAAAGTTTTCAAAACCTATCTAGTTTCAAAAAGTACATGAACAGAAAACATAAATACTGAATTAGAAAATCAAAATACAACTGCGGAACTCAACGACGATGTACATGATATGGAGTTGGAAACAATTCCTAGTGTAGATCCACAACAATTAAGTACCCAAACTGTAATACTAACAGAAAATACAAATAGTTTTCAGTTGCCAAGTACTTCTACGAGTTTTTTGTCAAACAACGAGAATTATAACTCAACTGATAATAATATATCCTACGAAGATGAGTTTAAATTAAATCAAAAATTACTAGCTCAGCTTGTTACAGAATTCGCTCTTAGTTTACATGATAACAACAATTTTACTAGAAAAGATGTTTTCAAAATTCAAGAGTATGCTAATAGGTGCATAATTGATCCCCTATTGAACACATTTCTTTGTTTTGCTAGTTACAAGTTAGAACAACATGTTGATTTATATAATAAATTTTGTAGCCTTATATCAAATTGTCGAGATCCTTTTAAACAGATTCGTACTGATCATTTATTATTCAATTTTTGGAAAAGGGAAAGATATGTGAATGATAACAAAGAATTTACAATCGATAACGTAATTCAACCAATACATCGTACTGGTAGATTGTCTTACGAAGGAAAAAAGTTACAGGTGTTTTAATGCCTTTAAAGTTTCAATTTAAATGTTTCTTAGAACAAACTAACATACTTAAGCCTACTTTGAAATATATGAACCTCGTAAAAAACAATAGTAAACTAACAAATTTTGTGGGGGGGGGGGGGGGGGGCGAGCTATGGAATAACAAAAGCAGGCTTTATCCCAATAAAATTCTTGTACCCTATTTGTTATATTTAGATGATTTTGAAATTAATAACCCCCTTGGATCGAATTCTTCAAAAGATTCTATTTGTAACGTATACTATTCTTTTCCTTGTCTCAGCTTCAAAGTTCTTTAAAAAAGAAGTTATTTTATCAATAACGACAGAACGCTTGGATCGATTTGGATAATATTCGGTATTGTACTTACTCCTTACAGATGTAGGTCATCTTTTAAGGTGATATTAGTTTTCATCAGTGAACCATTAGTGTACGAAACCCGGGTAACCCGTCATAAACCAGTCAAAAACTTTTTAATGTTAACGTCAAGGCCAATAACTTTCAAAACAATAGTTTCAGAAAGAGACATTCCATAGTAATTTTTTTTGTTACTTGTTAATTGATGATATGATATCTGTTAAGGTTTAGACAAAAAAAAGTAAAATCTGAGGGACCGCGCACTGCATTTCTTAAAACACTCATGTAGGGGAATTGTGCTTAAGATGACATACTCAGGTAAGATGACATACTAACTAAATCAGTTCAAAATATACGCGCCACAAGCCTATAATCGACTTTCACACATCGGCTAACAGATGGCGTAATCACTTAAAACATTAGATCCCACGTGCTTGCGTTGTTGGATGTGGTGTGCATCTTTTTCTGATTTCGTCACTGGAAAATATTTTTATTGAAAGTGTTTGTGCCGGTAAATTTCTATATCAGGTAAGTTTTTTGTTGTATTTGACTAATTTGATATGAACTGTGGTTAATATGAGTTATCAAAATTGAAGAATCATTAAGATAACTTAAAAATTTCGAAGTCACAAAAGACGCCAAATATTTTCTACCTCGTAGGGTAAGATACTTCGTGAATGTTCCAGTAAGTCTTGGCCGTTTCAAGCCCACCTTTGAATCGGTCATAGAAAAACAGTTGGTGGCGCATATATTGGATTTTGAACAAAGTTTTTTTGGGTTTTGTACCACTGATGTTGGAAAATTAGCATTTGAATTTGCAAAAAAAGCAGGAGCGTGTCATAGATTTGATGAAGATACACAAATGGCAGGTTGGGATTGGCTAAAGGGGTTTAGGAAGCGTAATCCATCCATCTCGTTGAGGGCTCCTGAAGCCACTTCCGCAGCAAGGGCAAGAGCTTTTAATAAGCCGCAAGTTGTAAAGTTCTTTGATCTTTTAGAGAATTTGGTGACCGATAATGTTATTCCTCCGTCAAACATCTACAACATGGATGAATCCGGCCTCAGCACCGTCCAAAAGCCACCAAAAATATTTGCACAGAAGGGGAAAAAACAAGTTGGTGCATTGACAAGTGCAGAACAAGGCCAGCATGTCTCTATCGCTGTCTGTGCTAATGCTGCTGGGAATTTCGTTCCGCCTGCAATGATTTTCCCTAGGAAAAACTTTAAGGCCGAATATTTTGATGGTGCACCTCCAGGAACCTTGCAGCTATGTTATGAAAGTGGCTACATGGTTGGGCAATTATTTGTCAAATGGGTGAGACATTTCGTCAGTTCTACTGGCTGCAACCCTGGAACCAAAGTTATTCTGACTCTCGATGGACACAGTAGCCACAAAACCCTAGAAGCCTAGAATTTGCTAAGGCCAATGGAATCATACTGCTGTGTCTACCGCCGCACTGCACCCATAGGATACAGCCACTAGACGTCTCATTTTTTGGACCACTCGATTCATATTACAACCGTGAAATAACCACCTGGCTAAAAGCGCACCCTGATAGAACTGTAGGACTTTACCAAGTCGCCAGTATTTTTGGGAGAGCATACGGAACTGCTGCGTCGGTCGGAAATATAACTAGTGGGTTTGAAAAAACTGGAATTTATCCTGTAAATCGACATGTTTTTCCGGATCATTTGTTTCTGCCTAGCGAAGTGACTGAAAATGTGATTGGGATGGAGATGCACGAAGGAGGCCGCGAGGAAGAACATGGAGAATTTACTGGATCAACTGATCAGCCTCATATTGAAATTGTTGCGGCACCTTCTTCGTTGACCACAGAACAGCCTACAATAAATCCTGCAACAGTCGATCTAGTTCAGCGTGATCGCCAAGTCATTGCTGGACCGTCTACGACATAAGAGATTTTAAATGAGATTTTTCCACTTTCTAAATCAGTGTCTACGGGGCAAGCAAGAAACACGAAGAGGAAATTCACTGGGTTTCAGGTTCTGACAAGCACTCCTTTCATGGACGAAGTTAAAACCCAAGTCCAAAATAAAAAGGAGAAGGAAAATCGCAGGAGCGTTAGAGCTCGAAAGCAAGTGAAGCGTAATATCTTTCAGGATGACTCAGATACCGAACTACAGTGACTCTATTACAAACAGTGGCGACAAGCGATGTATCGATTTTTATTGGCCGTTGTATATTTTGCTTCGTAATGGCGGCCTGACTGTGTTTACCTTTTGTAACGGAAGTTACATTTGTTGATAAAAAGTTTTAGGTTCGTGGTAAAAGGTTCGGTAAAATTTTCTTTCTTGGTAGTACGTTTGGACCTACCTTTCGTACTTTTTTCTTCCCAGGCTAGCTCAGTAGGGATAAAAAAGGTTAATTCTAAATTTGGTGAAACTTTAATGGTTCACTAAGGTTCAATGTTATTAAAAATCATCCATATTCAGTTAATTTGGAAAAGATGAATTTATCTAACTAAAATTGCTTATTTATGACAACTCCAGTAAGTTTGAAGAGGTCCTTAACCTTTCATTTAGCGTCGTTTTTACGCAAATTACGTTTTTACTTTCCTTACAGTTCGGTAATAATTTGTGAAAAATCTCATAACAGTCGGGTTGCCAGGATCCAAAACCTTGCAATGTGGTATGACAAAACTTTTTCTTCAGGAAGTTGTTCTTAGACATGTCCCAAGTTAGAATATAGAGGGTGCCCAGCTGGCACCCTTGGGGAAAATTTTTTATTCAAGGTCAAAGGTCAACAGTCAGAATATATGCTTTTGTAATCTTAAATGCATTACAAGTGTAAGACGGATGGTTATCAACAAAAAACAGTTGAATAAAAATTTATGCAGCATAGAAATATGTAACTAATGCTCAAAACACTAAGAGATACAGCAATCAGCGTGTTAGGGACCGTTCATTATAGTAACGTTATAGTTTGACAGTACTGGCTATCGGTATATGCTTTAGTAATAGTAATAAATTTATTACAAGTGCAAAACGAATAGTTATAAACAAAAAACAGTAGAATACAATTTTATGATATGCAGCATGGACATATGTAACTACATTTTAAATGACATAGTGTTAATTAACATACTGGGCAACTACTTTTGATAAAATACTAAATTGGAATGTATGTAAATAGGTATTATTGGCTACTGTTACCCATTACATAATGCATTTATAAACATGTACGAAAACATGTATACTCAATGCATAATTACAGAATTATGTTTCGTACATTAATCTGCTTGTTCCACATCACTTTCCTCATCAGTTATCTGTATTGTGTTTGGATTGTGACATTGATCAAGATCAGCCGAACATTTGCAAAATGATGTAGGTACATGATAACCCCGCAGATTTGCAGTTGCATCTATTCTGCAGACAAGCTTTATCCGATGCACACCCACACGCTACAACCTTCATCAACTCACGCGGAGCCATTTCGTTGACACCAACTAAAGGGACTGGTATACCATCCACAATTTTCCATCCATATTCTTACAACTAAAGATGAACTTTTAACTTGAACTTTTTAAACGTAACGCTAACAACTAAAGATTAACTTTCAACCAAACAGAAAAATGTCGCGCGCCTTTAGCGCGTGAAAAACATCATCACATCATATCATCTATCACACTCGCGCAAATTAGTAGCGTGGGATTTTTCGGATTCGTTTTATTTTAAAGCTCATCTTTGTTATTACATTGTTATATTGTTTTATATTGTTATATATTATAATATTAGTGCATAAAAAAATATATATTAAGCTGGACCGATACCGATAGCCAGTACTGTCAAACTATAACGTTACTATAATGAACGGTCCCTAACACGCTTATTGCTGTATCTCTTAGTGTTTTGAGCATTAGTTACATATTTCTATGCTGCATTGTTTTTTGTTGATAACCATCCGTCTTACACTTGTAATGCATTTAAGATTACAAAAGCATATATTCTGACTGTTGACCTTTGACCTTGAATAAAAAATTTTCCCCAAGGGTGCCAGCTGGGCACCCTCTATATTCTAACTTGGGACATGTCTAAGATCAACTTCCTGAAGAAAAAGTTTTGTCATACCACATTGCAAGGTTCCATAAAAAAAAATAGATTGGCGACCCGACTATAAACTCAATACCAACAATTAATTTATTACAATGTTAATAAAAGTAAACAAAATGTACGATTCCTAAAAAAAATACAATTTTAATTCCCGTGTGCGGTCAATTTATCGAAAGCAATTTATCGAATAGCAATTGACCGAATGCAATTTATCGAAAAACAATTTACCGAAAAAGCAATTTATCGAATAAGCAGTTTATCGAATGACAATTGACCGAATGGTACATTTATCGAAGTAAATGCAATTCGTATCCTTTGTGAATTGGCCTATAATTTTAACGAAAAATTACGGGAAGGAATGCACATTCTTCAAGAATTAGAAAGCTATTATTGTGAATCTTCCGCATGGCTTGTCGCTAATGAGTAATGAGGTGATTCATTATCATGGTCTACATAAACTAAACAATGTTGGTGGGCTAATAATTGTATTTTAATCTTGGAAAATTCGAAAATTCCAAAGCTAATTGCTAATCGCTAATCGCTAATCGCTATTATTGGCTGTCTCATTATTGTTATGTTATGGGTATACCTTACGCATTTTATTTACTTGCAATTATTGTTACTTTGAGTGAAGCGCAACAAAAATTTAAAAATGCCGTTAGTGTTTATAAATAGTGAAAAGGACAAAAAAAAATTAAACGTGGATGGTCATTTATATTATCAAGATCGAAAAGTTGATACCACAATTTACTGGAGGTGTGAAAATTATAAAAAAACAAAATGTGGTGGCCGTGTTATCACAGTCGAAGATCAAGTGACTAAAAACAATAATAATTATAATCATGCTGCCGATGCAGCACATGTAGAGGCAAGTCAAGTTATGAATAACATCCGTGACAGTGCTAGAAATACTCAAGACGCACCTCGTTATATTGTGTCCAATGCTGCTGCAACAGTTACTCAAGCGGGTGCTGCTCAACTTCCAAAGGTAGACGTTATAAAAAGGACAATAAGAAACATTCGCCAAAAGCAGAATGCTGCTCCAGCTTTACCTACTCAACGTAGTGCTATTATTCTTCCTGAAGAATTTACCAACACCAAACGTGTTTCTTTTATTTGATTCCGGTCCCGCAGAAGATCGAATTTTAATATTTAGCACGAGACGAAATCTTCAACTCCTAGCACAGTCGGATCATTGGTATGCCGACGGTACTTTTAAAACTGTGCCACACCTTTTTTGCCAATTGTTTACCATTCACGGATTAAAGCAAAATAATGCTATACCGTTGATATATGCGCTTCTACCAGACAAAAGGGAAGAAACATACCACCGATTATTACACGAGGTGAAGGAATTGCAACCCTTACTGGGACCATCAACCATTATGACTGATTTTGAACCTGCCATGTTCAATGCAATGGTGAGTGCATTCCCCCAATCTACGCATCGTGGTTGTTTTTTCCATTTTTGCCAATGCGTTTATCGCCAAATCCAATCACATGGTCTGAAAGCAAGATACGAAACAGATGCAGATTTTGCCTTGAAAGTGAGATTACTTTCTGCCATAGCATTTGTTCCTACCCAATATGTGGTCGAAGCCTTTGAGATGTTGTGCGATGACGATATTCTGCCACCAGAGTTACAACCAATTGTCGATTATTTCGAAGATACGTGGATAGGGCGTCCGCAGCGACGTCAACGTCGCCGTGAGCCTAGATTTTCACATATTTTATGGAATTGCTTTGATGCAGCAGTTGAAGGTTTACCAAAAACCAATAATTCAGTAGAAGGTTGGCATCGAGGTTTCGAACAACAAATTTCAGCAGATCATCCGAATATCTGGAAATTTGTTCAAGCAATACAGAGAGAACAAGGGCTTAACGAATTGAGAATCGAACAATATACAGCTGGACAAGAAGCAAGTAGTACTCGTAAAAAGTACAGGGACTGTGCTCAGAGAATCAAACAACTTGCTGAAAACTTTGACGCCAATAACATGCATGACTATTTACGTGGCATCGCACATAATACTGCTTATTAAAATAATTAAATTAGATTCCATAAAAGAAAAGTTATAAATACAAAAAAAATTTAAAAAAGAGGGAAACTAATAAGCCGACGTCCACGTGGTGTTTCCTGGGTAACGCTAACAGGCTTTATAGTAGTATTTGAATTTTTTGGAAATACGTTTGAAAACCCAGTTTCAAAGTTGTAGCTTTCAAATTCTTGAAGACTGCATTTCTTCCTCTAATTTTGCGTTAAAATTATAGATCAATTCGAAGCATTGCTTTGCTAGTTGCCTTTATTTCGATAAACCGTTGTTTATTCAATGGATAAACAATAAATTTACTATTCGGCCAATTGTCATTCGATAAATTTGCTTATTCGATAAATTGCTTATTCGATAAATTGCTTATTCGATAAATTGATTTTTCGGTAAATTGTTTTTCGATAAATTGCATTCGATCAATTGTCATTCGATAAATTGCTTTCGATAAATTCACCTAGCCCACCCCTTAATTCCTACATAAACGAAATAACTTGAATGGCCAATTTTATCGCTTGCTAGCAAAACGTAACATTAAGATTAGAAAGTGCTGCGTTACATCGGCTTAATTTAATTTTATTCACACGCAAATAATAAAAATATCCATAAGATTCAGTTTTTAGTTCACTATTAAGTTAAATAAATAATAGTTTGGAACAGTACCTGATTGTTTTTGTACGATACCTTGGTACGATCGCGTCGATAATAACCGGCGTTTCACCTGGGGTGTGCTGATCTGCAGCTCCTTCAAAGGCCTCTCAACTCGTGGTTCGCTTCCAGCCGAGTTGCTTCAGATTTCTTCGCTAAACGGTGTAAAGTTTTTTTTTTTTTTTTATTACACACTACACTGCGAATTTAGGTTTTCTAACGACAAGGCGAATGTTTTTATATATATACGACACAGCACTTAAATACACCTTGGGCTAGGTAAAACAACAAGGCGATCAGCTGATTTCTGTTGCCCTCTAATAATGTTCGTATTAATTTATTAGGATACTCACACGTTTTACTTTGCGTGGTTCCTTTTCTCGTCGCTAATAACGCTAATAATTAGCCTTACTTGAGTTCATTCGCACTTAAACCCCTTAAATGCACATCGGTTAGTACACGTAGATAAGAATATGGTTTATTGAACGTATTTACGCCTTTATTTCACCGTAGTGACACTCTTAAACGCACTGAATTGGTACCTATTAGTACCTGACGCCGCTTTGTTCAAATAATTCGCTTAATAATTCACAAACTTTGGTACTAAACGTGTAGCACCTTACGCTTACGCGGATCTCAACACACTCTCCTCCTTCTTTCAGAACCTGCCTTTATAAGCACTTTTATAAATGTTATCTTACATGAATGTCTGGCCGATAAGAACACACGGCTTGCACTTTTGTATTTTTATACTACCCGTCCTGCCTTCGATTTCGCTTAAATTGTAAATTACATCCTAACATACCAACTAAACCAAAAACATTCAATTCTTTCTTTACAAAACTTAAAAAGTAAAAAGTAAATAAATTTGATTAGTCAAAATAACGCCCGTTACACTTTGATGGGCGTGTAACTTTTATTTGAATTTGGCACGTTGCTAGGATACCACCGTTGAGTTCATAGAAACCCTCCAAACATTTTACCTCCTAATGGCGGATGGGTGGAGCTAATTGCTGCTTGTCGTCACTGTTTGTAATAGAGTCACTGTAGTATAAACGTACACGTCTCAATAATAGAGCCCACGTATATAATTTTGTAACCAATAAGGAACTAGACATTGTCCCACAAAATGGTTTCTTTTGTATGCGTCCACATGTAAGATTTAGCTATACCAGATACGAAAAATATGTACGGGAATTCCATAATTTCATGAGAAATTGAAGTATGAGATAATAAGTGCACATTATGATGCTGTGATAAGTCATTGATTGAAGTGAAGTGATTGTTTTTAATTTTACTATACATAATGTTTTGATGTTCTTTATACGAGCCCAGAATCATATCATTTGGTCCAGTCATTGTTTTCTTTTTTATTGTATTTTAGAAGACTTTGATGAACACGAAAAGAAAAATCTATTGAATGCAACTATTATTATTGTAAATTGAAACATTCATGTAAACATGTTTTACTAAAACTAATATTAGAAAGGTAGATAAGTATAGGTATGCACAGAACACTAAATGTAATAATAAATGACTGGGCCAAATGATATGCTTCTGGGCTCGTGCATATTCTAATTAACAGTTTTACAATTAATTTATACGCGCCGTTTTTAAACAGCATTCATCCTCATTAGTTTTGCACTTGCGGTCACCTTAATTTTCCATATTTTATTTGCCTTTCATCTTTTCATCATGACTTTTTTGTAACCTGGTTCTCTCTTCTAGAGAACCCCTTTAGTTTTATATAAAAATTTTGTGCGATTCTATGTATTATCAGTATTTCGCTATTGTATAACCTTAATTTTACTCCCTTCAGCTTCACTTTAATGTTACACTTCTTTTAATTACGATTTTTCGAAAAGGCTTGAGAATGGGAAATGTTTCCCGAAACATGTCGCCAATTTTATAACCGATAATTACGTCTTCACTTAATTATACGGAAAAGTAAGGGGTTGGTTGTGTGGTTTTATTACATTATTACATTATCAATATACAGGGTGTTCCATTTAAAAATTTAAAACCGGAGCCATTTCCTGCGAAACCGGAAGTGACCAGACGGTGAAAAATATGCGAAAATTCCCCTCTTTACATGCCATTCACCTATACCAAATCTCATTTTAATACACCTATTATTCTAGAAGTTATGGCTTGTCTAATAGATTCGTTGACACCCGGTATATTAAAGAAATGTTTTTCATGCACTAAATATTACTAAATGAAATTTCTCCATCATACTAAATAGTGTATGCACGTTAGTTACTTCAACAATGTGACAGATTTATTAAAAGATGTGTATTTGTTCATTATTAAGTAGTAGTGAATAATGAAAAATTATTTACCTCTAACTCGATATTTCATAGTCGGCTGTGACATCAAAAATCCTATACTGTTTCTGCTAGTAGTGAAAAATAGTATATTATACACTAAGGTAGAGAAGACTATGATTATTGACCGACCGCCAAATTATTTCGCGAGGTGCGAAGCACCGAGGGAAATAAGGCGGGAGGTCAACAATGGTCTTCTCTACCGTGGTGTATATACTATTTTTTTCACTACTAGGTATTTATTTACACTAATATGAAGAAATTAAACACCCTACAACCTCCGTTAATATATAATAAACGAAGTGAATACGAAGTTGTCCGACATGTTGCGGCAAACAGCTGATCCCATTTTCAAGCGAATTACATAAATTTAATGTCAGATGTTAAAATGCAAAAAGTTTTAAGTAAAATTAACAACATTGGAAATTGTCAACATTAAAATTTACACTTACCTAGAACAATAAATTCGCTTGAAAATGGGATCAGCTGTTTCCCGCAACATGTCGCACAACTTCGTATTCACTTCAAATTATTATATAAGTATTAAGGGGAGGCTGTAAGGTGTTTAATTTCTTCAATCTATTACCCTCTTTGTGCCCCGACCTCATCACGATTACACTAATATATTAATTTATTTATAAAGTTTCATTTAAAATAAGCACTTTTAAATCTTGTAGGCTTACTTTGTCTTAGAACTGTCAAATAGAAGTTAATTCGTAATGGCGCGAAACTATTCATTTTTGAATTCACGTCATAACTTGATATTAAATTTATATATTAAAGAAATGTTTTTCATGCACTAAATATTACTAAATGAAATTTCTCCATCATTCTAAATAGTGTATGCACGTTAGTTACTTCAACAATGTGACAGATTTATTAAAAAATGTGTATTTGTTCATTATTAACTAGTAGTGAATAATGAAAAATTATTAACCTCTAACTCGATATTTCATAGTCGGCTGTGACATCAAAAATCCTATGCTGTTTCTGCTAGTAGTGAAAAATAGTATATTATTTTATGTGGCGGAGAAGTACAACTTTTCATGGCGCGCCTGTGTTTAGCCGCCGAACGAAGTGAGGCGGCTAATAGAAGGCAAGCCATGAAAAGTAACTTCTCCGCCAAATAAAATATGCTATTTTTTCTTCAAACTTCCGCAAATTTACGCAAAACATTTATTTTTAAATGGTTTTAAGGGATATTATTAGCGGCGTTCGTTAAATTAAACGTCATTGTCAAATAGGTAGGTATTTGTTTTCACGAATAGGACGAATAGGTAGGTAAAAGTGCTGTTTCCTTGGTAACGCATGTGAATCACATTGTTTTACCTCCGGCGGCGGAAAAGTGTTGCTATGACAACACTTTTCCCTCCGGCGGCGGAAAAGTAAAAGTAAAATCTGTTCTAGCGATAAATGTCAAACTTTGGCGCCTACTATTCAGTTGAATAATGACATAATTTCTTGACGTTTGAAGAAAAACATTATTACAAACATCGCCTCTAGGAAACAGTATCTTAAATTGGTATGTCGCCAATAAGAGTCTGGACAACAAAAGAAGAAATAGATTGGTTGATGTTGTTGTTAAGCACATATATAATTACATCATCAAGAAGTAAATATGTGTTAATTTTATTGACATTTTTTAAAACTTATCTCTTTATTTCAGTGGTTTGAAACCTGAAGAATATAATTTTTTGTCTGCAAAAATAATTTCAGTATTTCCATCTGAAGTAATTGGTACATATTACGTGCCAGCAGTAAAGAAAGCCGAAAACATACACCGAAAATCGATCCTAGCAAAAGGAAAACTGGCGGATAAGTGTCGAAATATTATTTACTTATTTGGAGAAGCGTCTATTAAAAAAAAATAAAAAGAGAGTAATTGATCATACTGAAAATGAGAAACCTGCTTTTAAAGTTCCTAGAGTTCCACTAGAATACAACGACGATGTATTATGGTTGAAACATAATACCGAACCTTGGACAACTGTCATTGAAAAATGGACAGCCACTTATGAGTTAAGAAAAGATTTTACTTCTAAAACAGTTGCCGAATTTATTACTTCTTGGCCAGTATTAAACGACTTAAGGTCCGATGTTTTGGTACGTTTTGCTATCTACATAAGAAGCGTTTTTAATTGTCTACTAATGCATTTTTTGCAGATCAACATTGATTTTGAAAAATCATATCCAACTTTGCCCTTAAATCTTCATTTAAATTGGAAAAACTTTTTTGAAACAATTGCCAAACATAGAGACAACTTAATTAAAGATACAGTCTTATTAGAACTTTTGGAAGAACTTAAAAATCTAGCGAATATATATATACGTATATATAAAATAATACTTTTACAGTTTAAGAACATCGATAATCTAGATGAAAATTGAATTTATTTCATACTGACTAGTAATCTGTGTTTTACCAGACTCATACGAGTCTGGTAAATCGTATTTACCGTACTATAAATTGTATTTACTCTACTAGAAATTTTGTACCCGAATACAAAGGTTGCCATAGCAACATAAAGTGACATAACTTTGGAAACGTCAAATTTTATATAAAGTTAATAGAAAAACTATAAAAAAAATATTAAAGGTAATTTGTCAAGTCACCCCATGGTGGGGTGGCTTGAAAAACGACTGTTAATAGACGTGTAATTCAAGTGGGAGACTATATGAGGTGAAATGAAACAAAGAATTTAAAAAAAAATCGCTAGCAAGCGTCAATTTTGGCAAAAAACACTGGATTTTATAAAAAATACTCTTTATTTAAAAAAAATATTTATTTTAGGAATACAAAACAATCATTCTTAGAAGGTGCAAAATAAACATACCTAAACATAAGACTTAATACTGATTAAATAAACCAAAAACATTCTTATAGTTGGTAATGGGATAAGTAGGTAAGGTAGGTAACTACACAAATTATAACTGAAGTCCTGGGAACTTCAAGGCCCCTCTTCTTGGCGAAACAAGTTTCCTTACAATTTCGCTTTCTCTTTATAAATGCGTCCCAATTATCTTCTTCTGTCTCAGATTCTGAAGACACTCTGTTTTTCTTTCACCACCTGGTGTTTTTTGGTGTAAATGATTTACCTTACGATACAAAGTAGCAACTGGAATCCCATATTTTTGTCCAATAGCTTCAAGACTACCTTGTCTATTATTGTAATCACTAACGGCCTGTTGTACTGACTCTGTTGAATAATTACAGTAGTTTCGAGCGCCTAGGCGCCGTTGATACTTTCTGGGCATGATTTTCAAGTCACCCCTAAAAGTACAAAAAAAATAAACTGATACGCCCCTGCTCGACAATAGGTTTTAAAAATTATTTTAGGTTCAAATCATTAACTAGTGGTATATTGTACCAGGACAGAAAAAAATACTAGGGCCTGCTTGTAATTATATTATGCTTTGTACAATAAGAAGTTTGTAGGGTATAAAATTACTTAATTTCTTTACTTGATTTCAAATTGTTCCACACTGTACACTGTTACTATCAAATATTTGTTTCTTGTCGATTTCTCTCGCCGAACACCTGTCGAATGAGACTGAAGCGATTCCGTGGCTTCCTTGGTTCAGACGCGACATTGCTACATCTTCGAAATGTTTAACGCTTTATATTTCAAGTCACCACACTTTTTCAAGTCACCCCATTTTACGGTATTTTTATAATAAAAACTATTGATTGCCATATAATTACTAGTGTGGTTGTAAATATTTTTCTCGCATTAAATTGACATGTTCGTGATAGCTTATAAGGCAAACGCCCCACTACCATATTCCCCCAAGCTCCGAATTTAGCCGACTCCACCCAAATAACAACTACAAAAAGTTTCGAGCGTGTGGTCATACAAAAAAAATTTAATTTTAGCATCCATATTGCTTTAAAAACCGAAGATAGCCGATCTGAATCGCATGCGCGAAAAACCTTCAAAATTTCGAATTTCAAATGCCTGTAATTAATTTATTAATTATCAAATTGTAATCAAAAAATTGTTTTTAGAAACGTTTTAAGTGCCACTTTAAATCTGCGTCAAAATTTTTGCGATTTTTTAATTTGGGAAGCAGGAAAAAAATAATTTCAATTTTCCCATGTTAAATCCCATGGGGTACCCCTAGCGTGGGACACAAGGTATATGCCTTATTCATAAATCTTCGTGACCGCTCGTGAAGTGATACGCAGGTTGCCTATGTGTCAGAGGGACATTACTTTTGTCAGTGATTGTACCTATACCAGTATACAATCATGATCTCGTAAATAGTTCGACCTGTTTTCCTCATTCGTAAAGATGCCGGTGATGAGTCATAACACAAACAATCCAATTGCTGCATTCATCAATAAAAGGAACAGATGTAAAAAAGTATGCAACATATACTTGACGTCGAGATTGTTTTGTTTTTTTTTTCAGCATCATCAGAAAAACTGGCCGATATCAAGATGCTGCGAACTCTTTGCAAGACCAACGCCTGTTGAGAAGAGTCAAATTCAGTTTCCTGCGTACAATTAATTTATGCAGGGTAGAAGAGGTGGTGGTCGTATTGAACATTTATTGTGACTATTGTGTGATTCGCTCAAAAACTAAAAGAGATACACCATTTTTGTAAGAGACGAAAAATACAGAAAATTAATGTATCTTCCTTTTTACAAAAAGTTAAAGCACTCCTACGACCCACAAAAAAGTTACCATTAAATGTATCGAACGGTAGGGGTAGTTTTCACCCTTCCCGGAATTCAGTTAAATTGATATCCACTTAAA
This sequence comes from Pyrocoelia pectoralis, assembly GCA_036250285.1. NCBI lineage: Eukaryota > Metazoa > Arthropoda > Insecta > Coleoptera > Lampyridae > Pyrocoelia > Pyrocoelia pectoralis. The sequence continues at coordinate 26,458,006 of CM070075.1, forward strand.
AACGTAGTTCCTTCATTGATATGTGCCCACACCAAATTTTAAAAAAATCGATAAAAGAATTTCCGATTTATTAAAATAAAACAAAAATATTCTTCCAACTTTGACGCCCTCTCACGGCTTACCGAAGTACTTTAGTATATAGGTAAGTTTAGCCCATTCGACTTTTTTTGTTCCCATAAACCTACTGTAGCTCTATGTCCACGGAATATTGGGACACCCTGTACATTCTGATCCGTAGCGATATAAATATCGATACCCGGCATCGTATCGGAACACCCCTAGTTGACGGTTGACCTGTCGAGTGTAGCCGGGCCGTTACGGCGCCGCGACGGCCACCTCACGGTCATCTTTTTCCTATATCATTTTCCATAGAAGTGATCAGGAACCGCAACATTTTTTATTTGTTTATAGTGTTACTGAAATTTCCCATTCTTAAAAATGTGGAGTTTGTCTTATTGGATACGGACAATGTGGAGGTTGATGCGACCTTTATCGAAGACTTTTTTGAAATGAAATCAATGGACAACATTCTTTTCAAAGTTCACGTGAGGAACGAAACTTTAAATACTAACAGCGATTTAACTACGGATAGGGGAAAGATGTCTAATTTTAACCGGCGCTGGCGCCTAAATTGAACCACAACTCAAATCGTGATTTCTGTTTGCATCTGCAGCCATCTAGTGGCATATCTAGAAGGACTAGGATATAAAGGGAAGATGTTACAGTTTTCGTTACCATCCAAGTGCATTTGTACTTGCTACAGGAAGATCGTGTTTACAAATCATGTTGATGTAAAATACAGTGGAGTTTGCTAAGTGATTATTTATCTCTAGGTAAGTGGTAACTAAATATTATTATTGTAAGATATATTAGAGCAGGCATAATAGGGGAAAATGGCCTAAAATGACATACCTACTCAGATAAAACGACACACAACAAAATTTTGTATATCCCGCGAAATAAGCGCCACCTTGAGCGATCTTTACACTATAATTTGATACAAATGATGACTCCTTTAAGTCCTGCGAAGGAAAACGAACGCATCAGTGTTTAGTGCGCCATCACGTCTTTTTTGTCCCACGGATTTTTCTTTTTAATATTAGCTTTTTCTTCATTTTTCGAAGTAAGAATTTTTTAATTAATTATTGGTTAGTGCATGTTCCTAAACGGTTATTTGAGTGTATTTGAACATATTTATAATTAATTTATTATAACTTTAAGTAATGCATATTTTGCGTTTATAGAAATTTGCCTTGCAATGTTAAAATGACATACCCGAAGTTAGCCAGTATTAATTTATTTCAGAAAGGTTCGGCAAATAGAAAAGAACGTCTTCTCGGCAAAGTTGGAGTAAAGGTGACATGGATGCGGCCATAGAAGCAGTGCAAAAAGGCGACATGGGTTGGCTGGTTGCGTCGAAAAAATACGATGTGCCACAAGCAACACTTAGGCGCAGAGCACAAGGTCGAAACAAGTGCGTTAAAGGGGTAGATAAAGGTTTGGGACGTTTTGGTCCCACTTTTTCAGTCGAACTTGAACGTTTAATGATTGACCATATTAAAATGTTAGAAACCTGCATTAAATACAACCGAAGTTAGAAAATTAGCCTATGAGTTTGCGGTACGAAACAATATTCCGCATATATTTAACAAACAAAAGAAAATTGCTGGCTGGGACTGGCTATTAGGTTTTAGAGCACGTAATGGAGATATTTCTCTGAGAACCCTAGAAGCTACGTCTGCAGCACATGCTCAAGGTTTCAACAAGCCACAAGTTCAAAAGTTCTTTCAAGTATTAGGGAACACATTAGCAGATCACAACATCAGGTTCCACCGTATCTATAATGTTGACGAGTCGGCACTTTCAACTGTTCAACGTACTGCAAAAATACTTGTGACCAAAGGAAGAAAGCAGATAGGTGCTATAACGAGCGCTGAACGAGGGCAGCACACAACTGTTGTATGTTGCATGAATCCAATAGGGAATTTTATTCCACCAGCGTTAATATTCGCAAGAAAAAAATGGAAATCAGAACTTATAGATGACGCCCCAACTGGCACGCTAGGATTGTGTCAGGAATCTGGTTGGATGACTGGTGAACTTTTTTGTTCTTGGGTGATGATGCATTTCATTAAATATTCTCAGTCTTCTGAAAATAATAAAACTTTGTTGTTACTCGATGGGCATTCAAGTCACAAAAATTTGAATGCACTGCTACTTGCAAAACAAAATGGGGTTGTAATCATTTGCATACCACCTCATTATACCCATAGATTACAGCCCTTAGACGTTTCGTTTTTCGGCCCGTTATCCACATATTATAACCAGTCCATCACGAGATGGTTAAAAAGCAATCCTGGTAGAACTGTGACTCCATATCAGGTTGGAAAATTATTTGCTGAAGCATACCAGCGTACTGTCACCATGGAAATATCTGTCAGGGGTTTTAGAAATACAGGAATTTACCCCCTTAATGCAAATATATTTCCTGATTGGATGTTTGCCGCTGTCAGTACAACCGATTTTCCAGAAGAAAAGGATGGTGAAAATATTGGTGCTGAAGATATCGTAACATCAAATAATCAAGAAAAACCACTCGATGCATCAACATCACGTCAAATGGATTCTCAAACACCACCGATTTGCCGAAAGTCGTTACAAAACATCGCCGCCATACCAAAAGCATCATTTAGATCTGCCAAAAGACAAAATCGGAAGAGGCAGAATGCGTCGGTACTGAATGCCACCCCAAATATAGAAGAACTGAAAGATAAAGCTGAAGATAAACGTTTGAATGAAGAACGGCGACGTCTTTCTAAGCGCCAAAAAGTTACTAAAAATTTAATGGATAAAGAAACACAAGAAGAATCTCAAGAAAGCGAGAGAGAAGATCCTTTTTCCAATGTTTAAGACGACGATGACGTACCATGTATTTATTGCAATGAACTCAATTCACATACAAAACCAGGTGACGTTTGGTTGCAATGTCAAAGTTGCAAGCAATGGTCACACGCAGAATGAGCAGGTGTTTTACCAAGAGCCAAGAATTTCATTTGTGAATTATGTTCCTAAAAATTAAAACCATTCCGTTTTTATTACTGCCTCTGTTTTTTATTTTATTTAAGTTGAATTTTTTACTATAGTTTATTTGTAAAAGAATTGTTAGTAAAAATATCTTTTTTTGTGTTATCCAATGTTTATTTACTTTGTTAATTTAGTTCAGTTAGTATAATAGTGCAATAAATAATGTTTACATCGTGTTTATGTTTATTTCGTATGTAATTGCAACCAAATATGGATATGTCATTTTACCCTAGGTGTATATGTCATTTCATCGTAGCACTTGCCTAAAATGACACAGTATGATAGTTTTTTTAAATAATAAATATTTTTTTTTCAATTGCAAATTCTATTTATGAATTATATTTTGAAATTTAAATGATTAAAGAATACATTGATGTATTGAAAATCCCAAACTGCTCAACTTAAAAGAAAATATTTTGAATTTTATGCAAAGTATGTCATTTTAGGCCATTTTCCCCTACCAGCTTCAATCAGGTTAGGTTATGTTGGAAAGCGCGCCTGTTGCCTATGTTGAACCTTACCCAGTTGCCTAAATTGAACTAATTCAGCTTAAGAACCCAACGTTTTTTTTACTTCTGCAGTTATGGCGAAGAGGGGTAATTACGGAAAATGGTCGGCTGAAGAAATGGCATTTGGACTAAATGCATATAAGAAAGGGGAGCTAAGATGAAATGAGAGCTATCGAACTTACGGAATTCCCACGTTCACATTTTTACGTCACCTGCGAAATTCAAATAAAGTTGCAAATGATGCTGTTAAATCTTTAGGAAAGAATCGCACTTTTAGCACGGATCTTGAAGAGGAACTGGTGAAACAACCTTTTATTTGAAGAACGATTATTTGGTTTGACTATTAGCGATATTCGAAAGTTGGCATTTCAAGTGGCCGACAGAAATCACCTGCCAAATAATTTTAATAAAGAGCAAAGGAAAGCCGGTAAAAAATGGTACTACAAATTTATGGAAAGAAATCCAACCTTGTCATTACGCTAACCAGAGTCCACATCGATTAATAGAGGGAAATGTTTTAACCGAGCAAGGGTGTATGAATTTTACGATATTCTTGCAAAACAACCATTTGGATGCTACTAGAATATTCAATGTTGATGAATCTGGATATTCAACTGTTCAAAAGAAGTGTCAAAAAATTGTAGCAAGGAAAGGAAAGCATCAGGTGGGAGCTGTTGCCAGTGGCGAACGGGGTGTTAACACCATGTTTGTGATCGACACTGGACCCATTGTTCTGAGGGTAAGCGGTTGAAATATGTGTCACCATATAGTAGGCAACAGCACTCCTCTTCTGAATCAGTTGAGGTTTCCGAGTCGGCTCTCTTTTTAGTTGCTGAGGCGCCCTTGTTTTTGGTTGAAAATACATTCTTTTTCGCCTGCTTTTTCTTTTGCTTTACTTCCTTCTTTTTTCTGTTGTCTCAATGCCTGTTCTTGCTCTAGAGTGCATCGTTTTCTGGTGTATCCGTAAGCACAGCGGTGTATCTTCGTTTTCTTCCCTTTGTGGAATGTTTACGCGGCCCGGCTTTGGGTAGCGGCTTCACCGTATATGGCGAAAAACTTTTTTTACCAGTGCCTTGACCAATGTTAGATGGACTAGCTGCTGAATTTTCTACAGGTTGCTCATTTGTTTGCTGAACAGTTTTATTTGAATTGGGTTGCTGAGGTTTTTCATTAGTGGCAGGTGACTCGGTATTTTCAGAGGGGAAGAGCGGTTGAATATTTTCGTCAACGATGGGTTGTTGTGAGTTTTCATTAGATTGATTGTCAAGTTCTTGAGTTGCTGTTAGAGCAGCTGGCAATAGGCAATGAAAAAGCCGATAAGTTAGCCCGACTGGCCTCAAAACAACCGTTTTATGGTCCAGAGCCGACTCTTCCACTTACAGCATCAACTGCAAACAACTTAATTACCCAAGACACCCAAGCCCAACACAGGGCTAGGTGGAACTTGATGTTAGACTGCCGCCACGCGAGGGAGGCCTTCAGAGGACCATCTCGTAGCCTGGCGCGCTTCTGTACAGGGCTATCCAGAGGAAACCTGCGGCTACTTGTAGGCATACTTTCTGGACACTGTAAACTTAACAAGCACATGCACCGCATGGGCTTGGTAGATTCACCATCCTGTAGAAGTGTAGAGGATGCCACACAGACGAGGAGACGGCGCAACACATATTGTGTGAATGTCCCGTACTTGTCAAATTAAGACGATCCATGTTGGGAGAATCCTGGCCGGACATGGCTAAGATTAGAGCCGCTTCGCCGTCCAGCATCCTCAGGTTTATCTCACGTGTGTGGTGGCTTGAGTGACGTTGCGGGGTCGAACGACTCTAATCAGGGAGGCAGCACAAAGGGCCCGAATAAGTGGCCTAGGTGCGTGTGGGATTTCCCACCCTCCCATCGAAATCCAGAATCCAGAGGAGCTGATCGATCCGTCACGTATGATGGAGCGAAATCAATCTCAGTGAATATATCCCTGTTGAAAAGGAATATACCAGTTTTTCTAAAACCATTTAAAATATTGTTAGGACACAATGCTAGTGGTAAAGCAGTGCTTACAATGGATGGAATGTCATAAATTGTTATAGTCTTTCCCGCATTACTCCTCATCCAGCCATCTTGTGCAGAAGAAAGATATTTCTTAAACGGGCCATAACGACCCACATCGAGAGACTGCATGTGAGCAATGAGGGGGGAAAGGATAGCATAACAATGCCATTATCCTTTGCCAAGTTTAAGACAGGAATCGCCAAGTGAGAGGAATGATTATACAGCAAAAGAAGGATTGGTGATTCCTTTGTTGGTTTAATGTGAGTTATAAAATGTATATATCCAACCGGATGGATTTGCTGTAGGTACCGATACAATCAGGGGGGGGGGGGGGGCACCTCGAAAGAAATAATCTTTATAGTTCTTGCGCGGAAACACAAGCATAGGTGGTATACTAGTTCCTGCTGCAGAAATTGCTGTTACCAACGTAACATTTGTACCTCTCTCACCAGAAGTAAGAGCTCCGACTTGTCTTGATCCCTACACGCCTACGATCTTTGGAGGTTTTAAGGGTGCCTACACAAAAGATGAATTCAAAGCTTACAAAAGTTTGGAGGCTTACAATTTATATCTTTGTAATTGGGTGAAGAATATCTGGACAAAATCAATTACAAATACCGAAAGAGTGCTTATATTATCGCAGGTAAGAATTTTACAATATTAAATTATGTACAACGCATCGGTAACTGAATATTGTAGCCCACTTTATTACTTGCGTAGCATTGAATAAAGAATTTACTCAACGCTGCGTACTTTCCTTTTTAAGTCACGTATTATATTTGTATATCTATTGTTGTAGGTGATGCACTCACAACGATTGAATCTGCCCCCAACAAATTTATGGATTGTGTGTAAGAAGAGTGGAGAAGTGTTAGCAGCTCACTGTGATTGTCCAGCTGGATTCGGAGAGTGTTACAGTCATGTCGGAGCAGCATTGTTTGTTGTGGAAGATGCAGTTAGGAGCATTGAAGATGTTTCTGTAACTGGCAGAAAAGCATACTGGATGCAGCCAAGGGGAACGCTAGGAGCCTTCAGTGCTATTTCCAACATAAATTATTCCGTAAATAAATTAGATTTACAAGATGAAGATATGGAAGTAGAACCATCAAGTGAAAATTTACCGGATTTAACAGATACCGAAAAATCCACATTCTTGCATAAGCTTGCCGTACTTCAAAATACAAGTGTAATATTATCTGTTACACCACCGTTCTGTTTTTCGATAGCTGAAGAGAAATCCCTGAACAGCGAAAAATATTTAAGCAGTCTGTATTCTGAGGAAGACACCTTGTTGCCTTTGGCAGAATTGATATTGTTGTAGTAGAGATAGTTGGCTAGTAGAACAATTTAGTTGTTATAATAATTGTGTGTAGTTACATTCGTGTAATATAAAAATTTTGGAGTACCGAAAATTTGAGAGCAAAATTGTTTCATGAACGAGTAATATTACCTGAACTATTGGGTAAATTTTACACAAATAGAGTACGTAATGTGCTTGCACCAGCGAATACACCTATGACATCAAAAGAAATGGCAACTAGGCCCCAAGCAGTGGCGCGCCCCCCCCCCCCCCCCCCCCCAGAAATCATTAGTTTTCCTTACATCATCGTTCATCAGTAATTTATAATGTAACTTCTATTTGCCCCTTCAGGTGAGTGTATTTGAACCACATGTTTCTTAATTTCTAATTTTGCGTTTTGTAGACTTATCATTTTTGGATCATCTTCCCCATGTAGTTTCTTTTATTAAGCGTGAGAATGAGACCTGTACGCCTCGAAACATGTCGCTTTTTAATCACTTTTGTTTTGTTTAATTAAGTCAAATTTTAAATGTTGCTCTTTGCACACCTTAGTTAAAGGTTAAATAACTAGGTGATTGCCCCCTTTTGATTAATTCAGGATTCCCCTACGTTAATCAACAACGAGGTTTGTGAATCCTAATTAGTCTTTAATTTCACTATCGGCCAGGTTTGCCACTGATGGGGCTGGTCTTTCAGTACTTTCGGGTACTTATCTACAAAAAAACAAAAAACATACCATCATCCTTCGCTTCATTAAAATTTTGATTTATTAAATATTCATTGTCTAAAGAGAGGTTTTAAGTTGTTTTATTAATTCACGTGATCTTGTTATAACCTACAATTTTTAACGTCAATGCCTAAGAGTGTAATTCTAAATCAGTAAGTTGACTTACCTGCATATTTTACAGTAACATTTGTTAGTAAATCAGGTATGTACTGAAACTTGTGTTAAGTCATTGAAACTTTAGTTAACTTGATAATAATAATTTAATCCCACAACGTGATAGTTAGACAAATCGTACCGTTGCAGGTTCGGTAAATCGTACCCAGTTAGGATATTATTATTGTTTTAAGTTTATTTTTAGTGACCATTTTTTAAATTAGAAATTTTTGTAATGGTTTTCCAGTCGTAAGAAAAATAATGCCGTCTGATGAAAAACGAAAATATAACCAATGGTCTAAGGAAGATATGCAACTAGCGATAAAAGCGTTTAAGGAAAATAAATGACTGCTGCAAACGCTACAATGTTCCTAAACCAACTTTTCGGCGACACTTAAAATGTCTAAATGAAAAAGCCAATAACGATATACAACATTCTGGTCGTCTACAAACATTCTCGTTGGATATTGAAGAAGAATTGGCACAACACATTCTAAAGTTAGAAGAAAGACTCTTTGGTCTGACTATAAGCGATATTCGTCGCCTTGCTTTTCAATTAGCCAGCCGAAATAAAATTTCTAATACTTTTCGCTCAGAAAAAGGTATGGCTGGCAAAGTATGGTTCTATAATTTTATGAAACGCCATCCATATTTGTCAGTCAGACAACCAGAGAAGGTCTCGTTAGCTAGAGCCGCAGGATTTAACAGGAAAAATGTTAACGAGTTTTTTGACATTCTTGAGAGAACCATCGATGATTATGGCTTTGCAGCATTGACTACATATAATGTTGACGAAAGTGGCTTTTCCACTGTACAAAAAAGAAACAGAAAAATCGTAAGCTATCTCAGCCTGCAGTTATTTTGAGCAGTACTCCATACAAAAATGAGTTGGAAGCTCGACAACCAGAACGTCAGCACAACGACCAAGTTCGAAACGAAAAACGTCAGCAAAAAGCTTTAAAAGCCGTGCGAAATTTGAACAGATCTTCAACAAATGCTGCCTCTACGAAAAATAAACCAGGACGTTTCAAAGCTACTTCATCAAAACCATCAGAACCAATAACAAACTCCAAAGTAGATGTCCCATCTACATCGAAAGCTGTAGGAGATGTTGAAATAGAGCCGAACCCAGATGAATGGTATTGTTTTATTTGTGAAGAAACTGGAATACTCATATGTAGGTAGATGAAATGATAATAGCGTAGTAACCATAGCTTCTAATAGCACGCCAGTACATCCCACAGAGCAAGTTACTCGATTTTCCCAGAAAGAGAAAAAGCGTGTGAATGTACATCAGCCTCTCTTGATAAAAATGTATAATTCAAATATGGGAAGCGTGGACAGAGCAGACCAAAACATCAGCTTATATAGGTCATCAATAAGAGGGAAAAAGTGGTACTTCCCTCTATTCATCCATTCTGTGGATATGGCAGTACATAACGCATGGCAACTGCACAGACTTCAAGGAGGAAAGATGGAACACCTGGAATTTCGAAGAGCTATTGCTACTAACATCCTACAGACATATAAAAGGGAGAGACAGAGGGGTCCAGTGAGGAGAAATCCTCAGTATGCAGCTTACTCCAGATATGATGGACTCAATCACATAGTTGTTTATCAAGATAATCAAGCAAGGTGTGGACATTGTAAAAAGAAAGTACAGTTTTATTGCATGAAATGTGAGGTACCACTTCATCCAAAGTACTGCTTCAAAGATTATCATAGTGCGTAGAGCCATTTACTTATTACATTTTTTTGTTATTTCACTGTATTTTGTGTGTTATCTCATTGTTGTGCTCAAATATCTAATTAAAGAATAATTCTCTAAATAATATATTGATTTACTGTCATTTTATTTTGTTGGAAGGAAATCTGAAATAATTTTTTCAGAAATTATATAACGTAGTGCAATTTACTACTTTCCTTTTAAAAGGACAGCCTTTATTTCTGAAACTGATGACTGGAAATTTTAAAAAATATTTTTCTTGTGTATTTGTATACATAAGTAACTCAATTATACAAAAAAAATTTTAAAACAAATAGTTTCAGTAATATCTGGGTTAAAAACACATATCTCTAGCTATAACTACTTCAACATGTTTTGGTTGTTCCAAAGGTAAATTGAGAAATGGTACTGCGTTTTTTTTTTTAATTTACAACAAACGGAACAATGGTAAACGTCACATAAACTAAGGGTTGTTATTTGAAATCCAGTTCCGCCTGACGTGTCATGACTCCGCCCACATGCGCATGATCATGTCTTGTTTATTTGTATCATGACATTTGCCGCTGGACGTCAACAAAGTAGCCACAGTCCTGCTGCATTTCTCTAGCAACGCAGCGCCAAATAGACACGTGACAGATAAGGACAGAGCAGTCCTCTTCGATTCCCGCCTCTCGCCTGCAATATCCGTGCTTGGCATTACCACGGGCAGTACATCTCTATATGTCGATGGTTCTTACTCGTCTAACTGTTGTGTGTGTTTCTCAAATTTTGCTAGTAATAAAAATGCCTAAAACAAAACCGTCTTTTTCAAGACGACGTAAGAGAATGTCCAGATCTAACATAATAAAAAGATTATCTATCTATCCTGTGCAAACCCATATTTTTGTAATATTTTTACAGGGGTATAGTTATGGTTACAAATTCCATTGATGATGGCAGCGAACGAGAACCAGACTTTGCTATTATTCCTCATTATGATAATGCAGATAATAATTATCAATGTGACGTCAAGTAAGTTATGATTCGTGAGGCTCATGATTTCTAATTTTTGTGATTCATCCGTTAGTTTCCAAGGAAGTTCTAATGAAGAGTACTTGCCCCCACTGGAGATGGAAATTGATGAAAACCCGCCTAGGACTATTTTTGACGTTATCAAAGGGCGACGAATTGTTGATTTAGCGTATGTACTATCTCAATATGAAACAGTAGCGAACCATAAGTATAAGTATCGGATCAATGAGAATTCAAAAAGAAACAACCAAGGGACTTCTTCATTTTTGGCATTTTTATTGGGATAATTATTGTAATACAAAATATCATTAATTCCGAACTTCCTGCGCAAAAAATGAAAGATGTTAATAGGGAAGTTGTTTGGTGAAATCCAGAAATTTCTGGAACCGATGGTCCAAAAAAGTGATATGCTGGTGTGTAATCAAACAAATCAGGCTGAAAGGTACATATATTTGACACCAATTATCATGAAAAACTCACTTATCTTTTTTTAGATTTATGTCTTTGGTTTCTAAATGTGTGGTGGAAAGCGGATAAATTTTACGAAGCGACTAACCTATACTACACGAAACCAAATTGCTACTACTAGTATAAACGTATTTCAAAAAAGACAAAAATGTTTGGAAAAAAGAAAACTCAAGCTACGAGGAAGGCAATTCTGTGCCACAGACTCAAATTATAGTCCAGAAGTATCTTCACCTGACATTGATGAAGATGTTTTACAACAGAAAAAGGACCAATTTCTATCAAGGCTAAAGGACGCAGTGAACAATAGAGAAAAAATTGAGAGTATACAAGCGTCAACCAGGGGGCAACACGAAAATGAAAACTAGACAGCGACAAAATATTTGACTGCGTCTAATTTTGGTGCAGTTGTCAAGATACGAGATTCGACACCTTGTCATAATCTTGTACCGCAATATGCTATATGGCCATGAAATAAATACTCCAGCGATTTTGTACGGACGAACAAATGAACGTGTGGCAAAGAATCTGCACCAAAACAGAACGAATGTGAAAGTTATAGGTTGTGGACTATTTCTAGACCCAGAGTATTACTTTCTAGGACCAAGCCCCGATGGCATAATTGAAAATGATGGATTACTAGAAATTAAGTGTTTACCTGGAATGAAAGGAAAAAACTTTTAGATCCATTTACGAAACCAAATAAATCCGTAATTGTGTTATGAAGTAGTAGATGGAATAGTGAACTAAGATAAACAGTTATGTACTTTGCAATTAAATTTAATAACCTATATTTTAGATTGAAACGGAATCACAACTATTATTTCCAAGTCCAAGGACAGTTAAATATTACCAAAAAGAAATTTGGCGACTTTGTGAGGCTGATATGGCGATTGAAAGGATTTACAGGGATGAGGATATGTGGACCACTACCATGGTTCCAAAGCTAAAAAGATTTTCTATGGATTGCATTCTCCAAGAAATAATTGTTGATCCAAGAATATGCGTATTAGAGATCCGGAATGGATTAGAAAAAAAAGATAGCAGCAAGTCAAAGATTAATTTTTTTATTAATGGTTTATGTTACCTACACATAGTTATTTGACAACCAGAGAATGTACGCTGATATCATATTTACGATGCCCCATTTAGTTGTCGAATAAATAAGGTGGTTAGTGGTGTACGTGTTTTTATGTTGTACAAAATTTGTATATTGTGTAATAGTTGATATATTGACATGTATAGTACATGTTTTGTGAAAAGGCACCTACACGAACTTACTTAAGGGGAAATGCAGTTAAGGAGTGTGTGGTCAGTCTGTAGACGCCCTTTGAAGTTTCGATTGATTAATAAAATTCTGTTCGTTGAATAATATTTTTATTGCACCATTTTATTTGTCTTACAAGAAGAAAGTTATGCTTTTCTCAACTTGAGCTCACGAGCGTAGCGAGTGTGTCAATTGAGTGAGAGTTGAAAAAGCATTTTCTTCTCGTGTTATACACAAAATTTTTTCGAAAACTGCATATAATTACAAAATATTCATTAATTTCGCATTTATAACATTAAGTTGTCAATGTTGACAGTTTATTAAATTCATTTGTTTTCCTGCAATAGATAGGGGAGATCGCGGCACGTTGGCCAACTGGATTTAGTTCCAACAGTAAGCTATCGAACAGGTCAGAAATCACATAGAAATCTGGCAACCCGGTACGACCTTCTTCCACGTAAACGGCAGTTCGTCACGGTCATCCGTCATGGATACTTAATTTTGGGAAAGGTTATAGTTCAGGGGTAACTTTCATGTAATAAACAATTTAAAATATTTGCAGAGTGCTAGTTTATGACTGAAAATACTTTAAGCGTGGCGTTGGGGCACATTGGCCATATGGCCGACCTGCCCCTTATTTTAGATTTAAACTAGTTATTGTTAGTCCCTATTCGTAAAAATATAGAGAATGTAGTGAAATCTTTTAGTGTACGCCCTATTTAAAAATTAAATATTAAATAGATCGGATGTACATTTTATATTTGATCAAAAACAGTCATAAATTGTATAGTAAATTCTGTTATTTTTCTTAAAGAGTGAAAATGGTTCGCGAGGGGTAGCGTTTTGGAAGAAACAATGAAAGCAGCAGAGTTAGAAGTGAAGCGAAATAGTAAATCGGTTAGGGGGTAGCTTTGGAATTTAATATTCCCCGTAAAACGTTGGAACGATATTGCAAAAAGTTTAAAGACTTGCCACCTGCGATCCTTGACGGACCTATTGTAGAAGACACCACCCAATTGAGTACCCCAATAGAAAATGATAAGGTTGAAAATTCACTTGCGGCAGCCACCAACGATAAAGAATACCAAGAGAATGCCCCGGTAACCACGCTTTCTGTTTCAAGTTCAGCTTCAGTTATTCGTCTCTCAATTGTTCGCGCAGAAGCCGGTATTTCTCTAATTCGAAATAATATTGTTTGTTGATTTGGCAAATCACTGAACAAGATTTCAGAGCTCTTCAAAAATGTTTCTTTTATGAATTCACCATCTGTGAAAGGTTTGCCTTTCGCAGCTACACAATGAGCAATCACATAAGGGGGCATCCATTAATTACGTGAGCTTTTTTTCGATCAGTTTAGACCCCCCCCCCCCCCTTACGTGAGATTGACGCTAAAAATATTTTAAATTAAATTTATTTTGATTATTCAGGAAAATAATAAACCGTTCAGGTATACTACAGTTAATTTATTTAAATTAAATAAAATTCAAAGTAAAAACAACACTTTTTTAAAATTTTTACTCAATCCATGGAGACTCGTGTACTTTTTCAATTGAAATAATCGGACACATGTCATCCGGGATTTCTGGTAGTGCTGGAAGACGGTCACGGGAAACGTCCACGTTTTCTTCGTCTATCCACTCCAAATTTTCGTCCACAACGCACAGCAGCTCTTTTAATTCAAAATTAAATTTACCCAAATATAAAACAGTACCAGTTAATTTGTTGTAGATTGGTGGAAGAAAATGTTTAGGCTAATAGTTTTGGTTGATTTATTATGTTATTACGTTTCGCCTAACGTGGTAGGCTTATTCATATAAATAAGTTGGTTTGACATCTTTTTTAAATATTTTTGGTTTTTGGTAACCATTTTGAATTGCGTCGTTCTGGTATAAAGTGTATACGTTATGGATATTTATATTATGGGTTGAGGGTATTTTTGCACCTCTTTCCTTTATATTGACACTTTTTGGTAAAAGCTGATTCATAAAACGAATCTTTTTTATTTTTATTATAGTTGTAGCTGCTTTTGATGTTAACAGTTATTTTAGTTACTACTGTTAACATCAAAAGCAGCTACAACTATAATAAAAATAAAAAAGATTCGTTTTATGAATCAGCTTTTACGAAAGTGTCAATATAAAGGAAAGAGGTGCAAAAATACCCTCAACCCATAATATAAATATCCATAACGTATACACTTTATACCAGAACGACGCAATTCAAAATGGTTACCAAAAACCAAAAATATTTAAAAAAGATGTCAAACCAACTTATTTATATGAATAAGCCTACCACGTTAGGCGAAACGTAATAACATAATAAATCAACCAAAACTATTAGCCTAAACATTTTCTTCCACCAATCTACAACAAATATACCCCCATGGCTAAACTCCCAAATAATAATAAAACAGTACCAGTTAATTTATCGTTTTATTAAAATTATTTATTTTTTCATACTTCTTTAAATCACTCAAATTAATATATCATTGAATCTTTTACCTTAAAACCCTTTCGGTCCCTATGTCCATTATAATGGACATCAACTTTACATGTGTGTATTTTAAATAGTACCAAACAAAAATACGATCTAGAATTTTTATACGTTAACAGGACCCCTATTTAGTTAGTAATACGAACATATATTGCCATCTGTTTTGATATAAACAAAGTATAAAATAAATTTAGACACGCCTGTGCTATAAAAATGGCAACTTCTCAACAAGCAGGTATGTAACTATGAATATTTCTAAAAATTGTGCAAAAATCTTTTATTTTTTGAATTGAATTACATAATCAGATACCATGCAAGCATGTAAATACATTATATTACGATATTATAAGGAAATATAAGAAATACAGAGGTTGAAAACAATGTGTCCATCTCAATGGACATTTTGGGATTTAACAGACTAATATCTTGAAAATTTACTTGTGTACCAATAATAACAATTATATCTTATCTAGGTACTTCTAAACAATTTTGACCTTGATAAGCCGAAAGATGTTGGAACATTACTTGATATGTTGGAAAAAGGAGAATTTTCCGACATAGATGATATTGAGAGCGATGACGATATGGTTGAATTATTAGGAGTAGATCAAAATGTTAGGCGGATTGGAGCTGTGAAGGAAGGAATGCATGATAGAGAAGAGGACATTGGTGAAGATGATCTAGGCGAATCGGATATAGATACATCTGAAAATGAAATTGTTGAAGAAATAGATGCTAATAAAAGTATTATGGTAACAGAAAAAAAAACATAAAGTGGAGAAAACGAATTGAGCCACAAATTCCAAATTTTATTTTCGAAGATATACTGTCCGATATGGTCCTTTGTCTCCAATTTCTTACTTTGAGCAATATGTAGGTAATGATCTAATGAAATATATGAACAATTGGCTATAATGACCGATATTTACGCTGAACAACAATCTACAGCAAATTATAAACACACAACTACCACAGAGATAAAAATTTTAATTGGTCTTCATATTCTTATGGGAAATATGCAACTACCAAGAATACGCATGTATTGGAACAAAACCTTGAAAATATCGGGATTCGTAGAAAACATGAGCCGAAATCGCTTTTTCCAATTACGAAAACATCTTCACCTTGTAAACAATTTGGAAATTCCAAACGACAATAAGGATAAGATGATAAAAGTGCGGCCAATTTATGATGCAATTAGAACAAGATGTTTACAATTGGAAGTCGAAAAACACATTTGCGTCGATGAACAAATTGTACCATTCAAGGGGAAACATGCTGTAAAGCAGTATATTAGGGGAAAACCAAATCCTTGGGGGATTAAGATTTTCTTCTTGTGTGGCAAGAGCGGCTTAGCATATGATTGTATTATTTACCAAGGAACAACTACTGAACTAGATGATCGTTTCACTAAATTTGGCTAAGGTGCAGCTGTGGTCTTGCAATTGACAAACCGAATTCAAACATCATTTACATCATATAACTTGCTGCAAATCTTATCGTCGAGGAATATGTATGCTGCAGGAACTGTGAGACTAAACCGATTTTCAAATCCTCCACTTATTTCTGATAAGGAGTTGGCTAAGAGGGGCAGAGGATCAAGTGACCAAGTTACTAGCACTGATGGCATAACACTTGTTAAATGGTCAGATGATAAAAGCGTCGTTGTTGCTTCAAATTATTTGGGGATTGGACAGATGAGCGAAGTAGAGAGATGGGACAAAACAAAAAAAAAGATATATCAAAATAAACCGACCAGAAATAATAGAAAAATGTAACGAATCTATCGGGGGTGTAGACAAACTAAATCAAATGATTAGCATGTATCGGACTTTCATAAAATCTAGAAAATGGACATTGCGAATAATTTTCCATGCTATTGATTTAGCTTTAGTGAATAGCTGGTTTTTATATAAATTACATTGTAAAAGGGCAAAGATACTGGAAAGAAATAGAATAGATCTGCTTGACTTTCGCTTGGAAGTGGCTAATTGTCTTATAAAAATGGGAAATCCAGTGAGACTGGCATAAAGAGGAAGACCGAGTTCTGCAAGTAGCAACGATTCTAGAGAGAGTACTCCAGTTAGACGCGTAAGATTTGAAACTAAACCTCTGAGGGAAATACAGCATGATCACTGATCAGGTTGATCACTTACCGGATTATGATAATAAGAAGGAAGCGACTAGATGCAAAATGGAAGGATGTAAAGGCAAAACACATTTATTTTGTGAAAAATGCAATGTTCATTTGTGTTTGGTGCCTAAACGAAATTGTGTTAAATTATTTCATACACCTAGAAATTAAATTTACATTTATGTAACTTAGAATAAATTAAATATTTGATAACTTTAGAACCTGCTGCATTTTATATACATAAATAGTAAATACATGATATTTTACCTACAAACATAAGTGACTCCGTCAATTCCCAATGTCCACTGCAATGGACATTGCAGAACAAGGGTGAGAAAAAGGATAAACATGAAACTAATTATTTTTGTTATCAGTAGACCTTATTTAACAACATAATGGACGAAAAAAATTTTTTATTTCTGAAACTATAAATGGGGACTGAAAGGTTAATGCTGATGAAAGACAACATTGTTTGTGCTTTCTTCTGAACAGTGGCATTTCGCAATTTTTCAATTTCTTGATTAATGTAATCACTTAAAACTTTTTTATCATTGAACTTTAATTTTGCTTCCTTCCACAAACAATTCACTTCTTGCTGGCACGTTTTTTTTGCCTTGTCGGCATGCCGCTTAACGTATGCATCATAAAAATTCTGATATAAACTCATTTTAAAGACAAAAAAAAATGACTATAAAACACTGACTAATACACGGTACCGATGTCACGAGTAAACTGACTGACAAGTAACGAGTTTGAACGACTTTGTATTTAAGTTTTCTTTCCGCAGTAGGAAATTCCGCGAATTGGCTGGTATAATTACGTGAGTAGCGCACGGCACTTGTCGTAACTCGGAGAATCCGTGCGTAAGGGAATAAATTGATACGTTGCCTATACTATTATTGTCTTTTCTTTTAAATACCCGAAACATTTTTTTTTCTTTTTTTATATTACTCTCGAACTGAATGATTTTTATAGCAATGAGATTTATTTTAATAGCGGGTAAAATGAACACTCACAATAATTTTTTTTTAATAATCTGTAATATTTTATATTTGACGTTGACGTGAGATTTTCGATTATCCCCCCCTCGGTTTAAATGAGATTTGGTGAGATTTCATAGGACCCCCCCCCCCCCCCCATTCGAGCTCATGTAATTAATGGATGCCCCCTAACTACATTCCGTGGCTATAGGCTATAGGTTTGGTTGGTTTTTACTACTTGGCTAAAAATGAACACTCACAATAATTTTTTTTTAACCCATTAGTCCCCAAGGTTAGAAAAAAAAACTAATTTTATGTTTTCACTGCATTTTATTACTTAATATATGCTCAAATAACAATTTATGCAGCCAAAATGTTTTTTACCTTTTTAGTTTTTTTAAAATAAAATATTGCGTATACGCAACGTTGGGATTTACTGTATATATATTATTTCGTGTGAAATTGTTCAAAGCAGTTTGCGTGTAGATGCACTTGACACTTGCCACACATGTATATAGTATTGCTTTTACACTGTCTACATCGTCTTCTCGCTTTATTTTCGTCTTCTACTATCACGTGACCGATATTATCAACTCGAATTTCCATGGGTAATGCGCTTTTAGATGGACGTCCATAATTTTTATTGGACGGAAAGCTTACTTGATTACTTTGTCCCGCAATATCTTGATCTTGTACATTGTCTTTGGTGGATGGTTCATTAATTTTCATCAGAGTGACTGCTATGTACGACTTGAAATCTAACTGTGACATTTTTGATTTGTTTGCTAAATTATATATTTTCCAGGAATGTACAATTGTACTGTCAATCAAATTCACAAAGAGGGGCCACCACCACTTTTTCCCTTTCACATTGATTCTGTAGTTACATATTCCGTTGTCATGCAAATCAACCCCTCCCATATGCTGATTATACTCGGCTATAACTTTTGGCTGAGGGATTGAAATGATCTTCTTTTCTTTTCTGTTATACCTTTTTGCGCCCACAATAGGTTCAATCAAACTGTTATTTGTGGCAACGGTAACCACAGAATTGTCGTTCCATCTGACCAACAATATTTTTTGAATATTCTCAAAAGAAAAATCGTAAGTGCCACGATCTTTTTTCTTCATATTTTTAACAGATTCCATCGTGGTATTACATGTACGGTTTTCACGTATTGTTCCAGTGGCATAAAACCCCTTTTCTTTCAGCAAACAGAATAGCTTATATGAAGAAAAGAAATTGTCAAAAAATATGCGATGAACAGATGGACGCTGAACAACTGACAATAGTTCCAGTACAACATTTGTTCCCAGTCCTAATTCAATTTCATAGGTGCTTGTTTTTCCACCATAAGGTATGAATTTGTACAAGTAACCATTCGAACTACATAGGCACCATAGTTTGAAGCCAAACCTGATTGGTTTTCCTTTGATGTACATCTTACAACTGTGTCGTCCAAAATATGGCACCATTTCCTCATCGATAGACAGATTATGAGAAAATACTCCAAACTGCATATTTTTTTGATTTATCAAATCAAAAAGAGGTCTTAATTTTGAAAATCTGTCATTTTTATCAAGTTGGTCGTTATCTGATAAATGTAAGTTTTGCTTTATGGAATCGAATCTGTTCCTACTCATACTGTTTCTAACTAAGGCTATTCCTTTATCCTCGTCTTTAGACCTGATAAATATCTAGGTTGGTACTTTCATCTCTCTCACACACGACAAGTAAGATTACAAATGGTATGTTAGACTTTCATTTACATGGTTACTTAAATATACATTTATCGAATACATCCGAGTATAATTATTTAAAAGGACCTACATACATAACAGATAAAGTGGCGACGAGGATAGTGCAATAATTATTTACTTGGGGTTACATCGTAAACTACGAGGAAAAAGTTTTGAGGTTAAGCACATGGTTACACTGTAATAAATATTGCTGCCAAATACTACTACGAATTAATACAATAAATATGACTGAAGCAAGACCAGATCATATCACATCAATAAATACAACGTTTGTTGTTGAGGGATACAATACTTCGATGAAATGGAATCGTTGGGTGAAACGGCTGGAGGTCGCATTCAAAGTATTTAACACCGCAAATGATATGAAAGCATGCTACCTATTACACTACATGGGGAGTGATTCGTATGACACTTTATGTAACAAAGTGGCACCATCATTACCGGAAGATATGGAATACAAAGAAATCGTAGAATTGATGGATAAATATTATAATCCCGCACCATTGGAAATTGCAGAAGCATTCCGTTTTCATTCAAGGAAACAACATGATGGAGAATCGATACAAGAATACTTACACGGATTACAAAAGCTGGCAATAAACTGTAACTTTCAAGGATTTTTGAAGACAGCATTAAGGAATCAGTTTGTTTATGGGCTAAGTTCAAAAAGAATACAAAGCAGGTTACTGGAAACGAGGAATCTCGATTTGGATAAAGCTGTGGAGATGGCATCTGGTATGGAATTAAGTGAAAAGGATGCTCACCAACTTCAAAGGGGAACGGTGAATACAATAGATAGTAAGACTAGATTTAAGCATAATTATCCTATTCCTGAGAAAAATACAAATTACAAACCTAATAAATTTCAATTTCAAGATTCACGAAATCTAAGCTTGCCTTCAGCAAGTAATAATACTAGATTTCCTAATACAAATAGAGGGTCTCATACGAATACTAATCATCTGAAATGTTACAGGTGTGGCTCTAGTAATCATCTAGCAGACAAATGTACTACAAGAAATTTATATTGCACATTTTGTAAACGGAAGGGACATTTGCTAAAGGTATGCACAAAAGCTAAGAGCGAGCAGGGGAAATCCAGTCATTCAATGAATGAAATTCAGGAAATTTTACATATACAAACGACAGGTAACATTGATTTAAGACAAAAGTTTTTTATTGATATTCAAGTGCATGATAAAATAGTAAATTTTGAAATTGATAGTGGAAGTCCGGTAACAATAATAAATTACATGCAATTCTTGGAGCTTTTCCAGGATTTTGAAATACATCGAACTCAATTGAAACTAATATCTTACTGCAATCAGAATTTAAAGGTGTTAGGTTATTTTAAAGTTGAGGTTACATTTAAAGATTTCAAAGGATTGTTAGAGGTATATGTAGTTACGGGAGAAAAGTATGCATTGTTAGGCAGGGAATGGATTAGGAAATTACAGATACAATTACTTGAGGTCGGTAAATTAGACATAGGGGATAATATACCGACAAACGTGTCAATGTTATTAAATAAATACAAGGGAATATTGGATACAAAAATAGGGAAAATAAAAGGTATAAAGGCTTCGATTCATTTGAAACCAAATGTAAAACCGGTATATGCGAAAGCGCGGTCAGTACCCTTTGCATTGATACAAAAAGTGGAGGAAGAAATTGCTAACTTAGTAGATCAGGGAGTATTAGAAAAGATTAACCACTCAGAATGGGCTACGGCGGTAGTGCCTGTAATAAAAGCAAGTGGTGAGGTACGATTATGTGGCGATTATAAAGGGACAGTAAATCCAAATATGTTGGTAGATGAACATCCGTTACCTACGGTTGAGGAACTCTTTGCTGCAATGGCAAATGGGGACAAATTTACAAAAATTGATTTAACCAAAGCATACTTACATTTGGAAGTGAAAGAGGGCATGAGAGATATCCTAACTTTGAACACGCACAAAGGTTTATATCGTCCTACTCGATTAATGTTCGGGTTGGCAAATGCGCCAGCGGTATGGCAACGCACTATCGAACAAATTCTACAAGGCATTCCGGGAGTGTCAGTTTTTATTGACGATATAAAAATTACCGCAAAGGATACAGAGGGTCATTTAAAAATTTTAGATGAAGTTTTAAAAAGATTACATGAACATAATTTGAAGATAAATTTAAATAAAAGCAAATTCTTAGCGGATGACATTGAATACTGTGGGTACTTAATAAATAAGCAGGGTATACATAAAATCAAATCAAAAATTGATGCAATAGATAAGGCACCAAGACCGGTGGACAAACAGCAGGTACGAGCTTTTGTTGGTTTGGTAAATTATTACGGGCGTTTTTTTAAAAATTTAAGTTCAATTTTACACCCTTTAAATAAACTTCTACATAAGGACACAGAATTTTACTGGTCCGAAGATTGTGAAAAGTCTTTTGCACTGGTAAAGAAAGAAATGCAATCTGATTCATTTTTAGTACATTTTGACAGTAGTTTACCTGTTGTACTCGCTACGGATGCAAGTCCATATGGCGTAGGGGCGGTACTTAGTCACATTTATCCCGATGGATCCGAGAGACCAATACAGTTCGCTTCGCAAACGTTAACTCTGACACAAAGTAAATATTCACAGATAGACAAAGAGGCTTACGGAATAATTTTTGGGGTAAAAAGATTTTATAA
The DNA here is from genome assembly GCA_036250285.1 of Pyrocoelia pectoralis. Classification (NCBI taxonomy): domain Eukaryota; kingdom Metazoa; phylum Arthropoda; class Insecta; order Coleoptera; family Lampyridae; genus Pyrocoelia; species Pyrocoelia pectoralis. The sequence continues at coordinate 26,480,339 of CM070075.1, forward strand.
ATATTTATTTGGTAGGCATTTTATTTTAAGTACGGATCATGCACCGCTAGTGCAAATTTTTAATCCAGGAAAATCATTACCAATATTAAGTTCAACACGAATGCAACACTACGCATTATACTTACAATCATTCAATTATGAGATTCGATACAAAAAGTCTCAATTAAATGCAAATGCGGATGCTATGTCAAGACTACCACTTAAGATAGATAACCCAAATCAACTTGATGTTCCCGATGTTTTTGAATTACAACAAATACAAACATTACCAGTGACTGTTAAAATATTAGCTAAAGAAACATACGGGGATGACACTTTACGACCTCTATTGGAAGGCTTAAAAACCGGAGAGGTAATCGAAAAACATTTGAGATTTAATTTAGACCAAAGCGAGTTTAACTTGCAAAGCGGTTGTATTTTAAGGGGGGCTAGAGTAGTTATTCCGATTACTTTAAGAAAACAGATTTTGGATGAATTACATACTTCTCATTTTGGTATTGTAAAAATGAAGGGGTTGGCCCGCAGTTACTGTTGGTGGCCAAATATAGACGGTTCCATCGAAAATGTAGCTAAAAATTGTTACGAATGTAATAAAGTGAAAAACAATGTACAAAAAGTTGAAGTTCATCCATGGCAGGCTGCACAAACGCCATTTGAAAGAGTGCATGCTGATTTCGCGGGGCCTTTCAATGGTGGATACTATTTTATAATGGTTGATGCATATTCACATTGGCCTGAAATTTATTTCATTAAAGATATCACTAGTGAAACAGCAATTGAAATTTGCCGAAAGATTTTCTCTACTTTTGGAATACCAAAGGTTTTTGTAAGTGACAACGGTAGACAATTTACTTCCTTTAAATTTCAAAATTTTCTGAAACAGAATGGTATTTTACAGAAATTTTCAGCACCCTACCATCCGGCAACCAATGGGTTAGCTGAAAGGTACGTGCAAACTATGAAACAAGCATTAAAAACCATGCGTGGTGAGGGAAATACGCGTAATCTGGAATTATGCAAGTTGTTATTGCAATATAGGAAAATGCCACATTCAACAACAGGGCATTCTCCGTCTTACTTGATGTTCAATCGAGAGATACGCTCGAGAATAGATTTAATTAAACCAGAGGTTGAGGTAAAAAGTTCATATACAAATGATATTAAAGTTCGAAAAATTAATATTGGAACTAGAGTAGCAGTAAGAGATTACTTTCATGAGAAGTGGAAATTCGGTACGGTGTTGCAAAATTTTGGTAAACTGCATTATATTGTAGAATTAGACGATGGTAGACAGTGGCGTAGACACATAAATCAAATTAGGGAAATAGGTGAAAATACTCGTCCTGAGCAAGGCTACTCAGATTCGTTTGTACCAGAAATTCCTACGAATGAAAGGAATTCATTACCAGAAATTAATAGTGACGTAGTTCTGAACAATGCAGATGCAAAACCTAATGTATTGGAGGACCAGGATTTGCCTGTGCATAGCTCTCCAAATAAGAATGGTAGTAATGAACCTGATACCAATAATGCAAATGTTCCGGAAGTAAGACGCTCTGCTAGAATTAGAAAAGCACCAATTAGATTAAACTTGTAAAATATTTCATTATGTTAAGTTTTAGTGTACTAAAAAAAAAAAAACTCTTAGTGAGAGAGGAATTGATAAATATCTAGGTTGGTACTTTCATCTCTCTCACACACGACAAGTAAGATTACAAATGGTATGTTAGACTTTCATTTACATGGTTACTTAAATATACATTTATCGAATACATCCGAGTATAATTATTTAAAAGGACCTACATACATAACAAGACCAATACAGTTTTGTAGCTGGTAATGTATGATACCCCGAAAAGATAAGTATACCAAAAAATCGCTTTAGGCTAGTTGTGTCAATTGTAAATGAATGCCGATTGTTGTCGTCAGCATATTTTTTTGTATAAGATATTATTTTTTCCCAAACATCGTCACTGAAAAACAATGAAAAAACTTCGAACGGGGTTTTACCACCAATTCTAGTTTCAATAACTTCCAAATTTTTTTTTCTTCATCCTGTGGTTCTGTTGTATATATTGGAACCTCTTTTCTCCACTTTGGAAGAGCTGTCTGTGACTTATTTATAGTTTTTTTACTAACCTTTGCTTTTTTCGAACTTGAGGGTAGTGATTGATCATCTAAGTTTTCAGATGTATCAGGTAAACTGGCATGTATTTCATAAGTTCCCGCGACATCCGGTAAATTTATCACGTTCTCACATATTTCGTCATCAATTTCTTCTTCGTCTGTAACTTCATCTACAGGTGGCGGAATGTACACTGCATCAACGGTATCGGCCTGCAATAAATCCTCATCTTCGTTCAATAAGGCCATGAGCTCGGCAGTTGACAGAGGTCTTCGATGTTCCCAAGACATCACTATAACGAACCAAATTATTATAAGAAAAAGTATACGAAACACATTGTGTAACACTTACCGACTTCAAATTTCAATTCAATATATTCAAAAACTGCACTTCACAAATCAACACTGATTTTTTGAAACTATTCCGTACGTCAATTCACTATGAATAATCACTCACAACTGATGTACTTTTGGTAATTGGTATATGCACGCCAGAAGGGTGCGCCACATATTGGAGCCTAGTCACAGGTTGAATCCCAATGTTGCGTAAACGCAACAATAATAAAATTGGCCAATTTTGTAAAAACTATAAATATAGGGTCAAATAGGATATTATCTCTTCTTTAGTAAAGGCCCTGTAAATGTATACTGATAATTTGGAAAATGCCATTTTATTCAGAGTAGAGAAAATAAATGGACGAAAATATAGTGGAGAAAATTCAAATTTTCATCATAGTTTACACATATACAAAAATTACATTTTTTAATTATATCGAATTATTTCATAAAAAACGTAACTAATGTTCTGTTGCGAATAGATTGTAACAACTAAAACGTAATTTCGATCAGTTACAATAATTTAAAAAAAATAATTTAATAAATGTTTCGTTTACGCAACGTTGGAGACGTGGGTTAATAATCTGTAATATTTTATATTTGACGTTGACGTGAGATTTTCGATTATCCCCCCCTCGGTTTAAATGAGATTTGGTGAGATTTCATAGGACCCCCCCCCCCCATTCGAGCTCATGTAATTAATGGATGCCCCCTAACTACATTCCGTGGCTATAGGTTTGGTTGGTTTTTACTACTTGGCTAAAAAATGTCGTTTGCTTCTTATACAGGGTGTCTCACGGTGACCGTCGGTTAGAAGTATATCAAGAACTGTAAAAGCTAGAAATTTGAAATTTTGCACATGCGACATGGAGTGTTTAATCTATTAAATAAAAATATTTTCCAAATGGCAGCACTTCCGGAAATACCGGAAGTGAGCATCAACTTCTTTATTTTAAATACAAACCAGCCAATTTTTTTTCACATTCTGATGTGTCATAAAATGTTTAGTAAGTATGCTTAAAATAATCGGCGTATCAATTTTGATTGTTGAGAAAAAAAATTTTTTTCACTGAAAAATGTCAAAATCTTGTTTAGGAAATAAGATTGAAAGTCGAAAGTGGTAAAAGTTAGAGAAATGGGATTTCAGGTTCTCAATGTCAAAAGATTGAGACACAATTGCCTGTAACGGATAATAAAAAATTCCCCGCGGTTACTGATCTATTTGACGTTATTTCCAGACTTAAGAAAAACTTTAAAAAGTCTCTTTTTTTAAATGGAATGCCTATTTAATTATCGGCCCATTCGATGCAGAAATAAATTTCCTTTAAATTGATATACCATGTTCCTATACCTAAAATCAATGATTACAGAGTTATTTACATTTTTCTAATTAAATTTATAATTACATACTTTACAAAACATGGTTGGCTTTGAAAATTTTCAAAAAATTTTTATTCAAATGTTTCTTATGCTTTCATGATTATTTAAAATTCTATCTATGCAACTTCTTGACTATCCAAGGTCTCTTTCCGCCGAACGAACAGAACTTTCAGGGAAAACATTAAAATATCCCAATACATTGGTTTCTGCAGCGTCATTGGGGACAATTGGCTTTGCCAAACTTCGTGGCGCATTTACTTCGCCCAAATTTAGAAAATTCTTTTCAATCATCCTGATTTTTCGTTCTGTCATTGTATGTAAATGCGGATATCTTTCGTTAAAGTGTTGAGTGATTCTTGATTCAATTGTTAAAGGTTCTGCAGGTCCGAAAAGTAATACGAGCAGACTCGCCATGAATGTAAAACAAATTTAGAATATCAGCGTTTGTGTATTCCATATTTCCCAATTAAAAACAAATATTAAGCGCAAAAATTAAAATTCAAACAGATAACGCTGATAACAAACGTAAATGTAGGGTAAACTTTCAAACTGATAGCTAACTGACAACCGTCATCACAAGAAACAATTGAATAAAAATTTTTTGAAAATTTTCAAAGCCAACCATGTTTTGTAAAGTATGTATTTATAAATTTAATTAGAAAAATGTAAATAACTCTGTAATCATTGATTTTAGGTATAGGAACATGGTATATCAATTTAAAGGAAATTTATTTCTGCATCGAATGGGCCGATAATTAAATAGGCATTCCATTTAAAAAAAGAGACTTTTTAAAATTTTTCTTAAGTCTGGAAATAACGTCAAATAGATACGTAACCGCGGGCAATTTTTTATTATCCATGACAGATAATTGTGTCTCAATCTTTTGACATTGAGAACCTAAAATCCCATTTCCCTAACTTTTACCACTTTCGACTTTCAATTTTATTTCATAAACAAGATTTTGACATTATTCAGTGAAAAATTTTTTTTTTCTCAACAGTCAAAATTGATACGCCGATTATTTTAAGCATACTTACTAAACATTTTATGACACATCAGAATGTGAAAAAAAATTGGCTGGTTTGTATTTAAAATAAAGAAGTTGATGCTCACTTCCGGTATTTCCGGAAGTGCTGCCATTTGGAAAATATTTTTATTTAATAGATTAAACACTCCATGTCGCATGTGCAAAATTTCAAATTTCTAGCTTTTACAGTTCTTGATATACTTCTAACCGACGGTCACCGTGAGACACCCTGTATTGAGAAAGGGCTCTTTTTATGGCTTCATTTTTTTCATCGGAATTATTAAAGGAAGACTGATGTTTTGTTTGAAAATGTCTTTGTACACTCGAAGTGCGACATACGACACTTTCAAAACATAGCACGCATACAGTACTGTCATATAATACAGTGATGTCATGTGAGTTGCATACCCACTGAAGGTTGCGTGTAACACTTTAAGATTAGTTTAGTCACAACTTAGCATTATTGTAGTGTACAGCTCCTTAAGACTAATAAATAAATAAGAAGAACCTACAAATAATATAATAAGTACGATCCTTTTGTTGCACAAAACCATATTCATTCGTCCAAGAGTCTTGAAAGGAGCGCACATCTAGTTTTTGTTTTTTATAAGCCATTTGTAATAATTGATTAAAAAAAAACACAAAAATATTCACGGTTAAAATAAGAACGGTAACCTGTCACAAACATGTTAAACTTCAACCTTCTACTGAAGTCAATCGTATGTTGCAGCGTCGGCGCGGCGCACTGAGGTTCAATATGCGCTAAGCGTAGTTGCAAACTTCCGATTTACCTTCAAAATAACTAGATGTATACTTCGTTAGCATCTCAAATAAAATAATATTAATATATGCAAGCCTTTATGTATCAATAAAAAAAAAAACTACCTACTTCGTATTTACTTAACTTTACCCGTGCCAATACTCCTTGTACCTTTCGCCTTTTCTCTTCGGAAAGAACCTAACAGACTGTTTATTTTTTTGTTTTACATCAATAACAACAATGTCTAAATTTGTTGCTATGCTATTCCAAACATCCACCTTCTTCTGTCTCTCGTTCTGTCTGTTAAGTCATTACCCACCTTTAGATTTTTGGTTGGTTTAACTTCTTGGAGGATAACTGTCCCTATGCCTTTTTGCGAACTATCGACTGATAAGCAAAGTTATTTTTCAATATCGTAGACTTCGTCGTGCGTTTCGGTCCACACCCAATGATTGTTTAACTTTAGCAAATGTCGTAAATTATAAGTTAATTTCGATAAATTTGGTATAAACCTTGACAAGTACGTCGCCATTCCTAAGAAACGTCTTAATTCGTCTTTATTTGTAGGAGTTAAAATTTGATTTATCGTTTCCGTTTTTTCGTTATCGACTTTTATCCCGTCCTTGCTAAAAATATGTCCTACGTACTTAATTTCTATTTGTTGAAACTTACATTTTTCAAGATTAAACTTTATACCTCTTTCTAGCGCTATTTTTAAAACTTTTTCTAGAGTTTCATTATGCTCTTTCACATTTTTCGCATAAATGATTATGTCATCGATATATATTTTTACATTTTTAATTCGCGCAAACATTTCCGCGAATGTTCTGTGAATGATTTCCGGCGCGTTTCTTAACCCGTACGGTAACCTTAAAAATCTAAACATACCAAACGGTGTCGCGAATGTTGTTAATAACGATGCTTTTAACGTTAGCATGACTTGCTAAAACCCTTTGTAGGCACTGGTAGGCACCTAAAATTGTGAAAATTTCCGCTCCCGCCATATCATGCGTTAGATCTTCGAAGGTTGGCAGTTTATAATGTTCCCTATACAACGCTTAATGTGATGAAAAATTAAACCATTATACCGGGAGTTCGGTCTCAAAGTCGAACATAGGGATTTAACATGGTATTGAACGTTTTTGCCAATTGTTGCTCGCCTATTTAACTTAGAGACAAGGTAATGACATCAACAGAAAGAGAAAATTATTGCGATTCAAATGATGCTACTGGCAAGACTAAAAGTGCGATTTATTCTTTTAAAACACTAACTTAAAGTATGACACTTTTGTATTGTAGTATTAAAATTAACGGCAAAGAAATGTCGAACTCTTTTGAAATTAGCGCCACCATGAAAGGTTTTCACCATAAAAACCCTTTCTTCGTTGGTATAGGTATTCATTATTAGATAAATAAACTTTAATACGTGGTTTAACGTCAAATTTGTATTGACAAACCAACAGTACAAAAAACAATTGCTGTAAAATTTTAAAATCAAGGGAATGCTATTTACACAATTTCATACTTTAAGTTACATTATTTGAATCGCAATAATTTTCTCTTTCTGTTGATGTCATTACCTTGTCTATAAGTTAAATAGGCGAGCAACAATTGGCAAAAACGTTCAATACCATGTTAAATCCCTATGTTCGACTTTGAGAACGAACTCCCGGTATATTTATAATTGTTTTAAAAAAGAATTGGTTTTACCCCATTCTGCCCCGGGTATGGGGCGAATGGGGAATTTGAGCTAAAAAAAATTAAATTGTTAAAAATATTAAGGTGAGTATTGATTTATGAGTTATTAAGCAGGCTGGCAGAGTTCACAAGTTAACATAATCTCATCGTCCTCACTATCAATACCGGCACATGAATTATGCGCCCATTTTTTGCACTTAATGCACGATACCCATCCTTCATTTGATTTTGAATAGAGGTCATCACAGTATAAACAAGCCGCGTCATCTTCGGAACTATCTGATGTCTCCTCTGTCTGTTTTATCGTGGCTGTTTTTTAACAGGTTTCTGAGTGGATTTCTTAGTGGACGTAGCCTTTCTTTTTGCTTCTTTGGACTTTTTAGCTGTTGCCAATTGTTCCAGTTCAGCTTTGTACGGAGAAGCTGTAATTATCGCAGTTTTTCCTCATTTACGTTTAATACGTTTTTGTCCTCGTTTTACATTGGGGACGGGGAGAATGTTTTCAGGTGATGCACAGGGAAACTTGGAACAGCTAGGCTGAGGTGAAGCGCAAGGGTTAGCTGGCATCGGGTCCGCCATCCACGAACACCCAGGTATTGATTCAGGCTGTTTGTCTGGTATTCGTTCGGCGGAACTAGGCCTATTTGTCGGAGATTTTGGCCTAGCTGTGGGAGTTAAGGTATCGGAAACGTTAGACGGATTAGGCCTGTCAGGTGAAATTACATCAGGGGCTTCAACCATGGTAATGTTCGTTGTTTCCGACGGTAAGAAATCGGCCTCGGTGAAAACGTTCGGGTTTGTTGGCCAGATTCCGGTCTTCTCAAATCCACTTGTTGCGGTCTTCATATTCGCCGCATTAATGAATGCCGCGCCAAATAGGGAGGAAATGTGCCAGAAAGTAACAACTTTGCCTGGGTTTGTTCTGAGCCATGTTCTAATTTCGTTCTCATAATACAGGCTAAGTAGCTTAAAAAATGTATAATGGCTGAAGCCGATGTGACCAATGGGATGGGAAGCAAAGGATGATAACACCGTTGCTTCTTGCAAGATCAATAACGTTAAGGTTCTTCGTGTGTGATGCGTGGCCATCAAGTACTAAAAGAACAGGGTTGTCTTTTGATGCGTTTGAAAAATTGATGAATTTGTTGAACCACGTGCGAAACACATCTGATGTCATCCATCCAGATGCATTTGCTTTCGCCTACCCGTCTGGTGGCAAACCGAGTTCAAACTCATGCTGTTTCTTCTTTCTTGGAAAAATCAACATAGGCGACATAAACACTCCAGAAGCTGAACAACAAACTTCCGCCGAAGCTGTGGTTCCCCGTTCCGCTGAAGTTAGCACTCCAACTTGCCGTTGACCCTTAAAAGCGATGATTTTGAATGCTGTTTTGGCAAAGTGTGCACATTTTTGTTAGTAATATAGGTAATTTTTTAAGATAAGGTTACATGAATACTGCTAAAACGATAATATATATTACCATAACACTAAGTTTATTCTTATTCTTTATTCAATGAGAAACACCCAATATGTTCTAAATATTACAACTTCTCCAGAAGTTTGCTCATCTGGCTATTAAAATTTTCTATTGCTTTTACATGCAAATCCCAGATCAACTACATTTTTTCTTTGTGACGTCGTTCTATATCTTGGTCGGTGCAGCGTCTTTTGCGGGATACTGATGGTGATCCCGATGGAGTAACACACGATGCAGCATGACTTGGTCCAGCTCCAGACGAAGTTGTACATAATGACTGATTGTCATCACTGATATCTTCATTCTTATCTACACAAGATATCGATTAAAAAAATAATAGATCACAGCAAAAATATTTTACCTTGGAAGGAACATCCTTTTAAGGAAGATGCTATGGCAACAGGTTCAACGTTAGGTTTTTTGCCAAATATTTCGTCCATCTCCTCATAATATGCGAACTGTATGGCAGCGGACTGTTTGTTGCTTTCATTTTGTCCGTTTTCTTCATTTACCTCATTTTGAGATATTTGATTTTATCTTTTACCTGGGAAGTAGAAAAATTGCCTCCCTCACTGTTCATTTCATCCTTTATCAATGAATATACAGCATCATTTTTAATTTTCGTAGATTTAAAGTCTTCTTGGTGAAGTTTTAAGCAATTAATTAATTTCAGTGTCATATCATTGCTCCAGCACATTTTTGAATTAGAACCATTTGGTGATAACGCCTGAACCACTAATTCTTCACCTAATAAAATACAAAAAATTAATCACAGTACCTAACAATTGCAAAAAGTTCGGCATCACAATTATGGCCTATTCTTGGAGCTATTTCGGATACCTCTATTTCAGAACCATTTGTAATTGGACTTTTTCATGATACACACATCAGGAAAGTATAGGGATATTTTTTATTTTTAGCATTTTGATAAAAAAAAATAGATTTATAAAACTATTTATATATATTTAATATTACATGGTATTATTAACAATTATTTGATATGTAACAAACTAAGCTAAACATCTGTGTGAAATACAAAAACTAAATCCAAAAAAAAATTAAGAGGAGCTATATGTGAGAGCTAATCAAAAAAGTATAATTAAAACAGAAACAATACAAAAAATAAAATTTTAATACAGAGTATGGCCTCCACGTTGATTAATCACAGCTCTGCACCTATCGTTCATAGAAAAAATGACGTTGTTAATGGTTTCTTGAGGTATACGTGCCCATTCCGCTCTTAGAAGTTCCCTGAATCTAAAAGCATTGTGAACGTCGCCCATATATGGAGTAATTCTTCGTTGAAGCATCTCCCAGGCATGCTCTATCGGATTTAAGTCTGGGGATTGCGCTGCCCATGGCAATACGTTAATTCCCTCGTTAGTCAACCAGTTTCTGACAATACGTGCGGTATGTGGACGAGCATTGTCATGCATTAGATGGAAATTCTCGCCAAGAGCACCAGCCCATGGGCGCACAATAGGTTGAAGAATAGTATCCAAATATTGCTGAGCTGTAAGAAAACCATCGGGGAAAACGAGCTCAGTTCTACCGCCAGCCATTATTCCACCCCATATCATTACAGTACCACCTCTGTAACTGTGCACTTCCTGAACGTACCGCAAACGTTCTGCGTCTCCTAATCGTCTCCACACTCTTGTCCGACGAGAATCTGGATGAAATCCAAATCTGGACTCATCGATGAACAAAACTGTAGCCCAATCATTTTCGTCCCAGTTCTGAAAATCTTGACACCAGTTTAGCCTTGCTGCTCGATTGCCTCTACACAAAGGTGGACATCTGAGTGGCCGTCGAGAACGAAGACTGGCTTCGTGCAGACGATTTTGTACAGTATCTCGGCCAACAATTACGTTGTGTGCCCGTTCCAGCTCTGTAACCAATTCAGGTGCTGTAATTGTAGGTTGCCGTCTAGCAGATAGAACCAAAAATCTGTCCTGAGCTGCTGTTGTAGCGCGTCCACGACCCGGATGTTGTTCGGCTGGACTTTCACTTTCCCTAAAACGTCTCCATAATCGACTGATGACACAATATTTGACATAAATTGTTTTGTTTAGTTTTTGTTATCTCGTTCGCTTGTTTTAAAAGGAAACTAGTGTGCCATGAACATTGAAACTAATACAGTACGTCTATATACAAATATTCTTAGAAATCTATTTTTTTTTAATCAAAATGCTAAAAATAAAAAATATCCCTAGACTTTTCTGATGTGTGTATTAACAAGCCAAGAGATGAATTTTTGGGACCATTTGTTAACGATGCCTTAACCCATTAGTGCACAGCGTCCGTTTAAACGGACGCGCCATTTTTTAACTGTAGGAGGAGTAATATCTTAACCGCACTTATTTCATGCTAATACATTACATGCTTGGTCAATGTTTTAGGAGTAAAAAATTAATTACTTAAAAATTCATCCACCTTATGTGTGTAATAAGTGTTATTGTGTGTTATGGATCCGTAATTATACTGCAATATGGGCAAGTATTTCGAGGTTATGGTTAGGTTATATTATAAAGCACTATTTGCTTTTCATGTTCTTGAACATCTGAGTTGGCAAAATGTTTTAATTACGCATACACAGTACTTTTCTCTCGTCGTCCGTTATAACGGACACTATGCTTCTGAGACACTATGCCAATTGGTAATATTTTATATTTATATTTATAAAAATTTTTTTTCTTTTTCATAATTAGTTTCTTAGATTCACACGTTTTTTAGATTATCGTTAAATCAGCTCCTTCAAGCTCTGGAAGAAGATGACGATGATACGCAGCTTGATATATATGCGTTGCCACCCGAAGAAGGAAGAGAAACAGATTGTGACGAAGATCTCAGTGATGATGAATACGCTGCAAATTTGAATAATTTGGGCCCCAAAATGTTGAATACTGAGTGTGAAGTGCGACAACGGGGTAAACAGAAGCTTCCTAGTCCGGAAAGGGAAGAAACCAGCAATGACGAAATTGATTGTAGTGGCGATGAGCCTCTGTCAAAATATATTCGTCTTGATAAAAAGGCTACGAACGTGAAATATCCACACATATTTAAATGGGAAGAGAATAAAGTTCCATCATTCGATATCGTTATAAACTGCCAAGGTAAATCACCCTCCGTTGAAGCTCAAGCAGCAAACTGTCCTTTAGATTTTTTTAAGTTGTTTTTTTCTGAGAACATTCTTCAACTAATATTAGATCAAAGTAATCTGTACTCATCACAAAAAAATAAACCACTGAACATGAATATGGATGAGCTGTGGGTTTTCATCGGCACTCTACTTCTTTCTGGATATGCAAGATATCCAAATAAACGACTGTTTTGGTCAAGCTTACCAGATGTGCCAGTGATTCTTCAGAATAGTATGCGTTTGAATAGATTTGAACGAATTCTAAGAAATTTCCATTTCAATGACAATGATACCACATCGATAAAAATGACCGGCTGTACAAACTAAGACCTATGGTAACACATCTTAACGAAAAATTCAAATATCATGCGTATATAAAGGAAAACATATCAATAGACGAAAGCATGATTCCCTATTACGGGAGGCATTATGCCAAACAGTATATAAAAGGAAAGCCAATTCGTTTTGGCTTTAAAAATTGGGCCCTCTGTACAGCAGAAGGCTACATGGTATCGTTTGAGATATATTCCGGAAAAAGTGACAACAAAAACAAAACGTTTGGTCTTGGCGGAGATACTGTAATGTCACTAATTGAACAAGCTGAAATTCCACCTAAAACCGGACAACAATTTTTTTTTGATAATTATTTTTCGTCGGCAAAATTACTGTATCATTTAGCAGAAAATGCGCTACAGCTACAATCCAAGACGGTAGAACTGGTAAATGCTTACTTCCTGATAAGAAAAGTATGGAAAAGCAAGATAGGGGATCCTATAAAGTGACTACCGATAGTGAAAATAAAATATCTGTCATAAAATGGAAAGACAACAAAGTGGTGTCATGCATTACTAATTATGATCGAGTAACTGAAGGTACCTGCACTAGATACTCCCGAGATTGCAAGGCTAGGATAATTGTAAAGCAACCCTCTGTATTTAGTAATTACAATCAAGGAATGGGAGGGGTAGATAAAATAGACCACGCAGTGGCGGCATACAGGACTAGGATTCGGCAGAGAAAGTGGTGGTGGCCAATTTTTGTATACTTCTTGGATGTATCGACAACAAACTCATGGTATCTTATGAAAGAAGTATGCCCCACAGATGATCGAGCTTCAAATTTGTTAAAATTTCGTAGAGAAATTACATTACAATTATTAGCGACGTACAGTACTCCATCAAACAGAGGACGAATTACACAACCACCTTCCCAAGAATCAAGATATGACGGACGGAATCATTTGGTAGAATACAATTCTACTGAAAGACGTTGTGCTGAGTGTGGAAAAAAAGCTCATTTTATGTGCCGTAAATGTAACATTGGCCTACACCCTAAAAATTGTTTTTTGAAATTTCATACGCAATAGTTTTTAAATATGTAAGTAAGTAAGTAAGTAAGTAAGTAATTTATTTTTTAGGTTAACCACCTAATAAGTATATAAATTTTAACATGACAATATACTTGTTTTGTTTGCATTGCCAATGTATAGTAAGTTTGATTGCCGCGTATTGTACGAATGGATTTGATATACATACGTTATAAATTTTTGAAAATAAGGGGGACTTAGATTATTTAATATTTTGTAAATAAATGTGAGTAAAAAAAGTAATTGACGTTTATCAACATTAAACCAATTCAATGCATCCAACATAAATCCAATAGAGGTGTATTTATTACATCTTAATATGATCCTCATACCCCTATTTTGTAAGGTTTGTAAAGAAGTTTTACATGCTTTTTTGAGAAAATACAATATACTAGCGCAGTAATCGAAATGAGGTTGAATTATGGAGTTATATACTGTTAGTGTTACATAAGGAGAGATTTTCTTAGACACTCTCGACAGAATATACAATTTGCTGATTAATTTATTTTTAACATAGTTAAAGTGTTTTGTGTAAGATAAGGTTGAATCCAGCAAAAAACCTAAGTATTTTATTTCGCTAACAATCTTAATTTTTTTATTACTAATACAAATTGATATATTCTCGGTGTTAATTTTACAATACCTATGTCTTGTGGTGACTATTAGTGCATTAGTTTTATTAACATTAACTGCTAGTTTATTTTGTATAAAGTATCTTTCTAGTTTTCTTAGTTCTACATTCATTTTATTTACAGCAACATTTAAGTCCTCAGCGTATATCGCTAGTAACGTATCGTCAGCGAATAAATTCACAAAATCAAAATGACAAGGATGGATCATATCATTAATATAAATTAAAAATAATAGCGGTCCCAGGACACTACCTTGGGGCACGCCATGCTCATTAACTAGGGTTGAGGAAAAAACCTCATTGATTTTCACTTTTTGGGTGCGATCACTTAAGAAATTTACCAACCAAGCTAACACTCTTCCACCAATACCTACTAATTTTAGCTTTTCTAATAGGATATTGCGATCTATTGTTTCAAAGGCTCGTTGAAAATCAACGAATACTGCCACAATATACTTATCTTTATCAATTATATTTTTCCAATTAGCAATAGTCAGTTGTAACAACGTTTCGCATGAGTGACCTTTGCGAAACCCTGTTTGGTTGCGTATTAGCAAATTGTTTTTATTAATATAGTCATTAAGTTGATTATATACTGATATCTCTATTAGCTTTTCAACGGTAGGCAGTGTGTTGATTGGTCTAAAATGGCAAGCTAAATTCGTATTTTTAATTTTTTCAATGGGTATAATAGTAGAACATTTCCTGTTTTTTCTGTATCTGAAGTAAAATAAAATATACAAACATATTTTTTAGTTAATTACGAGTATAAAGGGAAGTTTTATAAGTAAAAGTGAATGCCATTATATGTGATGCACCCGCCCGTGCATTTGTATGTGGAATAAAAAATCATTCTGGTTATTTTAGTTGCAGTAAATGTGTAATTGAAGGTTCATTTGTTGACAATCGAGTTGTTTTTCAAGAATTGGATTGCAGATTAAGGACAGATGAAACATTTGAAAACAAAACTGACCCAGAACATCACAGAGAATGAAGTGTGTTAGAAAAACTTCCCATAGGTATGGTCTCACAGGTTCCCCTGGACTACATGCGTCTCATTTGTTTGGGAGTGATGAAGAGATTGCTACAGTTTTGGGTCAAAGGTAAAAAAGATGTTCGTTTGAGTCAATTTGATCTGTACTCCATTTCGAGAAAACACATAATAGCTATGCGCAGATTGTTTTTGCTATATACATACAGGACCCATTTTACTGAAGAATGTTCTACGAAAATCTTTTTATGAACATTTTGTATGTCTTTGTATAGCTGTTCGAATTTTGTGCAATGAAGAATTATTAAAAAGCATATTGATTATGCCAATCAATTACTACATTATTTTGTTAAAATCTATTGCGATTTTTATGGTCCTTAGTATATTACATATAATGTTCATAACTTAATTTATGTGTGCAATGATGCAAAAAATTATCGGACACTAGATAACTATAGTGCTTTCACATTTGAAAATTTTATGTGTAAACTAAAAAAAGGTTTGAAACATGGTGGCAAATTTTCGAAGAGTTCAACAGCAATTTAGTCACAAACAATAGTTTTCATACTAAAAATGACTATTGAATGTATTTACTTTAAAAATCTCATAAATTCGACAACAATTGTTGTATGTTGAAAAATAATGAAATTGTAATTGTAGAGAAAATTTTAAACAATAGTGATATTTATGTGGATGTACAAACTTCCGAAATTAAGGAAGATTTTTATGAAGATCTGTGTTGTAGTAGATTTCACATGTTTTCTGTGCGTAAAAATAGTTTATCAAAGTTACTGCGGCGTATATCAATTGATGAGATCAAGTACAAATGTGTTGTTTTTGATATTTCTGAAGATACATATGTTGTTCTACCACTATTACATACAAAACAATAAATTATTCATTTGTTAATATTATATTTATAAGAACTGTGATAAGGGACGTGTTATATTTCTTATTTTTGCTTCTACTACTTTGTATTTTTTAAACATTATTAATCTGATGATAAAATCAGGAAAAATTTTGAAAGCCTGTTGTGTAATGTGTAACATTAATTGCTAACTCTGTGTAGGACTTTTTGTACAATAACAAAATGATGGAATTGGCGGTTGTCTGCTTTACCGAAGAACAAAATTGTTTTGCCGAAGTCCACGATCTTGGATCACAAATGATGGTTTGAGCTGTTGGTGGCCTCATAAAAAATCAACTGCTGGATCACTGATGTTAAAAGGAGTTTTACCTCATCAGACTTGGAATAAACATAAAATTACAATTGAAGGATATTACCGTAAGTTATTTTGTTTTGAATAATACTTTTTGAAGAATATAAAATCATGTTAACATAAATTGTAGTACAACCTTTTTTTCAGCCACCTTGGAAAAAGCAAGAAAGATAACACAGTATGACTCTCCCTTCCTTTTTTTTTAATTCTTTCTAACCTTAACGAAAATTACAAGAGCTAATAGTGTAAAATAAATGAAAATATGCGTATTTTTAATATTTTATGTATAGTTTTTGCAAAAACGCAACACCGAGCAAATAGGACATATAGCTGGGCAGATTATGGGAAAAATTGCGCTATTAATGATAAAAGCATGAAACTTGCAGGGATTGTGTAGTTTGGGGTTCTAAATAAAAAAACATTGAGAGGCTTAAAAAATCTCAATTAGAAACAAGATGGCGGCCGTTCAAAGTTAGGCTTAACGAAAATAAGAAATAAGGAGATAACGCAAAAACTAAGAAACTTACAACAATTATTTCTATTATAACATTTATTCTACACATTCTGATAAATCAAATACTCTTTTAAAATTATAAATCGCTCTGTAAATAACTGTATGGCGACCGTTCACAGTTAGGCCTAACGGAAAAATTAAAAAATCGCCGCCAACGTGAAAACTAAAAACATTACACCAATTATTTTTATTTTAAAAATTATTTAGTACAACCCACGGATTCATATAAGTTTATAAAATTAAAAATCGCCCTGTAAATAACAATATGGCGGCAGTGAGAAGTTAGGCCTAATTAAAAAATTTAAAACGCATGTAACAAATTTGCGACAATTATATCACTGATAAAATTATTTCAATTTAACACATTTAGCAGAGAAATTTTTATATTCTTAAACGCTCTGCAATGATTACAACATGGCGGTCGTGTAAAATTAGGTCTACCAAATATAACAACAGAGAAACTGCTTATTAAAGTGTAACCTCAAAAAAAAAAAAGATAATTATTTTTTCAATTCGTAATCAAATAAGAATTCACCTCAGTGTTATTAAAGTTGTTTATGTTATGTATAGTACCGTTGAGTGTGCCGTCCAACCCTATTCCGAAGGAGAAGGCTTCACAGGTTGTTTGATCTAACTGAAATTGACTGTTGTATGCCGGGCCTGTGGCCCTCTATACTTTCGACTCTAGTGGGTTTTATGGGCTGAGGGGCGTTGCGCCAAGCGCCTTCCACAACCGTGGCCTTCTTACCGTTGCGGTGTCGTACCCCCAGACGCTGGCGGCTGCTGGGTTTGGGTGGTCCGCTGTGGTTCTGAGGAACCTGGCCGCGGCACTCTGCATGTATTGTTTTATGGTTGGTAGGTTTAAGTCGTGGTGGAGCTGGCGGTTTCTCACGAACCATGGTGCGTTGACTGCCATTCGTAGATATCGGTTTTGGATTATCTGTCGGGTGTTCAACCGAGTTGTCGACGCATAGGCGAATACCTCGGCAGCATACATCATCTTTGGCCTTATAATCTGTTTATAAATCAACAGCTTGTTGTCTGTTGATAGCACGCTGTTCCTGCAGATGAGGGGGTAGAGCATCGTAATTGCGACGTCAGTTGCGTGCTTTATGTACGTAATATGATCCTTCCATAGCAGCTTCCGGTCTATGGTTAATCCGAGGTATTTGGCGGTGTCGCGCCATTCTATGTTCCTGTCAAGGATGTTGATATTAGTGGAGGGGTTGGCCCTTCTGCGACTGAAGAGTATCGCAACGCTTTTTTCTGGATTGAGGTTTAACCTCCAAGTGGAGTACCAGTTTTCCAGATCTTCTGCAGCGAGTTGCAGTAGATGCCGCCAGTAGGGTGCCTTCCGTAGTGGGTAGGTCTGCTACGTAGATGTTGAACAGAGTTGGGGATAGGACCGACCCTTGCGATTGTCCTAATGCCTGACCTGCAGCTTGCGAGTTTGATTCTGAAAGTCCTTGTCTTTAGATATGACGCTAGGAGTTTTATTATTCCTAGGGAGAAACCCAAGTGGGACCTTTTGTACAAGAGTCCTTTGTGCCAGACGGTATCGAAAGCCTTAGAGATGTCCAGGAATAGGCCACCTGTGTGTTCTTTTTGCGTATATCCTTCAGTTATATGTTCTACGACCCGCATGGCCTGTTGGGTGGTGCTTTGTCGGGGCCTGAAGTAGATAGAACTGCACTCTAAGATCTGCTAATAACATTTTTGAAACAACCCCAACACCAAAATGTGTTATTCTCTAATAATATTGTACATTATGGTATGTAACCAGAAGAAGCTGGACCCAAAGCCTTTATCGGTTTCATCCACGGATTTTTCTGTTGCCCCGAAGAAGGCTACACTTCCGTACCCGAAACGTCGGCCTTTCACGAAACACCAGTGGATTATTAACCTGTACCACACATAACTCCTCTTGAAGGCTCCTGTACGAAGGAGAGCAAACTAAGGTAATATTTATGTTGTTTTCGTCAATCCTGATAGCGTCTTCTTCTTGAAATAAATCAACAACTGCTTCTGCCTCAGACTGTAATTGCCCTTTACTAAAATTGTCAAATGTTCCGCCAAAATCTTCTTCACCACTATCTTCATCAGTCAATTCGTGTGGTTCAGGAGGAGCTAAATATACTTTGGCACTGCTAGCTGACTGCATGATGGTTGATTCTTCAAGAAGTGCCATTATTTTATGTGTTATAGCTTTATAAGTCACTTTTTGGTGTTTATTATTCCCACAACGGGGACCTTCTGGAGGAGTTGTCAAGAGGTAAGTTCCATCCAGCACTTCATTCAACTTGCCGACGTTTCGACTGGGACGTCCAGTCTTTCTCAAGGCTCTTTTTATTAAGGATGTAATTATTAGTACATGGTAAACTTACATGTATATTTGAAATATAGACAATTTTTTATAGCAAACTTACCTGCGGAATTAGAAAGTTCAGCAACAGACAAATATCACTCATTACGATCCAGTACGGTAAATAATTACATTGAATATAGCCCCCTAAAATAGGCACATAAGGCAAGCAATTAGATAGCAGACAATTAAAAATACAAATTAAAATGTTATATGATAAAAGACAGATAAAAGATATAACATTTTAATTTGTATTTTTAATTGTCTGTTTTTTCCCTCTTTGAGCTACAACTTTACAATTTTTACCTGGGACCGTACTCAAAGATGTTCCATCAACATTAAAGATCATGTGTGCTGGAAATTGTATTTTCTCATACACTGTCTTTAGCAACGTGAAAAATTTGGTCACAACAGGCCGATTAAAAGCACGAGCGCGAGCCGCTGATGTTGACTCAGGTGATCTTAGTGAAAGTTGAGGGTGTGTCTTGCGAAGACCGGTCAACCAATCGTTGCCAGCTAGACATGTTTTCTTAGAAAAGGGATGATCAATATTATTTTTATCTGCAAGCTGATAACTGATAAGCAATCGATCTCACATCTTTAGTGGTGAGACCATACATTCTGCTTTCCATGTCAAGTATATGCGCAACAAATTCCTCTTCCTGTTCCGTAGTGAAAACCGGTCTTTTGCTCAACAGTTTCTTAATAGCATTAACAGCTAACTTCTTCGTTCCTTTACAACGTCGCTTTAAACTCATCAAGTCATCAGCGTAACACCATAGTTTCTGGCCGCAGTTTTGTAAGCTAAGCAACGACGGACCTCTTCTATTGCTTGTCGCATTTTATCTTCGTCCCATAACTGCCTCTCGGATTTTCTTTTATATTTTTGAACCATGTTCTTATCTGCAACAAAAAAAAACAATAAAACAATATTTTCCCTATAGGGGAAGGTGGGCCAAAATGGTATAATGATCGCCCCTTTTATTTCGTTGTTTTAAATTTTTACAGTGAGAAAAAAAAAATAAAGTCGAGCGGGCAAAATGATCCCGGATGATTTTACCCAACACAGTAAAGGATCATTTTGCCCCAAAATTGTACATATTGCATTAGGTCCTGGTAACTTGATGACGGTTCTGTTTAATATTTTCTTAAACTCGTCAAATAGACAAAACTATGTGTTTTCATAAAATATATTGCAAACTTAATGTACCTATTACTATAACAACACTGCTACAATAATTTAAAAGCACTTACCTTAGATCAGACAGCATAAAAAACACGTTTTCACAAATATTTTTATAAAACGATGTTACCTCGTTTCGTTCGATTTCAGTGGTCAAGCAAATATGGTGACTCGACTGACCGTAGTAACGCACTCAAACTAGAGAGGGCAGCATTGGTATTAAGAATAAAAGGGGGGATTATTATGCCCGCACGGATCATTTTGGGCCACCTTCCCCTACTTCCAGTAGAAAAATATCTGTCAGATTTATGAGACATCACCTTCCTTTCTCATCGATACTGGGCCTAAATAGAATTATATGAATCTATTCATTTTACTTACTACACGATAAAGTAAGTATTCGAGTGATTATTCGCTAAGCTAAACTCCTAAAAGGTGCGTAATAATTAATAAGTATGATATAAAAAAAGTTCTGAAAAAGGTCGTCCCGAGGGGTATTTCGCAGGGGAATTTTGGTGTACACTCGTAAGGAATTAGTAGGGAATTAGGGGAATTAGTGGGGAATTAGAGGAATTAGTGGGGAATTAGAGGAATTAGTGGGGAATTAGAGGAATTGGTGGGGAATTAGAGGAATTAGTGGGGAATTAGAGGAATTAGTGGGGAAATACTTGGGAAATTCTAGGAGAATAGTGGAATTAGTGGGGAATTATGGGGAATTAACATTAAATTTGTAGATTGCGCAACGTCGCGTCACATAAAACTGCCAAAACATGATCGCAGATCGCTGTCACGCACCGCCGTCTTTGATTTTGTTTCCTTAAATGCTTCGTGTAGTAATTTTGCTGTTTGCCTAAATAAATCGAGAACAATTAATAATACCCTCAGTGCGTGTAAATTTCACAAGTGACCAGTGTGGTGATTTATCGATTTGTATGTTCATTATACAGTAAGTAAATGAAGACATTGTGGTTGGTTCTGACTCTCAAAGCCCAAAGGGGGTAGAAGGAATAGTAAATAAAACTCTCAACCTCCCCTTACCGATGATTTAATGATGACGAGGAATCGTTATGTTTTTTGGTTAAGTATCAAGTACTGGAACTGCTCCGATGCAAAAAAGCAGGTATAAAATGTTGAAATTTGGTGGGTTTCGTCACAGCTTATCCATTTACTGTGACGGATGACCTCAATCGTTAAGTGTAATTAAATTATGAAATTGAAAAAATTGAAGATTTTACATGGGGGGTATACCTACTGGCGACATGTTTCGAAACCGTTACAGGTTTCGTTTTCAAGCATAAAATTTTTGACAAAAGAGATGAATGAAGGCTACAATACAAGTATTAATTAAAACTAACCTTAAGTAACTAATTACACTCACTTTAGGGAAAAAACATGATGATTTGAAAAACTCAATACAAGTAAAACATCTTAAATAAAAATAGGTACTAATAATCCATAGGATTAATAATAAAAAAAAGTACTTCAGTACTTTGTACTTAACCAAAAAACATAACAATTCATCGTCATCATTAAATCATCGGTAAGGGGAGGTTGAGAGTTTTATTTACTATTCAGTAAGTAAATATTTTTTACGATGTTGCACGAAAATAAATAAATGTTGTAACCTTAAAAACAGAATAAGGTTGAAAAAGGCATCAAATTAAATCTGTGTACAATGTTGTCACAGTTAAGATTTTTTAAAACACACTAAAAAACGCCTTTTATTAATATCTAATAGGTAAAAAAATTTATGTTTTCTTACCGGAAATGGTAATATGAAAAAGTGAAGAGAGAATTATCAGGATAAGAACAAACATTATTAAAATCTCCATCTTTGCTTCTCTCCTATAAGTTGAAGTATGGTAATCGACTAAAAATATGACACTTGGGGTGAAAAAGAGTTAAGTAATATCTTCAATTTCCGTAAAAATGAAACATTACCTGCATCTTCAATCGTCACTTTCTCGTCGCTGTTTACAGAAAAACATACACGACAAACTGTTTTTTATAGGAAATTTTGTAAGCTTTCAATTAGTTTATATAAAAGGTTGCCGTAAAATAAATGGAAACGAAGATATTTAAGAAAAACTGAATACAAATATACATTTTAGTTAAATTCTGTGAAAATATATAGTTTTCAAAGATGTATTTTTACAATAAAGTGCAACTTGCGAACGATTTATTGTATTGTATTACCTTTGTATATATATAAAGTACTGAAAATAGGATAAAACCAATTTTTAACAAAAATTTAACTGCCATTTTTTAGCGAAAATCGGGATTCTTAATAAAATGTCAATTTTTGAGTAGGTATACCTTCAAACAGCTGTAACTAGCGAACTATTTGTCGTACCAACTTCTGCCGACGCTTATTTTACAGGTACATTAATTATCTTTAAAAAACTGTAAGACACATTACTGTCTACAAGTAGTGAAAGCGTAGTTACTTCCAAAGAAACGCTTGAAAATGAGTATTTTTCATTATTTCTTCCTCCATCGCCTTATAAAGATTACCAAAATGATATTTGGTGTAGGTATACATATAGATTCAAAATTTAATTCTGTACAATTTTCATTATATGCACTAAGGACGTAAAATCAATAGTTTTCGACTTACTTATTATTGATTTTATTATGCAAAACGAGCAGCGATTGTGTCTTAAAAAAAGGTTTAAATGATTATATCTCTGTCAATATTAATCGTATGGAAATGTTTAAAAAAGAAAATTATTCGCAGTTAAATTCTCTACAACTTTTATTTGAAATATTTTGCGATACGGATGGGCATTCTCGAGATATAAGCGAAATACGCGCGATGCGCGCACGTGTTACCGTTTCGCCGCAAAACAGTCGACATTTAAAAAAAATCTATCTCCGCTCTTATTGGTCGTAGAGACCAAAATAAAACATCAAAATGTGCGGAATTTTGTCAGCTACAACTTTCTTAACGTTTTTGTTTTTGATAAAATTGATACTTTTTCGGTTATTTACGAAAACCTATTTTTTGACACTTTTTCGCCCCCCATTTCTCTCGGAGGGGGGCATACGAATGGGGGCTTTTGAACACTTCAAAGGGAACACAAAACAAACCTGTTCCCAAATTTTCAAAGCTGTAACCATTATTTCATCCAAATCGTTAAATTTCGTCTCATTTTACTGGGCTATAAAGTTATACCTCGTGTTATATTAGAACAAATATGTTTAGTTTTATACTAGGTTTTATAATACATAATACATAAAAATTATAAGGGTGAGGAATTAGTGAGAAATTACAGGAATTAGTAAGAAATTAGAGGAATTAGTGGGGAATTAGAGGAATTAGTGGGGAATTAGAGGAATTAGTGGGGAATTAGAGGAATTAGTAACAATCCTGGGAATTAGTGTACACATTTTTTCTTGCGGTTTACCCCTCGGGTCGTCCAGAAAGCTAAAAATCAATTTTAGAAAAATAAGTAGGTACCTATAGGAAAATTTTGAATTAACCTCCTGAAAGTATAAAAAATGTTGGAAACCAGCTCGCAAATAGCACGTGACACAATTTGTCTCGGTCTCTGCACTCGAGTTCTAATCATATTACAAAAATTGTTTGTATAAATACAATTGCTACTTACCTCTACATCTTCTTTACTGAGTAGTTTGCATATCATTTCCTTTGGTTTTATACTAGTAACTATCTGGTAATTCCCGTATTTTATTTCAATTTAAAAAAACACTACGTACAGTCGATGTGTCTAAGTGTATGTGCATTCTGAATATAAAAATCCCACCACCCTAAATGGATTGATCGCTTGCATTGATTTGTAAATAGCAGACGTATTAGGCGAACGCGTCTGCTATATATGAACGTTTTTCGGTCATCCACGGAGTTTTCCGTAGGGATAACGTGTCTGCTATTTACAAATATGCGTCCCGATCCGATAAAAAACGGAAACTTTCAAAAGCGAACCATTTTGATACATAAACACTATGCTTTCCTGAAAAAAAACACAAATATTGACATTTTTACCTGTATGAACTATACTTAGTTAAAATACGTACCTGATCCTGTAATCTGACTTTGTTTTTGTCTTGATCTTTCCCTTCTATAGGGGCCTATCAATGATTTCATTTTAGTTTTTAGCTTATCTACAGGAATCTCTAACATTACACTTATTTCTTTCCAGGTATCTTCCCTGAGGGTATTATTATAATAATGTTTATGTTTTGGATCCCACAGCAACTGATGTTCTTTGTATACACTTTTCGTTGCCCATTTTGATTTTTCTCGGACGCGGCAGAAATAACGTATAAACAACGTACAACCAGAGCGATTATTTAGTGGCGAGGAGCCTTTCAGCACGACCAGAAACCGACTGTCTGTAGCTGACCTTGAGGCTACTTCAAGACGAAGCGGTGTCTGACACGAGGCAAAAACGATACGCGGCTTTATACCTGAATTTGAACGTCAATATTTTCCAAACACTTCACTTTAAATTTGCGATAAATAAAGTACGCTCTAGTGTTGTTTAGTTTAGTTTTTGCTTAATCGTTGATATTGATAAATGATAATGGCTTAGCTTTAGCCCATCTTCTTGCAGGCAATATATAAAAAAAGTTGCTAGAGTATTTGACATTCTTTATGAGTGGTCTGCATTTTGTTCGATGCAACATAATATCAGAAAGCAACTGTGATTCTTTGTCGATAGTTTTCAACAAACTTGCCAAATGATCGACAGTTTTTACAGAGCAATGCTCTGCGATGAAAAATGCAATCTTCAAGTTCGGCCTCCTTCCTCTTCTCGCCGATAACCGTTTTGGTATAGAAACTTATCTTCTTAGAACTGGAATTTGCCTGCGACCGTTTCATGGAGTTGACGTGTTTCTTGCATTTTAAATGATTGGCAATATCTTTCCTATTTGTTTGCAAAAAACAGTTGCACACTTTGCACAACGCTTTGTTTTCTTATCCAGGTGCTGCTGTTAACCATCCTGAAACCAAATATGACTGATTATTTTTAGGTTACCTACATGAGCATCTTCTCTAACTACTGTGCGATTGTTATTGTTTGACCGTGCCGCTCCTAGTATAGTACTACTGTTCCGCATCCTTAAAATGAAAATTGTGCTATTTGTAGTGGTGTAAAGCAGACATAAAATATATTTACGGAAAAACCATAAAATACACGAATTAATTCAACTTGAAAGTCCTGGTTACTTTATTAAAACACGTTAACCGCCACGTGAAGCAAGTGTGTCTCGCCGGTAACCGGTTTATTCCAAAGATGTTGTAAATAACTACTAGATACCGTATGCTATATGGATTTCAGTGGTGGGGGTAGGTTCACTTTGAAACAGAAATCTCGTCCATCTTACGGGCAAATTGCGCGCGATATTTAAATCTGTATCTGTAAGGTACTAATAAAATATTGGTTTTGTATAAAATTTGATATTTTTTTTCAAAACACGTTTTCACAATTAAAGGCAATATTCATAAAATACATCAAGATATTTTTTACTGTCTGTACTTCAAAATTAAATAATAAAAAAGCAATGATCATAAACACTATTAATTAATTAAGTTCTTTATTAATTTGAAAATAATACAGTTTTGTTTAAATGCTGCCTAATCGGTTTATCATGCAATTGACAATTGATTGATTTAGTAACACTGTGCCTTATTTCTATATTCATGTAAGGTAATGTAGCTGTAGGTATATTATAAGAATATTGAAGAAGAACCAGCTAAAATTTAATAAATTGTATTCGACTAATAAATAACGATATACAATTGTGGTTGCAATTTACGTTTCGCTTGAACTAAGCTTATTCATAATTGATTTGTGTGCATCTGCAATTGAAAATTTGATGTAAGTTACAATTCAAAAAAAAAGAAGTTCAATAGCTATTGAACTTCGTAAGTTACAATTCAAAAAAAAAAGAAGTTCAATAGCTATTGAACTTCTTTTTTTTTGAATTGTAACTTACATCAAATTTTCAATTGCAGATGCACACAAATCAATTATGAATAAGCTTAGTTCAAGCGAAACGTAAATTGCAACCACAATTGTATATCGTTATTTATTAGTCGAATACAATTTATTAAATTTTAGCTGGTTCTTCTTCAATATTCTCTTATTTCTATATACATTTTTATAACTAATTTGGTTAATATAGGTAAAAATATGATTTTCTGGGAATACATTATCCCTTGAATGTTCTTCAAGATCTAGAAGTTCTACCAGCTGTTTCGAAACAAACTTCTGATACAAATACACACTGCCGGCATTCAAAAGAGTCAAAGAGATGATATGAAAGAACGCGATCGCACTGCACTAATCAATGCGTGTGAAAGAGAAATGCATTTCTTTCTCCACTTATCTAGAGACGAACGCTTGTTTTTCAGAATAGTGGTTTGGAAGAAAACAAGCACGGGTTCCCGGATTACAGTCTTCACATTGGCCAAAAAATTGTCAGATATTGTACATGTGAGTGCGAATATCACCCAGTATCTTGTCAGCGGCAGCCTTCAACACACGTAGTTTCTCTTCTTGTGGATCTGATCTTTGGTTCTCATACCACGAATTTGTAAGAATCTTGTACCCCAAGTTTCTGAAACAGACAGTTCATTTTTGGTTGGCTGTTTCAGCAATCACAATGTCTTCATTTTTCTCGATTGGGTCCATAATAGACGTTTACAGTGCTCCAAATGGGGTGAAAAATTAATGAATGGTAATAAGTCACTAAACCTTCCCCATCGTTTTTCTATTAAAGTTAAAATTGACTAAACATTGACACAAATTATTACGTTAAGATTTAAATTTACGACATGTTTCGACTCAAAAGATTACATAGCTTTTATACTTATGTAATCTCTTTTTAGCCTGATGATGACTCTTTTTAATCGAAAGATGTCGTAAATTTAAATCTTAATTCCTTCGTAATAATTTGTGTCAACGTTAAGCAGCTTTAGTCAATTTTAACTTTAATAGAAAAACGATGGGGAAGGGTTAGTGAGTTATTACCATTCCTTATCTTCATTTTTATTACAATGAAATACAAAACTAAGTATGGGGGAATTCATCAAACGCACCTTCATCGTATTGTTTGAACAGTCGAATCTTGACAGTTCGAATGTCAGGGTGAAAGTCTCCCTCATGATTCAGTAGTCCTTCCCTAGAGAACTGGCACTTCTAAAATTTCTCCTCTAGGTTGGAATAAATGTACTCAACGTTTTTTGCTGGGCGATATCCCCTCTTACCCCCTGTCTGGGAAGGTAGCCGATATATAGTTTCCTTTGACAAAAGACGTGGTATCTAGCATCCTTTGCGGCCAAGTCCTGGTCCTTAATGCGATCAATTATTCTTTGTGCTCATTCGTCTCCTCGTTTTTCAGTTCCCTTTAAAAAGGAATCCCTCACAGAATCTATAGCTCTACCTTCTGTACAACATTTCGTTCTGGTACATTCATTTTCTTCTGAGCTTCCAGGAACGCATGCGTTATTTCCTCTGCACACAACACATACTAACTTTTAAAGTTGAATTGTTCTGAATTATCTAGTTTGGACAGTTTCTTTCTGCACATCAACGACGAAGAGCTGCAGTAATCAGTTTAGGGTTTACTTTTTACATGCATAGTGAACAGACACTTCAGTTAAAGTTTTTAAATTTTTCTATCAGCACTGGATCTAATAAGAATTTGTATCTCTTTTTTCACTACTATCACTTCACCTTCACTCAAACTGTTGTGGCATATAAAACACTCATTGAACACAGAAGAAGTCGACATGGTTATTCACTGGAAAAAAAAGCGCAAAAGCAAAAATAAACATTACCGAAACAACCGATAGCTCTTCCAACTGACTAATCAAGCAGACTCCAGGCATAAAAGTGAAGGAAGGAAAGGCATGTGATTTTTCGCGAGGGTCGCTGCTTTTGTGTATCATGTTGCGTCTCTCTTAAGTCAAAATAAAACCAAAGAGTATCATAAAACCTCATTCATAATACACCTCTACACAGCATAGCCATTAAATAACTGTTGAATATCTTGAACTATCGGTTGTAGAGACGTTTTGTTGTACTGGACTTATTGCAAATTTACTCACCTTTACTTTAACTGTATGGCGTTTTCTCTAAACATCTAGTTTAGGAAATATTCAATGAAAACACAAATTTTCCAACGTTTTTTAAAAACAAACATGATGTTTGAAACACTTTATCTCAGTGACTATTTGAGCTATAGATCTGGTTTTGGGCTCAAACTGTAACAAATGTAATCTAGTTTAAATTTGTACTGAACATTATTTCTGTAAAACCAACCGTTTGGGTGATATTTTGAAAAAACAAAGAAGAGGTCGAAAATTTTGAGGTTTTTTCGACACCAGGTGGCGCGCGGTGGCGTCCCAAGGTCGCAAACTTGGATTTTACATTACAGGGCCAACAACAATAACATACCAAAAAATCAACTACCCGACCTTTTGCACAGCAAACCCCTTTTTTTCGACAAATTTACTGCACTATGAGGAATATGCTTTGATTTGATCTGATAAATCAATAAATGCTTTGCATGTGTTGTATTCAGCAACGGCATCAGGCGTATCAAATTCCACATTACGACGTGACTTTACTTTGATCATTTGACCAGTGTGCCTAGTAGATAATGTAAGTACATCTCTTTTATCTTGCCATTTAGTTACCACTACCCCTGTGTTACTTTCTTGGCTGAAAGATTCACCCTTCTTTAACTTTTTGTTGATAACATCCTTTTGTTCTTACGGTTCGTTCTCAAAGTACCTACTAAATGGGTTTTCCTGTCTAAGAGTAGATGTGCCAATTCCATACTTGTGTAGTAATTATCTACGTAAATACTACGACCGCAATCCAAAAGGGGTTCACACAAAGTCATAACAACGTTGGTCGGTACACTTGACCCACCTATTTTGTGTTTTACGCAATCAATTTTCAAGTCATAGGTGTATCCCCCTTCAAGGCATAATTTATATAGTTTTACACCAAACTATTCTTTATGTATTGCAAAACGCCAGCCTACCACGGAAAGGGACTATCGTTTCGTCAACACCGTTTTTGGAAATTTTCTCTCAAACGATTTATAGTTTGTACAATCTGTTGGAAGTATCAGCTTCTTGATTAAAAAGTATCGAAGACTGATTTTATTAATCTGCAACACGAAGTAATCAAAACGGCTGATACAGAATAACTAACTACTCCTTCCTTTGTTTTTCCTATAAGTAAGGGCCTCTGCTTGCCCCTTTCAGTTAACATTTCTAAAGTAAGAACATGATACCCTTAATTAATTCTAATGTTGCCGACCCTGCAGACAACAATAAAAGCACCCATAACGTTCGAAACTGCGTTTGTTGTCTGCAGGTCAACCTCATCGACCATAATCACATAAATAATTAAATATAGGGGACCAATCCATATGTTCGACTATCCTGACAGATGCATAAACGAAAGGGTGGCCCCATTCTCGAAAGTTCAATGCTATTAGCTAAGAAGTTACGGCGACGTTAAGGGTTTCCTACGTGCTTGTCTAGCATTCTCCTCCGAGCGAAAAGCATGTTTTTTTAGTCTGGGGTCCAGAAGCGTCGCGAGTCGTGTTGCAGTCCGCTATTCATCTGGACATAGGCGTTTTTACCCCCTTTGAGAGTTCTTCTAACAGTTTCCTTCCCTCCGATGTGTTTGGTGGTTGCAGTTCAGCCAGTTGAAATAGCAGTTGACATGTCATTGGATTTGGGAGGCTTCCTGTTACGTTGTCTGATGACAATTGCTTGGTTGTCTTATCGAAGAAACTTAATATTTGAACGAAGTCATTTAAAATTTCTGTGTCTTCATTGTGTAATTATAATGGCGAGTTTTTCATTTTTGAAAGGGCAATTGTCCGCTTCTTCTAATAGTCTCTTAATCATTTCGTAGGTGCTGTTCCACCTTGTAACGACTTCTTGGAGAAGTTTCCTTGGGGGTCTGTTCAAATTATTCTGCTCCCTTTTTAAATGCTCCCATGCAACGTTGGATTGCTTAAAATATGTAACAATATCTTTACATTGTCCCCCAAAAACAAAAAATCGACGTGTCCGAGCGTTTTTTTAAGAAACTGGTGTGTAAGTGTCCCAAAACAAGCGTGTTTCCTTTTCAATGGCCCACCCTGTATATATGTATTTAAGTTAAAGCTGAAGTTAGAGTTGCAAATTGAAGAATGAATTAATGATACTTCACTGAAAGCCAAGGATTAAACCAGAAGCAAAACAGAGCACTTCCTAAAAACTGAATAAATAAACTTTTATTTCAGCATGGTTTTGCGGTCGCGGTCGTAATCTGTTGGCCTTCAGTGTGTTTAAGTAAAGGAAGCAAAGGCGGTTGAAAAATACTTGGGAAAAATTACAAACAAGAAATAGGAACCCGAAGGTCCGTAAAATGACTTTAATAACATAACACGAAGAAAACAAAATAAGTACCACATAACGTAACAGATCAAAAATAAGCACAAAATCGCCTCACCAAAACGAAATGGGACTGCTCATGCGTGAGAATTAAGAGTGGAAACAGGAAACTGTAAAACTTGCTGTTTTTTATGGGGAGTTGAGGAAAATTCCCACTTGTCGAGTGTAATAAAACGCTTATATTCAATTACGTTTCGCAGATCTTTGTCTGCTTCTTCAGATTTTATCTAAAAAATTTTACAAAAATGTTAAAAGGTTTTTTGTGCAGATGTTACAATTTAAAAAGGAAACATTTATATTAAAGAAAAAAAATTTTTTGTACTAGGATGATTTCCTGAGGAGTTAAGTAAAAAATTGAGGTTACTTACTAGAAAATGTAGGTACTGTGGTGTGAAAATCGTAAAGATGAGATTACCAAGTCATATCTTTTTCTTAAAATACCAAAAGATGTTGATGGATAATTATTTAATTCAATATGACAATTTTTGTCGAGCATGGCATTCAATTGAGTCATGCGCACAACGTTAATAAAAGGTAAGTAATAAATACAGGGTATTTGAGAATAAGTGTGAAGATGTAAAGGTTAAAGTGTATTAATTATGTTGTGGAAAATAGAACTTAAATTGTCGATATCACTGCGGAAGTTTATAGAGTTCCGTAAAACGGGGTGAATAGGATCATTTTTTGAATTCAACAATGGTTTATAACAGAACCAATTTCAATTGATTTGAATAAAAATAAATTACTTTCCTCCCTAGGAAGGGAAATGACTAGTTTCCTCCCTGAAAACTGGATAGAAAAGATCATTTTCTGACAGTGTTGCAGGA
Organism: Pyrocoelia pectoralis; assembly: GCA_036250285.1. Taxonomy (NCBI): domain Eukaryota; kingdom Metazoa; phylum Arthropoda; class Insecta; order Coleoptera; family Lampyridae; genus Pyrocoelia; species Pyrocoelia pectoralis. Next base: position 26,511,814 of record CM070075.1, read on the forward strand.
AAAACTTTATTTTTATAGTAATATGTAGGTATGTGATATAACATAATAGCTATTTGCAGGAACATTAAAATTCTATGTGGTAACCATTAATCAAGACGCGTTAAATCAGCTAGTAGACGGACTCAAAACGTGTGGCGTACTAGAGGCAATAAAGAGGTATCCACTTTTATTTAAAGACGTATTGTGCCACAGATCGAAGTTAACGGCAGATTTGGGAAAACATTTTCACGATTTGCCTCAGTGATATGGATTCCAATGCAAGGAATGTGGAAAACCGCATCATTTCTTATATTAGAGACTATTTACTGGATTGCGAAGGTACGTCGAGTACCTTTTCATCAGGTATCAAGGATTTCCACAATTTCTTCTCGCAACAAGATGTAGTAAACGTAATAGTTCTTTTCAAAAAAGTTAAAGTTTTTCCTTTTGAATGACCCCGATACTGCCTTCACGTCACATAGTTGCGATTGGTTGCAAAAAATATTATTTTTATTTTGTAAGGTTGGTTTGATAATTAATGCTTATTTTAGGGGATACTGGTCTGGATTACCAAGAAGAGCAGAGTATGGTGTCGTTAAGCGACATTTTAATTTTCGCAACCGGCGTGGATAGTGAGCCTCCGCTAGGCTTTCCAGTGCGACCAAAAATAATATTTTTGCATGACGAGCCTGAATGTAGGTATCCAAAAGCAAACACGTGCAGCTTAGACCTTAAGCTGCCTGTATGTAACAAGAGTTACGAAGACTTAAAAAAAAATATGAGTTTTGGCATTGGCAACTCCACTGCATTTGGTTATGCATGCAACAATCAAGTCCGCCGTTATTTGTAGACAAAGTGGGATAGTTTAAGTCTTGGTTTAAGTAGGAACATAATAAATTCTAGCTTATATTTTATTTACGTAATACTTACTGAAATATATTCTCGAATCAATGTACCGTTTGATGTGGGTCAGATTTTACGCCAGGTTGTGAGTATTGGGTAAGCTGTTCGTTGTGATCATTGAGTGTACGTAGTTACTGGAAAAATAAATTGACAAATTGACCTCAACCGTTTATATGCATAAAAAGCCGCACATTATTTTACATTACAATGCTACCAAAATTGATAAGATGGCCAAGGAATATATGTACAACCAAAAGGAAGTGTAACCGATGGCCTATGGTTACCTTTGCAAACTTCTTGAACATTGGAGGCTTAAATGCGTTTGCATTATGGACAACTAAGTTTCCAGACTGGCAGAAACAAAGATCAGATCGCAGAAAGACCTTTTTGCTTGAATTGGGAAAATCACTCATTATTTCTTATGTAAAAAGGAGGAGTGAAAACACTGCAGGGTTAAGTACAAGAGTAGTGAGTTATATGACAATATTGGTTCCAGATTTAGAGCAAAAAGAAAACCGCCGGGCTACTGCAATTGAAGATTTAGGAGAGCGAAAGCAAGGAAGGTGCTTCGCTTGTGCACGTAAACGAGACAGAAAAGTTCGTACCACTTGCAGCATATGCAAAAGGTTTGTCTGTACAGAACATAGTACCGCTATTACAAAGAAAATATGCAACCCATGTACAGAGGAACAATAGGAAAACAATTCCCTACACAATATTATTCATTAGTTTTTTATAAAAAGTTATGTTATTTTTATTTTGTATTTTATGCAAACATTAAATTGTTTTAAATATTCACACTGTCTTTACTAACAACAGATAACATTATGCCAAAAGATTTTGCGTTGCGCAAATTTGTTAACGAAAATTGTTTTTTATGAGGGGTGCATGTTCTACGTAACAAATTGACCCTTGGTTCGAAGAAGGTTAAATTCCGAGTTTAAAGTTGGAATTTTGTTAAATTCCGAGTTTAAAGTCGGAATTTAGAAAAAATAACTATATGTGGCCCTTCTATGCATTCGTACTTTAGCGCAGATATAGTTTATATGGTTTTTGAATGATAAGTCTTGTGTAAATATTATGCCAAAGTCAGTGATTGAAACTTTTATATACATATTTTATATACAGGGTGATTCGGTAGGAAATGGAATTATTTCAAAGACATGTTCAGGAAGCTAAAATAAGCAAAATAAGCTCATATGTTCAAATCCGATTTTCATTTGTTTCAGAGATAATTAGGTTTTTCTTTTTATAAAGTTAATATATACAATACTTCCATTTCCTCCCGAATCACCCTGTATATACAGTGCTCACCAAAAAGTCGGCACCAAATGGATTTTTTTTATTTTTGATTTTTTAAAAAAACTTTTTACGGCAATAATTTGCGCTAGTCTGAAACCTATTTAGCCCCTATCAGATATACCGAGTGATTTTTACTAGCTAGGAAATGGCGTTTTTCGAAATTGTCTAAATTCTAAAAGTGCTATTTTTCATAAATTAAGCAAGATTTCAATGAGATTTTTTCATCGTCTGTCAGTTTTAGCTTACCGAACAATCTCAAGACCAGAAAAAAAAATTTTCTTTAACTTCCGCTAAAACTAGTTTTAATTTTTTGCAACATTTTCAAATTTTCACATACCAAGACATGATTTCAAAATTCAATTTGATTTCGTTAAAAACGTTAAAGATTTATAATTGGAAAAAACAATAGAAATTGTTAATTATTCCTTTAGGTTTGTTATTATTTACAGAAAAGTAATATTGTTGCATAATCTTTACGTTTTTGGTGCAACATACTTTATGGGAGAAATGTTTTTCAACGATAATGAATATCTATTTACGTGGCTTCTAAAAACTCTAATTTACCCTTTGCGATTAATTACTTTCACAAAAATCCTGTAAACGTTCTTTTACAGTTGCCTAAACGAGGAGGTTTTTCTTTATTCAGTTTACATGTTTCAGTCAATTAAGTAGGCAGAATATGAGATGGCTGTGGATTGTTTTACTATTCGTCTTGAGATTGTTCGGTAAGCTAAAACTGACAGACGATGAAAAAATCTCATTGAAATCTCGCTTAATTTACGAAAAATAGCACTTTTAGAATTGAGACAATTTCGAAAAACGCCATTTCCTAGCTAAGTAAAAATCACTCGGTATATCTGATAGGGGCTAGATAGGCTTTCAGACTAGCACAAATTATTGCCGTAAAAAGATTTAAAAAAAAATCAAAAATAAAAAAAAATTCGTTTGGTGCCGACTTTTTGGCAAGCACTGTATAATTCCATGCCAGATCAGATAACGAAAATTATGGTAAACCTGAAACTGAAACAAAAATTATAGGAAACAATTTTTCAAAAAATAGTGATGTAACTAATATACGAATAGATAACACATTGACTCAAACTTGCACACCAATCATGAAAATCCTAATTTACAAGACGAATCAATTCCCTAATAACACACTTGGTTCCCTGAACGTCCCTATAGGTCGGGAACGTCTCGTACCTTAGTGGTACGTTTTCGGAACGTCCTGCAAAAGTAGTGCCCACTACGTTGGGGGAAAACGTTTCAGCGACATTCTGTTAGGCTTTTCAGCGGAATGTGGAAGTTATTTCTCTCATTATGTATACCAATATAAACTATATAAGTACGTATATAATCAAAGAGCGTAATTTATTAAATGGTAATATTTTGAACCATTTATGTAATTCGCCTATGCTAGAATAATTTATATTATGTTTATTTTTGGTCTACATTTTCGCGCCGGTTGTGATCGCCAGAGGTCACAGCAATTTGGTGTCAAATCTAGGGACTTTACTGCTTGACTCATGACTGTCGATGGCAGTTGGTTATCGTTATTGGTTTGTTTTTGTTATTACTTTGTATCTTTAGCTGTTGTACATTTTTGATTTGTTTTAAAGTGCTTCTTGTGTAAAAAACTGCGGTGAAACACTACATAAAGAAAAAACGGGTAAGTTGAATTCTATTATTTAATCTGTATCCTGCTTCGATTAATGTTTACGTTTCTTAGTAAGAAAAATTTTGTGGGGTTAAGTTAAACGTGTTTAAATAGAAATTCACCCGTGCATATTAATTATGACTGACGTAACATTGTAAAAGAAAATTACTAAACAAGTATTCCTCACGATACAAAAGGCAAAAAAATTTGGTTACAACTGGGCAAAAGTTAAATTTAGCCAAAAATAGAAAGGATACCGAGCAAGCAATTGCAGCATGGCCTAAACGGGCCCAGGAAAGAAAAAGAAGAGAGAGCTTAAAATCCAATTAAGTGTCTTTGGTTGTATTCTTTTAAGTAGTAATTTTACTTGAAAGCATGTAAAATAATTTAGTTTTAGCTTAAAATCTAATTAAGTGTCTTTGGTTGTATTCTTTTAGTCATTTTAATTAAAAGCATTTAAAATAATTTTGTTTTAATGAAAAAGCCTCAGGCATTCTGTTATACAATGTCCCCAAAATCGTTACAGGAACGTCAATATTGTTTGTTACAAGGACGTTCCGCTGAAACGTTGATAGACGTTCCATTTGTACACAAACTTCGTCCAGGGAACGTTCCTGGTATATTTTGCGACGTGTAGGTAAGTCTGTGCGACATCGCGTATGTCGCAGTAATATATTGGACTATAAAATAATTCCAGCAGGAATGCTTTCCAAACTCGCCGATAATTCAAACTGTGCTTTAACCCTGCACCTACCGTGCTATTTGACTAGCATCACTTACCATGGGGTCACTTTGACCACAATATTTAAATAGTTGTTTAAATGTTAAAAAAGAAATAAAAAACAAATACTAAAGTTTAATTTATTTGGTTTAATAATCACAAAGGATTTTATATTTATTGTAAGCAGTCTCTGCATATAATAGATGCACAACTTGAACATACAGGAGTGTTACATTTTGTGCACGAACTTGTTGTCTTTTTATCATTTTGCCTTGGACACTTTCCACATCTTTGCCGTTTTATTTTGTTTGTTTGTTGGACTGTTGGCTGAGGGGTTCTCTTTTTCTTTTTTTTTGGTACTGTAGACTTACCAACTGCTATCCCTTCCATCTGTTTTGCCAAACTTATAATAAAATGTCGGGGTTTTTTTCCTTCTGGTTCCGGTTGAAGTGATAAAACCATATATGCATTCATGACGCTTATATCAATCATGTTGAAAAATATGACAAGAGGCCATCTCCTTGTCATTCTTTTTGTTGAATAGTAACTTCTATTTTGATCCATCGGATCAACTCCTCCTTTAGTGTTATTGTAGGTAAGGTTTTGTAACCAGAATCTTATCGTGCATAGTTGATGGGACATTAACAATTTTTCCTTTTTTTGTGGAGTAGGAAACTAACGATACATCTGGCTGAAAACCAAACATGCTTGAATATAATTTACGTTGTTTGTTGCAAAACTCAACCGGTAGTTCTTTCCTATTTGCTCTGACAGTTCCTACTAGTGTAAGACCTTTCTCTAAAAGATCCCTTGCCAAATTTAGACTTGTAAAAAAGTTGTCACATGTTATGTTTCGACCTGAGTTTTCTAACTCAGAAACAATATGCTTGACTACCCTTTCTCCAAGCCCTACTTCTCTGCCCTCATCAGCCTCTTTACCTTTGTATATTTGCATCTTGTTGTGCAATAGCTTGTTTCTGAATCACATATTGCCCAAATCCTTATCCCATACCTCCAGGCTAGGAGGGAATGTATTGACGGAATGGGCATCTCCCTCTAAAAGTAACAAGTTGCTCATCGACTGTAAGACTCCGTCCAGGATTGTAAGCGTCTTGCTAATAACCATTCCATTCATCAAATATTTCCCTTATAGGAGCAAGCTTGTCAAGAGATCTATTTGATCTTCTATCTTCAGCGTCATCAAAACATATTACGCGAAGTAGTGCCTGGAATCGATTTCTTGACATTACTTTACCAAACATATTACGGCCATTTTCCTGACTTACTTCTTAATTTTTGGATTTATACACTCCAATTAGTATAAGAACCCCTATTTTGTCTTCATCAATATCCTCCCATTGATCAAAGATACTACTAGCATTCTTATTTGTCCAGTGACATATTTTTGTTAGCAAACATTTGCGAAAAAAAAAGAAGAAAAGCGGAAACGGGATCGTCACATTCCCTTTTTGAATATCGTGTCGGGCCAGCTTGTTCTTTCAATACATTATGCTTGCTTCTCCTAACTGTAGTATTGACAATAGGATGACTTATCCAAATTTCATTATAATCTTTAGAAAACAAGATGTTATCCTGAAGATCCGCTTCATCGTCTTCAAAATTTTCATCCATTTGATCATCGGAACCTTCCTGAGCAGGATATTCAATATGATCGCCTTCAGTATCACTACATGATACTTGCCTAAAAAAATATAAAGAATATTAGTTATTTTATAATTTATTGCAATCAAATACAAAAAGAATACTAAAATAGTAGATACTTACCCTTCCTCATCAAAATCACTTATTTCGTCTTCATCTGCTTCCAAAAGAATTCTCAATTCCTCTTGGGTGAGAGGTCTATTCCAACTTGTACTAGGTACTGCCATATTTATTCGAAAATAAGAAACAAGAAATAATACATTGCGCGTATGCAGTATGCACTATACGGTTACTCGTACAATTCTCGACTGACTCTCCATTCCGCCGCGCCCGCGCTCCCGCTCAGCTTCAGCAAAGTCATCAAAAAACGTCGAGATATCTGTGTGTCCTTGGTACAATAGGAGAACTGTGGATGTTGAAGAATCGACATATAAAATAGAAAGATTATCAATTCAATTATGAAAAATAAAATGGGGTCAAATCGACCCCTTGGTAATAGTTGATTATTTTCTGTTTTACTCAATTTTGGTATTTTCTAAAAAAAATATTGCTGAATTTTGTCATTTATATTATATTAGTTGAACGATGTCTCCAAAGTTCGTTATCAAAATAATTTTTTTGGAAAAACTATAATATAATAAAAGTTATAATATAATAATAATAAGGATACCATCTTCTCCATTGTGTCAACACCGGATTTGTTTTCATTGTAATCTAATATGGCTGACAATACCAAAACATATTTGTCTACTTTGGCAACGTAGGATAACATAGACACATTTTCATCCAGGAAAGCAAACAAAGTCTGGTACAAGGGTCGAAATTTTTTATACGGCTTTGTCTTTTTGTTCAGTGAAAAACATAAATGAACAAATTTTCTGTTTTCACATACAGTGCCCACGATTGCCAATCCTTTTTGCATCAGGGTTCTTGCCAAATCGAGTGATGTAAAAAAGTTATCGCAATACACTGTACGACCGGAATTGCGATACTTCTCTACCAAATCTAACACCACTCGTTGTCCTTGATTTACTTTTCGTTCGGCATTTGGCAGTTTTCCGATGTAAATCTGTCCTTTGAGTGGGTAGTTTGTGTTGGAATCACAAACCCACCAGATCTTGATGCCATATTTTGCTGGCTTGGACGGAATATACTGCGTAAATCTAGTCCGTCCACGGAAAAGGAATAACTGCTCGTCTAATGTTATTGCGGCATTTGGGGTGTATGCCTCTTGAAGATTATGATTCATCATAATATATCATCAATTGCTGCTGATTTACTCAACAGCATACGTTCAGCACGATTGTTGGCTCGATCAAAACGAACAAACCGAAGCAACATTTTGAACCCATCCAATGGCATTGTTGCATTATAAATATCAAAATGCTGTGAATGCCATAACTCTTTTGCTTGCATGTTGCTACAATGAAAAACGCCGGAAAATAATAGTAAGCCGAACCATGCATACATTTCAATATCGTTTGTCGGTTTCCATTCTTTAAGCCGAGCCGAGCCGCTCAATTCACAAACTCGCTAGTGTGGACGGTATGTTGAGCGTAGTTTGAGCCGAGCGCGAGCCGCTCGTTGCGAGCCAACTTTTGTCGGTTTTTCTTGCGAGCACAAAGGGATTCTCAGTGTCAGTTTGTACGCCGAAAAACGCTCTTGCAATTTTTAACAACTTTAACGTAAGTTATTAAGGCGATAGTCTTCGCAACTATAAATGTAGGTATTTTACAGAAATAATCAAATTAATATTAATGTTGGAAAAACGCTTGCGATTGTATTTCATTCCTCATTATTAATCGTATCAAAAAAAATTTTAATTTTTAATTTTACCCATAAATAAAGAAAATAGGTTTTTACACATTTTCCAGAAAACGAATAAGAATTTTGAATCCATTCTTGAATTACTTTATAAATCACACCGTTCTGTAGGTCATTTAACAATATGATCACCTTATCTCAAATAACTACGTCAATATAACAATTTTAATAAGACCTCATAATTAAAAGTCGTTATTTGAATTATGAGCTCTCATTCAAATTGTTATATTGACGTAGTTATTTGAGATAAGGTGATCATATTATTAAATGACCTACAGAACGGTGTGATTTATAAAGTAATTCAAGAATGGATTCAAAATTCTTATTCGTTTTCTGGAAAATGTGTAAAAACCTATTTTCTTTATTTATGGGTAAAATTAAAAATTAAAATTTTTTTTTGATACGATTAATAATGAGAAATGAAATACAATCGCAAGCGTTTTTCCAACATTAAACGGCCATTACAGTTTCGTCCGTAATCTCTTGAAGTACCATTTTGATGTTCTTTACCTACGGAATTCATTATTTTACTGTTTATATTAGTTAGATCCTTGTAGGTAGGTACTTAGAGATTTCTTCAGACGAAACTGTATTGCCCTATAATAAAATTCATTCAAAATGTTTTTAAAGTATTTATTAACTTTTCTGCGTAATCTATAATCTTAAAATGAAATGTTTTGCAGGAGCTGCAGAAGTGTACACAAGTCGATGGTTTGCTTATGAGGCTTTGTCATTCCTCAAGGACAGAGATGAGCCAAGGCAGACGGTGAACACAGTGAGTAAACTTAGTTTTCAAGCGTACGTATTTTTCCATGTTAGAACTCCTTCGTTCATGAAATAATCGGCTATTTCATTTCTAAGTTCGTTTAAGTAAGCCGAAGACCTCTTAGGAATATTTCGTAAACGTGTTATGGAAGTAATTTCTTCTTCATGTCTTCATGTTCCTGGAATAATTACTCCATTCTCTTCGTGGTCTATTGAGCCTGGTGGTGTGTACAAGTTAGGTGAATGAGTCCTCAAATAATTGTGTAAAACGAGTACAGACATAACAACCGTTTCGGCTTTTGAAGCCTCCAAAAGCATTGGTTTTCTTAGAACCCGAAATACTGCACTTGATATACCAAAGGCATTTTCAACGACTCGCCGAGCTCTACTTAAGCGATAGTTGAAAATTCTCTTGGAACTCCCAGGGGCATGTTCACCTGGATATGGTTTCATAAGATTTTCGCTTAGAGCAAACGCGCTATCACCTACAAAATAGTACGGCACCCTCATTGCACGATCCGGAAGTTCTTCTGGCAATGGCAGATTTAACAAGGTTTATTATAACATTTTATATAGTTTGCTGTTCTTGAACACTCCGCCATCCGAAATTCTGCCTTGACATCCTACGTCCGCAAACATGAAATTATAATTGCCGTCTACTACTGCTAGTAAGACAATACTGTAGTGTGATTTATAATTAAAGAAATCACTTCCTGAATGTATTGGCGCCTGCAGGGTAACATGCTTCCCATCGGTGGCGCCAATGCAATGAGGGAAATTCCAAAGTGTGTCAAATGTCTTGCTTACTTCTTTCCATTCCAAGGGAGTCTTGGGAAGCTGGAACAAAATAAATATAATTATTATTGCTAATATTAATTGATAGGTACTGATATATTTAATAATTTTATTCATCCATTTTCTCCCAGGCTGAGGATACTGACGTAGGAATAGAACAAGAAAATGAAGAAAGGAGAAAAAGAGAGCACTCCGAAGATGAAGAAAAGAGAAAAAGAGAGCACTCCGAAGTTGAAGGTGAGCAAAATTTTACCACCCCACAACCTCCTAAGCGACCTAAACGAAAAGACAGTGGCATGGCGGCCTCTGCATTTGAGATACTGCAAACTTGTGCAAATAAATTATATTCACCGCCTCCTCAGGACGACGAGGTGACGTCCTTCTTTAAATACGCTACTGCGAAGATGAAAAGTTACTCCACGGAAACCAAGAGAGGGGTACAGCAAGCCGTTTTTGAAATTTTGATGAAGGCGGATCGAGGATTTTATGAATGCATGACGGAGACCGTTCACTATGGATACCAGCAGCAGACTTCAATGTATAGACCGTCAACCACAGGATTTCCCCCGCAATCGGCTTCTGTGTATCCCGCATACCCATCACAGCCTCAATTAACGCAACTGGGTAATCCAAGTACCTCGTTTTGTTGTACACCACCTGTTCCGTCGCCGTCTCAACAATCAACCATATCAGATGTCCCATCTGAAGATTTCGAAGATTATACTTAAAACGTTTCTCAAATACACTTTGTGCGTTAATCTGTTAAATTAAAATAAGTATCTAATAATACATCAAACTTTTTCATTAATCTTATATGATTTGCATAAGCCACTTTGGCCCAGAGCTCATCGATCTTACCTTGATATATTCTGCTAGTTCCTCAACAAGTGCTGCACAGACCTCTGTAATTATTTTCCCAATGGATTGTTTGGATATTCTGAACAGGTACTGCAGGCTAGTATACGAATCTCCTGCGGCCAGAAATCGTAGAGTTACTGCTAGTCTAAAATTTTAAGTGCACACATATATTCACATACTGCATTTGTGAGTTAAATAAAATCGTTGAAAACCAAAAAAGTAGGTACTAACCTGTCCTGAGCCGAAATCGGAGAGCGAAAATGCGTTTCCTGTTTGGAAATTTTATGAGCAATTCTGCCCAGTAAATTTTCAAAATCAGTAGGGGACATTCTTGTAAAATTTTTATAATGACCACTAATGCTCTGGAACTTCATGTCCAGCATTAATTCCGTACCAGTTTGTTTTTTATACATCTCACTTCGCCAATATCGACGGGGTCTCTTTTTTTTAGGCAAATGATCAATTAATATAGCTGCGCCACTTGCAACCATCAACGTAAATACTGCTTCTCGTTCAACCATCTTTACTGAAGTGCTCAAGATTTGCTCGCGTGCAAAGGTGGATCACGTAGTGCTCACGAGCGGCTCGCGTTTACATTTTTTCGCGAGCGGCCTCATGAGCGGCTCGGCTCGCAAGTCTATACGCACATTTAGGCTTACATGTTGGGTTAGCCTCATTCCATGCCTGCGTTACCTCTACTGCTTTCCGGTTCGTCTCACGCACTATTATATCTACTATTTTCGATGACATTATACCGCGAAAAATGGCCACTGGATTCGGCAAAATCGATTAGCAGGACCTATTGGTCAGGTGCTGTTGCTGGTAAACCGGTTCCAAATACGTGCTCTTGTTGCTGGCGGTTGTTTATTACAGAACATATTTTCGTTTTTACATTCGTAATAATGTTCTTTTTCGCCTAATAATCGACGCACACCATTGACAGGAACTGGGACATTGGGCTCTGGTTCAACGACTTCATCACTTTCGGTTTCATCAATGTTCTCGTGTTCAGACAATTCTTCAACCTCGAGCTCATATTCAACATCAGATACCTCTGCTTGATCATAAGGAACATAATCCACATCATCATCGTTGTCAGTGGCGTACGGATCCTCTTCCTCACTCTCCGCCGTCATATACTTGGCCAACATTTCCGTGTGATAGTGAATTTGTTCATCTGATAGGCGATTACGGTTTCAAAGAGCCCTATCTATTTCGCCTAAAGATGACATTTTTCTATATGTAAGACAAATAAAATGGTGCAATAAAAATATCATTCAAAGAACAGAATTTTATTAATCATTTGAACCTTCAAAGGGCGTCTACAGACTGACCACTCACTCCTTAACTGAAACTACTACTTATATTTTGCATTTCCCCTTAAGTAAGTTCGTGTACGTGCCTTTTCACAAAACATTTACTAATGTCAATATATCATCTATTACACAATATTTGTGTAATATAAAAACACGTACACCACTAACCACCTTATTTATTCGACAACTAAATGGGGCATTGTAAAGATGATATCACGTGCAGATAAAATCAGCGTACAATCGGCCATCCTGAAGAAGAAGCCTGTCCTCAGGCTTCCACGGACCTTAAGAACAGAAACATAAATTAGAGAAGGATAAGCCAATAGGATCAGAAATCCGTTGATCTCACTTATTAGTCTGAGATCCGTTGATGTCACGTAGTCTTTTGAGATCCGTCGATTTCCAATCGTTTGAGATCCGTCGATCTCACGTAGTCGTTTGAGATCCGTTGATCTCACGTAGTCGTTTGAGATCCGCGTAGCCGTTTGAGGTCCGTCGATTTCGAAAACGGTTGAGATCCATCGATCTCACGTATGCTTACCGTTCGTCATCTTGAGTGGTAACCCATTTGTGGTCGGCCGCTACCACCGTTGGCGTTGATCGTTTTGGAACGCCTTCGATCAGATCGCCCACTGCATAACGATCGTTCAGGAGCTGTTTGCTATTGAATTTAGGAAACAATTTATGACTTGAGCCCGTGACTGGTTCGCTTGTAATGAGAACTATCACTAGATCTCCGACTGCGTATTGAGTATTTGCTAAAATAGTAGAGCCCAAGAAACTTCGAAACGTTAGTTCTTTCGTTAGTAGTGTTTTGTATTGAACTTTTCGACAACGTAATTTTGAATTAACGTATGGGATCTACTTGTATCTATTAAGCATTTTACCGGTCGCCCCTCAACATAAGCCGTTTTAACGAAAATGTTCGGTGATCTTACCGACTAAATTTACTTGACCGGAAAACTTTTCGTAATTAGTACCGACTGGGCATTTATCTTTGGTGTGACCCAATTTTTTTTCGGCAATCTCATGCAAAATGTCCGCCGATTCCACAATTGTAGCACGTCTTGATGTTAGTATTTAAACGGGGTTTATGTACTGGAAGGTACTCGCACCTTTTTGTTATATGTTGCTCGCCATTCCGCGGATTCGTTGGCATATTACCCATGGTATTTAGATATGCATACAAGGAATTCGCGTTGTATTGGCGCGCTGACCGCACCGTACGCGAAATATTTTCATCGGTGATGCCGCCGATCACCGCATCAACCAAACAAGCTTCGGAAATTTGCACGTTTAATGCTCGTAATTTTGACAGTTTTTTAAAACAATAATCACCCAAGTTTTGATTAGGGCCCGTTTCATAATTAGCAGCGTCCTTAAGTAATTTAGAAAAAGGAACAGACTTACGACATTGTGCCACGAAATCACTTCGAATTTCTTCCCAAGAAGAGTCGTACTTGATCTGCTCGTTGCCACGAAGACGGCTAGCGAGGAGTCGGACGACGGTATCATCACCCCAGTGATAACGTTCGGCTAGGTTGTCGACACGCTGTACCCAATTCTCCACCTGGGTATCGTCCCTCGATGGATCGTAAAGCGGGATCAAGCACTCATCACCTGCTTGAGTTGAGACAGTCGGGTAGCTTTAGCAATTGAACCTTCAAAGGGCGTCTACCACTCACTTCTTAACTGCAACTACTACTTATTCTTTTGCATTTCCCCTTAAGTAAGTTGGTGTACGTACCTTTTCACAAAACATTTACTATACATGTCAATATATCATCTATTACACAATTTTGTATAACATAAAAACACGTACACCACTAACCACCTTAGTTATTCGACAACTAAATGGGGCATTGTAAAGATGATATCAATGTGCAGATGAGATCAGCGTACATACAGTGTGTCCCCGGATAGGTGAAACGACTCTTGTGAAAGATAAAAAATTTTCGATATAAAATTTCATTGTTTGGAGTTCAGCCCTGCTTAGTTAAAGACTAATTTCTGGCATAATTTTAGTTTTCTAAAATCATGTACCTATGCCTTGGATCTTTTCAAAAATCTGATTTTTGGTTCTAGTAAACTACCTTTATTAGTGAAGATATAACAAAATTTGATTAACAAAAGTTGTTTAGAATAATGAAAGAGTCCTACTTCTAGAATTTCAAGCACCTAGGCCAACGTTGATGTTTTGGCATTTTGGCAATAATTTAAGTGTTATCTTGTAATATTCATAGTAATAAACTGTGTTAAAGAAATTCTTTTATTTATTTTGTTTATTTAGAGTACAAGAGTCATATCACCTATCCGAGGATAAACAATATTAAACTATCAGATAAAAATTATTGTAAATGGCCAAAACGTCAACGTTGGCCTAGGTGCTTGAAATTCTAGTAGGACTCTTTCATGATTCTAAACAACTTTTGTTAATCAAATTTTGTTATATCTTCACTAACAAAGGTAGTTTACTAGAACCAAAAATCAGATTTTTGAAAAGATCCAAGGCATACATGATTTTAGAAAACTAAAATTATGCCAGAAATTAGTCTTTAACTAAGCAGGGCTGAACCCCAAACAATGAAATTTTATATCGAAAATTTTTTATCTTTCACAAGAGTCGTTTCACCTATCCGGGGACACACTGTATACCGAACAACACAAACGCGTATCACTGTTATAGTAACAAATAAAACTTATCGCAAACTAAACAAAAATAAAACTCGAAAATAAGAAATACAAACGATGCCAATAGTAACACTCAATAATTGCAATTTTACGTCCGCACACAATGAATAACTAACTCAAACTAAATTCTGAGGCGCTGTTGCATGCATAGTACATAATATAAACCCGTTTTTCTTTACTTGGTAGCCGGAGATGGTAATCAGGGCCGGCTCGTCCATATAGGCAACCTAGGCGACTGCCTAGGGCGTAAAATTTGGGGGGGGGGGGCAAAATTGAGAAATTTATTTAATTTAAAAACAAACTAAATAAAACTTTAGTACTTCCGCGCCCTACTAGCTTAGACAGACGAATTGGCAAGTAATGAAAGGGGAAGAGTACTTTATTTTACTTAAGTTATCTTAGAAAATAGGAAAGTATACCCTAACGTAACGCTACTCAGTTTGGCAACCTCGCTGTTCTTCGCGGAGGGCGAAATGTAAGGTTGTAGTGCGTCGTCAACCCTGCAATTTGCCCCGCCCCACCCTGGTTGCGACGTGAGGACGGCATAACACAATGAAGTGAACCAACATCATCTTGAAAATGGATTTCCTAACATTTGTGTAGCCCTTCGTATTTTGCTTACGTTGCAACTTTCCGTAGCTAGTGCTGAATGAAATTTTTCAAAACTTAAGCTAATTAAAACGTATCTGCGGAGTACAATGCGCCAGGAAAGACTTGTGGGTCTGGCGACAATTTCTATTGAAAATGAGATAGCAAGGCAGTTAGACTCAAAAGACAAGAATTTGCTAAGCAGAAAGCAAGAAAAGTACAATTAGGACTTTAATTTTTTTAAGTGTTAAGAAAAACTATCTCTAATCTAACTGTGAGTTTTTGTTATTTCTAATTATTAATCTATAAGTTGTCAAAACAAAAGACAAATTATAAGTATTTTACGTAAAATTGACATCGTTTTATTTACATATCCCAGTCAATTATCAAAGGTTATAAAATCAAATTCTTTGTTATAACAATTATTAACAAAAACGCTTTTCCGAACTTTAATGAGGGCTCAGAATTTGTTTTCGCCTAGTTTGTTTTCACCTTTGAAAATTAAAATGGCCTACGTAGGCCATTTCACACAACGGAGGTTAAATGCCATTGCTAAAGGTATGCATCGCCTGTGTGATATTTTAGAGAAACAATAAAATTATTATAATGTGTCCTTTCTTTTATTGTGTCTCCACTGTGTGATTCCTTATTATTCCAGAGAAAATTAAAACTAGAACCACGCAAGAGCAATATGGGGTTTATTTAAGTTTTTTAGAAAAGTATCAATACAAGCCGGATGTACCTGAGATGTGTTGTTTTTTAATTGAATGCATGCACAGGTCCAACACGTGATGCTCAGTAGTGGGAGCAGGTGCGAAATATTTTACTCCTCTATTTGTTTACTGAGAAATATGATCAGGTTTTTAGGGAGTGGACTAGCAAAATTAAGATCAAAGCTCGAAATATTTACACTTCAACCCCCTAGCGGTGTTTTTAGCAGTTAATACTAGACCGGATATAGCTTTTGCAATTAACTGTCTTAGTCAGTTCAACAATAATCATACTTCAGAACATTTTAAACACGCAAAGAGGATACTAAGATATTTAAAAGAAACTAAAAATTGTTGTTTAATTTATAAAAAGGTCTTAAATAATAACATGGAAGGCTTTGTTGACGCTGATTGGGCCAACAGTGATGTTGATAGGAAATCATATTCAGGTTTTGTCTTTAAATTGTCTGGGGGTCCTATTAGCCGAGAGGCAAAGAAACAAAGTACTGTAAGTTTATCAAGTACTGAGGTAGAGTAGTACATAGTGTTAAAAACATTCGGCCATCCTTACTTGGGGTCGTCCCGAACCCACCCGCCGAAGTAAATAATAAAATAGTCAGCAGCAACGGTTGAACATGACTCTCGAAACTGACGAAGTGCCAGTTCATGTGACTATTCACGACGTCCGTCAACTGATCCGGAGTACATTCAGGGAGACGTAGTGCTCGACAGGGCGCTTCTGGAGTGCATTTAGATCTGTTGGCACCTGGACTCAACAGGGTGTTTACTGGAGTACACAATTGCGGACAATCCAATGGACTCTACAGGCTTTACTCTGGAGTACACAAAGGACTGAGGCTTTGGACTCAACAGGTATCGACTTGGGGTACACAGATGTGAACTATCCAAGGACTCAATAGTGGCTCCGGAGTATCCATCTAGCAACCTGAAGACTCTACAGCGGTTGAATAATGTGTGAAATCAGCAAAGGTCTCTACTGGAGTACCAAAAGTTCCACTTTGGTCTCAACAGGAGTCAACTTTGGAGTGTACAAAGTGTAAATAAAATGCAGATAGAAAGGTGCACAAGAGGTCCGTGGTTGGACACTACTAAGTCTGGCGTATTCAGACAAGCAAACATAGAAAATAGTGTGCACACAAATATTAAATAAGATGCCGACATAAAGGTGATAAATTGCAGCAAGTGAACATTTTATATTCACAAAAGAAAGATCTTATGTATTACAGAAAAGTGACAAGGTCACACATAAGTGCCAGAGACAGCTGCAAATAATTAAAATAAATTAAATAAAATCAATTACAACTTAAAAGATCAACAGGCGCATTAGTAGCAGAAAGAAAGTAAATAGCGCTGTAAACGCTCACCTTATTTATTTCTTTGCGTTTTGTAAGGTTTCATCTTGTCGCTGGCCACTACACCTCTGAATCGCCTGCGGTCCTTGGACAAGGATTGGACACGATAGCGATCATTGGACAGCGCCTCTTTCACCTGAACTGGCCCAATATATCTTTGAACGAGTTTTCCACTGGTGATTCCCTTGATAAGAGGTGTCCTCTCAACCATGACTAAGTCTCCAACTTGGCATTGCAACACACTTAAACGATTTCGGTCGTATCGTAATTTCATAGCACTCGCGGTTTTATTTATATTACCCAGAGCCTGCTGACGGTCTGAATTAAGTTGGTCTAGTCTGTCTAATTTCGTCTCACTAACACTAGGAGCTAAATTAATGTCATACTTTATTCACACACAAACAGGGTATACAGGCAGTCACATATTTGGTGATGAACTGTTTCATTTTTGGGAACCAGTACTTCTGCGATACTGCTTCCACAGTTTTCATCATGATAGTGTTTTACAATTCTCCAACGAACATCCTTTGGTATCAGAAACTTGTTTTCGCCATTCACGACTCTGCAGATTTTATTGTCCACTATTTGGTAATAATCGGCCGCTTGATTTTTGTCGATGTCTTTTCTTAACCTCAGACACTCATGATCTTCTAATTGTACACATTGCAACCAATCAGATTCTTTAATCAAGTTAACTGTGACTGGCTTTCTACTTAGGGCGCCAACATGCTTCATTTGCTTCCCCGATCGATATACAACATCGAAGATATATTCCTGTCATTCCAGCCACCATGTTCCAATTCTAGGGGATAAGTCCCGCTTTGTCCAAGTGAGGCGTAGTGCATTACAATCGGTGACGATCGTAAGGTTCCGACCGTATAAATAGTTTCTAAATTTTCTGACCGCAACGACGATCGCCAAGGTCTCCAATTCGTAGCTATGGTACCTAGTTTGACATGCAGAGGTTTGTTGACTCATGTAACTCACCGGTTTCCAATTTCCGCAGGATTGTTTTTGTAACAGTATCGCTCCCAAATCGTCTTTGCTGGCGTGGGTATGCAATTGAGTTTCTAATTTTGGATCAAAGAGACTCAGAACTGGGTCTTTGCTCAGTTCTGACTTAATTAAGTCAAAAGCAGTCTGCTGTGGTTGATTCCAGGACCAAGAGGTAGAAGTTTTTGTCAAAAGTGTTAATGGTTTTGCTTTCTTCGCGAAGTCCCTAATATATTTGCGGAAATATGAGGCCAGTCCTAAGAACTTTCTCACGTCATGTACATTCTGTAATAGTGGGAAATTAAGTATCGCCTCAACCTTGTGCGATGAAGGTTTTAGTTCTCCACAACTGATGACGGAACCCAAGTATTCAACTTCCTTTTGAAGAAACGTTCATTTCTTTCGATTGAGCGTTAAACCGGCTACTTTGAAAGTTTCCAAAACAACTTCCAATCTTTGCAATCTCTCTTCCACAGTTTTTGATACAATTAGTACATCATCCAGGTATGCTAAAGCATATGTAAATCGAAGAGGTCCAAGAATCTCATTTATGGCTCTTTGAAAAACAGAGGGGGTATTGGTCAACCCAAAGGGGATTCGCCGGTACATGTAATGGCCATCTGGTGTGACAAATGCAGTATACGGCCGGCTCTCCTTTGCCACTCTCAGCTGGTGGTAGCCCGACGCTATGTCCAATGTCGTAAAGTATGTTTGTCCAGCCAGTCGCTCTAACTGATCTTCTATACGGGGCAGGGGGTAATGGTAGTACGTCAAAATCCGCACCAGGAGATCTTGCGAAGGAACCTGGAATATCTGAAACCAAGACGACCTTCCTATGAGTGAATCCATCAAATCGACGCCCCCCATGTGTTTATTGTATTCTTTTACTACAAATGGGCAGTTGACAGTCGTCTGACGTTTTTCTTTCCGATTGTAACGATTTATTTCGGTAATCGGAATTTCTCCGCCAAAGTGGACAGTAATGATACGGTCTTGTTGTCTTTCCAAGAAACGGACGAAACTTCGACACCGTCAATGTCGCTTACATATTCGAAAGATTTGCCTCTGACCTCTTTTTCATGATGTCTTCATTTGGTAATTTACAATTCGGAACTCTCACTCTTCGAACTGTTCCCAGAGAATGTATACCTTTTTGTGCCAGGTGAACTAAGAGTGGTACAGATGTGTAGAAGTTATCGAAATAAACTCGGTAATTTTTAAAGCAAGGTACATTTCGACAAAGACGAACAACAATGTTAGCGCTAGCACCCAAATCCGGTTCATCTTGCAAACATATATTTTCACAACCTGTATATATTTCAAATTTATGTGAAAAACCATCTGCTCCACAAAGAACATATAACTTGTAGCCCCATTTATGTGGCTTGGCTGGTAGATACTGTTTCAAATGATGTCTAGCTTTTGTAGCGCACAGTTGCTCATCTACCGATAGATATTTTTGTAATGGCACAGACTGAAACTTGGAATTCAATGCGTCAATTACAGGTCGTAATTTATACAATTTATCATAAATGACATGGTTTCTTTCTGGCATATTAGTGTTATCTGCAAAATGTAGAAATCTACGAATCTTCTCAAACTCATTTTTGCGCATAACATCGCTTATCTGGCGATAAGCAAGGGATGCTGACCAGTAATTTGGAACATTTGGCATATGGACAATTGACATGAAAATGCAAATTCCCAAATATTTTTTTAACTGAACAGAGGACAAATTTGCAGGTTTGTTGACGTCGATTTGTGTTGAATATAAATTCGACTCAGCAACAATTTTTTCGATTAGGTCCTTATCAAAAAAATATAGAAAAAACTTATTGGGCTTTCTAAGTTTGAAATATTATCAGGAATTGTATCGTTTCCCAAAAATTTCAAACTATCTTCCGGCAAAACTAAATTTTTCTTCTTCCATACAATTTTTGAATATTTTTCTTTCAATTTTCTCGCATTTTCTTTGGGTAAATTTTGTGTCGTAACCTCACCTTCCTCAACATTTTCCACAATTTCTTCATCCGCGACTTGTGGTTGCAAAATAATCCCGTCTTCAAATTCAACTTCCATTCTTTCCAAATCAAATGGTTCATCGTCAACTACCTGATTTTCTAAAACATCGGTATTATTTTCATCTCCTTCATCCGAGTCATCAAAATCATCTTCACTTTCTGATAAATGAGCCAAAATCTCTTCTAATTCCTTGTCCGTCAAATATTTTTGATTTCTATTATAAGACATTTTTCTGTAACAATTTTTTTTCCGTCAATATAGGAATTATGATATCGTAAAAAATCAGATGTTATTTAGAACAAGAAAATTAGTGGTGGCACTCTTTCTACAGACACATTTACATGGCTCATTAGTTACATATAAATTTTACACTTTTGTCCGATGTATCAGATTAGCTACAACTAATTTTATTGTCACAAATCACCATGAATACAGTAATTTTTGTATATGAAATAATAACTAAATTGTAAAACTTACCTTCACGCTTGTGAATATATATTCCGTCAAGCACTTTTCTCGCAGTTTTTTACAAAAAAAAAATAAAATGTGGGAGGCTTCTGAACGCTGTTGACCACGTACAAAACTAGGCAACAATTAGCCGACCTAAGAGAATCTCTATCACAGATTCCGCAAAAATAATCCTTATGCACCTATACATAGGGTTGTAGCAGATCTGATACGAAGGGAATTCAAGCCAAACTAAGTATTTACCTGCAAATATTGGAGATTTTAATGGGTTGTATCAGATCTGCTACACAGGGCAGTGTAGGGCATGTCAGAAACCTAGAAAAATATTTTTTAAATTTTTTTAGCGTTGACCGGCCCCAGACATGGCAACAGGGCCACTTTGTGTTCCCCTATGGATGACATGACGAATTATATGTATGAACTTTGGGATACCTATCATGACAGGTTTAGTGTCGTGGGCTCCTAGACTAAGTATACACTTGAAATTGAGAAATAACACTGACAATGGGAAAAACTACTTGCCAAATTTCTCAATATTGAAAAGAATAGGGTAATTCCGGGGGAAATTGCCATAGTAACTATAAAACTATTGTGAAGGAATTATGATGAATAAAACATTGAATTCGTGTAGAACATAAACTTTATTTATTACTCTTACACACATGTCCTCAAACTCGGTGCAATTTTCGTGCACCCAGAGCATGCAAATATTGCATTGTATCCAATCTTCAACTGAGGAGCAGATTTTCTAGATGCATTTTGTCCATATTTTGTAATTTGGGGAATAGAGAAACATTGGTATGTGTTTGGCAAGAAATTAACCGAAAAATTGATATACCTAAAAAATGGATGAAAAATCATGCAAATATTATACCTACATGCGAAAAATCTAGCACTGATTATGTCCCAAAAAACTTGAAAAAACTGTTGGACAAACTGCATTTAGATTGTCACCATGGGACAAAATGCATTTTGATTGTCTACACAAAGCGGTATGACTGACTGGGTAGTAAGGATTTGTAAAAAAACTAAGCAGCTTTACAAAAAAGAGCGTTTTGAAATAAAAAATAACATGTCAGTTTCATCTTGGTTATCTTGATTGTCATTTCGCTCATGATTGTCAGAGAGAATTGGCTGTAACCATGTTAGGACAGGATCATTGACCCAATTAGCCCCTGCCAGTTCCACTAACAGTTTCGAGAGACTCTGGACTTTTTTTGGTTTAATTTCGTTTTGAAGTACGTAACTGTAAATTCGAAAGTTTCTTTCCGCGTTTTAATAACGTTTGATATTGTTTGGATGGAATCGTCACTTCTGTACAACAACTCGGTCTTAAGCAAAATATCGGTGTTGTTTTGTGATTTCTTAATAATAATTCGTTTGGCCGCACTGATCCCTTCCCCTATCCTTCCCGTATCACCAACTATATGATTTCCTGTCACAGTTACATCCATTATTTTGGATTGTTTCTTAAAAAAACGGAAATGAAATCACACAAAACAAACCCTTCATACAGCAACAAGTGCAACAACAAACTAATGGCAATTAGTCCACGGCGCAAGGACGAACTTCGGTTAGTTTCGTCTACCGCCAATGGACTTAAGCAGGACGCGCACTGAATCCGCTCAGCTCGGCTCGGCACAGCTCAGCACAATCAGCAGTTTTGCTATACATGGGAACAAATGAAGTCCCGCGCACTGAATCGGCTCGGACCGGTACGGACCTTTCCGTTCAGTTCAGCTCAGCACAGATTGCTCGAGGTAGCAACTTTTCTGAACGGGCGGATAGCTTTCAATAGTTTAGTCAGTGCAGTAGGTGCAAGAAATCATGGCATGTTCATTTTCACTATTAAAAGAAGATCACTGTACGCCAATGCGTTTTGTAAATAAAGACTAAACGTTCGGAAAGGACTGAATCAGTGCGCGGACGGGCGTGAATGCTGATTGTGCTGACCAGTACCGATCCGAGCCGAGCGGATTCAGTGCGCGTCCTGCTTTACAGCACATAGAAAGTCCAAGGTATCTTTGTCATTTAATTTTCAAGGGACAGCATGCATTTAGATCGTCGTAGACAGCCTACGAATTGCCTTTCGTTTCTTAACAGATCTTTTTTCTTAAGTTTATCAGTCCTAGTTTCCGTTTTTATTATTTTTGGTTTTTTCAACTTTCTTCCCTTTTTTCTTTTTTATTTTCTTTCATTTTTCGTTTTTCAATATGCTCTTCAGATGTCAAAAGAATGCTTACTTGTTTAGCTCGTTTCCGGACCTCGTTTACTTTTACAGGCAGTGGAGATACTTCGTGCAGTAATCTAGTCGGTGTTGGTTGCTCCAACGTCTGAAAGGATGTACTTGGGCCTGAATCTGAAACTGATTGGGCCTGCGCTACATGTGCGATGTTTCTTTCAATAGGTTGCCCAATCTTCCCACTAAAAGCGTACTCCGGGTATTTCGAGAATTGAAAGGCTTGTGAAAAGAGTAGCAATAAAAAATGCCACCAAAGACAATAACGTCAAACAACTGCAAGGATATTCTAAATGCGCCGTATCACGTGTTTGGACGACATACAAAGTGCAGGTAATAATTGCTAATTTATAAATATGTTTTGAATATTATAACAGTATACACGTAAAGAAAGTGTTACCAATTACAACCATGCATTTTAGGGCAACATTCTGCCAAAGAAAAGATGCGGAATAAGAAGATACGATTCCTATAAATTGAAGGCGATTTTTTGGTAGAAATTAAAAAATTTTTAAACCACTTAATATAAAAGGCTAGCCGAGTTGCATTCAATGAAATCACCAATCACGCGGAAAGGTAATTTTTAGTAAAACCAAAGACTATCCTTCCCCTTAACCCGGGAGAACTCTCCCTGTTAGAAAAAATCTAACACTTTCGGTTTCACTACAGAGTTTTTTTTTATTTGAACTGCAAATGAGTCGATACCGCAGGAATGCCTCATAGACATCTGTTTACGTATTTTGTGTAGGTTGGTGGGGGGAGACAGGGTGTGGAAGGTGACCAAAACCGAGCGTGTTAGAATTAATCTAACGCGCGAGCCATCCCGTTGGTGTTTTTGTTAAAAAAGATCTAACGACGCGAGTCTTTACGTTTGTGATTTTGTTTATGTTTTTCTTTGCTTATTTTTAATTTTTGTTTTAATTTGGAGGTAAGATAGCAAATAAATTTATTATCCATTGTGGTTGTCATTTGCAACTAATAAATTTACAGATACAAAATGGACCCACAAACTGAAGCGCAACTGTTGAAATGGTTTGAGGAGGCTTCAGACGGGGAATCTCATCCTGTGGGCTCTGATTCTGATTTAGAGAATGCCACCAGTGAGCACAGCGATCATGCATCTGATACCGAACAGTCTGGTGATAATGAGGAATTAGAGCATGCTACCAGTATTACTTTTGCCGTCGAACAATATACTGGAAAAGATGACACACAGTGGCTAAATCATAAGCCAAATATTCGTGCAAAGAAAATTCGCAAGTCAGAATATTATATCAAAGCTTCCTGGGGTAAAAGGTGCTGCCAAAAATGCAAAGGAAGTTATTGATTGTTGGAAACTTTATTTCCCAGATGATTTTATAGGCGAAATAGTAAACAGCACCAATAAAAAGTTGAACCTACTTTTGCCTTCATATAAACGTCCAAAAGATTGTAGAGCTACTGATTTTGAAGAGATCTTAGCTTTTATAGGGCTACTTTACATGGCTGGGGTCAAAAAAGGCCAACATCTGAACACCAAGGAGCTATGGGCAACTGACGGAACTGCACCGGATTACTTTTTAGCCATAATGTCTAGAAGACGATTCCATTTACTGTTACAAGCCATTAGATTTGATGATTTAGAGACCAGGGCTGAAAGATCTCAGGTTGACAAATTGGCACCAATAAGATCTCTCTTTCAAAGATTTGTCCAGAGTTGTTCTGCGTATTATACACCGGGCGAAAATGTCACCATAGACGAGATGCTAGATGCTTTTCGAGGTCGTTGCTGCTTTAGGCAGTATATTGCTAATAAGCCGGCAAAATATGGCATCAAAATATATGCCCTCGTCGATTCAAGGACTTTTTACACCCATAATTTGGACATTTATGCGGGAAAACAGCCAGATGGCCCATACCAAATCCCTAATGATGCCAAGAGTGTGGTTAAGCGTCTAATCCAAACCATTGATAAATCTGGGCGCAACGTAACGGCTGATAACTATTTCACATCTGTAGGAATTGCTAATGACTTGTTTGACAATCATAAGTTAACGTTGGTAGGCACTTTGTTCTCGTGCGTTCTATAGCTGTGCTGAATATTTTAATGTGCAAAATTAACAACCAACTTTTGCTTTGACTTACCATATATACGTATTGTATCCTACATGGTGAATAAAATTTATTATTATGTACCTACTTCGATTGTTATCGATACTCAGGCCAAGCCTGGTTAACTAATCGCACGGATCGAGATCAAGTTACGATTAGTCCTACTATATCTATACAATATAAATTTGAAGTTGCTGTTAAAAAGTGAACATACTAAATACTATACACATATTATGTTCATTAAATTAAATAACGTTGATAAAACCAACGCTGATCACATTTTAGATAATGTATTTGTTTGAGAAGCCTCGGTGTATTTGATCCCAATTTGTAAAAGCCACGTCCCGTCGACCCTCTTTCCGCGAAGGCATTAACATGAACGCAGCGTCGCGCATCAATAACAAAAAGAGACCCTATATTCCTAGGCTTCTCCGTTGGCGTCACTTATTCGTGACTTAGTGACTTTTTATAGAAAAGAAAAAAATGAACATAATATGTATGTTTTGAAAAAGTGTTATGATTATTGTGTAAGCGTTTTTTGTTGTTTAGCTCGACGCATAGGTTGCACTCGAGTGGGTAATGTGTTGTTTGTGTTTTGTGTTAATTGCGAATTCTGATACTGTGAGTATATTGTGTGTTTACGTTTGAGTGCATGAGAACGAGTCAGAGGTGTTACATGAGTGATTGTTGAAGTGTTGTGTGTTGGTAATGGACTTTCTATAATGTTATGTTGTGTATGCAACAGAGTTTCAATTTGTGAAGGGAGGATTGAGTGTTGTGTTTCATTTTGTGTTTGAATGGTATTAGTTGAAAGTGTGTAATGTGGTTCTGAGTGATGTGCGGTATCTTCCGTTATGTTTAGAAATTTTCTAACTATGTGACAAGTGTTGATAATGACTGCCTTTTGTAATTGTATGTATATGTTCTTATCTAACCCTAAAATGTGCAAACTGTGATGTATTGTTTTTGGTATAACTCCGGTTGCACTAAGAACAATGGGTACTGTAAGAGCAGTTCCCATTCTCCATTGCGCTTTAAGTTCCTGAGCTATATCAGTGTATTTCCGATGTTTCTCTGCGTGTGTATTGGCTAAATTGTTTGTGTTGGGAACTGCAATATCTATTATGTATATGATTTTTTGTGTTTTATCTATAAGTGTTATATCTGGCCTATTGTTATATACAGTTTTATCTGTGAGTAGTGTCCTATCCCAATATAGTTTGTGTGTGGTGTTTTCAAGTACAACTTGCGGTGTATATTTGTAATAGGGTGTGTTATCAGTAGAAAGGTTATGTTTTGTGGCGAGTTTTTGGTGTATTATCTTAGCTACCTGATCGTGTCTGTGTTTGTATTCCGTTTGTGCTAGACGTGTACATGCTGATATAATGTGTTGTATTGTTTCTGGTCTTTGCGAGCATTGTCTACAAAGATCATGTGTAATTGTCCTATCTTTAATTATGTGTTTTCTGTAATTTCGTGTGTAAATGACCTGATCTTGTATGGCAAACATGAAACCCTCTGACTCTGGGAAAATATCACATTTGGTTAACCAAGCATGCGTTGCTATAATATCAACACAGTCTTCGTTAATCTCCTGTGGATATCGTCCGTGTAAAGTCTTTTGTGTCCAAGTTTGTATGTTATGTGTGATGTACGTATCTCTACTCATTGGTGGTGTGATGTTTCTATTACTCATATTTAAGGGTGTGTAAGATTTGTCTGCAAGTGTGACTGTTTTGTGTAGCGCTGAAATGTGTGATTTGTTATAAAAGTATTCTCGTAGTTTGTGTATTTGTGTTTGGTGTAACAGGGCTATGTCTGTTAAGCCTCTACCTCCTCGTGAACGAGGAAGGTATAGTCTTACTGTTGAGGCGTGTGGATGATGTATTCGGTATTTAGTGAGTAATGTACGTGTGTTTCGCTGTACCTGTTCTAAATCTGTATTGGTCCACTTTATTATTCCAAAGGAATAAGTAAGGGCCGGTGTAACGTATGTGTTAATAGCTTTGACAGTGTTTCTACCGTGTAGTTGTGTTTTAAGTATACTACGTAATCTGTGTAAATATTGTGTGATTAGATTTCGTTTTATTTGTGTATGTTTTATGTGTGTGTTTTGCTGAAAACCAAGATACTTGTAAGTTTCATTCTCGTCCATGGATCTTATATGGTCACCATGTTCGAGCTCAAAATCCACAAATTCTCCCTTACCAGCAGTGATGTGCTGTGTTTTGCATTTGTCAATACCAAACTCCATGTGTATATCATGTGAAAATGTTTCAGTGATATGTAATAAATGGTTGAGTTTTGTGCTTGTAGAGGCGTATAATTTAAGATCATCCATGTAAAATAGATGTGTAACGTTGTGATGTATTTCGTGATTGTGTTTTAAGTTATAACCAAAATTTGTGTTATTCAGCATGTGTGAAAGGGGATTAAGAGAAAGACAAAACCAAAGTGGGCTCAAGGAGTCACCCTGAAAGATGCCCCTCTTAATTTGTATTGTGTTTGTGATGAGTTGGGTATCATTTAGTGTAAGTGTTAGGGTGGTGTTCCAACATGACATTATGTGAGTGAGAAATTGTGTGATGTTGTTGCTAATTTTGTACAGCGATAGTATTTTTTGTAACCAAGAGTGAGGTACTGAATCAAATGCTTTTTTGTAGTCAATGTAAGCTGTGTGTATGTTTCTTTTATTGAGTCTAGATTGTTCAAGTATTACAGAGTCTATAATGAGCTGTTCTTTACAGCCTCTGGAATACTTGGTACAACCCTTTTGTTCCTCAAATAAAATGTTGTTGTTAGTGCAGTGTGTGTATATTTTATGTGTAATGCATGATGTTAGAATTTTATATATAGTGGGAAGGCATGTAATGGGTCTATATTTAGAGGCATCGTGTGTATTGTTATCTTTTGGAAGCATATAAGTGATTCCCTGTGTGAAGAATGGTGGTGTAGTGTGTGGTGCATCTAATATTGTTGTGAAGTGTTGTGCGAGGTGTATATGTGTACAGGTGAAATATTTCCACCAAAAATTATGAATGTTATCTATGCCTGGACTTTTCCAGTTGTGTAGGTATTTGATGGAGTTGGTGATATCTTCTAAAGTGATTTGTGTATCATGCATTGGTATTATGTGCTGTGTACGTGTACTTTCCGAAATGATCCAGGGTGCATGTATATTATGTTCAATGTTTTTGGACCACAAATCGGACCAGTAGTGCTCTAGAGATTCTAATGTGGGTAATGAGTATTTTTGTTGAGTGTTTTGTTGTGTTAGTGATCTATAAAATAGTTTTTCGTTGTATTTAAATTGTGTGTTATGACGTTTTCTATTTGCCGCTTCCCTATACCGTCTCAATCTGTTTGTGTATACT
Source organism: Pyrocoelia pectoralis (assembly GCA_036250285.1). Taxonomy (NCBI): domain Eukaryota; kingdom Metazoa; phylum Arthropoda; class Insecta; order Coleoptera; family Lampyridae; genus Pyrocoelia; species Pyrocoelia pectoralis. Next base: position 26,540,145 of record CM070075.1, read on the forward strand.
GAAAGTTTTTGTGTGAGTGTATCTTTGTGTTCATTGTAATTCGTGTTTGGTTCTCGTGAACTGTGTGTGTTTAGTTTTCTAATGATGTTGTGTACCTGACGTGTTAGTTTGGAAGAGGTTGTGCCTTGTATGTATTGTGTAATTCGACCTAAGTCACGTCTAATTTCATCTACACGATTCATTAGACGCTTCTCCCAGGCCGGAAGTGTTGTTTTCTTTGTGATGTGGTGTTGTGTTGATATTATGACCTTGGAGCCGTTACACCTTGAAGCTGCAACAGCACCGCAGTACACAATTAGGTGTAATTGATGTAGTGATATGTTGTTTGTAATATAATTGGGTAAAATATCGGTGTTTAATATTTGAGTGATTTTGTGTAACTTGTTAGTGTCTTTTTGTTTCGGTATTCTATATCTTTGTGATGGATCTATGTTTGTGAATTCTGTAAGTGCAGTATCAAATTCTGTTTGAATTTTTAATTTAAGTGTTTCGTGTGAGTGTTGGGAGTTATTATCTACATCGTTATCTTGTGTATCTAATGTACTTTGCTGTGTCATAAGTGTTGGATGATGATTGTTATTAGGTGTACCTAATGTGTTTTGTTGGGTGTTGATAGTGTTATTTATGTTTAAAAACCTTTCTACTTCGTGTTTAATTTGTTCTTGTGTTTCTACTGAAAGAAGCGTGTTTTTTATAATTACCCTGCGTTGGTCTGCTATGCGTTGTTGTGTTAAATGTGAAAGATGTGGGTATTGTGTTGTGAATGCTGTGTGAATCTTGTCCCTATACATAGTTTTGTCCGTTTCTATCTTCGTTACTTCCAGGTACGTACGCAAAATGAATCGATTCATCTCCTCGGTCCATTTCATACGCCGTCTGGTAGACTCCTTTGAACTGGTCCCATCCGTTAGCGGTTGAGAAGCAGGTACAAAGGTCTCTTCTTCATCTTGAGTCTGTTCTTCGGTTGTCGTACTTCTTCTTCTTCTTAATCTTCTATCGGCTGTACTTGTTTCGGGTTTCCCGATGGGTGGCCGCCTGATCACCTCCCCATCACCACCGGTCCGCATACTGCAACGTCCAGCGGTGGCTCTAGACGTGCCCTGACGATGCTCAGGTAGCGACTGTTTTCCGAGGCTTATTTCCTTACGCTCCATTTTCATTAATAAAATGGGATGACTAAGATCACGTGAGGGCGTCACTCCCCAAATATTCACATAAGCGAATATTCTCCTACATGTTGTGTTAGTGTAAGTGTAATGTGTATAGTGCATAAAATGTGCAATATAAAAGCGTCATAAAGATTTACTTAAATTTTAAGATATTGGAAAATTCTTACCTTCAAATATTTCAATTAGTACCTAATTGTTTAGTGAAATTTCTACCTTAATACATTTAGTATGATACACCAACAAATTAACTTTTATCCAGTATGTAAACTGTTTCCATTTTCAAATGCAGATGTAGGTATCAAGTACAGATTTATCCAATTAGTTAATGATTAAACGATAATTAAATATATCTAAAACATATAAATTCGAATGACATTGTGAGAATACCTGTGATGTCACGACCCGTTTCTTAACATTAAGCAATTTAGCTGTTCAAATGAAATTGAAACATATTTCTTCAGAAGACCAGTTAGAAAACAGTTAAATTCATCCAAATTTTATAAAAACGATGCATTTTGTGTGAATATTGCATCTGTCAAAATCTTTATTATTATTATTATTATTATTATTTACGGAAGAACAAACCGCAAATTCCACCGAGACTTCTTCAAGTAAAAGATCGACCTGTGGAGAGTTCTATGTTTGCATTTGGAATTGGTCCAAACCATTGTATGTTAACATCTTTTGTCCCCAAAAAGAATAAAAATGTACTCATGATTTCTACTCTTCACGATAATGACTCTATCGATCCCGATTCGACTCAAAATAAACCAGAAGTTATTACCTATTACAACTTGATGAAAGGAGGAGTTGACGTCGTTGACCGAATGAAATCTTAATATTCTGTGAGTCGCATTAGCAACCGTTGGCCTTTTACCATTTTCAACAGCATGCTCAATATAGCTACAGTGAATTCTCAAATAGTCTACAAAAGTAATACAAATACCTTCTCAACTAGAAGAAGCTATACATATATCAACTTTGTCGAAACAACTTACGCGCCCTCATCTTCTAAGGCGTGCTACTATTACATGTTTATCCTTCAATCTTCGACAAAAAAACAATTCGATTCTAAAAATTGATTCAAGGGAAAACGCCAAGAAAAACCCTAAACCTGAAAATGCTGGAACTTGACCAAGATGCGGTTTTTGTCCTACAAGAAAAAACAGTCCTCACCCTCATTTGTAGTATTCAGAAACGATGAGGAATAAGTGACTAATGCCCATTTGCACCAACATTTTAAAGCTACCCTTAACGCTAAGTGTTTTTTAAGTGGTACATTTTCATTGCACCAATGTATAAGCCATACTAACTCAATCCTTAAAACGTTCCTAACAAAGCCGTGATTTTCGGTGGCTTAAAGTACACTTTGTTAAGGGAAACTATATTAGGTTATGTTTCCGTTTGTATAGAAGTAGTTTGTTATATAATTAGTACATTTTGCAGCATATACATATATAGTTATTTTTAATTTTTATTAAAAATCCTAGGAAAAAAAATCCTCGGAAAAAAAATCTAAAAAAAAAATCCTCGGAAAAAAAATCCTATGGAAAAAAAATCCTCGGAAAAAAAATCCTATGGAAAAAAAATCTTCGGAAAAAAAATCCTATGGAAAAAAATTTTCGGGAAAAAAATCCTATGGAAAACAATCCTCGCTGTGTTAGGAGACCAGCAGCGGTTGCCCAAATCGAAACAAATTATTGGTATATTGTGCATCTAATTAGGACTGCAATAAGTTGCCATAAGATTTCATTTTGGTAATTAGATAAGTTACAATAATGTAAGTGCAATGTATTATTTTGATATTGGTATCTTTGCAATTGCATGCCAACAACAACAAATTACTTCTTCTTTTGTCCAATTTTGACAAACATATTTCGGAAAAGAATGTTTGGAATTTTGTTGCCTCTTTCATAAAATAGGTATCTTAATGTTTGTGTAATGTTTAATATTTGAAATAATATGGTTCTGCTAACACATAATGTATTTATGCCCACAACAACAGACGGCGCGTCATGGATTGCCATTCATTCTGTCAATTTACTTTTTTTTCTAAATTTTTTGAATTTTCATTTTTATTCAAGTGAAAAATAAAACGTATGCACCACGTGCATTACTTGATGTTTATACCCTCGGGCGATTTACTAGCCAGTCGCCCTCGGCGGGCATAAACGTCTACTTAATGCCCTTGGTACATAAATAACTATTAGAAGTAAATTTATGTTATGTTATGTTAATGACAAAGAATTATATAATTATTCGAAATTATATTATAATGTATCAGTGTGATTTGCAACAGGTGTAAAAAACTACGTTCGCCAGTGTAAATATTGGTAGTTTTTAGTTTAATCAATTTCGATTTTTAAGGGGCATACTGGCCTCTACAAGGAGTCCCCTAAATATCGGTCTAGTACAACTGGCCGGGACAAGTAGCCGCGACCAACCGGCCGCGGCTGGATTTTTTCCCACGGGATTTTTTTTCCGAGGTTTTTTTTTCCACAGGATTTTTTTTCTGAGGATTTTTTTTCCATAGGATTTTTTTTCCACGGGATTTTTTTCCGGGGCTTTTTTTTCCAGGATTTTTTTTCCGGGGATTTTTTTTCCTAGGATTTTTTTTCCGCCTACCTAGCAAATGATACAAGCCTACATCCTACATTTTATTTCATTTTCAAACCATTGCATTTTTATTCCAACACGCAATATAATCTGATATATAAATACAATGGATTTATTTTGTTGACGATCTGGAAATACTAGATATCATTGATTATGGTTTTCCTAGAAGGGTTAATCAGAGATCTAACCATTTCCAGGAAATGGATCCCATGAGCTTTTTTAAAAGATTTCGGCTGTACAAAGAAACTGTTCTACATGTTTTAGAGTTAATTGAAGGTGAACTAGAGCATGCAACAGATAGGTGGGTATTACTGCGAATTGAACGTGTAGTTTATTTCAATAATGCACCTATATTGTGAATCATAACTGTTTTATTTTAGAAATAACAGCTTATCGCCGATTAACCAGCTTTTATGTTGTTTACGGTTCTTTGCCAGTTCGGGTCATTTAATTCAAGTTGCTGATTTTATGAGGATGGATGTAGCAACCGCATCAAGAACCATGTTTAATACTATTAGGTACTTTATGCATGACTGTAGACGCTACAAAGAGCCAGTTCAGGGTAGCACCCCCGCTGACCGGATGGTAACCGATCGTGCCACCCTCTAAAAGATTTAGTAGTTAAGAAATCATGTCTGAAGCAAGTGGTGTAATAGTAGAGAAAATAAATGTGTAGTAGTTATTATAAATGAGTGGTTTTAATTATATCTAAAAAATACAGTCCACTAAATCAAAGAAGAAACATGGTCCTCGAGCCGGATAAATCAATCGGCATTCAATTAAATTCGATTAATTAGGACGCTCAAGCATAATAATTATATACAAAATCATAGCGTGCTTCACAGGTGATCACCGCAGTTTACCATAGCTCAGCATAGATTGCAAATTGATTCTGATCTCCGACCACAGTTAATGGATCCATTAGTGATAAAATAATATCTTGAGATAGATGGAGTGTGCTTATATTTGGCGATTATGGATAATAATGTAAGATTTTCACGAGCGGTAAAATTAGCACCACGTGTTCGCTTTTCTTTCAGTATTTCATTGCTGTCATTCATTTGTATATAATTATGTAGGTAAGATTATGTAGAAACAATTGTAAAAAGCGGTTGAAAAACACCAAAGATTAAAACCGTAAATACGGTAGAAAAATAGATAACCCAAGTTAAACAAAAAATCACCAAATGTTATACAGTGTTGTCAAACATCTTCGTTACTTAGCAAAGTAAGCTACGTTTTTTGTTCGTGCAATGTGTATAACTTTAAGCGTTCCATAAAATTTAAACCACACTTAGTTATTCTCTGCTTAGGAAGATATTGGTGCAAATGGGCATAAGTAACATTTGAGTATCTAATCTGTCAAAAATGTTGTTAGGGGAATGATTGGTAACGAAAATTATACTAAGTAACTAAAAGCGTCAACTTCAAACCATTTAAAACATTTAGGAAAATAACCTCATTTTTGTTTTTCTCTCGCGTGCGTTTACTTGTATTCAGTATTTGTTTTTACTCTTATTGTTGTTGTTCTTATTATTGTACCGTTATTATTGTTATTGTTATTATTGTTGTTGTATTAATTTATTATTACAATGGCAACCAAAAGATCTTTTATGACCGGGGATGAAAAGACCTTTTTAAAGGAAAAATAAAAAACTGACGCTGTATCTCTAAGTGATCGGAAGAAGGTATGGCAGACCATCGTAAAAAAGTTTAATGCAATCGGCGAGCATTGTAATGTAAGAATTTCTGTGTAATTGCATCATAATTTATTGACAATTGCAAACATTTTAGAGAACACCAGACCAGCTAAGGAAGTGCTGGGAAAATATGAAGAGCCGCAGAAAGGAGTTGGCCGCCGAGAAAATGAATCGGATGGCAACAGATGGGGGCTCCTACAAACCTCCTATCGATGATGAATATGCTGTGGTGGACGACATATTTAGTTCAGTGGACATTGAATTGAAAGATGCCTTTGATAGTGACACAATTACAATTAGCCCAGGCATATTAGATTTTTACCTCGAAAAAAATAATGCAATCTGCAAATTTGGAATTTGATACTTTTCGATACCCTGAACAACATATCAAAAGTCCTAAAAAATCCAATGTGGGCGTCACTGTTTTATGACGTCATCAAGATGGCGCCCGACGTCTGTGATACAAAACAGGATAACTCGGAATCTACCAAACCAATTTTTGATTTCAAGTACACATTCGAAAGGTATAATTATGCTCTACACTTTATGTAATAACAGAAATTTGCGTAAATATCATAACTTAAGAGCTACAGCCAAAAATATGAAAAATCGGGTGGCCCACTTTGTATATCTTGGTTTATAACTATAAAACTATAAAATTTATGTGAAAGTACGTTGAAATGAAAATGAACTTCTCAGTTGTGTACAGCTTGATTATAAATTGTTCACGTGCATCTACGATTTTATCGTAGCAAAAAACGACCCGTCTGCTCAAAAGGATAAAATCGCAGCCTCAAGCCTAGACGAACTCCGTGGTCGCATCTATGCCCGCACTCTTGCGAGACAAGCAGTCATAGCATCCTTCGAACTTCCAACCCTCCCACCTACTAGCGCTGCTTGTGAGCAGCACTTCCTAAGAACCTATCTACAGGTAATATACATATAAGTACAGATGATAAACGACTATTTGGTTAAATCGTTATTATACAGTATTTACATTATGTTCATTTAATAATTATAATATGTAAATTTTCAGTTTTAAATTATATTACATTAAATAGAACACGTCTGGTCAGTCATTAGTACCCATCACCAGGCATCTTGCCCCTGCACCTAAGGACCTTCTTCACATGATTTCGTGGCGTTCTATGCTCCTGCCGAAATGCTGGTCTGAGTTGCTCAATCATGTGTGCACACTGCAGGGGCAGAAGCTGCTACAATGTGTCATCAACAGAAGAAGATGAGGAGGAAGAGGAGGGAGACGTACAAGGTCCTAGTAACGTGTAGTTGAGTGGCAAGTTTACTAACTTGCCTAATTGAAGTGTAGTGCATAATTATAGCTTTCGAATGTGTGCTTGAAATCAAAAATTGGTTCAGTAGATTCCGAGTTATCCGGTTTTGTATCATAGACGTCGGACACCATCTTGATGACGACATAAAACAGTGACGCCCACATTGGATTTTTTAGGACTTTTGATATGTTGTTCAGGGTACCGAAAAGTATCAAATTCCAAATTTGCAGATTTGCATTATTTTTTTCGAGGTCATGAAATTTTCCTAAAATTCCTGGGTTAAATGGCAGGTGTCCCTGAAATCATAGCACATGCCGACGTAAGTGTGGCTGCGGGAGAAGAAACTATATGTATGCCATTAAATGCATATGATGAACCCAAAGGTAATAGAAAATTGTTACTTTATTATTAAAATCATATTTAAAATAAAACTAAAAATATGTCATTTCCATGTGTAACCATTTTTTTAAATTTCTACATTCTTTAAAATTTCATTTCAGATGATTCAGATTTGCCTGTGGAGGTGTTGCCGACTCCGAAAAGCGTAAAAAAAGGCACCATATAATTCTCGAGGACAGCAATTGAGAGCGAGCTCGAAATACGTCTTGCTCGTACAAAGAGAGCCATCGAGCAGGACGAAGAGTTGCACAAATTACAAGTCGAGGAGCAACAAATTGTAGTAGATTAGTTACATATTCAAATTACCCGCCACTACGTTTAGGTTGGCAACACTGTGTTTTAGGGAAAGCAGTTTGATGTTTACGTTTTTTACGATGAAGATGAACGAATTATATTTTATAGTTATTGATCACTAGTTTTTCTCTTTTATTCGACCAATCCTTCCTACAAATTCAGGTGTGGGGTTAAGGAGTTCATACAAGCAATTGTAAACAAAGTATGTATATATTTTTTACTCTTCTGTAACCACGTGTTTGTAAAGTGTTAAGGTTATATTTTTCGAAACGTTATTGCCGTAAATTTATTTCAAAATGAGTGTTAACGGAGAAGAAATTAATTTGTCGGGGGTAGCAGGGGTTGCCACAGTGCAAGACATAGTAGACTGTACGGTTCACGCAGTTCGAAGGGCTGAAAGGGTTACTGTTGCGGAAATTGCAAGTTTGTTGCCCGATTACAATGGTCAAAGCGATGCAGCAAATTTTTTCTCTCGTTTTGATGCCATTCGTAACCTATATGAACTGGAGGACAAATTTTGTTTGTTGGTCTTGACGCAGAAGCTGAAGGGTTATGCTCTTGAATGGTTTTACTCAAAAGCAGATTATGTGTCGTTGGATTATTTTTGCCTAAAAAATTTAATGGTTCAACAATTTTCCTTCAGAGAAGATCGCATTCAAGCCATGAGAAAATTTGAATCACGTAAGTGGGAAAAATCAGAAAAGTTTATGAACTATTATCAAGACAAAGTGCTGTTAGGTAATAAATTAGACTTACCGGAAATTGACATGATATATTATATGATCGAGGGTATTGAAAATATCCATTTGAGAAACCAGGCGAAAATAAAAGAGTTTTCTTCGTTACAACATATCGCCGTTCCGGTGAAACAATGACGTAACTGTATATAAATAGATTGTCAGGAAAGACGAAAACAAGTTATTGTTTTTTTGCAATTAAGTTTTAGAGAATTGAATAGATGTCATTTCTAATGTTTATAATGGAAATGACAGTTAAATATGAATAGTTTTGATTGATATAAATCCGAGTTTGTAATATACGATGATTTTGTAATTAGGTCATTGTTTTTCCAATAAATGTAGAAATAAAATCCAGCACTTTTGACAATATTTTATAAGAGAAATAAGAATAAAATATAAATAAAACAAAATTTAATCAATAACAGTATCATAAAAATGCCTATAAAATTCAGGAACGATTCTACCATCTATTAAACTCTTTAAGCCTATTTTTTTGTTGTCCGATATCGATATTTTGTGACTGTAGGCAGATTTTGTCGTAATTTCCTTGAACGGTTTTATTTCAGAAACACGCCTCTTTTTAGGTTTAAATTCTACACTGTCCCATTCCTGTTGGTTAAAACTTAATTTATAACGGAATACCTCGCATCCTTTTTCAAATTGAAGCAGTCTTGCGTCAGTAATTTTAAATTCTTTTCCGTTTACATTCTTAACAATACTAGGAGCCATTTCTGCATGTAAAGCTTTCAGATCATAAAAATTAGTGAAATTCATTTCCTTCACAACCAGTGGATTTCCTTTTTTTTTGGCGTTTCTAATCAATGATATATACTGGTCGGGTACACAAATTGGTCCCGAATTTTTACCTTTTTTACAGCCTTTTCTATTATACTGTGGACAGCGTCGCCCTCGTTTTGCGTGTGACCGCGAACTAAATATTTATGGGTGATGGAATTAATGTTGTACACTTCCACTGCATACAAGTAGGCTGCGATCATGTATCTGGAAATAAGATTTAAATTAAAGCAAACATATTTACCTTACTTTCAAACTGAAGATGATCAATATTGTACATTCCAGGACATACCTATTTTTTTGCTGTCCCCCACAATTGTCCGAGTAAAACACTATGTCAACACCAGGTTTCAATTTGGCAAGTTCTTCAAGATATAGCAATACGCAGGATCCAATTTCTGTTACACCTCTGTGGCCTAAGCCTTCGTGCCAAAAAAAGCAGTAGGACTTGTCGTTTCTAATTTCGGTTACCTGTAACAGAGATAAACGTATTTAAAACCATGCACACATTAATAAAAATGTTGCTATCATTTTTTGAACAAACCAACACACTAGTTTTTCTACTTACCGTAAAGTTGTAACAGTTTAGTCGACTTTTATAAAAAAAGGCAGAAGTGTGTCCAGTTGGAACAGGTAACACAGCCTGAAGATCGTATACGGCTAACATAATTTCCTTGTTGATGGCTCTTTCTTTATCCTTCTCCTTCTCTTCTCTACTCAATGTTTTTTCATAGAGATGGTCTTGATATTTAGTCTCTAAGGTTTGCTTATCAATATCATTGGAGTTTTTGTAGGTTTCGCAGAGATCGCATTGATCCTTTTTCGGAATAAAAAATCCGATATTGTATTCTGAGTTAAATATTCGCGCATACATATCATAAGTGGCGGATGTTTTTTGAGCAGAAAGTCTTTCGCTTGAATAATTCCGATGTAGTTCAGAAATAGATAAACCACCATCTATAAATTCCCTTGTAGTGTCTTTGCGGACATAATGGCTCTCTACTCTTGGAATAGAATTGATATGGTCCCGGACTGATTGTACTACTTCTTCATCTGCCTTTCTATGTTTGTTGTGCTTTCCTCTCTTATCTTCCAGCACAATTCCGTTACCTGATGCTCTTGACTCGATAACGGTTCGGATCGTCCTTTCTGTTATTCCAAGAGTATTAATTAGTAATGTTTTGCATACTCGGGTCTTTTCTCCATTTATGATAAAATAAAAAGCACAGTTTGGTTTCCGAGGCAATCCAGATGTGATACGTCTATATTTAAGTTGGAGTGGTTCAATACAGGAACCCAAGAAATCACGCTGCCTCTGCAACGAAGCCATATCCCAGTAGTCTTTGAAAATCTGAGCTCTGTACTCTTCAGAAACCTTATTTGAACATGATAGTGTATATTTCTCCAAACAAGGTGGTCCCATCTTTTTTGCCTGCATCACTTTTCCTGTTCTAGATACGTAGCTCTTTCCGCTGTTCCTTAATCTTTTAGCTTTTACTCTTGACCAATTTTCAATTTTTCTTAACCTTTTTTTGCCTTTTTTAGGACTCAAGGAATTCTCATCACATTCTAAGACATCTGAAGTGTTACCTAGCTCTTGAAGAACAATTCTTTTATTGACTGATTCAGAAGATTTTGATGAGCAGCTTGAGGCGTCGTCACTACCTGAATACTCATAATTGTCACTCGAATCTGCTGAAAAGTCCTCTGAGCTTTGTGAACTCATCTCGTTGCATGTATTTTTAAGAACTTTTCTTATTCTAAGTTTTGTTGCGTTCTCATTCTGTACAACATAATTAACTACACCCGAACATTCAGGCATTTCATGAATATTTCGTTGATCTGTTTGATGTTCATTTGTTGGGCTCTCATTTTGTATACCATTATTAGAAATATTACTAATTACTTCAGAATCAGGATTCTCAACAATATCTTTTTGATCACCTTGATTTTCTTTTAAAGAACAAGCAAGATTTACCAACTTTTGAGCTCTTGAACTCATCGTTTCTGTAGCAAAGTAAAACATCAAGTCACAGATGAGAAGTTTTTAACATGAAATTTATGTGGTAATCGACCACTCATAATAGTCCATGGGCCATAGTGAAAAGTGGTATAAGTTGGCGGGACAAACCGGCACTTAGGGAGGTGTTACTAGGGTTTACACTGATGCTAAAAATTCATGATAGCCATCCCAAGAGGGTAGCTTTCCAAAATGGCGACCAATTCAATATGGCGGATGTGCCGCTTTAAAAAACCTTTATATCTCTCGTTCTATTGATCGGATTTGAGAATATTTTTTTTTAGATTAAACATTATAATGCATACTAAAATTTTTGTTCCCACCTACTTTGGTGTAAAATTTCATTTTAAAGCGCAAATCTCAAATTTTCATTTTTCAAAAATGTTTTGTAGAGTGCAAATTATGTTCTTTTAGCACCTAGCAGTAACTCTTGCTCCATTTTGAAGTAGGCATCCATTGATTCGATGTGAAGTGCTCGATCCCGAAAGTGTTTCCTCCAATCTATCAATATTATCGTAAGCTAACACAGCAGGGACTGATGACTGAACAAATGCTGGCAGGGGAATTTCGTCGTCCCCATCAGTAACATGTTCTATTTTTTGTAAGGCAAAGGCCGTTTCAATCTCAAGCAATTTGCTGTAATTACAGGCATGCCCCAAGCGATTTAAGATTCGAATTAGTTCAACATTTCCAGTTAGTGTCTTTACTACTGTCGACAACAATATATGTTTTTTGAGAAGAACTTTTCGCGGCATTACTGCTTGAATTATGTCCTGGCTCACAGACCAAATGAACTTTTCATTCCCCAGTAAAACTTCTAAGAACTTGGTTAACTGCTGAGGCGCCACTATATCTGGTTGAAGTAGAGAAGGAGGCCACGTTTGATGACTAGTGTCAATTTTTTGAATATCATTACGCAAGTTCTTTGAAACCAACATTACTTGATCTTCTTCATTTTTGGATTTGTACAATTTCAATTCACTTTGAATATCGACGTACCGGTTTAAAAGGGACTCGAAATTCAGATTGTCTGGAACAACGTAAACTTTACCGCGTATAGTGAAAAAACGTAAGGATTCACCAAATTCTTTTTGCAAGTGGTACTTGAGATTTTTTTCGTTGATTCGACGATTTCTGTAAATCCAGCATCATTCATAAAATGAAGATTTTTTTCTTGGAGCATAACTAAAGGTATCACATCAGGTGAGGAAAAGACTTCTGTACGTATGTAACAGAAAAGATTTAATCGCGCATTTTTTTCTGCAATACTGTATGCGGACTCGGACATTTTTTCTTTAATTGGTCTCGATCGAGTATAATTTTTGTAACAACTCGCATGATATTGCGCCTCTGCTGCAACAATATCACGAGAAGTAAAAGCGAGCAGTTTACTATCTTCTTTTTCGATGGCTATTTTTCTAAGAGTATCGTCAACTCGAAGTTCAAGAGCTTGTCTCAACGGTTCCCGCGTTTTTTGTCCTTTCTGATACTTGTCAACTTTACTGCAAAAAATGCATTTTTTCTCGTAAACGGTACTCAAAGCAGCTGATGACGAACTCGTAGTCTTTTCTCGCAAATTTTGCTTTCTCAGGGATGGTATATCGCTCGAATTTTCGACAGCATTATCAAGATAATTTATTGTATCCTGCGAAACAATTTTTTCGAGATCTTTTTTAAGCGTAAATCGTGATCGACAATTACGATGATAAAAGACGATTGGAAAATCAGATTTTTTCCATTTCAGAATAGGAGAAAATTTTCGAATAACTGCTGCTTCATATAATGTTAGCCACGAGCTTTTATCTTTCATTGAAGTTAAGGGCTCACTACTATCTCCACAGATTATACAGTCTCTACTGGACTGTTCAGATCTCAATCCACTAACATCGCTTTCTTCATCACTCATATTTCTGAAGAGGATTTTGCACAGTTACTGGGCAATACAAAATGTGTGAAAATTTACTTACCAAAGAGGAAGGAAGATAATAATTGATGGCAAAAAAAACGGAAACACACTATAAACGATCTACTTTCAATTTGTTAAAGCTCAGCTCTCCACAAGCACACCAGCACTATAATCTCTAAAAAATAAGTAATTACCGATAACTCGCACTATGAAACAAAGTTAACACAAATCTCGTGACAGTGAATCAGTGAAACTGAATCTCAGAGACAAGTTTCGACAAGTTGAGAATAGCCTGCGCAGTACGTGACGTAATACACAATCAGGATCGTTTGCACCGTAACTTTTAAGTCATACTTATTACTATAGAAATAATTGCTGCAACAATTATTGTTTCTATGACAATTTAGTTTTACTTAGGTTTAATTGTTGCATAAAAATATTTTTTTAAGCTGTACACTAACAGCTAAGTGAAATCTAATTTTCATAGAAACGAATTTATGCGCGCGAATTTTAGAACGTCCGTTTTCCTGCTCCAACTCACGTTTTTCCATGGACATTCAACCAATTTTATTGAAGAAAAATCATTGGAGAGCTGAAATTTTAATAAAAATAAATATGATTTCTAATATAATATAACCAACATTATAACGCATATTTTTCCAGAGGAATTAGTATCGGGAATATATGCTACACAAAACATTTATGAAAAACGAAAATTTGAGATTTGCGCCTTAAATGAAATGTTAGACCAAAGTTGGTGGGAACAAAAATTTTAGTATGCATTATAATCTTTATTCTAAAAAAAATTATTCTCTAATCCGATCAATAGAACGAGAGATATAAAGGTTTTTTAAAGCGGCACATCCGCCATATTGAATTGGTCGCCATTTTGGAAAGCTACCCTCTTGGGATGGCTATCATGAATTTTTAGCATCAGTGTAACCCCTAGTAACATCTCCCTAAGCGCCGGTTTGTCCCGCAAACTTATACCGAAACCGTCCTATTTGAGCTATGGCCCATGGACTATAATAAAATCGAAATATTATGTACTTATACAGTAAAATTATAATAAATGAACAAGATAAAATTTGACGTAATTATAAGTCAACAACCTATAAATTCCAGTTAACAATGTCAGAAAGAACATTTACGTCAAATTACAGAAGATTAATATTAGACATTACTGTCATAAAGAACAGTTATCACATCAAAAATTTTAAAATTTTAAATCAAAATGACGTAATGTACACTTACGTCGATATTCTTCCAAACTTGCACTCACAAACAACCACAACGCTGTCCAATTTTACAATTGTGCCGTTCTTCAATTGAAATAGTAACGTCTACTGTGAAGTGTTACACACAACTGAACCATGCGTCAATGTTTTTCCGAAAGAAGTGCAGTGAACATTATTATTCGAACAACGACTTAACTGCTATCTAGCGGCCGGGAAATGTACTACATTTACGTCGATGTTTTACCTAATAGAGTCGTTTATTTAGACACTTATAACCTCGTTAACTCAATTTGTCATAATTTTGCAGTTGCGTCATTGTTTCACCGGAACGGCGATATGTTTTCAGTGTTTAAAGATGTGAGTTATCCCCGTTTTCAGAAAGACTCCTTACCAAGTCCTACTATCGGAGTAAAAATGCAAGGCCTCTGACTTTAAGTGATCATAACAAAAAAACTGAGGGGTGAAATTTCTTCATTTTTGGGCAGTACATTAGTCATTTATACATGTTTAACATGTGTAAAAACCAAAATGCTAGAATCAGTTGTTTAACTTTTATTTTAATTAACAGCAATAAAAACGCTGTATGTAGTATTTTCCTGGCTGACGGTCAGTTTTAACTTATCATAAAATTGTTATTGTTTCATAAATTGTTACCAAATTTACAAATGTTGTAGCACACATACTTCTGAAAAGTCGACAGCCAATAAATATTGATTATTCATATGATTAACTGGTTTTATAAGCCCTAACCGAAAATGTGCTATTTCGCAATTTGCGGAAGTTAAAGAAAAAATTCTTGTTTTAAATGCTAAATTTGATATTACTTAAATCTAACTGCATTATTCTCTTATTGAAAATAAAATTTGTTTTCTTGTAATTCGAAGTAAAACGTTATGTTTATCGCGAAAGAAAGACGCACATATTCCCGCGAGAGGTAATCTACCACATCGTAAGCAGCGAGCGGCAACCCACAACAATGTGATTATTCTTTAGCATTGTACAAAACCATGCGCTTTATAGCAATAGTGTACGACAACAGCTGCCCCGCGCGGCCGCGCTTCTCCCCTCCAACTGGTGCATGCATCCTTTTTTCAAAATTTCTTTAAAAAAAACGATGTATAATGACATTATTTTTGTGAATCGTGTTAGACCACAGCATAATTGCTTTAACCTTGTTATGTTACTGTCAAATTGTTAATATCGAACGTTCAGGTACTGAGTTACATAAGATGTCGTTTTTTCATTATAGCTTTAAGACTAATAAACCAATTGGCCTCAAACGCATCTCACATTGACAAAAAAGTATACATTTTTCAAATATATAAGTATCTACCACTCAGTTTCAATAATATAGCCGTAATTAATTTTTAAAGTGGAGCGCTTGTGCGATTTGAGTCATAATTAGCGCTTTTTCTCACATACATTGATACAGAAAATTAACGATGTATTGTAAAAATCTAAAACTCTACATCTTTTTGTAGAAATAAATGGTCTTTTAAGTGCACTTTATTTCATTAAATTATGATTGCTAATTACTGAGATACAAGCTTCTAAAGTCAGAGGCCTTGCATTTTTACTCCGATAGTAGTGGTGTAGTTCGTCGCGGTGTTGGTGATGATAGATTTGCAAATATTAAGTGCTTTAAATGCAACCAAATGGGGCATTATGCTTCACATTGCTCCCAACCGCAGGCACAAAATTCCGGATCGGTTTCAGCAGCTACAACCTCGTTTAGAGGTCGGAGTACTTCTAGGCCACCGAGATCTCCTTTTACTGGTAGTGCTACGGGCCAAAGCAGAAGTGATTACCCCAACTCGTCGGCTAGACATCGTAGATCCTCATCACCTAATGTTGCACCGGATTCAACCTCTACAACACTGATGCTTGAACCGGAATTGAAAAGTGCGTTTATGGTTCCGATAATGTTGTGTAATGACGAACGTCAACTGGTTTTATCAGGTATTTTAGATAGTGGTTCACCAATTTCAATGGTAAAACATTCTATTGTTGTTAGATTAAATGGCAATAGCAAAATCATTCACTCAGAAAGAAAATTTTTTGGTGTTAACAAAATTCCGTTAAATGTACAGGGGGTGGTGCAATTGACAATGCTTACAGATGCTTATAAGGGTTCATTGACTTTCTACGTAGTGAATGATGATGCTATACCACACGATTGTTTATTGGGTCGTGATTTCATGTCCTTACCAGACATTGAAGTAAAATTTGAAGCAGATCAAGCACGAATTTCAAATACAATTTCCGAGAGCTCTGATGTACCTGAAATTTTCAATATTAATTTTGTTATTAACGATGAGCTTGATGCTTTGAATATCAACCCAAATATTTGTAATAAGTCTAGAGAAGTGTTAAATAATATTTTTTATGAATTTTATGTAAAACCGCATCGACCATTAGTTCCTAGGACAACATTTAATATGTCGATCAGATTGGATAGTAAACTACATAAACCTTTCTTTTTTAGGCCAAGGAGATTGTCTTTTAGCGAAAGCAATCAGGTGAAACAAATTGTAAATGATTTATTAATTAGAAATGTTATTGTACCATCACAATCTGAATATGCGTCGCCAATTTTATTGTACTGGTGAGAAAAAAGAATAATGAGATACGAATGTGTGTTGACTATCGTACATTAAATAGCATGACATTAAGGGATAATTATCCGTTACCACTTATTGAAGATCAGATTGATCGTCTGCGTGGTAAAACTTTTTTTAGTTCTTTAGATCTCAAATCCGCCTTTGAACATATTGAAATTAGTAATGAGTGCACTAAGTTTACTTCATTTGTGACTCCGCATGGTCAATTTGAGTACTTGAGGGTTCCTTACGGTTTGAAAAATAGTCCTTCTACTTTTATGCGTTACATTAATTTAGTATTTAGGGATTTATTAGGCCAAGATAAAGTTCTCATTTTTATTGACGACATTTTAATAGCGACTGAAACTATACAGGAGAATGTAGATATTTTGAAGGAGGTATTTAAGATTTTAGTTGAAAATAAATTGCAACTAAGACTAGATAAATGTGCATTTTTGCAAACCACCATAAACTATTTAGGATATGAAATTACTGAGAATAAAGTCAAACCAAATAAGAGTTACATTGCCTCCATAAAAAACTATCCAGTTCCAAGGAATGTAGGGGAGAGCGTTGTACCTTGGGACGGTTGTACCTTAGGACGTTGTTGATACCTCCGCCATCTTATAGGAAATCGGCGAATTTTAACATCTCGCGTATATTTTAGTTCCTTTTTAATATTACAGTCAACTATTTTTAGTTGAAAAATGCACGTTGTTCAGATAAGCTGTGTTTACATTTTTAGACCTCATAAAGTAATTTTTCTCAGTTGTTAATTGAAAATCATTTATCAGCATTTACAGTTGTACAAATTTCGTAAATACAGGTGAGATTGGCATGCTGTTTTATACTTTTTAGTCTAAGGTCACGTGTTTTAACTTAACCCCAAAAGAAAAAACTGCCATATAAATAATTTAACGTTTGATGTTGTACCTTGGGACATTCGTTTCGTTGTACCTTGGGACATGTCCCAAGGTACAACTAAGATATTATTGCATATGCTATTATTTATATTTTCTGGTAGGAACATAGTCTTAGCTATCGTTATTGTCCTCAGGAAAATGCCGAGAAGTAAAGAAGGTAAAACAAGGCCTCCAATAGATATTGGCGCCTTGGAAAGAGCTGTAAAGGAAGTTGTAGATAATAATGTTAAAGTGCGAACTGCAGCTAAAATGTTTGGAATTTCCAAAACTACTCTTTTTCGTCATCTTTCTTTACACCGGCTGCAAATTGAGAATGATGCACAAGCAAATCCAAATAATGCAGACTATGTCTATCAAGCAAAATATGATATTCACAAAGTGTTTTCTGACAACCAAGAACTCCTGTTAGTTGATTATTACTTACAAGCAGCTCGACTTCATCATGGTCTCACAAAAAAAGATGCAATGAAACTTGCGTATGAATTTGCTCAAGAAAATCACATTCAGATACCAAAAAATTGGACTGAAAATAAGACCGCTGCAGAAATGTGGTTACGAGGATTAAGAAAGCGGCATACAAACTTGAGTTTACGAAAACCAGAGGCGACAAGCCTTTCGCGTGCCACGAGTTTTAATCGGCAAAATGTCTCTTCTTTTTTTAATAATTTACAAGATGTAATGACTAGATATCAATTTCCTCCCAGGAATATATATAATTTAGATGAAACCGGCAATTCCACAGTTCACACACCACCCAAAATTTTATCATCAAAAGGTGTTAAGCAAGTAGGAAGTGTTACGTCCGGTGAGAGAGGAATAAATATTACAATGATTGCTGCAGTCAATGCTATTGGTAACCATGTAACACCTATGTCGATATTTCCTAGAGTGCACTTCAAGCCGCATATGCTTATCGGTGCTCCAAAAGGGTCGTGGTGCGAATCCATCTGGATGGTCTAATGAAGGGCTTTTTGTAGATTATTTAAAACATTTCATTGCTCAAGAAAAACCAACAAAAGATCACCCGATCCTATTGATTCTTGATAATCATGAATCGCACATTTCTGTTCCAGCAATTAGCTTAGCAAAGGAAAATGGCATTGTGATGCTGACTCTTCCGCCTCACACATCACACAAGCTCCAACCGCTGGACCGTACCGTATTTGGCCCTTACAAGTCCTATTATAATGCTGCCCTAAACAGCTGGTTACTAGACCATCCTGGTAAACCTATTACTCTGTATGATATTGCTGGAGTAATAGGAACAGCGTTTAGTAAATCTTTTACTAAAGAGAATATTGAAAAAGGATTTCAGGTGACGGGGATTCATCCCTTCAATAACCAAGTTTTTCGAGATGATGAATTTCTATCCTCATATGTCACTGACCGAGAGATAAGAAACGAGACTTCAGTAGGTGAATTATCATCGACGATTCAAGATAATACCTTTGCTTCTCCATCTACATCGAACTCTCATTATTCAGCTCCTTCAACCTCGACCTCAACTATTCCCTTAACATCTTCATTGAAGTCGCCAGAAGCTATACGGCCATTTCCAAAAGCCGCACCAAGACTATCCCAAAAAGGAAGAAAGAAAGGTAAAACACGCATTTTGACCGACACACCTGAAAAGGAATCTATTGAAAATGAAAAAAAATGTGTCAAAAGAAAAGTATCAGTCAAAAGTTATCCAATTTCACCTCTAAAAGTTATCCAACCGTAAAAAGAAAGGTGTTACAAAAGGACAGTTCTTCAGGTGAAGATAATAATGAAAAAGTTCCAAGCAGTTCCAGTAGTGACGAAGAAACCCTGTTTGAAAATATAAAACGTAGAGATGTAGAAGAAAAGATTGAAGAGAACTTTGCCCGTGGTAATTTAAATAAGGGTGATTTTGTTTTGGTACGAATTCTCGGAAAAAAACTTGCTTATTTTTATGTTGGTGAAATTACTAACATTTTGTCTGATTCCGAGTTTCAAGTAAAGTATTATAAGAGGATAAGTGATACCAGAAGCTTTATTCTAGAACGACATGAAGAGTATGATGTGCCCGAAAATGACATCATTGGAAAACTTCCTCCTCCAGTGATTCAAGGCTCATTAACCAGACAAACAATACTGTTTGAAGTAGATTTTTCATCTTATAACGTTCGATAATTCTTAAATGACTTGATATTAAGTGTTCATTTTGATTTAAAAGTTTATACCTTGTACCAATTATTATAAATACCTACCTACTGTTTTCGTTATACCAACACCTAAAACGTGTCCCATGGTACAACATTTGATGTCCCAAGGTTCAACAACATGTTGTACCTTGGGACACCCGTTATCATTGTGTTTAATAATTTATTTCCATTGTAATACCATTTTTCTAAAATTTGTAAAATGTGCACACTACGTAAAAAACACTAAGTAACCTAGTAGTACATATAAAATTTTTCAAATAGCACTGTGTTTTGAGTAAAAAATTGAAATTTAAAAAATGTCCCAAGGTACAACACTCTCTCCTAAAAGAGCTACACAGTTTTATAGGTTTAGCTTCCTATTTTCGAAAATTTGTTAAGGAATTTTCACTAATATGTAGACCACTATACCAATTAATAAAGCAAGATGTTCCTTTTAATTTTGATGACAAATGTTTGAACAGTTTCAGTAAGATTAAATTACTATTAACTTCCGAACCAGTGATAGCGATTTACAACCCAACTGCAGAAACACAGCTTCACTGTGACAGTAGTTCAATTGCTTTTGGTGCAGTTCTCATGCAAAGACAAAAGGATATGCAATTTCATCCTGTATTTTATTTTTCTCAGCGTGCTACATCAGTTGAAAGCAAGTACCATAGCTTTGAGTTAGAGATGCTAGGGATTTATTACGCTTTAAAACGATTCAGAATTTACTTGCAGGGACTAGATTTTAAGATTTATACAGACTGCAACAGTCTAAATATGGCTTTAAAAAAGAAAGAAATAAACCCCAGGATTCTGAGATGGTCTCTTTATTTAGAAAATTTTTGTTATACTGTTGAACACAAACCAAGCGAAAAAATGCGCCATGCTGATGCTTTATCTAGAATAAATACCGTTTTAATTCTTACAGATAATACTTTCGAGAAAAACTTGGCGATTAAACAAGAAACAAATTCAGATATTGCAGAAATTAAAAATGAATTACAAAACGGCGAATCTAAATATTTTGAATTGAATAATGGTCTTCTATACCGTAAACACCGTAATAATGTAGATAATTCTTTAAGTTTATTATTTTACGTGCCCAAGTCAATGGAAATTAATATTATCCGTAGTAGTCATGATGATTTAGGTCACATTGGAACAGCAAAATGTACTGAAGTGATACGTAGAAACTATTGGTTCCCAAATATGAAGTCCAAAGTGGATAGTTACATATCTAATTGTCTAAAATGTGTAGTTTTTTCTCCAAACAATGGTAAAAAAGAGGGTCAGCTATACCCAATTCCAAAAGGCGATTTACCTTTTAACATAATTCACATTGATCACTTAGGTCCTTTTGATAAGAGTTCCACCGGATACAAATACATCTTAAGTGTAGCAGATGGCTTTACAAAGTTTATTCAACTTTTTGCATGCAAAACTACAAATGCAACTGAAATGATAAAACATTTGAAAAATTATTTTGCAATGTACAGTAAGTGTAAACGTATAGTTTCTGACCGCGGTACAGCATTTACATCAAAAATGTTTGAAACGTTTTTATCAGATTCACAAATTGAACACACAAAAATTTCTTCTAGGATGCCTCGAGCGAACGGGCAGGTTGAACGCTTTCATCGTGATATTACCCCAATGATTTCCAAACTTACGAGCGAATCTAAAAAATGGCCTGAAACTTTAGTTGATGTGGAATTCGCAATAAATAACACAATAAATAGAAGTACGGGAAATAGTCCATCAAAATTATTATTTGGAGTTAATCAGTTAGGTAGCATAGCAGATAATGTAAAGATTTTGTTAGATAATGAGAAAATTGACCGAGATCTAAACTCGATCAGAGAGGTTGCTTTAAAAAATATAGAAAAAGTCCAAAGATACAATTCAGAACAGTTTAATAAGAAGCACAAAAAACCTAAACAATATAATGTCGATGATTTTGTGGTGATTACCAATGTGGACGTAACACCGGGAATGAACAAAAAGACAATCCCGGAATTTAAAGGTCCCTATATAATCTCAAAAATCTTAGGAAATGACCGTTACTTAGTTAAAGATATCGAAGGACACCAACTAACTCAAAGACCATACGAAGGAGTAATTGAATCTTCTCAAATTCGTTTATGGGAGGGGAAAAAAATTTAAGTTTGTTAGTAAATTAAGATTAGTTTTCACTATTGTTATTTACAAAGGCTTGAGGTTAAAGAAAAGAAAAAGTTTTGACATTGAATAGCATGAAAAACCATTTCATTTGTGTAATTTATATTAAGTTTATATTTCTGTTAAAATAAGTTAAGTACATTTAGATTTTGTTTTAAGTACCTATTAGTTAGTTTTGGATTGATCGCGGTCGATCAAATTGTCAGGTTGGCCGTGTTGTAGTAGATTAGTTACATATTCAAATTACCCGCCACTACGTTTAGGTTGGCAACACTGTGTTTTAGGGAAAGCAGTTTGATGTTTACGTTTTTTACGATGAAGATGAACGAATTATATTTTATAGTTATTGATCACTAGTTTTTCTCTTTTATTCGACCAATCCTTCCTACAAAATAAAAATAAAAATTGCTCTTGAAATTTTAAAACAAGAGCAAATAAAAACAAAAAAATTATTAGAATAAACTAATTTAATAAATTTCTTTAACATAATTGTATTAGTTTTAATTGGCAAAATGCCTTATTATAAATGCAGCACGAATTATATTTCCTGGAATGTGTACAGGTGCAGGTGGGTTGGGTTTTTACAGTGATGGGCATTTACACGTAAACTTTTATTGTTTACATTTGATGTAAACAAAGCGCAATTTTAGTGTAGACAATGTAGAAAATGTAAACAATACGTAAAGGTATAGGAAATTAAACTTTTAAGAGTTGGCTTTACCGTTTTTATTTACATGTTAAAGCAATAAGCGCTAACTTCATTTTCGATTTTCTGCAATCGTGTGGTTCATTGGTTCTTTAATCTTTTCTCCGTGTTTTATTTATTTATATAAGTTTAAATTTTCTTTAAACCTTTAAAAATGGTGGGCCGTCCTCTAGATAAAAGTTACCACGAATTAGGATTCACCCTTCTTAAAGACAAAAACAGATATTCGGCCTTGTGCTCACAATGTGGATTAGTGTTGAAAAACACTGCTGCTTCTAGGTTACTGTCACATAGGTAGGTACTGAACTGAAGGAACACATACAATTATCAAAAATATAAAAAATTACCTTTTTAGAAATGTCTGCAGTATAAGGAGTGAAAGTAAAATTAAACGTAATCCTTTTTCTACTACTTCTTGTGGTGCAGTTGTTACCCGTACGACAAACAATCGAGTTCATTGCGTTTCCCAACCTTCTCAATCCTCTAGTTGTTCAACGCTTGGCGTAGTAGAAATAGCACCAAATATGCAGGAAGATATATCATTAGATGCTGAAACTGAAAGTGATAAACTTTCAACTTCAACTACCAATAGTATTACCCAAGTAAGTACAATATCAGATGAAAGATCATACTGAGGATTAGGATTGAACCTCATTAATTATGATAATCATTATTAGTTTTTTATTAGTTTTGTTCTTTCTTCGAATTGGGAATCAATGGAATTTGAAGTTGAGGCTGATGGTGATCTAACGCTAGTCACAATTGATTCCCGAACTCCACCCCGATCACAGGAACGAGATGTATCTCATGATTCTCATGCTACTTTAGATACTTTCATTGAACAAACTGCTACTAAGGAATTAGGCATACCTAAATTAAATGCCAATGTAAAAGAAACTAAAGCAAAATCACGAAAAAGGTCTAAGCTTATTACAGAGTATGTGGACAAACTTTCAAAATCAGAAGAATCAAAGTTAGATGAAGCATTGGCTAAATTTATATTTGGTTGCAATATCCATTTTGTTGTAACAGAATCAACTCACTTTTTAAATTTCATACAACAATTGCGTCCAGCTTACAGCCAAAAAATTCCAAGTAGAAAAACCTTATCGACTTCATATTAGATACATTATATGAAAAATGTATCTCTGAAGGTGCCAAAACAATTCATTCTCATTCGGTACTATTAATTGATGGCTGGAAAAACTCTTCCAGCAACTCTAAAACTGTTGTATGTCTCTTACAAAATTCTGATGGAAATCAGGCATTTCTAAATGCATGGGATTTATCTGGAGAATCTGAAACTGCCGAAAAACTATCAGAAATTGTTATTGAAGCAATTGAAACAGCAAAAACGCTGTATAATAGCAGTTTATGCTGTTGTATCAGACAATGCAAGTGTAATGGTAAAAATGGGAACCATGTTAAAACATCTGGTGTGGCATAGTACATGCAACAGCCATACAGGTAATTTACTTGCAAAAGATATATTAAACAAGTCACGCAATGATAATGTAGCGAGTATATTAAAAGAATTCAAACAAACCGATTTTGAAAAGAAGATCATTGAAATGGGGGTTGGAAGATTAAACTTCCTTGTGAGACCAGATGGTGCTCATATAGAGATGCCTACTTATCTTTAAGTAAAAATTTGTCATATATGAAACTTATAGTTGTTAATTCAACAACTAAGAAAGTTAAGCCAAATGTCACTAAATTAATATTTGATGATGAGTTCATTGAAGAAGTTAAGGAAAACATAGAAATATTTAATCCAATATGTACACTAATAAATACTTGCCAGGGTTCTACCAGTTCTCTTGCAGATGCAGTTAACATGTGGTTGAATTTAGAACTTCCTGTACAATTTCACACAAAGTTACAAAATCGCATAGAAATGGCTTTAAATGTGTATGCACTTACTGCTTTCTTTTGCATCCATATTATTTAAAGACGAAACTTACGCAAGATCATAAAAGTAAAATTTATGAGTTTTTATTGCGACAGCTTGATGGAGATGGTATTGATGATTTGGATAATTATAACAATCGCAGTGGTATTTTTAAACTTCTTTTTGAGCATCAAAAAGCCATTAGTGTTTTGGAACATGGCAGATATATCACACCCCAAACTTGCTTCACTAGCTAAAAAGTTATTAATGATTCCAGCATCATCCGCCCAACTAGAACGTGCGTTTTCAAATTGGGGACAAATTCATACACCCATTCGCAATAGATTGACTTTTGATCGTTCCAAAAAGTTGCTACATGTATACTATTCCTTAAGAATCAATGATAAAGTAGATTTAGATGTAGATTTATGAACTAAGGTACCTATTGTAATTTTTTAATCATTTATAATAAAATAAGATACTTGTGTACATTACATTTCTTTTATTTATAGTTAGGTACTGTATCATTAATTTAAAATAAATATACAAACACTTCTGATAGGTACCTCCTATGATTTTTAATGCCTACTAATTTAATCGAAACTAACGAATTTTCAAAGTCTGTAGTACATTAATCTCCATCTCTAATATTGACTCATATTGACTAATTAATTAAAAAAGTTAAACAATTGCTCTTCCGAAAAAATTCTTTTTAATGTCATTACAAATATTACAATTTTATTAGGAATATATTATATTTAGTATCATTTAATTAAAGTATATTATATAGGCACATAGAATAGAATGCATATATTGACTATTATTTACTTTGTTTACATTGTTTACATAGTCTACATTAGTTAGGATGTGGTAAACAATTTGAATTGTTTACGCGTAAACAATGATGTAAATTACACCATGTAAACAATACGCCCATCACCCAACTTGGGTACTACATTGTTCGCCATTTAGTATTGAATATGTTGCTCTCCTCTATTTATTGCCATGTTGTGTAAGACAGCCGAAGCTGCAATTATTCGAGTGGTTGATCGAACATTATATTGTGACTTATGTATTAAACAACGGAATCTGCCTTTCCAAATCCCAAAGGTTCGTTCGAAAACATTTCTCGTAGTAATTTGAGAAGAATTGTATCGTATTTCAGGTCTTGTCCTAGGATTTAAAAGAGGTGTAAATACATGCCTGGTTTGTGCATATGCACTATCCCCTAATAAAATACTTGGTAAGAGGCCACGTTGTAGACGCATGCAAACAGAGCTGCTATTAAAAATCCTGCTGTCATGTGCAGAACCTGGCCAACGAATCACTATATCTAGCATCTCACAACGAGGCCCAGCAACCACTTGAACGTTTAATGACATCCAACCTTTGCGGTTTCGATACACTTCACCATTTTGACCACCAGGGTTTTTAATTGGAATATGGGTTCCATCGATGCAGCCGATTACTCCAGGAAATCCGGCAATTCCAAAAAACGAGGTTTTCATATTTTGACACTCAACATTGTTGGTAGAAAAATGCATATATTGTCCCAGATGTCTAGATAATTGCTCACTAACTTCATTAATGATTTGAGACCTTGATGACTGACTCACAGTCAATAGATCACCACAAACCCTCTAAAATCGTAGAATATTAAGTAATGACATATTCAACAATTCTTGTACTTACTTGATAGTTTCCAGTTGCAAAAAACCGAAGCGCACAATAGATTTTTAAATTCGGTGGTACTGGGCCTCCACGGTTATTAACATTTCCACCTAAAGGATATATCATGGGCAAAATAATGTCCATGATGGTATGCCTTGAAAAACGTACCCTCTGGATTAGTTCCGTATTAGAATACCGCTCTAATGGATTTTCATTATCCCTCAATATAATTCTATATCAACACATGTATTAGATAGAAATGTACTTTACTTTTTTCATTGTTTCTCACCTAGGCACCACCAAATATGGATCGTCCTCAACATAACGAATAAATTAAATTTGAAGTTATTGGCACGTGTTTGTTGATTTTTTTCCGAAATTGGGTTATAAAAAAACATGCCCTTTTTTGCTTCTCCTCCACATGGTAAGTGTTTGACATCAAACACTTACCATGTGGTTATTGAAAATGAATTAAAAATTTCAATTATAATTTCATCAATATATAATGATGTTAGTAAATCATTGTAACCAATATATCATAAACTTACATCTAATACTGCTTATATCAAATAAAAATACAACTTTTCCACTGATATAACTACATACAGAGGAGAAGCAAAAAAGGGCATGTTTTTTTATAACCCAATTTCGGAAAAAAATAACGAATAAATTCATCAAAATTGTTATTCATGATATATTAAAATAAATGCTAAATATAAAAATAACTATACCGCTAAACGGCTAAACTACCACACAAGCTATCAATGTGAAAACACGAATGAATTACTACCTCAACTAAACTGTAATTATGTTAGAACAATAAACTAAGTACAAAAAAGGTTTAAATAACATGAATGCTAATGACTACCTCCTTACAACTAACACTATTATTATATGGCTGAAGCGCGGGAAAAGGGATATAAGTACAAAATTGCGAAAATTGAGTTATGTATTGGAACGTGTTTAGAAATGGATCTAGTTTGATTGTGTAAAGGAATATAAGTGAAAGTATATATTTTTAAAGCAGTTTTTTTGTGTGCTAAAGAGACAAGTCTAAATACAAGAATATATTATTTGGGAAAAGGGATGTATGATGACTTACACCTGTTTACACTATTTTCAATAGCGCAAAACCAAACATATGTCGACTTATACCCATTTTCACTATTATGCATGTGGATATAACTCCCTTTTCACAATCTGCAAGTGGGGTTACTTGCTGATTTCGCGGAATTTTAATACTTTCTGCATAGTTTGTTAAAGGTTCGGTTGTGTAAGATAAATATATCTTAAAATGTCGTCAAGAAGCAGAAAAATTGTTCTGATGTCTTTAAATGAAAGGGATTGTGTGCCCAATAATAGTCGAGGTATGTTTTAATATTTTATTAAACATTAAAGAGATTTAGTTTCAACCGTTAAACATGCTTTATAGATTCAAGTCCGCCTCTATCTCTACCATCCGAGGTATCGCATTTTTTTAATTACATACCGGAATTTCATGATAATGTACCAATAATAGACAATGCTGCTATCTGTAATACTACAAGCATTGTAAATAGTGCAACTACCGATGGAGAAATTGTTGTTTCTAATTATTTACCTGATAGAATTACTACTGACTTAGAAGGTAATACATTTATTTATTCATTTCGTTGAGATTATTCCTAGGTAAGAAAAATATATAAGTAATTAATATTATTTGAGATGTAGTATGTGAAACAATACAATTTCAAAATGAAGAAACTTTTGAAATGGAACTGCAACCGCAAAATTTTAACAAGGATGAGAATCGAGATAATGCTATCATTGATGTAGAAATGAGCGACTATTCTGAAAATACAGATGACAGCATTGCCGATAAAGATTATGAGCTTAGTGGTAATGAGTCTGATGCCGAAGAAGAAAGTAACGAAGGTCAAAATCTACAAGTGAAAGAAGGTAATACTTTAATAATTAGACAGAAACAAGGTGCAATCATTAAAAAAACAAGGGGTCGAAAAGTACGGAAAGGAGAAACTAGAAAAACGCGAGAAAATAGAAAGGTTTGTCGAAATACGGGGAAGGAATATTTTACAAAAAATGGAAAAATGGTCCAACAACGTTCAATGAAAAACCTACCAAATTGCAGATTACAATGTAATGTTAGGGTAAATGAAACATCAAGAAAAAAATTGTTTGCAGAATATTGGGCTCTCGGTAGTTTTAATAAACAGATTGCCTACATTGCCGATTTGATTAACAGCAGTGAAAAGAAAACCACAAGAGCTAAGATTGTTGATCTTGAAAAACAAAAATTTCGATTTTTTACGTATACGTATAACTTTCGAATCAATGGTTCATTGATAAAAATTTGTAAACGCTGTTTCCAAAACACATTTGATTTGTCGAGTAAGTTTTTGTCAAATGTGATGCAAAAGAAAAACGCATCAGTATCGGGCATAACTCAGGACGACCAAAGAGGTTCAGCGCCTCCACATAATAAAGTCTCTACAGATGATGAGGAACTAGTGCGTAAACATGTTCTTTCTATACCATCATACGAAAGCCATTATTGTAGACAGCAGAGCAATAAGAAGTATTTACCTGCACATTATACACTAGCAAGAATGTTTGATGGGGAACCCATTAAGCGACCAGTAAGCAGAAGAAAGTACGAGACTATATTTCATTCTTTAAATATAAAAATTAAGAACAATCAGAAAGACACATGTCACACCTGTGACAAATACAAAATGATTTTGAAAAATGAAAATAGTGAAGAGGTAAAGAAAAGACTGAAAACGGAATTACAACAACATCAAACAGGTGCCGAATTTGCATATGCTTCAAAAAAAATAGATAAGAACATTGCAAAAAAAGATACCTCAACAGTAGTATACTCATTTGACCTACAACAGTGTCTTCCTACCCCAGCTATAGAAACGTCTGTTGCATTCTATAAGAGGCAACTATGGGCCTACAATTTAACAATTCATGAATGTAATAGTAACAGACCATATTGTTTTATGTGGCATGAAGCACTAGCGGGACGAGGTGCCAATCATGTAGCTTCTTGCTTGTATAAGCATATTCAATCTTTACCTGATACTGTAAAACATGTAATTCTTTATTCTGATACATGTGGAGGCCAGAATAAGAACACCCATGTTGTATCGATGTTTTCATTACTACTACAAAGAATGGGAAACCTGGAATGTTTAGATCACAAGTTTTTGGTCCCGGGACATACACATATGGAATGTGATACGGACCACTCCATCATTGAGAAAAAGAAAAAAATATATAATTCCCCCATACATCATCCTCGAGACTGGTATCAGCTTGTGCGCCACTGCGGAAAATCCAAACCATTCGAAGTAATCGAAATGTCTCAAAATGACTTTTTACAGTTCGATAATCTTATCAAAACTAGTTTTCAAAAAAAAACGACGAACGCAAATGGAGAAAAAGTGATTTGGAAAAATATTAAATGGTTTAGATTCACAAAGGAATTGGGAATTGTATATTATAAAGAGACTCTAGATTGTGATGCTCCATTTAAAACGCTTAATATTAGAAGAAGAGGTCAACTACAAAACGTTGCCGACCCACCGATTTGTTCCAAGTCACTCATACCAATAAGTGTCGAGAAAAAACAAAATCTTATTGAACTGTTACCTTATATCGACAAAAATTTTCACAGTTTTTATAAGAAGTTACCCACCAGAGTGGACGTTACAAATATTTTACCAGATGCTGTAGACTCTGCCGATGAAGAGGAATACGAAGATTAGGAATTCTTGTATTATTTTGAATACTTATGTTTTTTGTTAAATGATATTTTATTTTATTTTCATAGCTTTTGTGTACATTTCCTAATAAACTGCTAATAATAAAGTCATTACTTTTAGCGTACAGGGAGTTAAGTAGAAATTTCCGAAAAGAAATTATTGTGTAATATGATATAAGTAGTTTTTTTTTAATAATTACAAGAATTTTGGAATATTGAATTATGGATTCAAATCTGTATAAAAAGTAATCAATATTAGCGAAGAGTTTGAGTAAAAATATGAGTTTGCTGATTTGTAAACAGAAATTTAACTTATTTCGCGTATTACTCAGTTTGTCAAATTTTAACTTATATCCCTTTTCCTGCGCATCAGCCATATACTACAGCAAAAAACTACAACTCTCTAACCACAAAAATTTAAAATAAGCTACTGACAAAAAATACCGCTACAGACACATGCAACATAACCAAAATGTTTTGAATTAGGGAGAGTTGAGGGTGGTCGAAGCTTGTCTAAAATCTCCCTCACCTTTCACTCACTAGTTAGAAACATTTTAGTGACTCATTGCGCTTAATTCGTTTCTGAATACCGTTTAGTAAGGTTAGGTAAGTATAAGTAAGGGATGAGTGTGAGTGGAGTATTAGGACGCTTTCTGAATTACGCCCTAAAACAATTTATAGAAACCTACAAGTCGTTACCTGAACTGTGAAATAAAGTACTTCCAAGCTATATGAATAAGTATAAAAAACAAACAGCCTTAGAAAAACTTCTAAGAAGTTACAAAGAAATAAAACCTACAGCTACAGTCAAGGACGTTACAAAAAAGTTGAACACTTTACGTTCAAATAGGCGTGAGCAAAACAAAATAAAAAGGTCACAGAGTCACAGAGAAGTGGGGCGGCAGCGGATGAAGTTTACAAGCCTACTTCGTGTGTATTCTATGCGTTAACATTTTTACAAGATGCAGAAAGCCCTGCTCTTTTAAGCAATGAAAATGAAGGAACACAGGTAAGCTAATATCTTTTATGTAATAAAACTTCACATATGTATACTGTTTCAAAGATATATTTAAATGGGCATGAGATAAACTTTAAAATAAAAAAGAAAAACCTAAAATTGTATAGAACATTTAGATTTCATCGGGTTCTTCATGGCGTTGAAGACTCTCTTGAGTGTAATAATAATCAGCAAAACTGTCTCTTAACAACTTTAGCTAGTGTAGGACAATTTATATGTTTTGTTTTTTGCAACGGTACTAAAGGGGATGTATCTAGGCGTTCTCCCATGCGAGGGAAATAATTGGTGCCATTCTCTTCTATGAGAAAATTATGTAGGTAGCAGCATGCTAGAGTCGCTTTTCTTGGTTCCAGGTACATAGTAGTTAACAAAACTCGAAAACGTCCACTTAATATACCGAAGACATTTTCGAGAACTGAACGAGATGATGACAACGTTTTGTTAAATACAACGTGTTTCTGTTCACCCAAATCTTTCCTAGCATATGGTTTCATTAAATTTGTATGCAGAGCAAAAGCTTCATCCGCTACAAAGACATATGGTAAATTTTGAGAATTACCTGACAGAGGTGGTGGAGGTGGAAGATTTAATTTTCCTGTTTGTAAGAATTCACCAAATTTCGAGTGAAACAAAACTCCTCCGTCAGATATTCGGCCATTCGTGCCAATATCTACCATAAGAAATTTTTTCTAGCACTGACTAAGGCTAATAGAACTATGCTAAAAAAGTTTTTGTAGTTATAGTAGGTTGATCCGGAATTTGCAGGTTTTATTATAGCTATATGCTTGCCGTCTATTGCTCCAACGCAGTTTCGAATTGTAAATTTATCTTCGAATTCTTGGCAAACGGATTTCCACTCCTCAGGTGCTGTAGGCATCTAAAACAAAATAATTATCAACTATTAAAAAAGATACTACTGTACTCATAAACTGATGTTTCTTTTACAGCAAACTCAAGACCAGGGAGATCATAGGTATTCTGCACCAGCGATAACCTCATGCTCTTCACTGACACCTCGTTCACAGCTACTCATCAAAAAACGACGAGTTCAGGGACCCGTAGGAAAACAAAATGACCTGCTTCAAGTGGCTTGTGACTATTTGACTAGTGCCCCACAAGAAGATGAGCATTTAGCCTTAGCAAAAGTATGGGCAAGTAAATTAAAAACAATGCAGCCACTTCAAAGAAAATTCGCGGAAAAAGCAATCAATGATGTACTTTTTGAGGCTGAGATGGAAACGCTTCATAGAAACTCCGTAAAAATCAACAGTACTCCTATGACAGAGGCGTGAAAGTCCTCTGCGACTAATGTAGGCCCACCATCAGTTATGACAGAAGAAACTGTTTACTATAATGCTTCTGATTATTTATCGAATTATACTATTTGATAGATAACAAATACACAATATCTTATGTATGATTTTCTTATTTACATTGATGTAATCCTGTAGTACATAAATAAGGGTTTCGAAGGTTTCAAAAATTGCCTGAGATATAGCTGAAGGTGACATGATGGCAGAGAACTTCAAAGCTTCTCCCAGTCGCAAGAAATCTTAAAGGAAGTGCCAGTCTCTCCTGAACTGATATTGGATCTCTCATAATAACGGTAGGCATTCTCCATAAATATGGAGTAACCAAGGTCATTAACTTATTAAACAGATGTTTGTCCATACGGAAGTAATTTTTATAATCATTGAAAGCATTAGTTGCTACTATCTCCTGCATCAATGCTATATGACTATACTGATCACGTTTTTTTAACCATTCCTTCATCCACACGCTACGTTTCACAGTTCTTCTGTTGTCCAGAGCCATAATAATGGCCAAATAAGCCCGTTCTTTTTTACATTGAATTAGAGCCATACTACAAGAACCAAATTTTGTAGTGTTAAACAATTTTTTCAGACCGACAGTTTGATTGATAAATGTAGGGGCGTTCTGATTGAAGTCAGGAATAACACTCTGATCACTCAGACTGTCAATCCTGAGTGACCGTCTGGGGGTCGCTTTAGACAGCTCATCAAAAGCGCATACCTTGATTTCAAATTTTTCGTTTTTGAGGTGCCCACTAGGGAGATCTGCAGTTGACTACAATCTACTACTACAATCGTCCAAGATAATTTAGAAAGTATCAATACAATTGTGTTATTCATGGATTTGGTCGTTTATCAGTTCGCGCTTTTTTTGTTTTTCTGTATGTTATGGAAACACACTCAATAATAAGGTTATTTACTGCGTTACCAAGGGAGCAGCACCTACTTACCTACCTACATTACTTGTTTACTATTTGCTGTGGGTTAAGGATAGACATACTGTGGAACTCTTAGTAAGGGCAGTGAAAGTTAGGACGTCTGGTTGAGTTTGAAACATACCTTCAACGAAACGAGTGATGCTACTGAACCCTATCGGATACATCAAAAAGTACACTTTTACTGGTATACATTATCTAGCTGTTTAAGGGGGAAGGATAGATAGTCTTTGGTAAAACGTTTTACATCCAATCATGGTATTGTGATTTCAGATATACCTATGTCGCTAGTAGCTAAATGCACAGGCGGAAAACCCATCAATTTTACGAAACGGCTATCTTATACAGCAAGAGCGTATGCAGCAGCAATATCACACAGCCGTGGACCGTCCTGGCACCTCGACGGCTGGCACGGTTTATACAAACAAATGCCGGGTTACTACACCCGGAAAGTGTTCGAAAGACGATAAAATATTAGTGTAAAAAGGAAACAGATTCTTCTAGAAAATCCACCAAAGAAACGGAGAGTACAAACTGGATCAACTGCAGATATTCATTATGGTCCAGAAGCAGCGCAACTGGATGTAACTGACGAAGAATTAAAAGTCGCATGTGAACGACACTTACAAAAGCTATCAGATCGCGTACCTACAATGGACAAGCAACAGGCCCTACAACAACATACAATAGTACAACACGAAAATTCTCGTTGGTTGGAAATTCTTAAAGACTGTTTAACGGCATCAAATTTCGGGGCAGTAATTAAAAGAAGAAAAACCACCTCTTGTCACAACTTCTTAAAAAAACTACTATACAGCCAAGAGTTGAACAATTCCCATGTTCTTTATGGTAGAATTCATGAAAAAGATGCTATAGCTAAGTATGAAAAACTGCAAAATGTAAAAATTGCCAGGTGTGGTATATTTTTACATGTTCAACATCCATACCTTGCAGGCAGTCCGTATGGGTTAGTGGGCAATGATGGTGTGGTAGAAGTGAAATGTATTCCATCAATTGGAACAGCGAAGATAATGGATTCCGCCACCACCAAAACTTGCTTTGAGATTAACAATGGAAGGGCGCGGTACGTTTCTTTGGTAATTGTTATAGACGAACTAATTGTAAATATGTGTTTTAGATTAAAACTAAATCATAATTATTACTTCCAAGTGCAGAGTCAATTAAATATCACGGGCAGGGAGTACTGCGACTGTATTATTTTTACAACAATGGATTATTCAGTAGAAAGAATAAGAAAAGATGAAGATCTCTGGGAACGGGTTATGTTACCAAAATTAAAAATGTTTTACATGAATTGCATGTTACCAGAAATTGTCGATCGGCGAATTCCGCGTGGTATGACCGCTCGAGATCCGCAATACATTACCCAAGCTAAAATAGACGCACAGCAAGTTAACCCTTAAGTACGGTCGTACCAGTTTCAGTACGTTGTCACGGCCGTGTCGTCTGTGGGACTACCTGATGATTTGTTTGTTTTTTTTTTCAAAAAACTTAAAAATACTGTATCTAATGTTGCTACATACGCTCAATACATATCTTGCAATAGTCGAAATTATTTAGAAAACCCAAAATAACAGAATACCATTTTAGTAACACCATTTATTATACGACGGTAGTAAAAAAATAGGAAAAAGTCATATTTTTTAACTTATTAAGTTAAAACAAAACTAAATAAAATATGGCTATTATTTCAATTCTGGGGGGTTACATAAGCACTTATAGATAAAATAAAATTCAAAAAACAAAATAAATAAAACAAAAATTTTTGGTAAAGTAGGTATTACAATAGCTAAAAGTAAAACATTCGTACTGACGTGTAGTCTGGCAGACGACGGACGATTTTCTAACTACAGTAACGCTATGTCCTAGCTAAACACGGGTGCTGCGGTGCGTGCGGTGAGATTCGTCCGTTGCGAGGAACGTTTTAAACAAAACAACGCGAATCAAATGAATATGTCCAGCATAAATACGTCGGGGCACTTAATGCGCCCGCAGTTGGATCGACACATCGCACGCATTGTTTTAAATTAAAACGTGTTTTATTTTCACCGCAGTTCTTGTCCGATATTCGCAATGGAAAGACTGATTTGTGAAGTTCAAGGAAGAAATATTTTATGGAATAAAAAAAATCAACGGTACAAGGATCGGTTGCTTGTTGACAAAGAATGGGATGCTGTAGCTCACAGTACGGGATTTTCAAGTAAGTGTATATAATCTACACAAAAATTAATAAAGAACTATAGTTTTGTTTAAATAAATATAAAGCAAACCATATTAGCGTACGAATATTGTATAATATGCATGGATTGATGCAAAAAAATCTAGTTCTCTATTAATTTCTGAGTAGATTATGTGTTTAATAATAGGTTTTTATTGGTTTTATTGGGAAAATATTACATACAGTATACGTTTAAATTTTGTTTAACCAAAAGTATTCACAAAAGATATCTCTTAAATTTTCGGCTTCTCTCGACGGACGGTTGTGGGCTCGTGAAATACGTAAATTATTATTATTATTACTAAGGTTGCCGTCTGTATAATCTTGCAAGTCGTGCAAAAATGATTCTTTCTCCATGTCTATTATAGCATTGTGCAAAATACAAATTGCCTTTACAATGTGAACCGCATTTTCTACCTTAGTCTCTATAGATTTCAATAAAATTCTAAATTTAGCAGAGCATATACCAAAGGCACATTCCACACTCATTCTGGCACGTGATAAACGGTAATTGTAATAAGAGGCATGTTCATTATTTTGCAGTCGTCTTCTAGGAAATGGTCGTAATAGATAAGTTCTTAATGGGAACGCTTCATCTCCTATAAACACAGAAGGAACGATTTGTCCAGAGTTAGGTAGTTGTTGATCTTTTGGTAAAAGTAAAGTCCCATTTTCGATGTTTTGATAAATTGGCGAATTAGAAAATACTCCAGCATCGCTGTCTTTTCCATAGGCACCCACATCAATCATTAAAAATCAAAAAAAATTAATTAGCATCCACAACTGCCATTAGTACTATTGAAAAAAAATGCTTATAGTTATAAAACATGCTTCCCGATTTTGCAGGACATTTCACTCTTATGTGCTTTCCATCGATACTGCCTAAACAGTTAGGAAAGTTCCATTTTTTGAAATACTGTGCAGCAACATTTTCAAAATCTTTGACGGTAGGCAAAGGCATGTGCATTATCTGAAGTGTATCCCAAAGAGCTTTACAAACCTCCATGACTATAGACGCGACTGATGACTTTGATATTCGAAATGTAAAGGCAAGTTGCCTAAACGCGATTCCAGTAGATAGGTACCTGAAACAAAACAGAGGATAGTTATTTATACAAGATTTTTTTTTAGAGGAAGAAGCTAAAAGAAAATGGCGAAATTTACGCGATCAATTCGCAAAAGAATTAAAAAAAGTTCGTAAACCTCGTTCAGGCGATGCCCTAGATGAAGATGGGCAGTATACAGGAAAATGGCAATTTTTCGCCAGTCTACAGTTTCTGAAGGGTATAGTAGCTCCGAGAACTACGGAAGGAAATGTATCGCATATTGAAGCTTCGCAAGAATCACAGACCTCTTTGCTTGACAATGACGATATTGAAGATGAACAGTCTTCAGACGAAAATTCTTCCCATGTGGATTTTTCATCACAGGTGAGTGTGACAGCCGATGTTTCACAAGAGATTGCAAGTGGTGATATTTCACAAGTAGTCGCTAAGGATGGTATTTCGAAAGTCAATACCAATAGGGGTACTTTACGAGTAAATAAAAGTCCAAGGGAGCTTGTATCTGAATCAACAAATATGTCATCTCCAAGTACAGCGACACCTCGTTTAAAAAGAAAATCAAGACGCGAAGAGAATATAGCTGTAGACCAACAATTATTAAATATCGAGACAAAAAAGCTTGCTCTACTTCAAACACCAGAAGATGAAACTTCTTTATTCCTGAGGTCACTACTGCCATATTTCCACACAATGGATCCCGTGCAGCAACTACGAGTAAGAAACAAATTTCAAGAAACATTAATCAACGAAATGTCACCTCCGTTTACCAATCTTCAAGCCGGAAATACTCATCACCCTGATCGCCCATCACCTGCATCTTCAGCGCATTCATCGACTTATTCGAATGTTTGTTCATCTCCGTTTACCATTCTTCAAGCCGGCAATACTCATCACCCTGATCGCCCATCACCTGCATCTTCAGCGCATTCATCGACTTATTCGAATGTTTGTTCACCTCCGTTTACCATTCTTCAAGCCGGCAATACTCATCACCATGATCGCCCATCACCTGCATCTTCAGCGCATTCATCGACTTATTCGAATGTTTGTTCACCTCCGTCTACCAGTTTTGAAGCCGGCAATACTCATTACCCTAATTGCCCAATAACTGCTGTATCGTCACCGCATTCGTCGACCTATTTGACTTCACCTCCGTCAACTGCACAAGCTGCATCTTATGCAATTGATGTTAACAATATGTACCCATAATAACATATTCATAATAAATACATTAAAAAATGAATATCCTGGTTTACATTACTTACCTTAAGGTTAACAAAAGCCTCTCTTCGACAGAAATTGATCTCTGAAAATTTGTTGTGCAATGATAACAGGCATCGCGTATTTTTCCAAGAATATAATCAAATGTTTTTATTGTCATTCTGGTGTATTGGCGAAAAGCACTTTCATCTGCTCGTAACTCCAGGTACAAATGATGAAATTCCCCGTAAACTAACCTATTTCTATAAATCGTATGAGTGCTTTTTCTAATTTCACGTCTTTTTTTAAGTTTCTGTAATATTCTTAGTTTCAATAAACTATTTTCCATAAGTAAAATGGAACGTGTTGACGTCGCGGCCATCGTTGTTGAACTAAACCACCGTACCGTAATTTGCCACCACAAGTTTAAAAACGCAGCACCGCAATACGTGCGATGCGTGCGTTTTATCGCACCGCAGCACCCGTGTTTAGCTAGGACATAGCGTAACACGAGTACTATTCGACCCAAATCAGTTTTACTTCGGCAGTGTAATACAACATTGACAAATCTAAACTAAGTCGATATTTAAATAAGAAGAATCAATCCAAGCAGGGTCGGAAGCAGTGTCTAACAACAGAAGAAGAAAAAGACCTCACGGAAAAGGTAAATATTATGGCTAAATGGGGATTCGCCCTGTCTAAGCAAGACATTCAGTTAACAGTTCAAACGTATGTTAAAGAAAATAACATAAAAACACCTTTTAAAGATGATAAACCTGGTGATGATTGGTTTCGTTTATTTTGCCAACGAAATAGGCTAAGCCAGAAAAAAATGGAACAACTAGAAAAATGTAGACGCACAGCTACCAGTGATCCTTTTATCATTTATTCATTTTACGATAAACTGCAGGAAACCTTAACAAACGTGGAATTTATTAACAAACCGGATCACATTTATAATCTAGATGAAACCAGTTTTAATTTGGATCCAGGAAGAGTTAAAGGCGTATCATCTAAAGGCCAAAAAGTTCACCGCTCTATAGAAGGTTCTGGAAAAGAGAATATTACAACCATGGCCTGTATTTCCGCCAGTGGAAAACTTTTACCACCTTTAATTATTTATCAAGGGCAGAATCTGTGGAGTACTTGGAAGGGTAAAAAGGATCTACCGAATACATGCTATGCTGCATCCGACAAGGGATGGATGACAACAGCTATTTTTAATAACTGGTTTATGAAATTTAGTGAAATGGTCACAGAACGTCCTCTTCTAATATTAATGGATGGGCACGTTTCTCATTTAGATAAAGGTACGATTGAATATGCCATAGAAAATCATATTACTTTATTGAAACTACCTCCTCATACAACAGATTTATTACAACCACTTGACAAATGCTGTTTTGGTCCATTAAAACTCAAATGGAATAAAAAGTTAATTGAATGGCAACGATTAAACCAAAGAGTGAATTCGCTGACATGATCTGTGAATTATGGAATGACGGAATAACACATGAAGTCATTAAAAAATCTTTTGAAAGTACTGGCATTTATCCATGCTCTAAAGAAAAATACCCGAAAGAGAGATTAAATCAACTTAAATTAGAAAAATATAATAATACTCCAATTAATGCTTTCTCGCTTGATATATCCGATGATAACATGAACTATCAAAAAATTTCAGATTCTGAGCTGCATCAATCCCTTGTTGAAAAGCCACAACAAAGCAACGAAGAAATTACCACACTCCATCCAACATTAGAAGAAATTGCACCATCTGATCAATCAACATCAGTTCATTTTGAAGATATTTTATTAAAAAATATTAACAAAACTTGTTCAGAGAAAAAAACTAGACGTAAAATTCAATCTAATTGTGAAGTATTGACCAGTTCTGAATATTTAAAGAAAATTAAAGAAAAAGAAACTCCAGTAAAGAAAAAAAAAGCCAAAAAAGTTTTAAAATCTCAAAAGAACTCGTCATCAGAAAGTGATGTTGATGTAAGATTGGATGATGAAAGCGATTGCGAAGATTTCGTTGGAGAAGATTTACGGGCTGCAGAATCCGATAAAGAAAATGAAGAAAATATTACTTCTATGGTAACTTCTGGTGACTATGCTCTGGTTAAATTTAACACAAAGAAAAAACAACTTCATTATATCGCCAAGGTGGAGTCGATTGAGGATGAAGAATATAATGTTATATTTTTAAGAAAAAAAGGAAACAAATTCATATACCCTGCAATACCGGAGAAATACCTACTTCTTTCAAAATAGAGAAATTATGATCGTTACAAATAGTAATGTTCATTGTAAAAAAATCTCGCATTAGTTTTGTGATAATACTTTGTTATTTTTTTATGAATTCTAATTTCCTTTTCAACACGTTTTATAATATTAACAACAGTGTTTGAGGGTATAATTAAACGACAAAATTTTTTCACTTCTATTAGAGCATACTTAGCATCATTATCAATTAAATTATTTAAGCAAGTGTCACATTCAATTTGTTTAGTAATTTTTTTAATCACAAACCCCGCAACATACTCTACTATATTATCTACAATAGGACTTAAATTAAAAAGAGTTTGACTTTCATAGCAAACGTCAAAATCTTCAACTTTTTCATCATCTTCAAATTTAAACGGTTTTCCAATATTTAAAATAGGAACCCAATCCGGTAAACAATTTCCACAAAAATAGCTTTGTATTTCATGGCGTACTAGTAATCGTTTGTAGGCAGATACAAACTGTTTTGCATTCGGGTTGTTATTAAAACCACCTCTTGACCTTACAGCAGAAAAAAGTTTTCAACATGGTCTTGAGATAGTTTATAAGTCAAGAGGTATTTCAATTGTGCTCTTTCCTTACAATAATCAAAAAGGTCTATAATATTATTAAGTGCTATTATAAAACGTAAAAAGCCTGTTTTTCTATGGGAGGTGATCAATGAATGGCCATTTTTATCCTTTCAATTTATTATATTCTTCTAGTTTCACCGCAACTTCTAGCTGGGACGCTAAGGTTGATTTTAGTTACAAGTTGGAAGAAATCGTGAAACTTCCCATACAGTCACATTAGGCCCCACTTATTAATATTAGAAGCGGCCCCATGAAGAAAAACTTTGGTCATGGCTAATAAACGAGGTCAAAGGTCATATTTGCAATAAAGCGTGATTTCACCTATAAATCACATTTAAATAATTTTTATTCGTACGTTTATTGATAGATATTGACAATTATGAATGGATCTATGGATTGTCCTCGGTTATGTTACTGTTCACATCGCTTTTATTATTGCAGATATCGGTACAGGCGCAGATATGTATGCATGGGAGCTTAACATTTACATCTGTTATTGGAACACCCTTGTTTACACCCACCCTTTGTGAGCTCAATGCAAGCATCCTCAGCTTCCGGTTGCGTAGTCTTCGGTCAAACAATTGACCCAAACCTTTGTTTGCAAAATAGCGCGATATAAATGTTGCCTAACTGCTTCCTGGAATTAAAAAATGTGAGTTTTGAATAATTTGATGAGTTGTCGGTCATGACTTACAAGAGTAGATGGAAGTGTCTCTATTTGTCTGCACTTTTTCGTGAATAGGTTCATCATCGTTTCGTTCAGTGTTGAGTTTTTGCCATACCACATGCACATGACAGTAAACTTTTCAATTTGAGGTAGTAGAATGTCATCAATTTGTGTCTTCTCAAGGTTCGTTACCATATTAAAGAGTAAAGTGATATCAGGCATCTTTGTCCACATGTCCCAGGCCGACTTTTTTCCTCTAGAGAAGAAACTGGAGACGGCATCACAACCAGTGAATGAATGAAAAAATGGAAGTGATTTGTACATTGCGGTTCCCAACTCTGCATAGATCAGATAAAATTGCCAAAGCTACAAAGCAATTTATAAAATGGTAAATACAATAACAGTAAAAAATTGTTTTTATTGAGTCGTGTCGCTTAAAATATCAATTTGAAATTTTCAATTGTTATAACTTTGCCATAAATAATAAAAAAAACATCTCTGAAATAAAAGTTTATAATTTTTTAAACAAAATAATACAAAAAAATTTTAGACTATCTTCATTTTTTAGCGAGTTATGATTTTTTGAAGCTGTAACTATCATCCCCTACCTTCTAACCTCCCTAACTCTGTTAATTTTAATAATACGGAAAAAAAATTAAGGACCATTTTTGTGTAAAATTTACAGTTCTACAACTTTGATTGACAATTTTTTTGTAGCTTTTCACTATCATTTTTTAAATACTTCAGACCAAAAATTCCTGTACTTTCCTCAAAATTCGCATTTAAAGGTCTATTTTCTTGGACTATTTGTTATATAAGGGGAAGAATGAATAAAAAAGGGCACCCGGTTGGCATACGCTATGTATTTTATACATGTTAATGGTTACTTAATAAAATTTGAGTAAGAAGCGTGAATTGTGTTCTGTTTTTATTTTATTATTTTCTTACACAAGTTACCCCTTGTGGAGTGAAAAAAATACTTAACTTTAAACTATAATTACTGGCTAATTATTTTGTAGGGCCGCTTTAATAACATACCAAAATATCCTAGAGAATGATTTTGCCAAGTTTCAACTTTTCTTCCCTTCTGTAACTATCAGCGTTATTTTACAAACCTAGCGTCTCGGCTATTCAGTTAATTTTACTTTTGTATTGTCATCTAAAAACATATCTCAAAACTCTTTTTAGAGCTTTTTGAACGAACATTTAAAATATCGAAGGCTTTATTTTATAACAAAA
The DNA here is from genome assembly GCA_036250285.1 of Pyrocoelia pectoralis. Classification (NCBI taxonomy): domain Eukaryota; kingdom Metazoa; phylum Arthropoda; class Insecta; order Coleoptera; family Lampyridae; genus Pyrocoelia; species Pyrocoelia pectoralis. Next base: position 26,582,759 of record CM070075.1, read on the forward strand.
CTGAGCAGTAGCTGACGCATTTTCAAACCTGGGTAATGTAGTATTACATACTTAAAAACACATAATACAGAAATACAATTAATTTCTATTTAAATACTGTGTTAATAGAGTTACCTTTTCTTTACTTACACGTTCTTGCTCTATTTCTAATTGCCGCTTTCGAAAAGCATCTATAATTTTCTTTTTATTATTGGATGCAGTAGAAGTATCACTGTGATCAATAGTAGAACTTCGGGACAGTTCCTCTGACACATTATTGGGTCGTTCTGGGTAAAGTTTCAACAACATTTGGTAAATGGACAGTTTTGTCATTTATCAGAATTTCCTCCATTATGTCGAAATACTGCCAATTTGTACGACCACGACCTGTTCTGATGCTTTTCTTATTGTCCTTTATTTTGTTGTATATACTTTTCATGTTACGTAATTTTTGATCCACCATGTTAGCATCTACTTTATATCCATACATTACCATTCTCCTACTAATACGTTCCTAAATGTTCCTTTTTTTTACTTTAGGATTACGAAAGTTACTGTGTTCTTTTGCAAATTCATCTAAAAATCCAATATTTCATTTGGTCATCATTTAATTGAAGTATTTCATTTTGCAGATTCTCTCCTTCACCACTTGATTCCTCAACATCTTGAAAGGTATTAGAAATTGACTGTGGGTTGGGGTTTGCTTTATTTGATGTTGATGGTTACCTTAGGATGTCCCTGTTTGTGTCTATTCGAGAACATGATGGTGCATCTAACTGTTTTTTTGCTATGTACAAATATATATCTTATTTATAAATTTATTAAGTTTCAAAACCTTACCATTGAGATTTTTGCGTACAAGTTGATTATTTATGATTGCATAATCTTTTAATATTACAAATTTATTCATGTTTTTGGGAAGAATAGGTTATGAAAACAAATTTCTAGGGCTCACGGCGTGTATGTGTATCATGTAAACTACCGTTATCGGTGAATAACCACAACCGGAAAATATTTTACGTTGAGTTGTTTAGTAACCAGGGTTGCTAAAACGTACCGTTCACCGCATTTTAGTTACTAAACATACTAAATTGTTTACAGCGCTGAACGTGCCATTGTGTAGTCGTAAGGTATGGCTAAATCTGGATAATATTTAAATGGACTAGTAACGCCGCTCTAGCGGAATTCAGTTGCCCCTAGAACGTAATGAACAGTCATAAGCCTGTATTACTACAGAATGATTTTCAGGTACTATGAGCAAAACAGATAGAATGTTGTATTTTTAGTTTATATTCTCATAAATATTACTTAAAATATACACTTAAATACACACAAAAATACAAATTGTTAAATTAATCAAGCCTTACATTTCTTTTTATATTTCAATTTATTTAGCTTCCATTCTAACCTAACTGGTCAAGCAATGAAGTAGATTGTGTTTTCCCTTGAATAGATTGGACAAATTTAAGTTAAAAGTTATAATATCAACAACTTTTTCACCTAAATCATGTTTTTCGCAATTCAATATACTAAAATTGATTTACATAAAATAAACTTTAAATATTTCTTTAAATTAAGTAAATTACAATATCTAGGTATTATAATATAATAATAATAATATTCTTTATTGTGTTACAAATGTGTCTAAGCCCAAAACACTCGTCAGACCATACACATCTATAGATAAAAATAGCTGTAAATATACAAACAGTCTATATTATACATTCAAGTTTACATTTAAGTTAACAATTGCACAACCGATACTGCCTCGCTTCAATTATTTCTGAAAGTACATCGCCATCAGAATGTGTTAAATTGTTTTTACAATGTACACATTGATTAGACAACTGTAATGCTTTTTTACTACAAAACCAGCAATACAGGGTGTTTCTACTCAAAGTGGACAACGTAATAGAGGGTATAGAACTCGTCAAAACGAACAGGTTTTTTTAGAATAATTTTTTTTCATTTTGGCTTTTGTTTTCGCATGATGGACCCTTTTTTGTTTTTTCCCCAAATAGAGATATCTCCATTATTTGTAGTCGGATGTCAAAAAATTAAAGTTGTTTGGAATCTACAGTTTAATATCTCCGTTTGTTCAAAACTTTTTTACCAAAAATTTACAACAGCAAAAGGGCGGCCATTTTAAATTTTGGAAATTGAATAGCACAAAATCTCTCTACTACTATAATTTAAAATGACCACCATTTTGCTGTTGTAAATTTTTTGTAAAAAAGATTGAGCAAACGTTGTAGATATTAAACTGTTGATTCCAAACAACTTTGATTTTTTGACATCCGACTACAAATAATCTAGATATGTCTATGTGTGAAAAAAACAAAAAAGCTCCATCATTCGAAAACAAAAGCCAAAATGAAAAAAATTACTTAAAAAAAAAGTGTTAAGTTTTGACGAGTTCTAAAACCTCTATTACGTTGTCCACTTTGAGTAGAAACACCCTGTATATGCAATTACAGATTTAGAAATGAAGTTGGGTTACTAAAACTAGAGCACCTCAAAAACACACCTAACGATTCGTAATGAACGTATTTTTCCAAAAAATGGAAACCCGGAAGTGACAAAAATGAAAAATTGTTACCAATTTTTGGGGAAAAATGGGAAAGAATGAGTCCTAGACCGGAACTTAAAAAAAAGAGCGGGAAGAAGACAGTTACAGTGAAAAACGAGAGAGGACGCTTATGACTAATATCTTAATTATGTGCTACCCCTTTTTTTTGTAGTTTCGGGGGTGCGATACAGAACTTTCCACTTTCATGTTGGTTTTTGCCACAAGTGCAACATGCTTATACGATAATCTATTTTTTTCAATTGTTAATTAAAGTTTTAATTTAATCAAAGTTTTTAAATCAAACCCAACTGCTAACAACTAGTATTTGAAAAGATACTTTTATATTAGTAAATTCAGTCAATCTATTCGATTGTGCTTTCCAAATTTTGTGATTGCAATTTCCTAGTCAAAGGTTATCTCATAGGTAACATAAACGGTTAGGTTAAGTGAATAGCGACGCATAGTTAATTTTTGATGAGAACATGATAATGGTTACGGAACTTAAAAATATGTAATATTGTTTCAAATATTTATTTAAAAAAAAATGAACAAAATTGAAAATAAAGATTACATTCTGATAAACATAAAATAAAGTAACACCTTCGTAAAAGTATTCTTAGTCTAAATTAAACTAAAATCTTTGTATTTTTCTTAATATTGTTTAAATCATATCGTTTCACCTGAAAAGGCCCTGATCCTATGAGATTTATCGGCCCATAGAACAAAGCTTTTCTTAACGTATTGTATGTCTGGTGTTTTCGGCCAAAGGAAATGATCTAAATCTTGTTTCAGAAATTTGACATTGAAGCCGTCTGATTTAATTGCAATTACTCTTCCTAAGAACCATCCTTCATCATAAGAAACGGTGTAATATTTTTCAGTCTCAACTTGAAAGTCTAGACCTCGGTCTAGATCCAGATCAACTGTTCTTTTCTCTGATAATACTTCGACATCAGTCGAATCGTCATATATGATTTTTTCATCATTCTTCGATTCCGAGGTAGAACTATCATCCGTTGTTTTTTGTTTTTTGGTATGTAATTTATTCAAGGTGTTTGTCAAAGATTGGAAACTAACTTTGCGTTTCGTGTTAATATAAAATCTTCTTAATCTGTCATTGCTGACTTTTCCTTTGCCTTCATCAAGGAGCCAACAATAGAATGATTTTTTAATTGCTTTTTCTTTATTTTCTAAAATTACCTTAAGGAAAGGACTTTTGACTGATGACAGATCTATACTTTGATCTTTGAAATCTATATCCTTTTCTACTTCGCAATTTTTTTTCGTAAAAATTTGATTACCAAATTTAATCAAATTTTTACCAAGATGTTGATACATGCCATTTTTGATTTATAATTTTACGTTATAACTCAATACCTTTCAATTTACGTTCTAATTCCCTTCAATTCACCCTTAATGCCTCATCAGTTCCTTTTAATTCCTCTCAGTTCCCTTCAATTCCTCGTAGTTCTCATCAATTCCCTCTAATACCCCTCAGTTTCTTCAGAATTCCCAGTAATTCCCCGGAAGTGTACACCTTAATTCCCCAGTGACAGGCCCCTTGACAAAGGTCACATAAAGCCATTCGAACTGACTTAAAGGAGTGACGAAAGATGTATATTTAATTGCCATCTTAACATGGTGGAAACCATTTTGCAAATGAATACTGTTGTAATACTGTTTATCCTTCAACCTATCTAAGTGGTCATCAATAACTGGGGTAGGGAAATGATCTCGAATTGTGATTTTATTGAGCTCCCGATAATCGCAACACAATCTAATTTCGAAAGAACTAAAATACAAACGCGCGAAATTTAAAATTGCAGATAGGTACCTGTAAATTTTTAGAAAATTAATGTTTTATAAAAGTAGGTATATAATTTGGCTTTATAAAAAACAGTATAAATAATGGAAATTATATTACAATATACTTTACAAATTAATATATAACAAACTTAAACAGTGAAACGTTATTATAAAAAAATACAATTACTTAAAAAACTAAATTAATAAAACGACTTAAAACCTCCCCTTAGACAATGATATTTAATAAATCCAAATTTAATGAAGCGAAAGATGAAGAGTTTATGTTTTTTTATAAGTAAGTACCCGAAAGTACTAAAAAGCCAGCCCCATCAACGGCAAAAACTGACTGATAATTAAATTAAAGGGATTAATTAGGCATTCAACTCCTCGTTTTTGATTAACGTAGGGGAATCCTAAAATAATCCAAAGGGAGCAATCACCTTGTTATTTAACCTTAAACTAAGGTGTGCAATGAGCATCATTTAAATTCGACTTAATTAAAAATATATGAAAGTGATTAACAAGCGACATGTTTCGAGGCCATCCGGTCTCATTCTCAAGCTTAATACAAGAAACTACATGAGTAAGATGATCCAAAAAGTGATGTCTACAAAACGTAAAATTAGAAATTAAGAAACATGTGGTTCAAATACACTCACCTGAAGGGGCAGAACAGTTACATTTTAAAAATTATAGATGAAACATGATGTAAAAATTAAATATACATAACACTAAACAAATTTTTTTTACGTGAAATTTAAAAAATCGTAAATATTAACAAAAGTACGAAAAATAATAGCAGGAAATAATACACCGCTAAATAGGTTTTTTGTCGAGAATTTGATGGTAAATAAAAATACAGGGTGTTCCATTTAAAATATTCGTATAAATTCTATTCAAAGTTCACAAAGTTTGAATTCTCATTTTAAACACTCGGTATAAAATTAATCCCGATTACGAGCAGTGGGACACCCTGTATAATTGAATAAAATTCTCCACTGTTTTGATGAAATTTGTTAAGGTAGGTGGAGTAAATTCTTTTCCACTTTTGGTAACAAATTTCATTTTTTTTAATAAGAGAATGGCCTCTTGCCAAAATGTAATGTGTTTGGAATTATCTTCGACTGGTCTTCTCAATTCTTTAATAGCCATTCCAACTGAATTTAGCGAATCAAAAAGATTGTCAAAAAATTCAAAACATTTTGCAGTGTCCACAGCACTCTTATCTAATTGAAAGCACTCTCCATCAATATTTACCATGGTTCCTGAAATTAACTTATAATAAAAAATGTATAATGCATTATTTAACTAACCTGAAAGTGCCATTACATTTATGGCAACAGCAACTGTTCTGCTCAAAGCCTGTGTACAAGAAGACACCTTCATTTTATAAATTTTTTGGGGATTGGCGTGGGTATCATTTATTTTAGGCATCATTCTCAGGCTTCCAAAATATGGGTCCATTTTATATGCTGTATAAAAATGATCCCATTTAGCTCTCATATTCACACCTTCCATTTGAAATAATAGATCTCCTTTTAAAAGATTGTTTCGTATACCCTTTATAAGGTGTGGAGGATCATAAAGAGGAATAATTTTTAATCCTTCTGCATCAAAATAAAAATCGGAGATGTCCATGTCCTCTCCATTCCTTAACTTGTCTGCCCTTGTGTCAGAAACAAGTTTATTTACTGCTGCACAATTATTTGTTCCCTGATCACACACTATCCCACAAACAATTAGTCCTGCTTCCTTGGATTTTTTTACTAAAATCTTGATAGTTTTCACTATATCCATGGTTTTATTCGCCCCAGAAACAAACGCATAATAAATTGGCTGTTTCCAATTACTTTGGATTCCTCGTAACATGAAAACCTTTGATAAAAGTAAATTAAGACCTTATTTTGATTGATTGTCATATTTACCTATACATGATTTGCAATTTTTTGTTTGTTTAAACCCAAGGTCTTCAAATCCCTCGATCAAATCCTCTTTTTGATTATAACTAACATGAGATGCTAAACTCATCTCATCAAATACTAAAAGGCAGTATTTGTCCAAAGGGCTTTGAAATTTGTTTACTTCTGTTTTTAGGACAGTAAAGATAGCGTCGTTAATGCCTGCCCTTATTGGTACTCTATTCAATAACTGCCTTAATGTTTGCTTTGAAGGTAATGCAAAAATTTTTGATAGCAATTTGTATGCCCTTCCACTTTGCTTAAATAGTGCCAAAGCAAAAATTTTGTCTTCTATAGTGAACCTTCTACCTTTCATTTTCCTGTTAGCATTATCCAACTGAGATTCAAAGAATCTTCTGATCACAGGATTGAGTTTAGACGCTACCTCATCAATGTGAGGTTTTTTGCCATACCTTGATGCTAACTCCAGTCTTTCTCGAAAAGTTGACTTTGAACGATTATATCTAATTGCATCTTTCTTTAATTTGCACGGTTGTTTATACAAAATCTTTTTTCTTGGAGTAAGCTGGATGGTCCGTGTTAAAGAAATAGATTGTAACATGCCTCGACGCCCTAAATAAAAAGTGGATTTTTTATTGTTTGTTTTAAGCATGTTAACCCTCCAGTACTAACATGAGTTTTGTAACATGAATACTAACATCGGTCTGTTAAACCGAGATCAGAAAATGCTATTTTATTTTGATTTTTGTTTTTTTAATAAATAAAATTAGGTATTAAAAAAACTATAAACACTTTATTATTTTAATAGTTGTAACATAACATTGGAAATTTAAACTTCTTCAAGTTGCCAAAAGCATGTCCAGCGCATCTTCTACACATTGCGTGAACGTGTTCTAAGAACAAAAAATCGTTAAAAATGCAAATAAACACTTCGCGTTCACACACCGAGTCGGTAACTAAATAAAATGAAGATACCTAGCTGCACGAACACAATGACCTCCTTAACGCAAAGATACGGGGGATAATAGGGGGGGTCCGTCTGCTAGACGGAATGTTAGTACTGGAGGGTATTACATACTGTAATAAACATCTTAAAATTACTCACTTGACTTAACAGGAGTCTGAGGATCACACATGTTTCCAGATGTAGTTGGAAGATCAAAATTATTTAATGTTTGTGTAGATGTACTAGGCTTTAAAACATTGGTTGTGGATGGTGCGTCAATGTTTACACCTTCTTGCACCTCAACTTGTCTTAAACTCGTTTCTACTCTGACTAACAGAAAAATTTATTACATACCTTCTGCTAAATTCCTGCTTTGTAAATTTAAATAACTATATTACATGCATTTTACACAAATAATATAATTAAACTTCATACAAATCAAAAACTGTTGCACATCATCACCTGATAACCATACGAATCGATAACGAAAAACTAGTTTTACAGTGTGACATGCAATGCATTTTGAACTGTACAAGGTATACACAGATACATGCATTTAATATCATTAAGTACCTGGCAAACGTAGCTTTGGATATGCTGTCTGTTATTACGTCCAAAATCTTCCTCGGCAAAATGCAGTCTGCATACTCTATAATTAGAGTAAACTAGGTTTGGTGGCAAATCAAAAAGTGCTTTCTTATTACATAAGTCAAGCCATTTTCTAAAGAGCTCAGGGTATATATTTGAATTTGGAAATCGATGTTTACTCTCCTTCGAGTCCCAACAACCTTCCACGGTACAATAGATACCTGGCATCTAAAAATTATACAAATCAAATTGCCGTCATTTACATGTTAAACTGAAAATTTCAATTGAGAAAATTGTAAGATATACCTGATTTTTATTAACTAAAATGTATGTACTGCTTTCTTACCTTACGATTTGGAGATAACTTTTATTGTCTTTCAACTGTGCCCAAAGTTAAGCCTAAACATAAAACAATCAAAAAACAAATCACCACACCACGTAAAACTGATATAATTTTCTATGCTGATGCAAAATAAAATATAACCAAGTGTTTTATTTATGAATATAACCTATTCGTGCGAACATACACATCTGATACACGTGCTTTGTATCGTAACTTTTCGTGGCTTTTCGTGCGCACTAGCGAATTACAGCGAATTGGAAAGAACTAAAACATGGTTCACGGTCGTTTGTATGGAAGATATTCATCTACGTAGTAATAATTTATGTCTCAGACTAACACTCATCTCAAAATCATCAACAATGGGGTCATTTCCAAAACCTATTAGGTAAGTGCTTTCGTATGACTCAGTTACTTTCACTATGTCGTTACATGTTGTGGGGATTTATGTTCAAATTTTCAACAACATTGGTTTCGGGGTTTACGCAAAAATCATCAATGTATTCAATGTTAAGTATTTCATTGAGAAAATTTGATTTACTCGCCACCCATTCTACCAATACGGTTTCACCTAAACTAATTTTAATGCTTTTATCTGAAATGAAATCTCTACCTAAGATGCTAGCATATGCCATAGTATCGTCCGGTACGACATAAAACTTTAAGCTAATCAAAATATTACTTACCATTATCTTTGTTCTTACATGTCCAAGGATGTGTAATTTCTTCCACTTTCGTGCTTCGAATAATCTAACGGCTTGCACCTTGTCGGTCCTTATTACAAACATCTTCTACATTTCTTCCTTTAACTCGTCCCACTGCATCCTAATTAACTCAGTCCTCGCCAAGTACCAACTTTTTACCTGGCCAATAAATTTTCCTACTGCCAGTAAAGTCATTGTGCGTGTAGGTACCTCGTACGCTTCTAAAATTGCTTGTAGGTACACGTTCTATGAAAGATTCTACGTTATCGGCGTCGACTTCCGGCAACATGGCAGCCAAGTCAGCATGCCTAGAGGGTGTAGCGGAAACTTCGAAGTTAGCTCTAGCTCGTGCCGCCTCTTGTTCTTGTTGAACCATAAGTGTTCTAACCGTAGTTTGGATCAAATCTTCTACTGAAAACTGCATCTGTGTGCTTTCACCACCCGTTGCCATGTTGAATTTTCACTAAATTCAGATCCCACTTCTGATTATCTGAAGGTCGATTTTTATCTGAAGAGCGGTTTTCGTTTATTTACATTTAAAAACTAACTTTATTTTGTCATAAAACAGTTGTAATCGTATTTTCCTAAGTCTAGCTACCTTTTTTACCGACATGCCGGTTTCACGTAATCAGATGCACTGTATTGTTGGTTGCCGAACTTACAGGCATAATGGTCGTTCGTATCTCCTCTTCTTTCTCTTTGTTTGCGCTGCTTTCCGTGCCGAAACCAATCCATCACTCGTTCTTCAAAATCGCGATCCGTAATGTTACGAAAATTACATTTGACGGCCACTGTAAAAAAGAAATTGAACATATAAATACATAAATTAATGGTAAATCGATTTACAATTAATTTATCGCTAATTTAATGTTATCGTGACCTTAAATTTAAGATAAGGAAAATTTTTCTAAATTAAAGTATGAATATTATGAAGGTGTGCTTGTAAAATTATTAGTGTCCGACCGAACCTTCGGCTTCTGCTTCGGCCAAAATAGGCTGAAGTTTTGCCGAAGCCGAAGGTTTCTAGCACATACCGAAAATCAACGAACTATTTCGAAATGCGCTCGAATGCGATGAAAAAGTTACACGAACCTTTGTTTCTAAGAAATGCTGATATTTATGAATATTGGGCTTCTAGTCCATATGCTTATCTGCGTTGAATGAAAGACTCTCAGCCTCCCCCTTAAACCAATGTAATGATGAATATAATTAAATCAGTTATAGTATTTAAGCTGCTAACAATAAGTAGCAGTAGATAAATGTTGACAGTTATAAAGTCTAGAGCGACATGTTTCGGAGCTAAACAAGTTCCATTATCAAGCGATGATTGTGAAGTTATGAAAAACAGATGGCTAAGGGGAATGGATGAAACTAATTAATAAATGGTAACATTATAAATGAATTTTAACATTTTTAGCATTTTTATAACCCCAAACAGGGGCGAAATATAATAATATAATATAATATAATAATGCCACCTTCTTAATTATAATGCAGTTTAACTATTTTACTTAATGACCCTGTTTGGCTTTTTATTACCTGCGGAATGTTTATTTTTTAATTGTGACTTAAGCAGATTAGATAATTCGGTTTCACTGAAAAGATGCGTTCATGACACCTTTCTTTATGATCGGAAGGTATATTTATGTGGTATTTATGTTTTTAACGATCTCAAGAGGAGTTTCAACTACTAAGTTGGTCTCCACGTTTAACAAATTTTCCATTGCAATTGTGGCAGTGATATTTATTGTCCAGTTTATACAGGGTGTTTCAGACCACCCGTACCGGCCAAATATCTCGCGAAATACAAAACGCATTGAAAAAAGAAAAAATATGTCTAAACATTTTTTTAAGATTCTATTGTTTGATGGTAATAGGATGTCCCCACTCCCACCCCCGGGGGGTGGAGAAGGGGTAACTTCGTAATCTTAAATAGCATCCCCCAGTTTATTATGCAGATTTGAATTCTACGTTAACAAATAGGAACTTTTTGTTTGAAACATTTTTTGAAGTTCGTGACAGATGGCGCTATGATCGCCGATAGAAGTTTTTCCGATTACCTATGCTAATTTGATGTCAGTTTTGTTGAGTGACAATCAAAAATGTTAATACTTTGTAAAAGGGAAGAGGGAAGCTTTATTTACCCCCCCCCCCTCACCCACACCCCCACTTCACCCCTAATTTTAGATTTAAACATATCTGGAATGTCAATGTGTTCTTTACTCGTGAAATCAAAGTATTTCAAATTTTTTTTTCTATTTTCCATCAAAGACAAAAAAAATTTACAAAATTTAACTTCTTCAATCGTGGTATTGAACAGTTGTTTAAATCTAAAATGGTTGGGTTTTCTCATCCTAGGTTATGGGCCGTAGGGGTGAAGTGGGGGTGTGGGGAAGGGGGAGGGGGTTAATAAAGCTCCCCTCTTCCCTTTTACAAAGCATTAACATTTTTGATTGTCACTCAACAAAACTGACATCAAATTAGCATAGGTAATCGGAAAAACTTCTATCGGCGATCATAGCGCCATCTGTCACGAACTTCAAAAAATGTTTCAAACAAAAAGTTCCTATTTGTTAACGTAGAATTCAAATCTGCATAATAAACTGGGGGGTGCTATTTAAGATTACGAACTTACCCCCTCTCCACCCCCCGGGGGTGGGAGTGGGGACATCCTATTACCATCAAACAATAGAATCTTAAAAAAATGTTAAGACATATTTTTTCTTTTTTCAATGCGTTTTGTATTTCGCGAGATATTTGGCCGGTACGGGTGGTCTGAAACACCCTGTATAACAAATATTCCGCTACGTATACATTTGAACACGTTTCTAAAGTTGGGTTAACTGAGTGAGGAACTACGTCATCCATATTGGATTGTTGAGGTATTTTCTTTATTTTTTTCAAGAGAGTCTTCAGGATGTACCAAATGTTCGACAGGTCTGTGCATCTCTTCATCAACCAAATCTGCAGAAACTTCTGGGAGAGTTAGCCCTTCCACCTCTTCAGATAGGTACTTCACAATTTCCCGTATCGTATGCCATCTGTAACCTTATATTCATGTTTTGTTGAAGAGCAATTCGACACTGCCGAACCCATGGTGTAGGATTATATCCTACCCTATGTCTGACAACAGAGAAAAAGTATTCTAATCCCCTTTGTAATGTCCTAAGAGCCGTTTCATCAAAGATAGACAAAGGTCGCTTACGTGGATTCGTATTATGCAAAGCTCTGCTATTGAATGCATCGAAAATGTCATTCACCTTCCCAATAAATTCCGAAGTATCTAATGACGTAGTTGATACTAACTGTTTCGTAAGGGTTACTGTTTTTATAGCGGCAGAACCTGTATGGGAGAATATTTGTGCGGCATACTTTACCCGCATCTTTTGAAACGTCGTTGGTGAAATGTGACTCGGTGATATTTTTTGCATCGCTTTCGTGGTGTAGCTTTCCCGGTTAATTTCGTATGTTTTCATACGTCACTCCAGGAAATTGGTTTCCCATCAACACGAAATTGCACTTTGCTGTTCATCACATTATTCCGCAGACTTTTCAGTAAATGAGGTGCATCAAATAGCGTGAAAACTTCTTCGCCTTCTATTGCAATCATCGGTTGTTGTCAATTGGCACCTAATAAGGTCATTGCTTTGCGATTATTAGACCCCTGGTCGCAAACTAAGACTTTCGGTGCGATAAATGTATAACATGCTCTATAATTTTTTGTAATGAGTCTCCATTAACTGGTCCAGCTGACACAAAATATCCCAGAGGAATCCTCCAGTTATAAAGAAGTCCTGGGATCAAGAACACAAGGTAGCGAATTTTGGGCTCCTTCCCAAATGTCCCAAGTCTTCGTAACTTTCAACGATGTCTTCACATTTATTTAATTCCAGCTTCTTCTTTAATGGGATTTCGTCAAATAACACTACACACATTTTTTCTCGGTCACTCATAGTTTTTGCTTTTAGAGCAAATTTTTGCATCAAACTAGTGTTTACACCGGTTCTCAAAGATAATGCAAGTTCCTTTTCAGAAGCAGTCCAATGTTTCCTGTATTTATGTGAAACTTGCATATTAATGAACGTTTTAACTGCGGAACTTCTGTATTTCAAAGTATCGTCCAAAACAGCTCCAATAGAAAATCTGGTAACCTTTTTTTAAACGAATTGTACGAGAAGTTTTTCGCTTTCAATTTTTATCTTAAAATATCTTACTTTCGCTGCAAGTACTTCACATCTGTTTATTAGCAGATCCTGAGTAGGTGATGGCATTTATAAAATTCTTTCACTGATTATGGAGTCTTGCTGTCGTGTTACTTACATGTGAACTGTCTCTGCACTTTTCCATTCTTGCAGCAAATTTCGGAAGACCTGTCAATCAATAAAAAAGAAATGGATCTTAAGTTGGTGACTGGGTAAGCGTTATCTGTAACCCATAATCGCCAGTCGACTATCAGATAAAGGCAGAAACACACCCCAACGCAACTATTTTTAGCACTTTATCGAAAATACACTTAAACGACATGGAGAGTGGCGTTCTTCATCTGAGCGTAAAGTTATGTGGAAGATGCAATGGCTAGTAAAATCGACATTAACGGTGAAAATAACTAACGCTAAGGAAAACTTATGCAACAAAATAGTATACAAGTGAAAGTAACAGAAAGTAATATTGAAGCTATTGAAGGTCAATTTTCTATTCTTAGTACGTCTACGTTAAATAACCCTATTCTCAATAATTGTTACTTAGATTGCATCATCATTTTTTTCCTATTTTCAGCAATAACAACGAATAACGACAGTTTGTACCCACCAGTTTGCGAAAGCAATATTACACTCGGTACTGTCGGCCGAAAAAATATATACACTCGAGTTTAAAGCTGAATAAATAAATAACCATTGGGCCAATTGGTGTAAATTTAAAATTCAGCTTAAGGACCATCTACGACTCTACGACCGAACGATGCAAGTGCCAGTTGTGTGGGGGTTGCGATGCAATCGCTAAGTTTAGAGGTTCATACAAACAAACGTACTGAGTAAAATTGTACGAAATTGTAGTATGTTGTAAATGAAACCTTTTTAAATACGAGTGTAAAATTTTATTATCAAAATTTGATGTGTGTAAGTTCCGGGTATTATGCTCAAATGTCAAAGGAACAATTCATATTTCTCCTATTCGCTCTGGAAAAAGTATTAAAGTTAATTTATGTTATATCCCAACAACTGCAGTCACCTAATTTAGACCTGGCTTCGGCAACGGAAATGATCCGTAGTGCGAGAACGGAACTGAAAGAAATGAGGAGTCAAGAATGTTATGAAGCGCTGAAGAAAAACACCCATGATTTGGCGAACTCTTTTGGAATTTCTTGGAAAGACCATAGGCACACGGAGCCGCCGAAAAAACTGTCACATCACTGTTGTCATCATTGGGGCAAAAGGAAAAACCTGACTTAAAACGAGTCTTCTTGTCAATTATAGACCGCATACTCGTGGAATTGGACCGTCGTTTTACTGAAAATGAAGGAATATTACAAGCATCAGTGTGCTTTCAACCAAAAAGCTCTCACTTCTTAAATGAAGAACTACTGCAGCCTTTTATAAAAAATTACGAAAATTTTCTAAATCTTTCTCTTTTAGACATGCAGTTGGCGCTGGCAAAAACATACGTTCTGAAGCATCCTGGTAATCCGATTACACCCGCCGATTCGCTAAAGACTCTTATTAAGCTGCTTGAAGCCTTTTCAGAAATTATCAAGCTTTTCAAGATATACCTCACACTGCCGATGACAACAGCAGAAAACGAACGCTTCTTTTCAGACCTCAAGCGCGTAAAAATTATTTAAGAACTACATCTGGCGATGAACGTTTACAGGGCCTAATGATGATGGCCGTCGATGAAGAAAAGGTTAAAAAAATTTACTTAAATGAATGTGTCGACGATTTTGCCAAAATGAGGCCTAGACGGTACCCCTTAAATCCTTAAAACATTGAGGGTAGTTTGTAGGTACAATAGGTACGTTAATTTTAGTTTTATTTTGTATTCTACTCTATTTACATGTATTATACATTAATATATTTATAATGGCTCAATCTAGAAACGTTTCTTTAAGCTTTGTACACAACCTCTGTTTCATATACGTCATGCGAACCTAGGTAGTAGGCATACATCATAAAAGAGAGGGAAAGTAAAAACTGGGAATTAGAAAAAAGTCATCACCTTGCCCCTCTCAAAGAAAACTTGAAATGACGCCCCTGCAATGGCTGCAACCGTTTATGAACAGAAGTATGGAGACGTACCTGCATGTATATTATCGTAGATGGCACCGCATTGTTGTCAGAGAAAAACATGATTCATCATTCGGCCCCGCCGGTGCCGGTCCGTTTCGCCACGGGTTTCCCTAATTAAAATTTTAGATGCCAATTCACTAGTAATATCTCTAGCAACATTATCTACCGATATCAGCAGTGGCGTAGAATAACGAAGTAATAAAGTGATTATAAATTCCATCCTACTATAACATCTTTTAAAACTACAATTCCAGTATAAAGTACAAACGTTCTACATTCAGTGGCTTTGCAGCAAGATATTTCTGATAATGCACGTGGTTTACGATTGAATTCACAAGATATGTGTTGCTTTAAATCTAATAAAATAATGTTGAGATATTTGATTTACTTGTCTACTTGATAACCCAACAAACATGCTGACGTCCCTAGGATGTCCTTAGGATGACCACCTACGGATGTGCCGACGTCCCTAGTAAATCCGTTTTTTGCCGACCGACATCTGTGGGATAGTTACAGGACGTCCGTATGTTACAAGTTTGTACATCCGTAGTGCATTCCGCCACGGGCGTCTACTACGGACATCTTTGGGATGTTCACTGGCGGACTTGCTTTGTACTATTTTTAAATATTTTGTCAACTCATTCCCAGTGTATCAATGTTGACATACGATGTTGCAAAATAAAATAGGCAGCAAACATTTGAGAATTACTAGACATATCATTAGATTTATGTAAGTATGTTTAAGAATTATCATTACTACTTACTTCTGCTTATCAAACAAGGTGCTACTATTAAACATACCCAATCATTATCAGAAATAAAATATAATGCAATTGTAATAAGATTGTAAGAGTATAATTATGTTTGGAAATATGATTATATATACAATTAAACAAATCATGTTTTTGGAGGTTTATCTAATCTTTCCTTACATCTCCTCAGCCAATTTTTCATGCATTCTTCAAACGCCTTGCTGGCTTCTTTTTTAAATATTATTAGCCCCGCACTTTAAATAAAATATTATCACCAATGTTGTAGAATGAATAAAATTAACTTACGGATTATAACTTGCACAATAAGCAAGTTGGAAAATTCTGTTTTTTGCTTCAACCCCATCCAGCTATATTTGGATCCAACTTCATTGGATATGATCTTCGACATCGCTCTTTTAACAAATTCTGTTACATTCTTTCCCCCGATTTTCGATACTTCATCAACCTTAAAAATAGGTGATATCGTTCAATCATTGTAAGTATAAAAAAGTTGCATATTTACGAAATCATGTAAATTGTCTTCTTTTGTTAAATGGTTTTCCAATTCTTGTAGGGTTTCTTCATTTTGAATCGGAAAATCATACAACGTGAATATTGATTTATTTTGAACTATTGTATTGTCTAACTAAACGTATAGAAGCGCTTGGATTAAATGTTGTTTTCTAATAATCTGACGAAAGTATTCAATAAAAACATTTATACTTTTTTCGGCCATGTTTGGTGTAGATTTTTCTACGTACTTGAGTACCTGAAGAATCTAAAATAATTTGGTATTAGTTTTCACTGTTTTCAGATTTTATAAGAACTACATAGATTTAAATTTAAATACTAACCGGACATATGATTGTCATTTACAGACGTTGCTGATGATGTTGGTGTACTACTAACAGTCTTCTTGTTGTCTGGAAGTTCTTGGGCAGTTATTACCTATAAAAGCAAGTTTAAATTTCTAAATTCGAGAGTAATAATTGTATTAGCAAACCCGAATTATGCGATCCATCACATAGAGATTGAACAGTTGAGCAATTGGGGGGGGGGGGGGGGGGGGGGGGGCGTACATTGTTTTCTTTTTTCTTTGTGCACTGGCATATCTAAAGAACAGAAAATTACATTTCAATTAAGGTCAACTAGGGGAAGTGCGTACTACTTTTTTCAAAGTTCAACTTTGTTGTCAAAATTTTTCTACAAATAATCAATGGCATATTTTATGTATGCAATGTACAACCTTTTCGGTTGCAGCTGATCACTTGATATTTTCTGTTGATGATTTTTAAAAGTTCTGTTAGGTACTAGTACGCACTTTCCTACCGATGGAGGGTAAGTGCGTAACAGGTCCGTAACTTCGTATAAGAACGTAGTATACGGTCAGCTGGGTAAGTGCATAAAATACAATGAAAATATTGATAATGGGCGCTTGCAGAAATTAAAAATTTTTATTGTGTAAAAAGTTATAAAACAAAACAAATTTGATTAATAAAAAAACTATATTAAAACATAACAAAATAACTCAAATAAGAGCAAAACACTACTGTATGTTATAAGTTGAGAATCCTACTGAAAAAATCACTTCTCCTCTACGTCCTGTGATTGGTTTTGGTAAAATTCAGATTATGTCATCCTCAATGACATCGGCAATGTCTTCTTGAGCGGGGTGTACTTGTTGCCTTTATCAGTTTTACGTACGTAATTTGAAGGCATCGTCTCCTGTAAACAAATATTTTGTTAATTTTGATTGTGGGGGAAGTGCGCAACTAAAAAAATTTACATGTGCGCACTTTCCCGTTTCCAACTTTTTGGAGGTAAAGTGCGTAGGTCATGTTTTTTTCTAATACTAATGTCGAAATAGAAAAATAAGTAGGTGGCTTAATACTTCAATCAAAGCTACATAAGAGTTTATATTCAAACTTACCTCGACACATATATAATTGCAGATGACAATGGATT
The DNA here is from genome assembly GCA_036250285.1 of Pyrocoelia pectoralis. NCBI lineage: Eukaryota > Metazoa > Arthropoda > Insecta > Coleoptera > Lampyridae > Pyrocoelia > Pyrocoelia pectoralis. The sequence continues at coordinate 26,600,611 of CM070075.1, forward strand.
GAACAAAACACTACAAACTTGTACCCTATAAATTTTTAGCAACCAAACCTATGCGCACATGTAACTTACGTCTTCAGGACGACGAATACCGTCATCTCTTTGTGGATTGTTAAAACATGTTTAGCTGGGTGTACCACCTGATGCACATATTTCTGCATACAAAAATAAGAAAACTACAGCATACTAACGCACTTACCCGACTTACGCACTTTGCCGACTTGACCTTATCTTAAAGTATTTTAATTACTTTTCACTAATCGGAGTGGTGTAGCTAAAATGGAACTTATTTCTTCTTCTTCTTCGTCACTTGAATAAACTTTTTGAAATCTCTTTCTTTTCTTGTTTTTCCCTTCATTATCAGTGTTTAAATCAGATTCAATTTCTGCGCGTTTTTCTTTTTGCCGAGCGACTTGATAATCGCCTGAAATAAAAACGCTTACAATAATATATGTCACTATGTTTGAATACCTACTGTAGGAGCCATTTCTAAATACTTTAACTTCATATAAGGGCCAGCTAAACTATGAGGTTCGCATTTTTTTATTGCCTGTATTAAACGATCATTAGGGTAAGATGACCAAAACCATTGTGACTTTTCAATCCAATTTGCTGGAACTGCCTGAACACTATTGTCTTCAACAAATTTTACAATAGTCCATGTCTTCTCCATTATTTATATATATTTATTTAACAGACTATCTGCAAATTTAAAGAAAAGTGTGTTAATGTACATTATTATGCATGTTATGTTACTACATACAACAGTGCATGTAATAAAGGTAAAATTACAAATTGATCATTGTAATCCAATTTCATGCACTTATACAATACTTCATTAATACTCCAACTGCTCACAGGCCCAGGGTTACTAATTAAGTAAATATTTAAATCTGATGATTTACACGAAGAAGTGTAGAAGTGGAGTAATGTAATTTTAAGTGTTTTAATAAGTGCCACTTGGGTAATATTGTGCTGTATTGACCAACCAATTAAAAACTGTTGTAAAAGTTGAACATTGTCTTCAGGAGGTGGATTGCAACGGAATGTATTATTTTAATTGATGTCTGATTCATATTCAAGACAGGAGTCTGATGAATTAATCGATAAAGGTGATGGTACATTTTTTAACCCACAGTTTCATTGAATCATTTTCAGGTCGATGATCATCAGGTTGTAAAGATATGGAGGATTCGTCACTAAAATCTAAGCATCCTTCAGATATATTGATTGTTCGATCATTACCTTTTTTTTGCATTTCTATAGGTTTTTCGTGACACTTTTGGCATATTGTATTGAATAATGCGGGAAAATATTCTAAAACAAATACCTTTTTAGTGTAAAGATTCCAATAAATTATCCACTTATACCTACATAAATATGAATTTTGAATAATTCAAATAACTGTAAAAATCGTTAAAATCTATCATTACAGCTTACAAAGAATTACTCAAATTAGTTTTGTGACAAAAATCTCAGAAATCAATCGGTAATATGTATAAGATTTCCCATGACGAATAAACTTTTGAAAGCATGCGGTGAATTATGGTTGAAGTATAAATAATGTGGTATAGCGTCACCTTAATAAGAAAACTGCCTAACTCCGTTTTGGTAAATTTTACAGTTTTGACAATACAAAACTTGCCGTAACCGTTAGAATATTTATTATTTAGTTAACTCAAAACGAACTGTAATTTAAACAAATTTTAAAATGTAGCAATTATTTTTGAATTTGAATTAAGCGGTTTTAGTTACGTTGGCTGCAGTGGTTAGCCCGAGGAGAAACGAGTAAAAACGATTATTATTAGGAGAAGAAAATGAACGTTGTTTTTGTGGCGAATTATTTTTTAATTTATCCTGGCCATCCTTTACTAATTTTCAGAAGTGGGAGTGGGAAGTGAATTTAGTGATTAGTTATTTGAGGAACTGTATTTCTGTATTTGAGTGAACATGTCGACCGAAGAACGTGCAGGTGTTGAAACACGTGGAGAGTTTAACGTTACGTTAGAAGAATTGGTGACTACAACTGTGACAGCAGTAAATTTTAATGATTCACAGCGTATTAATAACAGTGAGATGCAAAGTTTGATACAGCATTTTAGTGGAAGTTCGGAAGAAAATATAAATTAATGGTTTAAAAGAGTGGACCAGGTACAGGAGCGTTTTAATGTGGATGAAAACAAATTAGTGTTAACTGTTGTTACGAAACTAAAAGGACATGCATTGAATTGGTTTCACAGTAAACCTGAATACGTTACTCTGGGGTATAGTTAACGGGACCATACGTCCCGTTTTGAACGGGACCGTCCCTTTTTTCGGTACTCCGTCCCGGTGTCCCCGAGATAACCCTCGGGACGCAAAATTGTCCCGTTTTCACAAACCGCGCGGAAATTGGCTTACTGGGTAGGTACTAATATTTTTGCCTGAATATACTAAAAATACACTAAACAAATTTAAAAAAATACCGGAAATCTACATTATATAATTTTTTATGTAATAACTAATAAGTATATAATATCGGGTGATTCTCTAATACTGATGACAGTAGTGTTTTTACTAGTGCTGGCAAAAATGTCGAACGAGTCGATTAATCGATTCGTTCGAACACGATTAGTGAACGATTTCCATTGGCACAGAAATCGATTAATCGCGATTTTAGACTAATCTGCGATTAATCGATTTTTCCGATTTTCGATTCTTCCAGGAATCGATTAATCGATTTTCTATTTTCACAATTTTTGCCAGCACTAGCTTTTACGGTGTTGAATTGGCGAGTTGAACTGCTCCTGTCGAGAGCAGTATATGGAAGAGCACTCAGATTTTAATATTCCTTATATAAGCTAACCATAAGAAACGAATTGTTGATCGATTTGAAAATTGTTTAATTAGCAGAGAATTATGACTCCCCGTTTTCCAGATTTAACTCCGTTATATTTTTTCTGTTCAACGTTTTTCGAAACCGTCTCGATACATTGAACGAACTACGAGCAGCAATTCCTGCGGAAACTTGAAAGAATTACACCTGCAACTCTGCAAAAAGAGTTGGACAATATGAGAGCGGAATTGCAACAATATGAGAGCGGACCTAGCAACGCGGAGAGGGAAGGGGAAGAGAAGCGTGTGATTGCATTATTTTATTCATTTGATACTCGCGTAATATTATTTGTAGTGGTAACTAACTTGAAGTTTTTTGTTTTGGTATCTTATTTCACTATGCCGAAACGCAAGTGTACGTTCAATGTTAATTTACAAGCAAAATACCCGTTTATTAAGCAAAGAAATACTGCCTACGAAGTGAGATGCGAAAAGTGTCGTACAGAATTTAGTATTTCTCATAACGGTGCCGGTGATATTGAACAACATTTAAAGTCTGAGAAACATAAAAATGCCGATCGTGCTGCCGCTTCAAGTTCTTCATAGTCCATGTGCCAGACCCATCAGTCATTATAATTTGGGGGGACTGAACGAAACTTATACCACTTGTTCCTGTGATCATTTGGAGCAAAAAAGTCGGGGGGGGGGGGAGGGGGGCATCATGAGGAGGTAGCTTTCAGCAATGGCGGCCATTCAAAATGGCCGACGACTGTAAATCTTTGTATTCAATTATCTCGGAAGAAAGTGGACCTATCTTGAATATTTTTTTTCAAACTGTAGTCTATTTTACTGGCTATGTTTTTGTTCGTTATATCTATGGCCGGAAAATCGGTATTTATTGGGGGAAACTAAAAAAACCAAAAATTAGGTTTTTAGATATTTACGTTTTGCAGATTATTGGACTAACGGTTGGGTATATCGAAAAAATGCTTAGATAAAGGTTAGAGAAAAACATCTCACCTTTCAAAATCAAAAAAGAAATTGAAGATCGGATCAATAGGACCTGAGATATTAACATTCAAAGCGGGCGGAGCGGGGTTGAGCGCGTTGACCGAGTGCTCAATGCCGCTTAGCGGGAGGCAGACTTGACTGCTCTTTATTTATTTCCACCATCAGTGATCGATTTATCACTACATAACTTTACATGACCTACTAATACACACTATTTGCAACGTGATTATGATGATCAACCACCATTTATAAATATCATTAACAATTATATAATTTATCTGGGAAATGGGTATAAATAATTATCAACTCATACTGTGAATGTTTTATAGTTCGATTTTGAACATACACAATGTAGCCAAAAGTACAAACGAATACACACGCAGCTATTGTTCTATGTCTTAACAAATTTGAATTTAATCTTCTTCACTAGAATCACTGTTACAATTACTGTAATTGTACTCTTCTTCATCTGCTGTTGCTTCGGTACACCCCTTGCACCCACAGCTCTCGGTGCATCGAATTTGTGTCGCTAAGCACGAGCAAGTTTCTGGTGCACATTTGCTCTTGCAGTGGCACCGCAAAAAGGAAAGTATGCACTTCGGTGCTGGCGCAGGCCTTCCATCCACTTGACAGATAAGTTATTCGATATGTCCTTTTCCCACCCATGAGCAAAAGGGTCCGGAATTAGTGGTTTGGTTTCAGGCTTCTGAGCCAAATTCCGGCCTGGTAGTTGGCGCGTTTATTGTGTTGTCTCAAGGTGTCTTTACAAGGAGGCATTTGGAAGCTCTGAATTTGCCCCTCCTTCCCTCTGAACATCTGGTAGCGCAACTCATCAACAGATTTAATCTTGCATTTTGGGGCATACAACTGGCAGACAAATTCTTCTATGGTGTCATCAACTTCATTAGGTAACACCCATTCTCTACCTAACTTGCTGAACGCTTCAATAAATCGTTGTTCGTTTTTGCACAAAAGTTTAAATCCTTTAATTTTTCCCTGCCCGGCAAAGGCACTGACTGTGTCACAGCCAGACCAGCAATAATACCCAATAAGAGCTGTAACAAGTTGTTCGCCTAAGGCAGATGCTATCTGGGAAACTTGAATAATCTTTAAAACACTTTTGTTTCTCTTCACAATACATAAGATTTTGCTTTTTATAGTTTTGCATAAACCTACAGCCAGAACTAATACATCTGTATCGTTCGAAAAACAAAGAACTGATTTATATAAGGTAGCGGCGTTCTTTGCATGCAGCATCATTCTGGAATCAGCTTCTTGCGTGCAGAACAGATCAGGAACAGTTTCGCTCCCAATAGACGTGATCCTGAAGCAGATTTCACCAACTGTTGCGAAGATTTCATGAGTTCCAATTACCTTTTTGAATTTCTCCTCTTTCCAGCTGCCAACAAAGAATTTTATAATTTTGTTTTTACTATCGCCGTTCCTCCAACAAAATACTTTATGGCCACCCTTGATTTTAGTAAATTTAATTCCTTCAGCGGTTCCTCTTTTTTCCCGCTCCAATGATTTGATGGAAACCTCTCTATAGTCATCAAATACTATGTCTACTCTACAGCAACTCCGACCTATATTAAAAACCTGCTTGAGAAAAATTGTTGACAATTCGTCGAACGTTTTTTGTTCCCCTTTAATGGACTGAAGTACAGCCATTGCATCAATGATACAGACTGAATCTTTTTCCGGTAGACTCGCAGGGGTGGTGTATTTTTGCAAAAAATTGCCAAACACTGATTTGCAGTTTTTCTTCAAAGAGCCATCAAAATTTGCAAGAGTCCATGGAAACGGTGCTAGAGGATATTTGAACACTTCCTTCATGTCAAGTTGTTGGTTTTCAGCAATATGTCATTCTACCGAATAGATTTCTGTCGCATTCGAGGATTACTTCTTTGTTCCCGACCTTAGTTGTTTTGCTCTTCATTGGTTTACTTATCTTCAGACCCACCTTTTTAATAGGTTTATGAAATCCTTCTCCTTAGCTAGCCGATAAGCTCTTTTCCCTTTGTTTTCCGAATCAATGAGATCAGAAGCTGTTGCTTCATTAACAGATATTCCAGTAGACAAATGTACAATATCTGAAGGGCTCTTTATTTTAATTTAGGTTGTTCTTAGTGTGTTATTAAAAGCGAAATACCGTCTAAAACAAGCGGTTTTTCAACATCTCAAACTTTGAGGAAACTATTCTCGAAAACTCGTGGTATAATTTGGTTTGTAATAAAATAAAATCATTCCCCTTAGAAAATAAAATGAACAAATGAACCACATTTTAGATAGGAGTGATGGAGTCCTATCGTAGTACTTAGTTGCATCAGAACATTTGATTAATTATGAAAACGTCCGTACTTACTCAAATCAACGGCGATTTTTATATTTCAACAACTGCACTTGAACGAACACACAACGACAACAAATGAACAAAATGAACTAGTTGTTGAAATTCATTACAAAAGAACATTGTCGGGCGAAGCGGGAGTCGTACTTTCTTGCACGCTTCATACCGCTTTTCGCTCCCGCACCACTACGCGCCCGCTTTGAATGTGGATATCTCGGGTTCTATTGATCCGATCTTCGATTTCTTTTATACGTTTGAAAGAAGCGATATTTCTCTACAGCTTTTATTTTAAGAAATTTTTCGATATACCCAACCGTTACTCCAATAAACCGCAAAACGTAAATTTCCAAAAACTGATTTTTTCTTTTTTTTTGAGTTTTGACACATAAATACTGACTTTTCGATCATAAACATAACAAATGAAAATGTAGCCGGCAGTATAACCTACATTTAGGAACAAAGCAATTTAAGATATAATTACCTAGTCTCGAGATAATTGAATTAAAAGATTCGCAGTTGTCGGCCATTTTGAACGGCCGCCATTGCTGAAAGCTACCTCCTCATGATGGCCCCCCCCCCGACTTTTTTGCTCCACATGATCCGAGGAACAAGTGGTATAAGTTTCGTTCAGTCCCCCAAATTATAATGACATGGTCAGTTTTTGGGGTCTGGCACATGGACTATTCAATGTTAAACTTTTTCCAGACATCGGACGCACCAACTTCAAAGGATTTGGATATCGCGGCGGCAGAAGGCGTCTGGGCCTATCACACAATACAAGAAAGTGTTCGCTCCAATCGTGCGTCGAAATTAATCCAATCATGTTTCGATCAGAAATTTAGATGCGCGCGTACGAAAACAGAAGCTATTGTAGTAAATGCTTTGGCGCGTACAGCGATGAAAGAGTTAAAAGAGGATCTTGGTAAATCCAACTGCACAACCGACGCTTCAAACCACAGTAACAAAAAAATATTGTCACATATTGGAAATTAGTAAATTCAATTATTCATAATTAATGCGAAATAAGAACAAAGACTTTGGATTAGATTAGATTACCGGGTTTGTCACGCTATGGTTTTGTGATTATGAGTTTTGGGGGTTGTTAATATATTTTTGAGCTTGGCATTGCGAGAGTGCGTGACTTTCAACACGGGGTCAATTGGGCATTAAGTTTACAGAGAATAATTAGGATTATGTTTACACAAAATAATAGTTACAATAATACTAAATAATTAATGAAAGCTAACTTAAACGGTACTTACCCTAAATTAAGTAGATTCTCTACATCTACACTAACCATTATGTATAATACGCGGGTAGTCTTACTTGTTAGACTCTGAGTCGAACTTGATCTCCCTGATTTGGTCCCTGCGTCTCTTATTTATAACATCGTATTCTTTACGTCAAGCATCCTGACTACTCCCTATGATACATCAGGGGATCTACAATCTACATGTCCCAGTTTGGGTACCCACAAGATCCTGCCCGAAGTATAATCTTTTACGTAAGTATGAGTAGTTAGGAAGCTGATACATACGGTTCTTCCCGGTAATCTAATCTAATCCAAAGTCTTTGTTCTTATTTCGCATTAATTATGAATAATTGAATTTACTAATTTCCAATATGTGACAATATACCCTGTTCTGGTGCGCTTTTTTCAACCTTATGAAGGGGTGCAAGTAAAAATTTTAGACGTCCAAGACCAACCAGGTGAAACTTCTGATATCATTGTCAATTATTTAGTCCAAGTGTTGACAGAGAATAGTTTGACTGCAAAAGTCGTGGCATTTTGTGGGGATAATGCCAACGTCAATTTTGGGGGCGCAGCTAGGCGAGGAACGAATAATGTGCTAGTGAAATTACAATCATCTCTGGAAAAACCATTAATAGGTAGGTATTGGATGCGGAGCTCATATAATTCACAATGCAATAAAATCTGCTGCAGATGGGCTACCTGTAGATTACGAATGTATTATTGTAAAGATATATTCATTTTTTTATATTTACACGGTTCGAGTTGAAGCTGTAAAGGAGTTTTGCACTGAAACTGAAACCGAATACCACAAAATGCTGGGTTACAGCAAAACCAGGTGGCTTGCGCTTATGCCTGCCGTGGAAAGGGTTTTAAACATGTACCGGCCATTAAAGAATTACTTTTTGAGTATTGAAAAATGTCCTCGAATATTAAAAAACCTTTTTGAAAACCCGGTATCAGAATTATGGCTTTATTTTTTTACACGGTCAGTCGGCAAGTTTTCATCAAGCTGTATTGAAGGTTGAAGGTCAGACTTTATCGGCAATTGAAGTTGCAAAAGAAATTAACCAGCTGAAAAATAATTTGGCGCAGAAACAAGCTAATCAATTTCTTCCATTTGCAGTCCGTAGTTTAGTTGTGAAGTTGAAAGATAGTGGCACTGATATTGACGAAGAGTTTGTGAAAAGTACGGCTACAGAATTTTATAAAACAAGCCGTGAATATTTGGATCAGTGGACTTCGTTTTTTAATAAAGAATTGGAGATATTTTATTGGGCAGATTTAAAAAAAGTACCTACATGGGAAGACGTTCAGAAAGCATTGGATGTATTGATTGAAAAGGAATATATTGACTGCAATAAAGATACAGAAGTATTTGACGAATTTTCATTAACTTCTAATTACATCACGTTGGAAAAAGTAACCGAATGGAATAATCTAAATGTTTCGACGGAAAGTCGTTGGGTGGAAGTATTCAAACACTTTCACACCAACAATCTTAAACATGAAAATTTTTATATTTTATGTTTGCCTGGCACAAATGCACCAGTCGAAAGAGTCTTTTCTGTAATGAACAAATTGTGGACGTCTGGAAAAAACCCAGTTACAGGTTCCGGTCCTTATGGCAATGTTGATAACTAAGGTGAATATTAAAAAAACGTGCCAAGAATATTATTCTTACTTAAAATCATCACTAGCTGTAACACATTTGATGTGTTTTTCGTCTGTACCGAGTTTATTTTTAGAGATACCAAAAATTTCACAATATCAAATATGCTCCTTGTGATATCTTTTATATCTTAAAAATAATAGTGTAGCTCAATCTCGCTCAGTTAAGCTGAAAAATACTTGTATATTAGTAGCATAATTACGTCTGATGGTGTTTGCGCCACGAAGGTACAAAAACGGTGCTAGATAGAGGAAAATTGCATATGAACAAATTTGTAGAGCAAAAAATGTACTAAAGGAAAGTCCGTGGGAGGATGTCACGATCTTCGATAGTTTAAGAATTACAGGCGTCCAAAATGATGCAAAACTTATTAGCGCAACTGTGCACACCGCTTTTTTCCAGAGTGCTTAGCGAGAGAAATTACCTTTTCCTCCAAAAAATAAATTATTAGTGAAGTAAATTCTTGCGAAGTTGTTTGCCCTTCACTTTCATTCCAAAGCATACAATAACCCTCTTTGTTTTTTTTGTTGCTTAATTTGCAATATTGCACGGATCTCCGATGAATCTAGAAGATGTCTCTACACTGTAGGTCCATTTGCCCGAAGTGTCTTTCTTTTTGCCTTTTTTTCACTGTGTTTTGTTCCGTAGTTGATCCCAGTTTTTTTCTTTATCTTTGTCATTAAAAGATTTCTTTTGAACATGTATAGTTTTTAATCCGTTTTGTATTGTAGGATTATTATTATTTTCGGTTTCTGATTCAGTTTGAATTTCCTCAACCTCATTTCCAGTTGGCTCCCAATCCATGTCGCTGTCGTTGCATTCATGATCTGATTTTTCAACTGGCGTTTTATTGTTTTCTTCAATACGTCCTGTTCCTTCCACGTTTTCATTAACTTCATCCGAGGTTTCTTTACATGTTTCATCTTCAGTTGCACCAACTTGACTTTGTATTTCAGGAACTTGATCAAAGTTTTCTAAAGCTGTTAAACTTTCATCAATTTTTTGCATTAGAAGTTCGCCTGTTATCTTCTCAAAATGGTCCGTATTTGATATAATTTGTGTAAACATTTCGTCGTGATTTTCTTTCGGTTCTTCAAGAACAAGAGTCGTTGCAGTTTCATTTTTACTTAATATATTTGAAAGCGCTAACTTTAACATTTTCTGCCCCCGTGACATTTTGGACACTGAAAAAAAAGAACGATGTTAGGAGGCTTTTTGATATTTTTGTTATAGTTTATCATAGGAGGAGGTAAACAATGAATCAAAGGCTGCCGGATACATATAGTCTTGAAAGTTGCGTGTAAATAGTAATTTTTTTTTAAATATCAAAAAGTGTTGAGAATGTTATTTGTATGTTCTTCTCAGGCATTATTTTTTTACTCCGCTTTGGAGCGGATTCTTCTTTCCCATTGGATGAAAAACCCGACAGCTCCTTTTGATGTGACGTTGATGGCTCTTGTCTGGCGAATACCGATAAAGGAACATCGTAATCGTCATCGGAAGGCAAGTTTATTTCCGTTTGCCCTGCAACATCCGATACAACTGGTACATCCAGATTGTCATCGTTGAGATCATCTTCATCCGTAAGCTCATCCACATCAGGTGGTAAAGCTAGGATGTCCGCGTCGATTTCTTCCGAATATAGATACTCGTAAGCTTCTTCTAAAGTTTTAAAAACTTGTCTACTCATGTTGGCTTATTCTGTAAAAAATTTATATAAAAAGAAAAGTATTGTAGATAAAATATGACACTAAATCCCAGCGTCCTCGTTCGAGGACACAGTTATTTTTCAACCATTTCCAAAAAATTGTAAGAAAAATATCGATACCCTAAGTGCAATATCTCGCAAGTAGAAATGTCAAACTATGGAGTAATATTGGCTTTTTGTTTAATTTCCAAAATATAGAAATTGAACAAACTATTTTTTGATATCTATGCTCTAGAATTTTGTTGTTATTATTAACCATGATTTTATTTATTACATATTACTGTATTTTTGGGCACATACGTGTTGTTGCAATTGGTATTTCTGCTATTATCTGCAACTTACGTGGTATTACACTAATTTTTAGTAATAATTACCTTAAGGAAAATTAATAAGTAATTAATTATAAAATCTTGTATTAAAAGAACTTAAAACAAAAGAACAAAAAAATAAAACGCTTTTACTTCACTTTCTTCTTTATTTCGTGCGGAAGATTCTTATAGAAGTCCCAGTAATCCCTGTTTGTAATCTCTTGAAGATGTTCATATTTCTCTAGAGATATTTTGGGTCTTGATCAATACAAATTATTATATTGCAAGTCGTTCATTAATACATTTTTCGTTTTTCTGAGTTGTTCATAATCTTCATCTAAATCGGTTTTGAAATAAATAATGCCTTCGGGAGTATACTTCAATGCTCTAATGTCACTAACAACATTACCAGGAGGTCTGAGTGAGGCATACCATTGAAATTTAAGGTCGTAATTTTTAAAAAAATCAATGCAAATATTTTGCATCCATTTTAGATGGGTTTGAACGGGCTTGTCGAGTGATTGAGACAAATTCTCCTGGCAGGTATATTTCCTTATTTTTCAGACATCGCTCAATTAAACTATGGACTGCATCACATTCCATTTGAGTGTGGCCCTTCGTCAAGAACTTCTGTTTTTAACGGAATATGTCAATAAAGCATTTGCAAGGATCGAATTTTTGTTTTGGTACCCGCATCCATCGCTAAATATTATGATGGGCATACGAGAGTTACCAAATTGTTCTGTAATAAAATCTGTATACAGGATACAAAGCAAGACGCTTCTACTTTTCCTTCGCCTTCATGCCACCAATAATAATTAGTGGTTTGATGCGTAGAAAGATTGTAAATTGTAAAATTATGTACCCTTAGTTTCTGCGGGTCTATATCACAACGGCCACTCCGGTTTTTGCTATTTCATAGCGGCCACCTTGATCACAACGGCCACTAATATTATTTGATCATAACGTGAACGTTGGGTGTCTCGACGTCATCAAAGTAAACCATTGCTCAACTACTTCAGTGAACCATGCTGTGGTTACAAATTCTGGTTTCTTTAATTCCTCAGACAAGAACCTCAATGCACTACTGACGCTGTGACTCATGACATTAGTCGATGTTGACATTTTTTTGAAGTTATTCGAAGTTAAATCTTCTTCGCTTAATTTATGTGTCAATCGGAATTGATATTGTCTTGTAACTTGATTAGCTGTATAATATGATCTATATTTATTGTATCAGTTGGTAATTTACACTTCTGTTGTGAAAATGGTAATTTTATAATTTCATTAGACACGAAAATGTCTACAAGAAATGCTAAGTCACACGGCCAATCAGGGTTATCGAGTTCGGGGACGTCGTTTTTCTTTTCCGCCAGAAATAGTTGGATTTCTTCAATCAAGTTAAGAAATCGCTGTAGTGTCAACCCACGACTTAGCCACCTTACTTCAGTGTAAAACAGGAAATCACCATATTCGTTTTCAATATCCTCGAGAAATTGTTTGAATTGTCGGTGATTGAGATCTCGTGATTTTATAAAGTTTACGGTAGATACTACAACTTTCATCACATTTTCAAATCCCAATAATTTTTAACAGAGGGCCTCTTGATAATACAATGAAATTGCATTAATTCCTTGGTATTTATGTTTTTAGTTTGTAAATGTGTTTTTAACAGAGTTACTACCCCAGATGTACTTCCAACCATTGAAGGTGCTCCGTCAGTTGTAATTCCAGATATTTTCGTTAAATCCAAATCCATTATAGAACATTTTTCTAGAAGAGCTTTGAGCATGTCACTTCCCCTGGTTTGACCTGTCAAAGAACTCATACCAATCAGTTCTTCACTCACATATCCATGATGAAGGTCGATAAGGCACAAAGGGGTTAGATTGAAATAAATCAAACAACTCGCAACCTCCCCTTAGACATGTAATTTAATGCAAACTTAGATGAAAATGGAGTGACAGGTTATGTTTTTTATGTTTTTTTTTTTTTTTGGTAAGTACAACGTACTAAAACACTAGCCAATTGGCAAAAACTAGTGGTAAATTGAAGTAAAATGAATAAGAATAATGACGTAGGTGCACACCAGCTTAATCAGAAGAATAGCAAAAAACTTGGCAAAAAACCACCCTCGTTCCTAACCTTTACGTAGGTGAAAACCAGAATACTTAAGTTTGACAATTAAATTAATGATAATGAAATTTAAAGAAATGAATTAATTAAAGTTACAAGTTACGACATGTTTCGAGGCCCACTGGTCTCATTATCAAGTAAAACATTGAACTGATGAAAAAATCTTAGCCAAATGGATAAATCTAAAAATATAACCTCATTAGTAATAGAACATGTGGTTTTTGAAAACCCACTTACCTTAAGGGGCATTGTTAAATTTAAACAAAACTTATTACAAAGTAAAAACAAATTGAAAATAACACATAACTAATAACAAGGGCCAAAAGGGCCAACGTAGAATTATATTAACATTTAAATTTGACTTTTTGAGACATGACTGGCGAACGTGCGAACAGAACCGCCATTACAACAACAACCACGGCAAAAATTTGGTTCTAACCAAAGCAAAAGATGGCGTAACTAACTAGGTCTAACAATGATAAACAGGTAAGAGACAAAATTGTATACGGGGGTGATCAGAAGAAAAACTAAGTACAAAACTTGGTTAAGGAGATCACAGACCTTGGGAATAACCTCATTAGTTATAAATTCATAAGCTCGAATTAGTTGTACTTAGTTTTTCTTCTGATCACCCCCGTATACAATTTTGTCTCTTACCTGTTTATCATTGTTAGACCTAGTTAGTTACGCCATCTTTTGCTTTGGTTAGAACCAAATTTTTGCCGTGGTTGTTGTTGTAATGGCGGTTCTGTTCGCACGTTCGCCAGTCATGTCTCAAAAAGTCAAATTTAAATGTTAATATAATTCTACGTTGGCCCTTTTGGCCCTTGTTATTAGTTATGTGTTATTTTTCAATTTGTTTTTACTTTGTAATAAGTTTTGTTTAAATTTAACAATGCCCCTTAAGGTAAGTGGGTTTTCAAAAACCACATGTTCTATTACTAATGAGGTTATATTTTTAGATTTATCCATTTGGCTAAGATTTTTTCATCAGTTCAATGTTTTACTTGATAATGAGACCAGTGGGCCTCGAAACATGTCGTAACTTGTAACTTTAATTAATTCATTTCTTTAAATTTCATTATCATTAATTTAATTGTCAAACTTAAGTATTCTGGTTTTCACCTACGTAAAGGTTAGGAACGAGGGTGGTTTTTTGCCAAGTTTTTTGCTATTCTTCTGATTAAGCTGGTGTGCACCTACGTCATTATTGAAATACGAGGTAGCCTAGACCACTTATTCATTTTACTTCAATTTACCACTAGTTTTTGCCAATTGGCTAGTGTTTTAGTACGTTGTACTTACCAAAAAAACATAAAAAACATAACCTGTCACTCCATTTTCATCTAAGTTTGCATTAAATTACATGTCTAAGGGGAGGTTGCGAGTTGTTTGATTTATTTCTTCACTCACTTCAAAATTTTGCGTTACACCTCGTAAAAATATGAATAGTTGAGCAGTTGATTCGTCGAGCGCTATAGAAAAATACTCAAAACTTCTCGATTTCATAGGTAATTGCTCTTCTATATTATCTGCTAATGCGGTAATTCTTCTTTGAACGGTCATCCGATTTAACTGAATTTTTTCCAACTTCTTTACATTTTCCGGACAAATTTTTTTTGCGGCGATATCCAAACATTGCTTAACAAACTCACCATCTTTAAAAGACCGACAAGTTTTCGCTATTATTCGAGATATTTCAAAGCTAACTTCAGTGGCTGTTTCAGCATTTTGAATTGGTTTTGTAAACATAGATTGCTGGCCTATTAGTTCCCGTTGTAAAGTGGAAATTCTTTACGTTCGATTTTCGCCAGTTAATTTGGTAAAAGTATGATGCTGGGTTTCATAGTGCCTTTTCACATTATATTCCTTCGGAATAGAAACACTACTCTTGCATATTAAACAGACAATTTTGTTATGCGATGATATAAAAAAGTATTTTTCGGTCCAAATATCATGAAACTGTCGATTTTCATCTTCAACCTTACGACTACGTTTGTTACTGGGGCCTGGTTTATCCATATCAAAATTAATATTATATTGTTACAGTCGGTAAGAGCCAAGTTCGAACGACGAAATATTTGCTCGTCACAGATTACAGTTCTCAAACAGTATAACGTTCGCTTATCCGTAGTCGAAACTTAACTGCCCCGGTTCCGGGTAGCCGGGCGGCGATGCCTCGTATTTATACGAGTTACCAAACATCGAGAACCATCCACTTTGTTCGTGGATCTACCGAAGTGTTTCGCGAATCTGTAATCTAGTTGATGCGACAGATTTCTAGTCTCGTAATAATATGCTTGGACCGGAGCGCGGCGAGTAGAATACTTTTAAAATTCGATGGCAGGCCGCATAAATATCGCTTTTAAAATTCGTTGCCGGGCCGCATAAACATCGACAGCGAGCCGCGCGCGATATGTGCATCCCTGTTTTAGGAAGACTTATATTTCAAATAAATTCTTCGTTCTTTCGCGTTTGCAAAATGGTCTATTAAAATTGTCAATATTTTTGATCAAACTATGCTTAACATAGCTAACGCACGCAATCTGTCTTGTACCATCGTGTTACGCAAAAATGTCTTTATTCTTTTTAAAGTGGATAAACAACGTCCACTTTCCACCGTAGTCATCGGCAACGTGCACAAACTTTTAATAAGCTTTACGCTTTTAGAGAATGTCTCACAAAGATGATTATTTACAAACAATTGGAGAATTGCAATAGCACCAGAACCACCATAAAAATCTTCACGATCGTAAAGAACTTCTAGTTCGGTTTTCATTTTGCAATCATTGATCGTGGGATAGCTGGTCTTAACTAATTCAAAAACATTAACTGGAAATTTCTTTTTATATTCTTCGAACTTATCAGCGTGAAATGACTGCGAAACAATTAAATGACTGGTAAAACCGAATCTATGTTGCACCTTTGATACAATTATATCGCAAAGTTCTAAGGCAATTTGACGTTTGAGATTTTCATTTTTGTTCCTTTTCCTGCTAGTCGATGGAGCGGCTATTGCAACACTATCCATAGTTTTAATCCTAACTTTTTCTATATTGCTCTTAAAATCTGAAATAAATTGTTTTACAAATATAACGTCTATGTCAAGTTTTTGAAGTTGATTAAATAGTATATCACAATGAGGTATAATTTGATGGAAAACCGCAACCAGTACAGAAAATCTTCATTTTGTAAATAATTTTTTAACCCAATAGCTTGCTTTAAGCTACTATCATCTCCTTCAGTGTCTATAATTTTTTCCAAACAAGTTAATAATTCATTCTGGTAAGTGAAAACAGTTTCTATGCACTTGACGAAGAATTATCATGTTCCGATTCTCTTCGAATTATACCTCGAAAACCTCAGACAAATTCTCTTTCTCTGATGAATTTTTTCAAACCAAAAGAGAAAAATGAACCGAACCAAGTTAGTATAATTCGTTATTGAGATTGACTAAATAAAAGAATTTATTAAAAATTCCTGAAACAAGTTTTTGTTTCAATTTCAGATACAGTAACATGAATTCATCTGATCCTGCAGTTGCATCCTCCAGTTCTAATCCAGACCAACATGACGATACTCCAGAAGATCCATTTGCTACAAGTTCAGCAGATCCTGATTACAAACTTGACGAAGAATTATCATGTTCCGATTCTCTTCGAATTATACCTCGAAAACCTCAGACAAATTCTCTTTCTCTGATGAATTTTTTCAAACCAAAAGAGAAAAATGAACCGAACCAAGTTAGTATATCAGAACCTTTAACAAGGTTTGTTAAAGATACGGAAGGAAAACCTGACGATCCACAAATTTCACAATTAGCGTGTAGTTTCTCTATATTAAATGGAAAATACTTTAAAGTAATATTTTTTAACGATGTACTTAATTGGAATTAGGGCGGCAACCCAGCGTCATTTTAGGTAGTGATAAAAGCGCGTCTGCAAGTCACACTACGTTAAAGATGATGTAAAGTATAACAGCATAAAAATGGTCGCAAGTTCTGAACCTGGGGATAACATGTTCAAACAATCCTTTTTTTTCTGCATAAAAAGTCACTGTTTTAAAGTGATTTGAGCGCGTATAATTCTTGTACGAATCGAAAGGACATTACGTTAGATATAAACATTTTGCTAAGAATCAAGGTTTTGTGGTTCTTGCTCCCTTTGGACGTGAAGGTCCTGGTTTTGGCTCGATAGACGCATATTCGTCTCCTCCTTTCCCTTCCTCTTCTTGTTCTATTCTACTCTGTCCGTAGTCATTTTGTCTGGAGATATGGGGAGGAGCTCCAATCCTTCTTCTTCTTTTTCGTCCTCATCCTCGTTGGCCAATACAGGGATGCCATTGAGGCAGTTCCCCTGGCAGTTCAATCACAGCAATGAACAATTCATCCCAGCCCTCCTGCAGCCACATTTTCCACTGCTGCAACCTTTACTACACCTGCAGAAAAAAAAATGAATGAAAGAAATTAATATTTGTAGTGAACCTCCCAACGCCATAATTCAGGGGGTAGTTCCTTACCTGACCACATCTGGACCTGGTGGTATATCCTAAAGAATTGTTTCTTCGCTGTACCCTCACTTGGTGAGAGAGAGGACATTTCTGGTTTTAATTTCGCCACAGACTTGAGAAATGACTGGTAGCGGTAGGAATTGAAGGATTTCTCCCTTTCTGGGGCGCCGTACCATCCCAAAATACATATCCGACCACCTTCCTCAACCTCAGCATGTGTTGAGGAGCGCTTGGAAAACACTATGGCTGCAATTTGCATGTCCTGGCTTTTATTGTGAAGTTTTATAAAACCAAGTTTGCTTTTTCTAAATGCTGCAGATGTTGTGTCGCAGCCTGTGAAGGCATGTAGGAACAGAATTTCCTTTAGCCCCTGCTGTTGCATCTCCTTGGTGGAATAAACGTTGGTCTTAACTTTCCCTCGTCCTAGTTTAACTAATAAAATTTCTTGATGTGCTGGAGTCTTAGCAATTAGGAGAACTGCCAGATCCACGTCTTCCCCAATGACGGCCACAGTAGTTGTTCGTGATTTTTCAATGGCTGTAGTGACAATTAACACATCAGTGAAGTGTCTCAATTCAATTTTTGGTGAAGTTTCAACCTCAAGAGAGCAGTCTACTTTTGTTATGGTCATTAGAGAGGAAGTGGTCTTGCTTCACTGTAATTTCTGTTCTGTGGACTGACTTTTTCATGGAAAAACGAAGAGAACTGTTGTCTGCACGTCGCGTACTCTAAAGGGAGTGCACTTATTAGATTTGTTTACATTTAAAAGCTGAGTGCGGTGAACGTTGTTCCCAATGTCCTTTCTTTAAATGCATTAAATGCGTCTAGTAATAATACGCATTGTCTTTGGTCACTACTCATGCATGTCACCTTAACAGTTAATTTTTTAAAAAGTTCTGTGTTGGTATGTACTAACTGGTTTAATCGCAGTCAAGATACTATAGTGGATTTAGAGGGTAGCGTAAACTTTAAAGTTTGTCTCATAAGTAGATAAAGGGCTGGAGACTTGTGGTTACATACTTAAAGCGAACTCTTTTTCAGCTACAGTCGAGACAATTACCTGAAAGTTAAATTGACGTTATGTATCTAAATCCCAATTTAAATACAAATGTAAATAAAAAAAGACTAAAAGTGACAGTACCTTCACCACTTTGATCTTCCGTTTGAAGTGTAACTGACTTTTCCAAATCTTCGCGGCTAGTTGATGAGCCGTGAATTCTAGATTCCCGAGTAGATTCTACAACTTTATTTTTATAATAGTATTTGTTTTTGAAGAAATCTGCTATGAGTGATATAGTATTTTTCTGCCCTGGTACAAACTTGAAATTGTTTTTTGGTGGAATAACCCATACTAGGATGCAAAATCTTTTGGGTCAATAACCAAGAAAGCTGTTTCTCGCATAAAGAGCTCCAAATCAAGAACATCTTGATCGCAAAGTTTTCCAAGTAAAAGTGGATTATTAAAACCGTTAATTAACAGAATTTTTTTATTATGGGCGAAATCACAATTTTCAATGCAATTTCTGCTTCTGCAAAAATGTCTTCCGCTAAGTGTTCCATTGTAAATGAAAGTGTCATACGTTGTCATATATTTGGCGAGTACCCTGCAAGAAAATAAAACAAAATATTTCAAATTTCCGCTTCAATCCTCGTTTCAACCTAAAATTGTTGTTCTAATAGCGAGTTGCATGAAACTTCAATACCAGTTCAAAATCGGGGTAAAACGGCATGTTAAGCTCAAAATATTTCACCACAAATTGAGGTTATGTCGCTCCAAAATCACTTTTACTTTTATGTGAAATGATTAACAATAAGAACAAATAATTGAAATCTTACCTTCTAACTTGCATCACACACACAAAAACAACTAATTTAATCACCAATACCGCCAGTATCTACGTGAGTTCAAACGTATAAACAAAATTAGTGTTATGCGCATGCGCAGTTTTGCAAAGAACTCATGTAAATCCTGGTAAATCCTAATAAATCCTCAAGAAATCACTTACATGCTCGTAAATCCTCAATAAATCCTCAACAAATCACCGAAATCCTCTTTAATCCTCAATAAATCACTTAAATCCTTGCTAAATCGCTCTAAATCCTTGAGGCTGTACACCATAAATCACCAGATATCTACACCCCTCGGCTGCAGTCCAGGGTTGATTTTGTTTATGGTAAAGCTGCATATGTACAAAAACACTTTTTGGTTTCACATCTAATACGTCCAACGTTCCCAATGTGGAAAACCGCCTTTTAATGCGATGTAGCATAGAATTCTTACAAACTATTTTCTTTTTAAGCTTTTCAATTTTATTTTCCGTTATTGTTGACAATTGACGTTTTCTTGTTTTGGTGGGCGTTGGCATATTCAACATAGCTTAATGTGAAATATATTTGGATGTAATTGTAATAATCAAATAAAAAAAGGAAATGCAAAATGTGTATGGGAAAATTAGTAGACTGAATTGTAAAGAAGCTTCGATAGAAGCGATTTTGTTGGATTGACAAGTTCTCCACAATTGATGTACAACTATATGAGTCAATAAAAAGTAGGATTATCAAAAATATCCGGGTGCTGAGCGTCAAGTTGGCCTCCGAATTAAAATTTAATATTTTGTCAACTTCCAGATGACCACAATTGAAATAAACATCGGCTCAATTGAGTACAATTGTATGCCAAAAACAAAATAATAAAATTATTATTTTATTATTTTGTTTTTGTCGGAGACCAACTTGACGTATCTCACCTAATGCGACTATTTTTTATGGTATTACTTCAAAAATTAATTTTACGGAAGTCGTCTAGGAAATGTCAAACTGTTGCGATATCGGGACGGTCTTCGTTCTCTACCACCAAAGTTGTTGGATTTTGCTAGCTCTGCAACTTGTAATGTTAGAGCCTCTATTTTAGCTTCCAGTTGTGCGTGATAACTAGATCGTTCTGCAAGTGACACGGCCTGGACACTGCTTCTTTCAATTGTTGCGAATATGGTATCTGCCAGTACGGCTTGGTCTTCCAGATTTTTATCAATGGCAGCTGCTGCCAAGATTGCCTGCATATTATGGGGCAGTCGACCACGCCATAAGCTTTGTAAAAGTTTGTCACTTACATCAGTTGCAGCTAAATTTTTTAGATGACGCATAAACTGTGAAGGTGTCCGATCTCCCATTTCCTCATGCTCCAATAGCCTTCGGATGTTCTGCTTCTGGGAAATTCACAGACGGGAAATTAATTCGGACTTTAGTTTCTCGTATGTTTGTTGTTCTTGGGGTGCTAAAAGTATGTCTTTGATTTCTTGTATGTACTCGTTTTCCAAATCGCTAGTGTAGTTGAACTTCGTGGAATCGCTCCTGATATTGGAAATCTTAAATTGCGTCTCCAATTGGATAAACCATAAAGCAGGTTCTTCCCACCAGAACTTGGGAGTCTTAAAGTTGGTGGCCATTTTGTTAATTTGTGCGTTCTCGCCGGAAGTGACGTTACCCGGCGTGGCGTCACTTGTAGCCATGATGTTGGTGTATAGAAGAAGTTACGTTGACATACAATTATATTTACAGAACTTACTTGCGAATAGAAGCACCATTTGTGGCCAGTTTAAGGTAATTTGTGTCATATATTCCTCATAATTTCTACACGCTAATCGTATAAGTTGTTTTAATTACACTATACTATTAAATAGTAATTAAATTGATGAATTCTGATTTTTAAAATTCCATACTGCTTTCCTTGGTATTGTTATATTGAAAAAATAAAAGTTATCTGTGTTTCACGGTGTTTCACCATTTTTGGCCACTCTGTGCCTAAGGTAGCCATTTAGATAACCATTTATGGCCACTCATTTCACTAAAATTAGGTACTTATAGGTAAGTGAGGAACGTTTTAATAATTACGTAAAAAATGCTGAAAACAAATTTATTTTATGCTTATCATTTTATAAAACTATTATATTTGTCCATTTCAGGCACAACAAATTTTCCCCTAGAATTTTTTTATAGGAGATTTGATCGTCTCACACACTTCATCTTCTAGGTTGTAGAGGATCTCGTCTTTTTTTCAGGCCATTTCCAGTGGTCTCCACTTGGCACCATAGTACTTACAAGCAGCGATGCTTTATCCATTCCAGGGAAAAACTTATCACTATATTTTACTATAACATATTCAGGGGTACCTTCAAAATTCTTACTAATTGCGTTTGAGTTGTTCAGTTCACCTCTGCAATCTGCTTCATTATTATTACTCTCAACCATAGTTCGTTTGGCTGACTCTTCATTGTTGCTTGTTTTTAGATTGAATTGTTTACTTGTTTGCTCTGGTAATGGCGATATAAACATTTCCAGGTTTTCGATAACCTTGTTTTCTTTGTCTAATTCTTCATCGTTGCTTACTTCTTGATTTTCTGATTTTTTAGGTTGCTTCTTTTTCTTGATTTTAGCTATTGGTTGTTTATTTTTCGTAAGTCTATTGGTCACTCTTGTTTGTTCAGTCTTTTTGGTTTAACCATTTTGATTTGTTTACCTCAACTTGTAAAGAAAACAACATTTTTAATGGCCACTTTAAGACTCGTTGCGTGACTGTAGTGCTCCATTTGTAGCCACGTTAGATTTGCCTGTGGCCACAATAGGAACAACGGGAACACTTATGGCCACTAATAGCACATTTAGTACATTTCAGATCCATTTGTGGCCACAGAGCTAATTAATAACTATAACTAAGATTAAATTACTCTTACATCAATAAACCAAACGTTTAATGGATTATTAATTATCTTACTTGATTTATTCACTAAACAAATTCAGCTCTCCACTTAACAAATAATGTTAGAAAACACGTATTGTGAACTGTCTTCTATAAGAGACCACACTCGAATGAAAGCTGAACCAAAGATGCAGTGTTTATTATTCTAAGGGGGGATATTTGAAAATACTTATTTTAAAATTTTACCAAAATTTGTTGCCTGTAGAAGTCTTAATAACCTAGGAAAAAGAACTAATGGAACAATGGCCAAAAATGGTTCTTCTACCCTACTACACTGTTTACGTACTTAGCACTAAGGTTATTTTACACGGTTGTCTATTGTCCTATTTCACGTTCTAGCACATTCACCCGCCACATGCTATGCACTGTTTTACCGAATCACGTCGGGGTCACAATTTTTAGCGTTTGCTTTTATTTAACGGTGCCTAATAGTAGGTACATAATAAAACACAAAATACGTGGTTTAGAATAATTTCTATTGCACAGTTAATGACTATGGAGTAGCAGCAAAATTACTAACAGAGCGCGCGATTACCAATGTTGCCCCAGCTGTACTGGTCACGCCGTCTTCGCTTTCCCGTCGCTTAACCAAGAGTGGGAGCAACGGATGTCGAAAGGCGCGAATATTTGAAAGCGTTCACTACAAGTTCATAAATTGTTTATCGGAAACATGCACAGCACACACCATTCTTTCTCGTAATTGTTTTTCTGAAAGTATTATAATAATTAATTGGAATTAATGGATAAATAAATTATAAATAAAAAAAAAACGTTAACGCTAAAATGTTAACAACTTCCCTCCCTCGTTATCATTAAAACTTCACCATCATCACTTCATCAGGTAAGTTGTCCATGTGTTCTGAATGTAATAAATATAACATCTGGCACTTGCCCTATTTTATAAAAATCTTTCAATGTAATCAATAATAATGTTAAAAAAGCAGAATTTCACCACCAAAACCACTTATAACCCCTTGTCACGCACACTATGTTAAGTAAAAATTGTTTGTTTCTTTTTAGATAAAGACATGATTAAGCCTTACCATTAAAAAAAGGCGAAACGTCCAATTAATTTTGCTAAATAAACTCGGTATTTATATAAATACTTAACCATCAACCACAATAGCTGTATTATTTCTTCCACCCATGTCGATAAACCCATCACAGCTACCAAACGAAATTAAAGTAAAATATTATCGCTGTAATCATCTGCTCCTTAGTATGAAAGGATTGCCAGTGTAATCAGATCCTAATTGGTCCAAATTCAAAAAATAGACAGTTTCGATTGGTTGTTAAATTTAGAGTTGGATTGTCAGTGTTATATATTTTTTATAACCTGTTTATATAATGTTTTGATTTTTTAACATTAGGTATGGTTTCTCAATCAAACAAATTTGTTTGGAACAAAGAAACTCAGGACTTGTGCTTGTCGTACGAAAACCACCCCATTTTATATTGCACATAATATGTGCCTGATTACAAAAATAAAAATAAGCGGGATAATGCCCTTATAAAAATCAAACAAGATTTAGTAGACAAGAACCCTTTTGTGGCTGCCCAAACATTGACAATCCAGGATGTAAAAACAAAAATTCACGGACTGCGTACTCAATTCTTTAAAGAATACAATAAAATTAAGTGTAGCAAAACTAGTGGTTGCAGCATGAAAAACCAAAATTATGGTGTTACCATTTATTGGAATTTTTAGTAAATTCTGCCCCAGTAAGATCAAGTACAAGTATGTACCATCGAAGAAGTAAGTAGTTCAGTAGATGACACTTCTTTAGGATATAGCTGTCGCTGATAATGAACAAGAAGAGATCATTTTTGAGGGGAGCATGGATGATCTTCAAATGGGAATGTTACCCACATTAGATGTACCTCAAACATTAACCTCATCAAGCAGTTCAACTCCAGTACAAAAAGGAAAGAGGAAAAATAATTATGAGGATGTGCGACAATTGATTGGTGCAGCTGCAAAAAGGTTAGAAGGTTTAGTTCCCCCTGGTAGTGGTTGTTCTGCAGGAAAGATTAATTTACTGGTTTTGATTGAATGCGATAATGTGCTCCTTGCAAAAACACCTCCATCAGACACTACCATTGCAACCAACATCAATATATGTAAATTTATAATTAGCCTCAACTAGGGCGAACAGTATAATGCTATGTGTTCCTTTGTAGTTGAAATATGTAGATCCTTCGGATCGGGGCGCTTGCAGCATGATATGCTTTCCATCTATTGCCCCTAATACGTTTGGCAAATTCCATTTCACTTTGAATCCTTCAGCGATACTCAACCATTGAGCTGGGGTCACTGGAGTCTAAAACTACGTAAAAGAAGATTAGAATATCCTTCAATTTTGCATAAGTACCTTTAAATATTCTGCTTTAAGGCCATTGTAAATCGCTGTACACACTTCTGGTACAAATTGTGAGATAGTTGAATGCCCAATGCGAAAGGAAAACATTAAGCTTTTATAACTTTCCCCGGTTGCTAAATACCTCAAGGTTACAGTGTGTTTTCTTTTCCAATGGCAGGTTAAGTAAATGTTCAAAAGTATCTTGATCCATTCTTAAAATATTTCTAAAGTTTTTGCGATCTTCATTGGCTAATTCATCATGTACTAATACCAAATTTTCCTTGTTGTTACGTTTGCTTATCCAAGGTTGTGTCCACCATCGACGTCTTGTAAGAGGTGGCAACAACAGAAAAGCTCCGCCAAGTATAATAAATAATGATTTTTGGTTAATTACGGCAGTTTATTTTTATTGATAAGTTGGGTTATATTCTTGCCAATTTATTAAAACCATCATTACATCCTTTGTATTAGGGATGAGTGATTGACATAAACGATACAAATTAAAATTATTATCAGGAAGTTAGAACAACGTTTCGCCACCATTTTGTGGCTTTTTCAAGTCTACAAAGAAACAGAAATACACATATTAGAGACTTAAATATAGTTGTTAATTGGTACATCTACAATCCAGTTAGGGCAGGGAGAGGATTAATTTCACAAATGCAAGCTTACCTTGATTAATAGAAAGATAAAATTTACACTTCATTATGAAAATTAAAACGTGTAGCATGTGTCAGCGTGTGTGATACTAGAGTGAGGTTAGTTGGTTTTAAGTAGGAATAAAATAAAATTGACACATGCTACACGTTTTAATTTTCATAATGAAGTGCAAATTTTATCTTTCTATTAATCAAGGTAAGCTTGCATTTGTGAAATTAATCCTCTCCCTGCCCTAACTGGATTGTAGATGTACCAATTAACAACTATATTTAAGTCTCTAATATGTGTATTTCTGTTTCTTTGTAGACTTGAAAAAGCCACAAAATGGTGGCGAAACGTTGTTCTAACTTCCTGATAATAATTTTAATTTGTATCGTTTATGTCAATCACTCATCCCTAATACAAAGGATGTAATGATGGTTTTAATAAATTGGCAAGAATATAACCCAACTTATCAATAATAATAAATAATGCCAACTGCTCAATTTCGTCATCTGCATACATTTTGCAAATACAATTTATTTTATACTCCAAGTGTAATTTGGTAATAGCAGTTAGTTTATAGGTTAGATTTCTAAATCATAAAATATAATCAACATTAGCACGTTCACCACCGTAATATGATTACAGTTGGCGAAAAAAACCATTATTCTACAACAGCATAGTCCCAAAAAGGCAAGGTGTGAATGGAGTTGCAAGTTTGTCGCACCGCAACTAAATTGCACATAAAAATAGCAGCAAGTCATTGCATCGTGTGAATCTAGCTTAAGACTGATTCTTTTTCTAATTATATGTATACTCTGCTTACAAGTCCCTCATGCTACTGGGATTTTCACTTTCCGAGTACGAAGTAAAAGGGAAGTATTGTATTAGTGTTCCAAAAAAAAATTATCCTATGCAAATTTTTTACATATCTTTGCGTTTCTGAATACGTAGATTCAAAATATGAAAAACAAATTTCCGTCTGTCGTCTGTAGTCTGTCCGTACACATTCCTTGCAACGCTCTAAACTCAGAAACTATTAAAGTTATCGAAATGCCAGCTCTGTACAATCCTCTTACGTTCCATGTTCCAATTACCATGCATTGTTTTTCTGTTTTACTTCTATTATTTTTCTTTGTCTCTTTGTCCGTTTTTACGCCTGTTTCCGTCACCAGATATCCGTCCCTCGTCACTTCCGCTAGTTTTTTGACGTGTACCCTTTTATCAATCTTCCTCCTTCTGTGTCTGACCATTCATACTTGTCCTTCTACTTTTAGCTTGCGGAATCCTACCCTTATTCTCTTTCCTCTGTCTTTCTGTTCGCGAGCTACGTTTCTTATTGCAAGCTCTACTCTTTGTTCTTCTGCTGTTAAGTCACTATCTATGTAAACGTTCCTTGGCAGTTTCTGCTTTTGCTTGAGGATTTCTACCTTGTACTCCATTTTTTCGCATTTCGCAATTATAACTTTCGGGTCCGTTTTGCCTACTTTGTAGGCTTCTACTATTTTAACTTCTATTCCCATCTCTCTTTTGACGAAGGAACTGATCTTCTGCTCTAGGTTCTGCACCCCTTCTTCATCTTTGTCTAAGTTTACTCCCTTGATTATTATATTGTTCCTTCTTTTTTCTTTCTCTTGCTTCTCCAACCTATTTTCCAGTATGTTTATCCTCTTTTCCATTTCCCCTCGCTCCCTTTGCCATTGAAGAAATATAACATATTTTCAGTAGTTATTACAAACACGCGAAAATAACTATTGAATACCACCGTCAAAAGATTACAACAGGCAATTCAGTCTTTAAAGAGACGCCTAAAATAAACATTACTATCTCCTTCTAACACACCTGACACAAATACAGATGTTTTAAACGTATAGTGTCTATGTTAGTTCACCACCCGTGGCGACGATAATGTGTGAGATATGGGGTAGCAGAGCTAGCAATAAATATTCTAAATTCAATGAAAACGTGAAAACTTTATTAGTGAAAACTATACACTTATTGAACTGTCAAAACTCATATATCGTCTAGCTAGACTTCTGGATCCACAATGATGTGACTCGTTATATAATCTCATATTCTAACATAATGTAGCTTTCCATTTTCTCTATTTCTAAATATTGTGTGTTAAAACGAAATAGATACAAACTACGAATGTGTACGCCAAATAAAGCGCTAAGCCGAAAATCGCAAACATTCATTTTACAGACTATATCAAATCCTAATCCCATTAACTTTTGCATATTTAAGCCATAATGTTCGGAAGTTTGTAATATTGATGATGATATACCTTCTGCATTCATGGAACTAAGTTCAGTAAATTCCAGGAATTTCTCACGTACTGAATTATTTTTATCCACGAATCTTACTCCTATCGAGAGCTGCTCAACACCAGAAATATCAGCAGATTCATCTGCTAACAATGAAAAACCTTCACTATCGTTCACTTCTGTAATAATCTCTTCTCCAATAATATCACCACAAATCTTAATTAATTCATTTGGGTCTGGTGAGAAGTATATTTACATAGCATTTTTTGTACAATTTTCCAAATGATCTTTTAATACTAAATCTCCGTTCTCGATAGTGGAAATGATTGCCATAAGTTTTTCTCTATTAGACTTAACACTTTCTTGTAGCTATATCAACACTTCGTTCTTGATTACGTTTTGCTAAGCTCTGCTGCTCTACACAATTCAACTACTTTCTCTATTTTTAAGTCTTGCATCCTTAACAGGCGTTCTTGCAAGACGCAATCTTGTACTCCAATCACAAGTCTGTCACGAATCATTTCGGCCTCCATGTTTCTGAATTGACAAGTTTGTACTAATTTTTTAATTTCCGTCACAAATTGCTCATAACTTTCACCATCCTTTACTTATATTATTTATACATTTCGAACACAATATTTTTCTTAGGATTGCAGTATGTTTTGAATGCAGCTATGATTTTACCCTCATCTTTACTATCTTCCTCATTAAGATTAAATCTGTTATACAAATCTATAGCTGCTTCCCTTGCAATGCTTAAAAATATATTTGCTTTAATTTCCTTCGTTTTCCGTTTTTTTCTGTTGTTTAAATTTCTTCCAATTATGACTTAAATTTCCACTTAACTTGAGCACTCTCCGTTTACTTGCTAATTCTTCCATATTTTTTTCTTCTTTCAATACTTAAAAGCCTATTTAAAAATTTGGACCCACAGCTATAACACGTGCTTAACCTATCTTTTTCTTTTTCTTAATTTTCTTGAGATTTTTATTTTCCTACTGCGGACTGCGTCATGTAATAGATAGATATGTATTTATTTGTCTTAATTACATAACAAACGATTCTTATTTTACAAAAAAAAAAAAAACGAAATCAAAAATAGGTACATTTACAAAAAATAAAAATAAAAAACACTTCCTACACTTGTCCCCTTCTACCTACTCTCCAGCACCCCCTTCATCCACTCCACCCCTTCCCCCTTCACTTATTTCTATATTGCGTGTATGATTTGTAAGTTTGTAACACTTGGTGCGAACTGCCGATACATCGATTTTTTTCAAACGATACATTGATCAAATCGATATGTGGTTGCGATACATCATACGATGCAATACATCGATGTATAAATTATTTTTGCCATCCCTAGACACGTTATACGTCGAGAAACATCGGCAGTTAAAAGGCCACCCTAAACATGTAGAATAAATAAATATAGGTGTAATTATTTATATGTAGAACTTCATATTAGTATCGAGTTTAAATAAATGTCGCCGTGCATCTCACGGGTCAGGAGATTTGGAAACACCTCTCAACATACAATAGTTCCTTCAAACTCCAGTAACAAAAGCAGATTCTAGTAAAACGTAAAACAAAAGGTATCTAACATCATGCCAAGCTACTTTCTTACATCGATACTTACCAATTTTAACTTAAAGTTGGGGCAAAGCAAAAAGCGTTGCACGTCACGAGTATGATATACATTTCAACAGTGTTGTCATATGGATTAAAACGAAATAGAATAAAATACGAAATGGAAGACAATAAATGACAGATGTCCTTGGTTGCAACATTGTAATTTTATTTATGATGCTGCCAACTTGTAGAATTATTTTACCATAGAATATTACCTCTAATGATAATCCGAAAAATTAGTATTACATTGGTAATGTTTTTACGTCATATGTCACGTGCACCGCTTTTAGGATTTCCGATACTATTTATGTATTTGAACAAAAACTGCTTACATTCACGTGAGCGCTTGTAAACAATACTTGGAAACTTTAATCAACCTAACCAATGTGTTGGTAGTGTATTATGCGCGGTATATGTAACTATGTAACGATACTTGTTTCACCCTTCTCACACTTGATAATGAAACCAGTTTAGGTTTCGAAACATGTTGTGTCACCTTGCTGAATTTTTAAATTTTTCAATGTCAGTAATTCACGATTTAATAAATCAAGTAAAATGGGGTTACTTTGGCAGATTTTGAGACATTTTTGCAAATACCATTGAAACGACCGCGAATTTTTTGCAGCTAAAATTTTCATCGTAACATTCATGATCTAGGCTATAAATGCTCAAAAATTCATTAAAAAATACCAGAAGATAACGAAGAAAAAAAAATATTTATTAGGTGCCAAAGTAGGCAAAGGAATGGGGTAACTTTGGCAGGTCATGAAAATCACATGAAACGGTAAAGTAGACCTTGTTTTATGCCTTCTTTGGCACCAAATAAAAATATGAAGCTCGGTTTTTTTTGTTTTTTCATTTTTCTGCTTTATTTTAAAGAAAATATCATATTATCTTCTATTTTATTTATTTATTTTCAAACGAACAAAACAAATTATAAGCAAAAAATAGAACATTCAAGGTTTTTATTAAGGCTGAAAATCTTCATCTTTGATGCTATCGTCACTATCGAAATCCAATTCTTGACAGTTTGGGCAGACGTAAAAGGGATCTCTGCTTTGCTCATTACAAAACCCACAAACCCAACGTTTGCATTCAACACAAGCAATCCATTCAGGCCCTGAATAATCAGACCAGTTTGTTGAGCAGATATGACATCGTTCTTCGTCTTTTTTCTTTGCCCTTCTACATGGACGTTTCATGCCAGATGGTCCCGGTTATGGTTCCATTGTCCTTTTTTCTAGTGTTTGTCCCTCTTCTGCAGTTTCATTTGCTTCTTGTCTTCCTCTGTTCGTCTGCTGTTTAGATTCAAGTTCTTCGATATCTGATTCTTGTCGGGGCTCAGTTTCTTGTTGGGACTCTGCTTCATGTTGGGGATCTGTTTCGCCAAGAACTAGGGCTTTGTCCGGTTCGGCACGTTTGCCGCGTTTACGAACAACCTTTTCTTTGTTTGTGCCACGCATTTCTTCTAAAAGGTCAATCACACTATTATTCAGCAGTTCAGCGTTTGCTGGCAGCACCTCACGAATAGGAATTTTCCGTAAAACTTCATTGGGTGCAAAAGGACAGAGACTAGTTGCGCGGAAGCCGGAGACCAGATTTTGGGTGATGTTAGGACTTAGGCCAATCCATAGCCTTGCCAACAGGGTAGGGAATTGTTCTTTCGGGATAGAACCACTAGACCTGCTCTCTCTGCGCCACTTATCCAAAATCTCCCTCCATTTTTTTTTCATTGGCGCAAAAACAGCCACGTCCAGTGGCTGCATCAAGTGAGTGCTGTTAGGCGGTAGTGGAGTCAGATAGATGTCATTGGCTTCACATTCTTGAATCACCATAGGGGAGAAATGCGAAGCCAAATTGTCCCCTATAATGATTTTTTTGCCTGGACGTTCGATTTTTTTTTATATGTGGCAGCAAAACTTTAAGAACCACTTCTCAAAAAGTGGTATATCGAACCACCCGCTCTTGCTATGAGCATAGACAGTTCCTTGGGGTCCCCCATTTGTCCAATTTTCATATAGATTAATGGATTTGTAAACCACCATAGGAGGCAATAAAATACCGTCAGCACTTCCGCATACCATGATGCTTACAGCAGCCTTTGAATGCTGCTGCACTCTTTCTACTCTTCTGGTGCCTCTGGACACGATCACTTTTTTTGCGCCGGGGTCGTCCTGAATATTTGTTTCGAATCAACATCTCTCAGCACATTTTCTATATTTGAAAAGAACTCGTTAATCTGGTCTGCACCCACAGAAGCACGCGAACGTTTTATATTAGAAGCCCTCCCAACTTCCTCTTATAATAACGTGGCATTTTACAGTTGCTTAAACCTGCAACAAACAGAATTACCTGAAAAAATTAGGAACAAAATGAAAATAAATATAAATAAATAAATGAATGAAATTATGTAGGTGCCAAAGTAACCCCATTTTACGGTAGCTGTCCACATTGTATCGACGATTTAGTGTCAGCTCTTTGAGAAAATGGTGACGATTTAACGCCCTGTTCCTTTTGCATTGGGAGCAGTTTCAAAAAATCTTATAATAAAATAACTCCATTTTCATTTATTAAATTTCATTTCTGATTGTCCTATCCTCGTATCGTTATAGTTACAGGACTGGGATGCCTCATTTATGTCAACCTCTCTTTCACTTTCATTACAAACATCGTGTCATGTGAAGATACAGAAAGGTTACATTGAAAAGGGAATAATCTTTTCGGAGCCTTTATTCTTCGTTTTGGAGGTAGTTTTTCATCCACTTCAGTTTGAATATCGGAGTTAAACTCAGCTCTTTTGAGTTTTATAAGTGCTTTTTTGTAATTCACTGAAAAAAGAACCAAGTCTAATCCCATTCACGACCGATTGAAGGTGCTCGAAAAAGCTTCATTTTAAAGGGCAAATGTTACATGTTGCCGTCGTATTTTCTTCAGAATGAACTTTAACATGATTCCACACTTCACTAATTCTTGCGTGTTTAGACCCCAGCAAACATGATCATGTATTTAATACGTTATTAATTGGTGAATATTAATGACATCAAGACGTCGTAGATGACGTTGATTAACGTATAAATGACGGACAAATGTCACATAAATATGACGTGATATTGAGACTCAAAAATAACGTCATTATATCACGTCATTTTCACCACTAGTTAACATCTCAATGACGTGAAATCCAATATGGAAGTGACGTAAGTTAAGTTCTTATATGACGTAAATTTCAGGAGATTCCTATGCACCCTTACACTGGAAATAAAATAACAGATAAGTCAATAGATGCTTTAATGCATTAAATACCTACATATGAAATACGATATTAATATATGTTCATATTATCTTACATATTGTATGCAAATGCAAGAACATATTACATAAAACATATTACACCTACTGTAAAAATAAAAAAGAATCCATAAAAATAGAAAGCTATTCAAAAAAACTAATCTGACATTGAATGAACTTAAATTATTGAATAATTAATGGAATTTAAACTGCTTTAGCACTATCCTGATATGGTAAAACTATACATTTTGCAGCCACATCATCAATATTCCACATGTCAAGTTGTGTAGACAAATTAGAAATTAAATAGATACAATACAATACAATAATAATAATTTATTATCCTACAGATTATTAATCCATTTACAGGACAGTGTAATGTAATAATATATTGATGTGTACACTTATGCTATAATCAAAATAAAAACAAATGAAAGTTAACTACTTACATATAAAAATTAGTATACTTAAACTAAAATAGAAACATATTGTTATTAGTAAATTATGGTTTAAATTTTAAATTAATCGAAGAATATCGTTAAGTGAACAATTGTTGATATCCACGGAGCTGCTCAAGCTATCAAAGATTCTTATGGCACTTAACAATGGGGATTTGTATAACATATTAGTTTTTGGTGTAGGAAGATGAAACGTTTTACAATTACGTGAGGGATAGGATGGAACGTGAAAGTAGATGAGAGACAGTAGGTGAGAACATTCAATTGAATTGTGCAATATTTTGTAAAGAATAGATATCTAACTCAGCTGAATTAAAAGGATATATCATACGAATTAAATGTTCTTCCCAATATTTTTAATCAGTTGTTACGCATAGACAGAATATTTTCAATTTGTACAACCTTTCCTTTAATCATGCAGTAAGAGTCTGCTTGAGAGTACTTGTTTATAGAAAGTATCAAGTTTTGCAAATGAACTTTTTTGAACTGTTTGCAACTATTTTTAACAAGGGGGAAAGGTCCCAAATTATGTTCAAATTTAGGTATGGTACTAAACTGATAGACAAGGTCATTAACTGACAAAAGGAAGTTGAGTTCTTTTAATCTGTTATGAATGTCTTGCAAAGGATGTGTTGTAGATTTAATCATTGATTTAAGTTCTCCCAAATAGTCTCTGTGCGCCTATTTCGACGCAGGGGCACGCCAAAGTATCGCCGCTAGCACGCTCTACGACCTACTCAAGCAACAAGGGGCTCAGTTCGCACCACATTGCATCAATTTAGTGCTAGCCGATGGATAGGAACGCCCCCAGGAGGTACTGACGAAGCCTCAAAGGGAAGGTAGTACCCACTGATTTCGTCATACTACCCCATGCCAACAACCGGACGCTGCTTGGTGTCGACTTTCTGGAAGACGCAGCCATCATCCTATACCTCCCGGCCAAACGATGGCACTTCGCCAGCGACCCGCAGGCATAATACCATTTTGAAACGTATGGAGCACCGACAACTAAACGCGACTGGTCTCTGATTCCAATTCAAAAACGCCCGTTATACCACCGAGGCCACTACGACGCTCCAGCGTACAACGACCCAAGGACCAAATCTGTACATATTAACGCCCTATTTGGACCAGATGAAAACGCAGGATGAGTACTCCTTCGAAGAACAATATCCGGCCTTCGCCACAACCGCTGAAGACCTCTACCCTCCGCTACCACCAACGGACATCTTCCCGCACACTCCACAGATGAAGGTACCACGAGTCGAGTTGCAAATGGTCGATATAGAGTCCCTAGACCTACGTCAGGATGAGGAGGAGGCACTGCCAGCATCGGACCTAGACAGACTCCAATCCCTGTTACATATAAAAAGTCTAAAAATAACAGAAATTAGTTAAGTAACAGGTGGTTTTTTGAGCACACTTACCAAAGGGGAAAAACTAACAGCAAGTAAAAACACTTAAATAACTAACAAATTAAAATGTTTAAAGGATAAAAAGGGTCCAACAAGGCTCAAAAATTGTTGTAAGTTAATTTAACATCTTGAAACGAAAAATGGCGTAAATGAACATGCTGAAATTAATTTTGATTACAAAGTACTACAAAAATGATGATAGATGGCGTCCAAACAATGACGACCAAAGACAAATTAAGCAAGGACGGTAAATACGGGGTGAAAATCAAAAGTAAAAGAACTACAAATTAATGAACCTATGGCTAATGAGATTCGAACCAAGCTCAGTGATCTCATTAACCAGGTTGGTGTTATGTTTAAAAATTTACATTTAATGTCACTTTTTTGTGTAGTTCTTTGTAAGTTAGGATGATCTCGACTTCCCATATCCTAGAAACTAGCTTATACACATCAGCTAGAGTCCCATTTCTTGCTAACCACCATTTGTAATAAACACATGATGTTTGGTGGAAGCACCATGTGTCGCAGCCAATGGTGTCACTTTGGCATGAAAAAGATTGGATGCTGTGATTGGCTAGTTCTGTAATCTCAGGCATAGTTGACCCCTTCATGCAGAGACTGTTCCAGCACCAGTTTGAAGGCCCTTTACAGTCCCAGTATGATGCAGTTTTGATCTCAAAATCAGAGGTCTGGTACATTTTTGAATACCTGTATCTATAGGCAGCACTTGCAATTTTAACCGTAAGCCTAGACCCCTCGGGCTCATTGAAACATATAGATTCACCGCTTGAAACAGAGAAACTATGCATGTCAACATCTTTGTATACATCTTGGTTGCACACTTTACCATTGCTAGTTAAGTATAAATTCATGTTGCACCAGGTCCCAAAAGCATTAGCATCCCTAATGATGGGTATAGTGAAATGTTCCTCCTGATTCTTTGAGGGGGTGAAATAGTCGTTCTTTTAAGGCTGTCAACAACTGCATCATACTTGACAGTCATAGAAGGTTCACTGGAGGATGCCATACTAACATTATGCACAACTAGGTTAGGGTCTGAAAAGTCAGTTCCCTGTACTGCTACATGGTTCAGTGCTAGTGGGTATGTCTATATGTATATTTGGGTTCACTGTTCTCAATTTTAAGGGATAGCCTCTCAATATCTTGCTTGAGCCTCCTCCTGCGTTCCTGTAAAGTTGGCCTATACTTGGGGTTAGCTTTATTGATATCAGTGAATGCTATCTTTTCTGGTTTACCCGTAGATTTCATCATCTTTTTGATTGTCTAATATCTTTTAGTATCTGACCTGTGCATAATGGAATATATTAAGTATTCCCAGAATGCATCACCAAGCACTAGGAGTCTTCTGTTTAGAATGAGAATTAATGCAAGGCTAATCACTATCCCAATTGATGTTCCTTAGGTAGCCCAGACCCCTGTTCGCAGTGCTGGAAAAGCTCATTATAGTTTCACAACAATCCACATTCTTTACATGACATCCTTGATATTATCGATCCTGTTTCACCATCACAGTCATACTTAATTAAGCCAAACCATAATCCTGTTGGTGAAGAGCTGTTGGTGGTCAGATGGTAGCCATTACAATCTATCTCACACCTGTTATGCTCAGATGAAAATATTACTCCATGACCCACCTTAATAAAGTCATACCTTGCTAAAAACCCTAACAATATAACGTAAGCTTTAATACATGTTTTTCACTTCACTCGTTAGTTTTTTAATCTATATTTGCTCCTGCTTGGTGCTTTCAGTTTTACACTCCCTGTTACATACATATGCAGACGTCTTTTTGCCCCAGGGCAGGAACCCACTCCATACGGGGAACACCGAATCGAAATAGGAACGAACCCGTCCGTATGGCCTAGCGGAGGAAAAGAAGAAAATACTCCAAACGGAGGTAGATAAAATATTAAGGCTAAGAATCATTGAAGAATGCCATTCGCCCTGGGCTGCACCGGTAGTAATGGTGCACAAACCGGACCAACAAGTGCGTGTGTGTGTGGACATACGAAAACTTAACCTCATCACCACCCCACGCCGCTACCCACTCCCCAGGATTACCACCCTAGATTTGCAAGCCGGTTACTGGCAAATCTCAGTGCGCGAGTGCGGCAAAGACAAAACCGCGTTTATCACACCGTTCGGGCTCTTCCGATTTCACAGAATGCCTTTCGGTCTACTTAATGCCCGGCCTCGTTCCAACGGTTGATGGACCGCTTTCGTACAAGCATCCCGCATGTGCCCTGCTGGCCTACCTACACGACCTCATTTTGTTATCTACGTCCAGTCAAGACCACGTAGAAGACCTGGAAAAGGTCCTACGCTACGGCAACTAAGAAACTACTAACTACACGCAAGAAGGGGAAAATGCACCTTCGACTGTACCCACGTTAAATATCTGGGACACTATATAACATCCCAGGGCATCCAAGTGGACCCAGGGAAGACAGTAGTTATCACCCAACTACCTCAAGTGAGTGCTGTTAGGCGGTAGTGGAGTCAGATAGATGTCATTGGCTTCACATTCTTGAATCACCATAGGGGAGAAATGCGAAGCCAAATTGTCCCCTATAATGATTTTTTTGCCTGGACGTTCGATTTTTTTTATATGTGGCAGGAAAACTTTAAAGAACCACTTCTCAAAAAGTGGCATATCGAACCACCCGCTCTTGCTATGAACATAGACAGTTCCTTGGGGTCCCCCATTTGTCCAATTTTCATATAGATTAATGGATTTGTAAACCACCATAGCAGGCAAGTGACGTCATATCTGCAGACTTGTTCATGGTATCGGCGATTCGTTCCTGGCTTTGCCGAAATCGCAAGACCACTATCCAATCTCCTGCGGAAAAAGGCGACATGGGAATGGGGGCCAGACCAGGCAGCTGCATGAACAACTCAAAACCCTACTAACATCTGCAACTATCCTGCGCCAAGCAGACACAACCAGGCCATTCACACTAAGGACAGACGCCAGCGATTACGCCCTCAATTAATCATATGACCCATGCCTAGTGACATTATCACCTACAGTCGTAGTCACCTAAGAAGGCGAGCGCGGCAATGCGCAAACGACAAATTTACGCCTCTTGTAAAATTCGCGTGTATCTATAAGTCAGTGTCGTTTTTGTAGATTTGTTTATTCATCACTAAATATGAACATTAATGTTATTTATTGAATTATAATTACATATTTTAGTGAGATAATCAAATTCGTATTAAAGTTATTGAAAAAATGCACTTGTGGGAATGCATTTTTATTATGCAAAATAACAAAAAGTAAATGAAGATATGATACAAAGTTTTTAATAAACCTTGGATATGATACGCAACTGACTGGTATTTTTACAGTAGTCGGCTTTCGGAATCACGAATCGGGTAGCGCGGGTTGCTCGCCTTCTAATGTGACTACGACTGTATAACTATGAGTAAATATAAACAGGAGGGAACATTCTGTTATGAACGCATCCAACGGAAGTTGTACAAAAGGTGTATAACGGAGTGGGGGAACCTCTAGTGACGTCACAATAGATTGTGGTGACGTTACGCAGTGGCGTAGGTAAGTTATTGATAGTGACTAGTTACAAAAGTAGTGTTAAAATTTCTTATACAAGGTGTAGAAGTGGCCGATGTACCATAGGAATTTCAATGTAAACATCTTAATATTCGATTATTTATTTGCTTCCCTAATTATTTTAGACAAAAAGTCGATTTAACTTTTTTGTAGAGACAATTCTGAATCGACTTTAAGAAGCATACAAACTGCCGAATTTGTAGAATGCATGAATTATTCTCAAAATTATTTACAACAGCTAAATACTTATCTTCAAGAGATAAGGGAGAATACAGTAGGGGAGACTGGCCTAAAATGACATACCCTAAGCATTTTTGATCACAGAATGGCTAGAAATTATATTAGAGTTAATTTTTTTAACACAATTGTTAGATAATATATCAACTATCATAACTACCATGGAAAAAATGCTTACCTTAAGATATACCTATTTTTTTAAAATTAAAAAAATTAAAAATCACCTCATTATGACGTTTTTGGAGCACATCGGGGTAAAATGACTATATGTACAAGAAAATTCCAAAAACACGCCAAAAAGTCAAGAAACTTACTTTATTAGCAAAAACCTATAAAGAAATGAATAAATGAAATAAAAAATTATGAACATATCTCACAAATATATACTTTGCATTTTGGCGAGACATCAGCACACTTGCAGTGGGCCCATTTTCTGCACTTAACGCATTTAATCCATTTTTCTTTACTTTTGGATTTTGAAAATAGAGAATTGCAATAGAGGCAAGCCTCATCTTCTTCACTATGGTCATCTTGAAAAAATTGATCTTCTTCAGAACCAGAATCGTCATCAGATACGCAATTGACAATTCTCTTCATACATTGTCTTGCTGTATGGCGATATATTCTGTTTTTTTCTGTGTCACCTTCCTCAGAGGTTTCTGGCTGAACTGTCTTCTTGACTTCTCTAGCTTTGCGTCGTAATTCGGTCACCTTTTCTTTCTCAATTTTTGTGAACGCCTTGCTTTGATTTCTTGCATATTTGGTGTCCCTGTAAGCTCTTCAGCTGCATTGGTCTTACGTTTTCTCGTAGTGTTTGAAACTGCTTGCGGAACTGGAGAAATCTGATCAACAGAAAATAAATGTTTTGTTCTA
Source organism: Pyrocoelia pectoralis (assembly GCA_036250285.1). Taxonomy (NCBI): domain Eukaryota; kingdom Metazoa; phylum Arthropoda; class Insecta; order Coleoptera; family Lampyridae; genus Pyrocoelia; species Pyrocoelia pectoralis. The sequence goes on from CM070075.1 coordinate 26,639,891, forward strand.
TTGTTTAGGTTACAACATGAAGATGAAGCAGCGCATTGTTTTTCAGGTGTTCGTTGTTCAGAAATTTCAGCACGTTCAATCTCGACGTTGCGATGTATCACATCTGCATCATTGACATTGCCGTCACTTTGTTCGCCATTCCCATTTTCATCATTATAAATCTCTGCTTGTCTGATATTGGTAGTTTCTGATGGTGCGAATAGGTAGTCGGGGGAAATATTAGGATTTACTGGCCAGATTCAAGTTTTCAAGGAACCGTTTTCGGCAATTGCAGTTTGCGCAGATCTGGAATAAGCGGCTGCAAATAATCTAGCTATTTGAAGTTATGAAAGTACCCTATCAGAATGTGTCTTAAGCTATAAAGAAACTTCCTGGTCATAATAGGTTTTCATTGGTCCATAAAATGCTGCATCCTATGGGTGCAGTGTGGAGGAACGCTTAATATTATAATGCCTATAATAATTCAGCCTTCCATTTTTTCCGTGGAAAAATTAAAGCAGGAGGTACAAAGTGGCCTGTGGTACTCGTGCAACATACTATATTGATATGAATTCCCCGCTCGGTACTAGTAAGGGCACCAACTTGTGTTTTTCCAGTTTGAGCCAATACTTTGGGAGGTTTTTGTACCGTAGACAGAGCGCTGACCAAACCCTACTACAGCCTATTGCTTACACCTTATTAGGCTATGAACAAAGAGATGGTAAATTGTACCCACGGCAAATGACGTGGAATTGTATTTCGTTGTGCAAAAGCTTAGAATATAAAAGAACTACTAAGTGCAAAAGCAAATGTATTAATAATGACTGCCAAGAAGATTGATTATTTTTATTTTTTTTGGATGACATGTTAAAATTTACTTTTTCGTATCAAATAATTTTTTTATCAACAATTCTTGTTTTTATTGTTAACTTTTATATATTTTTTTTCAATTGACTAACTATGAGTGTCTTTAATCATAAGAAACAATTAGATATTGTCACTAAAAAAATCATTAAAATGGTGCCTAAGCATTTGTTCAGTCCATTTACTTGCTATCTAAGGGAAAGGGGTATAAAAAAAATGGACCAACAAACCTCCTGGCAACATCCAGAATCATAATCTGCAATCCTTTCCGAGTTAAAAACTGTTTACAGAATGAGGTCCTCACATTTTGCACACTCAACTCCCTCCAGCGCCTCGCCTATGTAGAATAATTGATTGACTTTTGCTGCAATAACGCACAAATTAGATAAAATGCATTACAATGATGCTCATTGACAGACAAACAACTATTGTGTTTACGTCAACCTACAAGTAAATATTAATACTCGTAGACGTCAACCATTCCATGGCACCACTATTTGTTTGCCAAGGTACGTACAGGCACTGCCGTCTCAATCTACCTGGCCGTCAGGTACAGACCCTTGCGTTACGATCTGCTGTTTCAAGTGGGCGGCCGGTACTACACCGCTGTACGCGTTTAACACAGACAAACACACAAAAATAAAATTGTCTTTTAATTGATCTGTTGAGAGTGTGTAAACTAATAAATTTAAAAGCATAAACATCGTGTTTCAGTGATTTCTAATTTTCTATCCAAAAGACGAGACAGTTTTGTTTTACAATCGCTTTGTGTGTGTGTGTGTGTGTACGTGATTAACGATTTAAGGTTACCTACACTTACTCAATAGGTATCTATTCGTTTGTAATTCTAATTAAATTTCGGTGATCGAGCTGAATTGTGAATTCCGCCGCTGAGATAAAAATTGTAAGTAAATACTTTTATGAGTAGTTTTGCTATAAATACCAGAATATTAGCGTAAAGGTACAAATTCAATATTTGTTATTTTATTATTATTTATTATTTATTTTATTATTATTATTTATCAGATCAATTTGAAAACAATATTTCTAAACTGCAGTCAGAAAAAAGGTATAATAATCTCTCTATTATCAGAAAGGCTAGAATTTGAAAATTGTGAATGTGGCAAAACAAAATGGGATCTCTGTAGGAAGTGTATAAATATTTGGACTAATATTATATTTTTAAAAAATTATCCGAAAAATAAGACCAACGAAATCATAGAGGACGTTGCTAGAAAAAATAAAGGAAAACGGAAAAGTGCAGGGGAACATAACAAAGCAAAATGCAGGAAAGCAACTGTATTTAATAATATATCCAAGTAAATAAGCTGGTGTTCAAAAGATGGGTATATTAAAATAACAAACAATTGCAAATGTTTGTTAAAAATATATTTAAATTTAAAAAATAAAACAACTTACTGTTATACAGCACGGCGGAAAATATTTGAGATAATTAACGCAAATTTTCGTAGTAAAGCATTTTTTAATATCCCTAACTTTTCAACCGCAGGCGCAGTTTATTAAGTAATTAAAATAGTAGATAACGAATATTATTATTACATTCGGAGTAGAATTATGTAGTACATAGTATGTATTAGCGTTGTAATGAGTGCGTTCATAAACTTGCTTTAAAAGTACCATTTAAAATTCGTCGTATGATATGCGCTTCCAAAGCGCTTCGCCTCTTTGCGTGACGTCACGTTTTCTACGCTACAGCCAGGTAGATTGAGACGGCAGTGGTACAGGTCTCGCGTTATATGGTGGCGAGAGCCTGCGCATGCCGAATGTAGGATCGGGCGTCCTCCGTGTGTTTTCAAATATCGTATTGAAAGTTGACGCTTCATTGTGGCTTCAATATGGCAGTGCGCAACCAGAGCTCTCGCCACCGTATAACGCGAGACCTGTATCAGTGTTAATGTTCAAGTTGTCTCATGCCACATTCAGTAATAAAACACAAACTACATGTACGGATGTAGATTTGTGTACTGTACAAAAAAGTGAATTAGCCTTTTTGCATCCGTCAATTCTACACCCTCTATACTAAATAAGAAAAGACAAAGGCGTGTGTAGGTAATTCATAAAACATATATTTGCCCCTATGATCTTTACATGTAGATTTATCCTAAGCTAGAGGGTACAAAAGAAGAATGAGTAAAAATATACAAAGAGGCGCATTGGATAGGTAGTAGAAACAACAGGAACAGGTACTTAAGTAATATAAACCAATTAAATAATTAAGGCATGTCAACATTTTACTGCCCTTTAAACTGTATATTATTAGCTTCGTTCCAACAAGCAGTTCTGTTACCGTTCACTGCCAGTAATTGAACTAGGAACTGCGCTTGCGTGAACAAGTGTAGTAAAATTACGCTTGATACTCAAAAGGACGATGGAACGGCAACGGTTGCAATTTGCAATTCTGTTTTCAAAACAAGTGCGAGTCACATGTTAAACGTGAAATTTCTACGCATACCTAACCTAAAATTGCAACAATCATCTTTATAAATTCACTTAACTATTTTGTCATTGTTCTTTTGTTATAATTTGTTTTATAATTTATAACAGCCTTTTCTACGTAAGTATATAACATTCCTTCTGCAAATATTTTATTATAAATACAATCGTCATTCAAATGAGAATTTTTTTACTTGCAGTAAAAATGGATCAACAATATTTACGTTATTTACGAAGATTACTTAGGTATGTTTACGATAAATTTTGTTATGAAAGTATAACAAAATCTCTTTCCAGAAGAAACTGTTGTTCACTATTCTGAAGAGGAATTTTATAATCATTTTCGGATTTCTAGAAATGTGGCATCTCAGATAACCGAAAAATTTGAGTCTAGTCCTTACTATGATCATAGAAGTGGACAATTTGGCAAAATATCAGCACTTAATCAAGTAAAAGTTTATTCTATTGTACTTGCTAATATTTTACAACTTCATATTTAGGTGCTAGTTTTCCTTTGGTTTGTCGGGCACCAAACTGCGAGTTTTGCTGATGTGTCCGATCGGTTCAACATTACCAAATCATCCCTCGAAAGGATAATAAACAGGGTCACAGTTTTCCTTAGCAACCTTTAGGAGCAAACAATACGCTGGCCGAGTGACGAAGAAAAGGTGCAAATTGAACGAGAGTTTAGGGAAAATGGTTTTGGAAATGTTATTGGAGCTATTGATGGAAGTCACGTGAAAATTGATAAACCACAGAATGATCCGGATTCCTATATAAATAGAAAGGGCTATTACTCCATTCAAGTAAATTAATTCTCTAATAAATTCTCTAAATATGGTGTAATTTGGAATACGATTTTTTAGGTGCAAGTTGTCTGCGATAAAAAATTAAGAATTAGAGACATTTTTATTGGCTATCCAGGATCGGTCCACGATAGTCGGGTTTTTCGTAATTCGCCGCTGTATGAAACCCTTCCTGCTAAATGTGGTGAATATTTCATATTGGGAGATAGTGGATATCCCCTTAAGGCGAATTTGTTGACATCACTCAGAGATCGTGGACAGCTCAACAACAGACAAGCAAATTATAATTTGAGATTAGCCACCAATCGGTACGTTCTAGAACATTGTTTCGGTATCCTGAAACAAAAATTCAGGCAGTTGTACCACGTTAAACTGCGGAAAATTGAATATATCGTGCACCTCATAAGAGCAGCATGTGTTCTGCACAATCTTGCTCTCGATGATGAATTATTGCTAGTTGAAGACGAAGAAATCATTCATCCTGATGTAAATAATGAACACAACGACAATATAGATAATGAAGAAGAATTCGATGGAGACGGGGATGCTCGCAGAATAAGGGATGCAGTAGTAAATTCTTAAATTAAAAATAAAATGTAGTTTTCATGTCTTTATTAATTAAAAAGTTTACAAATAACACTATTCAAAATTATTTTGGTTCGCATTGACAGTTTTTTTGTTTTAAAATTTCATTTTTCTCCTTTGCAATTTCATTTTTTTCTCTCAGCAACATCATCGCTTCTTTATGAGCTCTCTCAAGAAATGCAAGTCGCTTTTCCTGGTACTGTAAGCGATCTTCTCGCATCTGCTCTAAAACAGTTTTCCTTTTTTTAGAGCTTTCTTTCGAATGGTCTCGCCTCTGTTGCGACTCTCAATGATGTTTGTAGAGCTCGATGAGAGAGGGGCCTCTGTTTGCTCAGTATTTGCAGATACAGGAACATGAATATCTACAGGAACATGAATTTCATTTCCTAAAGTAACAATTGGATTGACGCTTCGCTTTTTTTCGTAAATGTCATCCATTTCCTCAGAAAATTCAAATAATTTTCGACCGCGACCAGTTGAATTTTTGTTGTCCACCCATTTCTTATAATTACGGTCTAGCACTTTCCATCGATTCTCACAATTTTTGGGAGAGATTTCCGTACTCAATAAATTAGAGAGTTCTCTCCCAATAACGTCCCACATGGCTTTAAAATTTTTCATCTTCATACCTTTGATCGATATTTCTTATATAAATCGATCAACGATTTCGTTGCATTCGCTGACCAGAAAAATGCAGTGCTTACCGTCTGGCTGATACTTTGATCTAATTCTGTAATATTGTAAATAATTAAATATTTAAATATAGAATATATCTATTATATTACCCCCATCCATTTCTTGTCACTTTTTTAACATGAAAAATTTAAAATAACCAATAAATTAGGTACACGTGTGTTTTGACAACAAAGTTTAACCTGGTTTGCGGGTTTACGCACGCGTATTCACTTTAAGAACGTGTAGTTCTTTGTTAGGAGCAAGAAGTGTTAGAACTGGTTTGGCCGGTAATATTACTGATTGTAAACTTGTTGGAACAGCAGACTTATAGTAATCTAGAATTCCGTACTAGCAGTTTTAGTCTGTTGGAACAACATTTTATCAATGCGCTTGCATTGTAGTAAAATTACTAGAAATAATCGTTGTTGGAACGAAGCTATTATTGTTATTATTATTTCTGGGGGTGGTCCCAATAGGTTCCCGCACTGCAACCTTTTGGTCTATTGTGCTCCCCGGTGTTGTCTACCCTTCAAGAATACCTGTATCTTTCACAAAGTCCAGGATTTTAGTAGGGCGAATCATCTTCGTTACTTCCTCTTGTGTAATCTTTTCATTTCCAAGTAGGTGTGCCCTTGCCTTTATGAATGCCTCACATTGGTAAATAACGTGATAGGGCGTTTCATCTGCCTCACCACAACCCCTGCATGTCGGGCTTTCGATCAGTCCCATGTTGTGCAGGTGTTTGTTCAGGCGACAGTGGCCCGCGGCCATTTCTGTCGCAAGTTTTATCTTCGTCCTGCTTAGCTTTAAGAAGGACATAGCTAGGTCCCCGTTTGGGGTTTCCAGGAAGATTTTGGAATGACTCTTTCCTGCGATTTTCGGCCAATCTCTGCAATGCTCTTTCGTGAGTATTGCCTGAATCTCCTTTATGGCTGTGTTATAAGTAATCCCACAAGCCGGTTCGGGTCCTATGAATGGTTTTGCGCTTGCCATTCTTGCAAGCTCGCCAGCAACCTGGTTACCTGCGATTCCCGCATGCCCAGGTGCCCATACTAGTGTGACTGAGTTGCACTTACCTAGTGCGTTTAGCATTTGTGTGCATTCAAGGACTAGCCCTGAATTTACCACATATGAGTTAAACTGTATAAGTTTATGGAAATGATTACGAATTCTTTCACTTGACGTAAGATTATTGCAAGTATATCTAATACTTATATTACTGTAACAAAGAATTACCAATTTAATTAGCAGTAATTTGTGGTCTTCCTAAACATTCATATTATGATAATTCATTTCTTTGAATGCTTGTGAAGCACACTGTTCCAGTACGACTAATGTGATTAATTCCTTCTAATTTTAGTGTTTGCCTAATAACATTTTTCGTTTCTATACAAATGTAAATCACATCTTTCGAAGAATATGACCAAACCCCCTTTATCCTTAAAATTAATAAAACTACCTAATACATTTTCTCGTACGTCAAACAGTGCTAACTGACAGGTTTCACATTTAAGAGGTAAGCTTAATTTCCTAGTCACAAAACCAGCAATATACGTATACGGAAAGATTATTGGGACTACACAAAAAAGCATAAGCACATCCATTTCCCCCATTTGCACCTCACCTACATATATAGCATTAGACTTATTAATAGAAGCAATGGGATCTTTTTTTTGGGTTACACAGTTTAATATGTTAATCTGATCTAATGGGATGCAGTTGCCTAAGCCACCATCACGGACCTCTGAACGAATGAGCAATTTATTATATAAAGTTCTGAACTGCAAGCAACTGGGATTGTCATTGTGACCACCAAGAGAGCGGATGGAAGCAAAAAATAATTCTAGATGGCTCTGACTACATTTATAGACGGGTAGAAACTGCAAGAGGGGACTTGGCGGGCCAATAAATTTATTATATAGAAAGATAATTGACTTTAATGCAAGACAAAGTCCTATAAAGCCAGTTTTTCTATTTGACTCCACTATGAGTTGACCATCAGAGAAGTGTAAATTGCTCACATACTCTATAAAATGAGATGTAAATGTTATAATTTTATCAATATTGTGTTTGCATAACGCATTTTTGAAGTCCCACAAACCTAACTTGTGGGAATTTAGCACATCAAAGGCATCATTCATGATAATAATAAATTCCATAGTTGCATCGACATTTGTAAACTCTGCGGGTATTACGTTGCAAGGTATTTGTGATGATGAGATGAAGTTCACAGATTGTTGTGCTGGATATCCTAGTTCTGTCTCCGACGTAAAAATTTTCAAAAATTCTGTTATTTATGCCGAGTTCATTAATAATCCAAATGTATATTTTGAGGAAAATTATTTTATTATTGGTGATAAAGCGTATCCTAATAAAAAATATTGTATATCACCTTATATAGATCGGGGTAATTTAACAAGACGACAAAAAAGATTTAATACTGCTCATGCACAAACTCGTCAAGTAATTGTAATAAAAGTAAAAGTAAAAGTAAAAATAAAAGTAAAATAAAGTAATAAAATGAGAGAACTTTTACATTGCTATTTGGAAGATTTCGTCGCCTCAAGTATTTAGATATGAACAGAATAGACTTGATTCCGGCCACAATAATAGCATGTTGTGTTTTACACAACGTGCTTAAATCATCAAGATGATTTAATAAATGTATACAAAGAAGAATAATAATGCAGAACAACATAGATGCGAAGGAACGGTTTTTCCGAGATATGTTAGCGCTACATTTTTAAAACGTTTATCCTGATGCCGTTACAAGTAAGTGTTTTTAATTATATTCTTGCTGTATGCATACTCTACTGTAATTGTACCTAATAGCTAATTTTATGTGAGATATTTACTATATCCTTTAGTCAATTAGTTAGGGATGTGATAGGGTGAAATGTGGGTAAAAATCAGTGCTAAGTATTGTGGTGTTTGTTCCGCAATTTGGTAAATATATTTTTCTTCACTGATTTCCGCACCGCCCAATGTGAAACAACCACTAAGACGGATCGGATCTATGGAAGGGTGCGTACCCATCCACACTTCCACAACCCTTGTGTGGCACTTGCTGGGTCTTCAAAGTCTTCTGAGGCTTTGCGAAATTCCGATCGGCGCTAGTGGAAGAGATATTTGGTCGAAATATTCAAATTTTATATTTTCAAAACCACCTGATTTTGTGCTCATATTGTCTTTTTTCTCAATATATTTTTGTTTTAAATACTTTAATTTATTTTTGCATCGTTCAGTGGTGTGACTTTTTAAGTTTCCACTTATCATAGACCATAATTTGTCGTTTTTTATAGTGGTGCCTTTGAATAAATGATTATGAGCTGTGTAAAGCGATAAAAGCTGCAATATTTCACTCTTTGTCCAAGGATTGCGATTTTCTTTATCGGGCATCGATGATGAACATGAATTATTATACATTAAATTTTGTGATGATGATGATGTTTCTGATGCGTCTTCTGTACCTTTTAAACACAGTCACGCATTAAATTGTGTGATCAAGATATTTCTGATGCGTCCGCTGTACCTCTTCCCCTTCCTAGTACCAGGTGATTTTTAAAACGTCCAATACCAACGTGGGGTGAATTTTCACCCCATACTTTTTCTTCGTTTTCTTAACTACTTACACATGTTATATGATTGTTAATTAAGTTTACCTAATAAAAAAACTAAGATATTGAAAAATATGCCATTTAATTATAAAAATTTAATGAGATTAATGTTACAACTTACATATTACATTTTTGATATATTTTTGTCGACTTGCTGTGGGCTGGACATACAAAGTTTTTACAATCTACACATTTCGATGTCACTTTCTTATCTGTAGCCCCACTGCACACTTGGCACCTTCCTCTTTTTGTAGATTCACGCACTTTTTCCACTTGTTCTTTCTGAATAGATTGGCTTGCGATGTCATCTAATATTTTGGTAATGTTTTGAATGGTTTTCTTATTCAGTATTGATCGAATGATCGAGTTATCTATCCTTCTTCGCATATGGGGTTCTACCAGTTGTTTTCCTAACTCAAGAAGGAACAACCTCCTCTTATCCAAATGCTGGTCATTCCATTCTGGTTGCAGCTTTACCCACAAAATAAACGCATTTACTGCCGCCACATCTATAAAATTCATAAAAACAACCGCTGGCCATCTTTTCGTCTGTCTATTGCAGCAATATTCCGCCACCATTTTGTCGAGGGTGTCAACTGCGCCCTTAGTTGAATTATAGTGTAATATAATTTCTGGTTTCTTGTGGTTTTCCTCTGAAACGGTACCCTCACGATGTTCTGCAGACATCAGTATTACGCTTCTGCTCTGTTTTGGAACATAAGATACCATAGTAACCTCCGGCTGGTAAGCAAAAATTGAGGAATACACTGGCCGATTTCGAGAAGGTAAAAATTCTGCGGGTAAGAAAGTCCTCGTTTTTCTCAGTGTTTCGCACAAGGTAAGATTTCTGTCTAGCAGTTCATCGCATAGCTCCAAAGAGGTAAAAAAATTATCGGTGGTGATTCCGTAACCCGAATCCAAACCCGAAACCAAATCTAACACCACTCGTTTAACTTGGTCGCGTTCCGGAGCATTTCCTTCTTTCCAAAAGAAGCAAGCAGTCGCCCCTTCCAAAACAGAATTTACCAGGCAAACGTCCACATGTCTCTATTTCTGTTATTTCTCCTGTTCTTGTCGATAATAAGAAAGTTAAAAGAAAATATGGTCGACAAAAACAACATTCAGAGATACTAACAAGCACTCCTTTGAAAGAAAACTTAGCAGAAAAGGACGAAAAAAAAAGGAAAAATTGGCAAAATTGCAAGAAGAACCAAAGAAAAAATGTACCAGAAAAGTATTTGATGATGACGCTGGTCCAGAAAAACCGATTGAAAATAAAGGGAAAACCAAAGTCCAAAGCACAATGAAAAATAAAATCTAAAAAATTATAAAGGACAGCGATACTGAAGACAGCAGTTTTAACAAAGGTCTCTGCAATGACGGTGAATTGGACGACATGAGCGGCGAAGGAACAGAAATGGATATGTGCATCACATGTGGCGATTTTAGTAGAAAGACCGAAACGTGGTTTCGATGTACCAGTTGTGGAAAATGGGTGTATAAAGAATGTAGTGGTTCCGAAAGGCCCGAAAATTACGTTTGTGACTTTTGTTAATGTCACATTTTGACATTTTATTTACCTTTTCTTTGAGCAATATATTACTTTTTCAAATCGCTTTTGTTCTTTGTACTACTAAATTTTAGCTTATACCGGAAGTGACGTCATTAAAGGTAATATCAGAATTTTCGTCTTTGGCTCGAATGCAGTCGATTGGCGAAAACCGCATTTCGATTACCTTAATAGTTTCTGAGTATAGAGCGTTCATTTTTGAATACGCTTAAAACGAATGTCGCTTTTTTCTATTAATAACTTTCTGTTATTCTCAGCTAATCGCCATTTAAACTCCAATTTTCTTACAATTCTTCTAAATGAACTTTCCGATCCTTGCCAGTCAAAATCGGTTTTAAGTTTTTCTTTTAGTTTACCAATTGTCATGCGACATATTTCGGTAATATGAAAATTGTAAATTATACGTCAAAAATATTCTGCTTCATAAAGTTTTCTTTAACCCTTTCCATTTGTTACCCACCTGTTCGTAGTTTATCTCCTTTCCTGTTATGGTTGACAATTGAGAGGCAATGAGTATCGATGCATTTTTTTAAATGTATTGTTAAATTTGTTAAAATTTTCCTCCACCAATCTAATTAATAAAATAACATGATGCAGAGCCCATCTAGTTTTTCGTTTGGTGAGTTAGGTTTTTTCTTGGATCATATGAGTATTTAAAAAATGTTCTTGGATTTCTTCTAATGGACCTGTTAATTGGCAAATGCCACACTCTCCTATACAGCATTATTCTAAATGATGGAGGCAATTTTAAAAATTCATATTAAAGTACAAATTCAAAATGAACATTCTTTATACCAATGAAAAGAGAGTTTAAATTTTTTTTTAACTTATACATGAGCGGGATTGGCAACTCGGAGTACGAGGCTTTTTGAATGAATCTCTTCCTCAGCCCTGGATAGGTCGTAGGGGAAATGAAGACCTGGCTCTACACTTCTGGCCACCGAGATTTCCTGATCTCACTACATGTGACTTTCGTTATGTTAAGGAAGCTGTTTACGTTCCCCCTGTACCAACAACTCTGAACGATCTGCGGAATATACGCTTTCTTGTGCATGGGACGAGTTTGGGTACCGCGTAGATGTTTGCGGTGCAGGAAACGGTGGACACATTTATAACGTGTTAAAAAAAACTTTGAAATTTCCTCTTTTCATTGGTATAAAGATTGTTCATTTTGAATGTATACTATAATAAGTATGAATTTTTAAAATTGGCCCCATCATTTAGAATAATCCTGTATTTTCCGACTATTCGTGGGCTTGCATATTTATCTACACACAAATATGCAAATATGTACAAAAACTAAAAACTGAGGAATAATCTTCAAAAAGCGGGAATCGGAGGTTTTCTTGGTTATGTTGGAGGTTGTGTGCCCGTTTACTCGAAACACCCTGTCTTAAAACTCCGAGAACATAGCACGTCCCGAGTGCATGCTCGATGCCAAATTAAACGCGATTGGGCAAGCTACGAGCGTCAAAACGAACAAGATATGGAACATAGGGGTTCAGAGCGTCAAAACGAATGCACCCTAAGTCCCTTCGTACACAAGGCTAGTAAAATCTTCGAAACTCGACGATTTTAGTCTCCAAGCGACTACCGCCATACAAATCCATTGAGGTTCGTACACGACTCGCGTCGCGCCAGTCGCTCGCTATCTGTCGGACGTAACCGTCGCTACTATAGTCGCGGCGTATTCCAAGATGGCGGAGCAATTATTGAATATTAAATTTGTTTCTGAGGTGGAGAAACATCCTTGTTTAAGTATATAATTATTATAACTTGAAAGAATATTCGAAAAAGCAGATTACAGAAAAAGCTTGGGTAGCAGTAGGAAAGGTCGTTAATTTAAGAGGTTGGTATCTTTTTATAGTGTTGAATATAGTCAGTAATGTAGTAAAGTATGTAGTAGCTCTTTGTGGATAAGGTCTTAGCAAATAATGCAACAGCGGAAACGCTTCATCTCCTACAAAGTAAAATGGAAATTTGTAGTTGTTGTCATCATTTGGTAATCGTAAAGGAGCCGGAAGGTCATGATTGCCCCTTCAATGAAATGTTTGATTGCTGAAGCACGAAATATACCGCCATCACTGTTCCTACCAGCAAAACCTGTTTCGATGTATGTAAAGAGGCCATCAGCGTCACTGCATACAGTGCATACCATGAGAACAAAAGTTAAGCGATCCTGAGTTTGGTAGCTTTTCTATTCTTATGTGTTTTCCATCTAGAGAGCACCCAAACAATTGGGCAAATTCCATAGCAAATCAAAACGTTGTGCTATTATTTTCCATTGATTTTTATCCGGTATTGGCATATAAATATCTTTCAAGGCAACCCATATGTTTGCTGTTCTTTCTGCGATTATTCTTGATACGGTAGAGTCTCCTCGAGCGAAATATAGAGAAATCGATATGAATGTAGCGCCAGTAAAAAAGTACAATGGGTTTTTCTCGAGTGTATTTAACATACCTAGCTAATAAAATGTTTTATAACTAAATGAAAGCTCTCGGCCGTCATCCCACCCAGTACTATGTCCTACAATGAAGCTGTCAGGCGGAGTTCCTTGCCCAAGTAGTTCTAAATTTCTTTGACGTGGCATAATATAAGCAGGTGTTGCTGTGTTTCCATTTGTATTGATAAAGCAACACATTGTATTTAACTGCTCTCGTTCTCCAGATGTAATCTATCCCACTTGTTTAAGCCCTTTTGCAGCCATAACTTTTAGAGGCTTATGTACTATGGTGACAGCTGTTTCCATCACAGTTCCAAATATCTTCTGCTTTAAATGGAAACCGCTCGTCAAATTTCATCATGTAATAATAAAATATCATCATTACTTCATATCATGCCGAATTCCTCCTGCGACCCATTCCTACCCACTCTCCCCTACATATTTTATTCATATGTACCACCCCTAAATTGGAACCATAATTCACATTTTATGTCCTCTTTGTCCAGCCACCATCTGTTACAACATTTATACAAGGAATATTATCGGAAGTATGAATGTGATCATCATTTTTTTCTAATTCTGCTTCTTCTCGAGCAGCAGATTCCATACTTTTCCATGCTGTCTGTAGCACTACATCAGCAACATGTTCGCGATATGCACTACATGTTTTATTAGTCATCATGGGCATGTTACAAACTGCAGCCATTTGGCCTAATTGAGAATGCTCTGCTCCAGTAGAAACAGCGGCGAGGGTTATAGATGCGTTTAAATTCATCCGAGTCTTGTCAGTTAGATCATCCGTTGTAATGGTTTCATCTTTACCACACACTCGGCACTTAAGAGTGAACTATATAACCCTTTTCTAGTTTCGTTTACAAGAGTCATATCGGCAATTGAAGAATCGAATGGTTGATGCCTTTTTTGCTGTTAAAATCTGATTAAAGGGATGTTTCACGTCAAATATACGTCTCCCACCTATATGCTGTCTGTCTTTCTAAAATGGTTTCTCATGTCTATGACCATATTCTTTTTTTTGCTTCCTGCAATAATGCTTTTGCACTGTTCTGGAGCAAACAAGTTTCATGTTTCCTTAGGTTCTTTTCTATTCTCCCGAAAGTACGGTCGGAGTCCAGAAAAGTATGACCCACTTCAGGGTACTTGTGATCGATTAATTTGAAACTAGTTAAGGCATGTAATTGGAAAGTTTTTATTTTGGCCCCCGCATGAGTCCGACCATATAATTAAATTGTCTTTGCCCCTGAACTGAAGATCTCTGAACTTCCACGTACAAAATACTGCCTTTTCGATATTTTTTGCAATAATAAGTAGGTATACCGACGTTATAAAAGTAGTCAATCTTGGTAAAGGCATGGTCTGTTGTAAATCTATGGTGATATAAACACTGTCAAAATATTCTAGAGCTGAATGTACCACGCCCATTGCAACACTTTGTATTGGCCAGTTTGAATTACTTCAAATTTAGTTCACATATTTTCCGGGGTTTTTGTTTACTTGGTGGCACATAAACAAATCGTAAGTACGCTTAATGAAATCTTTAATTTCTTTCAAAATTTCTGTGGTTCTGCAACAGTTGCATTTTGCATCTGTGATTTTGCTGCAATGCTTCTCCATTGGAAATTAGCATTTTTGCGTAACCCATATCCGCCCAGCGGTTCGTTTACGAACCGCCCAAGTTTTATTTTTTTTTTTGAAATTTGCCGTTTAAAAAGTTGATTTTTGTACTTCGTGTTTTCTTTGAAACACAATAGTGATTGATAAATAATTTTTTTTTTAATTTATAATGTCACACATGGGAGAAACATTGCGTTAAATTTGTACAAAAATGAACACCTGCTTATCTCCCACTTATATAATTGAAATCAATTATCGTTATCTATGAATTCTGTAATATTTTGTTATGAATACATTGCAAAAAGATATAGTTTCATAATACATTACACATAATTTAGTCAAGTGATAACAAACACCTGTGTGTCTGACTGATAACTGCATGGTGCGTTTGCGCACCGATGGGACAATGTAAGAAATATCTACACGTTTTTGCAAGTTTGAATACGATTGTATGAAACACTGTTATAAGTTCTACGTTTGAAAGAACGATTTAGTGCATTCGCAAACACCGTGTGAGTAACAAGAGTACATTACAAATTTGGTTTCAAAAAATGTGGAGAAGATTCTTGACACAAAAAGAGTTAGAAGCGGCCCTAGAAGAAACAGTGACAGAATTAGATCTAGATCACAGAGATGGTACGTTTTATACATTTTTTTATAAGTTTTTGCCTTTTATCAGTAATCAATGTAGGTATTATTGATGCCGTGTATATATGTACCTCCAGAGGTTGATGAGCTTACTGATGAGGAAAATATTGAAGTTGAAAATACGGACCCCGAAAATGAACTTGAGCCTACAGATATTGTAGGTACCTTTGAATTACAAGTAGAAGTCGACAGCGTTGACAACGATAAGGAGTTTGATTCTTCTGATGATGAAAGTTTGGCCTCAAAAAAACGAAGAATGAACAATGGAGCACTCGTCGATTCTTTGCCACAGCCAAATTGGAAAAAAGGTACAATTGATTATACTCATTTTCCTATATCAAATGAAATCCAAGATCAGCGCGTCATTAGAGATCAACTTGAGGGGAAAACTCCTCTGGATATATTCTTTTTATTTTTTGATGAAGAAGTGCAAGACCTAATAGTGCAATTTTCTCTAAAATACGCTCGCGATAATAATAGACAAGATTTTCAATTTACCACAACAGATCTTTTACATTTTTTGGGTATAATGATTCTTTCTGGGTATCACACATTACCTCAAATTCGCATGTATTGGTCAACTGATGAGGACAAAGGTGTAGATATTGTAAAAAAATGCATGTCCCGAAATAAATTCCTAAATATAAAAAGAAACCTCCATTTGTCAGATAACAGCATATTAGATAAAAATGATAAATACAGTAAATTGAGACCGTTTGTAGACATAATAAATAAAAAAAATTTGCAGTGGGGAATATTTGCATTCAATTTGTCTATAGACGAACAAATGATTCCCTATTTTGGTCGCCATTCCTGCAAAATGTTTATAAAAAACAAACCAGTGCGATTTGGCTTCAAATCTTGGTGTCTCTGTTCCTCAGAAGGATATTTGTTTTATTTTATGCTTTATCAGGGAGCACAGAACAAAACCAAAAAGATAACTCTTGGCCTTGGAGCTCAAGTTGTCACAGATTTACTTTCAATTGTAACTAATCCTTTCAATCACAGAATATTTTTTGATAATTTTTTTTCTTCTTTCAAACTTTTTGTTCACTTGAAAAACAAAGGATTTTTTGCAACTGGAACAATACGGGATAACAGAATAAGTCATTGCCCTTTAGTTAGCGCGAAATTAATTTCTAAAAACAGTAGAGGATCGTATGAATCGGCATTTGATGACGTATCAAAAGTCTCTCTCGTTCGTTGGAATGACAACTCTGTTGTCACCATTTGCAGCAACAATTTCAACGTAAATCCTATAACGGTTGCTAAGCGTTACAACAGAAAAGAAAAAAAAGATACCCAAATCCCTCAACCATGCGCCATTTCTAAATATAATAAATACATGGGAGGGGTAGATTTGCACGACAACGGCGTAGCGAACTATAGGTGTAGAGTGTTAGGCAAGAAGTGGTGGTGGCCAATTTTTGCAAATTGTTTAGACAGCGTTATTGTAAACTGTTGGAAAGTATAATAATATCGCAAATACTAAAAAGATAAGTCAACTTGAGTTCAAATCTTTCATTGCCCTGAGACTGATCAAAACCGCTCAATGTGCTATAGTCACACGACCAATGAGGTCTATAGAAGAACTTCGGTTTGATAGGAATGGTCATAATATAGTAACACACGAAAGCAAAGCTCGCCGAAGGTGCAAGATGTGTCAAAATCATACCATACATATGTGTCGAAAATGCAATGTTCACCTTCATGTTGCTTGTTTCGAGAGTTATCATCAAAAATAAAACAAAATTTTGATCCTGTATTATCCCATTGGTTCATTTACGCACCAACAAAAAAAATTTGATTTTGAAAAACTTTGAAATTTTTTTTTTGATTTATAACTATAGTTTGTAGTTTATTGTGCTTTAAAATATTTAAAAGTTTATAAAGATACATATATATGTAGTTTTATTATTAATGTCTAAAGTGTCAGTTCATGCCTTGTACCGGCGGTTCGTTTTCGCACCATGACCTTTTTGTTACTGTTATATTTTTTTTGTCTTTTTTTTTTGAAAATGTCTTTTTTAGTGTTATTTGAAAATAAATAATAATAAATTCTTGTGTAATTTTCACTAAAACCTACCTTGGGCTTAAATGGGTTAAAATACAACAACCGAAATACACTTAATGTCTGTCACATTGGTATGTAGTTTACAGCTTTGATATAAACTTTTCATTTTAAGCGTACAATTTGTTTATACCTTAAATTGCCTCTTATACGTTTGTTCGTTGTCCTTACTCCAAGTAGTTCCAAGCTACTTACAAATGACGTCACAGAGTAGAATTGATTAAAGTAGAGTAGGTACCTATGCCTTTTCATCATTATAAACGAACAACCTTCTGACTATTGGCCGTAACTTATATGAATTTGTTAGGTTAGGGGAAAATGGATGTTACAAACATTATTTTTTCTTTGGATGACTCAGAAATTTATTGCACAACTGCAAATTCTGTCTTCAAGTGATGAAGAGGACTTGCAGTTGTGTTTGAATGTAATCAATTATGCCAACAAGAATCCGCGAAACACTATAAAAAATTATAAGGCTGTACAAGCCTGATGATGTGGATGTCATCAGTAGCAGGTTCGTCTTACGTAACAAATTCAACCAGGATGAAACTCTGGAAAATAGGAAAGCACGGCCCAAAGTCCAGGTATTGATTTTAGTTGTTCTTTTGCCAGTATCTAGCACGTTGAGCGCCGCGTGCCCACCGGTGGGCATTTGGATTTTTGTCCCTGGGACCAAGTTTTTTTTTTGTTATTTTTCGTTGTAGGTCGGTTATTTTATTATGCTTGATGCTTATTAACTGATTCTTTTACTTTTTTTGTGTTTGCGTTGTTTTTTATTATGTGTCCACTGGTGGTCACGTTGTCCTGTAATGTAATTTTTCATGTTAGGACCATGTGACCACCCGTGGGCATGTTCTCAATTTCATTGGTTTTTGAACAGCTTTATCTTTTTTTTGCACAGCTTGATTTCTTTTATTGCAGATATAAGCCAACATGAGTAGACGCTACTTAACCGAAGAGGAGCTGGGTGCAGAGTTGGAGAGGTTGTCCGAAGATGAAGCCGTAGACTTCTCGGATGATGACTCTATAGTCGATAAAACCTACGATCCATCAGACAATGATCCGGATATAGAACCAGACGACCAAGAAGTGTCAAGTGATGAGGCAGATGATCTTCGTCACAGATGACGATCCAGATGATGTGGTTCCACTTACTAACCTTGTAAATATAAATACTTGGAAACCTGTTGAAGGCAATAGATTAACGTTCAATATCACTCCTCAAAATACTGGTCCCAATCCAAATGTTGTAGCAGCATTGGCAGAAAAGCATCCCGGTGACTTTTTTCAGCATTTTGTAAATGATGAGATAATCCTTTTATTTGTTACGGAAACAAATCGGTTTGCCGCTGCAGCTAATTCTGGAAATCAGTCACGTAAAGCACGATTGTCCAAGTGGGTTGATACTAATCCTTCAGAGATGCGAAAGTTTCTGGGAATAATGCTGTGGATGGGCCTTCTTCCACTGCCGCAATTAAGAGATTATTGGTCGACATCATTCCTATATAAAAACAATATACCCAGTATCATGAGCCGAAATAGGTTTGAACTCTTGTTAGGTATGTTTCATTTGTGCAACAATGAGGAGCAAGCGACGTCAGACGACCGACTTTTTAAAGTGTCTCGTTTCCTTGATACGATGCAGACAAAATTCCAGTTATCCTACACTCCAGAGGAAGTGGTATGTATTGATGAAAGCAACGTTCCATTTCGTGGACGTTTGTATTTCAGACAATACATACCTAACAAAAGGCATCGATATGGAATAAAGTTATTCAAGCTGTGCGTTGCTGGGGGTTATACCTGGTCATTCAAAACGTACACTGGAAAAGAAAAATCAGACAACATATCAGTTTCTGAGAAGGTGGTAACTGAATTAATGGTCTATTGGATACTGGGCGCACCTTGTACACAGATAATTGGTACACTAGAGTTTCCTTACCTAAAACACTGATTCACAGAAAGACACACTTAGTTGGTACCTTGAGATCAAATAGAAAAGGGAATCCTCCAGACGCGACAAATGCGAAATTGCAGAAGGGTGAAGTTAAAGCTCTTCAAAATAAGGATAAAACCATCGTGCTTAAGTGGAAGGATAAGAGGGATGTTATCATGCTTAGTACTCAGCATGACGACTCTCTTGAAACTTTTAGGAAGAAAGGTAAACGGTAATAGATTATAATAAGAGCAAAACATTTATCGATCTATCCGATCAGATGGCAGCGTATGCCCCTTACGTCAGGCGTACAGTAAAGTGGTACAAACGTTTAGTATTCCATTTAATTACTGCAACTTGTGTTGTGAATGCTCTCCATTTATATAATAAGATTAACAACAAAAAGATGAACATTATAAAGTTTAAAGAAGCAATTGTTTTACATCTTGTACAACCTCCAGATGAGACATCAATTCCAACAACATCTAAGGCATCTACACATGTATTAAAAGAAGTAGACGGACAAAAAAGGGTAACAAGGAAACGATGCAGTCCTTGCTACAAGAAAATGTCCAGAGCTCATAATTCTGCACATGCACGCAATAATTCTAAAAAAGTGAATACAATTTGTGAAAAATGTAATGAACCAATGTGTTTACCTTGTTTTCAAGCCCACATAAAATAATAAGAAAAGTTTTTTTTTGATATTTTACAAGATTTTTGTTTTGTAGTCTAGAATATAAGGAGTTTCCTAAGAGTTGTTACTTTGTTCAGTATCCCTAAGTTTTAAAGCAATTAAAGTTTATTTTTTTTATTTCCTAGTAGAAAGTGTTTATTTTATGAAATTATTCACGTAGTTTTAAGTTATTATATTATTAACAATGATTATGAAGTTGTATCGCATATAAATTACATTTATTTTGTCAAAATATGTCTTTCTTTCTGTACTACAGTCAACTGTCTGTCTAAACCCCAAAATCACAAACTGCTCGGTCCAAGCTCAACAAGTTTACTTCCTGGGACCATGCTTTAGAATAGTCCATATAAAGTTAATGTAAATCGTTCCCACCCGTGGGCACACGGTCCTGAAATGAACATAACATCGTGACCACCGGTAAAATCACAAAATGCCCACCGGTGGGCACGCGGCGCTCAACGTGCTAGATTAAGTTTACTTAGGCTATTAACTGCACTAGCAACTCAGTTAAATATGAAAATATATCAGTTTGATATAGCCAACGCATACCTTAATGCAAATTTAGATGAAGCTATATTTATATGAAGTGTCCAAAGTATTTGAAGGAGGTACTCGCTCTTATTATTGACGACCCCGGAAGAAATAAGTCAATAAGAGAAAAAGCGAAACGTATGTTATGCATGTTAAATTCTGATAATGTAGTATGCAAACTGCAGAAGGCGTTATACGGTTTGCGACAAGCGGGTAGGAAATGGAACGAAACTCTCGATAGCATGTTGCGCAATTTGGGAGCGATTCCGTCGAATGCAGATTCCTGCGTGTATTACATTAAAAGAGATGACGACATTACGTTAATTGCAGTTTACGTTGATGACTTGTTGATAGCATCTAGAAGTAAGAACACTGTTAATTGTGTCAAAAACCAAATCGAAAAACTGTTTGAAGTACATGACTTAGGGAAAGCGAAGTATTGCTTGGATATAGAATTCTGGCAGCATAAAGAACAAATAGAACTTTGTCAGAAGGGACATACATATATCCGACCTTCAAGAAAAGTACGGAATGTCCGATTGTAATCCCGTGAAAACCCCGGTCGACAGCAACATTAAATTAACGAAGGGACTGGCTGCTCCTAAGCATCAGAAGTGTCTAGAATTAATGGGACTCAAGATGATTCACACACCACGTCTCGAGGGCAAGTGTTGAAAGTGCGGGGAGCGCGGTAAGTTCAAGGTGCGATTCGTGTGTGCGCGTGTGTGTCGAGTTCGAGTAGTAAGCTAGTTAGTTGTAATCTCGCGTTCACTTACTAATGTACTTGTTATGTATTAATATCGTTTGTATTAGGATTACTAACTTTTCTGTTACTTTGTATTGTCATGTGCTTACAGTTCGTAGTATTGATGCAATATACGTATTCTTGGCGTTAATCATTCGATCGATCATTCATTCCAACAAAAATAAATTGCGGTTGTCAAATTTTAAAAAGTGAAATATTGCTGTGAGTGGATACGTGCGACAGAGAGGTCCCAGCGAACCATCCCATGCGATAGAATAGTACACAGCATCGCAGCTGTGTGTAGTTCATCCATTGAAAGAAAGAGAGTGCGCATGCTATTTGTCCTTGAAAATGAAAAGGATAGCGATAGACTCGTACTTGTTGCGCATCATTTTGGAGTAGCTTAATATTAAGATAGAAAACATAGTATTAAAGTAGAGGGATGTTTTTTAATTTTTTTTGTTAATAAATTAATTACATGTATGTATATGTGTCTAAATATTTTATGTGACATTAAAGTATATACATCTTTAGTAATAATAAAAACGTAGTAGTAATATTATGTACTTACTGTATTCTCAGCACTAAAATTATTAAATTCTTCATTAAGTATATTTTTTTTATTCAAAGCGGTCACTTTTTTTATAACACGTAGTATGATAACCTACAAATGCGAGTGACGCACTGGTTAGCTCAACAACATTGCATTTAAAGTTTTTAATTTTACGAAAAGCTAACTTTAACGAACAGTTTTTAAAAGTTTCATCATTAAAATCAATTACACCATCATCCGAATTACACAAAAAACACTTTTTGGCCATTTTTTACAACAATAAATAGTAGCACGTCTTTTCAATTATAACTACATATAGCGACAATCTACTCCAAAATGATCCGCAACAAGTACGAGTCTATCGCTACCCTTTTCATTTTCAAGGACAAATAGCATGCGCACTCTCTTTCTTTCAATGGACGAACTACACACAGCTGCGATGCTGTGTACTCTTCTATCGCATGGGATGGTTCGCTGGGACCTCTCTGTCGCACGTATTCACTCGCAGCAATATTTCACTTTTTAAAATTCGACAACCGCAATTCACGACTAATTTTTCGCAGACTACCCTATACTACCGTGTTCGTAATGAAATAATCTTTTTAGAATTCGCGTCATTTGAGTGCTTTAATAGATCCTATTAAAGCACTCAAATGACGTCATTTGCGTGCTTTAATAGACATTTGGGTGTTTTAATAAAACCGGTACAATTTAATTTTACTAAGATGGTATTTACCGAATTAATTCATAGCAAATACTGTAGTTAACCTTTAAATAAATTTTAAATTGACAATTTGAAAAGTAGTAGTTCCAATCTCTAAAAAATTCCCTAGATTTTGATAATGTCAAATATTTATTTAAAATTGCTTGCAAAAGGCGCAAATTCTAAAAAATAGTATAAAAAACTCATTCATAAGGCTTTTATGGCACTCATCATTAAGAAAACTCGTGGCTGCGCCACTCGTTTTCTAAACTTTGATTCGTGCCATAAAACGTACCTTATGAAACTTGTTTTTTAATATACTATTATTTTAAATTAACTTTAATTCATTAACCAGACCGGTGGAAGCTACTAGTATCGATTTACCTGTTTATACCTGCCTACCCAAGAGTTGTGACGGGAAAAAAATAGTTAGCCTAACGTTTGCATATTCGATAGGCTTCATACTTTCGATTGGTATGGTCTATTAACCAAACCAGTGAAATGTAAAAAAAAACAATTTTTTAATTATTGTTAATTAATCATATTCTGGACTAAAATTTTTTAGACAACCCATTTGCAATATATTTATTGACATATGTAATTGAATATAAAATACTTTTCATCCATTAACAGCCCGGTGAAGGTCGGTTTATGGTGGGATCCTATAGATATAAATATAAAGATCCAATTAAATCACAACAGAACAAATAATGTTAAATTAATTTCAATAAAACTTTCTGAAGTGTAATTATAAGTTTTACATCAAGAGGCTGTAATAACTGTAACCTTTTGGGATCTAATGTGTCTATTTCACTATTACATTCATCTATCAGATCGTATAATATGTTATTTATAAAATCACGCTCGGCCTTCATTCCGATCCTTGGTGGCAATTCGTTTAATAAAGACGTTGCCAATACCCTACTGAGTGACAGTTGAGGTGTTGCGGCCTGAATTGGAATGGACATTCTTAGTAATGACTTCAAAAATTTCTGAAGAAAAAATTCCACGACGATTGCATTTATTTTAAATTAAACTATAACATACTTTCCTTTCTCCTTTTTTTTAACTCCATTTGAGGATATAGGTGAAGCAATATCAACTACATAAGATTCGGTAGATTCATCTGAAAAATGCAATGGACTGTTCGTTGCAATTTGCAAATTACTTGATGTTCTATAAAGAAATTTAATAGTAAATAATTCATATTTATTAATTTTTTACGGCTTTGGTTGAACTGTATCCTGTAAGAATTTCATACTTTCGTAGTGCTCCCATACTTTCTTTTTAGATGGAGTTGCTGATCCACTAGGCACATAAATTTCTATTTTGCAGCATTTTGTATGCTCTTTCCAGTGATATACAACACAATATAGGTTCTAATTAAAATCTTTTTTTAACCCATTTGAACCTACCGTCCTTTTAAAAGCACAGCGTACAGTTACCTATATTAAATTAAATTATACAAAATACGTCGACTAAAACTAGATCGCAGCACCACAATACTACTCTTGAAGCATTGTAGAAGTTATTTTGTGTGTTTTTGGGAACTGTTATCAATAGTAAACCGAAATCTAAAGTGTTTTATTGAAAGTGATTTTGTGAATTCACAACCAAAAATGTCTAGGTAAGTTAATTACAATAAATAAAAATTGTTAACGTTGTTTTTTAAATAATAATGATTACTAACAATGTAAGCTAAGATGTGGTTGAAACTCTAACCTTAATTTTATATCTTTGTGTTTCAAAATTGCAAAAAACCTCGCTGTCCTTTTAAAAGGACAGTAGGATTATATGCGGTGCATGTTAACAATATACCATATTTATAGATATCATGCGAGAACTCTTCATATGGTTGCCCTAGCACTGGAAGAAAATATTGACACCTATCCTCCCGGGACATCCGTTGTTATTCTTCCCCCAGAAAATGCTTGCGGCAATATTACCGATGAAGATTCTGGCGAAGAAGACGATGTTGGTATCAATAATTTACCTGGTTCGCAATTACGAGCCAAAGCAGATTTTACCGGACGACAACTCTGATTTTGATAGCGATGATGACAATATTCCCCTTTCTGTATTGTTACCGCAGAAAAAAGTGAAACCAAAGAGACAGAAAATATTTTCATGGAAGAAAGAAGACATTCCAAATAATATGAATGACCCTGAATGGACGGATGCGCAAGGGCCTAGGTACAAACTTTTCGCCTACAGAAATATTTCTCAGTTTTTTTGATGATGACATTTTTACGGTGATGGTAGAAGAAACCAATAGGTATGCGGCCCAAAAAAATTTGACAGATGATATATCCGATGATGAAATGAAATGTTTCATTGGAGTTTTATTGCGGGGCAGGTACAATATTGTTCCTCGCCGAAAAATGTATTGGCAAAACTGTAAAGATGGAAGTAATGAACTTGTATATAATGCAATTTCTAGAGATAGATTTTCTTTTATTATCAACAATTTGGATCTACGAGCTAATAATAATCTGGATTTAAACGATAAATTTTCTAAAATGAGACCACTGTTTGATTGGCTAAACCGAAAATTTCTAGACTTTGCTCCAGTAAAACAATTTCACAGTTTAGATGAAACCATGGTGCCTTATTTTGGGCGTCACGGCGCTAAACAGTTTATAAAAGGAAAGCCCATACGATGGGGATATAAACTGTGGGTTGGTACAACCAGATTGGGATATATAAATTGGTTTGAACCGTACCAAGGTTCTGGTTGTGACATGAAATATAAAGACTTAGGTCTAGGAGCAAGTGTTGTGCTCACATATGCAGATGTTTTATTATCATTTAATTACAATCTGCCGTACCACATTTTTTTTGACAATTTTTTTACATCAATCCCATTACTGCAAGAGCTGCGAAATAATTAAGGGAACTGGTATCATTAGGGAAAACCGAACATCAAAGTGTCCGCTAATAGAAACTATGGTAATAAAAAAGAAGAACAGGGGAGAATATGATTATTTCTCTGCCGTCGGGGAAAATATAGTTGTATGTAAATGGCACGACAACAGTGTCGTTACTTTGGCCTCAAATTCTGCTTCAGTATATCCAATCAGACAAGTTAGTCGATTTTCTCAAAAAGAAAAAAAACGAATACAAATTCCTCAACCTCAACTGGCACAGGTGTACAACGAAAACATGGGAGGAGTTGACAGAAGCGACCAGAATATTAGTTTGTATAGAGTGTCGATTAGAGGAAAAAAGTGGTATTTTCCCTTATTTTGTCATTGTGTTGATATGGCCATGCAAAACACGTGGCATATTCACAAATTGAACGGAGGAAACATGGACCTTTTGGCATGTCGGCGGAGTGTCGCCACAAGTTTGTTGGAAACTTACAAAAAGGATGGAAAAAGAGGGGCCTCTAAACCACCAAAAAATTTACATGAGCATTCAAGATATGACAGACTTGACCATTTAGTAATACACCAAGAAAAACAGACACGATGTGGACTCTGTCATAAAAAAGTGCAAAGTAAATGCATGAAATGCAATATAGCATTACATGTCAAAGACTGTTTTTTGCAATATCACACAAAATAATTGATAAATAAATAATTTTTCTTATGGTTGATTTTTATTTTTGTAATTTAGTGCATATCAGTGTAAAGTCCTACCGTCCTTTTAAAAGGACGGCATTTTTTGGAAAAACTGATAGCGACACAAAAAATTTTTTTTAGATAACATTGCTTAAAATGAACTATTTAATGAAACTGTCAAAAAAAATCATAAATCCACACAAAATAGTTTCAGGTTTATCTGGGTTTTAAAATACAAATTTTAATTTTGATTAAATTTTTTTTGCGAAATTCATTGACTGAAATCTCTGCAGTAGCACTTTTTAAATAAGCAGGACATATAAGCTTACAAATCTGGTAGGAGTTGATTATTCGACCAGGATTTTGTTTCAACCATATTTGGATTTGCTGAGAACATTAGGATTTAAAAGATGACATAAATGATAGTCCAGGGGCTGAATCTTGTGTGAGGTATGAGTTGGTATACAGACTATTGTGACGTGGTTTTCTCGTGCAATTTCTATAACGTCAATATTTCGTGTGTGACTATAGTGACCGTCAAGAATGGGAAGCACTGGATCATCAGGGGATGGTTTCACAAACTGAATGAAGTTTTGTAGCCATTGACTAAATATGTGTTGTTGAATCCAACCTGATGGATGGCAAACCGCGATAGACCCAGGAGGTACCCCATCTAACAACTCAGCTTTCATATTTTTCCTGGGAAAAACGAATAAAGGAGGAACAAATCCACCAGCTGCGTTTGTAGTTTTTATATTAAACAATAAGTTAATGTTTTAACTTACCCAGGTCAATAAATCAAAAATTAAACACGATTTTTTATACCAAAGCACAAGCCAAAACGACAAACAAATAAAAACTCGTTGACACGCTTTATAACTTCTGTGCTACTATCTTGCACAGAAGTGTGGAAATATAGAATATTGAGTTGCATATTAACAGTGACCGATGTCAAGAAGAGTTTTTTTTTGTTTTTTGGTACAGTAGGCATATCAGAAATACCTTGGTATCCAAAATTAAGACCCTATCCGAAATTAAGCGCCTTTCCTCATAATTTAAAGTTTTCAAAAAATTTGCATAAATACTTTATGGATTTTCTTTCTGAAGATAACGCGGTTAAGAGCTGAAATAAAAATTATGTGGCCTTTTGGCTTCCAATAATCTACCATTTCTCTTAATGGACACTCTTAGCCCATTATGTGCAAATTTATTTTCTGATTCAAAAATCGCGTCTAAATTAGCACTCCGGAGGACAAACGCAAACGACGCTCATGAAATTCTGTTTGGGGGAGGTATTTCAAAATAACCTCATAAATATTTTACGCACACCAGAAAGGTTTTTTTCTATAATAACGGATGAAACCACCGACACATCAATTATATAACATGCATAAAATGTTCATGTCATTTAATTCATCTACCTTCTTCTAAAGCTTGCCTGACTTTGCCACGTTCCGTTGAAGGAGTTCTGTTAGACAGGATGCCCTAAGGCTAAGGAATTACAGATTTTTTAAAATCTGATATTCGTAAAATATTGCTTCCTGCTAACACAAGGTGGCTATCTTTAAAACAGTGCGTTGATCGCATATTAGAACAATATGATTCGCTAGTTGCTTACTTTCGTCTAGACTCTAGTCTGTAGTGTGTGTGATCCTCGAACTACAGACGAAATTATGAATGTTCCTTCTAATCCATTCACCCAATTATATTTGGAATTTATGAGCTATTCACTCGAACTTCTTACAGACTTCAATTTGTTATTTCAATCTGAAACGCCGTTACTGCACCATCTCAAGCCAGAAACGGAATCACTTTTAAAAACAATTTACTCAAATTACATGAAAACAACTTGTGTTGTAGGAAAAGATACACCTATTTAATTTAAATCATAACAATCCACATTTTTTCTGTGAACTGGAGAATGTTTATTTAGGAGCAGGAGAGAGTGGTTTATAGTGGTCGTAGTGGGACAGTTGACGTCACAATCATTAAAAGAGTGGACAAAAATCAGTATCAAAGATTAGGGAGGTTAAGATAGGAAACACCCATAAGGTATCTGTTGTACATAAAAACGACCAGCTTTTGTTGACTTTAGTTAACATTTGAGACGTCTACGGCGCTACAGTCGCTTGAGAATGACAGAATTAAAGCGGTAAATTTGAAAAACGAAGCAACAGTAAATGTAAATCCGCAAAAGGGGTCGCTAGTGAAACGGCAGTAAGTGGCTGATATGTGAGTAAAGATTTGTTAGAAATTTTTTCCCACTATGAGCAATAAGAATAAAATTTTAAACACAAAATGTTCATGTTGTGTATCTACAATTAGGCATAAAATTTACAACATAATTAGGAAATCATAAAAATCAGTTTAGAGATTGTTTCAAGACTAAAGAATGATTGCGCAGAAACTAATTTTGTTTCGAGTGTCAACACACTATCTAACTGAAAAAAGTTTGCATTTTTCATATGTCTTTGAAGTGCCCACATTTATTAGCTAAAGATAAACGTTTACATTCATTCACACATTTTATACAGTTGATGTTTTTAGTTGGAGTTTATATCATATGATTATCAAATTCCGAATTTATCCGACGCGCACTTCAGAATTCTTTTGTTTTGGAATGAGCTCTAAATGCAACAAAAGAATTTAGATTTAACAATATCAAAGTTCTTCTTCTATTATTCATATTCATATTCGAATAACACAAGCATGTTGACAATTTTGTTCTCCGGAAAAGTTTGCACTTGAGTTTGTTACATTCCAACTTAATCCGATCCAACTTCCTCTTGGTTGTAGGCGTGTATTGCTTAACTGATCGTCTCTTCTTAACAGGTGTTTGGGGAGCTTGACCAGAAGATATTTGAAAATCTGCAAAAAAACATGAAGAACTGTTTCAAACAACACAAATTAAAAACTTACCCTCATTCTTTCTCAACATGTTCATGCTAACATTATTAGTATTGTCATTGATGTCCATGTATTCTACACCTGTGAAAATTCAGTGTTTTCAATACATTACTTAATCGTACTCAATTTATGTAAGTGTAACTTAAATTTTTAAAAAGAAAACTATGACATTAATAGATACTTGCCTTCAAATCTCTCTTGTCCAATATTTACAATTGTTGGAACAGCATTATTGATCATTGGTACAGCTCCTGCTTTTAGAAGAATTCTTGGGTACTTTTTTTTGAATTCGTTGCAGGAAAAATGTTTACTGCACACTTGATAATGAGATTGGAGGTATTGATCATCACGCAATATCTAGGCCCTTTCTATCAACGATCTCAATCCACTGCTTAGCTCTGCAATAAAGTTGTATGTTTCATTCTTATTATTAACAATAATTCTATGGATTACTTAACAAATAGGTAAGACAGTTGTAATGAATTAACAATGTTTAGGTACTTACAGCAGAGGATCTTTATTCTTTTGGTAAATTAAAAAACGCCACATCTCTGTTGTTATGCCTATTCATATAACATGAGTTATGAATGCTATATGAACCACGGCTCGTTTTTAACGCACACCAATTACTTGAATTTCGACACGAAAAGTCACAAAAGCAAAGATTATTATGTATGGATTACTCATAAATATTTATACAACACAATTATACAAACAGTTAACACAAATCATAAATAAAAGACGTAACTCTCAGATTACTGAGGTTAATGTAACTAACTGTAACAAAAATAATGGATAATATGTCGGGAATGAGCGGCATGATCGGTAAGAAAGGTATTTTGAATATGTCAGTAGTAAACATTTGAAGCAATAGATGGCACTAATATCGATATGGTCGTCTTGTTTCCTATCTTAACCTCCCTAATCTTTGACCAGTATGTTGAGATTGCACGAACGTTGTATGTACGTCCAGTGCGTTAAAAAAGGGGTATTTACAATCCTAAAAGTGAACAAAAACGTGTTAGTGTGTTTTTAAGGTGAGTAAATTGCGCTTTTTTGTATTCAACTAAATACCATCAGTAATAACCTTTGTTTAACAAATGTTTGATAATGTTTCCATGCTCCCCGTGCAATAGGGTGGGGCGAAAAATCAAAGTTTCGAAAATCGTTTTGGAATAGTGTGCAAAAGTGGCCAATTGGTATTACAAAACTAATGTCTATTTTCGGTTTTTAAAATTTTTTTCACCTTCTGCTCGGGCTTTGAAAAAAATAAAAAATACATATGATTTTTATAGTTCAAATGTTAGGTTGTAAGTACCTTTAGTTATTATAAGAATAATAACCTATTGAAATATGTAATTTTCATCCCTCTAACCAGTCTACCCACTACTAATGCCCAAAACTGCTTTCTTTTTAAATAAATATTTAAACAGAGAGTACGTCGAACAGAGCAGTTTTTCGCTATTTCAACAACATTCTGAATATTCAATTTATATAATATGAAACATGAAGATTGAATAATGAATATTCAGTATTGTTTAAACAACCCAGAACTCACCACGGGGAAGTAACTGCTCGGCGAATTCCATCCCACCCTCCCTCATCCTCATCCATTTTAATTAGTTATTGTTTTTAGTCTTTTTTGACTCAAATTTTGGCATAAGTTTGCGCGAATCTATTTTTGTCTTAATAAAACTGTCTCTCTTTTGTGACCCAACAACTGATAAAGATGCTCGGTGGCAAGTTTCACTGCATCTCTCTACTGATTGGGTGTGACAGAGAAATGCAGCGATGTCGATGATTTTTTCAGGAGAACCGGAAATAATATTTTTCAAATCATCCACTTCCAAAGTTTGAAGCAATGGGGGACAAGTTATTTTATTTTCTTGCCAATGAATCAGATCAACATAGTCATCTGCGTCGAAATTAATTTGTGGAATAATAAAAGGTCGGATATTGTTTGAAGTATTGCTCTTAGTTTTTGCATTTAGAATGCGACGGAAGTGCAAGCTCTCTTATATAGGGGCGAGCGTCATGCAGCATACATATCAGAAGATTTTGTGGATGAACAAAATAGGCATTTCGGTGAATTACAGAGTCTATAACACTTTTCAAATCTTGCTCCAGGTACCGGCTACGTTTTATTGTTTGTAGAACATGCTTTGCACCATTTACGCATGATAAGTTGCATTTGATTTGAAACCACAAAGGAGCATAAACCTTGACAATAAATTTGGTCAGTTCCTTTAATCTTTAATTCTGAGGTTGGAGTTTCGGTACTAACATAAAGACGTAAGATGCGATTGGCCAAGGTGAGCCATCGAGAATGACTTAACTTTCCTGGGCTTCGGTTCAATAAATCCACGGAGCACTCACATGTAGAAACGTAGAAACAAATTTCGAACTAATATTTCTGATCGGCACTTAAGTCAAGGAAATCTACTTCTGGTAACTCACAGCCAATAATGTTATAGTTGACAACTGGCATTTTATCGCACTACTGTATTTGATTTCCTATAGTTCCAGCAAAAGCTCTTGGACCCGTAGTTTGCGCTAAAAATATAGACAGGTTCTTGAACTAAAGAAATATGTTCTTCGAGTTTGGTTCTTCTGTTGGACTTGCCTTCAGTATTTTCGATAACGAAGGTTTTATCTTTCCTAGTCAGGACCGCAATAGTGCTCTTGTTATATCGTGATCATAATGTTAAGGACCAGTATTATAGGGCAAAAACTGTTATAAATTAATTAATTAATTTTATTATACATAATATTTCATAAAATCACATTGCCCAAATTTTAATAATAATTCCATCAAATTTTTTTTTCAATTTTTTTCGGTAGAGGGCAGAATATGTGGTCTGATCAAAAAGTTGTAATAATACTTTTTTATCAACATTACCAAAGGTAACTTTTGGTAGGTATTCCAAATCTATTTTTCAAAAAAAAATTCTAATTTTTTTTCGTTTTTCAAAGGCCGGTAGAGCGCAGAAGATGTGATCTGATCAAAAAGTTGTAATAATACCTTTTTATCAACATTACCAAAAGTAACTTTGGGTAGGTATTCCAAATCTATTTTCCAAAATTTTTAAAATTTTGCGATTATCGCTCCACCCTACTGTGCAACATAGTATCACAAAAGCAGTATTGTAATCTTGGCGGCCTTTATTCCTAATTTTCTAATTTTCAGTGAACCTTCCCCTAAGAAGCGGATTTTCGAAATTCATCCCTAAGTGGGCCAAAAGTATAATTACTGCTTTGAGTGTGTCGCATCCAATTGTGCAATGCACAACATGTTCTAATAATTTTATCAACAGTAGAGGGTAAACACGCTATGGGTTTTTCAAAAACTCGAAATTTGCTAGCGAGGATACCGAAAGCATTTTCGACAATACGGCGAGCGCGAGATACACGATAATTAAAATTTTTTTGCTCTTTTGTCAGTGCAATTTTAGAATACGGTTTCATGAGGTATGGTTTCAAAGGAAATGCATCATCACCTAATAGACATCCCTTTGCTGGCAATAAATTGTTTTCTAATGCTTCAAATAAAGATGAATTTTGGAATACGCCCCCATCAGATTGCTTCCCATTACATCCAATATTAACATATCGAAAACAATAATCGTGATCCACAACCGCCAATAAAATAATACTGTTGTGACAATAAAAAAATGATATTTCGCAAATCCTACAATTTCGGAGAATTTCGTTTGTACGGAAGTATTCTGGGTACTTACCTTACCGAAAGAGCATATCAGTTCAAATTTAGCTAAAACATGTTTCATTTGCAACGATCACAAATGCACCATTAAAGAAAAAAATTTGTAAGTCCGACCCTGTACATTTTATTTATACCAAAATTTGCACTCATATTGGGGACATGCTGAGGTATTAACCCTGTAAAAAGAAAATAAATCGCCCTAAAAACAAAAAAGTTATTTCAGATTAAAAAATGTACTCCTTTAATTCGGGCCACAGTGTATAAATTCTTTTATTACACATTGAAGATGTGCCTGTTTCCGAAGAACCACATAATTCTGAATATTTCACCTCGCCACCGCCACCCCAAAAATTTTCAAAAGTACATGTTTCTTCTATAGTTGCTGAACTTACAAAACTATCAGAAAAACTGACAGACGTACCCAGTGAAAGCGAATACGAAATATTTGGTCGTAGCGTGGCAGCACAGTTAATGACTCTTTCAAAATTAAATGCGATAAAAGCTCAAGAAAAAATACAATCGGTATTAACCTCCTTCAAACTTCAACAGTTAAATGTGGTTTCACAAAATCAATCGACATCGTATGTGAGGACACCTTCAATGTCACCTGGTATATGTACATATATGTGGATTCAAATAATACAACTTTGACCAATTCACCACAGTCTGAATATATGGAGAGTGTATATGATCAATCAAATATTATACATATGGCTTTCACAAATTTGTAATAATTTTTATTAAAAAATGTGTTATTAAAAGATTGTGGTTTTTTACATACCTTAATGTATTCTTTCAAATTTTCATAAATTGCATCGCACGCTTCTGGAATAAACTTGAATATTGCAGGTCTCGATACTCTAAAGCACCTTTGTAAACTTCTGTAGCTGTTTCCTGTCGCCAAATATGACAAGGTGATTTCTAATTTGACCCTAGCGGGAATAGCATTTCTCATAATTGTGTCAGATTTTGATATTGTAAATCTTATTTTATTAAGTAGTTCATCAAACTGCTATTTAGCCATCCTCACGCTATTTTTATATTCTTCTTCATCTTCAATGGCGAGTTCTCTTAATATCATCGATGACGCTCCACGTTCATTTCTTCGAGACAACCACTTTCTAACCCACTCACGCTTTGGTTTACTTAACTCTTTTATTAGCACATCACCTAATTCTTTGCATAGATATAACGTTGCTTTTTTTAGCAGAAAACGAATTATTTCACGACGACGCGCCATTTTAATTTTTAATAATAGTGAATAGTTGAGCGATTTGAACACGTGGTTTAGCTATTATTTAATTTTGTGTTTACAATGAGGTGGTCTGATGGATACACAGTGAAATTTGTTGTGCTTTATAGAGAACATGAGTGTCTCTGGAATGTAAGGAAACCGATATACAGAAATAATCAACAACGATTGCCATCACTAGAAAAAATTTTTGAAGAAATGGGAATGGAGGACTTTGCAGTGGCGGATGTGAGAACGAAAATTAAAAATTGTATAGACAAAACACTTTTATGTGTAGACAGCTACTTACCGTGAACTTGGGCTAGTCAACTAGTAGACTAGTTACTGATACCAGTAACTATACCAATGTAAACACGCCTTTACCCATTAACGCTCACCGTATGATTTATCATACGCAATACAGCTACAGCTTTGAGGTTAATTAAGTTACATGACTGATTTTTTCTGTATTATGTTGTTCTAAGTTTAGTCTACCAGAATAAATATAGCGCAACGTTTATCATCGCGATATACGTAATCTGTTAAGGTTTTTTATAGTAAGTGTTTTGGTGAAATGTGAAAATGCCTTTGAGGTAAGTTTACGATAATATAGTTTATTCAAATTACAATGTATAATTTATTTGATCATGAATAACTGTTTCATATTATAGTGATATCATAAATATACAATGATGTTTTTCTTAGTTTTGAAAATTTATATAAGAAATTTTTCACTAAATGTCTGCTGTATGATATATCATACGTTGGGCGTTCGTAAGTAATTCTGTTACAGAAAAAACTTATATAATCTATTGGATCCCCGAGATGCAGAAGAGATGCTTAATTATTCGGAAGAACTGACCTCTGATGACGAGGACTATGCTCAAGTGTACGACAGCGATAAATTGGAACTTGTACTTTTGCCCCCTAAAGACGGCGCAGATACAGATATATGTAGATGATGCTTCAAGTGACGACGAAGTGGAAGCTTCCTTTAGGACAATTGGGAAAGGCGTTCTAAGAGAAGCTATGGAGATTTTTAGCGTAAACAATGAAAAGGACAAAGAAATAATTTTAAGCGAAAAAGAAGAAACAGATTCGATAAAGGGAATGGGGCAGATTCTTCCTGGGAAGATGTCCCACTCGCTACTTTATTCAGAAGAGAGTTGAAGGACAAGGAAATTAGAAAAAATATAAAAATCCGAAAATGGGAAACAAAAGACTTCGTAAGAAACCCTGATAAGATGAAAATTCCTGCAACGCCAATGCCAGATTTTGTACAAAAAATAAAGGATGAAAACTTGCAACCAATAGATATTTTTAAAATTTTCTATAATAACGAATTTATGACATTTTTGTGTCATGAAATGGAGAAATATGCAGCTTCCAAAGGTGACCATTTGTTTAGAGTAGCAATAGATGAAGTTTATAAGTATTTGCTATTCTTCTTTTATCTGGTTATTCGAAAGTTCCCGATCGTAGGCTATATTGGAAACTAAGGGAGATACTTACAATAGTTCTGTCAGTAATAGCATTTCACGTAACAGGTTTGAACTTCTACATAGATACTTGCATTTCAATGACAATGCAAAGATAGATCCCAATAAGAGGGTTTACAAAATTGAGCCACTATTAGATCTTGTAAATAATCAATCTCAGAAATTGTTCCAGCCTCTGGGAACCTCATTTTCTATGGATGAAGCAATGGAACCTTACTACGGCCATCATAGCATGAAACAGTTTATAAAGGGTAAGCCAATAAGGTATGGTTTCAAATTTTGGTGCTTAACGACCTCAGAAGGGTATCTTCTAAAATTTAATCCTTATTGTGGATCTGGTGACAAAATTGTAGGTAAAACGTTGGGCTCAAGTGTCTGTGAAAAGTTATGTTTGTATTACCTACCTGAAAAAAGTACTGTATATACCGTGTGACAAGTTTCAAAGTGGGACATAGCCGAATAGCATGGGAAAACACATATTTGCAGTTTGCTGCTCACCAATTATATCTACAATAATGGTAATGATGTCTATCGAAAGAGCATTATTTTCTGAGCCTGTTTATAATACATGGTATACCTATTTACTAATTCACTATTTTTTGATGAGGAAAATACAATTTTCAGAAACTACAAATATGAGTAGCCATGATATGTCAAATTGGAATAATTTTGAATATTATCAAATCAAACATTTTTAATTATGTAATATGGTACCATTTTTTTTTATTATATATTTAGATTATGTGCAATAAAATTTGATATGTAATATGGCATTTTCCTGAAAAATTTAATCATGAATAATGATAGATAATAATAGTTATTATAACAAGGAGCGAGTGTTTAAATAGGTAACAGGTCTAAAAATTAATATTAAACATTATTTAAACTTGACATTGTCATGGCTGCTCATAATTTTTAACTTTTGAAAATTATTTTTTAATTAAAAAAGCAGTGAATTAGTAAGTATACCAAACAATTTGGTATAAACAGGCTCAGAAAATAATGCTCTTTCGGTAGACATCTCACATCATTACCGTTCGTGTAGATGAAACTGGTGAGCAACAAACTGCAAATATGTGATTTCCCATGCTATTCGCCTATGTCCCGCTTTGAAACTTGTCACACGGTATAGATAATTATTTCAACTCGCTCACATTGCTTCAAACATTTCAAGCCCACAATATAAATTGTATTGGTACAATTAGGTCAGACAGAGTGGGAAAAGCCCCACTAAAAGACTTGAAGAAAGATACTCGAGGTTCAATGCACGGTTTGACCGATACGACTAATGGAATTTCTTTAGTCCGTTGGCATGATAATAATCAAGTTACCATAGCAACAAATGTTTCCGATTGTAGTACAATTTTTTCAAAGGGCCTTTGTAAGCGTTGGTCTAAAAAAGAGAAAACAACAATTCAAGTGGATGAACCAACACTTATAAACATGTACAACCAAGGAATGGGAGGTGTAGATTTATTTGATAAACTGCGGGGCCTTTACAGGATTAGAATTAGATGTAAAAAGTGGTATTGGCCGTATGTACGATTTTGCCTAAATGGATCAAGAAGGGGCAAGTGGATGAAGGAGTTGTCACATTTTTTTCAGAACTCCACTTATGTTGTGAATGAAGGAGTTAAGGACATATGTAACATATCCCCTACAGTATTTCTCTCTATCTTCTAAATTTAAGCAGATATGAGTAGTAAGAAGGGGTTATGTCACAAAAAATCGCAATGTTGTGGAAGAAGGAGCTATAAGTCCATAACTCCTACATCTGCTTCAGAATAGTCTTTTTTTATTATCAACACTGATGTGGAAGAAAGAGTTATGTATCCATAACCCCTTCATACATTTAAAAGTGAGTTCCTTTTCTTTGCCTCGCAACGGCGTGCCATGCGACTTAACGCGTGTTATCGAAACCTAACCCGAAAATTTGTCGGTATTTTTAGCTGTCGTTAAGTAGTTGTGTGTGTTATTTTGTTTAAAATATAAAGTAAAATGTTGTCTCGTGGAAAACTAATGGTATTAATGGCTAAAGAACAAAGTGCTACACAAGAGGAAGAAAGAAATCGTTCAAATTCTTCGCAGGGAGTACTTCACCTACAAAATCTACCTAGTACAAGTGGAGGTATGTTATCTATAATAAAATTATTATTAATAATAAATTATTGCTTGCCTATTAATATTAGAGATAACTAATATTACGTGATATCATATGAAGGTGGATTTATACAACTAACAAAATAATAAGCAGTGTGGCGATTGTTAAAATCAAAGATATTATATTATATTATATTTACTAAGCAAGCAAAATATAACATCTTTGGATCATTTTCATTTGTGTATAAATCCAACTTTTTGAAAGGTTTGTTTCCGAGCAAGATATACACAGAAAGTTCTATTTAGGTAAACATTTTACCAAATTTTTTTAACCTAACATATAGAGTTTATTAAAGATACGAGAATGTTTAGGGAATACATTGCTTAAATCTAAAGCTAATACTACGTAAATTGAACAGTAAAAACTCAGCAGTAATACTATTTTAATTGATTTTCATGCAGGCTATGTGTTTTAGGTTATGATTTGGCACCTTTATTACAAGTCAGTAATATGGGGCATACTGATGGAAATATAACTCGGAACATAAATCAGGTTACCGAAGAATTTGTTATTGAAAAATCTAATGCAACCGATACTGATAGACATAATGAAGCTGCTTGGGACTTAAATTATGGTGTGTAATATTATTTTTCAAAGATTTTACTTAGATATCATTTCATACTAAGTCTTGTTTAATAAAATCTTTATATTTTTAGAAGATGATAGTTATAGTGACTATCCAATGTACGAATCAAGTGGGAGTGAATATCAACCCTCAAAATCAGATAATGAATCTGACCAATTTTTATTAGAACCTGAGCCTGCATTAGAACTTACTGAAAATCCAGTCGAACCAGCTGTCGAAGCAATAGCAACCAAGCAAGATGTAACTACTAGAGGTACAAGAAGAATTAAGGTATTTCCAATCAAGCAAAAAAACTCAAAAAACGCATTAAGAATCCAGATACATGGAAAAAAAGAGCTGCAGCTGTAAATAGAGAAAAAGGAAAAAGCTACCTTTCTTATAAAGGTGATGTGATACCAGCAAAAGGTGTCTGTTCTGGGTGCTTATGCACTGAAAAATGTAGGTTGAGATGTAGTGCCAACTTTGATTTAGATACGCGACAAAATATATTTAAGGACTTTTACAAGTTGGAAGTGAATTCTAAAAATGCACTACTATTTCGAAGCATTAAACCTTTACCAGTGGCGCGTGAAAGGAAAAATGCTAAGAGACATAAATTAGCTTCATATAAATACACACTGGTGGTGAACCATTCAGAGATTGTTGTGTGTAAACAAGCATTTTGTTCTCTATACCAAATAAGTCGTAAGAAGGTGGATATTATAAAAGAAAAACTTAAAACGGGAAAGTCAGTTCCATCACAGGACAGAAGGGGTGTTCATACCAATAGGTCACATAAGATAAAAGATGATGTAGAACAAGCTATTATTAATCATATTACAAAGTTTCCGACAGAGGAATCTCATTATTCACGAAACAGCAATCCCCATAAGAGGTATTTGGCTCCAAATCTCAATATGTCAATTATGTACAGATTGTACATTGAGGAGTGTAAGGAACACGAAAAACTTAACAATTTTTTTGTTACAATATCATCCTATGCAAAAATCTTTAACACCAAATTTAATTTGTCCTTTTCACACCCAAAAAGCGACACATGTAGTAAGTGTGACTCAGGAAATTCAAATGCACAGCACAAGGAAAATGTTGCTTTAGGTTTTCAGCTGATGTCAAAAGATCGTGAACATGCTCTAGAAGACGAAAGATTGTGCTACATAAGCGTTGATTTACAGCAAACCATGCCTTTGCCGAAACTTACCACTTCAAAGGCATTCTACCTTCGCCAAATATGGTTTTACAACTTGGCATTCACGTGGTGACAACCAAAGGGCATAAATCTGTAATGCAAACGTGGACGGAAGATGTAGCTGGAAGAGGAAGTGCAGAAGTTGTCAGCTCCCTCTGGAATTTTGTTCAAACTAGCGAAGGTATTAATACAAAAAAAGAGCTTATTATTTGGTCAGACTCTTGCGCTGGCCAAAACAAAAATTTTCAGATGATATGTTTTTATCAGCTTTTAATACTGAAAGGTATATTTGACAAGGTTGACCACAAATTTCCAGAGGTTGGTCACACGTACTTGGACTCCGATCGTGATTTCGGTCGGATAGAAAAGGTTTTAAGAAAACATAGCAACATTTTCACCCCTAATCAATACAGGCAAATTATTAAATCTGCCTGCACAAAAAATTCAACAGTCAATGATATGACAACATACTTTCGCGACGTAGATGTCCTTCCCAAGAAATTGGGCCTGGTAAACAAAAAAAAGAATTTACTTGGTGAAAAAGTTCCATTTAGGGATGGGGTTACATGGATCCGGGTTGAAGAATTCGGATACTATTTGTATAAGGAATCATACGACGAGTATACACCCTTTAAAAAAGTTTCGCTGTTTAAAAATGCTCCCTCTGCAAACTATGTGCCTCCAGATATTGAATTAAGTAGAATTAATCAGAAAACGGGAACTATATCGGACAAAAAGATCGCCAATATCCATGAACAACTACCTTTTATTTTAGAAGAACATAGAGGCTTTTATGAAGATATCATTGGATCCAAAAATTCCGATCAAAAAAGACGTCGAACAAAATAGCAACGTAAGATTAGTTACTTTATTTCAAACAAATTTATCAACAATTTGTTCTTATATAGTATTTTCAGTTTCGAATATTTAATGTGTTCCAATTTTGTACTAAAAATAGGTATTATTAAAATACTTAACCCTTATACTGTTTTCATTTCACCTAACACCACCATATCATTAAACGGAAGAAGGGGTTATGTACATTAAAACTGAAAAAAAACATAAAAAAATTAATGATAGTGGAAGTTTATATACAACTTTAGACAACCTAAAATGTATTTTTTGTACCATTAAAAATTTGGTTCAACAAACCCCTTCCTTAAAAATTGCCAGTTGATATAACTAAAATTTAATTTACTCAAAAGGTGGTTTTTGTCACATAACTCTTTCATCCACTTGCCCCTTCATTATTATTATTGTTAACATGTGAATACTATATATAGATTTGTGTATCCCAAAACAGGGTTATTAGATTTTATTAGGCTAATAGTGTTGGCTACTCTAACTACATCAGATTATTTAGGGGGTCCTAAGCCGAAAGCGTCCAAATGTCCTAAATGAAGTGCGATATGACTGTACTAACCACATAGTGGATAAAATCACAACACAACGCCGCTGTGCGCATTGTGGAAAATGTGCAAAGTTGCTTTACATCCTGATACTTGTTTCAGGCTTTATCACATAAGATAAATTTCGTGTGTTATGTAAAATCTCAGTTTCATTTTCATTATATTGTATTGACAATTCACTAAATATTCTCAGAAATTATATTTTTAAGTTCACTTCATACTGTCATTTTATTTATTACACTTATCCCACACTTTCGTAAGGTTGACATCGATTTATTTTTTGTACCCTTTACTGCCCAACGTATGATATATCATACGGCAATTAAATCATACTTTCATATACATATAATTTATTTTTATTACTATCAGAATCGCACATTTTAACTCTAACCCTTTGTTGATGGACGGTACTTAGAAGTACCGGTTTTTCAATTACCCATATATTTTACATTACTGCTTAAATACTTCTCATAGCCGAACGGTACGTGACGGTACCATATAAGGACTTTAGTTCTACGAGCTGCATCATCGTAGCAGCACATTGTTATTAGTTTATCGAGACCGTGCGCAGTAGGTGATACATTTTGAGCTTACAGAACTTTGTGAATTATTTTATGTTATTTTGGGTTATCAAAGTGCTAATAATTATTATTTTACATGAATAAACCTACATTTACGTTAAAAAGTTAAATATTTGATAAAAAGGTAAGAAAACCTGGTCAATTGTTACAGATTTTCGAATTGTACTTCACAGTACCGTCAGGCTATAAAAACGCACAAGAAATGGAAGAATCACAACCGTCAACATCGAAGTATACCTACAGAAGACCGTTAACGGATGCCGAATTATTGTAAATTATCGAGGATTTTACCTTCGACGATATTCCCGAATATCTGAATATTGATACCGATATTGAAGAGGGCGCCGATTCTCAAGAACGAGAAATGGTTAACTACAACAAAATTGAGAAAAATGATCTAGAAAAGAATAATGTTTTAGAAGGAAGTGACAGCGTTGTCAAAGAAGTTGGAAGTGTATTTCGCGATAAAATAGAAGATATTCCAGATAAATTACAGGAATCAAATATTGCTAAAAAAATCAGAATAACAACAGCAATAAACGAAAGACTAAATCTGATGGGAAAAACAAGATTTGTAAAAGTGGTGCTCCTGAAATAGACAGAAAGTGGACAGGTATCAAGTTTCATTCCAGACTATGAATTTCCAGAAGGATGTGTGGAAGACAATTTTGTGGGGTGTGAGACACCTACTGACATTTTTATGTCACTCATAAATCCTTTGTTAGAAAACTTGGTTTATCAATCAAATTTATATGCTGTACAAAGGAATAAAATTCTGAATACCAATCAAGATGAGATTTTGGTATTTATAGGTTTGAATATGTTTATGGGATACCACAAACTGCCAAATTGGCGACATTATTGGTCGACATCAAAAGATTTGGGTATTCCTCTTGTATCAAATACAATGTCTAGGGATAGATTTGACATCCTTCTTAGCAATTTACATGCTAACGATAACGCCCAGATGCCGAATGAAAAAGACAAAAAAGACAAACTTTATAAGTTACGACCAATGATTGACACTCTTAACAAAACTTTTACATCTGTCTATAATGGCACCAGAAATTTATCCGTAGATGAATCGATGATCATTTTTAAAGGACGAAGTTCTCTAAAGCAATACAATCCCATGAAACCAATCAAACGTGGGTACAAGTTGTGGTGTTTGTCCGACCAAAAGGGTTATATAAAGAAATTTGAGATATATGAAGGTAAAAATGTAAAAGTCAAAGAGAAGTATTCCACATTTGGACTTGGTGAAAGCCTGACCGAAAGTGAATGGGGGAAAATCGTATAATATATTTTGACAATTATTTTAATTCCATACCGTTACCAGAAAGATTAAAAACAGAAAATACACTGGCATGCGGAACTATAAGATCTGATAGAAAAGGTTTACCTAACAATATGGTAGATTCCAAAACCCTAAAACGAGGTGATTATGACTACGGGTTTTCATCAATGGACATAGGAGTATGGAAATGGCAAGATAACAAAACCGTATTTCTAGCCAGTAATTTTCACGGAAGTGAAGTAACTTCAGTCAAGCGTACACAAAAAGATGGGTCAAAATTACAAGTTGAAGCTCCAATTGCCGTTAGGGACTACAA
This sequence comes from Pyrocoelia pectoralis, assembly GCA_036250285.1. Taxonomy (NCBI): domain Eukaryota; kingdom Metazoa; phylum Arthropoda; class Insecta; order Coleoptera; family Lampyridae; genus Pyrocoelia; species Pyrocoelia pectoralis. The sequence continues at coordinate 26,682,860 of CM070075.1, forward strand.
CACGTATATGGGAGGTGTTGACCAAGCTGACAGACTGAGAGCTGTTTATGGCGTAAACAGGCGATCAAAAAAATGGTGGCATCGAATATTTTGGGGGCTACTGGACATAGCTTTTGTAAATTCTTACGTCATTTACTCTGAACTAAGAGAAAAGAAACCCCTCCTAGATTTTCGCAGAGATGTTGCATTGGGACTGATAACACGCAAACGATGCGAAACTAACAAGAAACGTACTTCTGAAGTTACCAATACTGCATCTTCAAAGAAAAGACGTGGTCACGGCTATTCTGTTACTGCCGATGTCAGGCTTTCTAACAGAGGGTCACACTGGATTGTTTTTGATGGAAATAGAAATAGATGCGAGGTGTGCAGCAAGAAGGGCATTCAATCAAAACCCATTTCCAGATATTCTACGTGCAATGTATCACTTTGTTGCAATGCAAGCAAAAATTGTTTTGCAGAATATCATCAAGTATATAAAAAAAGTTTTTTTTTAATTCGAAGTTAATTTTTATTTTTTAATTTGTCTTCTCTATTTAGTAAAATAAAGTCAGATTATATTAAAATCAATTAATTTTTTATGATTACTTATACTACTTCAGTCTACTTTCCGATACCTGACGGTACTTTAAAGTACCTTCCATTTTTTGGTGGGAAAACGATTTCAAAAAAATTTCATAAAATTTATATAAGTATCTTAATTTAGGTATTTTATTACCTAAGTTATTAGTAAAAATATTTTGAAAAAATCATATTTCTAATTAGTCAAGCAACAAAGGGCTAAATCAATAAAAACTAATTTTTCCAAAAAAATTACCCGGGCGAATGGGTTAAGTTAAGTTAATAGTTATTGTGGGAGTGTGATGGAAATTGAATTAAATTTTCCTCGAAACCTTCCCCATAAATATTTATGGAGGTATTGAGGATTTATTCCCACTAGGAAGAGCAATTGAGGTGGGTAAGGTGGCTTTAGTAATGATGGGTAGTAATGGAAGATTCCTCTATTTTATTTTATTACTAAGAATGGTGTAAAACACACACCTGAAGGAGTTGTTATTAAAGTGCCTTTAACAGTTAAAAGTTAATGGTATGTGATCAAGGTAAAAGCTATCAAAGCACTTATAGATATTTAGGAGTAACAGTAGATAATCCATATTTTTATCATAAAGGTAAAAAAATATTTACCAAATTTGATATCCTACACATATTTAAAAATGTAAGGAACAATATTTTAAATGGAGAATTTATTTACAACGATGAAATTATTTCATGGAGTATTTTAAAACAAGTGTACCATTAGACATTCAAAAGCAAGATCGTGAGTTGCCGAAATTAACTTCCGCTCACATTACACCCACATCTTTCCAAAGAATGTCATATCCACTGGCTTTACAAGCTTTAAGTCATTCTAGTGCAGCAGCTATTAAAGTTGCTGTAGCGACTGGTGAAATTAGTAGCAATAATGCATTACCGACTGCGAATTTTTTCGATTTTATGGACAAAACATTTGATTGCCTTAACAGCAGATCTTTATACGATGCTAATCCATACAGATGCGCACTATTTGCCAAGAACCCTATAGTAGAAAAACAGTTATTAAAAGCAATAGACGTAATGAAAGTAATAAAAAAAAGAACTTAAAAATAAAATTATACGTCCAGATTATTTTGATGGCTTTATAGTGATTATACAAAGCACTAATGGAATTTTAGGGCTATATAATGACCAAAAGGAAAATGGGTATGAGTACCTGCTATCGGCCAGATTAAACCAAGATGTTTTAGAAAACCTTTTTGCCGTCCTACGCAGTAAAGGTAGTCGAAATTTTAACCGCACTGTCAGCACATATAGAAAGCATTTTAGAACCGAGCGAAAATGGTTTTCACTTATTGTGGTAAGTGTCCTGAGCAGCCACAACTATGTTTAAAATGTTTTAATATTAAGCATAAATAAGTTTTGTTTGATTTCCTAGGTTATACTAACACAATATTTTTGTTAAAAAAGAATAAGTGCATTTCATATCATCAAATTGTTATTTTTACGATTTTGCCCGAACGAAGTATATCTGAATGTTCTCCAGGGGCCACGCTTTCAGATCAGTATACAAGTTATATGGTAGTATCATTCATTTATGAACGACATAGACTTAAACCGTTCGATGTCTGTCATACATATATGAACGACGTAGACTCTTTGGTAGGTACATAAATGATAATTTTGTAAAAAAGGATAACACAAAAATGTCAAGAAATCGCTGTAGTGTATGTTTTGTCTATGACACCAAATGCATGAAACTTGGTTGTGAAAAAGAGCAAAAGTTGGTTTACAAAAATAAAACGATAAAACCAATGAACTTACTAACGTGATGCTTAGTTGGCGTTAAATAAAAATAACACGAGTTTCTTTAATCAAAGAACGTAATTATACCGTTCTTTGCTTATCAAACAATGAATCACAAAGGTCACGAAGAGGTAACAGAAATACGATAAAATGTAATAGGGCAAAATTGTTACTTTATGGGCATAACATTAATAAGGATATCGAGGAATATGTTACAAACTGTAGAGTTTGTGAAAATTTCAGAGCAAGTAATCTAAAAGAACTTTTAATAAGTCATGAAATCCTAGATCTTCCTTTCCAAAAAGTAGGATGTGATATTTTACAATTTGGAAATGAACAATATTTAGTTTTGATTAACTACTTTTTGAAATGCATTGAGCAAGTTTGCAGAGGTCATACCACAATCAGATCCAAACTCCACGAGAACTATTTGAGTGGGCAGTTGATAACATAACAAAAGTCGATTTTGCCTATTCCACTCAAGAAGATTATGCTACTTCAGAAATGTTCTTAAAAAGCCGGCTTGAAGAAGCGTTAACAATCAAAGGAACACAGAAATTTCATGCATTCATTCCCAACACTACATCAATATTATTAGTGAAACACTTCTCAGATGATGTGCAGAGTTGGGAGAGGGAGGTAACTACATCACCAGACAAACTGAAGTTACAAGACATATTCGGCTACATCACCACTGTGTATAACAAAAACTGGTGACTTGGGTACATTTTAGAAAAAAATGAAGAACTTGATGAAGTGAAAATAACTTTCCTTCATCTATGTGGACCAGCTACATCATTCTCCTATCCTACACATGCGAATGTCCTGTGGGTGTCAGTTGTGGATGTTCTCACAAAAGTAAATCCGTTTACTTCGACTGGGAGAACGTACACTCTTCTTGAAAGCGATATAAGCCAAACCCAATGAGCTTTTTTAAAGTGTTACCCGGCGTTACATATGTAAAAAAATGATTAATGAATACATATACACTGTGTCCAAGATAAGGAGGGCCACTATGGGGATTTCGGAAACGGTAAGAGATAGAGTTTCGGTTAAATAGGAGAAAAGTTGGGCAATTTTGAGTTTAGTACAATGAAATTTTTAAACTTACGAAATTCCGAACCGTTCCGAAGTTATGCGACAAAAAGCGAATTTTCAGGATTTCGTTTTTGACAAATTGTTACTTTGTCGTTGATGTTAACTGAAAAGTAAAAGGACCTTCTACAGGTACTTTTTAACGTTCTTTAACATGGCATACAGCAAATTGGAATCCGACGTTTCGTTTTCGAGTAACCATCATCAACTTTATTTTTTTAAATACGGTCCTGATTTTTTTATGCATAATATTAGAAGAGCTTTTTATTCTGCATTCAAGCATGTATCACACTTTATGGTTTTATTGCGATTTTATACTTACTTTACGATTAGCGGAAAAAATCCTAAGTACGAACCTGTATCCTCCCTCAATAACATTCAAACTGAATTTTATTTATAAATGGACTTTTGCTAACTGTGCTTTCCTCATCAAATTAATGAAATGACACAGAATTTTCAATTTTAATAATAATAATAAATAATAATATAAAATTTAAACATGACACATACCAATAATTAGAAAAAAATTATAATAAATGCTCGCAAAGCCCTCCTTAGTTCTCCAATCGTCAATAGCATCTTCTAACTGTAGATTCCAAAGCATTCTTTAACATTGTAGGTGTTACAGTTTGGAATCGGTTAAGTACAAGCTTTCGGAGTTCTTCTTCTATTCCAAAGGTATCTTTGTAAACATAATTTCTTACGTACCCCCAAAGAAAAAAATCCAGCGGGGTTATTTCGGAAGAACGAGTTGGCCAGGGCGTTTCAGAATTGGTGCTTAAAACTTTTTCGGCAAACCTATTTGAAAGGTAATCCTTAACCACCCGTGAATTGTGCGCAAGTGCACCATGCTGCTGAAACCAACGATTGCGTACTACGGCTTAGGGTAAAATATCAAGAGCATCTTCCAAAGTAGAATCTAGTAAATTTAAGTACAATAGTAAAATAAGTATAAAATCGCAATTAAACCATAAAGTGTGATACATGCTTGAATGCAGAATAAAAAGCTCTTCTAATATTATGCATAAAAAAATCAGGACCGTATTTAAAAAAATAAAGTTGATGATGGTTACTCGAAAACGAAACGTCGGATTCCAATTTGCTGTATGCCATGTTAAAGAACGTTAAAAAGTACCTGTAGAAGGTTCTTTTACTTTTTAGTTAACATCAACGACAAAGTAACAATTTGTCAAAAACGAAATCCTGAAAATTCGCTTTTTGTCGCATAACTTCGGAACGGTTCGGAATTTCGTAAGTTTAAAAATTTCATTGTACTAAACTCAAAATTGCCCAACTTTTCTCCCATTTAACCGAAACTCTATCTCTTACCGTTTCCGAAATCCCCATAGTGGCCCTCCTTATCTTGGACACAGTGTATATGTGGGGTGTGACAAACCCCAGAAGTAAAAAGGCGGTAAATATTTTTTCCCGCAATTGTGTGATATTTTATCATTTGAGGTTTCTGGAAGATCATATTTGGATTACATAAATATATAAAAATCAGTGTAGAACTGCTTTATTTTGTAAAAAACGATAAGAACAAAAAAATCTGATTTTCTGCGAAGTCAAAAATTAGAAAAGTTCCAAAATTTGTATTAAAAGAATTTAGCACTCTATTTGAAAAATATAATCAGAAAACATATTATGGTAATGGTCAATAGACCTAAGAAGAAAAAACTGCGTTTTGTAAACCAAACAGGGCAAAACTAATCACTATCTGAATCGAGCTCATACGTGGGGTTTAGTGCACCCCAGAGCATTAAAACACCTGTAACTTTATCCGATGTCGCACTAGTACTGAAGTAAAGGCTGTATACGGTGGTAGGGACATATTTAGGAAGGTACTGAAATGCACATGGGTGCAAGATTACAGTTGATGTGTTTTTATGTTCATTTAAAAACGTTGGAGTTTGTCACACCCCACATCGGTAACGCCGGGTTAATTTTGTATAAAATTAAAGTAAGTACTCAACTTAATTTAATTATAAAATATGCCGATTGGTTTTATTAAATTAAATTCCCATTTGCTAAAGGTAGGTTTTGGTCAAAACGGAGCTATTAACGAAAAACAAGAGTCAGCAATATTTTTTTTAACAATGAACCCATTGCCATCCCATATTTATATTTTGGTACCGTCAAATGGGGTGAAGTCGCTCAAAAATCATCTTTGTTTGCAAATTTTTGATGCAAAATATGTTTTGAAAAATTGGAAAAAATAATTTAAGCTCATGAACACCTCACTGAAATTATTATTGTAAGCGACTCCCTAAAATAGACCAAAATAAATGAACAAGATTAGTGAATGTTGTATGTTTTTACTAAAAAAATGACTTCACCCAACAGATGGGGTGGGTTCAGTCACAAAATATGTTTTTAAAAAATAATAAAATGAATAGGGGAGGAAAATCTAATTAAAACTATTTATTTTTCATAATATATCAAAAAATTGCTGCCGAATAACTAAAAATTTTTTTAATAATAACCAAAATTTGTCTTACTTTGTTTATCCTAATTAATTGTTTTTTAACTTACTAAACACTAATTTATGTGAGCAAGTAACATGTTAGTTTAGTTTATCCAATAGAGTTTTTGAAACACTTTTTAATGCAATACGCCCACGTCTAATATAGACACATTTAACTTTTTTTATATTTTTTTTACATTTGCAAATACCAGGCACTTCTGGAAAATAAAAGCAAGTTTCTTTGACACCAATTTTTTTTCGAAGGAAGTAAATATATTCATAAATTCCAATTTCCATAATTTTGCCTAGATAAAGCCTACATCTATTGTTCTCTTCTGTTGTGAATTTTGTCATCATAAAATCATTTACTTCAAAATTGATATCCTCTTCTGAATCACTTTGAGGAAGAACTGGAACCTCTTCTGACACTCTTTTCTCGGTCACCGTGTATCTATCTTCTCTGAGCTGTTTGAACTACATGTGCCTTCTCCTCCACCAACAACCATATCTTCTTCATCAGAATCATTGAGATCTTTAAGGCAACACCTTTTCCAGGCGGTAGATTTAACTTTTACCTTTTGCCTTGTTTGTTCGGCTCTCTGACGTACGAGTGGCTTTTAAATGATCAATGAGAGTGGAACACCATTCCTCAGCAACAGGTGCAGGGTCCTTTTGTGGTAGAACCTTTCGTAAAACTCTTTCCCCATCAAGAGTAAAAATTCCACTTGCACGAAAGCCTGCTTGAACGTTTGCAGCACAGTTAACTCCCACTTCTTCAAATGCTCTCTGTAAGAGTGCAGGGAATTCACTCTTGGGGAGCACACCACGGTTTTTCTGCTTCCAGTTTTCTAAAACAGTGTGCCAAGCAGATTTTAAAGGATAAAAAAAACCACATCAAGCGGTTGGCATAAATGCGTTTGGGGGGAATAAAATGAATTTAATATCATTAGTTTCGCAGAGTCTAACTACATTAACTGATAAATGATTGGATGATTGCCTTTTTACAATCTAATTTCCTTAAAAAAGGGAGCAAAACAATCAATAAACATGTCATATAAGCGATTTTGTAAACAATTTAATCATTTACGAATGCATTGTGTGCAAATTATTGCGGAATGTTCAAGGCATAAATGTTTTTTACAATGTACGCAAGAATATTTAGATAAACGGGTGCGTGCCTTTATTGTAATCCACTTCTAGTTGTTGGTATTCTTTTTCCAGTTGTCGGTGTCCTTTTTCTAGTTCTTGGTGTGTTGATTCCAGCACCTCAGATTTTGCTTCACTTTCGTATACACTCGTGTTTAAATCTTGCTTACCAGTACCGGCCACCGCACTTATAAGTGTTTCTAGTTTGAGTGCCGTCTTCTACACCTCCACGTAAACGTTTGTATTTTCTTTGCTAAGCTTTATTAATCCATCTATCAAGGTTTTAAACTCCTTCATGTTGTTGCTATATCCTACTACTTCTTTTCGGTTTGTGCTGGCTGCACCCAGTCCTGCCCCCTCCTCGGCCGGGGCGCTTGGAGGGGTGCCCTGGCTACACTCTTTCTGCTTTCAGGTGGTCCCATCGTTACAGTGCACGGCGGGGAGTTTTTCACCTTCCTTTTATGTTTTTTGCCCCTGCTGCCGGGATACTCTGGCGCGCTATGGTAATCGTCGCTGGATCTTTCTATCTCTTCTACCACCATTTGACTCTCCTATCTTCTGTGTGTCTTCGCTGTAGTGGTCTTCGTGGTTTCCGCTGTAGGGGCTGTATCCGAAGAATTAGGATTAGGATCCATATATCGGTGTTATCGAGGTTAAAATTACGGGAGTGGCCGGGTTTGCCACCTCCTCTTGCGCCTAGAACGGTCAATTGTTCTGCCCGTTTTAAAAAAAATATTGTACGTAATACGTCCCAAAAGTGCTTTTACTGGACTCGCAGGCTTGCAGGACTCGCCTGCGGCTCGCCCTGTAATTTGCCTACTTGTCCAGTAAAAGATCACTTTGGGGACTTGTTACGTAAACTACTATAATGTACGCAAAACTTTAATAAAACCACAATTCATAAAAACATGTCTCTCACACACCCAAAACCATAGATCCTCTGCCAACTTAAAAAAAAAGAATAACTAAGATACAGTACCAACCGTCAGTTATGGCCTACAGTTCGGCCAACCTGACCAATGTGATTGTCCTCGATCACAGCAAATTTGAGGACTTCCTTATAATATAATCATACAAAATAACAATCAGCAGTAAGTAACAGTAAATTAACTTTAACGACTTCGCCTAAGCAGCAAGAATAAATAAAAAGGTCTTAAATATTTTCATCATCCAACACTGAACCATCTTGATTGGCTAACCAAGGTTTCATCGGATTTGGGCCACAAACAGTTTCGAAAGGGACTTGCGTTACTTGGAAATCAGCAATGTCTCCTACAACATAACGATCCTTATCAAGGACTTTTTTTACTACATACGGACCCTTATACTTGGGTAATAATTTTTTATTATAACCAGAATGGATATCGTAACTTTTAATAAAACCACAATTCATAAAAACATGTCTCTCACACACCCAAAACCATAGATCCTCTGCCAACTTAAAAAAAAAGAATAACTAAGATACAGTACCAACCGTCAGTTATGGCCTACACTAGTGAGCATTTACCATCCAAATACAGCAATAATGATTCCGGAAAACCTATGCGTAAAAGATGTAAGGTTTGCTACAAGAATAAAATCCAAAAATTAACTCCATTTTTTTGTAATATATATCCTGATTTACCTGGATTGTGCATGGAGCCATGTTTTCGACTGTACCATAGTAAATAACAATTGTTTGAGGTTTTTTCAAGTTTTTAAAAGTCATTGATGGCATCATTTTGTAACGGGCGTTAATTTTTGATTAAATTAAAATAATTACTTTTTACTTTTCAAGTTTGTATATATGGAAAATGTTTTTAGTAAAGTAAGTAAGTTCTCAGGTTAATATTTAAGAAAGTTAAGCAGAATGGATAGTATAAAAGCACAAGTGTCTTATCTGAAATGTGCAGAATAAGATAACATTTTATAAAATTGTATATGAGGGTAAGCGGGGAAGTGAGTGTTAGTGGACAAAGTCAGTCGAAGTAAGACTGTTGTAGAGTGTGAAGGTGCTAAGGCACGCACCAAGTTTTGATTGTATTAAGAGATTTTGCTGAACAAAGCGGAAAGGTACCAAAAAGGTACCATTAAGTGCGTTTAAGAGTGTCACTACGGTGATTTTATAAGCGTCAATACGTGTTAATAAATCGTTTTATATCAGCGTATATAAACCATATTTGCAGTTAAGGCGAAAAGTGCGAAGGAACTCCAAGAAGTGAAATTAATTAGCGAACGAGAAAAGGAGCTACATCAATAAATAAGGGTGAGCTTCCTAAGTTATTTACCAGCGAAGATCCTCGAGGGGGTAACGTGCTCGCTTTGTCGTTTGAGTATATGCTTTGTTGTTTTAAGAGTAATCGCGTTGTAGTTTGAAGGAGAGACTCGCTTTGTGATAAATTGGAACTTTTCTAAGTGAATTGGTCACCAGTTAAAGGAAGAGATTTGAGGCAACTCGCTGTCAAGCGGACCACGAATCGAGCTGCCGTTGGAAGGTACTACGAAAGGTCGATGCTACCGCGCTAAGGTAGATAAACATTAAGGTACTGTCCCAAAGTTTTTAGTTACTTATTGATTTGAACTGATAGTGAAGAAAAACTGAATTTTATGCGTAGTATTTTTATTATTGCGTTCGAATTAAGTTAAAATATAAGCGAAATTAAAATGTAAGCGGATGTAAAGCAGCATTTTTAATCTTGATGTCAACGTCTTGCTAGCAAGCAATAAAATTTACCCAGTTCATATTTTGTGTAGGTAGAAATTAAGTTATTTTTCTAGGAATCGTATATTTTGTTTGATTTTTATTAACTTTGTAATAAATTGATTTTGATATTGATTTTATGAAATTTTTCAATCATTATTACCTAAGTGTAAGGAAAGTAAAAACGTATTTTTCATAAAGTTCGCCGCTAAATGACAGGTTAAGGACCTCTTCAGACGTACTGGAGGTATCATAAATAAGCGTTTGCATTTAGATGAAATCAGTGTTTTCCAAATTAATTGATGAAAGCATTCTTTAATGATATCGAACCTGAGTAAATTGAGAAAGTTTTACCAAATTTATATTTAATCCTTTTCATCCCCAACTGAGCTAGCCTGGGAAGGAAAAGTACGAAAAGGTAGGTCCAAGCGTACTACCAAGATAGAAGTTTTACCGAACCATTTAACCACGAACCTGAAGAATTTTATCAACATGTTTGTAACTTCCGTTACAATTTAGGCCGTTAGTGAATAAAAAAAAGCTTCATTCCGATCTGGAGCTTCGACTGATGAAGTGTACCAACCAACCTGGTTTCCTACGATGCAATGGAGAGTTTTTTTTAGGATATCTGTACGATACAAAACCAAACAATAAATACAGAAATCAATGTAAGTATTTAATTAAAAAAAGTAAAGACAAAAAACAATAAAGTAACAACAGGAGGCCAAGCTCTGCAATGTTATCACACAAAAAAATTCTTAATGAAAACTAAAAATAATTAGCAAATTCCTTTCTAATTTCGGTAACATCCCTTGGAACTCGTCTGGGTATCTGCCGTATTGATCTGATCCCTGTAGCATTAGTTTCGTTTTGTCTCCAAAAGCCATCGGCACAGGATTCATCAGAATCGAAAGTTCCAGGTGGTGTGTAAATGTTTCTAGAACATTTACTATTTCTTAAAAAATTATGTAACAAAATGCAAGTCATTGTTAGAAGTGGCGCTTTTTCTATGTCTAAATCTATTGGTTTTCTTAAAATTCGGAACACTGATCCCAAGACACCGAAAACGTTTTCTACGATTACAAGACTACTTGATAGTTTGTAATTAAAAGTACGTTCTTTTGTCCCAACATTATGATTACCTGGAAAAGGTTTCAGTATGTTTTTATGTTGAAAGCAAAAACTCCGTCGCCAAGAAATACATATGGGACACTTTCTTCTCTTCCGGGTAATGGATTGTCTGGAGGTAAATTTAAATTACCCGTGTCAATTTTCTTGCCAGAGTAAACTATTCTTAAAAATTCCTCCATCGCTTATCTGCCCCTGACAGGAATGATAATCACTATCAACTAAAGCTAACAACACGATACTATACGAGTACAATGTATTTTTAAAGTTATAATACTCCGAGCCAGTATGTGCTGGGCGTTGTACCCTAATAATGCTTTCTGTCTATAGCTCCAACACATCGTGGAAAACGTTTTCTAAATCCTTTTCCAATAACTAACCACTGTTCTGATGCCTGTGGTAACTGAAACAAAGACATCATCTTTACATTACATTAACTACTTCGATTGCTTTTTTATTATTATAATAAAAAATATTATTGTTGTAGGTTGATACTGGTGACTTTACCAAAATGTGAAAGCGCCAAACGAGATTGAATATTACCTATTACGATACAGACGAATTAAAGAAACGTATAAGCGAAACATTGTCGAAACCAAGGAGAGACAATGGATCAAATACGCAAATTCGCAACTACAAATAGGCCCATGGGGAACCCACTACAAATTGGCTAGGAACAGAATAAAACCGAGCGCTGCGCTTTTCACAACGGTCAAGACAGCAAACACGGAGACGACAGACTGGATTGATGCAGCAACAATGCTACTGAACACACTGCTTCCAGACGACTCTAAAGAAAATCAGGGAGAGCAACATTCCAGAACAAGAGCAAAAATGCTGGAAAACCCAACACGACCATGAGCGACGCCACTATCATAAGAAGTGACGTACAAATGGCGATTGACAGAGGAGAAAGGGGAAAGGCCTCCGGACCGGACGGGATAAGATCGGAAATCCTCCAAAAAATCGCGGAGAAACTTACAACCGTGTTTAACCAAAATATTTAGCGAGTGCCTCAGACAAGGTAAATTCCCTACAATATGGAAACAAGCTGAACTGTTGCTCTTCACCAAACGAACAGACAAAGATATCCAAGACCCGTCTAACTACAGGCCGATCAGCCTTCTTAACACCCTAGGCAAAACATTCGAAAGAGTAATCTGCGATAAACTAAGCGAAGTCAGAACAACCAAACTTCACCCTAACCAGTACAGTTTTAGAAGGGGAAAATCGGCAGCAGATGCAATCAATGCAGGCCTCGATTTCATCACAAACAGCAACGACAAATACGTCGTGGGGATCTATATCGACATCAGCGGGGCATTCAACAACCTATGGTGGCCAGCTTTGTTCAACCAGTTGCACAAAATGAAATGCCCTGCTAACATAATATAAAACATTAAGGAGCTACTGCCAGGACAGATATGTTACTCTGCAGAGTGGAACCAGCTTCACACAGAAACGAATAACAAAAGGATGCCCACAAGGTTCGATATGCGGACCTGTGCTGTGGGACATCATCATCGACGACCCCCTACACGCACTTGACTAGACGATAGGGCAGAAACATCAAAGTGCCTCACTTATGCAGATGAGGTACTACTACTAATCACAGGGAATTCCGTACGCGAGATACAAAACAAGGCGGACACCTCGTTAACACATGTCCAAACATGGTGCAAAACAAACAAACTAACAATCTCAACAACAAAGACGACATATGCCCTCTTGAAGGGAATATGGAAAGGTCGACTTATGATCCACCTCAATAATAAGCCAATCAAACGCACTCCATCCACAAAATACTTGGGACTAATGATCGATGAGAAGCAGAATTTTAATGACCACCTGGAATATATATGCAGGAAGGCCAAAACAACGCTCAACGAAATCGCATCAATAGCACAGCGAAAGTTTAAAACTCATCCAACTATTTTCATAAAGTTTTCGCCTTCACCAACTCTTAAATAAAACACGTGGCGCTCTCTCCGTGCCCTTTTAAGATTAACTTTTCTTTGAATTTGTTTCTGTTCAACGATAGATAAATCGGGATTATGTGGGAATACAAAGGCACTGTTTTTTGAGGGGATCTTACGCATTGTGTTAATCGTCGCCTCGTTTTTGGAGATTTCTTCGATCTTGCCCACTTGGAGGCGATCGCGCTTATTTGTTATAAACTTCACAATAACAAAGTCATCTACGCCCAGAGCATCATCGGAGTGATCTGGCACGCTTGTCCTGCATTCGCCGACTTCCTCCAAAATTTCTTTAACCTCTGAACTCAATGATTCTGGATCTGAATCATCATCAACTTCACGACGACACTTGCTTTTTGGCTCACCAGATGACATGATTGTATTCGATACGACATCATTTGTGGTAATGCTTTTCCACCATGATATTAACTTTCCTCCCCCGTTTCGGGGGGCGAAAGTAATAGACATCCAGGAGCTGCAGCATATGCGTCGAATTTGGTGGAAGCAGGATAAAACGAATTTTCTTTTTCACACTCTTGAATGACAGAACACCTTCTTGGTCCCCACCAGACGTATCGTCTTCTGATTCTACGTAATCCACTACGCCTTCAGAATAGTTTGTTGTTGGTGTGTCAGTTTTTCCTTACCGACCTTTTTGCGGGGTTTTTGTTTCACTTTGTGAATTTTTTCTTGCGCCTGTGTGGAGGTAATAGTTTCTGAACTGAGTGCAATACGCTTACGTTTATTGGGCTCTGTTTAGACTGCTTGATAGTTTCCAGTAAAAGCTGCTAAAATTAAACTTGTGCTGGTTGATAAGTTTCGATGTTTTCAGGATTTTGATCTGCAAGCGCAGTAGAAAATGTAGCTAAAGGTTCAGTATTTTCTACTCTAAGCCCTGGTGTTTCACCTTGTGACTGTTTCCAATGGTTAAGATTTTCGGCATCAAATAAATTTTCGGGGATGACATTAGTATTATACGGGAAAATACCCGCTTTTTTAAAACCGTTTATAATGATTTCAGCCATGAACTTTGTACCATGCAAGAAAATGTTGCCTTATTCAACTTCGCTCCTATGTTGTTCCTCTGCCATGAAACTAGTTTTGCATCCCATTTATTCCATTAAAGGCTTAAATACAGAAAGGTCTAGAGGTTGGAGTAAATGAAAGGTGTGCGGAGGCAATTTTAAAATGGTTAAGTTTTCTCCAATGGCCAAATCTATAACTCTTTTAGTTAAAATTGATTGGATCCATATTCTTGGTGTAAAGTGATTCTTTCTCCAAATGGGGTGAATAATGATAATAACCAAATAATTATACAACCTCCCCCATGAATAACTTTTATTTTGATTAAAAACCGAAGTGGATAAAACTTATTAAAGTGATAAAGGATACATGTTTCCACAATCTTTTGATGTCATCATCAGGTCTACGTGTAATGGTTGAGTTAGGTTTAAGTTGATATTAAAATGATGTAATGGGCGTGAGTGAGCTGAAGTAAAATTCAAAATTACAACATAGTCATTCAAAAATTAATTAAAATTAAAAATCGTAGCGATCCAACAAAGTAGCTTAAAATGGAAACTTGGGAGGAACAACCGCAAGCCATCACGGGGAAATAATAAATTTTCTTATTTAGTAATTATTTCCCTATGATGGCTTGGCAGTTGTTCCTCCCAAGTTTCCATTGACTGCTCACTGTTCTTGTGGCAGTTTTTCCAATTCCACCAACCACCTTTGTTTTACTGGGGTCAAGACATAAGCTTGATTCGTCCAGATTCCATATTTTACCGGGCTTATCCATTAGATTGAGCACTTCTAGAGTTTTTTTTAAGAAGGTTAAAATAAGGATAGATAATCACTAGGTACGTTATCTTATTTTTTTAATGTTTATTGCTTAATTTGATAATACTGATTATGGATATGTGAGTGGTTTTTCCACAATGTCAATAATTTGGATGTAATATTGGAGAAATCACTGTCATCACTAGAACTTTGTACTTCATCTTCAGTAGAATGTTCTGGTGGCAATGGAATAGGCAGCTCCTCAGAGTGTAGTACTGGAGCAATCTATGAAGGTATGCTAGGATATGGAATAATAATAATATTTATTGTGTACATAATAGTAATGTATATACACAAAAGGTATGAGTTCGACCGAAGTCGATCTTCCACTCAACCTATACAAAAGATAGTTTGCGAACCCCAATAACAAAATCATAATACAAAAGTGGGACACATAATGTGATACAATATAAAAAAAATTAAAAAGTAATTTTACCTGTATGTAAAAGATCTTTTTATACCCATTTTAAATTTGTCTGAAGGAAGGTTTAAATTTTGTAATATAATATTTAGTATCCTAGCACTCTTATAACTAAAACATCCTCTGTACTTCATGATACTATGTTTAGGTATGTTGTACGTGATTTTGCGTATATGTGTTTCTATTGTGAATGTTAGATCGTTTTTCTAGAATACTATATAAGTAATTGCGATAATTTGTTCTTAATTAACTTCCATAAGAATACCGAACATAAATAAAATATTCGTTCTTCTACTTTTAATTCATTAAGTTGTGTTCATGTTTCTTAGATTTGGTACTTTTGAAATGTGTAGTGTGAACCATACAAAAATAGCAGTCGTCGTGATGGTTGGTAGGCTCTCTCCATATTTCGAGGAACTGTAAACGGCATAGATTTTCTTGATCCACGTAGCCAATCCTCTATTATTATTATTATTGCTAGGGGTGGTCCCAATTGGTTCCTGCACTGCGACCTTTTGGTCTATTGTGCTCCCCGCTGTTGCCTACCTTTCCTGAATATCTCTATCTTTAACAAAGTGCAGGATTTTAGTAGGGCCAACCCTCTAAGGTCGACCTACAGCTACCAGAAGACACACTAGGAGCCCATACAACATTTTGATTTCCAATTGATATACCGAAATAAGCCTGGTAAGCGTCACAAAACTTTGTCCTAAACACAATTTTATGTTTTACTTGCTTAGATCCAATATAATGTCCACAAACATAACAAAATGATTCTGCAGGCAATTTACAACGTCTGGATGATCACATGTTTAATTTAAAGACAACAATGAGTCATTTTTATAACCACTGAAACGCAACAAACTTTCACAAACTTTCTGTTTTGCAATATATATTGATAATGTAGACTCATATATCGATATACGTGGATACGATTGTTAAAGATGTTGTTGTATACTGCTTTTACTAATGAAGAAGTCAATGCCATCTATCGCTAATCGTTTTGACAATCACCAGAAAAAAGTGGTAAATTCAAAATTATTACTATTATTAGTAATTCATTAATACCATTATACATTGTTATTTTGAGAATTATCGACATTTGAAAAAAAATAATGGATTTTGGGAAAATTCACCGCCAGCAATTCATAGCCCCAACAATTAACCGCCGGAAAATTCATCGCTCCGTAACATATTTATTTTTATTATTTGAAGATAGTCTGTTAGCGTTACCCAGGAGACACCACGTGGAGGTCGGCTTGCTATAGTCTCCCTTTTTTTTAGTTTTAGAAGAAACTGAAATGTGTTTATGTTTAGAGCGTGGTGTTGTGAGCGATTCCACGCAGGTAATCGAAAATATTCACATCTACATTGTGATATGTACCCATGATACTATAACTGATATGTACCTACTACTCTTTGTAGCCGTTAAGCGCAGTCACGGTATTTTCTCTTAGACCTTGAAGGTTCTTCTCCACTTAAATACTGCTCAATGTGTAGTGCATTTAAGCTTTGTTCTCGTTTAATGGCCGAGATGAATTTCCATATATTTGGATGGTGTGCTGAAACTTGTTACTCAAATGCCATATGCCATCCTTCGACCGAATTGTTGGTTTTAGGCAATCCCTGCAAAACTGCTTCGTAACAATTCCACAAGGCATGATGAAAGTGCGGTGGTCTTCGCTGCTGACGCCTATTCGGACGGCCTATGTGCATGTGTCTTCGAAATAATCAACGACGTCTTGCGCTTCGGGTGGAAATATATTATTGTCGCACATTTCTTCGAATACTTGAACAACGGAATCGACCGGAACAAATGCCAAGGCAGAGAGAAAACGAAGATTTAAAGCAAAATCAGTGTCCGTGTCGTAGCGTTGTTATAAACCGTTGGTTTGAATATTTCTGAGAATTGGAAAAAGCAACCTTGATGTCTAATAGGTATGTGGAAATTCTGTTTCACAGCGTTTATCATTGCCTTCTCAAAGTCTGTTGTTATAGTCGCGGGTGATACAGATGGTTGCAACTCTTTAATTTTTCTGAAGAAAGTAGCGTACGTTATTTCGCTTTTGTTCGGTAGCAAAGCATAGACTAAAGGCAACGAAAGATTGTTTTTAAAGCCATGAAGCGTAAAAATTTGGTAAAATAAATGCGGGGTTTTGAACGTGCTGCCAGCGTATCAATTCTCACTCCGTGGGAAAAATTGAAGATTACGCCTAGTGCAAAAAATTAACATTCTATTTTCGGCGCCGTATCCGGAGTCAAATAACAAAAATTCTTCTCCGTTCAAGGACATTTTGTAGTGTTTGGGAAATATAATTTCACTACGATGCCCCGGAATAGCAGGGCCGTCATCTTTTCTTATATTTCTTACGGTTCGTTTGATGGTATCTACACTTGGCAGTTTTGCAGCAGCCGCTTGGCTACATCCCACAGAAGCAGGCGATAAAATAAAACGGGGCGTATCTCTTGTGTTGGTCGCAGAATCACGAATAACATCCAAAATCTTGGCAGCTTCAAGTTTAGCTGCATCACCGGCGTGATTATGTTCTTTCCGGCGTTTGACGATTTCATCTTCCACTGTTGTCACGCGAGCTGGACACTTCGTCTGCTGATATTTGTCACATCTCCAATGTGTTTTTTCGTCAATCGCCTTATCCTTAAAGAAGCAGTGACCACCTTCGCACAATTTTCTTTTGCCTTTTTCTGTTGAAATAAACGAGAGCCATTTTGGAACTAACAATTCACTTAAACTTGAGTATTAAAAAATACTAAGACAACTTGAACAGCGTGCTTAAGCAGTAACCACGAGATTCACAAGTCAAAAGTCGCAGTTGAAATGTAAGTTTAGACCATCCAACTTTCTAAATGATCATTTAATCACCTATTACTTGTTTATTTTTAACTTCACGAATTATAAGAATTCCATCCCCAAATATACCATGAACGACATACCACAACTTTCTAAATTATTAGTTAATGTAGTTAATCACAGAACAATTAAAAAAATTAATGAAAATTCAAATAATATATAGGTACATTGAAACTAGAAATGTTGAAGCTGCAGATATCTATAAATGTATATCAAACACTTCCTCAAGTATTCCACTTAATAGCAAAACTTTGCAACAAAAAAAGAAGAAATTAAGCGGTGGTTTTGTACCGTTGTGGATTCAATTCAGTTGCACTCACATCTTCAAGTTCTTGCAAAACTAGTTGCGCCCATAGAACCAACTTTAAAAGCTGCAGTTGTCAAAGACAGTTTGGATTCTCATATGGTTTTCAGTGAGAAAATTCAAAATCCACACAATAAGAAAAACGCGACACGTTAGAATAATTTTGTTCAATACAAATGGTTATTCAAATATTAAGTGCGAAAAAAGGGGTGATTTGTGCAATCAGTATACATATAACATTACAAGAAGTAGAATCAATCCTCCGTTCCCCAATTTTCCTTTTCCCAACCCTTGAATTATTGGACCACCAGAAAGCTGCACCATCAACTACAATAGGGGTAATTGGATTGATGATAATTATCAAATTAGAATAGTAATTACAGTCCATTGCAAAACCAACAAGAGCGAAATGTAATTGCAGCTTCGCTCAGTTTGTCGCAAGAGATGCGTCCACATTCTTCCTGCTAACCACAAGAACAAACATTTTCTTAAGCTGTTATGTTATGTTAAATTACGCACTTGGAGGACATTTTCATATAGTCAGTGAATCAACAATTGTATCTGACTTTTATTCCTAATTGAATTACACATAAATATGTCAATCCTTAAATTTCATCTTAGTTATTTCTTTGGCATAACGTTGATCATGTATGGTTTTTTAAATTACCATTTGGTAAGGGCTGTAACAATGGTAATCAAATCAAATAGGTTTATTGTATCCTTACCAATTAACCAAATAATACAAGATTCTATTTCATTTACACCACATCCTAAAACTACTCTCGCCTGTCCTTCCCCTTACTTTCCACCTTTTCCATCCTTTCTAGCACTTCCTTCATCCATCCCAACCCTTCCCCCTTCGCTCCTAGTATCTCCTTTCTTTCGCTTCTCTCTTCTCTCATCTCCTCGCATTCCCTTAACATATGTGCCATGCTCTCCCTCCCCTCCCTACGCATTCTGCAAACTCTCTCCTCCTCCCGGCAATACCTATTCTCTCTCTCCTCGTTTCCACACCTAAACCTCGCTACAATTCTTTTTTCCTTCAGTGCCATCTCCCCTGCCAGGTACTTGGCCTTGCCCTCTGCCATGATCTCCCCATATCCCTCATTATACCTCCCTCCGCCTATCTTCTCTCTCCTTTCCTGCCCTTACACATCCTTATCCCTCCTGACCACCTCGTCTACCATCTCTATTCCTTCCTCCCTCCCTCCTGTAACAATGGTAACTAATGCTGTTTTGCTCTAAAGTACAGGGTGTACAACTAAGAAAGAAGGCCGGCCATAACTCGGAAACTATTTGAGATAGAACAGTGAAATAAAAAATCTTATAATATATGTGGGCAAGAGAAAATGCTGGAAATTATTTTCAATTTCCTACCATTGCCGCCAGAGGGCGTTTCACTGATTTCAATTTGAAATTCCCATTTTTTGGGCAATTTTCCTCAGTAAGGTATTTAAAAAAATATATTCATTGTAAACTAGTGATCAATATGTAAAACTTTGTTTAATGAATTTTTACGATACATGGGACACGTCCCAAGTTACCTCGCATTGTTTTCGAATAGTTTTAGATGCCTCGACAATATAATAAACAAATTGGGCGGCCGATGAACAACTCAAGCGGGCGTTTTGTGCAACAGCATCCGGACATCTTTTACCACCCTATGTGTTGCCTCATTTGGCAACTGTAAAAGAACATTTACAGGATTTTTGTAAAAGTAATTAATCAACAAGGGCAAATTAGAGTTTTTAGAAGCCACGTAAATAGATATTCATTATCATTGAAGAACATTTCTCCCATAAAGTATCTTGCACCAAAAATGTAAAGATTATGCAACAATATTACTTTTCTGTAAATAATAACAAACCTAAAGGAATAATTAGCAATTTCTATTGTTTTTCCAATTATAAACCTTTAACGTTTTTAACGAAATCAAATTGAATTTTGAAATCATGTCTTGGTATGTGAAAATTTGAAAATGTTGCAAAAAATTAAAACTTTAGTTTTAGCGGAAGTTAATGAAAAAAAATGTTTTCTGGTCTTGAGATTGTTCGGTAAGCTAAAATTGACATACGATGAAAAAATTTTATTGAAATCTTGCTTAATTTACGAAAAATAGGATTTTTAAAATTTAGACAATTTCGAAAAACGCCATTTCCTAGCTAAGTGAAAATCATTCGGTATATCTGATAGGGGCTAAATAGGTTTTCAGACTAGCAAAAATCTAAAATTTGGTGCCGACTTTTTGGTGAGCACTGTATAATATTTATGGGCCAACAATTTTGTAGGATCAAGATTAGCCGTGTCATTTGAATTTACTAATTCAACAAACTTAACGATTTTTGCCACTTAACCCTTATCCGGGCAAGACATTTTACGTAAACAGACGGGCAAGATGTGTCTGTCGGACACGTGTTTAATTTTAATAGGTTTTCAAGAGCTATGCAATAATATTTTAATGGGTATGTGGTTAGTAAATAAAAATAACATATTCAATAGACAAATGAACAAATTTTTATTGTAATTAATCATAATTCTGTATAAAAAAATTAAGTATAACTTATTGTGGAAATGTAAAACAGCAAATTATTTGTTTGAACAGCTATTGCATATCCTCTTTACACTGCAATGTTCACTGCACACATTTTTTTGCAAACATCACAGGTTTGTTTTTGTGTTCTCGATTTTTTAGTAGGACACTGATGGCATCGCTTTTTTTCAGGAGGGCTTCTAGTAGCGTTTTCGGGATTATTTACATTCTGCGGATGAAATAACTGCACAACCTGTTGCAACTCTTTATGCAAACCGTGCGTACTTCTCCTTTGGATATGTGGCGCTATAAGCTTTTCCGACACTGAAACAAGAAAGAGTCGTCTCCTTTCGTGTTTATTTTGATTCCAATTAGGGTATAAATTAGACCAAACTACATATGCAGCAACACCGGCCACGTCTACCATGTTCATAAAGAACGCAAATGGCCACCTGCTTGTTCGCCTTTTGCACATGTAGGCATGTACTAGCTGATCTAATGTGTCTACGCCACATTTTGTAGAATTGTATTTTAGTATGATTTCGGGCTTTCCCGCTTCTTCGTCTAAATCAGGTGAATTGTGCATCGTAGACAGCAAGATAACAGCCTTACGTGGTTTTGGAGTATAGGAAACCAAAGTGGTTTTCTTAGTAAACCCAAACATAGACGACTTGTCTTTGCGGCATTTATTCGCTTGAAACTCCATTGGTATGAATTTTTTATTTTTTCTGACTGTTCCCACTGACGTGAGACCATTTGCTAATAATATATTTACTAAATTCAAATCAGTGAAATAATTATCGAAAGTAACATTTCTATTAGATCTCAAGTAAGGTTCGGTAAGGTGCTGAACTACAGTGGAAGCCAATCCTTTAGCTACTTGATTGCCTTCCTTGCCTGTGATACATAAAAATAAAACATGAGATAAATAGAAAATAATTGTTATTATTTACCTATATATGGAAGTCTCTTTAGTGGGTAATAGGTAGAAGAATCACATGCCCACCAAATTTTCATGCCGCATCTGTCGGGTTTAGATGGAATGTATTGCTTGAAAGGGCATCTGCCTCGAAATGGCACAAGTTGCTCATCTACGGTTATATTCTCTCCAGGTAGGTAGTATTTAGTGAAATTATTATCTAATTTGTCAAATATGTCTCGAATTGCTGCTAGTTTGTCTTTCTTACGGCGTTCAGAACGTGTTAATTTGTCATCAAATCTAATAAATCGTAGCAACAATTTGAATCTTTTTATACCCATTGCAGCACGAAATATTGGGGGACCATATAACTTATTCCACAAAACGTCACAATTCGTATGCCAGCAGCTATCAACAAACCAAGAAAAGCGTAAATTTCGGTTACATCGGTAGCCCTCCATTTATTCAAAAGTACACAATTCGCCTCTTGATTTGTATAATTTACTATAATATTTACGATGTCTTCGTTTATATATAACATGAAGGAATCTAAAGGTTCTTCTAGCAGTTTTCCTGGTGGTAAGCAAACCTTATGTAGTGATGATTTTATGATATTGCAAGCTGGAGTGCGACCTTTAGGATAAGGAATTGTAGACCATTGAGTACCGTCTTTTGCAGTAAACACTTTGTTTTGCTTGTGAATGTCAGTAATTGTCTTATTACTAATGCTTGAATTTTCTTTGCTGTTGGATTCTGGGGCATCTTGAATATCTTCAATTTCACTAGCCTCTGATTCGTGATCGGTAAATTTATTTATTCCGTAGTCGTCATCTTCAAAATCTGATAAATTAACAATAATATCCTCTAATTCTTTTGAAGTTAGCGGCCGATTGCTCATATTTTAGATTTATTGTCAGTAATTCGTGTAAAATAAAAACTGGTAAACGAAACACAACCATTCATAACCATAAACTGACGTGTACTGATGACAAAACATCTAAACTTACAAGGATATACTAACACAACGTCTGCGCAAACCGATAGTGTCCAACGGACACACCTAACCGTCTGTGTTACAAAATAATGTGTTATTTTTTTTAAACTACAGAAACCATTATTGAAACATATAATTAGTATAAACTTATAAGAAATGGCTTAGTTTAGGAATACCTACAGAGGTAGCTGTATATTCTCAAGAATTTTTAAAATATACGAGAAAAATGGTCGTTATGTGTCCGATAGACACACCTTGCCCGGATAAGGGTTAAAAGTAAGGTAATTTGTTTAACCCAAAAATGTGTAATGCAAATTATCAATTGCTCTACTACAAAATGAGCCCAAATCATGTTGTTCACATTTTAGTGGCACAAAAATGCAGTATCTTTTGAAATGATATTAATTAAATTGTGTGATGTACATACTTCAGGAATTATACAGTGTGACTTATTTAGATTGGAAACACACATGTAAAATCTGAAGTTATTTACCGATTTTAACCAATTTTTTTTTTAAATGCCAAATAATGAAACATCTACTTCGGGACAAAATTTTAAATGTGTATTCCAATTTTCAGGGCATACTACGATAACTTTTTCGTACTCGGAATGGAGAATTGTTATTAGCGATTTGTTTATAAAAAAAATATCTACGACACTGGATTCAGAATGCTTCCAAATAGCTGTCACCAAAATTTTACAAAAATATATTTATTAATAACAAAGTTATGACAACTTAAAGTTCGAAAACTTATGACTTTTAAGCCAATTTTTTGGCATTCTGTAATGTTTTCAATAATAAGTTTATTTTAAAACACTAGATTTAATAGGACCACTACTGAAGGTAAATGATATTGGTTGTTTCCATTGTCTGTACACCCCCTTTATCATAAAAACTTTCGCAGAAGTTGCAAATTGAGCATCTATGACATCCCCTGTATCTTGAAAGCCTTCAATTTGATCGTCTTTCTTATTGTAGGACAAACCAGGAGTAATGGCAACTTCATCAAATAAAATAACACAGTATCTCTCCATGGGTGTCAATTTCTTTACAGCTTTTTTAAGGGATGAAAATATTTGCCTATTTATGCCAGCCTTGAAAGGTAGTCTGTTTAAAATATTAACTAGGGTTTTTCGTGATGGCAATGTGAACAACTTTGAGAGCAATTTGTATCCCTTTCCACTTGCCTTTAGAAGTGACAGAGCTAATATTTTCTCATCTACAGTAAAACGTCTTGCTTTTGGAGAACATTTTTGCATTCTTATTTGCTGCAAAATGAATTAACAAACTTGTTCACATTCTTAAAACTGGCTGTATTCATTAAGCGGTCGGCGTTTGATAAGCGAGTTTGGAAATTGTGAATCTTGCTATTAAGTTTGTGAATCTTATTGCTAGCTGCAGTAAATTTAAAATAGAACTCCGGTGTCGGGGTTTTCGCACGCAATTCCTATTGGCTGAGGGTTGAGGGTAACATTTCATGTTACACGACCAAACAGGCGGATGTAACGAAAGAGGTTTATTTACAGATTTACACAATAAAGGAAATCACAAGAACATATATACACAGTAAAGATTACAAGAACACAAATAGAACAACATATATATAGAAGAATACAATAAAAATAGTACTGCGGGATGGCGCCGTGATTCCCTAACGTTAATTAGAGAATACGGGAAATGATGGGCAGTCGAAGAGACTTGAGCTAACCCGCAGTCTCAGCGGATTAAAAAGTATTAGGAGACTTGTCCAACTCAAGTGAAGATGGTGGTTTTCGGGCACCCTTTTATATGATCACGCTTAGTATTCCTTAGGACAGGGCGACCAATCCGGTGGTGGGTATCCCGTGCGCGATTCCTATTGGACGGTGGTCTCGGTAACATTTATGTTACCGGGTAGCTGTCGGTGGATGGAGGAAACGTACAGGTGTTGGTACAGTATATTAAGAAATACACATGCTGATAAACATATACTGGGTGTCCCATTTTAATCTTACCAGCGGAATTTCTCGAAATGAGGACCCCTGACAAAAAAAGTTGCTAAATAAAAGTTTGATGGTTTGGAGGGGGACGTCCGATTCTGTAACAAATTTCACCCCCCGACACTCACGGGGGTGACTTTAGAATCTTAAATGGAAGCCCCTATTTTTTATTGCAGATTCAGAAAGAGCATAAAAAAATATGAAGATTTTATTTGAGAACTTTTTATTTATTTGCAACAGGTGGCGCTGCAATCGTTAAAACAGTGTATGCTGGAGCTAATAATTTTATTTTTGTTGTGTCTATTTGATGACCACCCACTAAACAAGGAACGTTTCATAACGTTTGGAAACTTCTCAACAGGTGTAGAATGCAACGTTTTGCTATAACGTCGTGAAACTTTTAGTAGAAGTAATTCTTGAAACGTTCTTGTGTGAAACGTTTCAGAACGTTGCATCTTATTCGTTTTTAAACTACTTCCGGAAACGTCTATGGGAAGAGATTTTTATTACCATCATAAGTACTCTACTAGATTACGTATACCTCAAAGCTACTCATATAAAATAACATCTAATGGTGTAACTATAATCCTTAATAAAACAAAATATTTCTATAAATCTGCTGCGTGGAACTAGACATAAATTTCCCGCCCAGGGCTTTTCAAAGATGCTACAACGTGATTGGCGGCTCATTTATGCGAATTTTTTGTGCATTGCGCAGTCGTAATACTCGTGCAACCATCATGGCGGATCATAGTTCATGAATGTATTTGTCGTTCATTATTCCTTAAATTATCTAACCTAAGCTCCTAAGCATTATTCCCATAAGTAGCATAACCTTTAACGTTATCGTGTTACGTGTACAAGTACAAGCGAATTGTCTATTTTTGTGGAAAGTTTGAGTTTGTGCACCCATCAGCAGTTGCGCTGTTTAAATTAACCGGTGAGTAATGTCTGCATTGCTATGATGAAATAAAACCATACACAATTTCATAAGCTTTAGTACATTTATTGAGTTCACTGTGAATGTGATGCATTATTATCGCATTATGTAGGCGTGAATGGCGTGATTGTATTCTATCTCCTTGTCTGCAGATTCCACCAAAGATTAGTTTCCCCCAAATTAAAATGGATCAAGACGACCTTGCAAACCAGGTAATTCTTTTAATAGTCTGTTAGACCTGCCGTACACGAGCCGCATTTTGCAGTCTGACCGACCACACAATTGCGGTCGCCCCATAAAAAACTACAGACGCGCGTTTCGACTGCAGTGAACGCCCGTGTACGTACGGTGCAGTATTTCTTATGGCGGACTGCAGTTCGCCGGAACGCGACCGCAATTTTGTGGTCGGTCCGACTGCAAAATGCGGCTCGTGTATGGCGGGTCTTACTGGTTCAAAAATGTACAAAATGATAAAATAATCCATGTTTGTTTATTATTTGTCTACTCAAGTTCATCTTAAATCATTTGAGAACAAATAATTAAAAAATGTAAGTAGCCAACACAAATTGAATACATTTCAGGTATTTATTGTAAGTGTTTAGAATTAAAGCGAAGTTGATACAATTAAATACTATAACGACATGTTTCGACACACAGGTGTCATCATCAGGCTACAAAAAGGTTTACTTAGCATACAACTAATTAAATAACTACTTATACTTACTCAAAAGTGATAAAGTTAATTGAAGTAAAAATGGGATAATGTAGGTGAATGAAGCGCAGTAAAATTTCAAAATTACACAATGATCGTTAAAATGTAAATCGAGTCATTCCATCACTGTAAAATTATCAAAGGTAAAGTGAAAAACCAAGACCAACTTACAAGTTGCCGAAACTGAACCCTCAGGAAGGTCAAAATCACAAGTCATCATGCTAAAAAATGAAAGAGAAGTTAGAGAAAATTAGGGAAACCTAAATACTTACGGGAATTAAATTAGGGTTAATCAACGGGCGAAGGCCCGACTAGGTGGTGAAGCCGCATATTTGCTAAGAAAATCGATTCACCTACATTATCCCATTTTTTACTTCAATTAACTTTATCACTTTTGAGTAAGTATAAGTAGTTATTTAATTAGTTGTATGCTAAGTAAACCTTTTTGTAGCCTGATGATGACACCTGTGTGTCGAAACATGTCGTTATAGTATTTAATTGTATCAACTTCGCTTTAATTCTGAACACTTACAATAAAAGTTATTCATGGGGGAGGTTTAGTGAAGAGTAATTTATTATCTGTTCACCCCATTTGGAAAAATTACCTAACACCGTCAATATGGATCATACCAATTACATTTCAGGTACATTATCGAAAAGGGTTCCATCATATGAGTACTAGGCATTTAAGAAGAATTACAAAAACAGGCATATGCAAAAAGAAAAAATTGCATTTAGCAAGCATTTCTAATGGTTTTACTGTTACTGACAATAATTCGAGAACAGTTACTGACACATCGAAAACTGATAACAGTGGTTGTACATCAGAATTTCCCCTTACTTTTACTTATCCTACCTTTTCACAAGAATATTTAACTAATGGGAATGTTGAAAATAACATTTTAAATTCATCTTCAAAAGATCCTCTTATAATTTCTACCGATAGTTCAAAGTTCATTAGCTTCAGTAAAAACTTACAGCATTGGGCAGTTAAGAATAGAGTTAGTCAAAATTCACTATCCGAATTACTACCATTAATCAAGCACTGCCCTTCTGAAGAACTTCAAAAAATCCCAACAGATGCACGAACTCTACTTCACTGTGAGAAGGGAGGTACTTACCATAAATGTGAGAATGGTTCTTTGTATCATTTTGGTGTTCAAGATGGAATTACATACATTTTGCAAAAGAATAATTTCGATGTAGAAGATAACTTCTTAATAGAGATAGATATTAATGTGGATGGTCTTCCTTTAACAAAGAGTTCCAGTAGTCAGTTTTGGCCCTTATTGGGTAGCATGAGTAACATAAAATACTGTGAACCATTTGTAATAAGCGTATTTCATGGTACAAAGAAACCAACTTGTGCAAGTGATCTCTTGCAGCCTTTCATTAATGAGTTTTTGAAATTGGAAGATGGTTTTTTATATAAAAATAAGACTCTTAAACTTAAATTTGGTAAACTAATTTGTGATGCTCCCGCAAAATCCTTTGTACTTTGTGTCAAAGGTCATAATTCTTACTTTGGATGTACGAAATGCATATCAGAAGGGGACTTCATAAACAATCGAATGTCATATCCAGATCTTAATGCACCGCATAGAACAGATATAGATTTTAGAAGTAATGTGTATGATGAATACCATACTGGGGAAAGTCCACTTATTGCTCTGAGCATGGATATGATCGATCAGGTGCCATTAGACTATATGCATCTTGTATGCTTGGGGGTAGTTAAAAAGTTAATTTCGTTTTGGGTAAGGGGTAACCAAGAGGTTAGACTTACAAAAGAAGACCTAGAATTGGTGGACAACTCCTTGAAAAATATCAAAAAATGTTTAAGTGCAAAAGACTTTTCTAGGCTACCTAGGTCTATCCAGGAATTCGATAAATGGAAGGCGACCGAGTTTCGACAATTTCTCCTTTACAGTGGCCCGGTAGTTTTAGAAAATCGGTTGAGGCATTCTCAATACTTAAACTTCCTCGCCCTCCATTGTGCCATAAGAATTTTAGCTACCTCCAGTCTTTGTGTTAAATATAATAATTATGTAAAAAACCTACTACAATATTTTATTGAAACATTTGGAGAGATTTATGGCAGCCATTTCATTAGTCACAATATTCATAATTTAATTCACCTTTGTGACGATGTTACAAAATTCGGTCCAGTGGATAATTTCAGTGCCTTTAAGTATGAAAATTATATGTCTGAGATTAAAAAGAGAATAAAACCTTCCAGAAAACCATTGGAACAATTTGTAAATCGCACATACGAAGTACGAAATTTTTTATGTAGTAATTCAACAGAGAATATTCTACATGGTGAAATCACAACATACAGGGAACTGTTGCTTAACAACGAACTAGTGAAATCTTACAAGTTTGTACAATTAAACAATTTTCAGTACGGTATAGATGACAAAAACAACCATTGTTTTTTAAAAACTCTCAAAAATCCAGTGGTAATTGAAAGAATAATTTTTCACCTACAACTTCAAAAAGCCTTCATTATTTACAAAGAATATGAATGTTTTGAATCTTATTTTATAACTCCGTGTAAATCAAAACTTTTTAAATGTGGAACTGTCGCTAATTTGTCTCATAGGTCCTCTGTATCAGCTCTGTCTGATATAGTAGCAAAATGCATTCATTTCAGTGATACTGTCTTGTCGCTTATTAATAATACAAACTAAAAGCATAGTATCGGAGTTTGAGGTGCACTACGGCACGCAGCGTGTAAGAAGACGAGCCCGCCAATGCGCAAACCACGAGTTTATGATGTTTTTCAAATTCACGCGTTCGTTTACTTCAGTAGCGTCGCATCGTGCGAATTACCTATTAGACAAATTGGAGAGATGTCTATAAGTACATACTTTCAGGCGTATTATACAACATGAAAAAATAAATGTTAAAAAAACTCGTCACCAATGGAAGTATTGGAATTATTCATCTTAATACGCATTCTTCCAATATAAATAAAATTAAACATACAAATGTGATACCCCACTGCTTGATATTTTTATTATAATCGGTACTCGCCGGAGTTCTTCGCGATGCGCCGGCTCCTCGTCTTCTTACGCGCCGCGTGCTGTACTCTCTCACATGTTTAAAATATTTAAGAGTCATTTTATTACAAGACATATAAATGGTTTGTAACAGGCAACAGATTAAAGGACTGGTAAGTCATCATCCATTATAATCCTCACTCGTTGATATGATCTTTCCAGTGTACATTTCTTCATTTTTTTATATCTATTCCAGAATCAATTTGCAGTGGTAGAATTTATGTGGCAAAAAAGTACATGTGCTCCACTTGAGAATTATATAAGTGCAGTTCCATTAAAATGGATAGACCAAAAGGCTGGAACCTGCTCCTGGCCAACGAAAAATACCAGATACTTAATTTCTAGAAATTCGGCTCCAATGCCTGAGTGGGATATAATACAGACAGTTAATATTTTAGGTAAATATGGTATGTGGACTAATGGTAATCATAAAGCCAATGTTCAACAAGTGATATTTTCAGTTACCTATAAAGAAGCTCTACACTACGAAAAAAAGGAAATAAAAAGTTCCAGTTCAGAAATGGAATTGGGAAGGGGTAAGCGAAAAATCATACCAACATTGAAATCAAAAGGGCAACAAGACATTCCGTGTCTTGTTGCCGAAGGTAAATATTTCTAATAATATGTACTGTATTTATAAGTATGTATACAGGCTATACCTTAAATATTACAGCTAGTTAAATTTCACGTACTGATAATATATTCTTCTATGTTTTATGTTCATCTTTGGACCTCTTAAAAATTGTAGAAAGTTTAAAAGTCATCATTCTTGTTTATAAATTGTGGAGGGTTAGGGTTTGAAAATATTTTGCCAAAATTTTTTTATTAATATTGAAGGAATCTAGTATCTATTAATATTTATTATTCGTTCAGGATAAACAAATTGACGTTTCGCCAATTACTTTGGTTTTATCAAGTTATAAAAAGACATTCATGAAATAAAATCAAAATTAAATTTATAACACGTTTGCAAAACGCATCGATTATGGTTAACATTATGGCCCGATTTTATAAAGCATAGTTAACTATGTTATCAGCTGACGACGTGGTTAAGTAATGCGATAGGCTAATACGATCAACGACCACGCCTATGTAACCCGTTTAGCAAATCATGTTGCATTATTCAAACTTAATCACGTCGTTAGCTTCTTCTTCTTCTGCTGTCCTTTTGGAGCCGATAAGCAGACAGTAACAACACTAACAACATCGTAGCGTTTACCCGGTCTCAGAAGGAATGCGCAATACCTTCTAGGGACTGTTTTTTATACATTAGTTAAATAAGGAAGTAGCAGTCCAGTAATATATGGTTTAAGGCGGATATTTTCAAACCCTAACTTCCACAATTTCTCAAGTGATTTGCCATAAACTTATGAATAATTCTTGTTTATGTTATTTATAGCCTCAGATGAGGAAAGTGATGTACCTCAAACCAACAGTGAATGTAGTTCATCTGCGTCACAAGAAACATTAACAAGCCATAATGACAATGTACAATCTGAGCAACAACAATTTGACGTGGATAATTTGGGAGGCGATGAATGTGATGATACTCTTCATGACAATACAAGTGCTAATGCCACTGTGGTCCACATATCTGAAGATTCAAAACAACCGAAGTCAGGTTGATATTTATTTATAACGTTTGTGTATGACGAAAATTATATTACAGAATCCAGTCAAGCAATTATTGAAGCCATTAAGGCACTACAAATGACTATTGAAAATCAACTGAATCTAATTAACTACCGACTAAGAAGCATAGAGAGTAAACTGGAGGTGGAACCTGCAGCTTTAGTAAAGGAAAAGGAAAATGTCCTGCCTAGTTTACCTTGTAAATCAATTATAGAGATTCAACAGTTAGAGCAATTGATAAACAATAACGAAAAAGCGGAAAAACAATTAGTAAGTAGTACTATACTGCGTTCAAACCTCCAAATACAGTACGGGTTCTTATGGAGTAACTAGCTCTTTTACTATCTTAAGTTATTTTGTTGTCAAAGGTAAAATGTAATTTACACATCAATTGTCATCAATTCCTGTCAAAATAATGTATAGCTCGCTTCTACAATATTTGTCGAATTAAACTAATTCCATTTATTAAAAATAGTTCTTTTCAGAACCCCTGTACATTTATATTTTTATTATATTATTATATTATTATTATATTTTTAAGTTAGGAATTGTGTCTCTTGTACTGTAGATACAATATTATAACCATATTACGGTACTCTGTAAGTGCAGTAATCTATTGACGTAATAAGTTTGGCAATTCTGTACTGTTTTTCCATAACCCCCATACGGCTTATGGAGGTTTGAACCTCAAATAAATGTTATTTAGACATTATATGAATTGACTAATCTATTTTTGTCATGTTTTGTGTTCAGATGTATCGACTGAAACTCATAGGTGGACAAAAAAAAAAAGATATGGTATATAGATGCTTTCAAGAGATTTTTACAAATGAAGTTGCACAGTTTTGCTCCTGGACGGGACAAAAACAAAATTTTAAATTAAAAAATTTAAAAATCATGGAACTTATTAATGGTAATTGAAAATTTATTTTATCATTATACACATAGACTAAATTGTTACCTAATGCTTTCAGTAGTGACAAAAGGAGCATATCCCACCTGTGACATCGATTACCAGAGTATGGTAATGAGCTGGTTTAAGAACTCGAAAATAAGATTTGAGCGCCAAATTTAATTCAGTTTTATAGTTGTAAGTACATTTAGGCTTTTATATTGTTACATTTATTAAAATTTAATTCAGTTTTATAGTTGTTAAGTACATTTAAGTTGTTATATTGTTACATTTATTAAAATTTAATTCAGTTTTATAGTTGTAAGTACATTTCAGTTTTTATATGTTTCATATATTAAAGTTTTAAACCTCTAACGAGACTTTGGCAGTTATGATATTACACCATCGTTATTTTTGCAATTTAAAATTTTTTTTAGCTTGCTGCCTGCTTTATTACGTGCTTTCGGCACAGCTTGAGTGAAACGAATTTCCCAGCAATAACTTATTGGTGAGGTGGTTAGTATGGCAAACAATCCTACAGATGGTCACTCGTTCGAGTTCCGTTGGTGTCATTGGTTTTTTTCTGATGTCTCTTGTGGTTCAAAAATTTGAGTGGACTGAAAACATACACACAGTTCTGTTGTATAGTTGACTGGCAGTTAAAATCTTCAAGTAATTTAAAGGTCAACGTTAAGGCTCCTAAGGGGGAGCTCTGCAATTAACATTGCTAAAATGGCCATTTTGAACGTAATCATCTAATAAAACTATGCATATGACAAATTCTATGTGGTATAGTGATGGATTAATATAAACCTGGTTTCAAATGAAATATTTAAGTTAAATCTTGGTCGAAGTTCCTTAAAAGTAGTAGCTCTCCTTTCGACTTTTTAGCAAAATTGTGACTTAAAATATTTAATTTGAAACAAGAAAGTTTGTATTAATTGCGATCACTATTATACTACATTGAATTTGTTCTATGCAGTTTGTGTTATTAGATGATTATGTCCAAAATGGCCATTTTATAGCAATATGAACTGCAGAGCTCTCTTCAGGAGCTTTAATTAAGGCTATATAGCTACCTCATTTTAAATGTTTTGAAACTTCCTATAATGAAGTAACCTAAACGTTATAAATTCACGTCTGAAGAAGTCTGACATTTTCCTTCTTGAAACGTTGAAAGTGGGAAGTCCTGAAAGGTTTCAAATAAGATCAATTATGAAACTTTTATTGGCGGACATAAAACGTTTTTTAAACGTTTTTGAGAAGTTTCTAAGTATTTAATAAAACGTTTCGCGGCTCATTTGCAACGTTTTAAAACCTCTCATAGAGGTTTTTTTGTTTAGTGGGCAGTGTCCATACGATGGGTTGCCAAGGAGGAGGAGGTGTTTATTTTATTGTTTTTTTACTAATTAGATATATATACAAATGTACATTTTGCTCGTCGTTGCGGTTCGAATATCTGGGAAGTTGCTCTAGGTCTCGATTTGCCTACTCCTAGAGGTGCTCTAAGTAGCTAGGGGTTTCAGCGCCCGGGGACAAAGTTTGTTTCGGCGCCCCCTACTGGGGCTCTCGTGATAATCCTTACAAAAATTTACTGCAGTTCTCTTAAAGAACTGCAGTTTTCGGCCAATTTACTGCATTGGCCGAAAACTGCAGTTTTTATAACAGAACTGTGAACTGCAATAAGTTTTTGTAAGGAAAGGTGATACTGAAACGAAAATTTTAAACATGAAAACCTAAATTTCGTGAGAATATGAAAAAGCCAGCGGGATAAAGGTAACTTTGAGTACATAATTGTAATAACAGAGAATTGCACTTCAGATATAACAATGCGAATGCCATTAAAATTAGTTCATGATTGTTAACCTGTCTGCGCTGTATACCTGAAACTCATATTATAAGGTGAAAAAAATTTATCGTGAATTTTTTTTCATAATAAATGTGACATCAATTTGGCGCCCCCAGATGATGCGCCCGGGGACAGATGTCCCCCCCCCCTCCCGCTAGCTACGCCACTGGTGCTCTTCGAGATGCGAGTCGATCGAGATGAAGATGGAGTCAATTATCTTCCCTTCTCTGCCAATACCATAGTCGTCCCTTTACTTGGCTCTCTGTTGTTTGCAACGTCTAGTGGCTCTCTGTTGTTTGCAACGTCTAGTGACTTTCTGTTGTTTGCAACGTCTAGTGGCTCTCTGAGCTTTGTAAGTTTCCGGGACGTTTACGTCGCGCTTGAGTCATCGTGATCACCGATGATCGGTGATGCCTTTAGTCTTCTGTGATATTTGCTTGGCGGGCGGTCCTGGCAGCGATAGTTACACCGACGACAGGAGGTGCTTCGGCCGTTTGTGAGTGAACGGCTTGCCTTCATCTTACTGCCCCAGACCCTGGACTTCAGGATTAGGATGAGCGTCAAGGGAGGATGAAGATGGAAGCGTGGGTTGCGGGTTTATATCCTCTGGCCCGCCGAGGATCCCGTTATTACAAGCCCCACCTCCGTGAGTTGGTGGGGCTGCGGTGATATTTATGATACGGGATCGCTTCCGGGCGTTCTTAGCAAACGAACGGTACCAAAAATACCTGGGTTATATTTACATCTGAGAGTTTAACGATGATACAATACTATATACAAGAGCGCTTAAATAATATATATACACTTGATACTACACGAAGGTCTGGTCAGCGCGAGGGCACTACGCGGCGGTCACGATGGATGGCACCGCCACACACTACCGGAGTAGCGGACGGGAAATGATGAGGATTTCGCGTCTTCGTAGTCTGCCAAAGGAAAGGTGACGTGCCCAACTCGAAGTGAAGTTCCTGCTGGAATCTTCTTCCTTATAAAGCCATTCTGTAACGGTTTTCTGTCCCTGTAGCCACTGCGGAAGACGGGTTTTGGCGTGCAATCCCTATTGGCCGAGGGGGCGGGTTAACAGTCCCCCCCCCCCCTGCTGCGAAGGGACTGCGCGCGCGACTCGGATGCGGTCCAAGAGGTGGTGGTGGTGTGCGGTAGTTGTTGCTCCATTTCCCCCCGAGAGTACCCCTTGAAAGTCGTCCAATATTTCGCTCCATTGTGGCTGGTATGCCGGTGGGAATCCGTGGCTCATTTTGGGGGAGGCTGTTGGAAGGGTTGGCCTTGTGTGGCGCGTCCAGTGCGTGGTGTGGCGTTGAGTGCGCCCCCAATGGATGCAGCGACGTGCGTAGTCCATTACCGCGTCGTTGCTCCGCAACCAGTCCTGCCCCAGGATGATGGGTGCAGTAAGCCCCTCGGCCACCAAGAAGTTGTCCTGGTGAGGGTGCTGGTCGATGCTGAAGTCGATCTTTGCGACCCCTTCGATGTGCAGTAGCTGACCCGACGCAGCCAGTTGGGCTGTGGAACGTGGGCCGCTGGTTACGTTTGTTGCTAGCCCTTGGCGGAGGAAGTTGTGCGTGGCACCCGTATCCAGTAGTGCCTGGAGGGTTCTTCCGCCGAGTTGGATTGCGATTCGTGGCAGATCGCCAGTGAGGTTATGGTTGACTTCGTGTATTTGCGCGGCCGCCTCTTAGTTTTCCGAGTTGCCTGGTCCCACTGGGCAATCGCGGTTGAAGTGCCGCTCGGGGCAGTAGTGGCATCGAGGGAGCGATGAGTCGCGCCGACTGTGTGCGCCTGCCGGTGACTTGGTATCTTCCTCCACGGACTCTATGAACTCCAGCATGTCGAGGATGGTTGTTGGAGCCCGTAGTCGTACGAGTGGTCGTATTCGCGCGTGCAACAGAAAAATAATAGTAATAGGGAAAGTGGGTACAAAACCAGTTTCAACGCAGACCTCCAAAACAGGTTGCGAACGATAAGACGCAAACATCAACTACCATCCCCCGAGAGGGATAATAAAAAATCCAAGATGGAAAATACCACGCCGACCTATAATATGTTTGGTGTATTAATAAACCACCCATACTCCGATATGGAAACGAACGACTCACCAACACATGACCAACCGATTGATACAACACCTGCAATCCATGAACAACCATCTGAAGCAACACCAAAAAACAGAAAAACCTCCGCAGACAAAAAACCACCGCCACTAATAATAACCTCAAAAGTTAGCAAACCAGAAGTATTCCACAGAGCCATCAAAGAAGCCACCGGCAGTAACAACTTCCGAGTACTCTACCTTAGGGAGCAAATTAAAGTATACAATCATACGCAAGAGGAAAAGATGAAAGTACGTGCGGCATTGCAAACAGAGGGGATAGAGTTCTTTAGTCACCCGAACAAAAAGGAAAAAACTTATAAAACCGTGCTGAAAGCAGCCCCGTTCACGACAGAAGAACAGATAGAAACCGAATTAGAGGAACAAAAAATAAACGACGTCAAAAACGTAATTAAAATGAAATCTAGAACAAGAACATCGTCTTCGTTCTTGATAACAACGGAGTCAGCAGCCAGCGCCGAAGCCATAAAGCAGATACGCAGCATAGACCACATCGTCGTCAAACAAGAGCGATATGTAAGAAGAAGTAAGGTCTCACAATGCCACAGATGTCAGCGGTTTGGAGATGGATAGACATACTGCAACATGGCGGCCCGTTGCGTCAGGTGCGCCGGAAATCACACTACGACGGAGTGCACCAGCCCCAGAGAGAATCAGCCAAAATGCGCAAACTGCGACGAAAATCACCCCGCCAGTTATCGAGGATGTAGCAACTTCCATGAATACGTGGAGAAAACATCAGCAAAAAATGTAAGTGAGAAACCTGCAATTACCGCTAATAATAACACAAACACTAATCGCGCATTCACGTCTAATCTCACGAAACCCGCAGTATCATACGCACAAATAACAAAACAAGCACACACAACTACACAACATAGAAATAATAAGCAACTGATAACACAACACCAAGATGAAAACACCAATGATCTACAGACACTACTCACGGAAGTACGAGAGCTAAATGAAGCATGCGACATAAAAAACCTAATAGCGATGATACGGGAGCTTAAAACTGCTCTCGTAAGTGCGACTGACGGACTAAGTAAAATAACTACCATACTCGACATAAGCTCTAAATATGGGTACTAAAAGCAGAAAATTTTTAACGCACGATATCAAAAACTAGAAATAACCAAAACTATCAATCAAAGAACATACCAAAACACCAACTTCAAACGCAATCGAAGGATTTCCCAAAGAACATAATACAAACACAAATGGCGGTACTTGAGGGTTGTTTTTCTCTTTTTTCCTTCAGAAGGAAAACATGATAATATTGTTAACAGTAGTAGAAACAATAACACTGTAAATTAGCAACATGAACCAATAAACTAATAGGTAAAGCGTAAGCTAGGTACTAGGAACCAATTGTCATATCAATAAGTATGATTATAAAGATACCCCACTAGGTATAAGAAACAAGCAAAACATTCAGTTGAAAAAGGCGAAGCAGTTAATGCAAGAAGCCGATGTATTGGCTCAAACGGTGCAGGGATTGTGGAATTACAAAAATTCCAAAATTACTTCCGAAAAAGGGCGCGAAGTAATTTTTGAGGGGGATACAGTCAACTTATAACCATTATAATGTGATAGCCGCCCTAACTTCCGCTTTCGTATGCAGTTATTTTCGTGCCACATTCCTTATAATAATAAGCACGAGCATCGCTGTGGCGGTACATGTCCAGCATGTAGACGTCCTGGTATTTGTGTTCAAGAACAGAAAGTTAAGTGTGTAAACTGTTGTAGATATTTCAGGTCCGAAATTGATTACGATAATCATAATACGTTATCCGGTAATTTAATTGCGAAACACGCCTTCAAACAGTTACAGCTGGAAGAACACACATATGTAATGCAGGCTATTGTAAAACTTGTAATCAAAATCGTGACAATAATCACCTTTGTTACATGGCAGCAGATAAGTTGAAACCAAAATTGTCCGATTTTATTTATATTTTCTACGATTTAGCCTCCTTTCACACGGGGATACTGTATGCCGGCGACTGTATCTCGCATACTTTTTTAACATTATCTCTTAGAGCTATTACGCACTGTCGACTGGTCGCCGGCGACTCGGTCGACGACGACTGTGATGTATGCAGTTTTAAGTGGGTGTGTACGCACGTGGTTGCCGGTCGCATGAGCGACTCGACGACTCGCTGGGCAGCAGCGACGCACAGGCGACTGTTAGTCGCCGGCGACCGATAGAAGCACGGATTTTTATTAGAGCGTCCACACTGCGAGCAACAGTCGCCGTAGGTCACACACAAAAATGGCTGACACTTTCGACACAGAAAAATTTATATTAGAAATAGAGTGCCGAAAAGCTATTTGGGATTTATCGAGCGACGAATATTCCAATCGGGATTTGAAGAAAAGACAGTGGGAGGAAATAGTGCAGTTATTTGGAGGTGAAAGCGTACCAGATGAAGAAAAAAAAGTCTTAGGTAAGTTACATATCACTTTATTTAATGAATTCTGCTCATCTGCCAAGATAATTCACCTTCAGTCACAAAATAATCAGCAACCAAATCTCTATAGGATACACCACGTCGCGTAGCTCTTTGGATACCATGTGGCACTTCCTCTAAGCCAGGAATGGTCAGGGTATCCTCGAATTTGTATCCATCTCTCTCTCGAACATAGTTGTGAAGAACGCAACATGTTTTAACGATGCTTATTACTAAATCCAAATTGACATTAATGGGTCTGTGAAAAATCTGCCACTTATTTGCTAATATACCGAATGAACATTCGATATATCGTCGAGCACGAGAAAGTCTATAATTAAAAATCTTTTTCTTTGTTGTTAAATTTGATCCACCAAACGGTCGCATAACTTTATCAGATTGGCCAAATGCTTCGTCGCCAACAATAACAAACGGTACTGGTATAGGATTTTGTGATGAAATAGGCTGCGATTCCGGAATTTGTAAATCATTATTCATTAGCTTTTGATAAAACGTTGAATGCCGAAATATGGTAGAATCGCTTTCCTTTCCATAGGAACCGACGTCTATGTAAATGAACTTGTAGTCAGCGTCACAAATGGCAAGTAAAATTATAGAAAAGAAGTGTTTATAATTGTAACACATTGATCCACTGTTGTATGGTTTTACAGTTCTTATATGCTTACCATCAATTGCACCTATGCAATTTGGAAAATTGGCTCGTGACTTAAAATTGTTTGCAATTGTTAACCAATGTTCTTTTGTCGGTTGTGGTAAACACATGTCTTTCAGTGCAACCCATATAAAATGACAAACAGTTCTTATTATCTCAGCAATAGTAGAAATCCCAAGTCTGTATGAGTAATACAGATCTATAAATTTGCAGCCACTTCCAAGATATCTGAAACAAAAAAACTATTTATTTGCAGGTGCAACACTTCAAAAAAGTGGAAAAATATAAGAAGCTGTTTTGCTAGAGAAACACGAAGACTTAAAAATATCAAAAGCGGCTCTGCTGTTTCTCATAAATCTCCTTATATTTATTACCAACAGCTGTTGTTTTTGAAGAATACCGCTGGTAATTCGAATACAGAGAGTAGTATTGCGGAAGAACAATCGACACATGATGATGAAGCTTTAGGGCCATACTCTAGAGACAATGTAATCGGAAGAAAAAAGAAAAAAATTTCAGATGATGGCACAAGGGAATTATTGGACACCTTGAACAAATGCATTGATACACGTAAAAATAACGATGTTGGTTTGGAACGCGATGAGGATAGAATGTTTCTTCTGTCCCTTTTATCATCTTTTAGGAAAATTCCCGAGCACAAAAAGTCAGCTGCGAAAATCCAACTAATTACTGTCATCGATTCTTTTACTACCACTCCTCCAAATAATGAATACCCAAACGCAGAGACAGCATTCCGAAATTATAGTGAGTATGAATATGGGCGCAGTTACTTCACACCAGGGGCCGAGGTTTCTACTGCACAATCACGATTCCGCTCTGTAGGGCAGAATTACTACATGCTACAAACTCCAGTTCAACCACCGAACTACATACAAGGTGAACCTTCAGCATCGTACGAACGCGAACGTCCACTCTCGCGGTTATCAACTGCAGCTTCAAGTCCCTCTCAAGATTCTGATATTTTAGATTTATTTTAATTTTTTTATTTATGTACTTGAACTTACAATTAGTATTATAGCATTGATTTAATAAAACAATTTAAAAATTCTCCATTTTCACTTATTTTATGAATGACATTAAATAATGAATAGACTCAGCAAATAAAGGACTCTTATGAGGTAAGAAATCGGGCAATGGGGGCTTAGTCTAAAACGAACTGTACCAAAACAATGAAGTTCTGACTTACCTTATTGTTATAAATAGTTTTTCTTCCGGAGAAATACTGGGTCGCATATTAGTATCCGTGCCAGTTATGTGCGGTTTCAGAAGAGACAATAGCTCATCAAATGAACGCACAGACATTCTTGCGTAATTAAAAAATTTTCGTGGGTACTTTCTTATATCTTCATAAAATAATTTAAACATGCCCTTTATTCTCCGTTCTTGTAGCAAAGGATGCACCCAATACTCTTTCGTATTTCTTTTTCTTTTTTTCTTTAAAATTAGCAATGCTACTATTGCAACTTCTTCAACG
Organism: Pyrocoelia pectoralis; assembly: GCA_036250285.1. Classification (NCBI taxonomy): domain Eukaryota; kingdom Metazoa; phylum Arthropoda; class Insecta; order Coleoptera; family Lampyridae; genus Pyrocoelia; species Pyrocoelia pectoralis. The sequence goes on from CM070075.1 coordinate 26,723,385, forward strand.
TCCATTCTATTGCATGCACAAAAAAAAACTATCCAAATTCAGTCGTTCGTCTTGGTCTCCTACCCTAGTTGCCTATGTTTTGGTCGCCGAGAGACCGAGTCGCCGGCGACTAGTCGACAGTGCGTAATGACCCTTATGGAATCTTTCACACGAATAATTTGTGAGATACAGTCGCCGGCAACTAAATTTAAGTCGCCCGCAAATCCCAGTCGCCCGGCGACTTTACGACGACCAGATACTGACCGGCTGTTGTTTCTTATGGGATCTTTCACACGGGGATACTTTGTAGACGGCAACTTGTCAGTGGTGTGGTGTTTAAAGTTACAATTTTGTTCACAAACGGAAAATATAGAACGGTAACATTTTATTACTACTGAAAAATTTTAATTAAGTATATACAGCACGCACGGAGAAAGATTGCCCCAAGATCGGATGCGCACTCGTATAATTGTAAATTTTCCAAGCTTGGCAATCATGTGATACCAGTGGTGTCGCCGCTAAATTCAGTTTAATTAGTAACATCTGGCTTGAATATTAAAAAAAAAGATGTTTGTCTTAAATGAGTATTATGTGATTTAATTTTACATGTACACGTATTTTTTCTAACTTCTTACTAAAATATAAATTTAAAAACACTGCGAGTTTTATTTCCTCATAAAAATCGACCCCACTGTTAAACGTGGAAAAAGCAGTTTACATGCCGATCGCTTCCGAATACACGAAGTTCACCTGCGCACCCGAAGCAATCTTTCTCCGTACGTACTGTATTTAAAACGTTGTGTCAAATATTTTTATACACACAACAGGTTTTGAATAAACCACGTAATATAATTAATAACTTAATTAATTTCGAAATGTCCCTTTATAGCAGTACGGTTTGGCATATGGATCGTAAATTTGATAACGATAAGTTCATTATCTTAGTACAAGCCCGTCCTAGTAGTATATGGGACACTTCTGACGAGAATTACGCTAATAAAAACATAAAGCAACAATGCTGGGTAGAAGTGGCAAAAGAAATGCTGGAGGGATTCGAAGAATTATCATCGGTGCAACAAAACGATTATGGTAGGTGTATGTATTTTATTATTGTGTTTGTGTAGGTATCCTGGGTGTCCCATTTTAATCTTACCAGCGGAATTTCTCAAGATGAGGACCCCCGACAAAAAAAGTTGCTAAATAAAAGTCTGAGGGTTTGGAGGGGGACGTCCGATTCTGTCACAAATTTCACCCCCCGAAACTCACGGGGGTGACTTTAGAATGTTAAATTGAAACCCCTATTTTTTATTGCAGATTCAGAAAGAGCATAAAAAAATATGAAGATTTTATTTGAGAACTTTTTATTTATTTGCAACAGGTGGCGCTGCAAACGGGGTGTCCAGGTGTCCCATTTTAATCTTACCAGGGGAATTTCTCGAAATGAGTACATCTGACAAAAAAAGTTTCCAAATAAAACCGTCATAGATTTGTATGAGCTTTCTGAATATGCAATAAAAATAGGGGTTTCCATGTAAGCCCCCCTCCGCCCCCATCCACTCCTGAGTGTCGGGGGGTGAAATTTGTTACAGAATCGGACGTCCCCCTCCAAACCATCAAACTTTTATTTAGCAACTTTTTTGTCAGGGGTCCTCATTTCGAGAAATTCCCCTGGTAAGATTAAAATGGGACACCTGGACACCCCGTTTGCAGCGCCACCTGTTGCAAATAAATAAAAAGTTCTCAAATAAAATCTGGATATTTTTTATGCTCTTTCTGAATCTGCAATAAAAAATAGGGGTTTCCATTTAACATTCTAAAGTCACCCCCGTGAGTGTCGGGGGGTGAAATTTGTGACAGAATCGGACGTCCCCCTCCAAACCATCAAACTTTTATTTAGCAACTTTTTTTGTCAGGGGTCCTCATTTCGAGAAATTCCGCTGGTAAGATTAAAATGGGACACCCTGTATATGTACGTAACATACTCAGCAAGTAGGTATACATATAGGCATAATATTGTGAACCACATGAAAGTACAGTAATATTTTCTAAACAAAAGCTAACGATATTAGCCAGATAAAATTAAATTTTGCTATTTTGCCATGGGAGTGCCCCGATAGTCCTAAAGTAATCCATAAAATATTCTCTTATAACAGATGGATATTTTCCTGAGTAGTTTTCAATATTGCTCTCATTGTCAAATAATCCTTGGTAGGTGAGGGTACCCTCATGGTTAAATCCATCTCGAACTCGTACAAAATTGCGAAGTATTACACAAGCTTGCACTATATTTTCAGCAAAATTGATGCTGACATTTAGTGGTCTATGAAATATTCTCCACTTATTGGTGAGAATACCAAAACTGCACTCAATATACCGCCGTGCTCTGCATAGCCGATAATTAAACACCCTCTTTTGTATTGGCAAATATTTTCCCCCAAATGGGCGCATTACGTTGTTAGAGTCCAAAGGCTTCGCCTCCAATGATGACATACGGTACCTTGCAGTCGTTTTTATCCGGTAAAGAAGAAGGGTTTGGAATACCTAAGTCTCTTTTGATCATACGTTTGTAAAAAACAGACCTTTTAAAAATTGCTGAATCGCTATTTTTCCGTAATCTCCGACGTCCACAAAGGCGAAGCAATAATCGGAATCGCATATTGCAAGCAGCTGAATCGAAAAAAACGACTTATAGTTAAAATACAGTGATCCGCTGTGTGCAGGTTTTACGACTCGTATACAGCGTGTCTCACGGTGACCACCCATTAGAATATTTCAGAAACTATTACGATTTGAATGTTGAAAATTTGGGTGATCGGGTTTTCGGGCGTGGCCTCCTCAAATAAAATAATGACGTCTACGTAACACTTCCGGTTTTTCCGGAAATGACACCAACTTTGTTATTTTAAATGTGACACCCTATATATTATTGCGATTTTGGATTCTACGTAAAATTTTAGGTGGACTTTCAAGTTTTCTTATCCTAAAATTAACCGTTTCCGAGATATTTAATTTTTTAAATAAAAATTAAAATAAACACTATCTAGCTTAAAACCGTGTGAATTCTACAGCAAGAAAGATGAAGGAAGCATATTGATACGAGAGATAGCTGGACCCCTAAGCTTCCAATCCGTACTTTCAAAGTGCCTTAATTGCATACAGGGTGGTGGAAATTTAATGCCGAGTTTAGTTAACTTCAAATCATCATAAGTTGGTTTTTTCAAATGGAACACCCTGTATGTTTCGTCGTAGTCTGATGCAAAATTTCATTCTCTTTCGAACGGTACTATGGTTCCCTATACCTATCTCTTGCAGTTTTTGAGATATCTACTGTTTTTTGTGTAGTCAACTAAGGTCATTCAATTTCTTGCGTTTGTTGTTTTCAATTTTTTTAATAAATACTATTCAATTTAACTGTTACTAGTGGTGTTAGACTGACAATTAATAACTGGTGGTTTGTTTTGAAGTCCTGCTAAGCCATTTTCGCAAGAAATTGAATGACCTTAGTTGACTACACAAAAAACAGTAGATATCTCAAAAACTAGAAGAGATAGGTATAGGGAACCATAGTACCGTTCGAAAGAGAATGAAATTTTGCAGCAGACTACGACGAAACATACAGGGTGTTCCATTTGAAAAAACCAACTTATGATGATTTGAAGTTAACTAAACTCGGCATTAAATTTCCACCACCCTGTATGCAATTAAGCCACTTTGAAAGTACGGATTGGAAGCTTAGGGGTCCAGCTATCTCTCGTATCAATATGGTTCCTTCATCTTTCTGTAGAATTCACACGGTTTTAAGCTAGATAGTGTTTATTTTAATTTTTATTAAAAAAATTAAATATCTCGGAAACGGTTAATTTTAGGAATAAGAAAACTTGATAAAAGTCCACCTAAAATTTTACGTAGAATCCAAAATCGGAATAATATATAGAGTGTTACATTTAAAATAACAAAGTTGGTGTCATTTCCGGAAAAACCGGAAGTGTTACGTAGACGCCATTATTTTATTTGAGGAGGCCACGCCCGAAAACCCCATCACCCAAATTTTCAACATTCAAATCGTAATAGTTTCTAAAATATTCTAATGGGTGGTCACCGTGAGACACGCTGTATGTTTCCCGTCAATCGCCCCGACGCAGTTCGGGAAATTAGCATTTTTTAAAAAACCTTGTGCGATCTGTAACCATTTTTCTTCTGTAGGTTGAGGAATGCATTGTTCTTTCATAGTGTTCCAAATTTCTTCACATACATTTGGAAGCAAGTCACTTAATGTAAATACACCGATTCTAAAGGTGTAATGTAGCTCTGTTAAGGAACATCCTGTAGCAAGATATCTGTAAAAGAAGAGTTTCTATAATCTTGTCATTTTAGGAAAAGAACTTCAAAAAAAATGGAAGAACTTGAGGAACTGTTTTGGCCGTGAACTTGCTAGACGGAAGACTAAACCATCTGGAAGCGGAAGGGATTGGAAAACATACACCTACTTTGAGCACATGTCATTCTTATTGAAATGTCCGGCAAATAAAGAGTAAGTTAACTCAAAGTAAACACACTGTTATATTTATCCATTCATTTGTAATTTCTTTCAACAGAACAACCAACAGCATGGATCCTACAGTAGAGGAACAAGACGAGGATGACACTGGTGGAAATACGTTCACTGGCGAAAATACGTCGACAGAAGAACCTCAGTCGAAGCGTAGATGTAAAAAGCAGGATTCAAGTACGGAAGTGCTGCACATATTAAAAGGCTCTCTCCAACGAAGAGAAGCTAACGAAAAACTTCTAAATGAAGACAACGACCGAAATTTCCTTCTTTCGCTGCTGGGAGATCTCCTCAAGAAAGTTAGCAAAATCGACGTAAAGCTCGAAATGTTGCAGGCTATAAGAAATGGTCTCCTCCCTATTGAAAACATTTCCATGCCCAGCTACTCTTCAGCACCTCACACTAACCAGGGACCTACTTATCCTCAGTTTCGTCATTCAGTACTAACTCACCACCAAATTGAAAACCAATACCAATATTCACAACCATTCATGTCTACTCCTTTAACGCAATCCCATTCACAACTTTTCATTCCTGGTCGTCCCCCACAATGTCATTCACGCCCAATTTTACCCGCACAGTCTCCACCCTTGCCCTCACCGGGAAATTCCATAGCATCTTCGTGCAATTCGGAGGAGTCGGAGATTATCGACTTATTAGGTTCATATAATAACTGAAGTGTTTACTCTATCGTTAATAAATTAAATTTTAAAAGTAGCTAGTTATTTTTATTAAGCAAAAGTCAGTGCTCGGAACGATACTTTTAAAAAGTACCGCGATAACGATAAATTTTAATTTCATTCAACACGTCATTTTTCCAAACATCACTTTTACATTTTTCTACGCATTTATACGAGCAATCATAATATTGTACAGACGCGGTTGGTATTCTTTTATTATTTGGATGAGATTTTTTAGACTATTTCCGCAAAACAGTATCGCAAGTGTACTCTACGTACACTGAGAGTTACCATCAGTCGCTCTTCCGATGAAATACTGCGTCGCATGTTTGTATCTGATTTAGAAATGTTATCCTTCAAAATGTTGTGGAGTTCATCGAAAGATTTTACTGACATTCTGAAGTAATTAAAGAATTTGTCGGGGTTTTCTCTAAGGTCCTGATACAGCAAATAATACGCTCCTTTTCTTTCGCGTCCAGAAACGACGGGATGCACCCATTTTCTGTTCTTACGTTTTGGTCGAACTACGGCAGTATACAATAAAAGTGCTTCCTCAATATCCATCACTGCGTGGTTTATAACCGCCGTCACTGAACTGAATGCATTCGTGATTTAATACACCTGCGCAAAAAAGTATGGCAACAGTATCTCGTAAGTCGCCCGAAAGTCTTTCCGCAAGCGACTGTATCTCGGATACAGTATCTTGCATACTTTTTCAAGATTGTCGCTTATTCAATGTTTCACACGAATAATTTGGGAGATACAGTCGCCGCGCCGTAAAAACGTTGTGTCAAATATTTTTATACACACAACAGGTTTTGAATAAACCACGCAATATAATTAATAACTTAATTAATTTCGAAATTTACCGTGATTTAATTCTTGCAATCACGCCTGCGCAAAAAAGTATGGCAACAGTATGTCGTAAGTCGCTCGAAAGTTTTTCCGCAAGCGACTGTATCTCGGATACAGTATCCGGCATACAGTATCCCCGTGTGAAAGGAGGCTTATAATGCACACAAGATAAAAGAGTTACCGATACTCAATTTTTGCACCAGCCAAAATCAAAGGTGCGAAGTATGAACCACTAGAAAATCTCATTTGTAATAACTGCTAAGCACGCTAATAAGTTTTCAAATTTGCAGATGTAGTCGGCAGATTTGTTAATTATATTTTGGGGGTTCGACAAAGATTTAATAATGTCATTATTGTGACTGATAATGGAGAGGGTTATGATAGCCAGTTTGTTTTAAATTATATTTTAACCAAGACTAAATTTAAGCCAGAATTGATTATGAGAGGCTCCAAAATTATATCTATGACTATCAATAACGTCCGATGTATAGATTCCCTAAATTACTTACCCATGACTCTTGCAAAGTTACCAAAAGCATTCGATTTAGGCGATAACTTTAAGAAAGGTTTCTTTCCGTATCTATTTAATACTACGGAGAATCAAAATTATATAGGGCACTACCCAAACTTTAAATACTATAGGCCAGATGCAATAAAAACGGAAGAGAGGGAACAATTTATTAAATGGTATCATGAAAACCAAGACGGGGTCTTCGACATGCAGAAGGAAATTGTTTCTTATTGCATATCCGACGTAAACATTTTAACACTAGCTTGTGTAACATTTCGAGAGTTATTAGTTGCGCCTGGGAACGCGTGCCGTAACAAGGTGAAAAAATAACATAATGTTGTAATATAATTAATAAAGTTAAATTAAACGGGAATGAAGCGACGAGGTGAAGTGGCTCAATCAGTCAATAACATCAACGAAAATTGAGAAAATTTGATTAAATAACAAGCATCATCACAAAAACAAAGCCATGGGGAAATGGGCAAATAAAACAATTAATTAAACATAAGGCTGTCCCAAGAAAGGGAGAACCAAAATAAATTGCGATGAACGCAGGATATATCTAAGGAAATATATAAACAATTTTAAACGACCAACAAGAAATAACATGGTCAATCAATATGGGAACTTATGAATATACAGAAGCTTGCACAATTGTCAGCTCTTGTAATAAATTGTTTCGACAAAACTTTTTGAAGCCAGATACTATAGGGCTGATTCCTAGGCAGGGATATCGCTATAGAAATAATCAGTCAAAAATAGCTGTCGAGTGACTATTTTGGGAAGAGAATATACGCGGAATTAGCATTTTACATGCGGCTAAACAAAAAGATCACATTAGGAGGTCGACTAGTTGACGGATATTGTGCCGAAACAAAAAAGAGAAAAATACCGAGACAGACGAATATGCTTCTATTCATCCTTTGATCAATTATACTCCATTGAATGTAAGAGTAAGAAAGAGCCAACCAGCTAGTTGTACCTCTGGACATGCAAGAAGATGTCCTGTATGCGTACTACGACGCTCCCACCGCAGGCCACCCCGGGGCCGAAGAAACCACCCACGCCATCCGCGACAAATACTTTTGGCCAAAGGTGGAAGGGGCCGTACGAGACCACATTCGAAGCTGCTGGTTATGCGTCGCGGCCAAGAGGAGCCCCATACAAGACGCCACGATACGATCAAGGCAACCATCTCGGCCCTGGGAAGTGGTGTCAGTAGACCTAATCGGGCCGTACAACCCAACAACTACAGGATACCGCCACGTACTGGTCATCACCGACCTATGTAGCATGTGGGTGGAGGCGTTTCCCATCGAGCTAGCCACCTCCGAGCGCATTATAGGAAGCTGATAAATTGATAACACGTAAGTAATATCTATTTCTATATTTTGCATGCTAAGAGATGTAAAGAATTATCTAGGACGTAAATTTTGATTCATTTCAAAAATTGTTTTTAAAAATGGGTCTTGAATCCTAGTGATCTATAAATAGATCGCTCGGCGTTGCAATGAATATAATTGTAATTTTTCGTTTTAGGAAAAAAATCATTTTACATTGATAAAATGGATAGACGACTATTCAAAACATTGGAGGAAGCCGTAGAATATTTCTATTCGAAAGAGATTGAAGGAGATATATTGGCGCTCCCACCGGAAATTGACCAATTGACTGATGAAGATGACGATGGTGATTTAGATATACCTGTGGTTACCGATATATCCGGCTATGTGGAAGTCAATATTCTTCTGACGATGACTCTGATAGTGAATATGACTTGCCGTTATCGATATTTCGAACTTCTGCAGCCGGTCCATCAACTTCGTCAAGAGTCACACCAACAAGAAAAAGCGTCGAATTGAACAAACCTCAAATTTGCGTTGGACAAGAATGGAGCCAGATTATCCAGTACGTCCGATGGGAGACTTGGCCAAAACAAAATCAAACAGCGTGCATACTACACTAGCGGGTTTGTCGCCCGTTAATATTTTTGAAGAAATATTTGATGAAGATTTATATGGGATGATAGTCCACGAAACAATTCGATATGCAGCCACGCAGAAAAACAAGCACTAATATTCAGTTAGTGTGAACGAGCTGAAAATATTTATTGGTTTTTCATAATTTTTACTGGTCGCCATACGCTGCCAAGCGAAAGGGACTACTGGTCCGAAGAAGAAGATTTGGTAATGCTCTAGTACGTGACGCAATGAGCCGAAACGCTTACTTAGAACTGAAATCTCATCCATTTTACTGATAATGCAACGGCAGAAATCAACAAAGATGATAAGACCATTATTTGAGAAAGTAAATAATAACTTTAGAAAATGGGGTATACTTCACGAAAATCTAGCAATAGATGAAGTGATAGTGAGGTATTATGGACACCATTCCCTAAAGCAATTTATTCGTGCCAAACCCATTAGATTTGGGTATAAGCTTTGGGCAATGTGCGGAGATGATGGCTACTGCTACAACTTCTCACTGTACTGTGGCAAAGATACAACGACGGCTGCTCCTGCTGATCCTCTAGGAACAAGAGTTTTAACCAAAATGTTGTCCGTTGTTGACGATCCGACCAGTCACTTCGTATATTTTGATAATTTTTTTACCAGCCACGTATTGCTTTGTAGACTGAATTTGTTAGGATTTTGGGTTACTGGAACCATCCGTGAAAACAGAACACAAAAATGCCCTATAAAGCCGACAAAAGAAATGGAAAAGACAAGTAGAGGTTTGCACGATTTTCAATTTGAAGAAAAAATAAAATCTTATTAGTAAAATGGAATGACAACAAATGCGTGTCTCTGGCAACCAATTTCGACACTGTTGAACCACTAGCTTCCGTTCATCGATGGAGCAGGGAAAAGAAAGAAAGAGTATTGGTCCCTCAGCCAACTACTGTTTATAATTATAACAGGTACATGGGAGGAGTTGACCAACATGATTGGCTGCTTGAAAAATATAAAAGGGAAAACTGGTACTGGTGTTTGTTCACACGCGTTATTGACATGGCAGTAGTAAATGCGTTTTTTTTATACAGACATATAAACGGCAAAAGTCTATAAGTCTAAAAGACTTTAGACGGGAGATTGCGGTTTATTATTTAAAACTTGGTCATGGGCAGCGTGTGATGAAAGGGAGACCTGTGAGCCTGCCGTCGACATCTAAATCAAAGGTCTCAGAAGACGTCAGATTTGACAACATTGGACACTATATGGAGAAAAGAGATAACCAGCGGAGATGTCAGTACATAAATTGTAAAAGCAGGCCGATGACATTCTGTAGAAAATGTAATGTCACTTTATGCCGAGACTGTTTTGTGAAATATCATCAAAAACAATAATAATGTATCAATTTTATTTAACTTGATTTTTTAGTAAATGAATTCATTTTAACATTGCCGTTTTTAATTAGTAATTATCATTAAACCAAAATAAACAAAAATTTGTATTTTTTTTAAATAGTAATTGATTTTAAAACCCTCATACGCCCAGCGATCTATTTATAGTACAGCGGATATTGGCGAAATGGCTTATTTAAAAAGAAAATTGCAAACAGGAATGTGCTAAGTGTATTAAAATGAGCGTAAGCTACAATTTTTATTAAAATCCGATTAGAAAAATTAATTTGGGTGTTAAAGGGAAACAATTTTTTCACAGAAAAAACACAGGACGGCAAAATAATGCCGTCTTGTCCTTACATAAGTATATTTTTGTATGCCGGCACTATGACGGCATAAGCCGTCACGTTAAAAATTAAACAATATCTACTAGAATCATTTATTTATCAAAAATAACAAGTTTTACTACTTATGGTACTCTTCAAAGCAAGGTGTGATACAAAGAGTTGGTTTGGATGGACATGTTTTGCAAAGGTATTTAGTCTCCTTGCGTTTTGATTTTGAGGCACAATGTTTACATCTCAGGTAGTAAGGCTTATTAGAATGTTTTGGATTTGGTATATCTCCTGGAAAGTGCATTTTTCCAATATCGTTAGCGGTTGGGGTATCTTGATTAAGACGTCGCTTTTTGCCTCCACGTAATAGCCCAGTCTTTACGAAAGTTCTTCCATCACATTTTTGTCAATATCTAGATACTCTTTTACAAGATTTTCTCGAAATTCAAGAAATGTTAATTTATTATTTATCTTTTGGAGATAAAAGGCATTCCAAAGAGATATATCTAGAAGATGAAACATTACTTTTTTGTACCACCTTATAGATTTCCGAGGAGAGGAACAATAGCTGGATTTCCTCGCCGATTTTTACTAAAGTACCAGTAACATGAGTTCTTCGGCGAAGAAGAGTCTTAGAAAGCGTCAAGCTGTTGTAAAAATTATCCATGAAAATGGACGTCCACGATCTAAGTATGGTTCCATTAGTCTAAGAACCAATGTTTCAGGTTTTGACACACCTTAGACTTCCTCAGATTTCCCGGAATATATTTTAAGGTTTAACACATAACCATCCGTGGTGCAAAGAGAGTAGAATTTTATGCCATTTTTGGCACTTTTATTTTTTATAATATATTGCCTGAAAGTCAGTCGGCCTCGAAACAGCATAAGTGATTCATCTAGGGATAAGTTTTCTGAAGAAACAAGGGCCTTTCTAAAGTTTGACAATAACTTGTACACAAGTGGTTCAACTTTTCGTAATTTGTTATCAACGATTTGGTGATCAATACCATAACTACAACTGAAACATTTAAGGAGTTCTTCAAACCGTCTTCCTGATATACAGGGTGGGCCAACAGTGCGAGGATGGAAGATTGTGAGTTTATTAACGAACATTTCAAAAGTTTGTTGCTGGGATATGGTCAGGTACCCTTAAGGCTACAAACCTAAAATATTTTCACCCGAATCGCAATACATATACAGGGTGATTTATATCAAAGTTGCATTTTTTTAAATGGAACCCCCTATATATGATTGCATATTTGGATTCCTTGGTCAATTCTAGTCCGACTTTATGTATCACACATAGTACCTAAAACGAATAGTTTAGCCGCAATTCGTCATTTTTACAGAAAGTAGGTGTCTAAAAAAAATTGAATATCGCAGGGATCTCAAAACTTAGAAGGCCGTGACTATGCGATGTTACTAAGCATGAAATGTACTAGCGTAGACCGGACGGTCAAATCCCAATTCTTCTTGTGTTCGGAGAAATTACCACGTCAATTTGCAAAATTTCTATCAAAGGTAACTTGATTATTTTAAATGGCACGTCCATTTTTTCTTTATGGCTTCAAATGTACAATTTTATTACCTTTCCAACGATATGAGTTTGTCGGTATCTATCTCGGGTAGATTTTTTGTAATTTCACATTTTCTGGTTAATTTGCTGTATTTTTCAATTTTCAGGTTCTATTTTTTGATAACCTCGATTTTTTTAATTACTTACCTAAATATGTTGAAAAATGGAATAAGAACGAGAATAAAACTTACCTGATAATTTAAAATGAACTCCTTCAATTCACAAATACAGTTTAGCTTTAAAAACAAAAATAATACGCAGACAATTTATCGCCGTGTCAACTCTAAAACAAAAGTAAGGTTAGCAACGTGTTACCATTCACGCTGAAACATTTTACGAAATTTCTGCTGGGACATGAAACTAGTTCTTACCAGGAAAGAAGTACAGCAATGACGGCAGACGCCGCTTTGGATATTTACAAGGTTATTTATTCGGACGACATACCACGTCTTGTCCCTACACATGGGACGGCATATGCCGTCTTGTCCGCGAAAGTGCTAGATACGGCGGGCCAACCAACAGCTCACGAAGGTGCACGTCCACGACATCCGGCCAGCCCCAAATTAACCTCCCAGGTAAGAGCCACCGGGAAAAGTCTACCCCGGGAGAATCCAAAAGAGACCTAGCGGAGAACCAACTGCGAAAAGCGGCAGCGGCCCTTAAGCTTGGTGTTTAGCTCTTCCACGCTTCGCTCAACGTCAACAGGGCTGTTGATGCGATTTCCATCTGGGATCTCGCGGCGAAGTTGCTGGTAGAATTTCTCCCAGTTGGTGCCGTTCCTGATCAGGGGGGCGGCTGGAGTGGCTATGGAGTCGGCTTGCAGCGTGTAGAGTACCGGAAGGTGGTCTGACGTGAGGTCGTCTATGGTCTCGATTGGTGTGATATTGGAGGTTTTGACATATGTGAGGGTGACACCCATGTCGATGAGTTCTTCGGAAATTTGGTCTGGGGCGATTGTTGTTGCTAGGCCGCGGATGGCCACTTTTAATTCCCTTTGGGAGGGCAGGAAATATGTGTGGAATTGTATGGCATATTTCTTCAGGTATTCCTATACTACCCTGAAGTATTGGTCCGGTCGTCACCAGCAAGCGTTCTCTCATAAACCAACCACATTCTTGGAGGAAAAATAGGTCTTCGCAGTGGACCTCGACGATTTGGTCGGCCCAGATATGAATCTTCGAACCAGTTGAAAATAGGTTCTACATTATCTGGTGTTTCTTGTGACAATTCATCGAAGGTTTGTTCAAGTGGATCTGGTGGTACAAATGCCAACGCAACAATTTTTCGAGCAGTAACTTTCAGGTTAAGGATAACCCATAGCCTTCTTTTGTTCTAAAATATTGTGGAGTTTATTATAGTGCAGCAAGGCAAATAACGTTGTTTCAACAGTTTTAAATTTTGATCAGTGAATAAATTTAGTAAAATGAGGCGTGCTGTATATGGATGTGGTGCTGACAATCAGGTAAAAGGTTTTTATGGCGACGTAAAGTTTTTTAGCTTTCCAAAAGACAAGAAAATGGAAGGTATATGGAAACAATTGTGTAGAGGGAATAGTAAATTTAATGTCAAAAATGCTCGAATTTGTTCAAAACACTCTAGTGATGATGATTATGAGCGAAATCTAAAACATGAGTTGCTTCCATACAAGTCAAAAAAATATCGACCCCCAAAAAAGAAGCCATTCCCTCAAAAAACTTACTTCTCTTTGGCAAAAAATTTGTAACACTAATTTCTTTTTGAATGTATCACTACAAGGTACTGGACAATACACAGTTTTATAAAATATCTTTGTACATGTCATAAATTTAAATATACTATTACTTACCTATACTAAAGAAACACCGCATCACCGCACAAGAATATAATACTCATTATTTCCTTTCGTGGGAAAAATAATGCTTTTTAAATTATTGGAAAACTTAATTAGGTAATTTGCCAGTCTTATTTTTTGTTGGAATTTATGACACAATCTCAAAAGAACTTAATTTTCATATACCTATGTTTAGCCTATTTCCTTCAAATATTGACGCTTAACTGACCATGATTCATCCTAAATTTTCAGGCCTGCATGACCTTATTTTTGTTTTAATAAATAATTTTGAACAACACCCAAATAAAAGCTCTAAACAATAAAAATATAAAATGAAACTCCTGCATGCCGATTTAAAAGCCCGCCACAAATAAATCACCGGGTGACGTCATATGCGCAGATCTGACGAATTTGGAACCGTTACAGATCATATCTTCTCTTTTAATTGTATCATGCCTTAATTCGAGATGTATAAGTAAAACCGACATCTGTAGTATGAATTCCAGGAACTTCCTAATTTCTTAACCCGCTTCCATGATTTCACATCTGCTGGCCCCTTACTTCTCCTTTTCTTGCGCCCGTCTTGATTATTAGTCTCTTCATTTTCAGCAACACCATCTTCAGTAGTAGGAGACGTAGGTCTACGTTCATTGTCTTCTGAATCTTCATCTGGACTTTCTGGTTCATATTCAGAACCCGAAACCTCACAATCCTCATCTAAGGTATTTTCTCTTCTTTCTGTGCTGGTAGAAGCTTGAAGTTGTACTGCTGCTGGAGGGGCCAATTCTGCAGAAGGATGTGCAGCATCATTATTGGATGCACAACTCTTCTGCATAACCATCTCAACAATAAGAGCAGCTCTACTAGCCATAATTTGCACTGAAACAAAAATAAATGCAAGGTGTTGTATATCAAAATATTTAACCACGTGGGTGCAACTTTGTAGAAACAATACATCGTATATCAAAGAAAAGGACTTCTTTCAGACCAATTAACGTGAGTTTTTGCTACAAAATCTAAATAATTCTTACTGTTGTCTTACTTATTAAGTGACTTACCTGATAATAGTATTTTCTTCTCTCTTCGGACAATTTATACTTCCTCCCTGTTGCTGTCCTCTTTTATCTGTTATTCTTGATGATCTTAGTTTCTTTAAGGAAGTGTCTAGCTAGTGCATATTTTTGAGTGCGTAAACTGCAAATCGATTATCCTATTAATCAGATATGCAATCTCCACTACGCGGTTTCTTTGAATTGTACTTTCTGAATAAGTCAGTTTCAGGTATTTTTTCAACTGTCAGCTGGTGTTCCATTACTCTGAAAATTATCACATAATTGTTAATTTTTATACCCGAATAGTATTTAGACACCTGTAAAATACTATAAGATATACTAAAAAGAACCTTATAATAAGGTCAAATTTCATTGACTAAATTATCGAATTAAAATAAATATATAGAAGCAATCCTTACAATAGTCTCCCATTAGTGTTGCTGTGCGGGATCGGATTTATGTTTTCTCCGCCCATGGGCATAATACAAGCCCCCCCCCCCCCCCACACAATGATATGAAAACGCTACTTGACCCAACTGAAATAAAGTTTAAATTTGTGTCAAAAAAATTCAATTACCTAGTTTTAATTACTTAATTATTTACCCGTCAGTTCCAGGACTAATGTTGTTGTTCTTTGTTCTTTGATCTTGTGTATTTTAAATATAACATTATTACAATTTACTGAAAACTTGCGTTTCCTTTAAACTATAACTATCAAACCAACGTGCTACAAGTCCGTAAAACTTAATCATTTCAGATTCAACAACAGGCATCTTAATGGATAAGCTACTCCAAAGTCACTTAACTTGATTAATGTTTCAGATATAGTTGTAATAGTTGTGCGATTTGTATAAGCAATTTGATCAACTAGGGGTAGTAAGACTATATTATTTACAGTTGAAGTTTCAGTAATTTTACGTATATTGGAATCCATATTTCTGTCAATGTATCAGGATAAAAAGTTGAAATAAAGATTTTTGGATTTGAAAATTGTTTCTTCTCTCAATACATTGATCGGCCCTTTGTTGATTACACGTCACGTCTAGCTTTTCTGTTGGCAAACTCAGAAATTACATCTTCAAAATCTAAACTTGATAAATCTTTTTCAATTGCTAAAACTGTAAGAGTTCAGTCGCTTTTGTGTAGTGGTGGAACGTAAGTAGTTCTTGAACCTTGCGAGAGTAGAGAACGATCTCTCTACCGAGCAGTTTGAAGCAGGAGTGCAGAGGTATATTTTCAAAGCAATATTCACATTTGGATATAAACTTATCAAATTTTTTGAAACTTGTACAGCCTGGACAATTTCAAAGGGTTCATCGTCATTAAAATTCTCTTGACGCAACAAATCTTCAATGTGAATGCTCCATAACAACCGGTGATTCCTCCATATCAACTTCATAAATCTGTTAAAGATTTGAAGCAGCAGTTTTTATTTCTTCTGGATTCATGTCAGATAAATGTGGGGTTATGCATAAATTATGTCACGCAAAATTTGCGTTGAATCCCCAACTCCCCTTGTAACGCAGGTGTCACCAACATTAACCTTCCGGCGGGCGCGTATGCGGCAAAAACACCGCAAATTTTAATTTTTGTTAACCTAATATTTTCAGAAAACCGCCGGTCTTCGCGCGCTTAGGTATTCGTCAATCGAATCATCTACCCCCGCCCGCAGTATATGTACAGCCTTTGGCGAAAACGTGTTAGTAGTAATTCGCCGTTGAGTGAGAGTGTAACAAAATTTTGCGGTGTGTTTGCCGCCACGCGCCTTATCATGTAAATACTTTTTTTATTGATATTGTAATTTCCAAGTCACGTAATTAGTATATAAGTGGGTGTAAATGATAGACACGTGTGGAAGTGTAATGTTGCTTGTTTTTGATTGTTTATTTTAGATAAAATAAATAGTAAATTTAAATTGTTCGTGTTTTTCCAGGTCACAAAAGCCATTGAGTCAGGAGGAATTGGAAAGGGCTGTAACTGAAGTTGCGAGAGAACTAGAAGTTGAAAGGAATGAGGTCACAGGAGAAGAATATGATAGTCTGATAGTAATGCAGATGACGAGGACGAAATTTTGACAAAAGATTTATATAGTAGCGAATCCGAACAGTCAGGAGACGAGCTGGATTTAGTTGTTATCGATCAACAATGTCAACGGGAAGATGATTATCGCTTTTTTATCGGACGAGACAATGAAAGTATCTGGATCAGTAAGCCTCTCTCATCTGGAAAAACAAAAGCAAAGGATATTATAAAAATTTTACCCGGCCCGAAAGGTAGGGCCAAAAAAAATTCATAAGGAAATGGATGCTTCCAGTTTGTTTATTAATGACCAGATGATTGACGACATTGTGACGAATACTAACATTTATATTCAAAGAAAAAAAATTGAGGTTGAATATTCAAGATCCATGGATGCCAAGGAGACTACAAAAACGAAAGTAAAAGCTCTCTTGGGGGCACTGTTTTTTATAGGAATAAAGAAAGGGAGTCATACAAATTGCCTCGAGTTGTGGGATCAAGAAACAGGAATGATTCTTTTGCGTGCACTTTTTAGTTACAAGCGTTTTATGTTTTTGCTTCGTGCACTTAGATTCGACAATGTTCATACTCGAGAGGATAGGAGAAAAATCGACAAACTAGCTCCTATCCGTGATTTACACCAGAAGTTTGTTAGGAATTGTATCGCGAATTTCAATGTGGGAGAATTTGTTACAATCGGCAAGATGTTACATTCTTTTAGAGGACGATGTTCCTTCGTCCAATACATTCCTAACAAACCTGCCAAATATGGCATTAAGATGTATGCACTTTGTGATTCCAAAACTTTTTATACTTACAATTTCGAAATTTATTGCGGAAAGCAAGTACCTGGTCCATACGAAAAGTCCAACAAAGCTGACGATATTGTTAAACTATTAGTCATACCCTTACAAAATACAAATAGAAATGTTACTACAGACAACTATTACACTAGCTATCCACTATCGCAATATTTACTAAACCACGGACTTACTTTACTTGGTACCCTAAAGAAGAATAAAAAAGAACTACCTCCCGAATTTTTACCGAACAAAAACCGACCAATAAAATCAACCTATTTTGGTTTCCAAGATGACACTTGCCTGATATCAACAGTTCCTAAGAAAAACAAAGCGGTGATTTTCCTTTCAACCATGCACAGCACAAATGGAATTGACGAAAACACCCTAAAACCAATAGCAAACTTGGATTATAACAACACAAAAGGAGGTATAGACACGGTCGACCAGATGTATGTATCTTACAGTACATCCAGAATAACAAAAAGATGGCCCCTCGCTGTGTTTTTTAGACATTTGGACATAAGTGGAATAAATGTGCATGTGATTTTTAAGTTTAATAACATTAACAACAAGGACAGAAGACGAGTTTTTTTAAAAAAGCTGGCTTTACAACTCATGGAGTACCATTTGAAAGAGAGATCGCTCGTTCAATGTCTTCCTAAAGACCTTCAGGCGTTTTTGTTAAAATACAAGGATAACAATCAGACAACTCCTAGAGAAACTCCTAGACAGGGAATATGTAAAATCTGTGGCATCCATAAACGCGGAAATGGAACTCGATTAAACCTATTTTACAAACTTTTTTTATAACAAAATATACCGCTATATTCCAACTTTTTATTAATAAAACATTCAAAAGCACAACAGTTTCATATCTTACCAATTTCCCCCACGGTTTTTGGCTTTTTAATTTCATTGATTACAGTTTCTATATTTATTCCTTTTTCGATGAGTTGATTATTAAGACTTGAAATAACATCTTCAGCTATTTCAAAATCTCTTGTTTCCATAACTTTCGGTTGCTCATTTTTGTCTTTTCGAAGATTTGCAATTGTATTTTGTATACATTTTGAATAGTTAACTACATTAGGATTAAGTGGGTAGAGACCACATTTCCGAAACCCAGTTTTGATCATTTCTTTCATGTCCTTGTCCTCGAGGGTTGTTTCAAGCAATGCGCAGAATGCAGACTTGATCAGAACGCAATTTACATTGTTTGGTTTGTTCTGCCAAGCCCTTAAATTTTTTTCCATTCTGACTTGAGGAGCTTAAACACATTTGCATCTGGCGGCTGCATAATATACGTTGTTGGGAGGCAATGCATATGGTATTATCCCATTTTTTAAACAGTAAGTGCTCAGTTCTAAAGTTAAATGGGATTTGTGCTCATCTATTAATAGAAGAACTGGCTTCTTAATTCCTTTATTGATCAGCCAAGTATTCACACCATTAACTATATATACATTATAACGTTGCAAATCCAGAACCAAGATGGGATGAAATTGATTTCGAAGAGCTGCCTCTACCTCGGTTTCATAATCAGGACATACCACTTAGAGACATGGGTCAAGTTAAACGTCAAAACTACATTACGCAATATTTTAATGACTAACAATTAAAGCTTTTATTTTTATAACTTGTTATTTATTTCTTTTTAAAACATCTAACATTTCAAACATAATTGTTTCTCGGCCACTATATTTTTTAAGTCCACAATTACTTCTCCAATCCTGTTATTCAATTCTTTTGTTAATTCCATGAAGTTTTCCACGGCTTCGGCTGCGGCTGTGGTCATCGTAGGCCTCTTTCGTTTCTTGCATCATAAAATAAAATAGATTTATAAACTCCTGGACAAAATTAACGCACCACTTAATTAAACTTGTATAATTTCAATACTGAAATAAATATTGCAATAAAATTTCCGTAAAGCTTATTGTTAGGCACTGTCTAGTAGCTTGTAAATGAAATCAGCGAAACATGACGTTATTTCTAATTATTTTTATTAAAAGCTTTTTTTTCTTGAAAACAACGCAAACATGTAAACAAAAAACAAACGAAAACAATAGAATTTATGGACTTAGAGCTATTCTAATATGGTGTGTGTCCTCCTCTACTTCTAATTACTGCTTCCATGCGTGTTGGCATACTGGAGATCAAATTTTTAATGACTTCTTGAGGAGTGAATTGCTGCGTCTACCAGTTGATTGTGGTTGGCAGGTGGAGGTGTACGACGTCGAACCCTTTTTTTAATATCGTCCCACAGATACTCTATTGGGTTCATGTCAGGACTATTGGCTGGCCATTCCATGAACGGAATAGCAACAGCATTTAAGTAGGGAATAACTTGCCTAGCCACATGAGGACAAGCGTTATCCTGCATAACCAAGAAATTCGGCCCCACGAAAGGAGCAAATGGCATTACGTGGGCAACAACGATGTGTTCAAGATAATAATCCGCATTCATTGACCTAACACGTATAGGGACCAACTCTGTGCGGCCATCCAAACAGATGCCTCCCCAAAACATTACAGAGCCATCACCAAACGAGACTCTTGGAGAGATATTGCAAGTAACAAATCTCTCTCCTGGCCTTCGCCAGACACGCTCACGTCCATCAGGAGATTTAAGGCTAATCCTCGTTTCATCTGAAAATAAAACCATCTTCCAATCATTAAGAGTCCAAGCTTGATGATTTCTCGCAAAACGCAATCTTTGAATTTTGTGCTCTCTGGTGAGCAGGGGTTTCCTGGCCGGTTTTCTGCTGTTCAATGCAGCTTTATTTAAGCGGCTTCTAATCGTTTGGGCAGATACAAGAAGATTGCGAGCAGCTACGAGCTCATTTTTTAGAATGGTACTAGTCGTTCTCCTCTTTCTTAGAGCGGATTGTCTAAGAAAATGCTCATCTATTGGATTGGACCGTTTTCGCCCTTGTCCTGGCCTTCATAAGTGAGAATCTGTCTCGTTAAATCGTCTAACCATGCGACTTACGCTGGAATGGTTTCTTCCTATCGCATTAGCAACATGACGCATCGAATATCCCTCATCCATCAAAATTAGTGCTCTTACTGCTTCCTCCGCTGACAAAATTTGTTCTGCGATTCATTACCAAAATGTATTACACTCCCACTGACACTATCAGTAGTAAAAAACTTGGTGGCTAAAGACAACTAGTCTTAATAAGCAAAAATTTCCGATCAGATTTTAAATCAATTTTTGCCAAAAATTCTTTTATTTGCAATTGTTCTTTTAAAATAAAACCCTTGTTGACAGCATTTACTTGAGCTGTTAAAGTAGGTCCACATCCTACCTGTAAGATAGCTAGAAAACTAAGAATTATCATTATTTTGGAATAACACAAAATATATACGGTGGTGCGTTAATTCTGTCCATGAGTTTATTTTTGTACTATAATGCAGCATGAAAATAAAACTCACTTTGAGGTGTGGAGGTTGCAATGTGGGGAGAACATGAAGGTGCAGACCAACTTACATGTTCTTCCCTTGACAAAAGTTGTATCTACAAATGAATAATGTCAGATGCTGTTATATTTGTATAGTCACAAATCAATCTGCAATGCAAACACTTACATCACACATGGACAACTCATCCAAGGATTCACTCGTGTCTGAGAATCCTACATTGGGCGTTTCGTCAATTTACGACTCTGGAATCTCCTCGCTGTCCAAGGGCAGCTCATCCGATTCTAAGCCATACACCGCTTCTTCGTTATGAGGTCTACAATTTGTGTTTCAAACAAACTTAAAGGAACCTCACGTTGTGGGCCCGCACCAGTACCCTGCCGGTGGTTTTTGATTTCGGCAGCCTTTTTTTTACCTTCGCTTTTACGTCCGCCCATACCTGTAAAGTTATGTAAGGCACTATATCACCTATAAATGAATATAATACTTATCCGCTCTCATTTCTGTGAGGTTTTTTGAGGCCCCTCACAGGCATTGAGTTGTTCACTCAAAACCAGCCACAAACTTCTCCTCATGTTTCTGCCTTCCACACCAATCAGTTTACTTTTGGCAAAAGCCTGGTGCTCTTGCATAAAATGTAATAGAACTTGTTTTTGCGTATTTGAAATGCGGCTCCCTCGTATTTGCTTTCCATTTTTACGCATAAACTTAAAGAAACGAATAAGCTTGCCAACTAAAATTTCTGACGCTACCAACACAGCGACTACAAAGTTACTATAAACATAAATAAAGTACCGAGTAACTTAAAACAGTACTACAAACTTAGACATGAAATAACTAAATCAAATAAGGGTTTAATTTATTTTAATCAAAGAATGTAATAAATAAACTAAAATTAATCTTCGCGCGTCACGGAATTCCAAAAATAGTAGTTTCTGACAGTGGAAGACAATTTATAAGTAACGAATTTAAGTGATTTGCGGACACTTGGAATTTTGAATCAATATCAACCGTATCATCAGCAATGGATTTACAGAAAGAACAATACAATCAATCAATCAATTTTATTGTATATAGGGATTTTTGATGTCCCATTACAAGAAGTTTGGCCATACAATTTCTAACATGTACATGTTTTATGTATAGGTATAATGTGTATATAAAAAGACTAAGTATTACTTAGATATAGCGGGTTACAAAATATACTAACACAGAAACCAAAAAAAAAAGAAAGAACAATACAAACAATAACAAAATTAGTTAAGAAATGCTTAGAAAATAATGAGGATATTAACTTAGCACTATTAGCGTACAGAAATACTCCAATTCTTAATAAAACATGCTCACCTTCTCAAATACTCATGTCAAGGTATTTAAACGATAATTTGATTTTTGATGAAACCAAACTCTCATCTAAAGTAATAAATAAAAAACGTTTAGATCAAGACTTAAAAAGCAAAAAAAAATATGATCAAAAATGTATTTCCGATAAATAGCAAAATATGGTATCAAGAGTATCCAAAATCTAATTGGAACAAAGGAGAAATAATAAGTAAAATTAGAGAGAGAACGTATAAAATTGAGGAGGATGGAAGACGTTTACTTAGAAATCAACTTTACTTAAAAATTAGAAAAAAACAGATTCCATTATCCTACTCAAAATTATTATTAAGTATATTAATTATATTATTATTATAATAATGTATTAGAATTAAGTAACATTTAAGTTTTTTGTAAATAATAAAAAGCGAGGTGTTATATAGTTAAACTTTGTTACTTCTTTGGAAAATGTAAAAATAAAAAATGATAAAAAATAATTCGCTAAAAGATGTTGAAACAATAGTTGATATAAATAGGAATAAAGTTATATCACATTTTGGACCATTTGGGGCAAATGTAATCTTGCAAAGTGTTGCGGACATATAAAACTTTTTGGTTTTGTCTTATATTTCCTATAACTATACAAATATAATTATGTACATTAGTTTATTAAATTAGGATTAAATACTGGTTTTTTAATAAGAATTGGCCTTTCATTTTTCCTATGAACCTCTACGCGACACCAATTGTGTCGGCAGCTAATTCACATGAAAGTTCGTGAAAGACTGTACACGAAAAATGCGTGTAGGGGAGAGGGGGGCACATGTGGACTAATTTCAGTAATTTTTTTTTCTGTCACAAAATAGTATTATTTGCAAAGGGTTGAATTCATCAATGTAAGACTCATATTTGTCAGTCTCTATGCGCATTTAAATTTTCCAATTATGAAATTATTCAAGGCACATGCGTTATGTTCCAAGTTTATGCAATTTGTCCACACGTGCCCCTAAGGGGGGCACATGTGGACAAGACTATACTTTCTGCGGGGCACATATGGACACAGGTATTGAGGAATGTAATTAATAACAATTTCTCACAACTGCAATGTTTAATTATTATGTTACATAATACATTGTATTAACCCATATTATAACCATGAAAATTAACCGAAAATTTAAAAAAAGAGCTAGATCTTGCTGTTCCCATTTTCGTTTCAGGGGCTGGCAATTTTCGCACAATATCGTCTGCAGAAATATGACTGTTATCCTTCTGATGTGGAAATACAAACTCTTGTCGTGGTGTCATTTTTAAAAAATTCACTAAAAATTCTGACCCTGATGGTTCCTCTTCAATCTGACCAACAAAGAATTTAAGTGTTTTCTTTGTTGCAAATTTAACGAGAACAAATTCTCCCTTCTGGATATTTGTTAGATCCCAACTACAATCTTCACTATCTCCGGTCTCGACTTCCATTAGACTATCATCTGATGATTCTTTGCAATAATTCTCATTTTCGCTTTCTGAGGTTTCCTCATAAAAAACTTTTCGAACATGGGATTTGACTTTTTTCTTTTCTGTATTTCTTGCCTTTCTTTCTTCAGCGAGTTTTTGTTTTTCCTCTTTTTCTCTTAGTTCATTCTCTAATCTATTTTTTTCTGGTGTAGCGGTCAGGATGGTGGAAATTTTTTTCTTTCTTCCTTTCTTAGAATTTACTCTCACAGCCTTTGGGTATGGACGCACCTGTTCCGGAGTAAGCTTTACATCGGAAATAATTACAATTTTGGAACTTTGTTGTTCAGAAGTTAAAACTGGTGGACTGTTGACCCGTGATTGAATATTTGATGAAGTAGAAGGCATTTCGTAATTAGACAAGTTAACATCATTTGTATTATCTTGCTGCGATGCATCGCTGACTTCCGTAACTTCGGCTCCAACGAAATCTTCAGAGGAAAATATATTTTATTAAAGGGATAACAACCAGTTTTTAAAAACCCAGAAATAATGTTTTTTCTATTAAAAGCTTCGTCAAAAGCTGGAGCTGTTAGATGGGCAATGTCGTAAATGGTAATAGCTTTTCCCGGATGTTTAGACATCCATAAGTTGAATGCTGCACGACAACGAGCTTTAAAAGGCCCAAATACACATACATCTAGGGGCTGTAAACGATGTGTTGTGTGCGGAGGAAACGTTAAAAGTACTAAACCATTGTCTCTGCAATACAATATTACATCTAAAGTTGCATGTGTGTTATGGTTGTCTAACAGTATTAAGGCAGGGTTCTCCTTAGAGGCATGCATGTATTTTTTAACATGTTTCACCACTTCTACGAATCCTTCGTTGGTCATCCAACCGCTTGGAGAAGCAATGCCAATACTGCCTTCTGGCGCTCCGGTTAAGAATGACTCTTTAAATCTCACTCTTGGGAAGATATAAACAGGTGGAATAGCATTTCCACTGGCAATGATTATTCCAACGAACGTCACTTGCTCGCCTCTTTCTGCCCCAACTGCTTGTCCCACCTGCTTACAGCCTTTATTTGCCACCACTTTTGGTATTTGTAGAACAGTGTTTACTCCACTTTCATCTATGTTCACGATTCTATCGCTAGTAAAATTGTATTTTTGGTAAACACTCTCTAAATTATCAAAAAACATGTCTACATTAACTTTATTAAAACTCATGTTTCTGGATAGACTCGTTGACTCCGGTTTTCGCAAAGCTAAATTGTTGTGACGCTTCATGAAACGTTTCATCCAATCAACTCCAGCTGCATGATTTTCTGACCAAGACTTCGGGACATTCTTTTCAAGCTTCAAAGCATACTCGTAGGCAAATGTTCGAATTTGAAAGTATGTTAATCCATATTGAAATTTCGAGGATTGAAGAATATAATTTACAAAACTATCCTCTTCTTCGTTTAAAAAAATCTGTTGAGTGGTATATTTGGAAGTAAACTTTAGGTCTGGTATTTCTATATCAATCATGTTTTGTTGATTAAATTTTTTTAACCGTTTATGTAGCATCGACTTCTTCAAGCCATATCTTTGTGCTACGTTTCTTATTGAACCGTTACCATTTTTTATATCGCGAAGTGCTTGGACTACCACGTTTTTGGAAATATCAGTTCTATCAGTTTTCCTAATGTACAGTCCTAACCATGTTGTGAACTGTAATATATATAAAAAAAGCACTATTTACATTGTTTTATTATGGAAGAGCATATGTCCACTTCTGCCCCAACCTTGATGTCCACATCTGCCCCATATCCATAGATTTTCAAGACTGATAGATATTTTTTTTTCGGTTATGACTAGAACAAAACTGTAGGAACTTACCCAATATCGAATATGACAGTATCAAAATACGATGCACTTCACAAGGTAACACAAAATGTCACTGAATAATACTAAAATCTCTAAAAAACTGAATATTTACTTTCACGCCACAAAAATAACCATACACTATAACACAAACAAATAGCAACTGACATTCAACCAACTTATTGCCATAAATCTATACCAATAGTGTCATCTGTGAGAGGGATACAGAACGTTCGGAATGAAAACTGGGCGGGAAAAAACCAACTGTCCACATGTGCCCCCCTCTTCCCTAATAGTTACTTCGTTATTGGAACGACTTCTACAACAAACTAACGCGCTTGGCTCTAAAACAATGGCAAGCATTCATTTTTCTAACACATAAAAACTCAAAAACAATGAATATAGAGCGGCAACACAAAGCTGCTTTTCTATAGGACATCCCGCACAATTGTGTAAATTTAAAATGATACCAATTTGAACAGCTATCACATTCAATATTCTTGTCTTCATCGATTTCTGTATCACTTTCTAGACCATTTTTATAAGCTGTACATTCAATTTTTTTCTTGAGCAAAGGAAGTTCATTTTCTTTGTTTAGTATTCCAGCAGGTTTTTTGTCATTCGAATGACTCTTCGTCTTTTTATTTGTTTTCGTGGGTTGCTCTGCTTTTTTGTTGAAGCAAATTTAATATAGTGTGTAGTGGCAATACTTAGGTTGGTAGTAGTGTGTAATAGTTATCGAGTTATGTTCTTTGTAAGTGTATAGATTTCTCTTTTTCTTTTAATAAACAATTCATTATCGCTATTTTCTCTTTTACTATCACAATTCACAACAGGTTATGTGCCCAGACCCTTTCAATAGTTGAAAAAGCGAGTGTGAGGAAAAATGAGGTTAACGTTGTTGCGTCTAACTGTACTTTTGTGTAAAGATGGAATTCAAAGTTCAAATTGAAAAGCTTGTGGACTCCTTAAATTGGTCGACGTGGAAACGTCAAGTAGAGTTGTTGCTAAAACACAATGAAGTGTTGAAAGTAGTTACAGGAGAGTACGTTCAACCTCGTGCGATTTCTATAGATGCTTCGGAAGCAGAAAAGGCGGAATATACCACACAGTAATGAAAGTTCAAGAAGTCCGATGCTCTAGCGCAGTTAATTTCTGTATGTCATTTTGCGTTCAGTTACATCTCTTGCCTACTAAATCGCCTTTTTAAAGACTCTTGTCATCAATTAATACATAAATATTGGATAATCTTTCGTTTTATACACCGAACTATCGGTTGCTTAAAAAAATATTTGAATGTCAAACTTTTATTGAGGTAAGCTCCAACACAAAGAAATGAACAAATTATTAACTAATTAACAGTGGCGGCTCGTGCTTATTACAAAAGGGTAGGCAACTTATAAGAAGAAGAAAGCGCCTACAGTAAATAATCTCTTATCTTTACAGGTGTATAATATATAATATAAGCAAATGTTACCTATAACAAAATAATGATCAAAAATAAAACAAAGCAAATTAGTGAAAGATACCAAAAATTAACGAAACATTAAAAGAAAATAAATAAAAAATAAACAAAATTCTACTAACGTAATGATTAATAATCTTTGCACATTAATTCCATGCGTCTGTTTTCTTTATTTGCGAAATTGTCTATGACTATCATAAAATTTTGTGTTCATTATTGTCTTGCAAAAATTTTACTAAATTTTTTTCGATTGCTAATGTAGACAAATTATTTAATCTCATTTGACCAATTGTATTTCTCGAAAAAGTTTTGATCCTTTTCAGTGCCGAAAAACTCCTTTCAACTGAACTCGACGTGGCAGGTAGTTAATGTTAGATTTAAAAGTTTTATTATTTCTGGCACATCCTCACCAAAATTACTGTTTTAAATAAACTTGAGTGTATCTTCACAACTGGTAGAATCACCAAAAATATCCCGATCAAAGTACACTCAACAAGTTAGTAGCATCTGTTCAGGTAAAAAAGCTTAGTTTTCAAGGTCCTTAAAATGAACCTCAATTTGATTGATCATCAAGTCAATAATTTCATAATATACTTGTCTAAAGGTGCGTCCACATTCTCGTGCTCGCGCTCGTGCTCGGGCTTGAGCTTGTGCTCGACAAGTTTGCGAGGCTTGCAAGTCTGCAGTCTACATTTACTTGTCAGTTCGTCAAAAGACTTGGGCGCGAACGGTTCGGTGTATGTCTTTTTATAATTATTTTTATATTATATATAATAAAAATGAGTGATAACACTGATCTACTGATTTGTGCAAGTGCAAGTTTTATTGTTATGCAATCATCATTATTATTAAAGAAAAAAAAGAAAAGAAAAGACGACGGCGATGGTGGGTAACGTCAATATTTCGATCGAGACAGCAATATGGCGGACATCACATTCTACGAGATCTATCTGTGGAAAATGTACACTTCAAAACATTTTGTAGAATGTCACCTACCGACTTTGATAAGTTGATTAATTTCGTTGGCCCAAAAATTGCTAAGAAGGCTAGTAATTTCCGGAAACCAATATCAGTGGAAGAAAGATTAGCACTTACCTTGAGGTTTTTACCATCTGGTGACTCATACAGCAGCTTAAGTTTTCTGTTTAAAATTTCCAAACAAGCTATTTCCCTCATTGTGCCAGAAGTATGCGATGCGTTAATTGCCTGCTTGGCGGATAACATTTGTGTAAGTATATGTACCATTTATTATAACATTTTAAAAAATATTTTATTTCTGACAGTGATATTATAAGCTTATATTGTCATAGTTACGATACCAATAAAGAGTATCATAACTCCCTTGGGATATAAAGACGCTATAATTCCCTCTACGGCTCTTTTATGAACAAGTAACCTAGCAACAACCAAAACTGCAATCGACGATACCTGAATCAAATATACCGGAAATGAACAAATTTTATTAAACTCGGTCAGAAATAAAATTATCTATGTATCACGGGAATTAATAGGTCTCAATTACCTCGGGTAATTGCTGTCCCTCGGGCGCAAGGCCCTCGGGACGCAAACTTTACCCTCTGTAATTAAGACCCTTATAATTCCCTTGATACATAAATAACTATTATTTCCAAACTAGAAAATACTATAACTACACCTAGTGTACGATATAAAAAGAATAATAACGAAAGAATCACATTTAGTAGTACATTTTATAAAAAAAGTAATGTTAACCTATCTGTTGGAAGTCGTCCCAAGTGATCAAATTATGGCTTATTTCATATGAACTGGATGCCGGAGTGTCACAGAGTTCAGGTGTCGACAATTCCGAACTGTAATGTATTGGCGTAAAATATCTACTGCTACCACGACTAGTCCTTGAAAATCCTGGTGACATTGGGTTTGCAGTACTAGATCTAGAATATTTTCCCATTTCAGCATCAAAGAGAATGTCATTTATTGCTTTTTCAGCGCACATACTAGATCTTTCGTCTAGTGTCCTGAGGCGTGCCGAAACATATTCTGAAAACACGTCAAATCGATCTTTCTTTCGGTTTGCAACAGCTTAAGGTTAACAGGTTAACTTAATATATGGTAAGATTCTTGCACTCGAGGATCCTCAGCAGTCTTTAACTTTTTATTTCGTGGGATCTGTTTGGGAGAAGCAAACTGGTTTTTTATCACGAGTGTCACCTCTTCGGGTTCTTTTCTACGGTCTTCGGACTCTACCACCACCGAAACGTCTTCCGATCGAGATTCTTCTTCTGTTGTGTGTTCTTGCACTGTTTCTTCATGTTTGTCTGTTGCCATTTCATCGTCTGAGTTCATTTCTTCAGACGTTTTGTTTGACTGTGTCTGTGGAAAGTAAACCAAATAATGATAATAGTTAATTTTAAATTTAAATTTAAACTAAGAAATATGAAATCAATTATAACATAAATACTAATTATATTTCAGCTTCCTAAAAATGAAGACGAATGGCGAAATGTGGCCAAAGAATATGAAGAAAAGTGGAATTTCCCCCATTGTATAGGAGCGATGGACGGAAAACATGTGGTTCTTCAAGCACCCATGAATTCAGGAAGTGACTATATCAATTACAGTTCACATTTTGCATAGTTTTGCTTGCACTTGTGGATGCCAATTACTGTTTTATGTATGCCGACGTCGGATGTCAGGGACGTATATCTGATGGAGGCGTGTTTAGAAACACTTCTTTATATGATAAACTCCAGGATCAAGAACTACATCGCCATATCATGAAACCTTACCCTGGAGCCCACCCTAAAGGATCTACCAAACGAATATTTAATTATCGTACCAGTAGGGCTCGGCGTATCATTGAGAATGTATTTGGTATTATGTCTGCGGTGTTCAGAGTACTCCGAAAACCTATACTTTTACAACCCAAAAAAGCCCAGAAGATTGTTCTTGCATGTGTGTATCTCCATAATTATCTGAGGAAAAGCAGCACATCTCGTAATACATATACGCCACCTGGTACCTTTGATACCGAGCAGAATGGAGAATTAATTACTGGAAATTAGAGGCAAGACCCAAATGCCGTAACAGCTTTACAACCCCTTAGAAACATCGGTAGAAAATCGTCACAGGACTGTCAAGATATACGCAATGAATTTGCTGATTATTTCATAAATGAGGGAAAGGTGCTATGGCAAGATGACTACGCCTAATTATTAATATAGTTTTGTTACTAATAAGGTACATTATGTAGAGTCTCTTTAATTTTTTCTCTGCTTAAAAGATCTTCAAATTATGCTTGTGATGAATTATGTTTAAAATAATTTTTATCTTTATGTAGGAAACTTGGCAACATGCTGCTTAAAAATATATACCCCAACCCAACAACCTGATATTGACAGCGAATTTTACATACTTCAAATTTATACCTAGTGAAATTTGACGACTTTCCATGGCAAACCGTAGTCCAAATAAAAATGAAACAGAATATATGTTTAACAATCTTGATTGTATTTTTCTATAAATAAATACTCGTTTCAAATACGTGAGCATCGACTTTTAAAGCATTTATCCATTTATCAACATTTAACCCACTACAAGTAGAAATGAAATCGATGAATAAGTGAATACTGATCTACGTAGTTAGAAAACTGGGAATAACAAGTACAAATGTAGTAATTGAACAAAATTTTGCGGTCGGCACTTGGTAACACATTATCAAAATACAACAAATAAAAAACACTTGGTATTTTATTGTTTCACAGATCTTTCCTGTATTGAATTAGTGAAACAAGATATCAAGTGGTTTTTATTTGTTGTAAGCACACACGTATGTAAACTAAATAAATGGTACTTACATCGGTGTCTCTTGTTTGTTTTGGCTGGTACTTATTTTGGAGAAAGGCAAAATATTTGAATGCGAACCAAGGCACATGCAGTTCGTCCGCTCCCATTCCAGATTTTATACATCGCGCAAGTTTTTGGCGTGTTTTGCGATAAGTGGCCAATAAACCGTTCATTTTTCGTTTTAGTTGTTCAACATCGATTTTCATTGACTTTGAAATGATATCCCATGCATCAGTTTTTCTATGGGTCATTTTGTAAAATTTATTAGCACTGTCCCACAAAACAGGATGTTTTTCATAATAACCAATAAATTAAATAACTAATTCATTTGTCCACTCCATTTCGTTTTTGTCACTAAACTAACTATATAATAATAGAAATTATTCAAAACTCACGCGGTCGGCGCCGTGCAGTATTTGTTTTTTAAAATAATAATGAATATAAAATAACAAATTACGTCTGAATGCAGCGAGCGTCTCAAGGCAACTAAAAAATTTTTATCGCCGTCCATAGGCTTGCAAGTCTACACACGCGTTTTCTTTGAAGTACCGCCTCTGTAGCGAACCCTGCGAGTCAGCGGCTCGTGTTGCTCGTGCGATTTGTGTTGCGACTCGTATTCCCGTCCACATTATCTGTGAGCCACGAGCCGAACCACGCGCTCGAGCCCGAGCACGAGAATGTGGACGCCGCTTAAAATGCACTTTTGAACTATGATTGGTTTTCTCACTACGTTTTGCTCACATGAAATTGAGTCAAATATACTGTTGAAAACATTAAACAGGGCCAGCAATATAATTTATTCCTTGTTTCACTCCCAGTTAACCATTCATATTTTATGTACTACGACGCGTTGAAAGCTCTATTACTACATTCATCTTGTTTTACGAAGTTTTTTTAAGGGGGTGTTGGTCTTCCGGAATTTTTTAAGAGCACCTGAGCATATGAAAAAGAACTAAAAGAATGCATCAACAAAATTCGGTAATGGCGCAGTTTCTAGTCTCTCGAATATCATAATTGCGGCCTTTGCTTCTTGACGAAGACGTTTCCATTATTCATAAGTAGAAATAAGCAGTTTTAATATTTTATTTGATAAAAAATTAATGACACTAGCTAAAAGTTGCAACTTAAAGTGGGATTAAATTAAAGATTATAACTGGCTCGTACGTACGGAAATAGACGAAAGGTGACGATAGGCTTGCCTATAAATGATTCATTACGTATATTTAATAGTGAATATTGTTTGATCGTTCTTAATTATATAACACCCGAGATTCGAATTGTAACTTTATTTTACATATTCACAAAACAAAAACGGAATGTAATCAAGACACATGTTCGTTGTGCGTACGACACTCGAAACTCTCTTAACCTTCCTAACACCGGGTGATTTTTGTAACACTAAATACCGGGTGGGGCCCGCGCGGGCCCCAGCGTTTTTTTCATTCAAATCAAACATTCTCCTGGAAATGACACCTCCGTGCGTGTTTTGTTATTTAGTAGAACTGATATCAATGGTTTCTTGCATGAAAAAAGGTAGTAAAATGTTTAATAAACGTATATTAATGAAAAAGTAAGGAAATTGGAGTAGGTATATACAATTATACATATTTACATTTAATTTTCGCAATTATTACACACAGTAACTGTTTTTCCATGTGATGGATACACATTCTTCTTACCCTGGGAACATTGTGCTTTAACTTTTGTGTCTTTGCTCCTCGGACACATAGTATAGCACCTTCCTTTTTTCAGTCGAACCGTTTCGTTCTTCTGGCCTTCGAGTACGGTATTTTCAATTGTTTCCAGAACTGCAGCGATGTTACTTTTGGTTGATTTAGACAACCTGGGTCCTATAATAGGGTCGCTTATCCTATGTCGCAGATAAGGCTCTATCAGGTTTTTTGACAATTCTAAGAGGAAGAGCCGTCTTCTATCTAAATATTGGCTATTCCACTCCGGATGAAGCTTTGTCCATAACACGAAAGCATTTATGGCTGCAATTTCCACTAGGTTCATAAACAGCGCAGCTGGCCACCGTTTTGTCTGTCTGTCCATTTGGATTGCATTCAGCTCCAGTAACCTTTCAAAGATTACTTGATCATATTTTAGGGCCAGAATTGGAGGAAAAGGCTTTTGCATATCTAGACGATATTATTATTATTGGTAAGAGTTTTGATGAACATTTAGAAAATTTACAGACGGTGTTAAGAAGGTTAAGAAAGAGTGGTCTGCAGTTACAAATTGAAAAATGTATGTTCTGCAGAATCGAATTAAAATACCTGGGACACGTAGTTAGCAAAGAAGGAATCCAGCCCGTTCCAGAAAAAGTGGAGGCGATTGTGGGAATGAAAACACCAGGAAATTTTAAAGCAGTTAGGCAATTTTTAGGAATAGCTTCCTGGTACCGCAAATTTATTCCGTATTTCTCACAAAAGGCTCAACCAGCCATTAACCGGGTTACTGAGGAAGAAAGTCAACTTTCATTGGAAAGAAAAACAGCAGCAGACCTTTGAAAGATTGAAAGAAGCACTAACTACTGCACCTGTACTTACATGTCCTGATTTTAAAAAGACGTTTATAATACAAACGGATGCGAGTACTACAGGCCTGGGAGCGGTACTCACACAGCAACAAGACAGTGAGGAAAAAGTAATTGCATTAGGGCTCTAAACTCGGCAGAACGCAACTAGTCTACAATAGAGCAGGAATGCCTTGCGGTGGTATGGGTCATCGAGAAGCTGAAAGGATATCTAGAAGGATATCATTTTAAGGTGGTCACTGATCACCGCAGTTTAAAATGGCTCACCATAATGGAAAAACCTACACCAAGATTAGCTCGCTGGATATTAAAACTACAACCATACGACTTTTGAAGTCATATATCTATAGAAAGGGAAAATGGAACCAGATAGCTGATGCATTATCCCGCCAGTATGAAGACACACCGAAAGTCGATACCATTAGAAGAAGAGGACACACAACCTGACAACAACAAATGTAAGTGGTATGATAAACTTTTCCAGAAGGTAGAAGAGCATCAAAATGAATTCCCCACGTATAAAATACAGCAGAGGTATTTATACCGTTCATTCCCGAGACGCACACTTGAGGTAGCCGAAGGTCTAGAGAGCACATGGAAGTTATTGTACCTTTTTTGTTGTACCTGATGACCTACAACCTGAGGAAGGCCTACGACCTTAAGATAGCCAATCAGGGATGATAGCACAGAGTAGGGGACCGAATGAAGTACCTATATAGGGAAGACCAGTCGCTTCGAGAATCAGTTCGATAACAATGGCTCCAGTAACTAAATCAAAGAGAGATAAGAAGAATAGGGGAGGAAGTAGAAGAGAAAGACGATACAGAAGACAACCCCAAAATAAAGATGAGGTGAAGGAATTAGAGGGAAGAATGAAGAGACTTTTTGGTAGCCCGTACAGTCCGTATAAAAATGCGGCAGAGAAGATGGAAACGACACCGAATGGCCGAGGATACCCACACCAGACCCAGAGTTAGCGGCACTTTGTGGTAATCCAGGGGAATGGAAAACTACATGGTGGGAAACAATTCCAGAGATGGGTACGGAGGATATAAAGCCGTTAGAAGAACAACCAGCGGAGAAATTTTTAAAAGAAAAGGGTAAGCCGCCAGGAGAACAAATTAATATTATACAGGAAGAAATGCCAGGGATGACTTGAAAGATGAGAAGGAACAAAAGAAGAATAGCTATCCAGATTGCTCCGAGAAAAAAGTTATATTTGAAACGGGGGGATGCTATGGAGTTAGGGATGACGAACTTGCCGGCCTAACCGGAGGAGGA
Source organism: Pyrocoelia pectoralis (assembly GCA_036250285.1). Lineage (NCBI taxonomy): Eukaryota > Metazoa > Arthropoda > Insecta > Coleoptera > Lampyridae > Pyrocoelia > Pyrocoelia pectoralis. Next base: position 26,758,067 of record CM070075.1, read on the forward strand.
AAGGGTGGTATGTAATGATGTGAAATTTTATGTAATATTATTTGTTTAACCCAGATATGCCCAAGGGGGATGAGATAAAAATTAAACTGCGATTTTTTGAGGACTTGTTGAAAATGCAATAAATAAGACATATAAGAACTAAAATTTTAATTTTTTTTTCAAAAAGTGCAAAAAATCTGCCGTCCTACACATAGGACGTTGGGCAGATATGGTGCTATAAATTAAAAGATTTGTATTTTTATTAAAATTATTGAACGCTGCAAACAATGATTATTTGGTATGATAATCAACAAAACATTTTACGTGCAGCCCCTTGTCGCATTTTTTACATCTTGTCGTCGATTTTTGGTGGCAATGAGCACATCTTGTTTGTTTATCCTGCGGTATAACGAAATGATCCAGTCTGTCATATCTGGTATCTACACCTTCGTTAACGGATTTATGCCCTTTTGAGGAGCATCCCTTTTTATTCTGCATCAATAAACAACATGCAATTCTTCGTCGAAAGGACAACAAGTCCAACTTTCCATTGCTTTCTCGATGAAGCAACCAAGCATTGTTGACGGCCATATCAATACAATGTGCAATCAGTGGCATATACCATTTCTTACCTCTTATGCCAACTCTGTAGAGACTCATGTTTTGATCACTGCGATCTACGCCCCCCATATTGGCATTATAGTTTTTTACAAGATGTGGTTGCGGTACCTACAGGAATAAACTTAGAACCTATTTATTTATACAGGAAACTCACCTGCACATATTTCTTCTCCTTTTGAGAAAATCGTTTCACAGCCTGCACTGGGTTGATACCAGATGAATTTGAACATAATGATACAATGCTATTATCATGCCACTTTACAATAATGATATTTTTTTCCCTCATTTTCTTATAATCAAATGCACCTCTCGCTGTTTTTTTCATTTGTTTGGAATCAGTCAGAGGATTGTTTGGTACACGATTATCGCGAAGAGTACCTGTGGCTTGAAAATTCATGTCAGATAATGCTTCAAGCAATGGGATTGAAGAGAAGAAATTGTCAAAGAAAATGTGACAATTTTCTGTTGGCCACTTTGTTCTTAGACGATCTGCATATTCAAGTACCACTGAGCTAGATGCACCATATTCGGCAAATTTCTCATTGATTTGTGTAGCAGCACCTTGATAAGGTTCAAACCAATTAATGAACCCTTTGCTAGAAGCCCCCACCCATAACTTGTATCCGTAACGGATCGGTTTTCCATGAATATATTGTTTGCAACCATGGCGCCCAAAATAAGGAACCATGGCTTCGTCTACGGAGTGAGTTTTTTCCAGGGAACTATATTTTAGAAAACGGTCGTTCAGATGTCGAAACAATGGTCGTACTTTTGCAAATTTATCACTAGCATCTAAATTTGTATTGTCCGAACAGTGAATATTAGACAGTATATATTCGAATTTGTTCCGTGAAAGCGATTCAGAAACCAAGCTATTATGGCAATCTACTTCCAACTGCCAAAACATTCTTCTTCGTGGCAATGGAACATAACCACTCAATATCAAAATTCCAATGAAACTCTTCATTTCACTCAGATCTATAGGAATGTTTCTATTTTTTTGTTCCGCATATCGATTAGATTCTTGTACAATTATTTGAAGAATTTCATTATCAAAAAAAAAGGAAAAATATTCTAGAGGAGAGATACTGGTCGTTTCATTTTCCTGCTCAGAAATGCCAAAATTCCACTCTATATTGTTCTCTAAATCTTCATCAATCCATTCGTAGTTTGGCTTCTTCTTTTTACCAGCTCGTTTTGGTATGGTACTGGGTCTTTTTCTAGCGGATTTTAGTGAAGATAAAGGGACTTCATCTTCGGAAGAATAATTATCGTCTACAGTCGCAATACGACTGTAGTTTATTTCAGCTGCCGCTCTCAATTGAGACCCAGGCAGATTATTGATGTGAAAAGCATCTTCTTCGCCCGAATCTTCATCAGTGACTGCTCCAGTGGCATTTTCTGGGGGGAAAAGTGTCAGGGAATGAACATTTCCTAATTCTTCTTCGTCAGTTTCTTCAAGCATTGCTAGTGCTTCATTCAATGAAAAATTTCTGAAAAAATGGTCTCAGCTACTTTTCTGCCCAACGTCCTACATATAGGACAGCAACAATTACGAGGATATATCTCACATAACAAACCAAAAAGGGCATAACTATATTTACAGAATATTAGCTCAAAGCCTTTTTATTCGTCTGTGAAAATATCAATTTTTTTTGTACATTGGAAAAGCAAAAATTTTACTTACCTTTCAAATCGTATTCCGTATTCTGCCATTTTCCAATTTTGCGAACTTTATAAAATGCACAATGTAGTCCGAAATCAAATAAATAACCAGTAAGGCCACGATGTTAGCTTGTCACACACCTAGGAACAAATGAAGCGAAACACTGGCGTCATATTAATGCATGTCTCGACAGGACCGGACTGGAATGAACCGTCCTACATGTAGGACAGTGGGCATATCTGGGTTAAGAACTTCTGGAGAAATTCCACAAATGATGGAAATTTCCACCAGAAGGGGTCGCTAACAAGAATCCATCACGCATGCATTCCCACTCTAACTCCCATTATTGCTCCCACCTACAAAGAAACCAAATATAAGCAAGAGCACCACCGTTAAGCGGCGTTTACATTGGGTTAGTTACTTGTACCAGTAACTTGCAAGACAGCAACTAACCCAATGTAAACTAAGTAGTCAAGTACTAGCACCGGTACTTGTACCAGCAGGCTAGCCAGGCTAGTGAATAGCTTAGTAGGCTATTTACTTACCCATGTCCATGAACTCTTCTAGTGTAAACACGTTTATGCTAGTAAATAGTGAATAGTTGAGCGATTTGAACACGTGGTTTAGCTATTATTTAATTTTGTATTTACAATGAGGTGGTCTGGTGGAGACACAGTGAAATTTGTTGACCTTTATAAAGAACATGAGTGTCTCTGGAATGTAACGAAACCGATATACAGAAATAATCAACAACGATTGGCATCACTAGAAAAAGTTGTTGAAGAAATGGGCGGATGCGAGAGCGAAAATTAAAATAACGTCACCACGGCAAGAGTGCACTTTTGAAACACCTACTGCGAAATATGTACGTACCATCAACGTAAAGTATGCATATTGCATAGATAAGCGAAAGTTGGAGCTGACTATTATTTTTTGTGGAAATTTTTTTGTAGTAAGTTCGCGCGTTTCTCGTCGGCGCCGGCGTTTGAATTATATGAACATTTGTACACGAGCCCCCTCCCCTGGAGTGCATGTTGTTGATTAACAAATGAATGTAAAATGAGACTTTATATCCATGATTAGTCCCCTATCTATGAAGCGCCGTTTGGGCAAAAATAGAATTTACTGTGATATATAAAATTTTACTAAATGTTCACGATATATAAATTTTTTTCCACCGATATATAATATTGCTGGTGTTAATATATAAAATTTCAGCTTATAAAAAACACCGCGTGATAATGAGGGCGCTTCAGTTCCTCTGTGAATCTAATAGAGAAAACATCGGCAACATTGCGTTTAACCTATGAAAGTATGAAATAATAACCTTATTTTCTAATAAATATTGTTTCTATTTGTGTCAATTATATCCATTTAGTGAATAATCAATAATCATAGTTAAGATAATCTTTGTTTGCGTGATGAAGTGATCTTATTGACGTGTTAACTGTAAACATAAATTGCGATAATTAAATCATGAATGTTAGCGAGTATTTGGAAGAACTACTTTCTGATTACGATCAGTGCTATTCCCGACAGTTTGACTTAGACGTGAGGCTAATAGAGGAAAACCTATTAATATTGGAAAACCATTGTTTCGTCTCACATACCTTATTGATGAACGTTGAAAATGAATTGCTACAGGAAAAACTTAATAATATATACATTGTACTAAGGGGTTTGCATTCCAAGTTAGAAATCATGATGGTGAGTAGTTTTATTATCAACTAAAAACGTATTAACTGAAAGGAATTTGTATGGAATTAAATTAATTTGCATTGTCGTTGCAGACAGACCAACTAACATCTTGCAATATCCACGTTATGTAAATACAACTGTAAGAAATGGTACTGTTGGCAGGCCAACACTTGGCATAAATTCTGAACAGATTGTTTGTTTGCGAAAGGGGGGTTCTTCATGGACAGATATTAGCCGTATATTAGGAGTATCAAGAAGATCTTTGTTCAGTTACAGAGAAACATTCAATTTAAGAGAACAATTTATACCTGATGAACAACTAACGATACTTATTCAAGAAATTTTACACCTAACTCCGACTGCTGGTGAAGTTTATGTTTTGGGAGGTTTAAGAGCCAGAGGTTACAACGTGTCAAGGTGGAGAGTGCGTGATTGTTTGTATGCATTAGATGCTGCTGGAAGGGCTATAACAAGAAGGAAAACTATAGTGAGAAGAGTCTATCGTGTAAAAGGATCAAACTATCTATGGTAAGTGATGCTGAGAATTCAGGCATGTCAATTTATTTTCCAAAATTCTTTGCCTTAATCTTTCATTTTAAAGGCATATGGATTCCAATCATAAATTGGGGACATTTCGTTTAGTCTATCATGGGTGTATTGATGGGTACAGCCGGATGATTATTTATTTAGAATGCAAAACTAATAATAAAGCAGATACAGTTCTTGCACTATTTCAAAATAGCACAGCTAAGTATGGGTTACCCAGCAGAGTTCGTGGAGACCATGGTACAGAAAACATTCATGTTGCAAACCTCATGATTAACAGAAGGGGACTCAATAGAGGCAGCTTTATCACGGGAAAAAGCGTTCATAACCAAAGAATTGAACGCTTATGGTCAAAGCAGTGCTCGAATTGGGGGGGGGGGGGGGCATACCCTCACCTTTTTTAAATTACACAAGCGTACCCCTTAGTTTTTGGAGACGCGGGACGCCGGGGAACGTTTTTCGGGGTATTGCATTCTGTACTTTTTTAATTTACAAACGTGTACCTATCTCGTGCACAGTATATGAAATACAATAGTATTCCTTCTTTTGACGTTTGAATTGGAAAGCAATTCGCTGATGCTTATTGCGTAAAAAGTATAAAAACCGTCTATAAATCAAGGTTATTAACTTGCAGGTTGCTGGCTTGCAGAACAGAACACCCGTATCGTATTCAGTTTCAGTCCGCGTACAGTATTAACTTAGCATTTAAACGTTTGAAATCACCGCCCCTCGTATCGGTCTTCTGATTGTAAAAGTAGGTCAGTAGTTGGCCAGTGTTTATGTGCAATTAGCAGTATTTAATTGCGATGTGATTTGTGTTGATTTTGTGAGTAATAAACGTTTAAAATGAGTTTATTGTCGTGGTTAAATAAAACAAAAATTGTAACTAGTAAGTGTACAGCTACAGACTCGTCTAGTAAGAGTAACAATGAAACGGATTGTCAAAGTCTCGAAAGCCAACCTTCTACTTCGACTAGTTTTAATGATAGTTCCAAATTAGAATCGTGTAATGTAAATAAAAATAGTGACACGCGCGGAAGTGACGTTGAAACTGAAAGTGATGATTCAGAACCAATTCCTAATAAGAAACGAAAACATAGCAGCAATCCGCCAGGCCAGGAATGGCCTGACTGTTGGACAAGTGAAATGTATGTTTCAAAATGCAGTGAATAAGGGGCTATTCGCAAAAAGCAAACGGATTGGTTGCAGTGTGTGCAAAAATGTAAAGAAAATACCAGACCCTTTTAAAATAAAGGGTGTTCAAGTTCACTTATCTCAAGAATGGATAGGTTGCAGCATTGATTCTTATGGGACAACAAAGAAGGAGCAACGCCAATCTCTGCGAAAAAAAATATTTAAACATAAAAATAGTGAGGCCCACAAATGCGCTGAAGAAATAGTATTGGATGGTAAAAAAGAAAAAATGAAAACTGCAATTCTCAAGCAAGAACTTGGCACAAACGAGAGCACACAATACATCTTCAGGACTGTGTACAACATAGTTAAAAAAGGCCGGCCTTTCACTGATTTGCCTTTGGATGTAGACTTACAAATGTTAAATGGGGTAAATATAGGACGCATTCTTCAAAGTGATCATTCCTGTGCGAACATCGCATGTCATATAGCAAACGAAATGAGAAAAACAATTCTTAAAAAAATCGTGGAAAACAAATCTAAACTTGCTTTGTTAATAGATGAATCCACATCAGTGAGTAAATGTACTGTTTTGGTTGTATGTATTAGAGCATTCATACCAAATACAAATGAAAATGGCAATAATACAACATTCAATTCAGAAATTACATGTACAACATTTTTTTAGATTTGATTGAATTGGAAAATACAACATCTTTGAACATACTCAATAGTTTATTGTCTTGTCTGGAAAAACATGGTTTTACTAATGACTATCTGACTCAAAACCTTGTATGCTTTGCAAGTGATGGGGCTTCTAACATGATTGGGAGAAAATCAGGCGTAGCAACGCTCTTAAGTTCCAAGTATCCAAACATAATTGTGTGGCACTGCTCAAACCACCGTTTGGAATTAGCCGTCGAAGATGTAGTGAATGAAGTAACTGGCATTAACCACTTTAAAATATTTTTCGATAAACTCTACAGTTTGTATAGTGCCTCTCCAAAAAACCAGAATGAACTTACAAGTATGCGCGTCAGAGTTGGATATTGAAGTATTTTCTATTGGAAAAATTTTAAGTACTCGGTGGGTTGCATCAAGTTTCAGAACAGTAAAAGCAGTATGGAAAAACTATGCAGCTCTCTACAAGCATTTTGAACATGTTTCAAACTTTAGAGCGCGCAAAATATTCTGGTTTAAAGGAAAGACTAACAGAAACGGCTTTTGTTCTTAATTTGGGTTTATTATTTGATGCTTTGTCTGAACTTTCCTATTAATCATTAGAACTTCAAAAACGCGGTGAAACGATTCCTAAAGCCCATAAATTAATCACACGTCAAATTCGTGTTCTGGAGTCTATGGCAGAAGACCCAGGACCAAATTATGTAGAAACAGAGAAAGCTGTTAGTGAGCTCATATTTTACAATGTTGAACTGCATGCAGGAAGGAAGGTGCAAGTCATTAATCGAAGACAATTTTCCGAAGTTTAGCAGAAAACCTACGTTCCCGCCTATTTACATTTACTTCATCTCATGTGTCAAGAACAGCACCAAATTCGAGTGAATATGAGACTTTAATTAAGTCTTTAGAACTATTTGATCCTCAACAGTGGCCTGCGCCTGAAGACATCAGCATTAGATACGGGGAAACACTAAACAGAAGTCAGAGATCTCAGTAAACGTTTTAAACTAGATCAAGAGGACTGTGTAAGGGGTTTTCGTGAATATTTAGATGACAATAGCGAAACACCTATGACTTTGCAGCCACTAATTGCTGCTATTAAAACTCTTGTTGTTTCGACCGCAGAATGTGAAAGGATATTCAGTGCCATGAATATCCTACATACTGACTTGAGGAACCACCTTAAAGTTATAACAGTGTCTGCATTATTATTTATAAAATGTGTGGGTCCTCCACTTAGGTTATTTAAGCCAAAAGAATATGTTGAATCATGGATTAAGTCAGGAAGACGATGCAGACTACACCCATTGTCGGAAAAGACAAATAAAGGCTAATTCTTCAGAATATGAAGCAATTTGGAATCACCTTTAATGCTTAATGCTAATTTATTGCTTTTAAATCTCAAAATTGCTTAGAAATTATATTATTGGTTACACCAAAAATGCATTTTATCATTTTTTACACCTACTAATAATACCTAAATATAGCTAGAATTGACAATTTGGAATGTTGGGGGGGGGGGGTATATGCATTCCGTTGGACCGCTAGCCTGGAACAACAACTGACCCATACCCCCACGATTTATTTCCCAATTCGAGCACTGGGTCAGAGGTTAATAGAATTGTTACAAAACCATTTAAAGAATTGTTTCTGCTTATGGAAGAAGAAAATCTGTTAAATGAACATAATGAAATTGACTTATTTTGCCTTCATTATATCTTCTTACCCCGAATAAATAGAAAGGTCATTAACAGAATTTATTGGTCAATGGAATTTTCACAGATTGAGCACAATGGGCTCACAAAGTCCTATACAACTATGGAATAATAGTTATATGGAGGGTTGTAATTATTTGATTAATGAAGATCCAGAGTACCTGCAACTGCAAGATGAGGAATTATATGGTGTAGACGAACATGGGCCACTGCCATCTTTAGAAACTGAAAACAACATTGTGGTTCCAGAATTTGACATTCTACTAACACCTGAACAATATACGCAAATTATAAGTGCAGTGCCTAATTGTTTGTCAGAAGATAATAATTATGGAATAACCCATTATTTAACTGTCAAAGCTGTTGTTGAAAACATGCTACAGCAGGACTAGACGTATAACACATTTGTTCACATATTGGCTTCTTTTTTATTATGTTACTATATTTTAAAAATAAAAAAATACAAACATTCTTTAAAAACATTAAATAAACAACTATAGTTATATGGTAAAAATAATAAAAGAAAATAAAGGAAACTTCAATTGAAAGAAACTAAGCAAATCCAAACTGCATTCCATTCAAAATGCCATAATGCCCATAATCCATGTTTTTCCTAAATTTTTCATACTCATTACCTTTATAGGAAATTGGTAAGAATAAAGTAAGAGCGCAAGTATTTCCTTTAGGCCAGAAGAATTCTTCATCATGTAAAAATTCAAGTTGAGGATTCATATCAAAACCCAGGGGTGGCATTTTATTACAACCTGTTGCAAAGCGAAAGACGTCCTCTAAAGTTGCATCAGATTCTCTCTCTAAAAAACATCTTTTTTTTTAAATTTCAACTTACATGAATATTATAATACCTTCACAATCCAAGAGGTAATCCTCCCAAAAACTAAGAATCATGCTTTCTATGTTCCGTCTGTTACTACCCATTTCACTAAATTTGACTATGAAAGTGGAAGAAACTTTCTGTGCAGTCAGCTTAAAGTGACTATAGCATAACAACTGTTGAAATTCTTCTTTGAACATTTTTAGCTTCTCGATTAGTCCTAATGTGTTTAGTCCTTCTCTGAACTGTTCAAGAGTAGGCATAGCGCGATATATAACATAATATTTGATTGCACCTACAAATACAAGATGTAAAAAATTAGAACAAGATTTCACTTACTTTCCAGAATAGCTTCCTTTTTGTCAAAGTTGTTGACGTTATCAAATCCAGCAATGGCCATAAATGTACTATTCCATATTATTTCCTGAAGTGTTGCCAAATCAGATGCATCTCGAATATTTTCCATTTCCTTTCGAATTTGAATATTCATTACTTCCTCAAGACATGGTCTGACTCCATCAACACCACTAATGAGATAATCAAATAAACTTTTTGAGAAAAATTGAGGACTAGGTCCCCCATGTATTAAAGATAATGCTATTAGTCGGCCGGCTTCATGATAATGTTTTGATTGCACATGATCGTTAGAGATTGTGATATTTTTAGAATGCTCAGGACCTTCGAACAACATACAGTTCTCTAGGTATTTCAACACTAATGTGAACATTTCTCTGGTTGGTCCACCCATATCTACTGCACCCTCTGAAACATTGTCAATGTCCGTAAATAATACAGATATTTTGTGCAATGGTGAAAAATTTCTTCGTCTTAAACCTCGAAGACAGCAGTTGAAAACATCATCTCGGTAAATATTAAATTTAGAAATTTTGTCTTTATCAATACTGGTGTAAAGTCCTTGTAAAACCATAGTCAGTGTACTTTTTTCCTCCTCTAACGGTCGAGTTATGTCTTCTTCATTATCATTACTGACTTCAATAACACTCTCTACCACCACGTTATCAGTTTCATGATTATTAGTAACCTGATTATCTGAAACTGCCATTTCCAATTCCTGATTCAGCTTTTCATCTTCAGCTGAATCTGATTCAGTACTAGCCACACGATCTTGCATAATTTCAGACAAGGGCCTAACATACACAACTTTCTGGCTAAATAACCTACACATAACGTTGCCATCAAAAGCAGTGTCTTGTGATAAATTTGGCTTAACCAAGGTACCACCAACTGGAATTAAAATTTCAAATTTTTCGCCAAGTAATTTGTCTGCAAATAAATTTTCAATATATTCATATATATCCCCTTCTGTCCATGCTTTTTGAAATGTAGCTGTTGATACAGCATAACCTAAAAATGAAACATTATTTGTATAGTAGTATACTCAAATCTTTTACTGAATTGTACCACTTTCATAAGCAAAGCTCTTTTGAAGTCCAGTTAAAGTTTTCGTGACATCTGGACTTTTAACGAGTATAACATCACGTTTAAAAGTTACCATAGTAAAAACACCCTTTTTACGTTTTTTCCTATTTTCTGTTGTGTGACTTCTACATGCTCGTTCATTATTACTGGAACTTCTCATAGACGGAAACAGCCTTCGAAGTTCATCAGCAGGTGTTGCCACGGGAATTCGTGGGGTTGGAATTGTGTTACTACGTACAATGTTACTGGACGATACCCTCTCAATGGAACACCGCAACTGATTGCTAAATTCTTCACTTTGTAATACTTCTGTAACAGCATTTCTCAAGTCTGCTGGAGTACAAGATTGTTGTCCAAAGGAAGCATTCATTTTTAACCTTAAAATATGATTATTTTAGTTCAAACACATGTAGTACAAAATACCTATCTTTTGACTATCGCAATTTACGTTTACAGTGTACAGATCACTTCATCACGCAAACAAAGATTATCTTAACTATGATGATTGATTATTCACTAAACGGATATAATTGACACAAATAGAAACAATATTTATTAGAAAATAAGGTTATTATTTCATACTTTCATAGGTTAAACGCAATGTTGCCGATGTTTTCTCTATGAGATTCACAGAGGAACTGAAGCGCCCTCATTATCACGCGGTGTTTTTATAAGCTGAAATTTTATATATTAACACTAACAATATTATATATCGGTGGAAAAAAATTTATATATCGTGAACATTTAGTAAAATTTTATACAGGGTGAATGAGACCACCCGTATCAGTCTTTTATTTAAAGAACGGTGAGTCGTAGAGAGGTGGGGTAAAAAAAGGATTATAAAAGGCATAATAAAGAATCGAATGGTGATATCATTATTTCTCGGAAAAGTCAGCATTCCTCCAGAAGGCCTCCAACTCCAAAATTTTAAATGGCACCATAAGTCAAAAAAGGTATTGTTTGAAAGATTGTTAAAAAAGAAGAAAGTTTTATAGGAAAAATTATTTTATTACTGCCACCCCTTTTAAGTTATATTCGACTAAAGTTATTAAATTTGAAATTCATTGTTAACAAAAAAGTTGAAAAGTCGACTTTTAAAATCTAGTTACTTACCAATGTTACATGTGTTCAAAATATCTTCCATTTACTGCTAAGCACTGTTGAGCTCTTCTAGGTACACTATCAGTGGCTTTAATAAGTATTAAGTACTTCTTGAAAGGGGAAGAACACATGTAACATTGGTAACTAGATTTTAAAAGTCGACTTTTCAATGTTTCTTGTTAACAGTGAATATCAAATTTAATAACTTTAGTGGAATATTACTTAAAAGGGGTGGCAGTAATAAAATAATTTTTCCTATAAAACTTTCTTCTTTTTTAACAATCTTTCAAACAATACGTTTTTTGACTTATGGTGCCATTTAAAATTTTGGAGTTGAAGGCCTTCTGGAGGAATGCTGACTTTTCCGAGAAATAATGATATCACCATTCGATTCTTTATTATGCCTTTTATAATCACTTTTTTTACCCCACCTCTCTACGACTCACCGTTCATTAAATAAAAGACTGATACGGGTGGTCTCATTCACCCTGTATATCACAGTAAATTCTATTTTTGCCCAAACGGCGCTTCATACCTATCTACCCTGTCAAACACATGACAAACAGTTAACATGAATAACCCCAATGCAAATTTAACCCTTCTACCACGCGGTCACAGCATGATGCAAAATTTACCTTCGAGGGGCACATTAATTACAATACGCAATAAACAATCAGTTACGCAGTTAAACAATGCAAAACAGTAAATTAAAATCGATACTACCTTGAAATAAAACACAAATTGTATCACAAAACAAACGAATAATGCGAAGCGACCCTTTCACTTCGATGACCTAACGGTAAGTAGTCCTTTTACCCTGTTGCATTTTTTGCTTTTACAGATTGGCGCCAAAACCTAAAAACCGACGTTGCTGATTTTTATACATGTTGCCAAGATCTCGTAAATTTCTGTCGCATCTCAGATGGAGTTATCTCAATATATTTTACTCATTGAAATGAAAGATTTATAAACGCTCAAATTAATAATATGGTTAGTAGTTACTATAAACTATCAGAGATTTTGTCACCAAAACATTATGAACTTACAAATAGCAGCAAAAGTTGAGGTAGTACCATTATTTATACAAATCTTTTCAATTTGCAGCTCAATCATGTGGGTTGGTGGATTAATACCACTCTCATCCTCATATACATTATTTTCAAATTGAATTTCAATATCATCTCTATTATTTTTTTCCCTCATTAAAGTTTTAATAGTTTCCTAGGAAAATCCGTCCTTTCGGTTTAAACCTGTTAATATGGGATTTATTATTTTTCTCGATACCGAATCATTAATTATTATTGAAAATGGTCGTCCATTACCAGTTACGAGTTTTACACATGAATCAATTTCATAACAATGTCTTTTTTGTTTACATCGGCTATATCGTTCTTTTGGGGAAAAGTCAAATTATATGATTATGTAGCTTTAATTTTTGTTAAGCATTCCCTATACCTAAAGTTTATAAAAACAGTTATTTTGTAATATTTAATTTAAAAAATGCTTAACAAAAATTAAAGCTACATAATCAAAGATTCTATTTATGCAATAAAATTCCATTTAAAAGAAGAAAGAAATTGAAAGATCCGAGTTTCGATCCACCCTGTACACAAAGAGAGAAAATAATTGAAATGTAATCGAATGAGGAGATATTACATCATATTACGAAACTCGATTAGCCAAGAAATTGTCTTTTTCTGTCACGTACAGTAAGCTAGAGGGCGTTGATTTAGCTATGATTTTAACATAAACGTGCCCATAACTTTTAAAGGACTCTGTATAACGTAGCAAAACCTTATATCAAAAAACTCGAAAAAAATGTGGGCAATCCGAATATGGCATAATATGCAGGGGCTCTCATTTAAAAAATCATATGTTTGGTTTGTAACGGAGTTATGCAACGCCCTGTATAGTTCAACATAATTTAGAAATATGGTCCTTAAAGACATCTATGTATTATTTTTCTTAACAACATTTTTTGATATCTCTTGAAATAAGCCATATACCGAACAATGTCGTAAGATTGGTACACCCTGTATATGCCGACGTTTCGATTAGGGATGGCCTAGTCTTTCTCGAGGCTCTTTATTAGATATGAGAAAAAACATAATTAATAACATAATCATACACAAATTTTTGTGAGATAAAAATGACATAGAATACAAACATCAGTGAAACGTTGGTAACACTAAATACAAGTAACTTAAAAATTTAATTTAATGTTGAATTACATCACAACTTAATTAGTTATAACATGGAGGGAGGGAAACTTACCGGAAGAGTCAGTGTATCAACCAACCGCAGCATGGTGAACATCAAGTAAAATCCAACTGCTTTGTGTAAGGAGGATGAAACAACAAATTGATCATCAACAGGAGATACGGGTAACTTCATAAAACAATTAGGAAAGTATACGACGATAAAACAGTTCTAGGTAAGAAGACGAACGAGGACTAAACGTACAAACGGGCTGGAAGGTCATGGGAGGTTGATAACGATAACCTGCTGGATGTCAGGATATCATCACAGTAGTTCAAAGGTGTCATTAACAAGGTATACAGGGTGTTATTATGAAAAGTTTGATAATAGGAACGTTACCCGTTACAGGATCAGGGTAGGGGTACACAATGGAATGATGATCTGGGTGGTTGAACAACCATCAGTCGAAAAAAAAGGCACTCAAATTATTCGTCTCAGTTTTGAAGTTCACGTTGTCTTTATACACGTTAATGTATATCATCTCTGATATTAGTCGATTATTTAAATGCGATTCCCTATCTAAGATAGTGGGTGAATTGAAATTCCTTGGCATGGTGTGTAGACAGGCCCGTGCTTTCACTCAATTTTTTACAATTGTACTTATGGTTGCTTATCCTATTTGCTAATTTTTGCTTAGTTTGGCCTCTGTACACTTTGGAGCAGTTATGACATTGTAGTTTATATATGACTCGTGATTTGTCTAAAATGTCTGTTTTGTCCTTGAGTTTGGAGTATATGAGCTTGTATAAGGTATTGTTATTGTAGCGAGCAATGTGTAGCTCTTCATTTTGGAGGAGTTTCTTCAATCTTTCAGAGAGGCCTGGTATGTTGATAAGTTTTTTTATATGTATATTCGTTGGTGTAATATACATGTTGAAGTTTAGATCATACATATTTACCTTTAATATTATATTTTGTTGTGGTTGTTATAGTTTCAAGAATAATAAGATATATAATTTTTACGTTTTGTCATATATTTATATATCATAATTTGTGATAATATAAATTACCATTTTGAATATTTGTTATCAAACCAAGTAAAATTAAACTCGAGAGAATACACATTAATTTAAATCAAATAACCAATAAACTGGCACACAACTTTCCTGTGTTTATCGTATTAAACAAAATCTCTCAATATTTGTTTCTGAAGTTCTGAAACGCCAGTTGTTTATAGTACTACTATTATAGTATTATGAGAACAATATCTAGGTCCTGAATTATCTCGTGAAGGACACGTGACCGCGTAGCTGCGTGTAGGAGGAGCCATAATTATGAAGTTTGGTAGTAAGTGAAGTATAAAAACATTGACTTACTTTGGAAAAGGCGCCAAAATGTAAATAACTTTTTCTCGTTCTCATATATGAACAAACTTAATATTTATCGTGTAATTTATTTTATTTACTTACTGTTCAGTCATAATTATACGCGCTTATTGTATCATAATGACGGACGATATTTTTAGAAAAGTTGGAAGAGTTTTAGTTAACTGCGCCGTGGTCACGTGTCGTTGACGAGATAATCCAAGACCTATACCTTCGAATCTAGACGCTAGTGTGACAATTGCTTTATATGTTTCTGAAACAGATTAAAACTAAAAAGCGTGTCCAAAAGTTGGTGCGCACCATTGGTATCTTTGAAACTGTATGAGATACGCCTTCCTTAAGTGGCATTTTTCTCCATGCTTAATATTTATTTATCGCATCATAGCCTAATTTTTTAATTATGATTATTTTAAAGATACGCAAAGTGGGCGAGGGTGAACATCGAATTTTGGACATATTGTACAAGTCTATAATGTAATCCACAAAGCAGAATAGAACATTTGCAATTTTTCAAAACTATCTACACTAACCGTTTTCGATATCAATTGGATATTGTGTATTGGTCACCGGGTGAGCATGTGACATCACAAGTGGATTGTGCATTTCTTCATCGTGGTTTGTTTTGTCACGATTTGAGATGGCTTTAAATAAATTAGTTTAAAACGGAAAGGAGAAAATATACGCTTAGCTAGTTTGCAAAGACTTGGGGGTTTCTGGGAATTCAGCATCGTCAACACTCTCATCACTAACATCCGTTGTGAAATCATCGAATACTTTCGGTACTGTTGTAGTTCGAAACACTTTTCCCAAAGGCTCCTCTTCTGTACAACTTGATAAATTGTCTACTTCTCGTGTCTTATTGTACTTTTGCTGTGCTCTTTCAAAATCATCTACAAATTAACAAAAATAGAGTAAATTTGCTAAAGTCACCCCTAATTGGTTATCTGTCTGTAATTTTAGAAAATTTCAATAAAAGACTAATGATCTAATATCCAATCATTCTTTGGTTAGTCACTGACAGAGTTTCTTGTTTAAAACCACTGTAAATGCACAAACTGAGTTGACAACTTAATTTTAAAAAAAAATGTCGAAACATCTGATTTAGCAAAAGTAATCCAAATTCGGACCCCCTTTTTTCCCAAATTTGGACCCCTTCTCATTTTATTATGTTTTATGAAATGATAAATAATATAATGGTATTCTTAGTTTTTATTATTTTTATTGACAATAATCACAAGTATAATCATCTTTTTCAGCTCCTGCGCACTCAACATGAGACCATCTCAAACATTCTACACATTGCACCCAAAATTCCAATTAGTTCACGCTTTTTGTTTAAGAAGAATTTTTTTGGTTTATCAACATACTCTGGATGTTTCAGTTCTAAGTGCCTCTAACTTCGAAGGACTCATTAGAAAGCGTCGTATTACAAATAACACACAGTGGTTTGTTGTCAATACCATTGATACTCAGTGGTAATTCACAAAACCTTCCCCATAAATAAGTACCATTTTGGGGAAATCACTCCTACATCAAAATTATGGACCCAATCAATGTCAATACCATTAATGAAACCAAACTGTATGTAGTCATCAAGGTATTGTCTGGTCAAAGCCTCCTTCTTCTTCATAATGGTATCTGTCGTGCATCGTGCGGGTATTTGTTGGTACCGCTCCCAGTACTTGAACTTGAAATCAAAGTTGCCAAATACTATTCTCTTATACTAGATTCTACCCCCGACTTGACTCACGTCGATCAATTATCTTTTGTAATTCGATATGTAAAAGATGATGGATCTCCCGTGGAAAGATTCATTTGTTTTATACCGAATTCAGGGCATAAATCTGAACAATTAGTAGACGTTGTAATTAAACAATTAAATGATTTAGAAATTGATATTAAAAACTGCGGGGGTCAGACTACAGTCATCAAGTTCATCTGTTGACAAAAGCAAAACTGTTAAAGGTTTTTCCCAAACACGATGGTCCGGGCGTGCAGATGCTGTAATTAGTCTGCGAAACAGTTTTCCTGTTATAATTTATGCTTTGCATACAATGAGAGCAAACACAACCGAAAAGCAAGTTGTACGAAGTGAAGTTAATGGACTCCTTACCAAATTACAAAAATCAGAAAATATATTTTTAATGGTGTTTTGGGCAACAAATTTAGAACGTACCAATACAGTTAGTAAGAAATTACAGTCTGTGGCTATAGATATCAAAGACGTAGCTGAAATGTACATGTCCTTAAAACAGTTTTTTGACAGCATGCGAGATCAAGATCAATTTGTAGGTTTTAAAAATGAAGCAAAAACATTCGAAAAAAATTCATTTTAACGAGAACGTTGAAAATGACACATTGTTTACATCTCAACAAAAATTTAAAGTAGAAACGTACTTGACAATTATCGATCGCTGGAGTAAGGCTTATAAGGACATCGTTTCACGATTTCACGTATTTGGCGATTTTCTAAATACCCACAAAACTGATATCCAAATTAGAGCCGAAAAACTGCAAGAAATGTATACAACCGATCTGGAGAAGATATTCCCTTCCGAATGCTTACATTTTAAGGAATATTTGGAAACAAATCTTACATTCAGTGCTACAACTACCAATTATTCATCTCCTTCACCTCACAAAATGCTTAATATTTTGAAGAGTCGCAATGTCGAGGATGTTTTACTCTTCGAATGTACCTTGCAATGGCTGTGACGAATTGCTCTGCCGAACGATCTTTTTCGTGCTTGAGGCGAATAAAAAATTATCTTCGATTCTTGGTATCCCATGCGAGCTACAATTATTTCTCTAGTGTGAAGGTGAGACGTAAAGTTTAGAGGCATTAATATAAAGAATTTGTTTATGCATTGTTATTTTTTTAAATATTTGACCAAAGGGATTTTATTTTTGTTATTGAGAAGTATACTTTTGTTTAGGTTTTATATATTATCTATATAATGTTTATTTATTTTTAAATGTTAATAAATTCATGTCCAGTTTACATTTCTTTCCAGTTTCAGGGTATTTTTCAGGAAACCAAAAATTACTACCCACTTTTTTTAGGGGGATTACTATTTTAACTCAAATTTCTAACATTTAATTTAAACCGATTGATCTTCAAAGCTTTTATTTTTTTGGTTTTTTTATCAGTTTTTCCCCTCTCAGTCATTATCTTCCCCCGTCTTGTAGTGGGCGGTCAACCTGAAGAGGTGCAGGAATGATGTGCAACAGGGGTACTTACTCATTCCCAATCTCTTACAACTTACACACCAATCTATCTTACCCCTTCCACGTTCTTTTTGATTCCGTCTCGGGACTAACTACTTCTCCCCTTACTACCGTAATTCTTTAGCATCAGCATCAGTACATGTTCAACATGGATGAGCGCTTTTAGTATTTAACCTAGCACTTCTACGTAGGGGTGTATTGACAGATTGATGTTTATCGTTTTTATTTTCAGTTTCATCTTGTATTTTTGGCATTCTGATTGAAGTTTCTTCATATTATTCCTTTTGTGGATTATGGCAACAGCTAGTTATTGCTTTGATTACCGGTGATACAGTTATATTAGTTGTTCCATCTCGGTCGAACTTTATACTTTCATGTAAATTTCCTTAAAATTCTTAATCTAACACATGAAATAATTTTCCAAGTAACATACAAACTAATGATTATAGCCAATAATAAACCTAAGTAATGAAACTTATCATATTTCTTAAGAACATTTGGTTATACACATTATTATTGTTATCCTCTATAACTCCTTGTAACGGCCATAGCACCCTTCCGTTACTCATGTTACGCCATTGGCTAAATAAAGCAAAAGTTGTTACGGAAAGTACAACTTTTAAATAAAAATGATAAGAATTTAGAGAGGATTCGATTTTTGAAGGTAGAAAGAAAAGGTGCGTTGATCTAGCACGTGAAATATAAATTAGATATTTCTAACAGCCAATTAAAATAAGGGCTTTAAGTTAAATTAATTGAACAAATAAGTGATTAAGAAGGGTGTAAAACCGTGAGTAAACTTTAAAACTAAATCATATAGCTAAGATGTCCACTTTTAGCTTCTTCCTTTTACCAGTCATCTGTGTAATCTGTAAATTAAATAATACTTATTGTAAGTTGATGAGAAGTCAATATAATCCCAAAGACTACCGAAGAGGCGAAGAGCTACCGCAAGCGATAGGCAGGCATAGAGCAACCGATACTGGAAGCGAGTAAGATCGGATATCGCTGAGTTAAGTGGTTTTATTTAAATAAAAGCTGATTAAGAACAATTGAGGGTGTGTTATTTTGGCATTTTGGAAAATACGGCACATCCTCTGACGAATGATGCAATTCATCTAGATTAATATTAGTAAATTTTAATGGAGATAGGTAAATATCTAATGTTTTATTTACCGCGTTAAGTTTTTCACAACAATCATTTTGTAATGTATCAATAGATGGAATAATATGAGATGAGATATACCGGGAGTTCGTTCTCAAAGTCGAACATAGGGATTTAACATGGTATTGAACGTTTTTGCCAATTGTTGCTCGCCTATTTAACTTAGAGACAAGGTAATGACATCAACAGAAAGAGAACATTATAGCGATTCAAATAATGCTACTGGCAAGACTAAAAGTCATTCTCGTATCGTATATGACCCGAGCAAGTTGTGTCCTTTTGCGATAAGTGGAGTTTTCGATTTTAATTTTAAATTTATAAAATTATAGTTATTTATATAATTTAAGTGCCAAATTAACATATCAACATACGGTAAGTTTTTTTTGTCCAATATTATTACAAGTACCTAATGAGCGAAGAGACGGGCGGTCCAGGACCGCCCCAAAATAAACCGTCGAATCCTTTAATGGATTGTAGCGATGAAAATCGGTATGATCTAAATAATAAATATAAAGAATGCGATATCGGTCCTTATGTGGTTTTTCTACAACACAAAATTAAAAATATCGGCAGACTTTTTCCGGTAAGAGTAGGTTTCTATCTCCAAAAAGTAAACGAGTTTAAGAATGATATACTTGATATTAAACCTATTGGAATAAATAGAGTGAAGGTAATATTTAAAACATATCAGTAGAAGTGAGGCACCTCGCCCCTCCACTTTTTCTGACGTCACAAGCCCCGCCCCTTTTTCCCTTCACTGTAAGGCTCACGTGGTCGGCGTGATTTTGACCTTGACGATTACGTGACTGATGATTAATATGGATGCTGACGATTACGAGGCTGATGATTAATATGGATGCTGTAAATCTTGTGTGAGATTGTGTGTAATCTTATGTAATCTGAGTCGCTTAGGATGCTGTAATTTAATCTTGTTGCGTAACATTGTGTGTAATCTTAATCTAGACAAGATGCGCATACTTTTTTTGATTTAAGATGATGATTTTGGTCTAAGATGTAGCGTCTGTTGGTTATTTTTCGGATGCTGAAATTAAATTGATGAGATTTTAGATTTGGGTAAATAAAATCATGTAGTGTCTTTTTGACTTTGATATTGAATTAAGATTATGGATTGAGGGTCTTAAGTGAGGGTTTTTATATTCGGTCGCAAAAAATAGGTACTTCGAATTGGGCGATGTAATTTTTCTGAATGATGTAATTGTTATGGAATTATTTTGATTAAGGAATGCTGTATGAAGTTAAAATTATAATTCCTCGTAATCTAAGTCTGATAATATTTGTTGTCTTCGCATAACATATTTAGTCATAGAAATATTGGAAATTTTTAACAGTCGCGCCTGAGGGTTGGAGTTGTTTGTTGGTTTCGTCGTAACCTGGGGCTGGGAATATTTGTTTATTTATTTATTCGGTGTTGTCTTCATACAGGAATTTACGGAATCACATTTTCAGAAGAGGAGGAATCTGAAGGAGAAGAAAAAGAATCAACAGATGGGACTAGTAAAGATGAAAAATGTTTTCCACAATAAAAAGATTTTATTTAATTTTGTTGTTTATGTGAGAGTGTATTTAAGATGTTTCAAATTCTCTCCAGTACTCAGTTGCAATTTAGTGTCTGAAATGGCGAGTCAGTTTCAGCATCCTTTTTCTGCGATCGTTGCAGGCCCATCAGGCTGTGGAAAATCCTATTTTATAGTTAATTTTCTTAAACAAATGTCGAAATTGTGCAATACTAATTTTAAGAAGGTTTATTGGTTCTACGACCAATGGCAGGCACTGTACACGGAATTAAGTGCATCGGTTGAGTTTCAGCAAGGTTTGCCCGATATGAATATGTTTGATGGATTGGAACCGGTGCTAATAATAATTGACGATTTGATGCGTGAATCCAATTCTTCGGTAGTTGATATTTTTACCAAAGGATGTCACCACAGAAATCTAAGTGTTTTCTTTCTAACGCAAAACGTTTTCCATCAAGGACGAGGCCAAAGAGATATTTCTCTCAATACTCACTATATAATCTTATTTAAGAATCCTCGCGATCGAGCACAAATAAAACATTTAACGCGACAAATTTACCCTGAAAATTCAAAGTTTTTGGAGGAGGCGTACCAAGATGCAACATCCAAACCGCACGGATATTTGATGTTTGACTTGAAACAAGACACACCGGATGCATTGCGTTACAGAACGTCCATATTTGGAGAGGAAGGAGAAGATGGCGCATGGTGCATTTACGTACCCAAAAAAGGTATTAAAGTCTCAGTTCATGAAAAATTTGCCATTCTTAAACCGTGATGGCTGAAAGAACAACGTTGTCTGAAGATAATCTCGAATTGTTTCGAGCATTATTAAAACTGGGTAATAAGGAAAGACTTGCTTTGCTAGAGTGTTTAGACGACGAACAGGTTCATTGTATTTGCGAGTGCATTTACAATACTTTAAAAGGCAATGTACCGCTATCGAAGCAACAGAAGCGTCGGCTCTCTTGTCACAAAACAACGCTAAGACGTTTGGTTAAACAAGGCGAGCCTATAAAAAAGAAGAAGCAGATATTAGTGCAGAACGGTGGTGCATTTCTACCACTTCTATTAGCACCTCTGCTTGGTAGTGTACTGGGAAGTATTTTTCAATGAGTATGGAGTACGCACAGAAAATGGTTCTCGTACCGCAAGAATTTATACAGCAGTTAAAGAGCGCGGGAAGTACGCAAAATAACGTTTTGTCACAGTTGGACGATGAAATGAAACATGTGCTAAAGCTGAATTTATCCGATCATGACAAATGGCAACAGTACAATCAGGTGCTTCAAAGGTATTTGCATTTTTTCGGTCAACTACGTCAACCTGTTAGTATAGCAATTGAGTCAAAGTCAAAGGAGGAGAAGGAGGAGGCGGAAGGACTTTCAAATACCGATATTGTATCCACACTGCCTGAAACGTTCAAGAAGAAAGGAGAAAACTTTTTACGTATATTGAACGCATCTGGAGATGTTAGATGGGACAAACGAGGCGCAGTTACAATAAAAGGAGAAATCGTCCCATATTCGAATATTATCGATCTAGTTCACGACACGCTACGACCCCGGAAAACATCAAATCCACAAGGATGGCAAAAATTTGCATCGTACATGCATGAAATTAATGTACCTCACGAACTTATCGGTAACGAACAAAGACGAAACGTCACGGATCGACCATTGCCAAAACTGGAAGTTAAAGGAGACATCTCTGAAACGGACGGCGAATTGAGTTCTTCGTCTCAACAAGAAAGTCCATTAACAACAAGAAAATCTAAAAGGTTCAATCCTCCGCGTGGTTGGCACACATTCAAACTGTAATTATGGAAGTGGTATATTATGATCCTGCACATCCGGCTGGTTTTGTCGGAGCCGCTTCTTTACTTTCTACATTGAAAAATCAGCATTCTAGTGAAGATATTAAAGCGTGGCTACAGAAACAAGAGACGTACACTATGCATAAACCTGTAGTGAGAAATTTTACTCGAAACAGGTACATTGTGAGTAACATTTTCGAGTTATGGCAAGCGGATCTTTGCGATATGAGAAATCTAAGTAAATACAATGACGGATATAATTATATTCTGACGGTTATCGATGTATTTAGCAAGATGGCGTGGGCAAGAGCCCTGAAGCTGAAAACTGCAAGTTCAATAATCGATGCATTTTCGGATATTTTTCAAACATGCGGTCAGGTGCCTCAAAGTATACAGACCGATAAAGGCAAGGAGTTTATTGCGAGAAGTGTCCAGCAATTCTTTAACAAGCATCAAATCAATTACTATACGACAAACAATCCTGACGTTAAGGCGGCTGTAGTCGAAAGGTTTAATAGAACATTGAAAACGAGAATGTGGCGCTACTTTACGTACACGAATTCCTATCGCTATATTCATGTATTGCAAGATTTTGTTTCGGCGTATAACAGTTCACATCACTCGAGTATCAAGATGGCCCCTGAAGCCGTAAATGATGAAAATGTTCTAGAGGTATGGCAGAACCTGTATTCGAAAGGTCTAGGATCGGAACGTGTACCCAAATATAAAAGGGGCCAGCATGTTCGTATAGCTAAAAGCAAGTACCAGTTTGAAAAGGGTTACGAAAGCAACTGGAGCCAAGAAGTCTTTCAGATTTCCCAAGTTATAAACCGCAAACCTCCTGTTTATAGGTTAGTTGATTTGAAGGAGGAAACGGTGGAGGGTACCTTTTATGAGGAGGAGCTCCAAGCGGTTAGCATTGATTCCGACACGGTATTCAAAATCGATCGAATTGTGGAGGAAAAAGGTCGAGGAAGAAACAAACTTTATCTAGTTAAGTGGCGAGGTTACAGTGACAAGTTTAATTCGTTGATATCGGCTGCCGAGTTGAGACATCTGTAAGATGGCTGAAGAAGAGTTTTATTTAACTTTATTGAGTAACAGTTCGATGACTTACTTTCCGAATAACACAACTGCCAGTTTCATTACGCAACTGCCAAAGCGTCTCAGACTCACCGGAGACTGGGTTGTAGGTCTTTCTGAAATCCACTATCCTTGTACGTTTAAGACAGTGACGGAAATGGACAATTTGGTTTATTATAGGATCAATCCAGTGCTGTCAGATGCACCTCCACTAGAAACTGTACTTGAAAAAGCCACAACTTACTTTATTAGAGAACCGAAACAAATTCAATATAAGGAGGGTGAGTGGTTCGTGATACGCTTTGCAGCTGGAAATTATGAATCAGTAGAAGAAATCGTTAGCACGTTAAACAAACATGAATTAATAAGCAAGCTGATAAAACTGAAATATAATAAGACGACGAAACGTGTATCCATCACTTTTGAAGCTGCGCTTACGATTTCGATCCTCGGATTCTCTCAAAGATTGGCTCTGCAGTTAGGCTTTCGACCCTATCAAAATATTAAATCCGAACAGGAGGCTCACCATACAGCCAGCATTTGGACCGGTTTACCTTCCCAGATGTTTGTCTATTGTGATATTGTGGAGCCGCAGATAGTGGGGGACGTTTTGACGCCTCTGATGCGAATCGTAAACATAGTGATCCGCAACTACTACTATGGTAACCATAAGGATGTTGTATTCTCCCCGACACATTACATTCCCGTGATGACCAAAGAGTTTGAGAACATTGAGATAAATATAAGGACGGATACGGGCGCCTTAATGCCATTCGAGCTTGGAACGTTGAGTTTGAAGCTTCACTTTAAGAGAAGAAGATGATGACTTGTCCTTATCAACAATACTATCTAAATCAGGCAGGTAGCGGCATAGGGTCGATTTATAGAGGTGCACCGTATCAAAGGGGACACGGAATAGGAAGCTGGTTGGGCGGAATATTTCGAAGTATTTTACCGCTGTTCAAGTCCGGTGCGAGAGCCGTGGGACGAGAAGCGCTTCGTACGGGTACAAACATTTTGAGTGACGTAATCGAAGATCGGCCAATAAGAGAGTCCTTCCAAGACAGAGTTGAAGAGGCCGGACGAAATTTGAAACGAAAAGCCGACGAAAAAATAGGTACTCTGATGCAGGGATCGGGATATAAAAGACCACACCCGACTTTCGATCATCAGTCTCTTTCGACAACCTCTGTCGCTAAGAAGAAGAAGAAGAAGAAACCAAGAAAAAAGGGTGATATATTTATGTAAAAATGGCTTTTCTTCATGCCCAATCGTGCGAGTGCATTAAATCCGAATTGGATCTATTTGCATTGCCATCGACACAAACCAGTATCGAGGGTGGAGAATGGATTTTTTACAAACCTTTGTCGGCGTTGGGCGATGACTCTCCATTGGAATTTATCGTTCCGGGAAATGGAAACGATTACCTGGACTTGAGTCAAACCATGCTGTACATCACCGCAAGGATAGTCAAGCAAGATGATACGGTATTAGCAGATAACGACATTGTAGCACCTGTCAACAATTGGATGCACGCACTATTTAGTCAGGTGGAAGTCCATTTGAATCAAAAGCTGGTATCTCCGTCAAACAACACCTACGCCTACCGATCGTACATTGAAACCCTACTGAATTATGGGAACGAAGCCAAATCTTCGCATTTATCATGCACATTATGGCACAACGATACGGCCGGCCAGATGAATGCTCTTACAGCAGAAAACGTCGGTTTTACTAAACGGCGTGAGCTGACAACAAAAAGCAACCAAGTGGAAATGTTGGGCCACATACATTCCGATTTATTTAATCAGGAAAAATTCCTTATTAGCGGTGTCGAAATGAAGATGAAGTTCGTTCGTTCGAGAGATTCGTTCAGTTTAATGGCTGCTGCAGGTTCCAATTACAAAGTGAAGATAGTGGATGCCAGCTTGCTTGTTAGAAGAATGAAAATTAATCCGACGATTCTCTTAGCTCACGCCCAAGCTTTAGAAACAACCGCCGCAAAGTATCCTGTAACAAGAGCCGATGTAAAAGTTTTAACGATCCCCACAGGCATACAAAGGAAATCGCTAGATAATATCTTCCTCGGTCAGCTTCCGAAACGTGTTATTATAGGATTTGTTTCAAACAAAGCTTTTAATGGCGATTACGTATCAAATCCCTTCAATTTTCACAACTACAAAATTAATTACGTTTCTTTGTACATCGACGGACAACAGATTCCTTCAAAGCCTCTTCAGCCCGATTTTACAAAAGGCGGACTCTACGTACGAGCATACCATACATTGTTTTCGGGCACAGGGATTCATTTTTTGAACGAGGGCAATAACATAAGTCGTAAAGACTACCCTAACGGATACTGTTTAATGGCGTTCGATTTAACACCAGATCTATCTGCGAATGCAAGCACGCACTGGAACTTGGTACGAAACGGATCTCTGCGACTAGAGGTTGGATTCGAAGAAGCTCTAACTGAAACAGTGAATGCGTTAATCTATGCCGAATTTGATAACGTGATCGAGATCGATAAACATCGAAACGTAGTTGCAGATTTTACGAGTTAAAAAGATTGTTTTTAGCATGCAGCCCCAGTTTCTGTTATACGGTCGAAAAGAATGGTCGCTGCTGCATTTGTGGATTTGCAAGGGTTTCGGGGAGATGACAATAAATTCATTCCTAAAGAGCTGGCCATAGTTACGGATGATGGTAATCTGACGATTTTCTTATTTAAACCACCAACACCCTATTCGACATTATCGGCGCCTGCAAAGAAAACTGTAAATTATCTCGAGACACGTCACCATGGTCTACGCTGGAGTTCAGGATATGTCCCATTTCAAGATTTCGAACAAGAGGCTGCAAAAGCCCTGAAGTCTTACAACAAAATTTATGTGAAAGGTATTGAAAAGTGCGAGGTACTGAGATTTCTTAACAAACCAATCGTGAATCTGGAAGAGAATGGATGTCCATCGCTTAAAAATCTAAAGAAAGAAGCGCAAGCTTATCGCTGCATGCATCATACTATTGAGGAACCTATGTGTGCCTTAGAAAACGTTTTACTACTTCAAGAATGGAAGCAGACAAATTCCAAGGATGAATACGGGTCAAATTCTCAAGTTACTGCATCTGATTCCGGGTCAGAAAAATGTATTTCGCCTTGTATGTGCTTCTAATCAATTGCCGAAACACGCACCAAGACCTTGTGCCATTATTGTAAACACCGATCCGTCATACAGGCCTGGAGTACATTGGACTGCAATCTACATTGATAGGAATGGACGGGGAGAATATTTTGATTCCTTTGGTCGATCACCGACAGGATATCACCTGAGATTTTTGGAAAAGAATTCGACATTCTACCGTTACAATGACAAAGTACTTCAAGATTACCATTCAAACGTTTGCGGACTTTATTGTTTAATGTTTCTGTATTTTAAACTTAGCGATTTAGAATTTTTTGAAAATTTGTTTACTTCATGCCAAATTATGAATGATAATATTATTAACCTGTTATATAAAACATGTTTTAAAGTAATAAAAATAAATGAATTTTAGTAAATGCGCTTTTCTAATGTATACCGTTACCATACGGAAATCCTCCTCCACTGTAGAAGTTTCCAACATCTCCTCCTCCTCTGTGTTTACTTGATCGGGATTTTTTTTTATGCAATAAAAGTAAAACACATATTCAGAAAGCCATCCAGAAAAGCCAAAAAGGCATTCAGCATCCGGGAAAGGCATTAAGAAAAAATATCCAGAAAAGCTAAAAAAGGCATTCAGGAAATTATCCTGGAAAGCCAAAAAGGCATTAAGAAACCAAAAATCAAAAGGACATCCAGAAAAGTCATCCAGCATCCAGAAAAGTCATCCAGCATTCAGAAAAGCCATCCAGCATCCAGAAAAGCCATCCAGCATCCAGAATCATTCCTAAAAATAAATTACTAAGATTACACACAATGTTACGCAACAAGATTAAATTACAGCATCCTAAGCGACTCAGATTACATAAGATTACACACAATCTCACACAAGATTTACAGCATCCATATTAATCATCAGCCTCGTAATCGTCAGCATCCATATTAATCATCAGTCACGTAATCGTCAAGGTCAAAATCACGCCGACCACGTGAGCCTTACAGTGAAGGGAAAAAGGGGCGGGGCTTGTGACGTCAGAAAAAGTGGAGGGGCGAGGTGCCTCACTTCTACTCATATCACATAGCAAATTCACTTATCAATCACGAAGTTGTTATTGAAAATGATCTCATTGCGTATATTCCAAAATTTTTTAATCATAGAAAAGGTGTTGTCAGAATGGTAGATACATATTTCTCTGAAGCATATTTAGTGGAGACTATCGTATCATCAATAGCAGTAACGGAAGTTAAACGGTTAACCAGAAAGGTAGTCGATTCTAATACAAATAAAACGGAATTCATAAAAAGGCAAATGATTGTTGCAACCTTTGCTGGAAACAGAATACCGGATAGCATTAAAATAAATATGGTCAATTTTCACGTTGAACCTTATATTCATCCGGTTATGCAATGCTTAAAATGTCTTCGATATGGGCACATACAATCGCAATGTAAAGGAAAAACTCGTTGTAATAAATGCTCAGAAGAACATTCAACGGATGTAAATTGCGAACAAACAAAAACCTTTTGTGTACATTGTAACAGTAATTTGCACCATTCATTGTCAAAAAAGTGCCCTGAATATAATAAACAATATAACATCAAAAAAATTATGGCATTAGAAAACATCTCTTTTAAGGAAGCTGAATTTAACTATAACAATCCGACATACGCAAAAGTGACAACGAATAATAGATTTGATTTATTAAAAAATGAAGATAATTTTCCCGAGCTTCCTAGCCGCAACAAACCACTTAATCAACTCAATGTGACCAAAACTCCAAAAGATCCCATAACTCCTAATCAACCGCTTTATAAGAAACGTAAACATATCTCACCACCAACTACACCTGAATTTCCCCCACCTACTATACTAGCAGTACCTAAAACAAGAAACGATCGACCGCAACGTCCCTCAATAGTCACTTCATATAATCACTATAGGGAATTAAATTTAGGCAAAGAAAAGATCATTGACCAAATTACATCGTACGTGATAGAGGCAATTAAAAATATGAAACCAGTAAACGATACCAATGTTAAGAGTTACATCGTATCATTATTTGATAGTTTAGTAAGAGATTCAGAAAATTCATTATTATTAGACGATGACCGATTTGCAACAGAAGACGATGACGAACAATCCACTTATTAAATCTAAAATGCACTTATTACAGTGGAATTGTAGGTCAATTACAGCAAATTTGCCCAATTTAATAAACTTCATAAATAATCAAACCTGCGAAATAATTGTTTTATCAGAATTATGGCTCAAACCACAAAAAAGTTTTCACATTCGAGGATACAACTCGGTCCAAAAGCTGCGCCAAGATGGGTATGGTGGCGTAGGTGTTTTTATTTCTCATGGTATTGATTATCATGAAATTCCCATTACCATCAATTTTAACCCCGGCATCGAGATATGTGCTATCCATATAAATCAAATAGCTATTAATGTAGTTTCTATATATAAACCTCCTAGCATTCCCGCTATTAAAGAAGACTGGCTTAAGTTGTTTAAGCAATTTCCCACCAACACAATTTTTTGTGGAGATTTCAATTCCCATCACGGTACTTGGGGTTCCCTTTCAGATGACAGGAACGGCCAATACTTAGTTGAAGTATTAGATGAATTAGATTATGTCATTTTGAATGACGGTTCACAGACAAAGATCGCTCCTACCGGTAGGGGTTCTGCTATAGACCTATCTATCACTTCTGTCCAAGTTGCCGCCTGTCTCCACTGGCAGGTTATATCTGATACCCTAGGATCCGACCATTACCCAATATACATAGGAATTAATATACATACCTCCGCTAATCACATTAATCCTACGACCAAGTGGAACGATCTTCGCGCTGACTGGGTCAGTTTTCATAGGGATATTGAATCACGTTATGCTAAACTTCCCCTGGATATCCCTCAAAGCAACGACGGAAAGGTTAAGTTTTTTTTTGAAACGATTTCGGCTGCTGCTACAAATTCTATGCCAGTGAAAAGACCATTTACGCCAGTTACTCCTCGGCCCTATTGGTGGGACGAAGAGTGTGCGAATATGATTATGACTAGGAAAAATGCTCTAAAAAACTATAAACAGCAATCAAATTTTGAGAATTATCTGGTTTATCAAAATATATCCGCTAAAGTTAAACGTCTCTTCAAGACGAAACAAAGAGCTAGCTTCAAAACTTTTATTAGTAAACTTAATAAGAATACACCCATAAAGGAAATATGGCATGTTATAAAATGTATTGGTAACAAATATCATCATGCTAAAAGAACGCCGATCCCAAAACATTTAATGGAAAAAATACTCGACACCTTAGCCCCGCCTCTTATGGATGGACCACAGTTTAAGCTCAATCTTGCCAAGTTCACTTTTAACACAAGTAATGAGTTAACCAAACCATTTACTTTCGGTGATCTAGAGTTAGCCACAAAAAATACGCGCAACACAGCACCAGGCTTAGATACTATAAAATGCTTTTTAATCTGCCACAAGTAGCAAAGTCTGATTTGCTAAACATCTTAAATAACTGGTGGATAAGACAAGATTACGCCCAACAGCTAAAAGATCTTGTTATCTGTACTCTGCTTAAATCTCAGAAAAATGCTGAGTTACCTTCATCCTATCGCCCGATATCCCTAATGTCTTGTATCACTAAGACATTTGAAAGGATGATCAAACTACGGTTAGAATATTTTATAGAAAGCAAGTCTTTGTTGCCTCGCACTCAATATGGGTTCCGGAAAGGTTATGGATCAGTAGACGCCGTAACGCATTTAGTTTTAGATATTCAAGACTGTTTCTCAAAAAATGCATATATGTTGAGTCTTTTCATAGATTTAAAAGGTGCATATGATGTTGTGGATCTTAACGTTCTATACGGAAAAATGATAGAAATGGGTGTGCAACCTAGAGCATCGGCCGCTATTTTAAATCTATACAAATGCAGGAAAATTTATGTCCGAGACCACAATAATGTGTTACATGGTCCACGTGTTGTTTACAAAGGTTTGCCCCAAGGATCCATCTTAAGTCCTCTCCTTTTTAATATCTATACGGCCGAATTGCACAAGCTATTTGATCAAGATGTAAACATTGTTCAGTACGCGGATGATATATGCATATATGTCACCCATAAGTCTTACGATGTCTGCCTCGATAAGCTTAGGCTCATCATAGATCAACTTAAAAAATGGTTTTACAACCTAGGTTTTAATGTATCACCTGAAAAGTCCGCAATCATGTGTTTTACAAGACACAGGCTTTACTTGGCCGAAAGGCTGGAAATTGGTGGTTACATTTTTAACATCGTCGAACAGTACAAGTATCTAGGTATAATTCTAGATAAAAAACTGCTTTGGACCAAACACATAAAATATATTAAACAAAAATGTGATAAGGGATTGAACCTACTAAAAGTAGTGTGCAAACAAAAGTGGGCTACTGATCTCTTATGTTTTATAGGTCCTATATAAGATCTATATTAGATTATGGGTGTACATTGTATGGATCTGCCTCGAATAGTAATTTAGTAATTTTAGACCGCATACAAACTAAAGCGGTAAAATTTTGTCTAGGTGCAATGACGTCATCTCCTAATCATGCAATCCTTGCCGAAGCACAAGAACCTCCATTGGTTTTCCGCAGACAATACTTATCCGCCAAATATGTAAATAAATACAGATCATGTAACATAAATTTCATCGATAGAATTAGTAAAATTAATATACAAAATCTTATAAACCCGTATTGGGCCAAGAAGAATTCTCCCCCGTTGGCCGATGCTTTGATTGACACCAACAAATATGCTAAATATATTAATCATTATAATAAATTTCCGCTATATGAAATGAACCTTTCATTATTAACGTTAAAACCAACAATAATCTATCCTTTGTATACAAATTTGAAAATTATAAACAACATAATCGTTAAATCTGTGTTGGGATTGCGAGGGAACACAGAGGTGCTTATTTATACAGATGGCTCTAAGATTGAGGGTAACTCGGGTTTTGCCTTTTTCGTGGCTAATCTAAATTATATTGAACGTTACCGTATAGCCGACTTTTGCTCCGTTTACACGGCAGAGTGCCTTGCAATTCAAAAATCGTTAGAATGGTGTGTAGAACATTTAAGCCAAGACGCAGTGATACTTACGGACTCCAAAGCGTTCCTTCAGGCGCTTAGTAGTAACCCAGTGAAGCATTTCAAGAACAATATCCTTTTAACTATAAGGAATTTATTAGTACAACTGTCAAACCGCAATCGTAATATACGGTTTATTTGGGTTAAGGGTCATGCCGGTATCGATGGAAACGAAACTGTTGATAGTGCAGCCAGAGAGGCATGCTTTGTTAAGGAAATAGTAACTACAACTACTACAGAAGACATAAATAATGTTTTTAAAAGACAAATTAGAAGCAAGTGGGAAACTCTGTACAAAACAAATGCTGAAAAGACAAATAGTCACTATTACCAAATCCATAAAGAACTACCTAAGAACATACCACATCTAAACTATCCAGTAAACAGACGTTACAAGACTATAATAACAAGACTGAAAATACAACATGGGACATTTCCGGCGCATTTACATAAAATTCATATACTGCAATCTCCTGTTTGTACTTGCAATAACACCTCAATTGGCGATTTGAACCACATATTTTTCGAATGTCTTAAGTACACGAATGCAAGAGTTATTTTACTGGAAGGACTTAATAGGGCTGGGTTCCCTTTCCCCTTAAATATATCAACACTAATAATGAATACCTATACCAACGAAGAAAGGGTTTTTATGGTGAAAACCTTTCATGGTGACGCTAATTTCAGAAGAGTTCGGCATTTCTTTGCCGTTAATTTTAATACTACAATACAAAAGTGTCATACTTTAAGTTGGTATTTTAAAAGAATAAATCGCACTTTTAGTCTTGCCAGTAGCATTATTTGAATCGAAATAATTTTCTCTTTCTGTTGATGTCATTACCTTGTCTCTAAGTTAAATAGGCGAGCAACAATTGGCAAAAACGTTCAATACCATGTTAAATCGCTATGTTCGACTTTGAGACCGAACTCCCGGTATAACTACTATGTACGAGGCGTATCGAGAATCTAAGAGTACTGAATTGTTGTAGGTGTTAAAAATTTTTATTTAAACAAACAAATTACGTGAAACTTTAGTACATAATATAAGCTATTTTTCGACATAGTCGCCATTCCTCTCTATGCAGGTGGTGTAGCGAGGTATCAATTTTTTGATGCCTTCCTCGAAATAGTTTCCCGCCAACTCCTTCGTCTACTTCTCCACCTCCTCCTTTACCTCCTCGTCGATTGAAAACCTTTTTCCACCCATGTGCAGCTTCAGGGAGGTAAAGAGATAGTAATCTGAAGGTGCTAGATCAGGGGAATGCGCGGGATGGTTCAGGACATCCCATTTAAACGAGGGGAGCAGTTCCTTCGTGGCGTTGGCCGTGTGTGGTCTGGCATTGTCGTGTAGGAGGCAGACTCCTTTTGTCAGCATGCCTCTCCTCTTGTTCTGAATCGCCCTCCGCAATTTTTTTAAGGTCTCACAGTATCTTGCAGAGTTGATGGTCTCCCCTTGAGGCAGATATTCGATTAAAATTATGCCTTGACAGTCCCAAAACACGGATACCATGACTTTCTTAGCTGAAATTGTGGTTTTGAACTTTTTGGCGGAGGGTGAAGAGGTGTGACGCCACTGTTGAGACTGTCTTTTGGTTTCGGGCGTGTGGTGTGCTACCCAAGTTTCATCTCCAGTTACGATGGAGCGGAGATATTCATCTCCATGGAGTTTCCAGCGCCTCAAAAACTCTTGCCCGGCCTCCACTCGATTCAACTTGTGCTGGTCTGTTAGTTGTTTTGGGACCCACCTCGCGGACAGTTTCCGAAATCCGAGTGTTTTTGTGATTGTTTCGTGTAGTAGAGATCTGGAGATTTGCGGAAACATCGCAGAAAGTTCATCCACAGTCAATCTGCGATCGGCACGGAGCGCATTTTCAATTTTTTCCACAATTTCGTCAGTCACAATTGAAGGTCTTCCGCTCCTCTGATCATCATGCACACACGTACGACCGTCTTTAAACTCGCGACACCACTTGTACACATTCGTGGGATTCATAGCTTTATCACCATATGCAGTTTTCACCTCCTTATAAATCTCAAATGGAGGTTTTCCCTTCCAAACGAGATAACGGATGACGCCGCGTATTTCGCACTTGGCGGGAGATTGGATTGACATTATTCACGAAACTTGTTGTCGCGTTGACAGTTCTCAACGTACTGACCTTAGGTTTGGTACTGACCTCGAACCGGTCTCGTTGCAAAGGGGAGGAGTCAGGCTACACTGCCGTGTGGCCAACATGATGAAAATAAAATCCCTCTGACCGTGAGAGCCTCAGTACTCTTAGATTCTGGATACGCCTCGTACTAAAATTTTTACTGGACATTAATCTCGCAAAAGAGGTAAACAATTTACAATATCTATTCAACGTAATTATTCCAGTTCCTTGAAGAATAATATCCTTTTCAATAAGGCTATTGATTTATCATGAATAACTTTAGCATTTAATTTATTTTCTATTAAATTATCTTTCGCAATTTTATGAGTTTGTTGTAATTTTAACTGATCTAAATAATCAACATATGTATATTTAAATTGCGGATTTCTAGTTGTGGATTAAGGTAAATTAGGTTTATTCCCAAAGACTAACTCAAAGGGAGTAAACTTAGTAGAAGAGTGTGGAGTAGTATTATAGGAAAACATAGTCAATGGAATCCACTGATGCCAATCAATTTGCGACGGCGAAATGTAATGTTTAAGATACATCTTACGTTGCAACCGTTTCTCTGGTTACACCAGCCCTAATTCTTTTTATATTTTGCCAGAAACGTTCAGATAGGATGTTTTTATAACGCTGTAGAAAGCCGTATGCAAAATCGCCGCCTGGGTTGTTGTTTTTAAATTTTGAAACAACTCGGCCCGTTCTGTTTAACGATCATTCGTAAATCTGTGGCATATCCCTACTCATTGCAAATAAGTAAATTGTTTGGCTATAATGTTTTTCTTCTTCACAACTTAATACAGTTTGTCCTCCGTTTTAATATCTTTATTTTTTACATGTCTGTACAAAACAGTGTAGGGGAGAGCGTTGTACCTTGGTACCACTTTTCTTAGAACGAAAAAATGTAAACATAATACAAATTGGCTCTTCTGTAATATTGTCACATATTGAAAATCTTAGGAATTAATTATTCATATCAGTAATGAGAAATGTATTATTCATTTCCTCAGAAGTAAGTAGAACGGGACTTTTTATAGATAGATTAAATTATCAATCTTCCGTGCAAATCATCCGGGATCTTGTGGAGACCCAAAGTAGGTTATCTTAGGGTGTTGTCGGAAGTACTGACGTACAGAGTACAGACGAGTATAAGTATGAGATGCCGGGACACAATAGGGGAGAAGCAATTGAAATTGCAATCATTGACTTAACTGTTGTACTAGTGATGGCCAGTGTACCGAAGCCAATGTTAGGGTAAGTACTTATATATTTTATGTTAACATTTTATTGTATTATTGATTTAATCTTGTACATATTATTATGCTTAATATTTCCTGAATATATATCATTATATCCTAAATGTTGTCGTCTGGTGATTAGAACTGATCCTAGTTGAAAGTCACGCACTCTCGCAATGCCAAGCTCAAAAATATATTAACAACCCCCAAATCTAATAATCACAAGCCGCCCAGCGTGACAAATGGTGGAGGCGCCGTTCTTAATTTTTTTTTTTGCCTTGTTACATTTTTCTTTTTTCCCCTATTTTGTTAAAGTAAACCACCAATAAATGGTGGAGGCGCCGTTCTTTTTTTTGCTGTTACATTTTTTATGGTTCATATTTTGTTAGAGTAAACCACCACTAAATGGTGGAAGCACTGTTCTTTATTTTTTATTTATTTTTTTTACAATCGCACCGGACTTTATTTTTAATTACTACCTTAAAGTAAGTGATGGAAATACCGTTCTTAATTTTTATTCTCCTCCAAACTATTCTTTATTATTACCTTCAAGCAATTTGTCTAGTTTCGTTTAATCCAAACAATCCCCTAGATACAATGATTTCTAATGCATGTGCGGTTGTATCACTTCTAACTATTTTTATTTGCTTAAATATAACAATAATTATATTTCTCCTTGTCAAAAACGAAGTCATTTAAATTTTTTATTGTCCTTTATCAAAAAGTTTGCAGTAATTATGCTACATGAGAAATTTTGCCCTTTAAATGTCGACCACTAACAATAATGCAAGTACCCCAGTAAATCAATATAAAACTAGGAGTAAAACTTTCAAACCCCAAAAATCTACAATTCACGCGGAGGACCAAATTTCTTCGAATCCAGACGAAACTGTAATTTTTACGTCTACTAAAAAATTAATTCGAACACCATCATCAACCTCTATTGTTGAGGTCGAGCCGGAATTCAAAGAAAAATTAAATTTTTACGAAACATTGACTTCACCAAATAAAACAGCTGACACATCCAAACCACAAGTGTCGCTAACCCCATT
The DNA here is from genome assembly GCA_036250285.1 of Pyrocoelia pectoralis. NCBI lineage: Eukaryota > Metazoa > Arthropoda > Insecta > Coleoptera > Lampyridae > Pyrocoelia > Pyrocoelia pectoralis. The sequence continues at coordinate 26,794,627 of CM070075.1, forward strand.
GCAAGTTGATTTAGTTGTAAAACCACACAATTATAGTACCACAGAGATAATGGCAAATCAAAACGTAACAATTCAACAAGTTAATGAGGCGGCATCTACACCGATCTTTCCAAAATTTGTAACCCCTGATTTTTTTACACCTGGCGTAAAAAATTGCATTACTTTTTTGCAAGAGTATAATAGATGTGCCAATTCTAATCACTGGGGCGATGGCAATAAAATCGCTCACTTAGGAAATTTTTTAAGAGGTAATGCATATACGTGGTATGTTGATTATTTAAAAAACCCAACCAACGCCTCTAATACTTGGACTGATATATCTAACGATTTCCAAAGACATTTTGGGGGCACAACTGCCACCTTAGCGGCTAAACACCAATTACGCAATCGTAAACAACAAATAGAGGAAACTGTCCTCAAATATTACTACGAATTATTAGAACTCGCAAATCAAGTCAACCCTACAAACCCTATTGCCGAACTTGCGGAATATTTTTTAGAAGGTCTTCAACCAGGGCTCAAAGCCGATTTTATGCTACTTTGCCCTAATCCTGATGAGTTAAATGCGGAAAATTTTAGAGCGGCCGTATTCAAACTTTCCAATATACAAGAAATGCGAATTCGTGACGAGATTCAACAAAGATCTTCATCTTTACAATCATTAGCAACCAAATCGGTAAATACAACTACAAATCGTTTCAATAATTTACAAATTTCTGAACCACCGCCCAGCGGCCGAAGGGATAACCGGCCATACCGTCGCATACCCCCCAGGACTAGAGACGCGAGACCAGTTTGTTTTAACTGTAATCGACCGGGACATTATGCAGCTTCCTGCAATGTTCAAAATAATAGTCAAAATTATCCACGTAGACCTACTAATAGATGGTCCCCCCAAAATTCAAGTAATTACTATCGATTTTATGATAATCGATTCACCGATCGACCAGGTAATCGCGACTTCGTAGTTCCTAACCACCCGAGAGCTCAATCTTATCGAGGTGCAAATATTAACAATTACGGTAGAAATAATTATAGAGAGAGCGGAAACCGCAACACAAATCAGAGGTCAGTAACTTTCGCGAATTCTAGAAATCGTTCCCCAAGTCGCAATTTTGATAATGATCGAACAACCCCCCCGAGAAGAAGTCCAAAAAACTCCCAAAACAGCATCGGCGACGACAACTGAGACGTGTCGGTGCTACACTTGCTCTAAATGACAATCTACTCAATGTATACGGGAATATCGATAATAGAAAACCCATGAAAATATTAATAGACACGGGAAGTTATTATAATGTTATTAGTGCTCATTTAGCAAATTATATTAAGCCTTTAGCTAAGCCACTTATTTTATACGCTTCAGGAATGTACAGATACCTGTTTTAGGAAAAACCACGCTTCACATTAGATTAGGAACTTTTGAAACTAAAATAAACGCATTAGTCATTAAAACATTACCAGTAAATTTATTGTTAGGAGAATCTTTTTTACGGCAGAATAGAGCCTTATTAGATTTTAGTTATTCGTGTTTGATGTTGTTTAATAATTATAAAAGATTTAAAATACCCTTTGTGAAAAATAAGGACGATGATATTAACGATATCTTTGATGAAAAGCTCGCAAATGTGGAAAATGAGAAATATAAAATAACAATTAAACATTATCGCTTTGAATTAGAACCCGCTTTGTTTAACAAAAAATCAGTTACCCTCCTGCGCTACCCCTATGACCATGAAGGTACGCATTACGTTACGTTGTTATTATTGGTACGTCAAAAAGTAAAATTATTTGCGGGCACTACAATTGCATACCTCGTATATGATCCTAGAAGCAATCATATACACTACATGAAGGAAACCGCAACGAGGGAAAACCCTACGCATACCATATCAGCATCATTATCATCGAAAGAACAAGGTCAACTGAACAGTCTTTTGAATGAATTTAAAGACATCTTTGCCGAAGATGCAGCAGCTATGGGATTCACAGATCACGTCACCCACACAATCGACACCGGAGATGAAGTACCTGTAAAGAGCAGGCCATATCGGGTTTCTCAAAGAGAGAGAGAGATCATCCAGGATCAAATAAAAGAGATGTTACAACATGGCATTATAGTACCCTCCCAATCCAATTATAGTTCACCAATCATCCTAGTGAAGAAGAAAGGAGGAGACTTCCGATTTTGTGTCGACTACAGGAAGTTAAACGCCATCACTAAGAAAAATAACTTCCCCTTACCCCTCATTGATGACATCTTCCAATATTTACACAAAGCGAAATATTTTACCTGTTTGGACCTATTCTCCGGATATTGGCAGTGTGCGATGGATCCACAAAGCCAAGAGAAGACAGCTTTTATATCACCCGACGGACTATATGAATTCACTAAAATGCCTTTTGGACTTTGCAACGCACCAGCTACGTTTATGAAGTTAATGGATAATGTCTTCGAAGGATTAAAATGGAAGGAGTTAGTAGTTTATTTAGACGATATTTTAATTTTTTCATCAACATTCTACGAACATTTAGCGAGACTCCGTAATGCCTTCACCCGACTTCGACAAGCCGGATTAACTTTAAAACCATCAAAATGTACCTACGCACAAACAGAGGGAAAATTATTAGGCCACATTGTTTCCGAAACAGGGATTTCCCCAGACCAGAGTAAGCTTAAAGCAATTTCAGATTTTCCAACCCCACATAACGTCAAAACAACCCAAAGCTTTTTAGGACTTGCTAATTATTACCGTAAATTTATTAAAAAATTTTCCCAAATAGCTCGACCCTTATATGAAATTACTAAAAAAGATATAAAATTCGTTTTCGGCCCAAATCAACAGTTAGCTTTTGAAACCCTCAAATCGAAATTAATAAATGCACCCGTATTAGCGTATTTTAACCCCGAGGCACCTAAAGAACTCCATGTCGACGCCTCAGGTATCGGCATTGGAGCGGTTTTATTACAAGAATCAGAAGGAGCCATGCATCCTATAGCATATATCTCGCACAAAGCCGGAACAGCTCATCGAGACGCCGACTGTTTATCCAGAAACCCTGTAGAGGAACCCACCGCAGAAGACGAGGACGTCATAAACATTCCAACATATTTACTCCAATCATCAGATATTATGACATTTCAACGAGATGACCCAAATTTAGCAATGTTGATCAACGCCATCGAACAACCGGAAGAAGCCAGTATAGCGCTACCAAGAAGAGCAAAAAATTATACTATCAAAGACAACGTTCTATATAAGAAGAACACGTCTACAGAAGGAGACCCGAATCTAGTAGTCATTCCCAGCCATCTTAGGGAAGAAATTCTCTATTCACACCACAACGAACCACATGCTGGACATTTAGGCATCACAAAAACACACCACAAAATAAAAAGTCGCTATTATTGGGATACATTATTAAAAGATGTAGAAAAATATGTCAAAGGCTGTCCGGATTGCCCGGCACCTTCACCATTTGTCACGCTGGGCGGCTTGTGATTATTAGATTTGGGGGTTGTTAATATATTTTTGAGCTTGGCATTGCGAGAATGCGTGACTTTCAACTAGGATCAGTTCTAATCACCAGACGACAACATTTAGGATATAATGATATATATTCAGGAAATATTAAGCATAATAATATGTACAAGATTAAATCAATAATACAATAAAATGTTAACATAAAATATATAAGTACTTACCCTAACATTGGCTTCGGTACACTGGCCATCACTAGTACAACAGTTAAGTCAATGATTGCAATTTCAATTGCTTCTCCCCTATTGTGTCCCGGCATCTCATACTTATACTCGTCTGTACTCTGTACGTCAGTACTTCCGACAACACCCTAAGATAACCTACTTTGGGTCTCCACAAGATCCCGGATGATTTGCACGGAAGATTGATAATTTAATCTATCTATAAAAAGTCCCGTTCTACTTACTTCTGAGGAAATGAATAATACATTTCTCATTACTGATATGAATAATTAATTCGTAAGATTTTCAATATGTGACAATATCACATGCACTTCTTGTCTTGTTTTATATCATAAGAAGATAAATTTTGCGATATAAATGTTTAAATAATAGTGAAAGAAGCAAAATACACAGGAATTTCCACACTTTTTTATCAATTTTTCACCTTTCCCCGGACATTTTTTTTCCTGCAAGGTAAATGTTTTTGAAAGAATGTAGTGTTTGTATCACTAACATTATCGCATTTAACCAAAATGCTTTCTAGATCGGCGTAAATTGCAAATGGTACCTTTCCTTTGTAAAAATGGTGACTCTAAATACTTTCCGATGTCGTCGTGTAATCGTACGGAATATTTATTAATTTTGCGGCATTTGCTTGTGTGTTTCTGTAGTAGAGTATTGGAAGAAAAATGGTTTAAACATGTTTACAAAAAAAATTTTATGACCTCGCTTTCAGAGGAGCTGTAATGATAATAATGCCGACATATCTTTAATCCACGCGAAATAGTACAATTTTTCACTCGAGTTATTATTATTGGACGACGACGACGCCGAAAGGACGAAAGGAAATACTTTTCTGTAGCACAACAGCGGGGAGGGGGGCTTTTGAAAGTAACGAGGTGTGAAAATCAGGCGTTGGGAGAGCTATCCATAAACAAAATAACTCTATAAACATTCCACGCATATCAGCGACATATTTTATCCCACCATCAGCGACTTGGTGATAAAATATGTTTTTAGTTCCAAACGATAGATGTCGCCAATTCAATTAATTTTGCCGTTTAATTTATTATAAAACTCCCTTGTTTGTTTTTGTTTATAAACTTCAAACGTGACGTATTATGGTTTAGCTATCAAAGTAATTTTAAGATAAGATAAGATATATATTTATTTCTTTAGACCATTACAGTATAGAAAACGTCAAGAGGGAGAAAAATAAAAATAAATATCACAACTGGGTAAAATATCAGAACGCACAGATACAGTGTCACAGCAAAATACTCGCCTAAACTATAAAAGGAATGCATTAATAATAGTTTTCACTCTTTTTTTAAAAAAATTTATACAAGATATGTTTCTGATGTTTTAAGGCAAGTGATTATAAAGTTTAACAGGCATCACATATGCACTGTTTGCCGTTACCGTCAATTTATGTTGAGGAACATTGTCTTTATGCCTCAGCTTACTTAAATTCGTTTTGAAAGTGCTAAAATTTGTATGTACATCTAAGACGGATCTTAGTACATAAATTGAGATAACCGTAAGGATAATAACGTTCTACATGAAACACTTGACTTCTTAAATAGCATAGTCCTTATAATCTTCTTTTGACACAGTAAGACTTGATTGATTCTACTTGAGTTTCTCCAACATACAATAGCGTAACACAACAGACTGTGTACATGAGCAAAATAATACATTTTTAAAGTTTTAATATTAACGCTTTTCCTTAACTGAAAAATACAAAATTTGTACTTGGCCATAGATTTTAAAACGAAATTGACATGCTCATGAAAGCTTAACCTAGAATCCATGTACAGACCTAAAAATTTTACAACATTTTTAGGTTTTATAGATTCATTCCCTACTCTTTTTACAGCATCACGGTTTTTTAACACTTTGACGGACAATGACCTCTATAAACGTCTGGGCCATTGTCAGTTTGTACGACATTCGTAAAATGATGAGTGTAAGTGTCACATTACAAATACTTTTTTATACTGTTTGTGACATAGACGTCCATGTACGTCTCTGTACCATTAGAAAGAACATATATTTATCGTTACACAAAATATAATTTTAGTTTAGTATGGTTTCTGGTATACCAATTATTTAACTATGCCATACTTTAAAACATGGCGCAGGACATAATGGAGGTTTCTCGAGACATACTTCACACCTATATCTTGTTTCTTTTCTTTTATTATCCCTTGTACACTGTCTGTATTTCAAGAATAAATGTGTTTTCTTACAGTTTTCAGGCTTCTAAAAAATGTTGTTCTAGGTTTGCTGTATTTCGTGCCTTTTTTCCAGCATTGTGCGTTACAAAAACTCCTCCATCAACAACCGATTCTATTTCTAGGAGAGATCGTATTATAGCTTCCCTAAAACTAGCCAATTTAATGTTTTCTCTTTTCTCTTTTAATGCTTTTTTATATAGGATGAAGGAGTTCCAGACCGCTATATCAAGGAGGTGGAATAAAACTTTCTTGTACCACCTGATTGTTTTGCGAGGGCAGCTATAGTACGACATCATTTTATCGCTTTTGTCGATCCCCGACATGTGCCTATTATATCCATCTATCTCGCACGGTTTTTGCTTTTCTACACCATACCTATTTTTAACGGTAATAATATTTGGCTTGTATGCAGTGGTTATTGCATAAACATCTCTCTTATCATGCCACTTGCTGACATATAAGCTAACATTCTTCTTTTTTCGCCATATATGTTCACCTTTTTTGAGGTTTTTTTTTACAACAACTACAGGATTTCCTACTCTGTTAGATCTTAATGTCCCAGTAGAGTGAGTTTTGTATGTTAGCAGTTTTGAGGATAGTGATACACTATTGTAAAAGTTATCCATAAAGACATGGTGGCCCTTGTTGAGGTAGGGTCCCAGTAATCGTAAAACAATTTGTTCAGTTTTGGAATCACCCTTCTTCTTTGCAGTCAATGGATTACGATCACGACCCCGATAAATTTCCAAATTCAAAATATAACCATCGTGGGTAGTAAGTTCATAAAATTTTATCCCATATTTTGACTTCTTATTTTTTATATACTGCTTAAAAATAAGTCTACCTTTAAATAGCAACATCGACTCGTCCAGGGATAATGTTTCACAGAATTACTATTCTTTATGACCAAATTCAATAGACTGCTGACTTTATGAAGCCGATCTTGTGCATCATATACATCTGGAGTGGCATTGAAACATCGAAGTATTTGTTCAAATCGACGTCCACTTAACGAATACAAAAAAGTGGGTGATAATATAAAGGAGAGTAAGAGAACAATTGGGTTAATTCACATAATTTTTTTATACGCTTAATAAATGCAAAGATGTCAGATGTCTTCGATATTGCAAAAATAAGCGGCGTTAGAATAATTTAAACAGCTTTTTTTCAAATTTTAAATCGCGAAGCCTCGAAACTGCACGACAACTCAGCGACAGGTGCCGACTACGGCATGACGTCATATACTGGTGTTTCAGCTAAACTGGTATTTACGAATGATTGTTTGGCGATCATGGAGCCGTCGAAAAGGTGTTACAAGTGGTGTTTTGTGCCTATGTGCACTAATACCACTTTTACAACACCTGAAAAGACATTTTTGACAATGCCTCGAGACGTAAAAATTCGAAAAATGTGGTTCAAAGCAGCTAGAAGAGATTATTCTAAAATAACTTCTTCGGATTTCTACTGCTGCGAGGATCACTTTGATGTAAGATGTAGTTACTTACTAAGCAAACCTAAATGTTTAAGTAATTGACAAAAATAAATATACATGAGACGTGGTAAACGAGTAAAGTAATGCAATATGCAAAATATCTGCGTAGTAAGAGTCTGTCAAGCAAACGAATTTCACATTGTTAGGTTTTATTCAAGCTTTTGCTCCACGAATTTCTGCAGTATTAAATCGATCATCCTTCTTTAAGAACTCGGCCAACATAAAAACATCTACTCGAGGAAGATTATCCGACATAGCTTTCAAATAACCTGCATCCACCATCGTAAGAATCAGTTTCAAAAACGCAACGATAGCCAACTGACAGTGGGCGTTTCCCAGTACGTGACGTCACTATCTGTTTAAAACTGATTTAGCGCGAACGCTCATGTTTGAACACTTCAATTCTTTTTTTCTCGGAAATTGTACGTTTTATTTAACTTTTTTGAACTGCAATAGTTTGCAAACACGATTCAAAAGCAGAATCTTATGTTTATTTTGAAATTTATTTTTATGAACTAACCCAATTGTCTTATAACTGGTATCTTCACCATACCTTGCAGAAGACACAACCCAAGAAATTTATTCATTTCAGCTTCTGTGACGGGGTGAAATTTCCGACATCGACTATATCTAGTTTTGGGACGATTAGTCTCTAAAAGTTTTTTACCGTAATTGTTTGTACTTGTAATTAAAAGGTTCATCACATCATCGTTCCATATTTTTCGAAAAACTTCGATGGGGTTCATATTCTCTAGGTTTTCAATTTTAATGCCGCTTTGATTTACATCAAAATTAAAATTAGGAATTTCGGATTCCACCTCCTCCCAAATGTCTTGATCCTTAAGATTTTCTGTCAAATTTACGTTTTCCTCATCCTGTTCTTCAATGTTACCACCCTCACCCTCATATTCCCTGTTCTCCAATTGACTTCCAGATTCGACCTCTACTTCAAGTGATGAATCGGAATCAGAGGGCACGTAATCTTCATCACCATTAAATTCTCCATCATCATTGTAGGGTTCAGGTTCTGATTCATCTTGAAGTTCATTTACATCATCATCATCACTTTCATTAAACCACCGTAAGAGCTTTTCCCCCTCACGAGCATCCATTATAAAATCTGCAAGTGAAAATATCCCTATAAACGTATTAGTAAACCCTTATTAACAAACAAACAAAATAGTGATCACCTCAAAATATTTGCAAAATGCGTATAACTAGAAACATTTCATATTTATGTTCTTTTTTATTGGGCCCTGTGTTATGTAAATTAATTAAGTGTATTAAAAAATAAAGTAACCTTACCTTATAAATACAATCAGCGAAGTAAAATCAACAAAAACAAAACACAATACACGTTCAATATACGAAACTTAACTACTGACAAGTCACACAGGACACAGAGCAATAGTACATTCCTACCAGACACTTATAGTCGCGTCAACCGTTGCGGAAATGGGGATGATGCTGGGAAAGTGGTGCCAAAGGTCGGATCGGGATGCGGTTTTCTGTATTCTCTTCCAAAACGATTATCACGAAATGTACCTCGGTAGAATTTTCCCTCCCACCGAAAATTGCATCGCTGCAGGCCAAAGTGCAAGCGAAAAATGCATTATCTGGGAGGCCTTTTGGAAGATTTTCAAATTTGATTAATAAGGGTCAGAACTGGCCCGGATCGGGTACTCGGGGGTTTTCGAGGCCGCTGATCACGAATATAATGTTCAAATTGACCTCCGAACACCTGGTGCACCAGAACCTGACCCTAAACGTCATCTCCGGGAGTTTTCCTGACACAATCAAAGAAGGTCAACCAAAAATAATTTCGGGGGGTTTTTTGGCCCGCTGAATCCAAATCTGGCATCGGCGAACACCCCACCGGCACCTGGTGCACCGAAACCTGGGCTTGAACGTCATCTCCGAGAGTTGTACAGATACGACCCCAACAAACTCGCCAAAAACCGTCTCATAATTTGACCCATTTATTAATGTGTAACTCTGGCTTAGGGCCCTCGAAAAAGTTGTTCCAGTGCTGCAGGAACAACGAGAATAATTTCCCCCCCAGATCTCCAAAGCATGCCGAGCGGGCCTTTCACTTTCTCACGAAGCGTATATCGAGCAGCTGCCGGCATCCACAGTCAGGAGAAACACGTGTTCATTTTTGGAGCATTTATGTTGCCACGAGATATATTTAATAATAACAAATAGTTCTGTGAGTAATATTTTTTGTGCATATCAGTGAGGGACATTTTTCGTGCATATCTGTGAATGCTTATTTATTTATCATCTATATCTCAGTCAACGATAACTCGTAGCTGTGCATATCTCTTGATTAGAGAGGTAATTTATCAGTGGAAGTCTCATCATAGAAACATATCCATAATCAGGGTGAGTTCTCCATAACTTTTACAATTTACTGGAAATTTGGTTTAATAAATTGGATATAATTTAACGTTTATAACCTGTAATGATTCCAGAATAAATATTTGGAAACATTCTGAATAGAGAGAAGTGTAAGCTGAAAATATCAAGTATCCTGGAACAAGAGTATTTGACTTCACAATAACATACATATAGCAGCGGAGAGAGAGAGAGAGAGAGAGAGAGAGAGAGAGAGAGAGAGAGAGCGAGAGAGAGAGAGAGAGAGAGAGAGAGAGAGAGAGAGAGAGAGAGAGAGAGAGAGAGAGAGAGAGAGAGAGAGACGAGAGAGAGAGAGAGAGCGAGAGCGAGAGCGAGAGCAGAGAGAGAGAGAGCGAGAGAGAGAAGCAGAGAGAGAGATAGAGCCGCTGCTTGTTCTCCTCACCCACTTAGTGTATGTGTATATAAATTTTTTTGTCAGTACGTACGTTGTGCTGCTTATGCAGGGGGTCAGGACACGGGCGCCCAATGCATTACTGTTCTTTCACAATTTCTCACAAATTTCTTACAATCTTCAAATTTACTATTTTTTGCATTTCTAGGATCATGGATAATGCTGAATCATGCGTTATTTGCGACCACGTGGAAGGTTGGGAGAATCATTCCCCAGACAAATCGATCACCAAAGTGCAGGTCAGAGAGATCGCTAACATGGTCAACTTTTCACGTACAATACGGGAAGATGGTTTGCATAATGTTATTGAACATCTTGATTCCATTTACGTGCACGAAAAGTGTCGTGCCAGATATATTAGGGCTGTGAATCCATTCTCAGAGCCCGAACCCAAGAAATCAAGAGTAGCCAACAATTCAGATGATGTTCAACCTGTTGAGGACCAGGCTCACTTTAATATTTCGAAACGTTGTGTTATATGCGTTGTGTTATATGCACCAAAAACCTTGCACGTTCCGGTCCATACTCAAAATGTGCTACCGAGGGTGCAAAACAAAAGATCATCAACTATCTCGAGACAGAACAGTCAAGTTTGGAATTATCTACGCGGGATGAAATTTTAGACACGGACCCCAATTATTTAAATGAAAAGGATGGGGCTATACAATATCATCGAGCTTGTTATTCCCAACTACGTCCTCCCCGCAATTCTAAAGTGGGTGGCACTTACGAAAAAATTCAAGAGTCTATGAAACAGATATTCGATCACATAGATGCAAATCCAGAGTTGGAGTTCAACACTAATGATTTTCGTAAGCTGTTGCAAGAAAAAGATATGCTCGTACCAACAGAAAAGACTATTTGGCGCCATATAAGAAGTCACTATCAACAAGAATTAGTTTATGAAAGTAAGAAGGGGTCAGGGACATTCTGCTGCTCAAAAAATCAGGCGTTTAATGTTCTGAAGCGAAGCAGTAACCAGCGGAATGATAATGAGAGTACAGATTTTGACCTTCTTGCTAAAGCAGCGAAAATTCTTGTAGAAGACATTCGCGGGTATCAATCGAGTGACGAGTTTTATCCTGCAAGTGATTGCATGTTAGAAAAAGCTAAAGTTATCCCAGATAAACTAAAATTTCTCTTACAACAGGTTTTTCTCAATCACCATGAAAAAAAAATTGAAAATTGTGAGTCCGAAATTATTTCAATTGCTCATGCCATAATGTGTGCGACGTTCCCCTACAAGATATTCTCTCCACTCCAGATCGCTTTCGGGGTGACTTTACATCGGAAGTTCGGTTCGCGAGAGTTAGTGGATATGTGCAACGCCATGAGATTCTGTTGCTCTTATAGTGAAGTTCAGAATTACGAGATGTCAGCTACTATGCAGGGACAACTTGAGGTCGAAGAAAATTCTTTCATTCAATTTGTTCACGATAACGCGGATTGGAACGTAGAGACTTTGGACGGAAAAGGGACATTTCATAGCTTAGGTGGCTGTGAAATTATCACACCTGCATCGTCTTTGGTGCCCAGAAAGCCTCTGCCTCGCCGCACACGCATAAGTCGTCAGGAAATCACTGAAGAAAGTACAATCACAATCATGGATTACCCACACCACCCAATGGATGGGATGAAATTTTTTAAATTCCCCCAGCCGAATCCACGCTTAAGCCTAAAACTTACAGACTCTTCAAAAATTAATTGCTATTGGATGTTTCACAAGTACGTTAACCCCAGTTTCGAAAAAGGTTGGAATGGGTACCTAGAAACCTTGACAAAAAATAACAAACAATACGAAGTGTCACTGATAAATTTCCTGCCTTTCATACATGCTTATCCAAGTGACTACAGTACACTATACACAGCGATAAATAACTCAATCTCTGAAGCCCAGCGGTTGAAGATGGCCACGTGTATCATAACATTCGATCAACCTTTATACTTAAAGGCTCGGGACATAATAGGCGCAGCAAACTTGTCAGACGAAACAGCTGTTTTCGTTCGACTCGGTGGGTTCCACACACTGCTGTCGTTCCTTGGGAGCATTGGCTTCGTTATGAAGGACAGTGGCCTGCCGAAGTTTTATCGTCTGTATATGGAGAAAATACGGTTAAGCAAATTTTCAGCGGGCACCAATATGCTCGCGCGGTCCGGGCACATACCTTGGTTCTATTGGCCTTATCAAAAATCATATTTAAAAGAGCAGAAAATACATCAGATGAGATCAAAAATTGCATTACATTTGTAACGGAGTATTCCTTCATGTCGCCTAAAGACATTGAAGAGCTCCAAAGGGATGAGGATTACCAAACAGTAACAGCAGAGTTTGAAAAAGAACTCGAAAGAATAGAATGACTCAATCCAACATGCAAACTATGGGTTCAATATTGTCGAATGGTATTCATAGTAAAAGATTTCATTCACGCCGAAAAAAGTGGAGATTGGGCACTACATTTAGATACTATTGAATGCATGTTGCCTTTTTTTCATGCAACTGGGCATTTTCCATATGCGAAATCTGCTCAAATTTATTTAGAAGACATGAAAGCTCTCGAGAAGAATATGATTGAGTCCGACTACAAAAAATTTACCATGGAGGGGTACTGGACAGTTCGCAGGAGCAACAAATTTTTTAGTGGGATCTTTACGGACCAAACTATTGAGCAAACACTTATGAGGTTATTAAAGTTTGAAGGAGGCTTATTTCGGAGAGGTGTAACTGAAAGTGTAGCGCATAAATGGATTAAAAGTTTTTTGTTCTCAAAAGATCTTATTGAGGGCATGGAAGAGTTCACCAAATGTGCATCCACAAGAAGTCACCAACACAAAGATTCAACAGATTCCAGGATCCGGACAGATTTGAAATCATTGAAACTGATTGAGAACTTCTTTCAGCAATATGATCCATTCCCTGAATCCATAGACTGCCTCATAAACATAGCTAATGGAATGAGTGCGGGCATCGAGAGCAATTGCCACAATGCTTTTGAAGGTGTGAAGGTTATGCAAGATATTGCGGGAACAAATTTCAAGGATCTTAAATTAACTCGAGCAAAAATCGTCAAAACTATCGCCTCCTGTGAGAGTAAAGTTAAAGTCAACAACAAAGTTATAGAAATTGACCCCGACGTCCTCTTTCACAGAATATGGGCGTTAAGAAAAGGCGATGAAGAAATGATGGAGTACCTTAAGTTCGAGTTGTCTCCATTCCCTCAGGCATACTTTAATAATTTCGGAATGCTGAAGAATACAAAGTCCGAATTGTATTCACAGTTCACGAGAACTTCCGAGAGTATTCGTGATCCTGAAAAGACATTTTTTGTCCTGGACGGAGGATTACTGATTCACAAAGTCAGATGGACAATTGGACAAAAATTCTCAGTGATTATTATTTTTTTTTTTTTTTTTATTAAATTTTTTATTAAATTAAACAAAACAAATTCAATTTAACATGTAAATTAGACCACAGGACATAAGTCCTAAAACAGTCTACATTACTCAATCATTAAAGGAAAAAAAAACAGTTCAGCTATACATGAATAAGGAATAACTTACATAATACTTATAGAGAAATAGTGTATACAACTTAACTCATAAACAAACAAAAAAATGAAAAATAATCACATGGTTGTTAATAAATCACAAATTCTTTTTTTAAAAGAAGTTTGACTATAGGAAAAAATCGATAGTGTAAATCGCAAAGTGCGTAACTCCATTTAGCAAAATTTTACAGGAGAGCTAAACAACTAATTTAATTGACCACAACTAAAATTGATTGGAAGGAAATTTGTTTTTTGACTAGAAAGTGCCAACGCAGGTCAAATAGGAAAGGATATTTTGTCTTGAAGCTTTATTACTATTTTTTAAAGGAGATACGTTTTTGCGCAGTAATATATTGATAATAAATTGGAGTTACGATTTTTTCTGAATACAACTCTTGATGTCTTTTAAATAAATTTAAAACAACTTTATTCATTTTTTTTAAATTTACAACTTATTATAATATTATAATATTGTACCGGGTGGCCAAATAAGCGAGGTAAGCGGCTGTATCTCAGGACCTGATCATCTGACAACAATGGAATTTTTTTTATTATTATAAATGTGGCCATAAAAAAACTCTGGAAATTATTTTCGAGTTCCTAGGATGGCCGCTAGGGGGCGTATTTGGTATAATAGTTCATAAAAGCTTAATTTTCTCGCTTAAAGTCCCAATGAAGTGGGTCTGAAAATATTGTCATGGCAATCTACGATCATTTTTGAATAAAAAACCTTACATCAATTTTTTTGACAGCTGTCAAATAAAGTGGTGGGGGAAGGTTTTACACCGAAAAAGAAAAATGCTTGTAGTGTCAGTTTGGCTTGGCCGATTTTACTGAAACAACTTTTGATTAAAAGAGCATTTTTGGAAGTATTTTTCTATAAAAATAAAACAACAATATATTTTTCCATTGTTCCGCGAGAAGGTGTTGATTTATAACTTACCCTATTTCTTTAAATATCTCTAAAAAGTTAAATGAAATCATATATTTTTTCTTACGATAATAAGTAGAGCACTAAAAACTAAAAAAAATAGTGAAAACCGCAAAACGATATTTAAACATTTTTGTTAATACCTTCGTTATAAATAGAGATATCGTTTTGCGGTTTTCACTATTTTTTTTAGTTTTTAGTGCTCTACTTATTATCGTAAGAAAAAATATATGATTTCATTTAACTTTTTAGAGATATTTAAAGAAATAGGGTAAGTTATAAATCAACACCTTCTCGCAGAACAATGGAAAAATATATTGTTGTTTTATTTTTATAGAAAAATACTTTCAAAAATGCTCTTTTAATCAAAAGTTGTTTCAGTAAAATCGGCCAAGCCAAACTGACACTACAAGCATTTTTCTTTTTCGGTGTAAAACCTTCCCCCACCACTTTATTTGACAGCTGTCAAAAAAATTGAAGTAAGGTTTTTTATTCAAAAATGATCGTAGATTGCCATGACAATATTTTCAGACCCACTTCATTGGGACTTTAAGCGAGAAAATTAAGCTTTTATGAACTATTATACCAAATACGCCCCCTAGCGGCCATCCTAGGAACTCGAAAATAATTTCCAGAGTTTTTTTATGGCCACATTTATAATAATAAAAAAAATTCCATTGTTGTCAGATGATCAGGTCCTGAGATACAGCCGCTTACCTCGCTTATTTGGCCACCCGGTACAAAAGGCTAATTATAAGGTAATTCATCGTAAAATGCATGGTAGTCAGGTTCTAAACTTTTTTTCAGCTTCTGCATTTTTCCTTTTTTATGGGAATTCTGGCTCTGTACAATTGAGGCAAGGTGTCAAAGTTTATACATTTAAGGTTTACAGGCAATCTTGCCGGAAAAGATTTCCATTCCAATTCCGAATGCCTTAATTTAAAAAACATATTTTTGTTGGTGTATTTAATTGCCTTTAAGTCAACTACCTGAGGATCTCCGACTCGTTTGCCAGGTCTTATTGATGAAATAATATTTACATTACCCTCGACGTTCTTAAAGAAATCATGTGATAAATAATATACCTGATAGGGATTTTTCAAACATGCTTTTTTGCACATCAGAACGTAATCGGCAGGTAGATTAATGTTGGACTTTCTAATCCTTCTCTCTATTGCAGCATGCATACTGTCAGCCTCCATCTGGGTATGGCCCTTTTGGAGGTATTTTGCATAATAGTTACGCCTTTGTCAATTGCTAAGTTAAAAAGGGCGTTTGATAGCACAGAATTTCTATTTTGGGCCGCGCAGCCATCGCTATACAAAATATAGTCGATTTTTTTATCATTATTTGGTCTACCTTCAATTTTCTTTGTAAGAAAATGTACTATTACTGATGCAAATTCATTAGCCGTTAGTCTCCCCTCTGTTTCATTCCACAAAAAGCAGTGGCCTTGCATGCGCTTTAGATCATAAATCGTGAAATTGTGTACGATTAGTTTAGTTTTATAATACAAGGAGCTGACGTTCGACTTCGGGCTGAGTAACACAGATTGCAAATCCATAGCAAAAACTTCATTATCGGATTTTTTTGTCGTTTGTCTTTTCTTGGCGTGCTTCATTTTTTAAAATAAGGTGCAAATCGTACTCGTTCTGGGAAATATTTTTGTCTCAAAAGCTACACAAATATCACATCTGTCTTTTTTAGGCAGGTATAGAGATAAATTCTTTTGATCGAAAATTGTTGAAAAGGTGCCTCGAGACATAGGTTGTATATTATTTCCTTTGCAAAAATCTTTGCAATAAACTTTATACAGTTGTGATTTTGAGTGCCACATTGTTCCCAAGTAGAACTTTGAAGTGTTTGCTCTACAATAGTGAGACTCGAGTTTGGGCAAGCTATCGAAAAATTCAACAATTTTTGTAATTCCGGGTCCCTTTGTAGGCTGCATTTGAACTTGATCATTGTTTATTACTTTTTCATGAGCCCATTTTTTTATGGCAATTTCTCCAACGCATAGTGTGTTCAAAAACATACTTTTGCATACTCGTGTTCGATTGTATCCCACTTTTAAATAAAACTCAGTAGATGTTTGTCTTCTAGAAATTTCCTGTTCTCCCCTTCGTCGTTTCGTAGGAGCCACAACTAAAAGTGTGTTCACATAAGTGATTTTCTCACCCCAGGTCATTCTCCAAAAATTTTCGAATATTACTTGCCTATCATTTTCGGTAATAGACAAATAGACAAGCATTTCAATTTAGTGTTGTTTCTACTTAACTTGCAGCTACAACGAGGTTTCAATTTTTTGGGAGACTTTTCTATATTGTAATTCCATGTACCATTTTCTTTCTTCTTTCCTTTATACTTAAGTCCCTTTTCTCTACTCTTGTAGTTTAACTGTTTCTTCCATTTATTTATGTCAGTTTCACTTCTTTTCGATCTAGAACGCTTTTTTAATTCTTCTGGGGTAGTAATTGCATTGTCTTCAGGTATGTTTTCTTCGCGTATCTCATTACTGTCCGAGTCTGCATCTGCATTACTTGTCATTTCTTCCATAATAATATCTTCTTCGGTAATTATGTAATCAAGGTCTTCGTCTATTTCTTTTTCTAGGAAAAGTGTGTTTAGCACGAATGGAGTTTGTTCGTTGGAACCCAATTTTGGTAGTGCACTGCAAGTAGTGGTTTCTTTTGTTACAGCGACCTGTTCATAATCAAAGCTCACGTTGTACGGTTCTCCATGAGAAATTTTGTTAAGAAGCATTTTTTCAGTTTCTCTAGCATAATTCACCAGGTCATCATCAGAACAGTTGTTTGCCTGTTCATTGCCTTCATTCTGCACTATAATATTGTCGACGTTATGTTCTATCGTAGGTGAAGAAGGATCAGGAATAACATCGACTCCATCAGATGGTGTCAACTGATCCATCTCTTCATGCTCATCTTGATTACGATTTTTTTCAGTACTTAACGTTTGCGCTTCTTTTAAAAGGTTCATAATCTTGTGTGCCCTTCTAGCCATTTCTATAAAAGATATTATACAACGTGACTTACGTGTTAAATGAGTTACAACTTTTGAAATAAAAATACCGAAGCCAATTTCTACCAACAACTACCTACCAAATTATGCCAGATAGAAAAAGATAAAATATTAATTTCACTGGCTTGCAAAAAACCACACATTTCTCAAACACTGAAGTCAAAAAATCAAAAATTATATAATACCTATATTTACAGTCAAAAGCAATTTATTATATTATTTATATTGTAAAAATATTCGTATCTCCTTCCAGTTTTATATTTCCTATTTGACGCAAAATGCGTATCTCCTAATGTAAACACATAACAATTTAATCACCTATTCTTAAAATTTTTAACACAAGTATAATACGAAATGATAAATAAAAGACTTACCTTTTACTTTTTTCAATAAACAACCAAAGTTTAAGCAGAAATTAAAGGATTGTGGAGAGAAATTCACGAACACACAGGTAACCTAACTGTCAAACAATGTGATTTGCGGGACATACGTATTTTGCGTGTCAGCAATTTGAAGCGTGGAGATAGGCATTTTTCTTTTTCAGCATGTGTGGCAAAACGGTTAATGCTACGGACTTAGGAATTTTTCAAACTATAGATATGCATTTATTTTACTAGATGGCGCAATAAACAATATTTTAGAATAAATGGAGTTACGCACTTTGCGATTTACACTATCGAAATGTCTTTATGTTCATTTCGAAACAATTCATTGTATAAATTCGCAACACGATTAACCACAAAATATTGGTAAGCTTGAGTATTAGTCCTAACTACGTTAAAAAGAGCATGATTTCTCACTATATTAGATCTAGGAACGGACAAACTAAACAATTCAAGAAGGTGAGGGCAGTCCACCAAGCCATTGAATATTTTATATAAGAACATTAGGCTTGCAACGTCTCTCCTTACTTCCAAGCTAGCAACCCCGGACACTTCTCTAAGGACAGCAGAGGGAGTATCGCGATCACACCATTTTTTTTTAACTTTAAAATAAATAAATCTCAATAAGTGATTTTGAACCACTTCAACTTTTTTTATATCCTTCTTTAAATAAGGCATCCAGACAATAGCGCAATATTCTAATTTACTTCTAACTAAGGCATAATAGAGGGTTAAAATTCCCTCAATGTTCTTAAAGTCGCTAGTGCACCTTTTAATAAACCCTATCATTTTGTATGCTGAAATTACAATGTGATCCAAATGATCGCGAAATGTAAAATTATTATTAAAAATAACACCTAAGTCTTTAAAATTGGTCACTACTTCTAAAATCTCCCCACATAGGGAATATGTGGGCATATCAACAGATTTTTGACGAGTTATCGACATTACTTTACACTTTCTTATATTTAAATAGAGTTTATTGCTGGTGCACCAAAGGGCAAGTCTTTGTAGATCTTTTTGAAGGCACACCACGTCATAAAAAGATTGAATCGTCTTAAATATTTTAACATCGTCAGCATAAATTAAGCACTCAGAATAATTGAAAACAGTAGGAAGGTCGTTTATAAATATTAAAAAAGCAAAACTCCCAATTTCGCTCCTTGTGGAACGCCTGACAAAGGGCAAAAAGGCAAAGAATGAAAATTTAGGAATTTAACAATGCATGTGCGGTTGGATAAGTAAGAACTAAAAAACTTTAGCGTAAGCCCCGACGCCCCGATTAAATAAAGTTTCCTTAAAAGCAAGTCGTGATTGACGACATCAAAAGCCTTGGAAAAGTCTGTGTAAACAACATCTACTCGCCCAGCATTATCAAGTACTTTATTAACATAACTGGAGAAGCAAGTGAGATTTGTTTCAGTAGACCTTCCTTTAAGGAAGCCGTGTTGATATGGACTAATCAGATGTTTAACGCTGCTCATGAGTAATCTATAAATAATGTTTTCAAAGACTTTGGCGGGGCTGTTTAAAATGGACACAGGTCTGTAATTTGACACATCAGATTCAGCTCCCGATTTAAAAACAGGAGTTATTTTAGCTACCTTCCACATACTTGGGAAAACATCAGACTGTATGGATAGGTTAAAAATGTAGCATAAATGGGGGGACAGTTCATTTTTTAACTCTTTAAGTACAAAGTTCGGTATGTTGTCAGGACCACTGCTCTTTTTGTTACATAAGTCATCAAAACCATCCAAAACGTCGAGCTCCGATATCCTGCCAAAGCTGAAGGAACCTCCCACCTCACATCCCGCACTGTCCACCATCAATGAGCTTAGATCATACTTGGCTAATTCCGTACTATGCACTGAACTAAAATATTCGGAAAAAAAATTTGGTATTGCTTTTCCTTGAGCTTTGACACCCCTGTAACACATTTCATCTAATATCTTAGTTTTAGACTTTAACGTCTTTGTAAATGACCAAAAATTACTAACATCCTTACTAACGGATTCCTCAACACTCTTAATATAATCTAAGTAAGCATCTTTAATCAAAATTTTAACTTCTTTTCTAATTTGCTTAAATCTATTCTCAAAACATACCGACAACTTTCTTTTCTTTGCAAGTTTTGTTTTTATTTTTATTAATGCGATAATATCTCTTGAGAACCAAATAGGGTAGGTACTTACTTTCTAACTTAGTACAATTTCTAGGAACACAAGTATCGAAAGCTTTAAACAATAACTTATAAAAATAGTTAACAGCTAAGTCTACATTATTTGTTGAATACAACATATCCCAGTCTAATCTGGCTAAACATTGCTTTAACACATGAAAATTAGTTTTATTGAATTGATAATATGACACAATTGATTGGTTGATAGACGAGGCAACACAAAAATGATTGTTGTTATTATTCAAAGGCAGAGTTGATATTAAAAGTGAAGGATGATGCAAATCTTCCTTCAACAGTGGGCTCGGATTCTTTAGCACATCTACTTTATCAATACTAGATAAAACTAGATCCAAGTCCTTGAGTTATTATTAAGTACTTGATTAAAACTAGAGAGATTATAGAGAGACATTAAATTTATAATATTCAGGAGTTTCCCATTGTTACTCCCTAATGTTCTGCTTTCACTACTCAGCCATCCGATATATTCAGGCACATTAAAGTCACCTAGTAACAAAATATTATTTAACAATTTTGACGGCGACAATATTTTATTGAGAGATTCGTTGAAATCAAAATAAACTGACAACCATTCACATCGAGAGTGCCTACTATAAAATCCCTGTCATCTGTAGATTGGCTACACAATAGTCTGGGACTAAGAGAGATTTTAAGTGCTAAAAGAACTCCTCCTCCCCTACGCCCTCCTTCCACCCGTCTATCAGCCCTCCACACCAGGTATCTGCCATCCACCAGCTCACCGTCACCAATCCCTTCATGAAGCCATGATTCAGTCAGGGCGATAATATCATAGTCATCACACAAAATGGACATATATAAGTCTTTTGTTTTGGTTCGGAGACCACGCACATTCTGGTAATAAACTTTACAACTTAAAATATTATTAATAATCATTTAAATAGCTTGAGGAAAAATTGCTTTAAGATCGTTTAAATTTGTACATACTTTTATTTCCGAAATATCCGTCTCTCTTAGGAAGATTTTTCCAGATTTCACCCACACAAATTTCCACTTAAGATCTCTTCTTAGTTTTTGAGCTTTAGCAAGAAGAATGCGCCTCTCCAAAGTTAACGCTTCATTTATGTAAATAGGACGACTTATCTTCATTCCCATATGGGTAGTATTTAAATCCTTAATCAACTTCTTTTTCTGCATAAACCTAATCTTATCAATTTTCCTCAAAAATTTTACAACTACAACAGGTGGTTGACTAGCGTCACGTTTATTAACTTGGAAATAACTATCAATCATCATCTCATCCAAATGAAAATCAATCGTTGTAGAAAGTTTAGAAAGAGAAGAAAATAAGTTGCCCTTTTCTTCAACCTGCAGACCATGAATCTCGATCGAATTCATGCGTGAATCCTGTTGAGCCGCATCAAGATCCTGTTTTAAAGTAATTACTTGCTTTTGAGGCCAGCATTCTCACACATTAGCTGATCGATTATTTTCTGCTGATTGTCAATTATCTCATTTTGTTTCTTGATTAAACTTGCGTTTTCATTCAATTTAGAATCGATAAAATCAAAAGACTTATTGAGGTCCTTTTCCAAAACCTTTTGGGACTCAATTACCTTAACAATTTCTAATTTTAATTCACTTTTAAACTGATTCAATAAGTCTTTGAACTCATCCATGGCTACGGAATTATTTTCAAAATTAGGTTCTAACCTACTGGACCTTCTATCCTTGAGACACTTTGAACAAATCCAATTACTACTCCTCAGAAAGTCAGCTTCATCACTACTTATGTTAACGCACTTCCAATGAAATAAAAACCGACAATTTGAGCATTCGATTTTATTTTTATCGTGCCTCGAGATAGCCAAACTACAATGCCCGCACTCGATCATTCGTAACGAATAAAAATCAGAAATTCAAAAAACGTACTACGCAAACCAATATTTTGATCAAAATTTTACAATTAATTTTAATCCCCATTGATAAAATGTTAGAAAAGTCAAACAATAATGATAAAATACCGAACAACCTTGCACACAGATAAGAGAGCACGTCTACTATATACCACATTTAGAACTGTACTGTATTATGGAATATTACATGAAGTATATTTTGAACCATTACGGCCGACGCGTGATAGTTATTTTTGATGGTTACCAATCACCCACTACTAAAGAATCTGAAAGAAACCGTCGCGCCAATCGGGGAAGTTCAGCAGACGTGCGTTTTACCGAAAACATGGCGTTACAAATACAACAAGATAAATTTTTACAAAATAAAAATAATAAAAATAACATTATTAAAATGCTCCGGGCCAAACTTACCACATCCGGGATAGTTTCTGAGCAATGTTCAGCGGACGCTGATCGTACGATTGTAACGACAGCTCTGAAAGAATCCATGGACGTTACAAAAAGGTCGTAATAGTCGCAGAAGATATAGACGTTGCCGTAATATTAACCGCACTCTGCCCGGCAGATAATGAAATATTTCTCCAGAAACCTCCGAAGGCCAATAAACCGGAAGCAGTATACTCTTCACGTAGCTTGTCTCATGTGCCACGATTGGCGAATAATATTTTGTTGCTTCATGCAATAACGGGTTGCGATACGGTTTCCGCAACACCGTTTTCAACACCTTCGAAAACTTCCCAGACCTTGAAGCTCATGCCGCGAAGTTCAAGGAACCTGGTTTGTCAAGCGAGGAAATTTTTGAAAATGGGGCGCAGTTGATCCTGGCAATGTATGGTGCCCCACTCTCATTCAGGAAGCCGAATATTCCTGATGAGTACAAGCTAACATGGGAGGAGTTACTCCACACGTACAGGCAGAAAATGTATCTAAAAAGCGCTGTAAAGGGGAGAGTAAATTTAGGGAAAATACTCCCCACACTAGACGCCATCCAGCAGCATCTAAAGAGGGTCTATTTGCAAGTCCAAAATTGGCTACATGGAGACCAGGTGACCATGGACCCATCAGAATGGGGGTGGATGAGAACGAAGGACGACACACTGGTCCCTGTACAAATGACACAAAAACCTGCACCTGATAATATTTTGGAACTAATATTCTGTGGATGCGCAGGAAATTGTGATCGGATGTCATGTAGTTGCAGGAAGCACGGTCTCCATTGTAATCTTGCATGCAAAAATTGTGAAGGCTCTAGCTCTAGCTTTAATCCGCAATTGTATAAATATTGACTTCTTTATTTACTTTATATTAATTTAATCAATAATTCCACAAGATGTAAAGATAAAAATCCCAGCGCGGCAGGGGTCGAGAAGGTTGGTTTGGACGTGAAATTCGGAACCACCGTCCCACGCAACTGCCCTCTTATGATTTTCGGGTGGTTTTTGGCAGTCTTCTCAAGAAAACTCTCGGAGATGACGTTCTAGCCCGGGTTTCGGTGCACCAGGTGCCAGATTTGGATTCAGCGGGCCAAAAAACCCCCCGAAATTATTTTTGGTTGACCTTTGATTGTGTCAGGAAAACTCCCGGAGATGACGTTTAGGGTCAGATTCTGGTGCACCAGGTGTTCGGAGGTCAATTTGAACATTATATTCGTGATCAGCGGCCTCGAAAACCCCCGAGTACCCGATCCGGGCCAGTTCTGACCCTTATTTATCAAATTTGAAAATCTTCCAAAAGGCCTCCCAGATAATGCATTTTTCGCGTGCACTTTGGCCTGCAGCGATGCAATTTTCGGTGGGAGGGAAAATTCTACCGAGGTACATTTCGTGATAATCGTTTTGGAAGAGAATGCAGAAAACCGCATCCCGATCCGACCTTTGGCACCACTTTCCCAGGGGTTCGCAAGGGTTGACGCGACTATTAGTCCGGGATGACCCGATGACAACCGACACTTTTATACATAATATACATAATATTAGTGCGTTTATGTGACACATTAACAGAATTTAACGATAGTTCGACGTTCAGAAACGTTGTGGCTACAGAAAGCGAGTTTGTTTGAGGACACGTCTCAGAACGTCGTAAAATTAAGGTGTCACATCACGCACAATGATACGAAAAAAAATTTCAATTCAGATTATTGACATGTCAACATTATTATTACTTTGTTTTTACATAATTGATCAGCGGTAATAGTAGGCGTTCAACGCCGTCTTCATGTAGTTTCTGGGTAATCCAGTTTTAAAAGTCACGCATGATGTACTTTAATGAGTTGTAGTGCAAAAACTAAGTCCTTTAGCTATAACTTCTTTAATACTGCCTGATAGAAGTTTTTTTGTAACCGACACCCACAGAACGTCCTCCGGTAAAAAAAAAGTTATTCAAAGATAAGACGTAAAATTTTGAAAAAATAAACAAATGAGTTTGGTGAGTTATAAAAACTATTTAACGGATGGTAAAATTTAACAAAGTTAGATTTCTTGAAAGGAAATTTTATGCTCTTTCCAATGCCACTGCATTTGTTTGTCTACCTTTTTTGTTTTTTAGAAATAGGAGCATTAACCCAAATAATACTACCGTCCTTTTAAAAGGACGGTAAACATGGTTCCGTATTAGTTGGTTTATCATTAATACCCAAGATGTCACTTATGGTTTTGCAATGAAAATACGACAGTTATACTTGCACGTGTATAGTAGAAGTGCTTAGCTACAAGTTCGGTGGAATTTTGTCACAAAAATAGCGTGTTTTTATTGTGTCTTATATTAGACTTTGTCATGGATAACTGGAAGTAAGTACCGAGATAGGAGTAATAAGTTTTTTTGACAATATATGTTTTCATTGTTATTACAATTGATTGTACTTATAACTTAATATGTTAGAAAACAAAAATAATTATTCAGCTGTGCTCTGTAACGCGACATATTTTACCGTCCTTTTAAAAGGACGATAGTAATTTGGGTAACTAACTGATCCCAACTAAATTTGTTTTTATTGGATCCAAAAATTAGTTGCAATGATAAGTAAAATGTAGACTATAATAATAATATTAATAGTAATAATAAATAAAACAATAATAACTAAATAAATAAACAAATATAATACATAATGTGACTTCTGAAGGATTTTTTTTATATAACAAAAATTTGATCACTAATTTCAGTCGAAACAAACCTCTCAGCCTGCACGAGCTTTTAGAGATTGTCGAAAATTTGGATATCGAAGCAGAAGATGACAACTCCATAGATGTAGTAATTTTTCCTCCTGAAACTGCAAACGATGTCCAAACTGACGAGGATTCTGGTGACGAGGAGTTAGTGGATTTGAATAATCTTCCTGGAAGCCAATTGAGGGCACCTGTAGAAATTATTGAACCTCTTGATAATGTTGAAAATATTGATGATTCTGAGATGGATCCCGATGAAGATATACCTCTCTCAGTTTTATGTGGTAGATCGACATGTAACTCCAATCACAGAGTGGAAACAACAGAGTGTAAAATGACAGCCAAATCATTTCAATGGAAGAATTGTTCTTCACTCAAGGTGTTCCCCGATTTTGTGGCGCCAGTTGAACCCCAAAATAATAATACTCCTTTGGAGCTCTTCGAACTTTTTTTTGATAATGTTGTTTTCAAAATGTTACATCATTACACCAACAATTACTGTATGCAAAACAACCGAACTGCAGATGTAACTATCGAAGAAATCCAGTGCTTTGTAGGTGTTTTGCTTGTCAGTGGCTATGTTAGAGTGCCAAAACGATACATGTATTGGGAAACAGCTGAAGATTGTCATAATAATTTGATTCAATCTGCAATTTCACGTGACCGGTTTACATACATCATGAAAAATATTCATTGCTGTGACAATCACGTTCTGAATGCAACTGATAAATTTGCAAAAGTTAGACCACTCTTCAACGCATTGACTGAAAGATTTTTACTCTATTCACCTACTGAAGAGAATTTATGCATCGACGAAGCTATGGTCCCGTATTATGGACGTCACCCGACCAAACAATTTATACGTGGGAAACCCATTCGATGGGGTTATAAATTTTGGGTTGGGGCAACAAGACTAGGGTATGTGATATGGTTTGAACCATATCAAGGAGCATTTTCTCAGCAACTCGTTGAATCATATAAAAGCTTTGGGTTAGGACCAGGTGTAGTTTTGCGTTTTGCAGATGTTATACAACAATCAAAACTCGGCATGAATTTTCATCTTTACTTTGACAACTTCTTCACGACACTTTCTTTATTGGATGTTCTCTCCCAGAGGGACATAAAAGCAACAGGTACTGTGAGAGAGAATAGGCTCGGTTCATGTCCTATAAGTCCCTCTAAGATTTTCAAAAAGACAGATAGAGGAAAATTCGAAACCTCTTACGCAAGCTCAGAAACTGGTAATATATTTGTATGCAAGTGGAATGACAATAATGTTGTATCAATAGCTAGTAACGCAAGTTCCTCTGAACCGATTCGTCAAGTTAAACGATACTCCCAAAAAGAAAAAAAGAGCATACTTATCGATCAACCGGACATGATAAAAACCTACAACTCTAATATGGGAGGAGTTGATCGCTCGGACCAGAACATTGGGCTTTATAGAGTATCAATCCGAGGCAAGAAATGGTACTTTCCTATTATATCTCACTGCGTTGATATGGCAATTCAAAATGCCTGGCAAATTCATAGACAACAAGGGGGGAAAATGAATGGACTAAATTTTAGGAGGGCAGTTGCAACAAATATTTTGGAAACACACAAGAGAGCACCTAAAAGAGGGCGTCCTAGATTATCTAATAATGCACATGCTTATTCCAGATATGATAGAATCGATCATCTAATCATAATATATCAAGAGAAACAAACAAAATGTGGCTACTGTCACAAAAAAGTGCAATTTAGATGCCAAAAATGTGATATTGGCCTTCATCCCAAAGAATGTTTTAAGGATTATCATACCGAATAAGATAAATTTTGTAATTTTATATTTGTTATCAAAATACATATTTTAGTCTATAACAAATAAAAATAATAATAATCATCTATACGATATATACATTTGTAACCTAAATTACTAGTGACCTTTTAAAAGGATGTAAGTTTAATTCGATAATTTGGTATCATATATATTTTTTTTTAATAAACAATAGTAAATTCAGTTAATATAAACTACAATAAACAATTTATGTGAATAAATTTTTAAAAAAACAAAAAAATAAATTATTCAGTAATGTCTGGGTTAAAGAGAAAATTACGTAAAAATTAAAAACAATGGAAAAACACGGATAACTCGAAAACTGTTAGAGATAGACCCTACGTATATCATACATTTTTTGTCACATTTAGTCCATATAATATGCAGGTTCAGTCTTGACCGTCGAGTACGGGTCACCCTGTATATCTAAATTTGATATCGATATGTTTACTTCTACTGTTCATGATTCCATTTTTAATCATTTGTATTGTACTTAAGTTATCTATAAACATATCAATATTTACATTTTTGTTTGTCAATTCTTCTAACAGAGTCTTAAGATACATTAGCTCCCTACAACACTCACATGCTGCAATTAGTTCGGCCTCTGCACTTGACAAGGCAACGATGGACTGTTTTTTTGAACGCCATGTAATGGGTCCGCCATTGAGCATAACTATAAAACCGCTCGTACTTTTTCTGTCTTTTATATCACCACCGTAATCCGAATCACTATAAGCCTTAAGATGAAGCTCATCACTTTCGGTGTCACTCATTTTAAAGTTAATACCGTCGCTTTCACTGCCCTTTAAGTATCGCAAAACACGCTTAACCGTTGCGACTGCTTCATTTAGGGTTGCCAACTTTTTTTACAAGAAATAAAGTATATTTAGGTCTGAGAAGAATATTAAACAGTATTTTAGAAAAATGAACAGTATTTCTTTTATTTAATGTTTTAAATACATATTTTTTAGAGCTTCTCGCACAACTTATTAATTTACAGTCTTTTTTAAAAACTTCATACACCTCACCACAATTATAACTAAAATTAAAATAAACGAGGAGCTCATTTTTTATTAAATTAATAGTTGCTCTGTTTCTATCCTCCCGCCATTTTGCATTCATTACTGAAAAAACTCTTTCAGTAAATGCTGAGGTGGCGGGAACAGAAAGTAGATACGAGACAATTTTAGTAATATTTTTAAATTCTTCCGAGGTGTTTACTAATAAATGGTTCCACTTTTGGCCAGTACTCATTTCAAGAAAACCTTTGTCTTCTGATACTTTTTCATAAATTACTTTGAAATTTGTTAATTCTGAATATAAACCATCCATACTAATATTGAGTTTATACAAATTTAGATTATCTATAATTTTCTCAAAATGATCAAATGTGACCACAGACTTTAATGACAAACAGCTAATTAAAGAAAGCCAGTTAGTCTGATTGAAATCGAACCATTTCTTTAAATATAAATTAGCCTTATCAATAAAAAGTATGAAGTTATTAAATTAATTATTTATTTAAATGTTAAATAATTTTTTATAATAATTAGTTGGAGATTAAATGTTATTCGATTTTAAATATATGTAGTTTTTTAAGAAATAGTTCTATTAAAAACTTCTTGGGAAGACTCGGTAATAGTTTTTAATACTTTTTTTGTTTCATGGCCAAAATACTTATCATTTTTTCTTTGAATTAGCTCAGTCTTTAAGCCAGTTATAATGTTATAAACATCTAAAATAGTGACATTATTTCCTTCTAATTTTTTGATTGTTTTATTGAAAACAATTAATATTTGACTAGCATAAAGAAGGTAACAATGAACTACATTATTTTCAATTTCTCTATCCAACATTAATAAATTTTGTATAACCATTGGACAGTCAACATCCATACTAACAAAGTAGTTACAAATTGGTGTCCAATTAAGTAAAATTGTATCTATTGCTGGTAAAAGAGATAGCCAACGAGTTCTTATGTGTCGTTTTATTTCATGAAACTCTCCTTCAGCAAGTGCTACAAATGTTTTTAATTCTTCTCTTCTGCATGCAGAAACAGAAAAATGGCTATAGATTTTTAATATAATGTTCTCAATGTCATAATTTAAACAACTCATAGCATGTTTTACTGAATTGTGCACAATATGGGCACGACAATTTTCTTTTATTAAGTCTGACACAACCTCTAATATATTTGTGTATAATGAATGATTATGTCCAAAATTTACATTTGTATTGTCAGCACTAAGACCAGATAATTGGCTGAAAGAAAGTTGATAAGACTCTAAGGAGTTTTTGATGGCTGAAAACATCCCATTGGCTGATTCATTTGCATTTTCATAAAAATCAAGTAACTTTTGTTGAATTCCATTCTCAGGGGTAAAATATTGAACTACCAGAGGAAACAATTTTATATTTTTTTTTATTGGAGGCATCAGTTTGTAGGCAATAAAATACATTGTCTTTATTTAACTGGTCAATAACAGACTGCAAGGAGTATGGGCCAAGAACTTCGGTTACTAATACCTCCATTTTTGTCCTACCCAATCGTATGTTAGTGGCTGTTTTGGAATCAACATAGATAAGATAATCTTATTTAATTTGACATTACAGTCCTGGATATTGTACGATAAATTATGCTTCACAGTATGGTATGTCGTCGCTAACTCGGGCGCTGTTAACGTGTTGTCTTCATTAGAAGGGCCTGATGTAGAAGCAGAAGTTTTAGGAAAAAACTTTTGTAACAATCCACTAGATTTTCTCATTTTCCGTTTTTGCTTTGTGTTTTTTGCTGACCATGTGCTGTTTAACCTAACAACATGGAAACAAAACATATATTTTATGCAAAGTAGTTACCTAATTACAGCACGTACGGAGAAAGATTGTCCCAAGGTCGGATGCGCACTCGTATAATTGTAAATTTTCCAAGCTTGGCAATCATGTGATACCAGTGGTGTCGCCGCTAAATTCCGTTTAATTAGTAACATCTGGCTTGAATATTAAAAAAAAAAAGATTTTTGTCTTAAATGAGTATATGTGATTTAATTTTACATATACACGTATTTTTTCTTACTTGTTACTAAAATATAAATTTAAAAACACTTCGAGTTTTATTTCCTCATAAAAATCGACGCCACTGTTAAACGTGGAAAAAGCAGTTTAGATGCCGATCGCTTCCGAATACACGAAGTTCACCTGCGCACCCGAAGCAATCTTTCTCCGTACGTACTGTATCTAATAATGTATGCATATCAGAAAAGAGACAAGAGGAGACCAACCAAGACGCTAATGCCGGCACTTCACTCTCGACCGAGAGAATGCGAGGCGCCTCGAGCGCGAGAGTGTGGAAGGCACGCTTGTGTTGGTTCGCTGTGTCTCCCTTCGTCTCGCCGACGCTCCGTGTTGTGTCGGTTTTTTGAGCCGAGTCAAAGGACACGAGGCGTAGCGAGGCGGCAGAACAAGCGATCCCACTACATTCTCGCGTTACCTTGCTGAGTATTTGTGTTTAGGTTATAACCCTATAAGTACGTGTTTCGTCAAAAACTAAGTGAAGTGATTGAAAGATGACTCATGAGTGGACAAATGAGATTACCCTCAATTTCATAGAATTATATCATGGTGAGCCTGTTCTATGGGAGCCAATACATGCTTACCACAAGGATAAAAAGCATCTCAACGATGCATGGCTGCGTTTAAGTGAAGCTTTGGAAATACCTGTCGCCGACTTAAAGAAGAAGAAGGAGTCATTAATGGCTACCTTTAGAAGCCACTTACGCAAAAAGAAAGCATCAATTAAATCTGGAGCAAGTGTGAATGACATTTACAAACCAATATGGTTCGCTTATGAAACTATGGAAGCTTTTCTTGGTCCCATTTATGAGTGCAATACAAAATGTGGTAAGTTCAATAATACACATAAATAAGGTTTATTTCTTTATTTTCCCCAAAAATAAGTATCTTAAACAATATTAGCACAAAAATGTGGTAAGTTCAATAATACACATAAATAAGGTTATAAACTCTTTATTTTCCCCAAAAATAAGTATCTTAAACAATATTAGCACAAAAATGTGAAGTGAACTCCTCTCTAATCTGAATTGCATTTAAAGCCGATCTGCGTGGTACTTGTTGTAAGGGCCTAATAGCACAATTTTCATCTATATCTTGTCTCCAAGATCCAGGTTGAATTAAATTGCCATGGTCATCACAAATGACCATTGTACCCGGAGGGTTGTAAATTTGTTCAGAAGTTACACTTTTTCGGAGATAATTGTGCAATAACACGCATGTCATAGTTATTACTGTTGCTTTATCTGGTTCTAGTAGAATCGGTTTTCTAAAGAGTCTGAATTTTGAAGCCAATGTTCCAAAAACATTTTCTATAACCACACGGGATGCTGACAATCTTTGGTTAAATATGCGTTTCGGTGAATCAGTCTCATGGTTTCCTGGATAAGGTTTCATAACGTTAGTGGTAAGAGCAAATGCACCATCGCTTAAGAAGACATATAGAATATTTGTGTTTAAGCCAGGCAGGGGACATGATGTTGGTAAATTTAGGTTGTTGGAGCAAATTTTTTCCCATATGCTGTTTCGAAACACGCCACCATCGCTTATTCTGCCCTGTACAGGGAGCACGCCCTTCTTACGATCGGAATTTTGCGTTCGTTTACGAAAGTCGGGAGCACGCATCTTGCGAATACGCAAGAAAATAGCATACGTCTCACCCTTCTTTCCTCTCTTACCACCCACAAACAAAATTTACTTTCCGCAAGCTTTGTAGCTGTCGTTTTCAGATGGCATCTCTTTCTATTGCATTCAATTTGTGACTGTGTCTTTTTTTTAACTACGGACTGTAACGATTATTACCGAATTTAAAAATTTTAAAATGCAACCGTTTTTTTTACTTTCACTGCAAAAGCAAAACTTGCAATTGCTGTACGTCTACGTGTGCCTTGCGGAACAAACATAAAAATTAAAAATTGTGCAATAGGTACTCCATTTCGTGTAGAAGGTAAGCATTAATATTCGCCAATTTTTGGTATTTTCAAACTACACAA
The DNA here is from genome assembly GCA_036250285.1 of Pyrocoelia pectoralis. Classification (NCBI taxonomy): domain Eukaryota; kingdom Metazoa; phylum Arthropoda; class Insecta; order Coleoptera; family Lampyridae; genus Pyrocoelia; species Pyrocoelia pectoralis. The sequence goes on from CM070075.1 coordinate 26,826,886, forward strand.
AAAGAAACATTTTTCTTTATTATCATATTAATATTACCATAGGCTATGTATTTATTAATTAGACTATGATATTACAGTACATACCTATGATGACTGCAAGATTCAATGGTTCACATAAAAAGGTCATTGCTGACTTTTGTGAAGCACATCCGTCCATTATTACGAACAAGTTTGTGGGGCCTAATGGACGTGATGATGCAAGAACGGCTTGGGATAATTTGACAGTCAGACTGAATTCGCTCGGGTTTGGTATGAAAACTGTGGCACAGTGGAAGAAGGTAGTGGCTGACTTGAAATGTAAGCTTAAAGCAAAAGCTGCCCTTCAGCATAAGAATAGAGTGGCCACAGGAGGAGGTCCATTGCCAGATGAGTTGGTCGATGAGGCTTTCGACGAGAGTGATCATAAACTCTTGGCCATAATGGGCCCCACATGCTATAAAGGGGATGACAACGAAGAGCTTGGATTGTCTAGGCCAAAGGTATATATTAAATTTGACCATTGGTGAACATTAACCATATTCAAATGTTTCAGATTTCAAGTCAAGTTGACCTTCCTAAGGCCCACAACCCTGGTGAATCCAGCTGTAAAATTATGCTATTAAAGTCACCAACGCCGGAACGATGTGGAGCCAGCTTGCCTGAATATAATTTTCATTACACCAAACCCGACCTAACCCCCGTTCATAATCCACTTATTTACCCGACTCTTACAAAACCTTCAACATCCAGACTGAGCAATACCCAACAAACCTCTCAATTAATTCTTCCTCAAGTGCACCACGCCTCGTCCCAAATTTTAGAATCACCATCGTCACCACTAACTGCATTCCCCGATACTCAGCTCCAAGTTCATAATCCGATTATTTATCAGAATCTAGCAATACCTTTAACATCCACACTGAGCGATACCCAACAAACCTCCTCTCAATTCATTCCCCCGTTACACATCACTAACCTTAAGCAGAAACCCAATTCCTTAAAGTTCCTTCACCCCCATTACAAACGGTCCTCAACCCAACAAACTTCCTCAAGTAAATCACGCCTCATCCCAAATTTTAGAAGCACCATTGCCACCACTTACTGCAATCCCCGATAACCTGCCCCAAATGCCAACAATTCATAATGATCCTTCAACTACACATCAACCTACCCTCACTTCTACAAATTCCTTCTCAAAAAACCCCAAAAAAAGAAAACTAGACAATTATATTCAGGAAAGCAACGAGACTTTAATAGCTATTTTACAGCAAATGAATATAAACTTTGAAGGCATCAATGAATCTTTGGCCAGTATTAAACGTGACATAAACATCTTTGTACATAAATAAAATAGGTATACATATGTGTAAATATGATTTAGATTAGGAAAATAGTTTGTAATGTATACAGGGTGTCCCAACGGAGCGTGGGCGGCCGATAACTCTGTTAATATTAAATTTATCAAGGTGCAATTATGCTGTAATGTAGAGGACAGTAAACTTCATCACCCTAAAATAGTTTTTCGTATACAGGGTGTTTATTTTACAAATGCCATACCAAAGCTGCATTTTTTTAAATGGAAACCCTCATTTTTTTTACATATTTGGAAAGCTCGCCAAGAATACTATCATGTTGCATTAAAATGTTACTACCTATCTTCAACTGTTTCCATGTTATTTCACATTTTATCAAAAAAACATGTCAAATTCAACCAGCTCGTAAAAATTAACCGAAACTGATAACAGGATACAGTTTGCGCCAAAAATTAGGAAATATGGTCTAGTTTATAGGCGCCCTTCGCATATTTTGTTTTTTGAATAAACATTACATTTTTTTTTAGCAAACGCCAAATGCATTTTTTCTCCAAAATTTTAAATGGAACACCCCCTATACTATTACACCATTCGAAAGCTCTTGAAATTTTCTTTCCGACTCATTCATTTGTTTTTTTCTTATGTCGACAAATTTTGCAAGAAAAAAATAAGATTCGGTGCGTATCCCATTTTGTCAAGTTAATGTTATTTAATTTAAGACACCCTTGGTGTTTGTTGATGTTGCTAGGCAACGGACAGTTTGTTTTTCGAAGTAGGTGTCAATTCAGTGTTCATACAGTGAAAAAGAAAATGAATCTACATCAACGAGAATTAGTCGACATGATTTACACTTTGGGACAAGCCGATCGAAATGCCCTTTTGGCCTCGCGATTATATGGGCAACAACATGTTGACATAAGAACGCCCAGGCCAGAAACATTTGAGCGGCTTCGAATGCGGTTCGAAGCGTCAGGTTCTGTGCAATATCCTAAGCGAGTAATTAATGCAAATGAGGACAGAGTGTTCGAAGTTTTACTAAGTGTACAAGAGAATCCACACATCAGTACTCGTCAAATTGAACGTCAGAGAGACATACCTAAATCAATAGTCAATCGAATATTAAAGACGAACCGATATCACCCGTATCATATGGAATTGCACCAAATGTTGGAACAACGAGACGTCATTCACCGCTCCACGTTTTGTAGAGTGCTACTCGGTCGCTGCAATGAACGTGAAGATTTTGCATTTCACATTTTGTTCTCGGACGAAGCGACATTTAAGAACAATGGCCTTGTCAATCGACACAACATGCATTATTATTCGGTTAACAATCCTCATTGGGTAAGGCATGTAGATCATCAACATCAGTGGTCCATAAACGTCTGGGGCGGCATTCTCGGAAATCAGATAGTAGGGCCACATTTTTTTGATGGAGTACTGACTGGTAGAAGATTCCGAGATTTCCTAGAAAACAATCTTCCTGCACTTCTCGAGGATGTCAACCTAGAGGTTCGACGGCAAATGTGGATGCAGTTGGATGGAGCTCCTGCACACTTTCACCGCACAGTGCGTCAGTTTATGGATAATTGGCTACCAGATCGTTGGATTGGTCGGGGAGCGCCAATTGCATGGCCTCCTAGGTCTCCAGATTTAACTCCATGCGATTATTTTTTATGGGGTTACATCAAGGACATCGTGTATCAAACAGCTCCTACAACACCTGCCGACATGAGGGATCGCATAACGGATGCTTTCCGAAGAATTACCTCGGAGATGCTTCAGCACGTCAGGCAAGCTTTTCTTCGTCGGTTTAGAGCACAACGGGATGGTTTTTGAACATTTATTGTAATTTACTTGTTTGTTTAATTTTGTTTGTTATTATGTTCTATTAGTTATTTACTTGTTTGTTGAATTTTATGTGTTTATTATGTTGTATTAGTTCTTCCTTAACATAAGACTGACTGTTGATTTAGGCACATTATTTTGTCATTTACCTTGACGACTGCTGATGTGTGCATGCTCTTGTACACTTAATAAAGCTTCCAACTCGCTATTCTCATGTACATTAATTATTCGTTCGGGTATTGCATAAAACCTAAGTGTCAAAACGCATTCGTAGCCGCCCAAAAGATTTTGTCTGAACGCTCTTCTGTCAACATGTCCATGTAATCGGGAGTCCAAAAGCTTATTTCGATCCACTATTCCCAATGCGTAAATCACATCGAGCTATTCTCGTTGCACATGATTTACTTTAAAAAACAAACTGTCCGTTGCCTAGCAACATCAACAAACACCAAGGGTGTCTTAAATTAAATAACATTAACTTGACAAAATGGGATACGCACCGAATCTTATTTTTTTCTTGCAAAATTTGTCGACATAAGAAAAAAACAAATGAATGAGTCGGAAAGAAAATTTCAAGAGCTTTCGAATGGTGTAATAGTATAGGGGGTGTTCCATTTAAAATTTTGGAGAAAAAATGCATTTGGCGTTTGTTAAAAAAAAATGTAATGTTTATTCAAAAAACAAAATATGCGAAGGGCGCCTATAAACTAGACCATATTTCCTAATTTTTGGCGCAAACTGTATCCTGTTATCAGTTTCGGTTAATTTTTACGAGCTGGTTGAATTTGACATGTTTTTTTGATAAAATGTGAAATAACATGGAAACAGTTGAAGATAGGTAGTAACATTTTAATGCAACATGATAGTATTCTTGGCGAGCTTTCCAAATATGTAAAAAAAAATGAGGGTTTTCATTTAAAAAAATGCAGCTTTGGTATGGCATTTGTAAAATAAACACCCTGTATACGAAAAACTATTTTAGGGTGATGAAGTTTACTGTCCTCTACATTACAGCATAATTGCACCTTGATAAAAACAGAGTTATCGGCCGCCCACGCTCCGTTGGGACACCCTGTATATAAAGTACTTAGAATTTAGATTATAATGTATTATACATAAACATCTTTGTACATAAATAAAATAGGTATACATATGTGTAAATATGATTTAGATTAGGAAAATAGTTTGTAATGTATATACCGGGTGTCAACGAATCTATTAGACAAGCCATAACTTCTAGAATAATAGGTATATTAAAATGAGATTTCGTATAGGTGAATGGCATGTAAAGAGGAAAATTTTCGCATATTTTTCACCGTCTGGTTACTTCCGGTTTCGCCGGAAATGGCTCCGGTTTTGAATTTTTAAATGGAACACCCTGTATATTGTTACATTTTTGGATTTCTGAGACAATTCTGAATCAGAATATGAATTTTAAAAATTTTTTTACGCCTACTTCATTTTTTTAGAGTCATTTTTAATATTGCATCTAGGTGGCCATGATTGGACGTAAACTAATCTGAGGATCTCAGGTGATGTCAGAAAATTACAATCGCACAATTTCAGTGACTAGTATGATAGATAGGCATAAGACAAGTTGGAAAAATTACATTTTCGTGTCTAACTATTATTTTTCAAATGGCGACCGTTTTTAGACAAGCACTTTCCGAAAAGAGGATTTTTTGACAAATCTAACGATACTAATTTATTTGCGAATGGATTAAAAATAAGAACATAAATAACTAAATAAGGAAAATATTGGATAATAATTTATTTACTTTTGTCAAGTGTGCCTTAAGAAACTTTTACTGTGATAAAGTAAGTGTTTTGTTCTCCAAAGAAGACTTGATAAAAATAACTACGTACAAAATATTATGCATCACGGCTATCCATGGCACATGGCACACTTGACAAAAGTAAATAAATTATTATCCAGTATTTTCCTCATTTATGTTCTTATTTTTAATCCAATCGCAAATAAATTAGTATCGTTAGATTCGTCAAAAAATCCTCTTTTCGGAAAGCGCTTGTCTAAAAACGGTCGCCATTTGAAAAATAATAGTTAGACACGAAAATGTAATTTTTCCAACTTGTCTTATGCCTATCTATTATACTAGTCACTGAAATTGTGCGATTGTAATTTTCTGACATCACCTGAGATCCTCAGATTAGTTTACGTCCAATCATGGCCACCTAGATGCAATATTAAAAATGACTCTAAAAAAATGAAGTAGGCGTAAAAAAATTTTTAAAATTCATGTTCTGATTCAGAATTGTCTCAGAAATCCAAAAATGTAACAATATACAGGGTGTTCCATTTAAAAATTCAAAACCGGAGCCATTTCCGGCGAAACCGGAAGTGACCAGACGGTGAAAAATATGCGAAAATTTTCCTCTTTACATGCCATTCACCTATATCAAATCTCATTTTAATATACCTATTATTCTAGAAGTTATGGCTTGTCTAACAGATTCGTTGACACCCGGTATAAAGTACTTAGAATTTAGATTATAATGTATTATACAGGGTGTCACAGAATAACTGTTCCTAATTTTCAGAAATGAAAGAGGGCACTTAAATAAACATTTTTTATTAATAAACTAGTGTCCGGAAATTTCTCGTTGTCAAGATAAAATGAAATAAAATTGAATCGTAGCAACCTTTGTAAATAAACAGTAGTTATCTTCGTACTTGTCATTTCACGTGCGTCACAAATTATTTCTTACTAGATAAGTGTGTTTAATTATCATTTTATGTGTCACAAATTAGTCTTTATTAGATAAATTAGTGTGAAAATGCATAATTTTACAAATAGTGAATTAGCAGACATGCATATGGCCTACGGAGCAGCTTACGGTAATGCTAACGAAGCAAGGCGAATTTATTCGGTGCAGCATCCTCAGCGACACATTCCCTGTCATACATCATTTTCAAGATTGGATCAGCGTATTCGAGATACTGGTGAATGCAAAGTAAAGAAAAATGATTCGGGGGCCAATCGTACTATACGAAATATTAACTTTGAGGACCACGTTTTGCAACAATTTGAAAATAACCCGAAAACAAGCACGCGTGCCATTGCCAATGCGATGCATACAAGCCACACATCTGTATGGAGGGTATTACAGGAATTCCACAAGCATCCGTTTCACATTCAAAAAGTGCAATCGTTAATTCCAGCTGATTATCCCTACCGAGTTCAATTTGCCGAATGGTACTTGAATAAAATTAACGACGAACCAATATTTCCTAGGAGTGTATTATGGACAGACGAGGCATGTTTTACAAGAGATGGCTATTTTAATACACACAATAGTCACATTTGGAGTGAAGAAAATCCTCACGCCATTCAGAGGTTACATCATCAGTGGAAGTTTTCTGTTAATATTTGGGCTGGAATTGTTGACAATTTTGTAGTGGGACCATATTTACTGCCTGCACGGTTAGATGGTCATGTGTATAGGATTTTTCTGGAACATACTCTACCAGAATTGCTTGAAGATGTCCCACTTAATATTCGAAGAAATATTGTTTTCCAGCATGATGGTGCACCAGCACATTTTAGATTAAATTGCCGAAATTATCTAAATGCGCAATTTCCAAATAGATGGATCGGAAGAGGAGGGCCGATTTCTTGGCCTGCACGTTCACCAGATATGACTCCACTTGATTTTTGTATTTGGGGTCATATTAAATCACTAGTTTATGCGACACCTGTTAATACAGAAGAAGAGTTAGTGGCTCGAATTATTCTGGCGTTTGATGATATTCGTGAACGTCCGCAGTTATTTCAAAGAATTCGGCAGTCGATTACACATCGTTATAACTTGTGTATCGAAAATGGTGGTCGTAACTTCGAACAATTTTTATAAAGTTTGATGCATTATTATTTCTAACACAATGTTTCTTAACTTAGTTGCTTCTATTTAGTAAGTAACTACTCTTTCCTAATGTAATTGTTTTTTACGATTTATAGTTTATCTTGACAACGAGAAATTTCCGGACACTAGCCAAAAAGTCGCTCAATTATATTTCGAGCTGTAGAGTGCCTCGTATTGTATCTTTGTTGTGGTGAACCTGGTTCAACATTTAAAAAAGGTGTCATTAGCCATGGCTGCTGTGGATAGCCAGAATCCCCAAGAAGCCATGAATTTGCATCCCCTTCATTGTACCGCCTTTGCATTTCCTGTTGGATAGCAGATTGACCCCAAATAAATGAATCGTGGGCAGCTCCACCAAAATTGCAATTCACATTGGTTATGACTTTATGAGTAAGCTGCTATTACAAATCTAAAATAATATACCTACATTATAACCTTGAATTTCAAATTATAGATAATAATTCACCATTTGTATATTTTTGGAGTGATATCCTTTACGGTTGACATAATTGTGCTCATCCTCTGTAGGAGCTAATATCGCTACATGTGTGCAATCAATTGCACCTATTACACCAGGGAAATTGAATTTTGTCATAAAACCTTCCTTTGACTGCAATATTTCCTCTTCGGTCTGAGGGAATTTTATGTGTGCGACTGACAAGCGGTTAATAATGAGATCCACCACCTCCTTGATACATTTTGCAACCGTCGTCTGCCCCATTGCTTTTTGACGACTTTGTCCAATCACCCTTTGATATGAACCAGTTGCTAAAAACCACAATGCTGCGAAGATTCGTAGTACAGGTGGGATGGCATTAGGATGACCAGAATATGGCATAAACGGTACCAACTCTTGCATTACATAATGCACCATGTCCTTCGTTAACCGATAAAGGCCAACAAACTCGCCGTCTGGTAAAGCAAAAGGATCACTTTCTGACCTTAACAATCTTCTTTGTATGTTTTGGGTCCGTATTTGATCTTGTCGCTCCCATTACCCTCGTGCAAAACTTCACGTACAAGTAAATAATAATTAATGGGCAACATCTAAACAAAAACATACTACATTATTTACTTATGTCAATATCAAATGGCATTAAACTGTACCTTTCACGAAGTTATCCAGATTATTATATAAAATACTTCAATAATTTTCACAAATCGCAGGTTAGATTAGAATTTACAAAATTTTAACAGCTGTTATAATGATAACTGAAATACCAACATGTGTACCAACATTACCAACACAATTTTCCGAACGATCCCGAAACGCAAATACGAAAATGGCGTGCTTGCGATATTACAATCCGCAAATTTTATTTACGAACTTTCGTAAAAAGGTGGTGTGCTCCCGCTACTGACTTCCAACGTCAGCAAAAATAAAACGATAATAGCTATCGACTAAAGCTAGAAGAACAATGCTAAAGGATTTTTTGTAGTTGTAGTATTCAGAGCCGCTGTTAACAGGGCATTGTAAAACTACATGTTTTCCGTCGATGGCACCGACGGCATGTGGGAATTTCTTTCTGAATCCATTTTCTATTTGTAACCACTCCTCCGCAGTTGACGGGATCTGCAATGATATAATTATGTGATTAATAAATGAATGTACAAAAACAAAATAGATGACAGGAAATGAGAGTTCTACTTTTAAAACTCACATTCTTCACCTTGTTGGAACATTGAGTTATTGTCATATAACTTAAAAACATTTTTGCTATATATAAGTAAAAGCAAAGAGTATCATACTCTTTGGTAAAAGGACCAACTAAATGTATAATTGTAAATGAATTATTGTTATTTTTAGATTGAACTTGCACAAGATGGCCCAGAAGTTAATCAGGAAAATAACCCAGCAAATAAAGAAGATGGGATTACACAAGAGATCACTGGGGAGGCAACAATAACCCCTATCGCAAACGCCCCTACTCCAACAGCTCGTAGTCAAACAGTCTCAACAGCTTCGCAGGAAACTGTTCGTCGTCGCGGAAATCCACCTGAGCTTCTTGAGGCGGGAAAGCAAATGAAGGAAGCATTTACTAGGTTGAACGATGTTATTGGCAAAAGAATCACAGAAGAGGACGAGTGCAAAAATACTGGCAAAAAAATTAAGAAAACTACCAGAAAATGAAAGAGAACTTTTCATGTATGATATCGACGGGATGTTTGTCAATAGGTTACGTCGCCGTAATCCTCCACCAGCTGCTTCAACGTCATATTCTTCCTCATATATTTCACCTATGCTCTCACCGGATTTTCATTCGCCCCCTCCTACACCATTTCCAAATGCTTCACCTCCACCTGCACTTATGAACATCTCTACTCAGTCTGCATATCAAAATTCGCCACAGTTCTCCAATACTCCTAAGACTACTTCACATATAACTGTTTTATCTGATGTAACACTTCAAGGGACTCAAGGCATTGTAAACCAACCTTTTAATAAGGCCACCCAAAATGAATAGTACTCTATATGGCAATTGCCTAAATGTACCACTATTGCTTTATTAAAAATTATTTAGGTTTATAAAAATATTTATTTTACCTTTACTTCATCCTTCAGGGCTTCATTAAGAGCTGCGCAAACTTCAGGTACAATTTTTGATATTATTTGACTTGAAACTTTGAATAAGAAGTGAAGACTCTTGTAACTGTCGCCAGTAGCCAAAAACCTTAAAGTTATAGCAAGGCGCACTTTAGTTGGTATCGCTTTCCTTTTTATTAATAAATAAAATTTAAAAGTCGTTATTTGAATTATGAGCTCTCATTCAAATTGTTATATTGACGTACTTAGTTATTTGAGATAAGGTGATCATATTATTAAATGACCTACAGAACGGTGTGATTTATAAAGTAATTCAAGAATGGATTCTGTTAAGTGATTAGGTGAATTTTCATGTCTTTAGCTATAACTGCTAAGTGGTTAGCACTTTCTACCTGACTACGGGCACCCGCCGTTTCCTGTTTAGGTATTAGTTTTCTATCTTTAAGAATTTTAGTATATAACGAGAGTCTGTTACGAGTGGTACGAGAATAAACAACTAAATTACAGTCCACTGAAATAAATTATTATTAACATCATTTTCCAAGTCCACAACCCAACATATTTTTGGTCAGCTTCGAACCGGATCATCATTAAGCAGCACAAACAGCATCAATCGAATTCGCATAGCACATCATTAACTCCGGAACAGCAGAAACCACAACGAAGAAGAAAATCAATTGAAGTCGGTGAGCAATCATTTTTATCCATTCCCTTAATATATGCCCTTACTTGCACGATCAAAGTATCAGAATTCAAATCACGCATGTATTTACACTTATTTTAATCAAAGCGACAAAATTTCAAAATGGCAGAACCGTTAAAAAATTTGATAACTAGACGCGGGGTATGTAAACGCCAATTAACCAATTTCGCAACCTTTTTAAATTCGATAGAAAGGGAACCGAACAAATCAAAACAATTAATATCCCGTCTGGATCAAATCAAAAACGTGTTTAACGAATTCCAATCGATTCAAACATCAATTGAAATAACTTCCAAGGAAGACGAAGAGCAAACAGTGGAACGCGACGATTATGAAAACAAATATCATGATCTCGTAGCCACGGCCGATGAATTATTAGCGACAACAAGGGGTCAACAAAATCAATCACAAAATTTAGGCGCACATAATGAGGTTAAATCGCTAATAAAGTTACCACAAATTCATCTTCCAACCTTCTCGGGTAGTTATGACGAATTCATGCCCTTCCACGATATTTTCAATTCGTTAATTCATAATAATAGCTCATTAAGTGACGTGCAAAAATTTCATTATTTAACGGCTTCCTTAAAGGGTGATGCAGCCAACGTATTAAGCGCACTTGAAATATCAAACGCAAATTACTCGACCGCTTGGGCTCTACTCAAAGAACGTTTCGAAAACAAAAAGCTTATTATTCAAAATCATATCAAACAAATATTCGAACTTCCGTCATTATCAAAGGAGTCTTGTAGAGACCTAAGAGGACTGCTAGACAATTTTTTAAAACACTTTCGCGCATTACGTAATACTGGTCAACCGGTAGAATCTTGGAGTTCTTTAATCATCTATTTGTTAACAAGTAAATTAGATTACTCTACTAAAAAGGAATGGGAGATTAGCTCCAAAGATAAACAAGAACCCACCACAGACGATTTTCTGAAATTTTTACAAGACCGCTGTCAAATACTAGAGGCCATTCATAAAACTAGTTTCAGTAATCCACGAACAAAGATGCCGCAAACGACAAATAACACATCTCATAAATCATTAAATCACATCGCAACCCAGGGTAGCTTATGCATTATGTGTAAAGACGAACATCAAATTTACAGTTGCCCAAGGTTCTTAGAATTGTCCACCGAAAATAGGGCTAATGAACTAAAAAAAATAAAGGCATGCTTAAACTGCCTACGTATTGGCCATTTTGTGTCAGAATGCCGATCCAATACGTGCCGCAAATGTAAACGACGTCACAATACGTTATTACACAATGACAATCAATCACATCAAAACACACACACAGCTACCAACGAAAATCAAATTACGTCGCATATATCACAAGTAGAAACTCAAAATCAAACTCAAACTAGCCAAGAAAACACCACCATCACATACACTAGCACAAATCAGTCATTCATTTTATTATCAACCGCAATAATAAATATTCTCGACATACACGGTGTTCCTCATAAATGCAGAGCGTTAATAGACAGTGGAAGTATGTCCAACTTCATTACAAAACCATTTTTCCAAAAATTGCAATTAGACAGTGAATCGGTGAATATGAATGTAGCCGGAATAAGTAGTTTGTTATCCAACATTTCATCGAAAACAAGCGCAACAATCAGTTCGCTTGTTACGAATTTCAAGGTACAACTACCATTTCTAATTATTTCAAAATTAACAGACGACTTACCGCAATTCACATTCACAACATCAAATTTAAATATACCAACAAACATTACACTTGCGGATGAAAATTTTAATATCGCGGCACCGGTAGACATACTTTTAGGCGCAGGAATATTTCTGGAGCTTCTTTGCAAAGGGCAAATTAGACTAGGGCGCAGCAAACCAATTTTACAAGAGACACAATTAGGCTGGATTTTATCCGGTAATTTAGGAACAAAATCTATCGCAAATCATTGCTTTCTCGCGACTCACATTGACATACAAACACAGCTGGAAAAGTTTTGGTCAATTGAGGAATGTCCAAACAAACGTATCATGTCGAACGAGGATCAACAATGCGAACGACATTTCCAAACAAATTACGAACGGGATCCCATAAATGGGAGATTTGTCGTTAAATTGCCCATTCGCGAAAATATAAATTTATTAGGTAGCACTCGAGACATAGCAATTAAAAGATTTATTTCAAACGAGATCAAATGGTCGAAAAATCATGAATTGCGCGATCAGTATAAAAATTTTATGCAGGAATATTTACAATTAGGTCATATGACTGAAATCAAAGGTAATGACATATCGCATCTAGATTCATCATATTATTTACCACATCACAGCGTGCAAAAAGCGACCAGTCTCACAACAAAAACCAGAGTTGTTTTTGACGGTTCATGTAGGTCAACGACAGGATTATCTTTAAACGATGTTCTGTTAATAGGACCTAATGTACAGGAAGACCTTTTTTCAATTGTTACCCGTTCTCGCAAACATCAAATCATAATCCTTGCCGACATCGCCAGAATGTTCCGACAGGTATTAGTTCATCCCTCACAACGTGGGCTTCAAAGAATCGTTTGGCGCAAAGAATGTAACGAAACTTTAAGCCACTTTGAACTAAACACGATCACGTACGGAACAGCGCCGGCAAGCTTCTTAGCTACACGTTGTTTGAAACAGTTAGGGTTAGATTTTAAGAGCACTCATCCAAAGGCAAGTAAAGTAATATTAAGAGATTTTTATGTTGACAACTTAATGACAGGCACTCATAACATTGAGTCGGCAAAGAATTTAATTAGGGATTTACAACACATTTTAAACAGCGCTGGCTTTGAACTGCGGCAATGGATGTCAAATCAACCGCAAATATTAAACGAGTTAACACAAAACAGGAATTTAGAACATCTTATTATTACTGAAACAAGCAAGGGAAATGCATTAGGTATAACTTGGGATGCAAACAATGACAAATTTCTGTATTACACAAACGTAATTACAAGTACAAAAACAACAAACTTGACAAAGAGGGAAATGTTATCGATCATAGCAAAACTTTTCGACCCATTAGGTTTAGTAGGGCCAGTAATAATCACGGCAAAAATTTTTCTACAACAATTATGGAAACATAAAATAAATTGGGACGACTCAGTACCATTTGAAATCAATACCAAGTTCACAGAATTTATATCAAATTTATCATATTTAAATGAAATTGCGGTTCCGAGAAAAATATTGATCGAACAACCTTATTTAATTGAAATTCATGGTTTTTGTGATGCCAGCACCGTAGGTTATGGGGCTTGTGTATATCTCAAATCAGAAAACAATAACGGAGACGTGTTGTCACGATTAATATGCGCTAAATCAAGGGTGGCACCAATTAAATTAACTACCGTACCTAGACTAGAGCTCTGTAGTGCAGTTCTACTAGCTAAATTAGTAGATCAGGTCCTCACAGCCTTAGATCTCAATATTAATAAGTGCATCTACTGGTCGGACTCGACAATTGTCTTAGCTTGGTTACGAATTGATCCATCTAAATTAAAACCATTTGTTGGCCATCGAATAGCAGAAATTCAACAACTTAGTAAGGGAACATGGAATCACATCGATTCAAACGAAAATCCCGCAGACCTGATTTCTCGTGGAATTAGTCCTTTTGAATTAAAAAATTCTCATCTATGGTGGGAGGGGCCACGGTTATTAACACAAGAAATCCGTTACCCAATTAGCAATGATCACATATCTTCACAAGACCTTTTAGAATTTGAAAGGGAACAAAAAACAATCACATTAACAACACAAATTTCAACAGGAGAAATATTTAGCAGATACTCAAATTTAACAAAGCTTATAAGAATCGTAGCATATATCTATAGATTTGTAAATAATTGTAAAGGGATAACTCCAAAACTCATTAACGTATTAACGACCTTAGAATTAGAACAAAGCGAGACAATACTATTAAAATTAGCCCAAAGTCAGATATTCACCCAAGAATTGAAATCATTACGGAACGGTCAACAAGTACACCATCAAAGTAAATTAAGCGGTTTTAATCCTTTTATTGATAAGCACGGACTAATCAGAGTAGGGGGACGTTTACAGAGGTCAGAATTACCATATTCGCAGATTCATCAAATAATGCTCCCCGCAAAACACCCTCTCACAGATTTAATTATAAGAAACGAACATCATCGTAACCTCCATGCCGGGGCGCAAACGGTATTAGCTAGCTTGAGGCAAAATTATTGGATAATAAACGGGCGTCAATCGGTGCGTAAAATCTTACGTGGGTGCATCACATGTTTTAAGGCAAAGCCAAGCGTACTGTCACAACAAATGGGGCCGCTACCTCATGATAGGGTTACACAAAATCGCATATTTTCTGCCGTCGGGGTGGATTTTGCCGGACCCTTTGACATCAAAGATGGAAGGACAAGAAATCGGAAACTTATTAAGTCGTACATTTGTTTATTTATCTGCATGTCCACAAACGTGGAATTGGTTGGCGATCTAACAGCATTAGGGTTTTTAAATGCGCTAAAGAGATTCATTTCTCGACGAGGATTCTGTACCACCATATTTTCAGACAATGCAACTAACTTTGTTGGCGCAAATAATTTATTAAAAGATCTTCATTCCAATCAAAAATTGCAAAATTATATATGTGATAACAAAATTGATTGGAAGTTCATACCCGCACGGTCGCCGCACATGGGCGGTCTCTGGGAGGCTTCTGTTAAGAATATGAAATATTACATTAAACGATTAACTAATGGGCCATGGGACGCATGGGACGCATCGTCGCGTTACACCCGGGCAGTGACAATATAGTGCGCGCAGTTAGCATTAAAACACGAAAAGGTGAAACAAAACGTGCGATACACAAAGTGTGTTTATTACCTAATTAGGCTTTTAGACAAACATTTTATGATTTGTGTATGTTAAAATTAGTTATTAATATTGTAATCGTAATCTTTAAAATCAATTTCTTTTTGAAATCACAGTATTTCAAGGGAGGCGGCATGTTAAGTGATTAGGTGAATTTTCATGTCTTTAGCTATAACTGTTAAGTGGTTAGCACTTTCTACCTGACTACGGGCACCCGCCGTTTCCTGTTTAGGTATTAGTTTTCTATCTTTAAGAATTTTAGTATATAACGAGAGTCTGTTACGAGTGGTACGAGAATAAACAACTAAATTACAGTCCACTGAAATAAATTATTATTAACATCATTTTCCAAGTCCACAACCCAACAGATTCAAAATTCTTATTCGTTTTCTGGAAAATGTGTAAAAACTTATTTTCTTTGTTTATAGGTAAAATTAAAAATTAAAATTTTTTTTTGATACGATTAATAATGAGAAATGAAATACAATCGCAAGCGTTTTTCCAACATTAACATTAATTTGATTATTTCTGTAAAATAGCTACATTGATGCGAAGACTATCGCCTTAAGTATTTTGATGCTGAAAACAGTATTCTGTATACTTTAATTTATTGTGTTCAACAGTAAAAAGTATAATGTAGTGAAAAACAGTATAATACTGTTTTTAACAGTATAGTTGGCAACCCTAGCTTCATTGGTTGGTTCATTAACACTTCGGCTGCAGTAATTTATAGTGGACTCTATTGGTCCGGTCCGGTTTTATTACTTAAAAAAAAACACAAACAGTTAAAAAAACACAAACAGTTTAAAAAAAACACAAACAGAATTCTAGAATTTTTTCTTTTTTCTCCAATAACTTCCCGATAGGGAAAATTTCCTTCATATTCAGCTACACCACTGGCTCCTTGAGGTAACATTGGTGTTCCAACAGGGTTTGAATTTTCCATATTGAAACGTGTCAGAACTTTCCGTGCATAATTTAATTGACTTAGTGTTAGGTGGCCGTTTCTTTTTTCAATTTCAATACTGAGAAATGAATTTGGAATTTCCACACTTGATAGTCTTCAGCTGTTTTGAGTTTCTCAATAGTGTTTAACTTGTCCATTTTATTAGCCGCCATATTTTCTTTCTTTTGCAATTTTTATGCGTAGTACCTATATTATTAAGAAACCTTCACGTGTTACTTCCACTTTATTTTATTTTATGCCTAGTTATCTGGGCCCATAACCTGTTGTTTTATATGTTATTGTTATTTTATAATAAGTACACTACGCTGAAAAACAAGAATCTATTTTATTTTACAAGTAACTTTTTGGCGTGTAGAAATTTCACAAAAACGCAGATACAGTCAGTATCAAAATGGATCCTGTGCAAATTAGTTGTGTTGCAGCATTGTGCTTACTGCTGAAAAAACGAAAACGTAGACATCGTCGTTGGTGGGTACATCCACTCATCAGTAGTAGACTCCAAACAGGACATTTTCGGACCACCGAAAACATTATACCATATCAGACCAGGTTTCATACAATTCATTCCCAATTTCGTTCCACAATTTAGCTTTCTTATCTTTGTTAGCATAATCTTTTAACGATTGGTCATAAAGTGATGGTCTTTTTTCAACCTCTGTGATAAATTTTTCCGTTTCAAACATACCTATTGCTTCAAAAACGAGAAATATTATTGGAATTTTTTTAAATAACAAGCGAGTACTACTGTCTGATGCTCGAGTTGAGATGATTGTGAACGGGTCTTTACTTAACCGACGTGTATCCGTCGGCATAGTAAGCAATGCATTTCATTGACGGCGTTTTTGACACGACGCGGATAACACGCAAACAGCGGCGTGCGGCCAGCGGCCAGCGGATACGAACGTGTTCAACGCTCGTGTATTTGTTGCAATTACATTATATGCGTTTCGGCGGAGAAAACGCACCGTTTTGCACGCTCATCTATTATAGCCTTTAGAGCCAAACTACACGGGCGGATTTTCCGCGACGTGTTTATCGCGACGAGATTTCCGCTGAATTTGTAGGTATCAAAACAGCAAGTGTTTTCTCCGTTGAGTACATTCACGCAAAACAATGGAACTGCTTTTTGCTAATTACAAAATGGATCCCAATGTGTTAGGTTGTGCTGATGTTGTATGTGCAAATTTATATTTAAAGAAGAGGAGAAAAAAAAGGCGTTGGTGGGTTCATCCAATATTAAGCGACAGACTATCCAGAGGATATTTCCACACACATTTTTCTCGTCATAGAACATATCCAGAAAAATTCTACTCTTATTACCGGATGTCTGTAACGAGTTTTGACGAACTTTATAACCTCTTGCTCGACGGTTTGCAGAAAAAGGATACCAACATGAGGCTTGAAAGATTGGTAATTACACTACGGTAAGTAAATTATTTATTTATTATAATTTGATTACATCTGATACAAATCAAATTGTGACGAGTCTGTCATTTGTGATTCCAATGATACATCCGATGCTGGTGTATGTGGCTGGCTCGGAGATGGAGGCAAAAGTATATAAGATGTGGAAGTATTTTGCATCGAACGTTGCACCGAATTATTAGAATGCAGAAACCGGTAGTAACGAACATCTTCCATTAAACGCATCCTGCAGTCAAACATGTTGTCTTCTGACATCGCATCTAACTGTGGCAGAAGTGACATTAAAAATGCATTATTGCCGAACGTGTCTGTTTGTTTTTGCTCCCTTTGAAGCGCCAAACTGTCGGATAACACCTGGGTCATTTGACGAATTTCGGTTGCATCCTAATACACGTTTCTTGCATTTCTTGGCCTTTTTCTTGTTCCCCCAGTTTCAGCGGTAGGTGTTATACGAGAAGATGAAGATGCTGTTAGTGGCGCTTCCTCTGGAGTAGTCATCTGTATAGCATCATTTCCTTCTACTGCGTCTGCATCGTTGGTAATCGCATCATCGATTAGATTAGAAGCAGTGACTCTTGCTGCTAAAGATGGCAACAGGAAAAGAAGTTGGTCGAAATACACATATTTTTTCTTTTTCTTTGGTGCAGATTGGCCACTGTGTGCAGTTTTCATCGCTCTGACTTCTTTTCGGAACTGGTCCCGTAATGACTTCCAACGTGTCTGAAGCTCCCTTCCTTAAAAGAATTAAGAATTAGTTTTTTTTTTCAATAAAACTAGATGCTGTTTTAATTAATTTGTGTTTTGTTTTGTTCCAGATATCTTGCCACGGGTGCAGACTTTGCAGCTCTGGAATATGTTTTCCAAGTTTCGAAAAGTACAATCAGATTAATTGTTCGGCAAACTTGTGTGGAAATATGGAATAAACTTCAACCGTTCGAAATGCCAGAGCCCTCTGCGGAATTGTGGACGAAAATAGCAGAAGAATTTTACAAAAAAAGTAATTTCCCTAATTGCTTGGGAGCTATTGATGGGAAACACATTAGACTTGTTTGTCCTCCCAACACAGGCACGCAATATTTCAACTACAAGAAATATTTCTCGATAGTTTTATTGGCGGTAAGCGATGCAGATTATTGCTTTACCGCAATTGATGTGGGAGCTTACGGTAGAGAAGCAGATAGTAATATTTTCAAATCTTCTGTTTTTGGGCGGAGGTTAGCACAAAAGCATCTTGATCTACCAGGAAACAAACCACTTCCGAACACCTTAGAACCTTCACTCCCTCATGTTTTTGTAGCGGATGAAGCATTCGGTTTAGATGAAAATGTAATGAGACCGTACGCGCGAAATAATCTGAGAATTCAGGAGAGAGTATTTAATTATCGGTTGACTCGGGCTCGCAGATACGTTGAATGCACTTTTGGCATACTCGCCAACAAATGGAGGGTATTTCATACAAATATACTGGTTTCCGAAGATTTTGCTACTGACATAACAAAGGCTGCTTGTTTGTTACACAATTTTACACGAAGAAGAGATGGAGATGATCTAAACGATGGATCGAGTTGCCTGATGGAAAATATTCCAGCCATTGGTACAGGGGGGCCCTCTGGAGGGATTGCAATTAGGGAGAAATTTAAGAAATATTTTGTAAGCCAAGAAGGCCAATTTTCGTTTCAGTATGACAAAGTATGATTGTTTTGAGCATACATATATATTGTTTGAATAATGTAGAATCTGAATACAGTATTATATACCTACCTAATTTATTTCTCTCCTCGACCGGTAACTCGTTCCAGTTTCCATACATAAGCGTGGCCACTTCTTCCCACATTTTCGCTTTAATATCCCTATTGCTATATTCCTTCATTTTCACATTGTATATTGCAGGCCGCTTTTCTATTTCACATATAAACTTCTCCGTGTCGAACATTTTAACCGTGACTGTACCTCCGTCGACTCGTCTATTTTACTCCGTACTAAACAATGTATTTCGTTTCCTGCGTGTTGTGGCGGTGACGATATCAACGCACCTTGGAGCGTTAAACTCGCTCACGCTGACGGAATTTAAAATTACGCGACGTATATTCCGCTCGTCTAGTTTCACTCGTTTGTAGGCACGGTTTCGATTTCAACGTGCAATCCGTCGCGATAAACACGTCGCGGAAAATCCGCCCGTGTAGTTTGGCTCTTAGTGAAGGATTTAATCGACTTCATACAAATTCTATTCCAAGTCTTACTTTGCCAGTAAACTCTGACGAAGAGCAATCTTCACATTTGCAAACGGAATTTAGTACGTATTTTGTATTATTTTATTTGGTTTTTTAAAAGTCGTACATTCTGCTATTGTATAATTTGTATTATTCTGGATATGCCATATACTGCTAGAATAGGGTTACCAGATGTACTCTTAAGCGTACCTACAGGTACTCTTATTGATGATAAAATTTTGTGTACTCACACTTTTTTGTAATTCCCTGTACATGTACTCTTTGATGATAGTAAAAATCAAGTTAAAAAGTTTTTATATTTTTTTTAGATTCAGTGGCACTAAAATATAAATACATACGTATATTTTTGATTCAGCGGAGATTGACGAGTCAATCTTTACTAGCGGAGGAAATCTCATGCACGTGTCATCAAAATCGGATTTAGATCAACATTAATTGTCGTCATTAAAACATAAGCAACGAATCCAGTCAGCTCACTCATCAAAAACAATTACCTCGTTTTTTGTAACACAGCATACACAAACAGAAGAACAAATTTTAGCTGCAGAAGCTACCCTCGCATTTCATACCGTAAAACATCATTACAGTTATAAAAGTCTTGCGATTGTTCCAATTCCATGCATAAACATTTATTTAATGATTCGGAAATAGCCTCAAAAGTATCTTTGACGTGCACAAAGGCGGCGGCCGTAGTTAACAATATCTTGGCGCCCCACACATTGAAAACTATGTTAGAAAAATTCAACAAAATCGGGTTTATCGGTGTATGCGCTGATGGGAGTAATCATGGCGCTGTTGAAGTGTTCCCCGTTATAATACAATATTTTGACCATAAGATTGTAATTTCACATACCTTAATAGAATTAAAGTCAGTAAAAAATGAAACTTCGGAAACTATATGTGAATTATTAAATAATTCTTTGAAGATACAAATTGTCGGATAAATGTATTGCATTCACTGGTGACAACTGCAACACTAACTTTGGTAGCGTAAACCGAAGAGGAACAAATAATGTTTTTCATCATTTACAACTTAAGTTTAAATAAAAATCTAATTGGGGTTGGTTGTCCAGCACATACTTTACATAATTGTGTGCAACACGCAGTAGATGGTCTACCAGTAGATATCGAATCGGTTGTAATAAAAATCTACAATTATTTTTCGATTTATACAGTTCGTACAGAAAATTTGAAAGAATTTTGAGAATTTACGGCTACAGAATACAAAAAGCTCTTATCATATTCAAAACCACGTTGGTTATAACTTTTTTCGGCAATACATATGTTGTTAGAAATATATGATGCTCTCAAGTCTTATTTCTTGTCGGGGGGCAATACTCCATAGTCCGGGAGCCGGCAACCTTTTTTGCAATCAATTAATATACTTTTTATACTTCGTGAGCGGCTTTATTGTAACGAGACGGTAAACTTTTTCCTCTGCGAAAATGTTCGCAAATGGGTCCTACGGGAGTGGGCAGGGAAAAACACGTTGATTTGGAAAAAAAATGGATGAATATCATGGGAAAACGGCCCAATTAATTTGTGGGACAAAGTGGGCATTTAATTATGCAAATATTTACTAAGCTACAGAAAAAAAATCAGCTTGATATTCATTATTTTTGTTAATGTCTTCATGTCTTCAGATGGGGGACACTCTTGATGGACTCATTTTTGTTGTAGGAGAAATGTTATTTTGAATTATTTACAAAAAAACTTAACAGTTAGATAAAAAATTAACTGTTACTAATCAATTTTTTGTAATTACCACATCAACGTGTTATA
Organism: Pyrocoelia pectoralis; assembly: GCA_036250285.1. Classification (NCBI taxonomy): domain Eukaryota; kingdom Metazoa; phylum Arthropoda; class Insecta; order Coleoptera; family Lampyridae; genus Pyrocoelia; species Pyrocoelia pectoralis. The sequence goes on from CM070075.1 coordinate 26,848,421, forward strand.
CTCCTGCGCACCCCGTAGGACCCATTTGCGAAAATTTTCGCAAAGGAAAAAGTTTGGCGTCTAGTTAAAATAAAGCCGTTCACGAAGTATAAAAAGTATATTAATTGATTGCAAAAAAAGGTTGCCGGCTCCCGGACCACCAGTACACTTCAGACATTTTTTGAAAATCCATTGAATGAAGGTTACCTGTAGTTTGTGCATTCTTTAATCTTAATGTACGTTTTTCACAGTAAAATCCAAGCCATGGGAAAAGGAAAAGAATTCAATCTTAGAAATTATGGAAATTTTATGTGCAGTGCAAAATACTATGATTCAGTAAAACGTGTGTTAAACTGTATTGTTTTAATTTTTTATAGCATCGATTTTACCCCTGTGATCACATCTTCACTTGCTTTCACCACAGTTGTACCATAATTTTATTCATCCCCCATCATCTACCGCCCTTCTGGCAATTTCAGGTTTCCCGCTTGTGGGGTCTTTTTAATTTTAATCCTACGTGTTAATCGATGTAATATTTATATTGAATAACCTAACCCTCGATTTAAAATTTTAATTTGTGATGTGTTAATTGTGGATCCCTTATAAAACATTGTTTCTTAACTTCGATGTATAACTAAATAATTTGACTTGATAATGGGATATGTTATCCCGAAACATGTTGCCATGATAAAAATTGTCTAATGTTTCATCGTCTCATCTATTCATAAATTACAACTTATTAAGGGGAGGTTGTGTTATTTTTTACCAACCTATGCAATACATATTACACACGCACTAAAAATATATAAAAATAAACCCAAATTCAATAACAAACCGAAAGTACCACATTCATAAGTTTAGTCAACTCGGAACTTATGCTTGCTTTGAAACGATGGCATAATGGCTCGGGAACTGATTGTGGCACGAATAAAACCATCTCTGGCATCTTGGCCGATAACTGCTGACGCTGCTTCCGTAACCAGTTTGGCAATATTCTTTCCACGGCTTGGGTGTGACAAGGGTAATTTTGAAATTTGAATGAAGCAATTTCGCCCCCTTTTATTAAATTTTGCAGGTCTTCGTCTGAAAGTTGTTTCAGAACGGGAGGTGAGCCAAATTTGCAGTCTTGCCAATTTATTATGTTGGTGTAATCATAATCACTAGCCATAGCCATAAAGTTTAACGGTGGAATTTCAAAAAACCTTACACCAACGTCTTCGTTTTTCCTAGCTTTCAACACTCGCCTGAGTCCAAGCTCTCTTATATGCTGGCGTTCATCAGTAATCATTCCTAGCAACAAGTTCTCTGGGTGACAAAAATAAGCATTCCTTTGTATCACTGGATCGACGACTTCCTTTAAATCGGAACTTAAGTAACGGGATAACTGTACTGTTTTGAACACATGCCTGGCTCCATTAGAACAAGAAGGATTTCGTTTTATGCCGAACCAACAAGGAACGTAAACTTTGACAACAAACTCCACCAAAAGTTTCAGGTTTGATGTCCCAACGTATAATCTGAGCACCTGGTTTGCCATAGTAAGCCATCTGGCATGCGAGAGTTTACCTGGACTGCGACTTGCGAGATTCAAGGAACACTGGCCCAATGAAACTGCTTGGCAAATTTCGTATAAATACTTTTGATCACTGTTCAAATTGTTAATTTCATCTGGGCTCAATTCAGCCAATTCACAATTAACTTTCTCAAAATTAATAACTGGAAATTGTTCACATTTGTCAATCAGCTTTCCTATGGGACCGGAAAAATCGTTAGGGCCGCTTGTTTTCCCATCGAGGTGACAGAATAAATGTCGCAGGGGAAGTTTATTTGAATGCAATTGACAAATGAACCATTGCAACGGACGCTTCAGTTTAAGTTCAAAAATTCGAATCACTCCACCTTTGTAGCCGGTATTAACGGCTGTTCCGTCGCATCCAATTGCTGAAAGATCATTTAAGGAGATGGAATTTTCTGTGCAGTAGTTAAATATACCTTCACTAATAGTTTTTGCATTTCCTGATCGGGGAGTAATATGTTCTAAATAAGTAGAATTTTGTTCTTCCACCAGGGACACATGTTCTTCGGATACTGTTTGACGATGATATCGGTCATCTATCTTTTCCTGGTGTAGAGTTTTGTCTTTTCTTCCATCAAAGTAGAGACTCTCAGGACGCCTTTCCTCATTTATAAAATCTGTTTTCATGGATTGTCTTGTTTTCTGTCGCTCTCTTCGTAACTTGCTTCGATCGATAACCTTGGAACAGTCCTATTTTGTAACAATTCCTATATCTTGAAGAGTAGCTGAAGCAATGGCGGCAGCGCATCTGTCGGAAACGCTGTACTGATCGCTCACCCTTGAAACAGTAGGAAGCCGAACCCTCATTTGTGTCAGTTTACCGGATGTCTCAGAAGAAGTAGATGGCCCGGGTCCTTCTACAATGTCTTTGTCGGATTCTGGTGATTGTATTGACTCGTCTGGATCTTCGTCATCGCAAGAATGCTCTTCTTTCGATGAGCTACACCCGGCAAGATCATCGGAATATTTGGGTTTCACATTTCTTTATGTCTCTCTTTCCGCTCTTTTCGACGTTTGAGTTTTTTTTTGTTTCCGGATAATCGATGTTACCAATAATCATTTTTCTGGGGTATGTCGACAAATCCGATATGCTGAAATCCCTTCATGAAGTAAATAGAAAAAGCAAACGTTGGTGGCTCCGTATATTTTGGCACTTTCTTGACGTCACGATTGTGAACTCCTTCATTCTATTCTCTATGCGAAGTGAAAGGAAATCGCTAAAATTGAAAGAATTTCGAATTGCTATCTCAAGAGGTCTTATAGTTTGCGGAAACGAGAAAAACGAGGACGAAAAAGCGAAGATATGTGCATGCTTCAAACCAAATAGAAACGCGTTGTTCCACGAGAAGTACGTTTCGAAGGTGCAGCACATATGCTGAAATATGGAACTTCCCTGCGTTGTATACAGCACAACAGCTGAACCACACCGTACAAAATGGCTGTGTACAATATGTAAAGTAGGTCTATGTTTGAGTGACAAAAAAAAATGTTTTTTAAAATATCACAAAAAATAATTGAATACATTTCATTTACACAAACTCCCACTGGTTACTTGGTGAAACCATCAAAATTGTTCAAAATCCAATAATTTTCCATTAAAAATAAGGTTTCTATTATTATTATTTATCCATTTTTACCTTATGTTACGATAATCATAAAAATTCGCAAAAAAATGTAATTTTGGTAGTCAAAGGGATAATACATATTTAAGTTTTTTTTGTAAATAAACATAGTGCATTTGAAATCTTATGGATTTTTAGTTTTCATCGTTTATTGCGAACTTCGAATTTAAGGTACTCATTTACATGGGCGCCCATACAGTAATTTCCGGGGGGGGGGGGGGGCCATTATTTGGGGAAGATTGAACAATTAGTTTTGGCTCAACTTTACTTTAGCTGGTATGACCAATTTGGACAGTTCATACCTACATCGACTGGAAATCATCTCCGGAGCACGAAAAAAATAGGTCATTTTAATCTTAATTTATTTCTAAATGATTCAGTAAGGAATGTAGAAAAAAGTAGCCATTTGTTCGATTTTCTTCAAAACTTGTATATTTTTTTCGCACACAGTATTAAAAGGTGGGCGTTGCTTGAATCATTGATATTCTTAAGACATTATCAAAAATTATTTTAACATCTAATAATAAGGCCGAAATAGACGACTCGAAAGGATTTAAAAGTACATTAAAGCACTTCGATGCAGTGTTTTTCATTATTTTACAATCTAGAGTTTTAAATAGTATAGAGACACAGTATCAAAACTCTTACAAAATGAGCAGACAGATATCCAAAAATCTAGTCACCTTTTAAAAAACGTTTCAAATGGCATATATAAACTTCGGAATGAATTTTTAAATAAAAAAAAAAGAGGCCGATATTACAGCAAGAAAATGGAGCATCATTCCAGAATTTAACCAAAAACGTGTTTTTTTGATGAATTTTTTTTGAAACTTCTGAAGATATTTTTAAATGGAGTTTTCTATAAGACCCTGGATATTATTATCAGCCAGTTACAAAGTAAGACAATCAGTTTACATCAAATAGCCACTAACTTCAATATGTTCTGTTAAAATCTACTGATACAGTACTATGGTAACAACAATATTATGTTAACGTTATAAAACAACACCGTTTAACAGCACATCAATGTTACAGAAGAACAGTATATCTACGTTATAAAAATACAGTATGTCAACGCGTGTCAACGTTATAAAATAGCAGCACATCACCGCAGATGACTGTCACGTTAATACCACAATGGTACTTACCTGACATAAGAACTTATAATTACGTTGCTGTAACAGTAAGGTTTGTGAGAACGCAATGTCGCAGGTTGAGGTGAATGGTAATGAGACGATATTTTGTGTAGTGGGAAGAGTAATAGTTCACAGTTTTGAAACTTTTCTGCAAGATGCAAGATCTGCCGAAACAAAACTATTAAGACAAAAAAAGAAAAAATTGATTTGGCTCCGGGACCAGCGTTAAGTCGGCTCAGGTTTATAACATGGACGAAACCGCGTTAAGTACAGTCCACGTACCACCAAACGTTTTGGCCAAAACAAGAGTACTGTAGAGTGGGGTTATTTGGGTTTCGCGGGGCTATTTGGGCCTTGACCACTAAAACATTTCTCTGTACGGTGAGCGGTGACTTCAATTATTACGTTATTATAAATTAACTTTGTACTAATAGTAACATATTTTCAGAGGTGTAAAATTCTAATATTGGCAACAGTGAGATTATTTAAGATTGGCAACATAATGTTAACAGCTGTCAAATAAATCAGTGTTTTTATTACGTCTTTGTGATAAGTGCAAACTTTCATTGGTATGGACCATACGGTAAGTCAAATTGCATTCTAGCTTTTATAATAAATTGTTAGTAGTATAGGGAAAATGTATATAACTTGAAATAAGCGAAATAAAAAATTAGGGTTAGGGTCACACAATATAGGTTAAGTGGGGCTATTTGAGTTAATGTAGTTAGGTACTTAGGTAATAAACGTTCTTTAAGCGTAGCCTCATCTGATTCAGAGCTAACGGATGAAATACTCAGCCATGAATCAAGTGATGGTTCCGAAAACTTTGATGTAAGACAAGATTCTTCTGCAGAAATAACAACGACGCCAAGAGAATCTTTACAAGTTGGGGATTGGATTTTGGTCCAGTATGTTATCAAAAAAACACAAAGATTTTTTATTGGACAAATAATTGAAACTCTCGTATCAGGAGAATATAAGGTATCATTTTTAAAAAATATAGAAGGTAAATTTAAACGGTTTGGTTACCCAGCAAGCACGGATGAAGATATAGTCAAGAAGGACATGATTGTTCTGAAATTGCAGAAACCAAAGACATTAGGTACAGAAAAAAGACATTTTTTCGAGTTTGAAGATGATTTGTGTGCCTATAATATTGAATAAACTAGTTGTTAAATGTATATAAATATAATTGAATAAAGCTCAGATAAGTATGCATTTTACATAAAAAAAATGTTTTTTTATTCCATATAATACCATTAATTTGGATTTGGCAAACTAAAAATACGTTCTAATTCAGAAATAGTAAAAGAAAATGTTTTTCTATTGACTCAAATAACCCCATAATACGTTCTATTTTGGTTTAACACTGTTTTACATACGCGACCCAAATAACCCCACTATAAGAGGCTATTTGGGTCGGTAAAAAAATTTTTTTTTCTTATGCATGTTTGTGGGGGTTAATTTTAATATGCGTTTATTCGTACTATTCATAGGTATCGCTTATAGAATAATTTATGTAATTTAGGGCATTATGGCAAACTACACACTAAAATCTTTCTAAAATATGACCCAAATACGGTACCTATCACAAATTTAAAAAAATCAACATTTGAGATATGTGAGATTTAAGCTGCTCGCGCTTCTGCGCAATAGAATACTAATTTGGTAATTGGGTTAGTATTGTGTGCATTTAGGAAGCAAACAGACGTGCATTATCGTGTATTACTGCAGAAATGACTTCCAGAGGAAAATATTTGGTAGAACATGGCCGTCAGGGTGTTTCTATAAATAATGTAAGTATAAATCGGGTAGTTTTTAGATTTGACTGACTACACCTGAGGTATTCCATGTCCAAATCAACACACTTTTACTAAAAATGTTATCTCACCATTTTAGATTTTACTAAAATTTGGTGTACTCATTTGTATCAGGTGCTGAGGCTAAGAAAAATACCAAATTTCAATTTTTTATCTCGAACCGTTTCTGAAATACGGCTATGCAAAATTTTCAGACTGACCAAAAATGCGTGGAGACTTTTTTTAAATCGGTCTTAGGAGCTGTCCTAATTTAGCTAGAGAGCTGGGAAAGGTGATATACAACACAACATAGGTTCTAATTAAAATCTTTTTTAAAATAGAAATTTTAATTTTGATAAAATTTTTCTCCAAAAAATTTCCATAAATACTTAGTATTGTTGTAAATCACATAATTACCAAAATATAAATATAGGATGATAATGGGTTCATTGTTAAAAAAAAATATTTCTGACTCTTGTTTTTCATTAGCAAATGGGAATTTAATTTAACAAAACCAATCAGCATATTTTATAATTAAATTAAGTTGATTAAGTACTTACTTTAATTTTATACAATTTAAACTAATAGCCTATTAATTGATAAAACAACAAATAATGAACATGGGACCAATAAAAAAGGTATGAAAAAAGTGTAAGCATTGATGTTTTAGTTTTGATCCGAAAAAATTAATAAAAATGTATATTCCATTTGCACAAACTTGAGTTTGTGTATGCAAGGCTGAGTAAGTTGGTGTTCCTGTCTATACATGCGTGCAAGCTTTGAACAAGTTGGATGGATGGATAATTAAACTTTGTATATTAGTGTTCCTAAGCCATTACAGTGCACCATGGTATAATTATGTAAAGCAGTTATTACACCTTCATTTAACAATTTTTATCTAATATATTTTAGTGGACCTTGGTATTTTTAATAGTTCATTTACAATTAAAACTAAATTAAAGGAGTGGTTTTTGTATCAATATGGAACCTAGTAAAAATAGCAGTGCTAAAACCCGACAACTTGGAAACGGAACACGACGCAGTTTAAACTAAATCATGGTGAGTCCTACATTAATGCAAGTGACAAGGAATTCGATGAAAGAAAAGTGAAACCTCCTTGTAGCGAAAAATGTAGCTTCATCCAAATGCATATTTAATATTGACCACGATGAACAACTTAATATTTTCAAAGGCTACGGGGAATGCTATGATGACCAACAATACAACAAGTAACTTGCCAGAGAGGAGAAAAAAACAGATGTTAACGTACGTCTCAAAGATTCAACTACTTTAGTTGCCGTGTACGATATGCAAGCTATTTTACCCACACCTTGTTCATTAGCTAGTGATTGTTATTATAGAATTAAACTATCCACCCTCAATTTTACTTTATAGGATATAGCAAAGAAAGGGATTCTGTATGGAATGACACCATATGTCGACGAGGAGCCTATGAAATAACGAGTTTACCTTTTTTAACACAACCACAGTAACATGGAAAACATTATTCTGTATTGTCACATATTGAAAATCTTAAGAATTAATTATTCATATTAGAAATGAGAAATGTATTATTCATTTCCTCAGAAGTAAGTAGAACGGGACTTTTTATAGATAGATTAGATTATGAGAAAAGTACCATACGTATCAATCTTCCGTGCAAATCATCCGGGATCTTGTGGAGACCCAAAGTAGGTTATCTTAGGGTGTTGTTCTTCTATTTCTCTTTGATTACTTACTGCTGATTTTTACGGATGCTCTTCCACTCGTCGGTCAATGACGAATATATGCTCAGTTCCTCGTAATGAACTGAGACTTTGGCTTTGCTCTCGCGTTCTTTCCAACTCTGCTACGTGGATGGGCTCCTTAGGCACCACTGATAACCAACGTGCAGTGTTATTCATTCGTGGTGTTATGTGGTTTTTTCTTTTACATCGGAAGTATAAAGCAATTATTATTATAAACATAAAAAATAATATTAAACATATCCATTTTGAGAAGGTTAAGCTTTGTTCAACGATCTCTTTATCCTCCGGTTCTAAGGCTACAACTTGGGTAAGTATGGTCAATGCTGATGAATTAATCCTAAAAATCTTATAAAACAAAACTAATACTAACGTTGTTAAAATTACATTCCAAATTAAATATGTCGTATCTCCCTGATACGTATATAAGTCATTATAGCTTTCACTGAGGGTTTTCTCTAAATTACTTACAATCTCTGATAACACAGATGAGGTCGACAAATTTAAATGTGGGACTGTCGTCGTCCAATTATTGTCTAAGCATTCGCTAATATTGTGAAACACTGTGTTGTGTTCATTAGCTTTAATTTCGTAAGTTTTGAAATTTGACCAAACTGCGGGTAAAATATTGATGGTCTTAGATTTAAAAGCTTTTTGGGATGAACATGGGTAACGTACCGCTATAACTTCTTCATGATTTACTAATAATGAACAGTGGCAGGGTAATGAGATTTGAAGTGCCCCTGGTTGTCCATATGAGTCGTCTGCTATTTTTGTTTGACTATCAGGGCAATTAATAATGGTATCAGGAAGTGGGTGTGTGACAATGAATATATCATCTTGAATTTCCGAGATAATCATGCTAGTAGAGGCATGACATCTAAATGAGCAATGTTCCTCTAACTCTTGGATCGTTGATCCCAAAAACATTTTGTACGCACATTGCGGTCCATAGAGTGTGTCTGTATTATGACGGGGTAAAAAACATAATTTGTCTGCGTAAGGCTTACAATGGTGTAATCCTGTTCCGGAAATTGACCTTAATGTAGTTTCTGAATCGTTTTCTGATACTGATAAGTAGAGAATTTCATGCATCAATGTACACGTATGATTTTTCCATGAAACGGGTGTGGTTATTAGTTCTTGTAACTTCCATTGTTTATTTTGATACACTATGGGAATTTTAATATGTACGATCAAAGTGTCGTCGGTTACGGTACAATCGCAAATTTCCAATTTGTAGTAGCGTGAAATTTTATTTAAGGGTATGGCCAAAGTATAATTATCTAAAATCGTTAACCATATTAATTTTTGTGGGTATTTCATTAAAATTTTTTGAAACTTCGTTGAAACTTCGTCGTGATATATTTCAAATTTTTTTGAATTGCCAATATCTCTCAAACTTTTTTGTGGTCCTATCTCCATTTTTTGCATGAAGTCCTTAAATCGTTGTGTTTTTATTTTTAGATCATTCATTTTTCTTTCGGTCGCTATGCCACAACAAAAAGAAAAGAAATCGCCTATAAAGTCTAAGGCTCGTTTGCGTTTCAATGGTTCTTCCACATTATTTTCATTGGAGACTTCGGTCCATAAATCTGGTCGAAAGGAGGTAGATAATCGGTGTAATTCCTTCCGTGTGAATCTACTTATATCGCTAATGGTATTTTCTAACCCTGATTCGGTTGTACGCTGATTGTTATCGGGTTGTTTCATTTCTTTGTTGAAATGTACATTTTCCCACTTGGTTTTGTAAAATAAAGGGATGGTAGCGCTATACACTGTGACTTCAGGCAGTTATTTCCAAGATGCTCCGGTTGTAATTTGCACGGGTACAGCCAGTGCTTGATAACAATTTATTAGTATGAATCTATAACGAATGGAAAAGATGGACTAATCAATTAATGCGTTTATAAGATGCTAGTTTACTAAAATAAAATAATAGATATCCTACATTGGTATACGAGGTTTATAATGAAAAAACTAATTCTAACTGATGTAACCCATTGACTTGTGTGATGACATAATCAAAGAAATGCGAGACGATATAAGGTCTATTTTGTCACAATCTTACAAATGACGGCTACCGGTTTCGCAGCTAAATTAAAAACTGCATCTTCAGGCCTAAGACTAATAATAAGTAGATATTAAATTAAATTAAAAATTAAAGCTACTACTTACTAATTAGATAAGAAGCTATGAAAGGTGTGACTTGTGATCTCATAAACTTAAGGTAATAAGCGAACTCTATCTACAAAATCAATTAATTAAAGAATGGATAAACATCACAGTGCTAAAACTTACATTGTTGAATGATAAACTGACAAACTAAGGAATTAACAAACGTAACTCGATCGACCGACAGCGTGTACAATGAACAAATTTCTATTACAACCATAAAATTGGAAAATTGATAACAATAATGTACTAAAGTATGTATAAATCTGATAAGTAAGGACCTCTATTATAAAATGCAAACAATATAAACATAATACGGAGAAAACTACAAAACCTATAATTAAAACCTAACAAGTACAATCTAGAATAGCAACAATTAACGAATATAAGACAAGAGTAAAGATGACGACTCAAACGTATTTTGAGCATTTAAACAATAGCGTTTATTAATTTTATTGTGTTTAACAATTTCAAAAATCTCTAAATTATTAAGTAATAAGCCTTTTTTGGCCACATGAAGGATCGAAAAATTATTAGAAAAATCTGACGTATGTCTCGAAGTAGTTAGGTGATCCGCAAAATGCGAAACCCCCGTACTCAGTTCGAAGCAACGTTTGTGTTCTTTTAATCTGATTTTAAAGGATCTAAAAGTTCTGCCGATATAATAGGCCGAGCAATCGTTACAAAACAATTTGTAAACACCAGATTTGTCCAAAGGCCTAATCGAATCCTTATTATTAACCAAATAGCTACTGAGTGAATTCGATGTCTTGAATGAAATATTGGTAAATTTGTTTAAAACATTGGAGACCTTATATGAAATATTCCCTATAAACTTAAGACTATAAAATCCTCTAACATTGTCATTTAAATCGATATAGTTAAGGTAAGCTGATTGTTCTTTGCGTTTATTTAACACCTTATTCAGGAGTCTGTCGATCAGATTAGGATCATAGTCATTCATAGTTGCAATTTGCCTAATAACGGAAAGTTCTTTATAAAAATTAGACTTGGTAAGAGGGAGCTTAACCAACCTATGCAAATAACAATTAAAGGAAGCAATCTTATGGTGAACTGGATGGTTGGAAAAACGATTGATGACTATCCCAGTATCAGTGGGTTTTCGGAATATATCGAAAACCGGAGCATTTCGGAATATATCGAAAACCCACTGATACTGGGATAGTCATCAATCGTTTTTCCAACCATCCAGTTCACCATAAGATTGCTTCCTTTAATTGTTATTTGCGTAGGTTGGTTAAGCTCCCTCTTACCAAGTCTAATTTTTATAAAGAACTTTCCGTTATTAGGCAAATTGCAACTATGAATGACTATGATCCTAATCTGATCGACAGACTCCTGAATAAGGTGTTAAATAAACGCAAAGAACAATCAGCTTACCTTAACTATATCGATGTAAATGACAATGTTAGAGGATTTTATAGTCTTAAGTTTATAGGGAATATTTCATATAAGGTCTCCAATGTTTTAAACAAATTTACCAATATTTCATTCAAGACATCGAATTTACTCAGTAGCTATTTGGTTAATAATAAGGATTCGATTAGGCCTTTGGACAAATCTGGTGTTTACAAATTGTTTTGTAACGATTGCTCGGCCTATTATATCGGCAGAACTTTTAGATCCTTTAAAATCAGATTAAAAGAACACATACGTTGCTTCGAACTGGGTAGGGGGGTTTCGCATTTTGCGGATCACCTAACTACTTCGAGACATACGTCAGATTTTTCTAATAATTTTTCGATCCTTCATGTGGCCAAAAAAGGCTTATTACTTAATAATTTAGAGATTTTTGAAATTGTTAAACACAATAAAATTAATAAACGCTATTGTTTAAATGCTCAAAATACGTTTGAGTCGTCATCTTTACTCTTGTCTTATATTCGTTAATTGTTGCTATTCTAGATTGTACTTGTTAGGTTTTAATTATAGGTTTTGTAGTTTTCTCCGTATTATGTTTATATTGTTTGCATTTTATAATAGAGGTCCTTACTTATCAGATTTATACATACTTTAGTACATTATTGTTATCAATTTTCCAATTTTATGGTTGTAATAGAAATTTGTTCATTGTACACGCTGTCGGTCGATCGAGTTACGTTTGTTAATTCCTTAGTTTGTCAGTTTATCATTTAACAATGTAAGTTTTAGCACTGTGATGTTTATCCATTCTTTAATTAATTGATTTTGTAGATAGAGTTCGCTTATTACCTTAAGTTTATGAGATCACATGTCACACCTTTCATAGCTTCTTATCTAATTAGTAAGTAGTAGCTTTAATTTTTAATTTAATTTAATATCTACTTATTATTAGTCTTAGGCCTGAAGATGCAGTTTTTAATTTAGCTGCGAAACCGGTAGCCGTCATTTGTAAGATTGTGACAAATTGACCTTATATCGTCTCGCATTTCTCTAATTCTAACTTATGACCACTTTTACATAGTTCGATAATCAAATTTCTCTTAGGAGTCACCACCACTCCTCTTCGGAATCGGATTCCTCTCCGGCAGGAATAACCTTTCGTTTTAACGCACTCGGATTAATTTCGCGTAAGCACTTTTGAGACAGATAAATGCATTGATGTAGCGCACATATTTGGTTCGATGATTGATGCCATTTACAGACGAATTGGTTCGATGGCGGTATCGTCGTTTCTAATGATACAATTTTTTGAAACGGATAATACGTTTTCAGGTATGTAATTTTATGTTCTCCCATCACGGCTACCGGTTCTTCTCGCGTGATATGATTAATATATGTGGGAAGGGTATAGTAAGGAACTGTTCCCACTTCCCACGATAATCCGTGGAGCTGGCGTGTTAACCAGGAATTCATACGGCGTTGCTGATCATTTAATGAATCGATATTGTAGGGGGGTTGGACCGTGAAATGGTCAATCCCTCCTGTTCGGAGGTTGCAAATGGCGACTTCCTTCGGTATAAACTCGTCGTACCAGCCACAAAACTCTTGCATATCGCAAACGTACAGTGGTGTAGGACACCCTTCACTGAAGAAAAGAAAAAAAAATGGGTTTATCCCGGCGTACGACAGGTAGTATCTCAGGACAGGAGAAATGACATTCATTATAGCGGGGTTGGTCTGGTAAGTAAGCCATGCATGTGTGTATAGATACATTTTACTCTAGGTTCAAAATATTTACAAACTCCTTATTGTAACCCTTTCTTTTTTTTGTCTCTTCTAGAATGGATCCATGCCTGACCTAAAGTGTAGCAGGGCGGTGATATCAGGTGTGATTAGTTCGAGTTATTGGTCGAACCATCCTCCCGATCTCACTTTCCCGATACGCATCTTTTTTTCTAATGGAATTATTTTCTATTAAGTAGTTAGTTAAGTTTTTGAACATTTCAAGTTAATCAATAGAAATTAATATCAATTTGACATGGCTTACACGGCTAAGCGCGTCCCTCCGTCACCTGCTATTTTCATGCGCAGTGACGTGGAAGAACGCCTCGCTGTGGGTTCTTACTAATAATGCCATGTTGTAACATCTCTTTTATTTGATCCTGGATGATCTCTCTCTCTCTTTGAGATACCCGATATGGCCTGCTCTTCACAGGTACTTCATCTCCGGTGTCGATTGTGTGGGTGACGTGATCCGTGAATCCCATAGCTGCTGCATCTTCGGCAAAGATGTCTTTAAAGTCATTCAAAAGTTTGTTCAGTTGACCTTGTTCTTTAGATGGTAATGATGCTGATATGGTATGCGTAGGGTTTTCCCTCGTTGTGGTTTCCTTCATGTAGTGTATATGATTGCTTCTAGTATCATATACGAGGTATGCAATTGTAGTGCCCGCAAATAATTTTACTTTTTGACGTACCAATAATAACGTAACGTAAAGCGTACTTTCATGGTCATAGGGGTAGCGCAGGAGGGTAATTGATTTTTTATTAAACAAGGCGGGTTCTACCCGACAACTGCTGCGGACAAAATAAAAATAAATTTATTACAGCCACCTATTTATACTTCTTCACAGAAGTTGATATGAAGAGCATCACACATAAATTTCTCATTGTTGGTCATACGCAAAACAAGGGGTATGCATTCTACAATAGAACGAGAAAAATGCCGGATGCTTAAAATTAATGCAATTTATAGTCCAGACCAGTGGATTCCAATAATAGACTTAGCCAAAAAGAATGGAAAACCTTACAAGGTACACCAAGTTGACCAACAGAAAATATTCTACATAAAAGCATTGCCTGATCACATCGGAAAAAACTTTACTGTGAATTCGAAAAACCAAAACGTATCGTGGGGTGATATTAAAGTGTTACATTTTATGAAAAACTGCCCTAAAAGTATTTTCTAGAAGATCAATTATGCCGAAAAAGCGTTCCATGCAATAAAAGTTAAACAGCAGGAACGGTAAAAGGAAAGTGTGCGAGAAAAATGAAAAAATATAAAAACCGTTTAGGTATCAGGAAGAATGCAGTTGTGTAAAAAAAAATAATTAGGTCAGGATACCTTCAGTTTTATGAACAACAACCAGTCGTTACTTGTTTTTGTTGAGTTAAAATTAATTTTTCTTCAATTATGGACATAGCATTTTTGAAGACGATTTCGATTTTATCCATATTATAGAGTTTGGTTTTCCGCGCGCAATTTACACACGCCAAAATCATTTTGAAATGGACGACTTGAATTTTTATCGAAGATTCAGGCCACATAAAGAAACGGCCTCTTTTTTGTTGGGCATGGTTGGTAGAATTAGAACACTTAGTCCAGTCAACGAACGTCTGAAATCTGAAATTTTTAATTACCCCTGCAAACCAGATATTTAGGTTTAGGTAGTACCCCAGGTACTAAATTCAAATTTGCAATACTGAAACGGCATGTGGTTTATTTATTATGTAGTTTATTAAGAGTCTACGATACCTAACAATTAGTTTCTGCTGCATCCGCGGGGTGTGGTGCGAAGTACTAAAGAGGCTGGATAAAATTTTTTTAATGGCTATCTATAGTAAATGCTCGACACAAAACATTCCGCCCATTACCTGCAACCTTGAAAATATAAGTACACTTGCACTTGCAGTTGTATTGTTCTATTGATGCTGAAGTTTAAAATAATTTTTTAATAATATGGATTGTGACAGTAAAATTGAACCCTTTTATCGCCGAGGAAATAAAACTGCGTTACGTTTGAGTACTAAACGAAAAAAACGGAAGGGGTTTTCAATAAAAAAATGTGAAGTAAGTTAAGTCTTTAATTTCCTTTTCAAACTTGAATTAAATCAAAATATTTTTTGAAAGTACGTACTTAAATCGGCCCTACATAATTTTCAACAATTTCTGTTCAAATAAATTCATCCAATCGTAATAATCTTTTTAGGAATTGGACATTAATTTACCCGCAAAAATAAAAGTTGGTAATTTAACAGCAGAAGTTGCAGTGGAATACAATGAACGTAGTACTAGTAGTAATCTTTCTAATGCGAATTATAATTTAAATGTTAGAAATAATAGTAATATAAGTGTAGATTATAATTGTGTGAATAGTATTAGTGTAACTAACGAAGTGCAACAGGATGTCGATGTACTACCTGAGAAGCAAATAGTATTAGAAGGAAGGCGAATTGTAGAGATCCAGCATTTTATTGATTCGCTAAAATTAGCAGTGAATCATTCTGAAATGGGATGCACTCTAAACAATATGAAAATAATAGAAGAACGGTGGAATGGTTTTGCTTCGACTGTTTTTGATAAATATAGTGTAAACGAAAGTGGAGGTTTGGGGATCATTAATATTGGAGCAGGGTATTCGCATTTAGAACAATTTAGTTCAGCGTTAGACATTCCATGCATGACACAGAAAACCTATGCCAAATACCATGACAAGGTGTGCGATGCCTGGGAAGAAAAATCTTTAGAATCTATGTCAGAAGCTGCCAAAGAAGAAGGAGATTAGGCGGTTGCAGAAGAAGTCAATAGCGATGGTATACCATTAATCACTGTTGTTTGCGACGGATCCTGGGCCAAAAGATCTTACAGGTGTAACTACACATCTCTTTCTGGAGCCGCTGCTATTATTGGTTATCGCACAAAAAAGGTTTTATTCTTAGGGGTTAAAAACAAATATTGTATAATTTGCAAAAAAGCAGAAATCAATAAGGAAACAGCAAAGCAACACCAATGCTTTAAAAATTGGACGGGTTCTTCTAGTGCCATGGAGGCTGCAATTATTTTGGAAGGTTTTTCGTGTAGCATTCAAATGCATGGATTAATTTACGATAAAAAGATTGCCGATGGTGGAAATTAGAATTAGAATTATTTTTTAAAACTAACAATGCTACAAATATGTACCTATAAGTTAAATTTTGTTACGATTTTATTTAGGCCGTTTGTATAATTTTTTATTATTTTGTTGAAACCGATTATTGCATCTTACATACCATTTTGATTATTGATTTGCTGTTAAATTATTTTAGAGAGTTTTTGATTATTTCATCTTTTATACCCATTACTTGATGGAAGATGTAAATTAAAGTTTATTAGAATCTACCTATAGATTATCTATTAGTAGGCTTAGGATAAGTAATTATAAACGATTATGTTAGAATTATACAGGATGTTTTTCGGAGCCTTAGCTAGATATTTCTGGGAAAGTTTTATAGATAGGTTTTTGAAAACTTGAAAATAACCGAAAAAAATGGTATCAAGGCGATGAAATGAAAATAAGGCAGAAAGGAAAGATAGGGATAGGAACATGTAATACCAAAGTACCTATGCCTGTTTTGATTCTTTATCAAATGCAATAATAAGAAAATGGTCATTTCATTTAAAATCTCAGTTTTTAGTTTTTCAATTCACCTAAATTTGGAGCCCCATACGCAACTTAACTTTTTTTTAAGCACACCAAAAGAAAGCCCTATTCTTCTTATGTGCGCCGGTGAAAACTCGGTTGCCATAGCAACAACCTTTTCAAGTACCACAGGATAATACTATACAGTAAAATAACTCTAGGAGTGGGGGTCAGATTGCGCACATCATTGCGCACCTCAAGTCCGCCATGTTTTAAGTTTAAGTCATTAGCGTAGTAAGGATTCATTTCCGTGTAAGCATCGAGTAGGCAGTGGTAGAGTGAAAAATTATTAAATGTTGTAATTTTAACGTTATTTATATTTAAGTGTGTAATCTGTTTAGTGTACATATAAGTTAGTATTTTGTAACGCCCTGCGATAATTTCCTATTTCCTATTTGAAATATTCTAACTTCTTTTACGTGAATGACTAATATTCTTAAAATTTGCTACATTACATTACATTGTATTATAAGCATCTGCTTTCTTGACTCATCATCTTAGTCCTATGTAACCTGAACCTTTGGAATTCTCTTTGTTCTTTGATGACTAACTTGTTATGCACATTTCTTTCTGCATGACATGTGTTCATCCCCTTTGTTCTTTATACCATTTTGCTGACGCATAACTTGCTGACTCATTTCCTTTTAGGGTCTAAGAGCCACCTTTTCTGTAT
Organism: Pyrocoelia pectoralis; assembly: GCA_036250285.1. NCBI lineage: Eukaryota > Metazoa > Arthropoda > Insecta > Coleoptera > Lampyridae > Pyrocoelia > Pyrocoelia pectoralis. Next base: position 26,865,968 of record CM070075.1, read on the forward strand.
TCTTTTCTTCAGTTAACTACTCGCTTCCTTTCCAATCACTTCGCTCAATTTTCTGTACGATCAGATTTGCATTTACTAAAACTCGAGTTATTTTTTCGTCTTTTGTGCTCATCGATCAACAATTTAGTGAAAGTTCTTACTGATGCTTTAAGAAATCGCTAAAATCGTATTTTTACGTATATAATTGTACAGTAAAGAAAAGTGTACGTGAGTTCTTCTTAAGACGCTGGGATTTAATTTATTATTTACCAGGTTGGTACTGATTTTTTCTTGCTTAAGGTAGTTACCTAATTTCGCTTTCCCCTTTTTTATAGCGGTTTTACACCCGCAAAAGCTACCTATAATCTTCTACCATTTTCCTGCTTTCTGTGAAATTCCGACTTCGACGACGCTTCGTGGGAAGCCAACCATTTCTTCAACCCCCGATCGCCGCTCCGAAGATTCAGTGAATTCCATCTTTACTATATCTACCGTCGCTACGTGGAAAACCAATTTTAGTTTTTCCCCTTTATTACTTATTTCGAACTTTTATACTTTAATTTTACCTACTCTAGTTATTTTTCTACCAGTCTATTTAAAAGATTCTGTTTAAACATTAACCATTTTGCTATCTAAAATTTGCTACATTTGCTATTGCTGTAACGTAACTTTACCGTATGATTTCCGTTGAATTTTCTAAAGTAATATAGTTTATTTGCTAATTTAATTTGCTATTTGCTAAATATTAATTTGTTATCAATTACCTTTAACTTCTTTTGACTTAACGTAACTATTTAAATTTGAACTTAATCTGTATTTGGTATCCGATTTTTTGAATCACAGTACTCGTGTAATTACTCATTTCGGCTCGCTGTAATGCCCAGCGACCGTTGTTGTTTTTGTTTTATTTAAGGACTTGGAAAACTGTGCACAGGAGTTCCAACATCCGACTCAACTTTAACCAAAGAAAGGTAGGATTTCCTATTTACCAACCGATTACTGTATTTTGTATTTTTAAAGTCGCATCCCTATAGCTCAATTTGCTTGTCAATTTAACGTCATTTTACTCACAAATTTTGCTTGACTTAAAGGTAGTTTAGACCTACATATTTTGTACTACAAAATTGATTATTTGCTTAATTAACTTAAACTCATATAATTATCATTCTTGTACTTATAAAACCTGATTCTATTTTGTAATATTTTATTTTATTCATTATAATAACCGTAAATTTATTTACTTTTCTATTTATTGCTGAAACCACCCCGTTCTCTTTCAGATTTGACTTCGTTACTATTCTAACTGTTAATACCTTCGTAATTCTAATTAGCAGCTTATTTTCCTACAAGAATTACGTGGCGCCCTGTTCTTTACTTATTTCTCCCCATTTTACTACCACAATTTCTTACTTTTTTCGCTCATTATTGCTAACCTACGACCACCTGTCTACTAGCACTGAATTACCGCGGCCTTTGCTCCATTTAATTTCGTTGCGACCCAATTCTTGTCGTAACAATTTGGTATTTAGTTATTAAAGTTGCTAATAAGTTAATATAAAAAGACAATAGGTAACTATGATACGTAAACCGGGCGGTGTTGTTTGTGCAGCAACAAATTGTATAAATAAAACTTATAATAGTGAAATGCGGTTTTTCAATTTTCCTAAGGATGAAAGAAGGTAAGATAACTTTACAATATTTTTTTTCCTGCGTGCATTATAACCTTAAAGGCAGTCATGTGATTATACTAAGAAGCAAATAAGAATAAAGTAGATGACGCTTCGGTCTAAGTTACTTTTTTATAGTCCCTATACATATCTATAGAGTACGGTAATTTTTAAAATAATATTTTATAGGGCATGGACATGGCTAATGGCATGTGGGAGAGCAGACTTACTTCCGAAAATAAAGAATCTAGGTAGCTATAGGCTATGCTCGCTCAATTTTGAAAACAAAATGTTTACGAACGTCGTTTATAAAAATCGTTTGCTACCAACAGCTACACCAACCAAGTTTCCTTCATTGGAAAGTTCAAGCAGCACAACAATAAACGACCACACTTACTGTCTTAATCCGCAAAGTCCGAGTAAGTTATGTTTGTGAGTTTTTTATGTACCTAGGTAGGTACCTATTTAAAATCCATAATAATGCATTACTTCAATGATTATGTGTAATTGCATAAATATAAATAGCCCTAGCTTTTACAGAAATGTTCTGGTTAATATAGTCAAATAATTAGAAGATACCTTTGTTCCAGTTGCGATGGAGGTGGAGGGGGGTAGTGAAATAAAAATTTTGCAAAATATACTGCTTGAGGGGACTACATCCACTTTAACAATCACTTTGGATGCACCAACTTTCCCAACACCACCTACTGTTCATCTTCCACGTGTCTCTCCCGGTAGTACGCAAACTGAAACAACTTTATCAAATAGGTCACCACGCAAAAACAAACTCCGGAAGAGCATAAAAAAGTTAAGAAATGAAAATGATCGTTTGAAGAATGAAAATGAAAAACTCCAATGGGATTTGAAAAAATTATCTGATGAGGATACTCTTTGGAACAATACCAATCCCTTACTTATAAATTTTGTCCCAAAAATTTAGCTGATTTTATAAACACGCTAATTTGATTAATACAAAAATATTCTAAATGGCGTCGATATTCTTTGGAATTTAAAAATAAGTGTTTGGAACTATATTTTGGTGGTCCGAACGTTTATAAAAAAAAAAACTAATGGAGCAATTTTGTTTACCTTCACCATCAACACTTCTTAAATTACTAAGAAATTTGAAGACTCTTCCAGGATTACAAAATGAGCAATTATTCGAAATGCTGAAAATGAAAGTGCAAGGATACGCGCAAGAAGATAGAGTTTGTTTGCTTTGCCTTGACGAAGTTAGTATTAAGGCTAATTTATTCTACAGCATTGGTAGTGACTATATAGTTGGTTTTGAAGATAATGGTGTAGATATAAGAAAATTTAAAGCTGCAAAAACAGCTTTGGTATTTATGATTAGAGGGATAAAAAGTAATTGGAAACAACCACTCTCATTTACATTCTATAATTCTACGTGTCCTGCAGTTGATCTGCAATCTTTTATTTTCACATTAATCCAAAAATTGGAAGATATCTATTTAAAAGTTTGTCTTGTTATAAGCAAAAGCGACATGGGTTCCAATAATATAGAATTAACAAAAAATTTGGGAATTACACCAGAAAATCCTTTCTTCTTGTTTGGCCACAGAAAAATTGTATTTATGTTTGATACACCCCATTTTATCAAAACTGTCCGGAATAATTTGCTAAAACATAATTTCCAAAATGAATTAGGAGAAGTTATTTCTTTCAAATATTTAGAAGAGTTTTATCTTGATAAACTTTTCGATATTCTAAATTCATCTAATATACAGTGTGTCCACAGATTCATTCTCAACATGGGTATCTCCCTTATTATGAGAGATAGCAATTTGGTTAAATGGGATGAAATACTCCTTAGGCAAAGTTGTACCAAACCTCATAAATAAACTGCATATTTGTTGTAGTACAGACGCTGTAGCAAAAAAAGTGAATTTTTGATTTTTCTAAATTTAGCAATCACTTTTTTATTTTAAGAGAAAAACTATTGCTACTACAGAAATCGTTTTCTGATTACAACTATACTACACACTATATTTTTTTTTCTACCCGGAAATTAACAAAATATTAAAAATATTTATGACATACCCTGTACATTATTTCAGGAGAAAATCGGACATTGTTTTCTGATTACAACTATAGGAAAGTACTCTGAGATGGCGTACTTTTTGAAAATAATTTATAAAAATTTTATTTTTTGTGGATGAGAAAACACAAAAATTTGTGCAAACAATATGTTTTATTTTTGACCAAAAAAATGTTCACAAGAACTGAATTAAGATATACAGTATGTCTGTAAAAGTTGGCAACATATGGGAAACTTTTTTATTATTAATTTTACGAAAAAAAGTTATTCTTTATAAAAAGCCCTGCATGTTCTAAAATCTAAAATACAATCATCAGATATTAAATTTTTTCAGTCGTATACGCGGTTTGTCAAAAAATATGAATTTTGCTCAAGAGTAAAGTACCTTTATTTTTGACAATGTCGAAAATTGTTATTAAAAAAAGTTAATCAGAACTAAAAACTACGTTCAAATATGCAATTACATCCTGCTAGCTAAAATTTTTTTTTTACAACTTTTTCTCAAATTACTATCTACCGATACTGATACGATTTCCGTTCCGTTCAGAAACCTCACTGTCAAACATTTCTTGATATAATACAAATCATTTATTTATAAGTGCATTCTAGATTTCACGTAACTACACTTACATTTGCATGGTTATTGTAGACAAAAATAGGAAAAAAAAAAATTTTAAGTATCAGTATCGGTAGGTAGTAATTTGTGAAAATGTTGTAAAAAAACATTTTTAACTAGCAGGATGTAATTGCATATTTGAACGTAGTTTTTAGTTCTGATTAACTTTTTTTAATAACAATTTTCGATATTGTCAAAAATAAATGTAGGTGCTTTACTCTTGAGCAAAATTCATATTTTTTGACAAACCGCGTATACGACTGAAAAAATTTAATATCTGATGATTGTATTTTAGATTTTAGAACATGCAGGGCTTTTTATAAAGAATAACTTTTTTTCGTAAAATTAATAATAAAAAAGTTTCCCATATGTTGCCAACTTTTACAGACATACTGTATATTACACTTAAAAAAAAAATAAAACGTACGCTATTACAAAAACCGTCTGGCCCATCCCCTATGGATGAGATGGCATACACTTAAAACTAATGTGTTTTATTTACAAATATCGCAAATTATAATTTTTTGCACTTCTGGGTAGGCCAATACAGTCTGCATGGCACCATTTTTGGCACATTTGGCAAGGTAGCCACCATTCTCTACTTCGTGACATAGTGTATGGCTGAAGGCAATAAATGCAGGCCGGATCTGCTTCTTCCGATCCAGAATAGACCGGTTCTTCTTTTTCACTCCCAGAAGACGATGGCATTCGGACTTTTCTTTTGGCCGAGCGATTAGCGGATTTTCTTAAAACAGGAGCATTCTTACAAGCTACTTCTAACTTCAGTTCTTCAAGGTCCGGCGTAGTCCGAATTTTCCTTTTTTTCGATTTGATCTGGTTGTGCCATTGCCTTTGGCAATTGCGAAATTTCGGAAATACTTAGGTCCTTGGACGAAAAAGGACCAGACTGCTCTTTGGCGGTTACTGAAAGTCCATTTGGTTCTTCTGGTACCACTGGCTCTGTAGACGATGAACGACCAGGTTGTTCTTGGGCGGTTACTAAAAGTCCATTGGGTTCTTTCAGTACCACTGGATCTTTGGACGATGAAGGAACAGGTTGTTCTTGGGCGGTTACTGATAGTCCATTTAGTTCTTCTGCTACCATTGGTTCTGGTACCTCAGTTACATCTGCAGGTGCAAACATCCAGTCCGGAAAAATATTTTCATTAAGTGGGAATATTCCAGCAGACGAGAAACCGCTTTGGGCATTTTTTACTGTTGCAGCTCGAAGATACGCTTCCTTGAAAATTCCTGCGACCTGTTGGTGAGTTACTGTTCTACCAGGGTGGCTTTTAAGCCAAACATTCAAGTCTTGATTATAGAATGTGTTTAACGGTCCAAAGAAGCTAACGTCTAGTGGCTGAAGCCTGTGGGTGCAATGTGGTGGGAAGCAGAAAATTATGATGCCATTCTGCTTTGCAAATGTAAAAACATCTATGTTCTTGTGGCTAGAATGACCATCCAAAAGCAACAAAACTTTGTTTTGAGATGAAACATTGCTGTGTTTGACAAAATGTTGCAACAATTTAAGAAATACCACTCCATTCATCCATCCCTTTTCCTGAGCAAATCCTACGGAACCCGTTGGAGCATGGTCCATTAAATCTAATTTCATATTTTTTCTGGGAAATATAAAAACGGGCGGAATGTATGTTCCTAGAGCGTTTACACAGCAAACTGAAGTGAAGTGATGGCCTCACTCAGCACTTGTTAAAACACCAACCTGTTTTAGTCAATTATTCTAGAATGTGAGAGTAAGTGTTAAAATTAAAGTATTTATTGGGTGTTGTAAATTCACTGTTGTGGGACATTTGTTAATCTGAAAGACAATTCCTTCCTTCTTTTCATGAAGCCATTAAACCACAATCTCCCTGCACTGCAGTTAGTTTTCAATGAAGCTGGAATAATTTTCCCTGTTAACAATTGCCACGTCATATGCTAGCTTGCGTGCACATTTCGGGTTCAATCCGTGGTGTATTTTCGTCATCGTCTGAAAATATTCACTGAGGGCATTCTCCTGATCAGTGAATATCTTATTTACGCTATAGTTGGGAGTTAATCTTGGCGCTCCTTCTAGTATAGAAGAGTTTGAATCGATCTCTTCTTCCTTGTTTTTACATTGTTAATAATAGCGTCTCAATGTGGTTCGGGGTATGTTGTAGGTTAAGCTTGCTCTTTTTAGAGATAACAACATGAATAGCAATTCGCATAGCTCCCGAAGAAGTTCTGCCTATTTCTTTATTAGGTAGCTTTCTACGAGGGATTTTAGTAGCAGCCAGACCTAAAAAAAACAAGAATAAAGTTTGAATGTGATTAGGATTACCCTCTAACTAAAGGTAGTGGCCACTCCTCGATGTATTCCATGAGCTAAAAATATGGATCGATAGAATGGACTGTATTTGATTTAATTCGTAATTTATTTTACAAAACATGTAATATGTAGATATACAAGTGAATTAGTACAAGGCTGGTTGCGTACTGCTTTTTACATCAACGATACATGTTAATAGCGCGTCCCCTACTCCCTATAAATGCCTGCTTTTGAATTTGTCTGCCTTGGTTGGCCATTCTGCCCTCTGACGCATTTTGCCTCCATGTTTGTTTCAAAGTATGAAAAACTGCAACGTCCATAGGCTAGAGGGGGTGTGCCGCGTTATGAAACAGGGCGACCAGCTCGATCTCTTTTGTCTTTCAGATTTCTGAGGTAAGGTGAGTGAGATATATGGCCATCAAGGAAGAAAACAACTGGCTCGGGATTTTATTCTCCGTCAGTGACGGCTCGAATATGTTGGCTACATACTCGTAAAAGTCTCTTGTGTCATCTAGCCGTTTTTCAATTTGCCAATACTCCCAAGTACTTTATATGACGTAGAAGGAAACCCTCGTACCATTTCCTCTTTGGGGTGAACGTTTCTCCTCTGTAAGTTATCTTTAAATCTCTAACAAGTTTTATAACTCTATGCGTCAAAGTCTCTTTGCTCATAGGGAAACCCCGACCTAGATTTGGTGGCCGATGTCGCTCTATAAAACGGGGCCACTTCGGTTGACTGTGAAAAATCAATTAGGGACATAGTCTAACCTATATGGGGGCGTATTCGGCCACCTAAAATGTAAAAAAAATACCCACACAACAGTTCATTGAAAATAATAATATGTACACAGTCATATTCAGGTTTTACTCGTAAATAACATTTTATTTCATAGAAAAATACAAACAAAGTGGTTATTACAACAAATAAAAACTCTGGGTGTTACAAATAAAAAAACAATAAACATTCAAATCCTGACAATACAACATATTCAATATTGTCGACATTTTGTTGAAACTGTATTCGCCCCCTTTTCTCTGAGTGGGTTCTGAGAACTTTTATTATTTGATTAACCTCTATAAATGCGATATCCTCTATTTGAGGCCAAACAAAATAATTATACAGCCTTCTCACCATTCTTTTTTCTTAAAATTTTTACTTCATACATATTATTATTGCATGTGGAGAGCATCCGCCCAGCAAAATGTCTTTCACCTTGTGATCTTGAAGTGTGCTTCTTGGTATAGAATATTTTTCAGCAGCCTTACGAATGCAGATCTTACCGGTTTTTATTTCTTTCAACGTACTTTCAAGCTTTTCCGACATCTAATTAACGTATGAGCGGCCAGCAACGACTTTTTTATATGCGCGCATCATGCCGGAGCCGGAGAAATTACAGTTTAAAAAGTGTAGAGATACCTTTTCTCCCTCCAAAGTTATTGCACACTTTTACGCGTCAACTGCAGACTAGACTATTATAAAACACAATGAAAACATAAACTTATAGTTAACATAAAAAACTAATATTTTTTTAAATAAACAATTTGGCATCTTAACTGCATCCTGATGCCTTCCCGCTCCGCATCTATGTAGGAGGAAAAGGTGCCAAAAGCAAAAAAATGGCACTTATGTTTCGTCACAGTCGTTTCAAAAGGAGTGCAGCCAATTCTCCCTGGGTCTATTATTGTCGCGGTAGTAAGCTTTACAAACAATGCAATAATCGTCATTATCACTGTCGACATTATCTGAGCTGTGATCCGAAACTAACTCGGTGGATTCGTATTGATCACTGCTTTCTTCACAAATCATTTTTGATGCTTCAGCTTGCTTTCTTATTAATTACTGTTTTACCCTTTTTAGCGCTATTATTCTTCTTGCGCTTTCCGCCTGATTCTTACGTTTTTCTTCTAGCTTTTGATGCGTTCTTTGCCGCATTTTCAATGATGTAATAAGTTCTGCATGCTGCTTGCGTGGGTTTGGCTTACTAGGTCCTGGTACAACAGGAACAGGTGAAAGTGCATCGAACAACATCAGAATGTTCATTTTTAGAAGTATTATTAGGATCATTTTCAGCACCAGTATTGGCATCATTTTCAGCAGCGGTATTGGGGTTGTTATCATTCTGCTGCAGCAGTGTGTTCAGCTACATAACAGGCAGAGTCTGGAATTTTCGCCTGACGCTCCATTCTGGTTCGCTGCTTCCAGGATTCGTTTTAAAATTCCTCCAAATTAATATTTAGTAATTCTGTGTCCAGGATGAGACATAATCCATTACCTTGTTACGGTAGGAATTGGTCGTAACGAAATTAAAAAATGCAATGACAAACGGTAGCTCAGTGCCAGTAGGCAGATGGGGTAGGTCAGTTACGATGAGCAGGAAGCGTTAAAATTGAGGTATTAAGATAGGTAAAGTGAAGTAAAGCAAAAGGGCGCCACGTAATTCTTCAAGAAATTAGCACTGCTAATCAGAATTACGAAGCCATTAACAGCATTTGTAGTAGCGACATAGATACTGAAAATGAACGGGATTCTAGAGAAATAATTAGAGAGATGTAAATAAAGTGATAACAAAAATTACAGGTTATACAAAATAGTTACTGGTAATAACAAAATTAGGTTGCAAAATTACTGGATCTAATTTACCTTGGTGTAAATAATGATTTCAAAACAGAATAATGACGTTAGGGTAGCAAAACGAAATATTGGGAATACGATCGGCAGTTCACAAGATAGTAATCGAAGCAAAAAGTTAAAATCTTACCTTTGAAACTTACAAATCATCACGTTTTAGTCAGCAGCCCTCCCCGGATAGCAAAAGCTAATGACCGGGAATGGTCTTCGGCGATCCGGGGGGACTCCGACGTTTATTAGCTATAAACCAAGCAGTTATCTACATTTGTTACGTTCCTCGTTTATTAGCTAATTCGCAAGAATCAATCATATCGATTTCTCTATCAGGATTACAGATTGCAAAATTCCTTAATTCAATGTTTTGCTAATAGAGTCCACTTTCAATACTTTTGGTACTATTTTTTCCTCCGCATTTGCTTTATTCTACGCGAAGCGTTATCTCTAACCACATCGTCTTCGTTGGTTCCCTTACAGCTTTTCTACTCGGCAACGAAAACAACTGATATCGCTGTACTGTAAATTATTCTATTGGCTGTCAATGTAGTCATGTAGTTTCTGATTGGCTGATCCTCGGCTAACTAAATAAAATATTTCATCTTAAAAACGGAACAAGCACTTCACTAGGGAATATCTCCGTGCTGATATAAATAGCAACTCGATTTTCAACCGCGTATCTTTTTCTATTCTACTTCCTAACAAACGTTACTAAGTGCTACGGAAATTTCACAAATTTCTCTAATCGATATTAATCGTCTATAAGTGAAAGTTTTCCACAAATAGTGAATATTTAGAATCATCTGCTTATTCTAAGTACCATTAAAACGTGTTATTACGTCTTTTGTGCATCTAGTACCGCTACGTTAAACTCTCCACGCTCTAGGATAATTCCTTGAGGTATGTAGAAAATTCTTTTGTAACAATTACCTACCGTGTCATTCTTAAATTCCTCGACAGTAATTTATATTATTTGTCCTAGCGTTTTCCTACCCCGTTTACTTTTGGAGTACATCTTTACTTGTTGGTTACCGCCATTTTGTTAACATCACCTGAAATTATTGCTGATCCGTTACTATTGAACTCCGATGGTTATTTTCCTGTGAAACTACATATTTGCTGTTCTACAAATCATCTTTAATTATTTCCGCATTCCTGTGAAGAAATTTATTGCTTTTGGAAACTATAGGCTGCCATCTGGTGTCAACCTTTGAAAATAAGATTTGATAAGTTATTTAAATTACTAACCCTACATTTCTTGCTGAACTTTATTTGAACTCCTGTTACTGTTTATTATAAAATTTGATTATACTAAATTACGTAATCACATTTCATATTTTTGCTTCAATTTAAAACATTTAATTTATTCATTTTGTTTACTACTCAATTAATTTTGCATTAATTTTGCTCGTTACTTTAAAAGTTATTTTTATTATTTGTGTATTATCTTTTACCTTGAAGATTTAATTTGCTAAAGTTAAAGTTTAAAAGCTAATTGCTATTATTTTCAATATCAACTCTCGGAACGAGTACTGACCAAAGTCGGTAATTATTACTTTCAGTCGGTCTGCTTGTCGCAGCCCTATTAATTTTCTTGTTAATCAACCTTTCTGTTTAGATAACTCAGCGATATTGACGTTGCGCAACGGCGATAATCGGATGTGTTTTTGGTAAGCGTTGTTTAATGACAACTACGTACTGACTTTCGTACAGCTACCAAGACGGTTGCTGATATATTTATGTGTATTATTTTTGTGTTATTAATTGTACATTGTTGTAATATGTAAACTTCATTCCCTGCAAGGTAAAAGTTAAACCCCCTTTACTGCTTCACTCCTGTGAAGATTTGTTTTGTAAAATTTGTTCCGATTGTGTCAATGTTATTTTGTTTTGATTCATTATAACCACCACTATCATTATTTTAGTGTATTTCTTTATCGAATACCCACTTTCTCTTTCAGAAATCATATCTCTGTTATTATTATTATAAGCTGCTAAGCTCTTCGTAGTTCTGATTACCAGCTTGTCTTTACTAAAGAACTATCGTGGCGCCCTAAAAGGTATTTGACTATATTTGTTAACTATAACTTGCTATAAATTTAAATTCTATACTCATTATTCCCACGCCCATTAGATTGCCCCTTATAACTGAGCTTATCGAGTCATTGCATTTTTCCTGATTACGGTACCAATCATTTGTTGCCGTAACACGATTTTTGGCGCCTCAACGTGCGGGCCCCTTTCTTCCCTCTCTTCCCTTTCTTCCCTCTCTTTCTGTTACTCTAACACGATTTTTAGCTCTCGTTTTCTTTACTTTCACAGATTTCTTTTGGCACACAACGTGTTGTTCTCTTATTTTTGATTTTCAATTCTACTTATTTCTCTCCTATCACTTATCGTTTGTCTAGTCACCATGTTTTCATTTAAAATGGATGTCAATCGCTTAAACAAAACCGAATTAGAATATGAACTTGTCTCTCGACGTATAGAATTAGCTCCTACTGTTATTGACTTAAGAAGATCTGTTCGTAATGCTATCTTACTCGAATTGAACAAATCCTTAACTTCTGTTACTCACTCTATCTCTTTTGCTGATGATTGCACTGCAGTTACTCAGTCCATTGAAGAAATTAAATCACTAGTCACTTCTGTTATAAATGACTCCAAGTCAAGAGATTTCTTACGTGTTAATACTTTGATCCCTCACTTAGAACGTCGCTGTTCTTTAATGAATGCTACTACTGATGCTGAAATAGGCCAACGAAATACTTTTCTTCTGTCCATTGCAACTCTTAAATCAAATTTAGTACTCAAACTTAAAAAACTCAACCGTGTTACTTTATCAGAATTTCAATCACCTTCCTTTAGTCCGAAACCTACTACTTCTAGTGTAACTAATATAGCTGAAGACAATGAAAGTAACTCTGATCCTTTAATTCCTCCTTTACTTTCTTCTAGTGAAGATGAACTTGAACCAAATGAACCTTTACAACAAATAGCTGCTGTTACTGAATCTCTTCCTTTCGAGAAACGTCTCGATATTTCTAAACTTGGCTTAACCTTTTCAGGCGAAGGCAAGGTATCTCTCTTAGATTTTCTTACTCGCTTAGACGAATTAGCTACTTCTCGTAGTATTTCTAAACAGATGCTATTCTCTCGTGTACCTGAATTATTAACAGGACGTGCTTTATTACTGTACCGATCTCGTAAATTTACCTTAACTAAATGGGACGAAGTTATAGATATGCTTAAGTCTGAATTTTTACCTATCGATTATGATGAACGTTTACTTGAAGAAATTAAAAACCGAACAATGGGTCCTACCGAAAATATGAGCTCATACCTTGCTGTTATGTATAATCTTTTTCAACGTTTAACTACTCCTTTATCTGAATCTAAACAACTTTACTATATTCGTCGAAATTTAACTCCTTTCTATCAGAATGCCTTAACTCTTACTCCGATCTCTAGCATTCCTCAGCTCTCTGCTTTAGGAAAACAAATTGAACAGAACCATTACTTTGTTGAATCTTTTAAACCACCACCTTCTAGAAAAACTACACAATTACTTGAACCAAGTCTCGCTTACTTAACTATCTCATCTTCTGATACTGATTCTTCTAAACGTAACTCAAGTACACCTAAACTCTCTTCTGCTACTGTCATGTCTAATCCTAATGGAAAAGATACTTCATCTACTCCTAAACCATTAACTTCGACTAATGCTAATAATACTGCTACGGCTTTTACAACATTTAAGTGGTGTGTTCTTATTCGTTAGTTAAAGTTTCTCTATGGTTTTCTTGTACTGTAATTGGGTGGATGGTTGGGGTTTCTCTACTTTCTTTCGCGGCGGTTTTTTTAGAGGTCGATGCTCACGCTTTGTTTCCTTGGAGTATTCTTCCTCGCTCTTCCATCGAGCCCTACTCATTACTGTTAATTCTCTTGAGTATTTTACTCGTCTGTTTTCTTCAAACTTTCGTTTAGGTTGCTCTGCTTTCTTGTTGCTCGATACAATACCTTTGCTTTAAATCGATATGTTTCGGATTTATGTGTTGTTCGAGACTCCTTTTGTTGTTTAGTCAGGAACTTATGCTTCTCCTGGTTTTCATCAAAAAACGTATTCTTTACGGCTTTTACAACATTTAAGTGGTGTGTTCTTATTCGTTAGTTAAAGTTTCTCTATGGTTTTCTTGTATTGATTCTTCTCTCTCTCTACTCATTACTGTTATCTTTCTTTCTTTCTTTCTTTCTTTATTCCTCTTATTCTCTTTTGTTGACGACCATTGCTTTGTATTTTGGATTTTTCTTTCGATTATGGTTTATGGCTTTTGGTAGTAGTCCCCGTTCACTCAGTTACAGAGCCGGCTGGTGAGCGAGCGAACCCAAATGTCAATGATGCTTAGATTAGGGTTTTACCCACAAAATGTTACTTTTACTTTACAATTTCTTTTTGATTTTGACCAAACTGGTTCTCGCTAGGTTCTCCTTCAGATAGGAGTGGTCCTCAACCGCGTCGCCTCACGACCCATCTGATTGTATTGTAAGGTTAGTTTGCATCGCTACCTGATTTTGGCTCCGGTACCCCGTACTGGGAAGAATAGTTGCTCTACGGTACTTCATATTCTTCTATCTCTGGTGAAATCTAGGATACCTCTTTTACCTATTTTTCATTACCGTCCTTTCTCTTCTCCTTCCATGTAACTCTTTTTTTTTACTTCATGGTTGGTCCACTTTTGTTGTTTTGTTTTGTTTACTTATTGATATTTACTTCCTTGTGTCGTAAGTATTAACTCAGTTGGTTTCGCTTTTGGCGTTCTCTTTCGTTTCGCCTACTAGCTCAACTTTTGTTGGGGGGGGGGGGGGGGGGGGTGTTACGTTCCTCGTTTATTAGCTAATTCGCAAGAATCAATCATATCGATTTCTCTATCAGGATTACAGATTGCAAAATTCCTTAATTCAATGTTTTGCTAATAGAGTCCACTTTCAATACTTTTGGTACTATTTTTTCCTCCGCATTTGCTTTATTCTACGCGAAGCGTTATCTCTAACCACATCGTCTTCGTTGGTTCCCTTACAGCTTTTCTACTCGGCAACGAAAACAACTGATATCGCTGTACTGTAAATTATTCTATTGGCTGTCAATGTAGTCATGTAGTTTCTGATTGGCTGATCCTCGGCTAACTAAATAAAATATTTCATCTTAAAAACGGAACAAGCACTTCACTAGGGAATATCTCCGTGCTGATATAAATAGCAACTCGATTTTCAACCGCGTATCTTTTTCTATTCTACTTCCTAACAAACGTTACTAAGTGCTACGGAAATTTCACAAATTTCTCTAATCGATATTAATCGTCTATAAGTGAAAGTTTTCCACAAATAGTGAATATTTAGAATCATCTGCTTATTCTAAGTACCATTAAAACGTGTTATTACGTCTTTTGTGCATCTAGTACCGCTACGTTAAACTCTCCACGCTCTAGGATAATTCCTTGAGGTATGTAGAAAATTCTTTTGTAACAATTACCGTGTCATTCTTAAATTCCTCGACAGTAATTTATATTATTTGTCCTAGCGTTTTCCTACCCCGTTTACTTTTGGAGTACATCTTTACTTGTTGGTTACCGCCATTTTGTTAACATCACCTGAAATTATTGCTGATCCGTTACTATTGAACTCCGATGGTTATTTTCCTGTGAAACTACATATTTGCTGTTCTACAAATCATCTTTAATTATTTCCGCATTCCTGTGAAGAAATTTATTGCTTTTGGAAACTATAGGCTGCCATCTGGTGTCAACCTTTGAAAATAAGATTTGATAAGTTATTTAAATTACTAACCCTACATTTCTTGCTGAACTTTATTTGAACTCCTGTTACTGTTTATTATAAAATTTGATTATACTAAATTACGTAATCACATTTCATATTTTTGCTTCAATTTAAAACATTTAATTTATTCATTTTGTTTACTACTCAATTAATTTTGCATTAATTTTGCTCGTTACTTTAAAAGTTATTTTTATTATTTGTGTATTATCTTTTACCTTGAAGATTTAATTTGCTAAAGTTAAAGTTTAAAAGCTAATTGCTATTATTTTCAATATCAACTCTCGGAACGAGTACTGACCAAAGTCGGTAATTATTACTTTCAGTCGGTCTGCTTGTCGCAGCCCTATTAATTTTCTTGTTAATCAACCTTTCTGTTTAGATAACTCAGCGATATTGACGTTGCGCAACGGCGATAATCGGATGTGTTTTTGGTAAGCGTTGTTTAATGACAACTACGTACTGACTTTCGTACAGCTACCAAGACGGTTGCTGATATATTTATGTGTATTATTTTTGTGTTATTAATTGTACATTGTTGTAATATGTAAACTTCATTCCCTGCAAGGTAAAAGTTAAACCCCCTTTACTGCTTCACTCCTGTGAAGATTTGTTTTGTAAAATTTGTTCCGATTGTGTCAATGTTATTTTGTTTTGATTCATTATAACCACCACTATCATTATTTTAGTGTATTTCTTTATCGAATACCCACTTTCTCTTTCAGAAATCATATCTCTGTTATTATTATTATAAGCTGCTAAGCTCTTCGTAGTTCTGATTACCAGCTTGTCTTTACTAAAGAACTATCGTGGCGCCCTAAAAGGTATTTGACTATATTTGTTAACTATAACTTGCTATAAATTTAAATTCTATACTCATTATTCCCACGCCCATTAGATTGCCCCTTATAACTGAGCTTATCGAGTCATTGCATTTTTCCTGATTACGGTACCAATCATTTGTTGCCGTAACACATTCCACTATTATCTACATCTATATCTGCTAGCCATGCAAAGCAATAATATTGTCATGCAGTAACAATGTATTAATATATACCAAAGCAGTGATCACAAGTAACATCTTCCGGACCCGTCCTGGACCGTCGCTCTCTACACTCCAAGCTCCTTCCTCCTCTGGAAGCATACGCCAGCGTGTGTTTCCAGTTGTTTTAAGGCGTCGTCGTCGGGACCCTCGTATTCCACGTTCGCATTAAAGAATATCCCCATAATTGCGAGTTGGAATGGTTTTCCACGATCTTCACGTCGGAGTAATGAAGGAAAAGAAAGCACAGATGTAGACAGCGATGTTTTATCTTCACCAGAAAAGTGTGGTTATATAGAGTAAATAAGCCAAACTTGGTAGGTACGAAAAACTGCTAAAAGGGAAAGCGAAATTAGGTGACGCAATTATGAAAGTAAAGCAAACATACCTGGAAATAGTTAATCCAGCGATTAGCGAACTAAGTAGGTACACTCTTTTTATGTGTTATAACCGTGGTACACTCTTTTTATATGTTATAACCGTAAAATACGTATTAGATCTTCCGGAAAAGCAGGTTGTTCCGAAATATCGCTAAGGGTCAAATATACGCCAAAGCCGATTTTAGTCGATTTTTAAGAAATGCGTAGTATTCCAGCACAGAAAAAGTACGAAGTGAAGCGTCGTAGAGTGAGTAGCTAACGGAAAAAATAAAATGACACCAATAGGATCTTGAACCCAAGAATAATATATCAGCAAGTTTAGAAAAATAAGGGAACGAATAGGAGTATAGAAAATGTATCTTGCAACAGTAGCTACTCAAAACGCAAAATGGCACATTTAATCACGTAAGCTGGGTATACGAACTTAAGTGACAATTTAACTCAAAAGTAAACCAAATTGGAATCTTCATTATTAATAAAAGGGGAAAAACAGTAATTTATTAGGAAATAGGGGAAATCTAACGTAGCGTGTAACAGCCTACAATCTTCATTCCAAGAGATTTTGAGTGGTTTAAAGAAAGACTTGTCGAGGGGTTGCAGCCAATGCGTGGTATGGCTATGTAAAAATATGACGTGAATGTTGTTTTCTGCTAAGAAATCCAAAATATCCACGTCGTTGCAAAATGGTCTTTTATCTGCTGTTAACATAAGCTGAATCAGCAGATTGTTTTTACCACGAAAGATCACGTATGGTGGAAGAAAGTTTCCTTTTACATTGCAGCAAACGACATTTTCACATTTTTCCGCACTGGTGACGGTGAGGCTTTGAACATCTTTGAACCCTTTCCATGCGCACACTTTCCCGGACTTGTTACACAGTTGCAATCCGCATTCATCCATTTTTAAAATTCTCCTGGGTTTGTCCATTAAATCATGTGTTTCTAATGTATTGAACAAATTCTGAATTAGAGTGCTTAGGCATCCCCCCCCCCCCCCAATGTCTTAATAAATATCTTAATAAACTTTCCAACTCCATGTTTTTGGGTGAAATGAATTATGACACTCGCTCAGTCTCAGTTTTGACATAGGTACATATCAACCGCGAATTGTTTCCACGGCCATTCAAATGTGTTGAACTGACAGTACGTTGCGGAATTTTTAACAATGTTTACTGATAAAATCGAAACTCCATAAGAATAACAGCTCGTTTACACGTTACGGTTTTTTACCGAATCGGTTTTCTTCCCGTCTTCTCTAGTGGCGCATATATTTTAATATACCTACATGTTCACACATCGACCGTATATGGTAAAATCACCGATTCGTCATTTTTGACATTCGGTATATAGTGATTCGCTAAAACAACAGAATTGGTCATTGGTGGCGTGTATATCGTAGTGGGAACGTTCAGATGGAGAAGATAAATACAGAAGTTTTGATAAGTCTAGTTGAAGAACGACCTGTAATATGGGATAAGATGTTAAATATACCATTTGGTCCATTTAAATTGAGGCATCGAAATATTTCAAAAAATAGGCATCGTATTAAAAAACTGTTTAAGAACAGTCGCTGTATTTTGGAGGGGGAAATCCTACCCTATGAACATTAGCTCCCCTCTCTTTCCCCTGGGGACTGGGCGGGGGGCAACTTTGAAATCTTAAATGGAAACCCCCATTTTTTATTGCAGAATTGGATTCTACGGGAAAAAATAATTCGAATTTGTCACAAACTTTTTTTCAAACTTTGTAGATGGCGCTCTATTCGGCGTTGAATTAATGAAGTTACGCTTTTTGTTAATTTTTTTAATGTACGCATAGGCAGCTTTGGTTAAATTGTTTAAACATTTACATTTGGCCGAAACTTTTTTTGAATCATGGTAAGGGTGCTGTATTCGACGTAAACGGAAAAAATCTTCCGTGTATTGGCAAATCGTTTTCAAGAAAATTTTGATACTTTTGTCCGTCTAACGTACCTTCAATAAAATAAGGATCGATTAGTTTATCGCCTATGATTCCACACCAAACGTTAATCGACCAGGGACGTTGCCGTTCTACTTGTCGCAACCAGTGTGTGTTTTCCACACTCCAATAGTGCCTATTGTGTCGATTAGTTGTTCTAATACAATTGGCAGATGTTGCTCCACGTATCGTTCGTGCATTTGGTATATTATGCAAATTGTGCGTGTTCACTTCTGTATGTAGAATGTTTTCCAAATTAGAACCATCTTTTTCTCTGCCAAAATTATGTACTACTGTGCACGCTTTTATTATCCAAATAGGTGTTTTCACATTTACGTCTAAAGGTCGGTGAAATATTCTCCATTTGTTAGCTAAGATTCCAAAAGCGCACTCGACATATCTTCTAGCTCTAGTCAAGCGATAGTGTGTTCCTCCATAAGGTCTCATTAAATTTTCATGTAATGCAAAACCTTTGTCTCCAATAAGTACGAAAGGAACGTGTGTTTTTGAATCTTTACTTAAAGGTACAGGTCTCGGTAAATGTAGAGTATTGTTCATTAACATTTTAAAAAATGTTGTTTTAAAAATTGACGAATCGCAATCTATTTCCATAAGCTACGACACTCACATATGTAAACCGAAATTCCGAATCGGCAACAGCTAATAATACTATTGAGAAAGTAGTCCTTATAATTAAAGTACATCGAACCACTGTTTGATGGTTTCTTGACTCTTATATGCTTGCCAACGAGCTGTAACATCCCAGACAGCCATCAACATTTTCATAATGTTGGTAAAACATCAGTGGCGTAGTTAGTAGATACGGCGCCGGGTGACTAGGATCAATGAATCGTCCATTTCCACAAGCAAATTTTTAAATTAAATTAAATACATAAAACGCTGTACTTACCCGAAATTTTTAACTTTGGTTTAGAGGTCTCAAATTTTAGGTAATATTAAATACAAAGAAAATTACAAAACTGAGTAACTTTTAATGGGTATAATTATTTATCTATAATATAAATTTTTTTTAAAAAATGTACCTAAATTAAGTGAATAACTCTCTTTCCTCGTCTTTTTAGCTCCAAAATGTCTATGAGAGAGTTATAATTAAGTAATATTGAGCCAATAATTGATCAACAACGTCGACTCCTCCTTTTGTGTAATTATAGAAACTGATAATTTCGGGTTTGAATTTATCTCCTGTTATTTGGTCTATTTGTCGTGAAGTGTTGACAAAAGCCGACGTTTTTGTTTGTTTTTTGAATGTAAGAAACGCAAATAGGCTGCTGTTGACGGATCTTTCGATTGTTCGCACAAAAATCGGTGCTATCTCCCTTTTATTTCTTCGCAGAGTTCCTACCATTGTCCTTTTTTTTCAACAATTCTTTGGCTAAAGGAATGGACGTGAAAATTATCCATAGTAATGTTGCCGCCTGTATTTAGAAAGGCAATCCTTGGGCTCCTTTGAGTACCACTTTAGTTTTATAAATAATTAATGTGATTCTACGGAAACGTTTCAAGTTATGTTGTTTGTAATTTACATTTAAGTGTTAGCCTTCAGCTTGTAACCAATTGTGATGTAATTTTTACCTTTCTTCGAATTTTATCGCTTGATAATGGGATCAGCTGATCCCGAAACATGTCGCAACCTCATTCAATAATCGCTTAATATCTAATAAAAAAGCTTAAGGGGAAGGTTGTGAGTTTTGTCTTATCTTATTAAACCACCCCCTTTGGAAGTATGGACTCCTACAATTTTTAACATAAGAGTTAGTTTAATATTCCGGTTTTGTCCACCGCATGAATCACTCCAGAGAATAAGATGTTGGACGCTTTTTTCTAAAAAATAAAACAGCAATCATCAATCACATAAAAGAAACATGTAATTTTCGTATCATGAATCGTTTGAATCAATACTTTCTCTTCCTCCCTGATAAAAGCTTTGTTAATAGATCCACACTCTTTAATTAATTGCGTGTCTTTTGTTATTGTTATTTCCTTACTAGTACATGGAATTTGATTTGTATTGGTATCACCTACTTTTTCATTTGTTTGAGAGGAGTCTGGTACTTTTTCCTTTCCTATTTCATTATAACAGAAAATATATTATTAATTTTTATTTTAACAAATATTGCTGTAACTTACCTCTCTTTTGTTCTTTTTGTTGAAACAGATTAAAAATCTTACTAGTACGGGAACTAAACATGTATCACAAAACAACACACTTTTTACTTACAAAATATCATTGAAACGCTTAAAATTTTGCTAAGATCACGAGCCAAAATACACAAAACAATATAATTTGAGGTTATGTGAAGATTCCATAACGCAGAAAGCTACCAACCCACGCAGTGGCGTCAACATTTTGTTTCATTTAACAGATTTGTATTAACACAGAAGATAACCAAGCCACTTGGTTGCGTTAAATCACTATTGAAACCAACCAAGTGGATTGGTATTTTTCTGAAAAAACCGAAATCTTAGAATGTTAAGCAAATGGGTTGGTTAATACAATTTACAGTTATTAATTTAGTTGGTAGGTTTCTGCACTTTAAAATATTTGACATATAGATAATTTTATGTGTTTAGTACGAATTTATGCCTTTTGTGGGTTGGTAGCATTCTGCATAACTGCGCCCAATTATTTTATGTTACACCATTTGATGGAAACGGGTATTCGAATTGGGAATTTCGCGTAAAATTATTGTTAGAGTAGCAAGGAGTCCTAGACGTAATTTCGGAAATAACACCATCGCAGGAATTAACGGAAGAATATTCGCGTTTTCAGTCGACTGTAGGGAGCGTTGTAGAATGTTATTATGGCCGCCAAAAGGTGATCAACTCTTCTTTTGCACAAACGTTCAAAGAGCCATATATCTGTTAATAGTGCATCATGTTTGAGCCCTGCATTGAAATGGTAGACATTATAGAATTAGTGGACGATTTTAAACGGCTATATATTGAAGGTTCCGCGATTTTAAAAGCCAAACATATCGTGGAGTGTGGTATAATTAAGAAGTCCGAATCAGAGCAAGAAATTGCAGCCTTATGTTTACAAACTTCGCAATTGAATGGTATTCCACATGAAGTTCGAATAAATATTAAGAAAAATACGGATGACAAAGTAATTACAGTATCGTGCACGTGCAAAGCAGGCAGTGGTAAATGCAAACATGTTGTTGCTGTGTGCATGTATTTAAACAGGTGAGATTTAATGAATTTATATGATATTTGTGGGTTATTTACATCATTACATACCATGTAGGGGATTGAGTTTATAAAAAATAAAAATCTGTATATTTTAGAATTCCTTTACAAAACCTGCAAGACTTGAGCAGTACCGACATGATGTAGCAATGGGGGAAGATAAAAAATGATGTAAAGGCAACATATGAACCACAACCAATAACAAGTTTTTGTCACGTTGGCAAAAAAATTAAGGTAGGATGTGGTTGAAGTTGATGAAGATTTGAGGAAGCAAGCACTGAATTTACTTCTTGAAGGTAGTACATGCAATACAGTAATGTACACTACAGGGCCGTAGCCAGAGGGGGGCTGGCCAGGGCTGAGCCCTGGTAAAAAAAAATTGAGCCCTGTTGTCGAACTTAGGTAATGTTTAATAAGAAAGGTCTTAAAAGTTACAGTTGTATGACAATTACATGATATTTTTTTATGTTTGTTTGCCGCAAAGGACAAGCCGCCGTTTATGAGCACTATGAGCAGATAAGTTCGTTAGCGAAATAGCGAATGCAATGCGCTGACTCTTTGTTTTTACACATCAACATCAAACTGACAGTCTAGTTCCAGTATGGGTGTGATGAGATAAAAATAGGTATTTCAATATTTGCTACATCAGTAATTATCTGTTATTAAAATAAATAAATAATTAGTAATTGTTTTATGTTGCTTATTCTGAATTTATTTTTTCTTTACTTAAATGTACACAGTACACCTTATTTCTGTAGTGTTTAATTACATTTTCGTGATAAAATTAAGAATTCATGTGTTACTCATGATTAGACTCAAAAAGTGTAGGTAGAACAATTGTTTATAGTTGTTGATGACTAATCAAGTTGAGTTTTTGCACAAGTATTTTTTTAAAAAGAAAGCAAAGATAATATAGTTGGGTAATAAGATATTTTTATCTAAGTTATAGGTATTTCCGGTCTTTAGTGCAGAATACTGTAAAGTGTAAGTTGAAATGAAGCAAATTTTATTGTAAAACTGACAAGTAAGCAAGTTACGACATAACGACACTCGACAGGCACGTCTTGAGGAACGCAAAGTACAGTCATTGAGTCAAATTTACTCAAAAGGTACAGAACAGTTATCGGCGAGGCGAGGTAATTTGTTAGTTGTCGCGTGTATCTTTATTATCAAAGTACATTTTGTGCTGCGGTCGTGATTATTTCTTATTTTTTTGTGGTTGTGTGAGTTTATTTATGATTTGACGAAAATGGATATTAGACGTTTTTTTAATAATAAGCGTACGCTTGACTCTATACCTGGTACATCTGGCACTTCTGGCAGTAATTGTAATTCCGAAGAAGAACCCACTAATTCGTCAACCGATTTACCCGCTCCCCCACCCCCCAAACAAATACGTCATATTAGTGCAACCTACAGTTCGGCTCCTGACCTACCCACAAAAGGTGAAGATATAAAACAAATAATATTACATAGTTATCCGAAACAAGAAAATAACCGGTCCTTCCAAGTTAACTGGTACAAGAGATTTTCGTGGCTAGAATACTCACAAGAGCTAAATGCTGCATTTTGTTATGCATGTCGTCAGTTTCAACCGACTGGGAGCAAGGGACACACAGTATATACTTATTCTGGATTTAGGAACTGGAAAAATGCAGTAGATGCTAAGAATGGATTTCCAGCTCATGAAAAAACAGCAGTGCATATTAAAGCAATGCAAATGTGGAATGAGAGAAAAATCAGAGACTCGACCGGCACGGCTGTGTCCACGCTTGTCAATCATGAGATTCTGATAAAATATAGATATTACGTGAAGTCGATTGCTGAGATAATTCAATTTTTAGCAGTCAATGAACTAGCACTTCGTGGCAGCTATGAGATCGAACATGAACAAGAACGGGGATTATTCATGAATTTATTTAAATATACCATTAAAAAAGACGAGAGGTTGGCTGAATGTCTTCCACATATTCCTGACAATGCTAAATACACATCACCCGATATTCAGAACGAGATAATAGCTATTTTAGCTGAAATGGTTCGTGAGCAAGTAGTCGGTGATCTAAAAAATGCAGATGTCCCATGGTTTACATTACTTGAAGATGGCACAAGAGATAAGAATAATAGAGAAAATATATCAATTGGAGTGAGGTATGTCAAAAACGGTAAGGTATTTGAATCTTTACTCGGCATTTACACTACAGACAAGCTAGATGCCAAAACGTTTACGAATATGACTCTTAATATCCTAAGTGATAATGGAATAGATACAAAACACCTTCTCAGCCAATGTTATGACGGTGCTAGCGTTATGAGCGGTCATAAGGGGGGAGTAGCCGCGTTAATACAAAAATCATTGGGACGTTTTATTCCATATGTACATTGTTTTAACCATCGCCTTCATCTTGTGGTAGTCCGAACTGTGTCAGAAATAAATTTAATTAAACACTTCTTCGAACAAGCTGTTATGTTACATGAATTTTTTGGACACGGAAAAGTGGCTGCTATATATCGGGGAAAATCTATTGGTAGATTATTGGAGCAGCGCTGGTCTGGACATATAGCAATTGTTAAAGTCATATTTTCTAATTACGCTGAAATATTAAGAACATTAGACGAAATAAAAAATGATCGCTCATTTAGTGGACAAGACACCGCCAAATCTGTTGGAATTAAATCAGTAATGTTGGAATATCGCTTTAGATTTGTCCTTGTTTGGATGAAAAAGTTGTTGGGACTTTTGGAACCTGCTGATTCGGCTTTGCAAGCACGTACAATTAGTCTAAACGAAGCCAATGGAATTATAAAGTCAGTAAAAAATACAATTCGGGATCTTAGAACAATTCAAAATTACGAAAGTTTAGCCAATGAAGCCAACCAACTTTTAAACGGTACAGAATTAATACCATGTGAAGAAAGAGCACCAAAGTTAAGTGTAACTATGAAGGACTACTTGGTAACTGAAAAAATACCTTCTGAAATGTCTAAAAGTGAACAAAGTACCAGTTGCACTCAATCTCAATCAGTATTTTTTGAGTCATTAGATCTTGTATTATCCTTATTAAGTGAAAGGTTTTCTGACAATGATGAACTGATTAACGCAATAAGTAGTATTGATCTTCTTGATCTCGATAAATTGAAATATCTAGAAAAGCTGGGTAAGTAATCAATTTGAATTTGTGCAGATTTTTAAATATAATAAATGTTTTAGGGATTTCGTTACCAAATCGAGAAGAATTGGCGGTATTTAAGGATTACATACGTAATAAACCGGAGACAAACATCTTTGCAGAGTTATTTAAACAAAAAGAAGTGTTTAGTAACACCTATGCGCTCTTTGCTACAGTGTACACTTTTGGGTGTAGTACTGCAGTAAATGAATCTTCATTCTCAACGTTAACAGCAATTAATAGGCCACAGAGGTATTCTATGAGTCAACCTCGTATGGCTGATTTAATTTACTTGGCGTTTGAAAGAAGAAGAACCGAGTGCCTCAATATGGAGTCATTTTTAATAAAATTCAATAACCGCAAAGAAAGAAAATTGCAACTGTTTTGACTTTTTATTTGTTTTTTTCTCGTACCTATTTGTATGCGTTTTGGTAATTTATAATAATATAAGAATATTATTAAGTATTGCATTATTAATAAAACATGTTAAGTGTGAAATTTGGTTTCATAGTTCAGAAAACAAAACAAATACCTAATATACGCATATTAAGCATGTAAGCAAGAAATACACAAAAAAAAAATAAACTGCAGTGACCTTGGAAAATCAAATATTGCTATCTTTTAACATGAGATTGTGGGCCCTGGTAAAAACACTAATAGCCCTACCAACAATTTGGTTGTAGCTACGGGGCTGGTACACTATCATTTGCAACAAATTTATTAATTTATAAAAATAAAGCCGATCTATCTATCTATCAGTAATGTACACTATTTGAAGAATTTTATTTCCCAGAAAATTTAATAGTTATCCGATAGATCTATGCATGTTTGTGTTCTTTTTAAAAATGTGGATGGCGTAATGTTATAAATCTTTAGTACTTTTTTTTTGTTATAGAGGCACTGAATTGCTTGCTTTTTAAGAGCTCCGGAGTCAAACTGGGCAGTTCATCGGCAGGGTAGAAAAGAGTCTGCTGTAATTGAACAGACTGTGACACATGCCATATGTGAGAATTTAAGAGCTCAGATAACGGAACTTTTATTAGCTGAAAACGTTTTTCTGTTGGGATCAAAGGCATTAGATTCTGAATTGTTGGAAGAATGTTCAGGAGATGTTGTGGCATTCTACAGGGAATCTGTCGAAGTGACAATTGCAGAAGCGGTAGCCATCTGTCTGAAGACTTCAGAACAAGAAGGTGATTTTTGGCACAGTCACCGAAAAATTAGGATAACTGACTCAGTATGTTATTCATTATATACATATATGAAATCAAAACGTGTCCAACAGGATTGGCAAAAAAAAATTAATAATATTATTAACCCTTCATTTAAAGGCAATGTGTATACTGCATATGGAAACGCAAATGAACCTGTAGCTTTATATGAAACAATACAACTGTTGTGTAGAAAAAATAGGGTTTATTATAAATTGTCTTGTTCCATGGTTGGGATATAGTCCTGACGGAGTTGATTTACAGAATAAAAAATTAATCGAAATTAAATGCTTAAAAGCTGGTCAAACATATGAAGGGTTTGAATTAGCAAAACATGTAGATTGCCTTGAAATTGATGGGGAAAACATTACTTTGAAAAAACGGCATAAATATTACGGGCAGGTTCAGTTGGGTTTGCTGTTAACAGGATTAAAAGTGTGTGATTTTATTTTATTTTCTAAAATAGGCAATAATTGTGTTGTTGTGCAAGTAGATGTTGATGCAGATTTTGTTTCAAATATGTTGCGAATTCTTCGGCAAGTGTATTTTTATAAGTTTTTGCCATTTATAACAACAATTTAATTTCTTATTTCTACTTAACATTATTAGAAAATAACTTGGAAATATGTTAACTTATATTTAATACAAAACATAAAAGTGAAACAACTAAATTATAACAAGACACCATGCAGTTTTGTCATGATATCCCTAGTGTATTTACCACCAAATTCTTAGGCATGAACATTGACTGGGCACTATCGTGGTCAGACCACGTGATGGACGTCTGCAAAAAGATTAATAAAGCATATTTTCTAATTCTCAATTTGAATAACTCCCTTGGCCGAAGTGCATTAATGAGTGTGTACTACGCGCTTGTGTTCCCGGCTATGAACTATAACATTGCAGTTTGGGGTTGTAGTGCCCATATTGATCGCGTTTTTGTACTGCAAAAAAGAGTGCTGCGACTTATTTTTAACCTAAAACCTCATCAAACTTGCCGAAACGTCTTTCGTGACTACAATATTCTGACCCTCTTCTCCATTTACGTGTACAATTGTGTCACCTATATACACAAATGTAAACATAACTTTATTACCAGCAAGGATGTACACTCTCACAATACCCGCAACAAGGACAACCTACGCCTGGACAAACCGCGTCATTCGTTTTACAAGAAATCTCCAGAATACAAGTCCTTAGCGTTCTACAACAGCTTGCCCAGCCGTATCAAAAGTGCCAAGAACTTCGCCCAATTTAAAACTAAAATTAAAGCGCTCCTCCTGTCGACACCTCTTTACAATGAGGCGGAATTTATGCATGCGATTACTTTGTTTTGTTTGTAAATTATGTGACGTGTAAATAATTGTTGATACAATTGATTTTTACAAATATGTAATGTAATGTTTATTTACATTATGTTCAAATGTTCAAATATCTATTATATGTATTTACAAAAATATATAAATCTACAGCTCAAATTTATCTATTGCTAAAATAGGTTTTCCTAAGTTTGCCATTCCACATACTATCGTGAAAATGTCATTAGCATATGGAAGAAGTCTCCAAGGAAATGTATGTTTAATTATATTAAAGATTTTAATTCTTTGAATTGCCCTCTCAACATGTACTCGTGCACGTGCTATATCTGCAGTTTTATTACCATCTGTAACGGAAAACCGCTTTTCTTTGCTTAAAAAGGGTGGGCGAATAAGTTTGATGCCCCTAAGAGCACATTCCTCGTCGATTCGAAAACCTTTATCCACCATTACCGCATCTATATATGGTTCTAATCTAACTATCTAAGATTTTAGATAGTGTCGTAATGGCTTTGTCTGATGCCCTTCCTCCAAACACTCCGCTACAAAAAGTTATAAGGCCAGCAGGTGATGTCCCTATTAACACTTTTAATGTATTCGCACCTTTGTAGTGCGAATATGTACTAATTCTACATCTTAAACAACTGGCATTCTCTATTTGTACTTCTGTACAATCTAGTATAATAGAGTACTTTTATATGCAGCAAAGTGCTTTGGCATATTACAAAGAACTTCTTCTTTAGAAGTGCAAACAATTGCCTCTTTTAAAACTGCAGATAATAGCTGTACACTGAATAAAAATAGTGAGTACATGTAGATACAGCTTTGTTCAAGTTTAGATAGCAAGTCTAAACTGTGAATACCTGTAAATGAGTTCAAGTCGGAATCACTTTTTATCATTTCCATTAATGTCAGTTTTTCCTGACACTCTGCATGAGTAATTATGTCGTGTGCAGAATTTGTTGTTAATAACAATGAATTATGAAGTTCCAGGAGGGCTTCAGCAGCAGATAACTGTGTTTCCAGGATGTCTGGACAAATTGCTTCTTCAGTTGATGGTTCCAGTTCAACATTACTGCAAATAAATGTTAATAATTAATTTTGACTTTCTACTAAAAATATACATTATTTACCTTGCAGTTTCCTGTGCCACAGCATTGAAGTTCAGGTTCTGTAAACGTTCAGTTCTAGCTGCAGCGATTAATAGTTTTTTCGTATGAGCTAACTGCTCGTACGGTAGAACAGGTAAATTCTTTGTGGGAACTGCATATTTTTTAAGGCGGCGCGTTTTACCAGTGATGGGATCTGTTAAATAAATAACATCTATGAATCTTCATTCATATTAAGCACTTTCGTAATTTTGGTTATTTGCTACTTTCATTTCAACTTTGAAAGTAAATAAAAAGAGCACAACATATTCAAAAAGCGTGAAATTTACAGGTTTACTACTACTACATTATCAAATGGTCTCAAAATGGACCTTTCAAACAGTGCATGGTGAGGTTATATTTTTACGTTTATGAATTGATGGTACTTACCAAAATAATAAAAGCTTTCACTGGAAAAATGCTCACTGCACACATACATATTGGCAGTCACCGATTTTCCAATCTTTAACAGGATTTTCCACCTCTTTTCTAATTTTTTATTTTTGGGAAACATGTGCAACGACACATTTCCGCATTTTCTATTGGTACACTGGGGCACTCAGCACATTTTGTTACTGTTGAACTTGGGCATTATTAACAGAAATTTAAGTTTTAACCAATTTAGTCGTTTTAAATGAAATTGTTTTAACGGCAATCTAAGACAAGCCTAAAACGCAACCATACAATAAACAAAACACCACCTGATCACCGTTTGGCAGGTTTATGTACAGGCCACCAGGGGGCCACTCTTTTGATTGAAAACGCGAATAATGCATTCTGTAAAAGTAATGTTAAAGCAAAAGGAATAATTGTTCAATGCCTTGCAGACAACATTTTGGAAACGTTGAAAGAAAAGAAAACCGCAAAGGAATTTATGGATACTTTAACAAAAACTTATACAAAGAAAGGAATATCAACGCAAGTAACTTTACAAAAGAAATTGAGAAGTTTGAAATTTATTGAAGGTAGGACTCTTAACGAATTTCTTACTGAATTCAATAAAACCATAAGTAAGCTTAAAAATGCGGGAGGAAACATTCAAGAAAATGAAGTTTTTACAATTAATTAAAAAATGCAAGAAATTGGTAGGGCATTTTAAGCACAGCGTATTGGTGACCACGGAGTTGAAGAAGAATCAAGAACTCTTGGGTAAATCTGTCCTAAAAATAAAGCAAGATGTCAGCACTCGTTGGAGCTCCGCCTTAATTATGTTGGAAAGACTACAGGAGATCAAAGACCCTCTTAATCTTGCAATTCCAAATCTTAAGAAATGTCCTATTGATAGCTTAGATGCTCAAGAATGGACACTTATAGCAGATTGTATTAAATTATTGAAGTACCGTAACCTGGGGCCTGGGGTGAAGTCGATCATTAGTGGTGAAGTCGACCAGTATGTAAATTTTGTAAAGAAACATGCGCTACCTATTACCTATTTATGTAAGCATATTATTAAATGCACCAAATTAAAAAGAAATCTTTGTAGAAAAAGAAAATAGTTATCTGCACTTTTAGAATATTATTTATAGATACCTAAAAAGACACATATGTTCCACCTACTCAAGCAGTGATTTGTAATTGTTATAAACAAACATCCACCGGGGGACGTACACATATTGTGGAACAAAAAAAATACTATATTTGAGTAAAGTAGTAAAGTAAACTCTTGTTGAATTCCTGAAATAAATTTTCAATCATAAAATAAATAAAATCAGACGATAATTCTTTAGTTTTACTAAGTAACACCTGTGCGCAGTACCAGTGTATTAATGTCGGTAAACAAATAACATTTATCCGTTTATGTGTGTTTGAAATAACAGTTATTTATCTATTTTGTATCTACCGTTATGCCACGTGTATATAAAAAAAAGTTTGGACCCAGAGATAATTGCAATTATGACCCAAAATTTTTGAAAAGGGCTATTGCGGCAGTAAAGGATAAAACAATGAGTATTAGACAAGCTTCCGTAAGTTATGGCATTCCTTACACTACACTGAACGACCACGAACACGTCAAGGGAAAACATCCAAAAAAGTACGGGGGGCAGCCGGCACTTAAAGAGGATGATGAACGGATGCTAGTTGAAGGACAAATTTTATGTTCCCAATGGGGTTTTCCACTTCGACGAAGAGACATCCTAGACCTCGTCGAAGAAAATCTAAATCATCAGGGAATTACAGAGATAATTAACTTCATAGTATTGTAGACCAATGAGACATTAAGAACAGTGTCACATGCACCAATCACAAGTTTCTTTAACTGAAAAGAATGCATGCTACTTTTCTTGTCGCTACCTCATTGGTTTAGAATTATTTTAGCAACCTATTTAAAAAAATCAAATGTCATTTTGACAAAAGTAAAAAATTTGACGTATTTAACGCTTCATTCAGTTAATTCTCCAACCGAAGATCATTCGTTCTCAACTCTTGTCAGGCAAGATTTTTATTTTGTATGAGCATTGATTGCTAAAAGGTAATTAAACTCGATCAAATTCTTGGGAAAAGAACCCTCGCGCTTCGCGCTCGGGTCTTTTCGTCAATTTGATCTCGTTTAATTGCCAAGCAACCAGTGCTCATACAAAAAAATCTTGCCGACAAGAGTTGAGCACTTATGATCTTACTGTTGAAAAGATTTATTAATAATAGACCTTGAAATGAATGGTTTTATTCATTTCTTAGGCGGCACCCACAACTTACAGAGAGATTGTGTGAAAATATTAAGCGTAGCAGGGCTGCTGTTACTACAGAGGTTATGAACGCATATTTTGACAATTTAGAGACTTCTCTGCAAGGGATTCCCCCAACACATATTATTAACTTTGACGAAACAAATTTTAATGACGACCCCGGGCAAGTCAAAGTGGTCGTTAAAAGAGGATGCAAGCATCCAGGAAGGATTATCGATGTTTCCAAAACCAGCATGTAATGCTAGCAGCGGCAGCCAATGGAGAACGTCTACCTCCCTACACTGTCTACAAGGCAAAACATCTTTACCCTACGTGGACCGAAGGTGGTATTGAAGGATCAGGATATAACAGAAATAGCAGTGGCTGGTTTGATTTATTAATGTTTGAGGACTGGTTTCTTCACATTTTGCTGCCGTATGTAAGAAAACTTGACGGGCCCAAAGCAGTAATCTGCGATAATCTTTCAAGCCATTTATCTGTGGACGTTTTGAAACTGTGTGCACAGAATCAGATTAGGTTTATCTTGTTACCACCAAATGCTACCCATATCTGCCAGCCGCTTGATGTGGCGTTTTTCCGCCCACTAAACTCGGTTTGGAGGAAAGTATTGGAAAAGTGGAAAAAATCCAATAGGGGTCCAGTCTCTAAGACGGCATTTCCAGCGTTGCTAAAGGAATCGCTCCAAGACAGTGGCTTGAACATTAAGGACAACGTGAAAGCGGGGTTTGCCGCTTCAGGAATCGTACCTTTAAATAGACGAGTTTAAAAAAAAATTCCTAATCGTGAAAGTGCGGGTACCAGTGAAGCGGGGACGTCTTGGAGCGATTCCTTTATTCATAGATTACAAGAAGAAAGAATTGCGTCGACTTCTTCCAAACGTACTACGAAGAGGGGTAAAAAATTGAATGTTCTTCCTGGACAATCCGTGATTTTGAAGGAAAACTTGAAAGATGTAGTATCCTCTGAACCATCAGGAATTAGCATTCATGATCAGTGTGAATTATCCCAATTTGAATCCGAATCAGAAGATGAAATTATAAAATTACAAAGCACAGAAGATCCGACAGATGAAAATTTAGAGGATGAAGAAGTCACAGAGGAAGATGCCAATAATGATA
Organism: Pyrocoelia pectoralis; assembly: GCA_036250285.1. NCBI lineage: Eukaryota > Metazoa > Arthropoda > Insecta > Coleoptera > Lampyridae > Pyrocoelia > Pyrocoelia pectoralis. The sequence continues at coordinate 26,898,292 of CM070075.1, forward strand.
CAGACACAGCAAGTGATGCAAAATTAACGCTGACTGAAAACGATTTTGTACTGGTGAAATATCCAAATGACAAAGGTGATCGTTTCTTTTATTATATTGGGAAAGTCATAGGAGAAACCCTGTCTACCGGCAAAAATGAATTTTTAATTAAATATCTTCGAAGGAGAGTTGGGAAGAAAGAAAATTATTTTGTTTATTAATAAATTTGCACGTCACACTCTTTAGGAATTCCTCTTCTGTTACTTCGTAATGTTCCACAAACGTAGATTTTTCTAGCAGATAACAACTTGGTCAAGTTGATGGAGTTATAGAAATTATCCATATAAAGGATATTATCCTTTATCGAGATAATCTTCCATGAGATGTAATACTACATCACCAGCATGGCCCACATTCTTATCAAATTGTTCCATTTTGCCACTGTAGACCCGCACTTTTAGAATGGTACTGTCAGATTCAGTCAATTTCCATATCTATGTTTTTTTGTTTTTTATATATTGGCGAAAAAAGAGCCGTCTCCGCCCAAGGAGCATGGATTCGACAATACATAATAATTGTTTATCAGGTACGTAATTATTACGCATCACCTGATTGAAGTGATCTAAAATTGGTTTCACTTTGTACAATCTATCGTCAGTTTCAACAGTATTATCGACGAAATGGAAATATCGCAATATTGACTGAAATCTATTGCGACTCATAAATCGGCGCCAAAAGGAAGTTTTATAAAATAGGCTGGTATTCCAATAATGTTCAATTGAGGGGAAAGATACTGTTGCCATGTGCAGCAATAAGCTCAAAAATACTTTCGTCTCTGATAATGTCATATCTTTCCATGTTGCAGTTCTGCTGTATTTCCTTCGTTGTCCAAACTCGTCCAATTTCTTGTGAGGCATATAAATTTGTTTGATTTACTATGTAATAAATGAATTAGAAAAAAATTCATCGACTAAATGTTGGATAGTAATATTAGTCGAATCCTTTTTCCAACCAGCTTGTTCTTCAAATATAAAATTTGGTGGAATTTGGATTACATCAGTCCAAATATCTGGGTGTACTGGTTGCGAAGTCTCAGTCACGTCATCTTGTAAATCATCTATATCCATTTCTTCATCTGATGCATGTGAACTACTACTCGAGCTCGATTCGTGCGACGGTAAATAATTATCAGTATCACTATCAGAATCGCCACTGTGACCGAAATCCCACTCTGATTCAGGGCCGTTTCTAGGGGTCAAAGCGCCTTCGTGCAAAGTTGATTTTGGCGCCCCTCGTCCAGTTTGGTAAAAAAACGAAAAAGCGGAAGTGCCGCAGATGAGGGAGAAAAGTGCCATATTTCAGGATTTATTGTTAAACAATTAAATAAATTTTCATTTTGATATTTTTTATTGGAAAACCAAAATGTGAAATAAGATAAGTAAACCAAAAAATCCGTTAATTATATGATAATGTTTGATACAGAACCAAGAATTACCAAAAGAAACATAGGTAGGTACTTACAGATTAAACCTTAAAACGAAAAAAAGGAACAATTTAAACAAAATAGTACAAAAATTATATAAAAAATTAATAATTAAAACAATCTAAATAAACATCAACAAAGTAACAAACATTAAACAAAAGAATAAAGAAAAGTAAGTGGCGATTAACTAAAATACTGCTTTTCTTGCCTTCTTCCAAGCAAAATCGGATATTAAATCTGTGTAATTAATCCCTTCGCTAACATCTTGCTCAATTGCAATTGTTGCGAGACCACTTAACCTTTCCTGCGACATAGTCGATCGCAAGTAGTTTTTTATTATCTTCAACCTAGAGAAACTACGCTCTCCTGACGCCACCGTTAGAGGCAAAGTTAAAAATAATCTAATAACAATTGCAACATTAGGAAATAAAGAAGCAAGGTTTTGTTCATTTATATAATTTTAAATTTGTAACGGTGTTAAATGTTCGGTCAAAAAAGGCTTTAAAGTAATAATTTCATTACAAAGTTCGTCCCCGTCAAAATCACAAAATTGATCTCCATTTGTATACATTGTGTATAAATCATTTACATGTTTTTGTAATAAATTATCATCCAATAAATGTAATTTACATAAAAAACTAAAATTGCCATATTGTTCTTTTAAACTTAGAAATCGCTGTTCTATGGAATTTATTGAAACATCTAATACGGCAAAATAAAAACCAATTTTAAATTTTTGTTTAGGATCAATAATAGCTGCATCGTTATGTTCGTATGAAAATTGTGTTTTTACTTTCCTTTGGCGTACTTGAGGAAAACTTATTTCAACATTTAAATAGCGAGCTAAGTTCGATGATATTCCATAATAATAATTGAATTGTTCATCGCACCGTAATTTCTTTAAATGTTCTAAAAGCTTCTTCAAAGCATCAATACCCGATTGTAAGTCTAATAGGAGGTTTGGAGAATTTTACTTACAACATTAACTTTAGATATAATTTCATACCACACAACAGTCGAAAGCAAGAAGGAAAAACTTTCAATTTTATTAACTAGACTACAAGCCTGATGTCTTGTACTTAAATCCCTAGACTGATCATTATCTATATACGAAAGAGATTCAATTACTTCTTTTAAATTAAATCTTAAAGGTCTAATAGCATTAACTCGACTCTCCCATCTTGTGTCACTGACACATTTTAAAACTAAATTTTTAACATGTCTTTTTAAAACATCCCATCTATAAACGGAGCTAGAAAAATAGACAAACAACTCCTGGATTAGATCAAAGAAACTGATAGTTTCATGAGTAACTTTTGAAGCATCGTTCACCACCAAATTAAGTGTATGAGCGGCACAGGGTACAAAAAAAGCTTTTGGATTAATCTCTAAAATTTTTTTCTGTAGACCAATATGCTTCCCTTTCATATTTGCGCCGTTATCATAACTTTGGCCACGTAAGTTATTTAGATCTAAGCCCAGTTTAGGTATTTCTGCTGTGACAAGATTGAAAAACCCTTGTCCCGTTGTATCTAAAATTTCAAAAAATCCCAAAAAGTGTTCTTCAATTGAAAATTTGTTATCGACCTCGCTAAGAAACCTAATAATAATAGTTACTTGTTCTTTACGGCTGCTATCAGGAGTGCTATCGACTATTAAAGAAAAATATTTTGATTTTTTGGCATTATTCACAATAGTTTTTGTTATTTTTTGTGCCATTAAAGAAATCATCTCATTTTGAAAAGTATTGCTGAGGTAATGAGGTGTTCGATCTTTTTGCTGTTTTGACGTTTCTATTCTCCTCAAGTGTTCAGCCATTACAGCATCAAATTTTGCAACCGTCTCTACTGCCTTTAAAAACTTACCGTTATTGCTTTCATACAGAACACTTGAAACACCTCGAAATGGTAAAGCACACGTTGCCAAGTACTGAATTATAGCAATGAGGCGTTCAATAACGGCATACCAGTGTTTCTTTTCCATTTCGAAAAGTGTCTGATGACTACTATCAACCGTTGTTTTCTTGTTAAAAGAAATTTGAGTTGATTTCCAAGTTTGAAAACTTTTTAAATGATTTGCGGATTTTTCGTGCTTTGAAAGTGTATCAGAAATATGTCTCCAATCAGAAAAACCATTATTATCTGTTAAAAAAGTGTTTACATTTCGTCCAAATATTTTACAACAAAAACAAAAAATTTTGTCTAACTTTACTGAATACATTAGCCACTCTCTAATAATTTCTTCTCCGTTTCTTAATTTCCTTTTGAAATAAACTACCGAGAAACTTCTACCATTTACATTTTTGGGAAATACACATTTTTTAACGTAACATCATGGGATTTGTACTCGGTCATTAAATAATCAATAAATTTTTGAGTAAGCGGTGTAGGCCAATTTGCAGGATCGCTTAAATCTCCCACGCTACCAATTACCTCACTTTCATACTTATTTTCGTCGTTGGTACTCTCTTCACTGTCAATATCGGTGGTACATTGCCTTTCTAAAATACTTACACCAGTTTCTTGAAAACTACATGAAGGGACGCCGCTATTGGTGTTACTATCACTAGCACTTGTGTCAATGTTAGGAGGGTTTAATAACTCATTTTTATCGGTGTCTTGATTTTTTAAGTATCTCTCCAGAGCTCCCTCCATTTGTTTTTCTTTTGATTGCCGCAACTGCTTTCTCTTTTTAAATTCGCTACCGGATGGTTTTTTTCGTTTTGAAAACATTACAAACAGATCGTATTTGTAAACGCTAAACAATTAGTAACACTTTCACAAACTATAATCATCCGTCAATTAAAAAATTGTCCTCTTCTGTTAAACCTTTTCGCCTGATATGATAATATTTGACCACGTGCCACTAGAACAAGAGATGTTCAACTAAACAACACATAAGGTAAATTTTAAACATACCAATACTTGATTGAGGAATCCTTTAGTCAATGTTATTTAGTTAGGCAGTGGTAGTAGTATTTAATAAAATTTAACACGCAGCACAGCACAATCACAAATAACTTGATTAGATTAGATATTACGCAGTAATAAAACTTCAAGTTAATACCTACACGGCTACACGTTGATCTTACTTAGCCATGCCGAAATAACACAGTATACCTTTCCCACAAAATATGAATAATAAACGCTAAAACAAACACGTGCGGTGTGCAAACTGCAAAGCCACCAGCCACGGACTGTTGTGTCAACGATAAAGTTCTTGACGCCCTCGCGGTTGCCCGCGTGTAAACAAAGATTCGGGCGATTTCCATTTTTCATTGTCATTATGGCGCCCCTATAGTGTGGCGCCTTCGTGCGAGGCACGAAATAGCCGCCCGCTAGACACGGCGCTGCTCTGATTCACTCATATTTACATAATGTTCAAGTTCTTGCTCACTTAATCTTTTATTGGCCATCACTTTCACTTTTTTAGCAATATACTACGATAAATAAAATATAAGATTCTACATATTTGGAGGTTTACACTGCGACTGGATTAGGAGCTGCGGTAGCTTAGTGGTTGAGCATTGCCCTAGACAGGCAAAGGCCCCAGGTTCGAGTCCTGGTCGCAGTGTAAACTTTTTCCTGTATGTTTATATTTCTCTCTCTCCTTCTAATGACGGATGTCATATACTTTAGTCTTTACGACAATAACTACTTTACTTAAGATAAGATAAATAAATAAAAAAAAGGACAATACCACGAAAAATATACAATGAAATAGCTCATTGAAAGAAAGCATCCGACTGCTTTTATTATTTATAAAGGACTGATGTAAAAAACGCATGTATTGCAAGTAAAATCCCACAACATTGAACACTTTTCACAGTTTTTTTGTAATCTACCTAGCAGTGTATTCTTTTTACAGAAAAGAATGTACACATCACACAAAGGCGTATATCAAGGCTATACAACCAAATGTCAAAATTATTTTTTTTATAAACAATAACTGACATATTTTTTTATATAGTGTTCATAGTTGGGACTTAGATACGCAACTTTGAACTACAATACTACTTGTAAAGTTTCAAAGATGTAACCGCCCAGAGACAACTTTGAACACAATAGATAAAAATAAAAAAAAATAAATAAAATAAAAAACTAATAAAATATGAACGTCCAATTTTCGTTAAATAGTTTTTAGCAACCACTCTCACATCTGTTAGATCAAAGGGAAATCCCCATTCACCTACTTTTAATAAATGAACCACGAAGGATTTTTCTTCCCTTGTTGAAAATATCGTGGGATGGCCGACTTGTTTTAGATGTACGTGGCCCTTAACTTTGTAGCTTAAAGTTCCCAAGGGAATTTTATACTGTTTTGAAGCCATTCGGAGACTAATTTGGCCAGATCTTATTTGACGGACAGCTGCATCCAGATTTTCTTGGGAATACCTCTTATAATTTGCCCCAACTTTTTTTCTAGAAGTCATTACTAGAAGAAAATATTACATAAAAGTAATGAAAAACGAAATAAAACATAATATAATGCTTCAACTTTTAACACCATCTACAACATTGAACACTGTTCAAAGTTACAGGAATTTTACCTTAAAATGGTCACTACACAAATAAAAAATTGCGAACGTAATAGTTCGCTAAAAATACAGCATTTTCTGTTCAGATCATTATAAGAACATACTATTGAATTAATAATAACAATTTTTAACCAAAAATATGCAATATTTACTGCGATTTTGTTCAAAGTTGCACAGCGTCGTAATTGCGTGTCACCGACTACGAGATAACTCGTATAATTAAAAAAGCAATTAAATATTATCTAAATTCAATATATTTCCCATAAATACATGTTTTGTATTTTTATTTTACAATTAATTAATTAAAACTTGTTGGCGTGGCGGAGCGTTTTTTGAAAATGTCGCTCGGCAGCGAACGTGATAATTTCTAAATAGTAGTTTTCTATTTTTACAACTGTACCGAGTTCGAATCCAAACAACTCGTCGTAACTCATCTGATTCGTCATCAATCATCCGATTCTTCATAACTTGACGGAATACGAAACACCGAGACCGATGAAATTAGAGATCTCGAGAGCTAATCGGAACATTTATAAATAATCGGATGAGTCCGATTATTTTAAGCAAGTTGGTCTCTGATCGTAGTAATGGGAGTAGTAGTAACTTCTGTATGCAGAGGACTAATACCTTGATTATTGCTAAAGTGTAAACCGCGTCCTATATCGGAATTACTTCCACCAGCACAGCTTGACAAATTTGCAATAAAAAGATCTGAAATAAAACAGCGAAGTTAAGGTTGTTAAGTTGTATAAAGTTTACCTACTTAGCATTATCAATGTACGGTACCTGTGAATTCTGTTCCAATTCTTGATCTGAAAAGATAATTAATTGATTGATTCTGATATAGTTCAGAATTAGATTAAACGTAGTTGGAGTACCAAATTCCCGATATAAACAAAATATAAACAAATCTCTGCAATGATATAAAGTATTCTTACGATCATCAGCTTGCTTCCTATTTATTGGTCTTAGAGGTTTGCGAATACGAGGTGGGCGTTCTTCATCACTACTATCGGAGTAAAAATGCAAGGCCTCTGACTTTAAGTGGTCATAACGAAAAAACTGAGGGGTAAAATTTCTTCATTTTTGGGCAGTACATTAGTCATTTATATATGTTTAACATGTGTAAAAATCAAATTGGTAGAATCAATTGTTTAACTTTTATTTTAATTAACAGCAATAAAAACGCTGTATTTAGTATTTTCCTGACTGACGGTCAGTTTTAACTTATCATAAAATTGTTATTGTTTCATAAATTGTTACCAAAATTACAAATGTTGTAGCACACATACTTCTGAAAAGTCGACAGCCAATAAATATTGATTATTCATATAATTAACTGGTTTTATAAGCCCTAACCGAAGATGTGCTATTTTGCAATATACGGTAACTAAAGAAAAAATTCTTGTTTTAAATGCTAAATTTATATTACTCAAATCGAGCTGCATTATTGATTTATTGAAAACAAAATTTGTTTTCTTGTAATTCAAAGTAAATGTTATAATTATCGCCAAAGAAAGACACACATATTGTCGCGAGAGGTAATCTACCACATCGTAAATCGTGAGAGGCAAACCACAACAATGTGATTATTCTTTAGCATTGTACAAAACCATGCGCTTCATAGGAATAGTGTACGACACCATCTTTCACCCCGTACTGCACCTCCCGCGCGAACGCAAGCATCCATCCTTTTTTCCAAATTTCTTTTAAAGAAAACATGTATACATGGCATTATTTTTGTGAATCGTGTTAGACCACAATATAATTGCTTTAACCTCGTTATGTTACTGTCAATATTATTAATATCGAACGTTCAGGTACTGAGTTACACAAGATGTCGTTTTTTTCATTATAGTTTTTAGACTAATAAACCAATTGTCCTCAAAAGCATCTCACACCGACAAAAAAGTATACACTTGTCAAATATATAAGTATCTACCACTCAGTTTCAATAATATAGCCGTACCTAATTAATTTTTAAAGTCGAGCGCTTGTGCGATTTCAGTCATAATTATAAATTAGCGCTTTTTCGCACATAAATTAATACAGAAAACTAACGATGCGTTGCAAAAATCTAAAACTGTACACCTTTTTGTAGGAATAAATGATCTTTTAAATGCACTTTATTTCATTAAATTATGATTGCTAATTACTGAGATACAAGCTTCTAAAGTCAGAGGCCTTGCATTTTTACTCCGATAGTAATGGAGTACACCTGTTATTCAAACTCACACCATATCTGTGGTTAAAATATTCTGCGCTTGTCGGGCCGAGGAACGACCTCTGCGGTACTTGGTACAGTAACGAAAATGGTGAAAGCGTTGGACAACAGTTATACGGTGTAGGAGATGTGAGGCTCCGTTTACAACACGACGATAAAACCTTGTTGGTCTATTTTCTAAGAAGAAGAAAACAGTAAGCGCCAGAGTGCTCCTCTTCGTGTAGTACTCGAGAGGTTCCGCTCAAATATATGGATATAGTGAAAACCGTCGGATTACGTTTTCTTGTCAAATTGATGTTGACAGTTTGGCCGGGGGAGAGAACACTATGAATACGTACTGTGCGGTACTACATCGTCCATTCCAGACAATTGGACAGGATTTGGTATCTTTAATTTCTTGGCAACTAAACGCTTATAGATACTCGTTTCACACCATATTCCTCCATCTGATACACGTCCATTAGTACCCGTGTGCACATATATAAATTCATAATTGGCATTGACGATAGGAAATAGTACCACGCTGAAAGTGCCTTTGTAGTTATTATTATTTTTTTAGAACCACTTTGTGCCGGTTTCTTAATAAGGGCGTGTTTTCCGTCCTATCGCTCCTAAGCAGTTTTCAAATTGCCAAACCCGAGAAGTCCAGTACAACTTGAAAATAAGCTAAAATTTAATTAATAGAAAGTTTAGCTCTGGGTTCGCTTGTGGTGGATCACATCTTGTTTTCTAGATCGTCAATGAATCTTAAAGCTTCTTCACACCAGGGACCCAAAGTTTCAACTGCTAAAGGGCACGAACTAAAAATTCTGATTAATGAGACCTTTGTATTTTTCTGTCTTTCGTTTGGCTCCCAATTCTGCCACAGATCTACTATATAAGCTAGAAGAACAAAGATAAGATGGGACTAGAGAATCTAAACAAGATGAATCCCATATGAGATGTTGAACTTTAGACCAAGGGACTAATGACATACCATCAGGTCTCTTTCCATCGTCACGAAACAGACCAGGTGGCTCCAATATGGAAGGAAATTCAGTTTGAAGGCTACAATAGATAATATTATTTAATTCGTTATGACGTGAATGTCTTCCTATGCTCTTTATACAACTTAACCCGTATATTCCGTCAGTATTGACTTTCCGTCTACATTAAAATTATTTATGAGGCGAGCAAATATTGAGACCAAACCGAAGAACTGATGAGATACGGAAAGAATTGTTATCCAACATTGTTGCTAAAGATCGGGAAGGAAGGTTTCTGGGCTGCAATCAGTCGAGCCTGATGTTTTTGATCACAGAATGAAATACTATGTACTCATTATGAATTCAATTCTTAGATTATCCCAATTGGATTGTAAATTAGGAATAAGTGGTAACCCTAGGCCATCAGCTATCTATTTTTCAGTTCCTTCCTTGTAGACAGTTAACGATTGCTCATCAATCTTTCTTTTAGCGTATACCGTAAGCCGACACATACCTACCTACAGATAGATATCTGAACAAATTCTCTAATCACCATCATTGTCAGAAGATTGGCGTTATCAAGACATTATTTGAGAGAGCAAAAAAAGTTTCAGATCGTACACATTTAGATGTGTCGCTCTTCAAGCCAATGGTTATTCTCTTTTGGAAATTAACAAAGTTTTTTCTTCTAAACCTAATATAACCATGTAACCCTCTTGCGATGTAATGTTTGTACTTTAGCGCTCCCGCCCATATGGGTGCCCCGTATATTATCGTGGACAAGACCACGCTTCCCAGCATCTTCCTTTTTTGCGGTCGCGGCCTCTACGTTCGGTGTAATTCTGGTTAGGATTGCTAATCTCTTGTTCGCCCTTTCGCAAGCCTTGGTAATATGAGAATTATAGACTTAAGATCTCTACTAATAACTCAACCAATTTAAAACTATATAATAAACTAGACAAGTACACAAAAATCCTACCATTCACGATTCAAAAATATCTTAAAACAATTTCTTTTGGAACACTGCTTCTATAGCATCGACGAATACTTACATCACTAATGTAAATGTGTATAAGTGTAATAGTCTGTACTAGTTTGTAGTATACAATGTAATACCACAGATAAATTAATATCTGTGGTAATAGTAAATTTCATTTTTTGACTTAACCAAACAATATTTTGTATTGAATGGGTTCAATAAACTTATTGTTATTATGTGGGGATATATGAAACGTTGGAAAATTTATGTGCAAAAATGCTATATTTTATATGTTGTTTCAAAAAGCCTTTCGTTATTACCTTTATGAAACATTATTACATCAAAAAAAAATTTAAACATATAGAAAACGGAAAACATAAACAGCTCCTTTTTAATGTTTATAATGGAACATAAATAAAAGCACACCATAAAGAATAAAGAACATTATTATTTAAAAATACAAAAATGTTCAAATGACATCGCTACTAAATGTATACAGGGTGACCCAGGGCTGTGTGATTGGTCAATAACTTTTTTGCTGTTCAAGATATCGACATGCGGTTTTCACCGCCAAGTAAGCACACTTATACTGCACATTATAAAAATATTTTGATTATATACAGAGTGTTCCTATACAATAACCAAAGTTATGTTTTTTTAAATGGGACACCCTGTATATTTCTACATTATTAGTTTTTACATGAAAAAATAATGGCACTTTGTATAGGTCACTATGGCTCTAGCTCTCTCCGTTTCGGCGTTATTCAACGTTTTGTTCGAAAAAAGACTCATATTTGATGGGTCACTGCCCAGTAGGCAGTGGATATTTTTCGAAAAACTTGCCACAGAAAATTTTAGAATAACTTGGAATTTTAATAAATAGTCGACTTTTGGTCCATGCATGCACACACTATACAGGGTGCGCTGAAACGCAAAAAGTCGAATAACTCTTTTTTTATAAATGGAACACCCTGTATTTCTGTTCACGAGTCGATTAAGTTTTTTATAAGCTTTCCACTGATATTTGTAATGGTCAATTATGAATAGTTACTGAGATTTTCTGGAAAAACTATTGTAATTATGAAGAAGTTGATTTTTGCAAGTAGGCTGCTATCAGCGAATATGAATCCATTATTCGGTGTGCATGTTTAGTCGCTCTACGTACGAAGACCTTCTCAGTACCCGGATCGTCCGTAATATTGATTTCATCGTAGTTAATTATATTTGCAGAATCAATACCATCTAAAGTTATCGTCAAATGTTCAAAATAATCTCATATGGTAGCTGAATCCAGGTCAGCGCGGCATCTTTTTATATTTTCAGAATTCCTTCTTGCCAGGAAAGGATGCCTTTTCATAAAATATTCGCACCAATCTTTTCCAGGTCGATTATCCCTAAACGATGAAATTGTCGGCGCGTCTGTGTGCGCCGATCTTTATGTAGAAAATGGAACGTGCAGTGGTTTAACGGTTTTTACTTAACGAGATTAAACGAAAGAACAAATAACATAAAAAGAATAATAATAACAAATTAACAAGAACACAAAGTTAAAGAGCGAATATACGTCACGCACTGTCTTCGTGGGTCGTGCAGTCGGCTATGAGGTTCGCTATAGCAGGGCCCAGCGTCGAGGTCGATCGGCACCAGCTTCCATGATGGCCTCTTTGTAGGCGTTGGCGGCAGCGGCGTAACGATAGGTGCTACCGGTGAATAACGGGGTGAACTGGACCGCAGCCGCTTGACTGGCGTACGTGGTAGCGGTTAACGCTTATCCTAACTATTAACAACACCGGCGTCGGATGGTGGCCCCATATGACCACGCTATTAACAACACCGGCCAAGGGGGTAGGAGACTCCTTCCAGGCTATTAACAACACCGGAAGGAGAATGATTTCCTGATCGACGCGCGCACGCTTTTATACCCTGTCGGGGGCGGCGCTTCGGCGGTGCTCGGTAGCGATTGTTACCCGAGCGCGCATTCGTTTCTTTCATGTGGGGGTTTGACGTCACGTATGGGCGCGCGGGGTTCGGCGCGTCATCGTGCGGGCTCGTTTTTGCTGCATTGTTCCCACAAAATTATCACTCCTTTTCGATTTAGATATTGCCCCACAAAGTCTTGTAATACTGAGTTTGTGAATGGGACATTATACTCAGCTGCTATCAATATGGCTTGAGCTATTACATCTTCCTCGTGCGGGTTTATGGCGGGAGGTTTTCCTAATCTATCACTATGCATCCCTCTATGTTTCTTATATAAGGTAGCTCTTTGTACACTGTGTTGCTCGACTGCTTGCGTTAATGACAAATGATTTTCTACCAAATCTCTCAAAGCATTCTCCATACTCTCATTTGAATAATTGCGCCTATACGCAGTTCCCAAGATGTGTTTATGTTTCCTCGGTATCGTTTCGTATAACCCTACAAAATTACATTTTTTATTCTTTATGCAAAAAGGTTTTTGTAATTAGTAAAAATTGATAAGTATGTTTACTTGCTTATTTTGTTTTTTAGTCTACACTTACTACTTTCTAAAAACAAACTTTAATGTACAATACTACACACCCTAATGTGGGTACAATTAAAGACCAGAACGAGGCAGCTAGATGGCGCCGATGAGATTTGCGGAGGGAATATTCACAATCGTGATCAAAGTTTCATATAACCCGGCGTGTTTCATATATCCCCGTTCTACGGTACCATCCGCGCAGAGGACACGTAACATGACATGATACATATTAGGAGTCAAATTTACTACTTTCTTAGCAAAAAAAGTGCCACACTAATGTAAAATAAATGAAGGATAAAATGAAATTACATTTTAAGAAATTTTTAAGCATAAAATATTTTCCCCTTTGGTCTTTTTTATGGGGCTTCTTGCTAACCCCCCCGGACCCCGTGAAATGTCGCCACAGCTCCATGCGGCAGCCACCTCCTATTTTGTAAGTCCTCATATTTTCCACTATTGTTCCTCCTACCGCAATTCTTGGTCTCTGATAGGTACGTTTAATCGTGTTTCCAGCTCTTGCTTTATTCTATAAATGGTGGTCGTTCTACTTGCGTTAAGCGTTATTGTACGACGTGAATACTTTATAATAATTTGTATAGTACTTATATTGAAGCATATGACTGTAATTATTTATTAATAATCGACAACTAAAAATTAAATTTTTTTTTTACATTTACCGTCTATTCACCAACTAACATTCTAGTAATCAAAACAATAATATTACACGCTTTCTTTTTTAAGTAAGGTTTTTTTAAAGTAAATTGAAGTAAAGTGAATGTAAACTGAATGTAATTAATTCTCTAGATATTCTGGTCGTCTTCTCACTATTCTTCCCGACCTAGTTCTAAGTGATTCAGGGTGCTGTTCTTCCTCTGCTGACTCATAATCACTTCCAGTCGTATTCATATTCATCTTAAACGGGTCATTATCATTTTCATTTTCGTCTCCAACATAATATTACCTATTTTATACAATGACTATGACATAAAATAACAAACTAAAACAAGTAATGGCTATTTAATAAACTACTTAGTTGGTTAATGAAGGCGATTAATAACCAAAACTGTTTAAAGCACGAACGAGCGATAACTGTGAGTGCCTTTGTAGCGAACGACGAACGCTTTCAAATATTCGCGCCTGTCGATCCTGTCGACATCGGTTGCTCCCACTCTTGGTTAAGCGACCGGAAAGCGAAGACGGCGTGACCACTTGACCAGTACACTAGTACACAACGATATAACCACTAAAGATAGGATGTTGCGCATGGTGGGCGGTCCGCAGTTTGCTGCGTGACGTCACTCGCAGAGTGAATTACATTTGCGGAATACACATTTGATGTGCGCGAGTGACGTCCTATCTTTAGTGGTTACATCGTGGCAGAGTAGAGCCATTTACCAGAAACCCAACTGCACAGCAGCCAACCTTTCGATCAAATCTACATCTACTACAACCCGTTCGGCGCCAAGCACACGTAACCCAAAAACCAACACATACTATTCCACCAACTCATCAGATGTTGTCTCAACCTTCTTTCCAAACGCACGATAATGCGCTACCTTCTTCAAATGATGTACCATTTTCATTAGCTGAATATATTAATTTTGGCAGTACTGATTCTAATTAAAGGTCTGTAGTAATTACTTACCTTTAGGTAATGCGGTTTTAATGAATCGTATATAGCCTGACATTTCTCAGGGATGATTTGGCTTAAAGATTGCGGAAAAATTGCAGTACTAAACTTTAAATCCTTGTAGATGTTTGATTGTTGTTCGGTTCCAACAACTTAACGTACTTGGGACAAACTCATCGTATCGATTAAAAAATTATACAAAATTGCAATTAATTTGGCAAAGCGACATGTTTCGAAACCATTACAGGTTTCATTCTCAAGCTGATTGGTAAGGATTATCGAATGATTACATTATTGATGATGGTTACAAAGACAATAGAAAATTAAAAAGTAATCTAAAAACTATTCAAAAACGTTCACAGTGGCAAATTTTAACAACAAATACTAATTACTTTAAGGTAAATGTACCAATGCCTGACACTATAAGGGAATGGTCACTGTAATAATTAAGTTATTACAAGAGTATGAAAAAATAAGACGTCATTTTTGCTCATGTATGCTACATATGTGTTCTGTTAAAGGGAAAATATTTTTATTTAATTTATAATTATGGATTAAAATATGTTTTTAACGTATCTTTGTCCGTATGTACTGCTAGCTGATATGCGAAAATTATAATGTTTACTAATAGCTGACAGGTAACGTCCCTATAGGGAAGTTATGATAAGGAAAGCGCCACCTGGTGACATTCCCATAAATGTTTCTAAGATACATAAAGCATTTTGTTTGTTAAGTGTTTGAATCTGTTGTTTTCTTTGCTTTTTTGATTGCTTTATTTATCAATTACATTAGTTTTTTCTTAGGTGTTCAGTATTAAGTTTAGGTTAAGTTTGTAGTATATTTTGTAGGTAGTAAGTGTTAATAATATCGACCTTATTTATAATAATTATAATAGACAGTTTAATAGGTTAGGTTAGAGTGTAATTTGTGCATTTATATTTGACTAGCAAAGTGTGTTATTTAAGACGCGTTTGTAGAGTTCATATAAATTTTATTATTATGGCAAATAAGCGACTACATTCTGTTGTGTGCCAGGGTGCAACTCCCTAAAATGGAGAAATCCAGAAATAAGTTTTCATAAGTTTCCCAATCAAAATGAAACTGTGAAACTACACACAAAATTGGGAAATTGGGAAACTGTAAATAGGAGAGAAATGTGGAAGAATAAATTACGAATTGGAAAGAAAATTAGTGAATATGTAAAAGTTTGTTCTTTACATTTTAACAAAAGCGATTTCTTTCAAGGTAAAACTTAATAATTGTAGCTACTGATAATGCGTATATCTTATACATTGTATTTTATAGTTCGTCAAAGAAAAAAATTGAAACGCAATATGGTGCATTCGAAAAATTTACCAAATCCAGTTCATGGTTCTGTTTACGCAACTGTGGAAGCATCAACTTCAACTAAACGGGAAGAAAGATTGCAGCTAAGAAACCAAGCAAAGCAGTTTTGCAATCTCTCAGCGTTGGAAATTATGGATGTTGATAAGGGATGTGACAATGTACAGCCAACCCCAGAAGAATTAGAGGCTGCAGATGGTTTATTAAGTTTGGTGCAAAGTGAGGATTCATTAAAGAAACCATTGAAATACCGTGACTTTGAAGTGCAAGTGAACACACCTGCTAAACTTACATTGTTTAATTTTATAACTACAGTTAAATCTCTAACCAGTTTAACAGGGTTAAATAGCTTTGCCATGTTAAACGAAACAGTGGCTTCTATTAAACTGATTCATAAAGACGTAAGACTTCACAAACTAACGATTAATGAGAGAATTCTGTTAACTTTTGTGAAACTACAGTGCGATTTAAGTTATGCAATTTTAGGTGTATTATTTGGGGTCAATGGTGTCTTGTGTAAAACAATTTTTGTTGAAATGCTAGGATTACTTTCAGCTGCATTACAAATCGTGATTGCGCTTCCACATAAAGATGAAATATCACGGAACATGCCTTTATGTTTTCAGAATTTTTTAGATATACCATCAACCGGGGTTACTTGGAACTACGGGGTAACTTGGAACTAAACGTATTATTAAAATAGAACTGCTGCTGCCACTTAGTGGGAAGTAGCAGAACATTTTTCCTTTAACAGCTGTAATTCCAATATTATAGCCGTTAAATGTTCACAGTTTGACGCTGAAAATATTTGCGGTTTGCGTTCTGCACACTTTCAAAATCTGGTAAGGAAAATTGCATATTTTCGTAGTACAACTACTTTTATCTGTAGGGTTCATTAATGACTTTATAAAATATGTATAATATTTTTTTTATTGTTCTTTCAAACATAATTGAAGATATTTTAACCTAACCTCTATTTATTTTTGCGCCATATCCATGACAGAGCCAGCTTTATTTTAATTGTGACTTTTAGGGGTAACTTGGAACAGTATGCCACGACAGTATAAGCCAGTGCTAGGAAGAAGAACGTATGGAAACTATTCCAAAGAAAGTCTTAAAGAAGCCCTAAAGGACATTACATTGCGGGGACTTTCTTACAGGGTAGTTTGTGACAAATATAATATTCCACTAGGCACATTAAGCCGCAAAATAAATAAAAAAAATATGAATACGCCGGGGCGCCCGTTATTACTCTCCACTGAAGAGGAAAAATTGATAGTAGATGCGATTGTTGTTGCAGCCGACTGGGGTTATCCTTTTGAGGACGAGGATATTAAATTAACTGTTCAAAATTATTTGAACCGTTCTGGAAAAAGAATTATACAGTTTCACAATAATAAACCAGGGGACGACTGGATGAAGTTATTTTTATCACGGCATAAAGATCAACTAAAAAGACGTCTTTGTGAGAATATAAAAAGATGTAGGGCAGCTGTTACACCTGAAATGATAGAAGATTTTTTTTTAAATTTAGAAACCACTGTAAAAGATGTTCCTCCAGGTAACTTCATCAATTATGATGAAACCTGCTGTGTGGATGATCCTGGAAAACGCAAAGTTGTTGTAAGAAGATCTGCCAAACATCCCGAAAGAATCATAGATTATACGAAAACGGTAACGTCAGTAATGTTTGCTGTTTCGGCAGACGGAAATATGCTGGCTCCTTACGTTGTTTATAAAGCCGAACATATATGGTCGACTTGGACCGAAGGAGGGCCTCAAGGATGCCATTACAACAGAACTACATCGGGTTGGTTTGATCAAGTCACTTCGAAGATTGGTTTTTCAAGGTCATAATACCTTTCTTCAGAAATAAAGAAGGAAGAAAAGTTGTTGTAGGGGATAATTTATCGAGTCATTTATCTCTGAAAGTTATAGAAGCTTGTCAAACGGAAAACATCCAATTCACATTTTTACCTGCCAACAGTACTCACCTACTCCAACCACTGGATGTTAGTTGTTTTCGTCCTATAAAGGGAGCCTGGAGAAAAGTTCTCAATGCTTGCAGAAAAACTAACAAAGGACCTTTGCGAAAAGATATATTTCCCAGACTTCTAAAAGGTACCCTTGAAAAAATTTCCGTTACAAACGCTGAAAATATAAAATCAGGATTTGGCGCGTGTGGTTTACATCCTTTAAACAAACATAAAATATTAGACAAACTGCCGAAAGATAATAACACAACGGAATCCCTAATAGCCGAGAGTGTTGAAATTGATGATTTTGTTTTAGTAAGATTTGTAACCCTCAAAAATAATGTCAAAACCTTCATTGGTCAAATTGTATCAAAAAAACCCGAAATAAAGTGCACGTTCATGCGAAAGTCCGACAAACAACAGAATACATATATCTTCCCAGACGTTGAGGACGTTTCGGATATTTCAATGGAACAAATAATAAAAAAAATGGTCGTCAAATCTTGCAGACGGCGCAGATATACCTTTTTTTAATACATACCAGTGATGGATAAGAATGTGATTTTTTTTTATTTTATTTTATATAAGTTAGTAGATTTTTGTTGTTTTAAGAATTCTTTTGATTATTTTGTGCTGTTATTATATTAAAATATTAGATAAAATGCGTTTTCTTTGCTTTGTACCTAGTTTAAAAAGTGAAAATTGAAAAAAATCGAAATTATTCTTTTAAAAAATTAAATATGTGTTCCAAGTTATGAATCTAGTGGGGTTTCATCGAACTTTAGTGTACTTTAAGCGTTCGTTCCAAGTTACCCCAAATGTGGGGTAACTTGGAACACTGACATTTTATTTTTTTGGGGGGTTTATATTAAAGAAAAAAAATTATTTCTATGTCGTTTTGGATCTATGACGTATTTGGCTTAAGTGGGAAATTTTTATTCACTTTTTATGTGTTGAGAACATTCGAGATATGAAATGTCGGATCATTAAAAGAGAAAATCGATGTCATAAGGGGTCGCAAACCTTCGCAATGTTGTAAAATCTATCTGAAATGTTTAGTAAATTAATAATATTAATAAAAGGGGGTGAAATTACCTGAACGAGTAAGGAACTTAAAACGTGGAATGTCAACATGTGTTAATTTAATTTAACAATGTGGTTAGGTTGTATCCGACATTTCATATCTCGAATGTTCTCAACACATTTTATCATAATTTGACGGTAATTAGTTAGTAATATTTTGTAACACACACCATAAAAAGAGGTATTTGCAGCTGGGCCTGATGATGGCAATCTGCCGAAATCGATAGCCGCCAAGAGAAATAAAATAAATAAAAAATTTTAGTTTACATAACTTTACCTAAATAACAAAAAACTAAAAAATATGGAGGAATTCATCCGATTAATCTGAGATAATATTGCGGATTTAGTAAATATACATATAAAAAACACACAAGTACATAAAGTAATTTTATTTTTTATACACTATACGTACAATAATTATTATTATTTGTGAAATTCATTAAAACAACTTAAGCAAAATGGTTTGGCACATTCAACACATTCTGTGAACACTTGTTTACATTTTTTTACTGCTTCTTTACGATTTTCGTTCGATGAGATTTTAGCGTAGCAATGATGACACCTTCTCCTATGAAGTTTTCCGTCATCTCTTCTTGGTAAGTCTCGTAATGAATGGGCCTTTTTATTTGGTTTAGTGGTAGAACCTTTTTTTGTCATACCTAGTAGAGACATAGCAACAGCTTTTGAAAATGTTTGTAACTTCATTGGTTTATTTGAGTAGAATTTGTTATAGATAACCCAACTATTCACTATAGCAATTTCTAAGCATTCAAACAAGACTTTTCGATACCATTTTACACTCTTTCTGGCCGGACTATAATACGAAATCATTTGATCTGAGAGATCAATTCCTCCTTTTATTCTGTTATATTCTATTATAACTTTGTTTTGAGATAGTTTCTCCTTTTCGATTTTTCTTTACACTTGCATTTCCTCTGTTTTCAACAGTTTTCGTATTTGTACCGTGGTAAGTTGAAATCATATATATATCTTTCTTATCTTTATACTTCATTACACGTATTCCATCATTATTGACCATTCCTGTTATTTCTCCTTTCTGTAATTTCTTTGACTTCACTTCGATGGGGATCTCTTTTCTATTAGATTTCAAAGTTCCACGATAATCTGTATTTCGGTTCTTCAGGTAAGTTGCTAACTGTATGCTACTATACCAGTTGTCTGCAACCAATATTCGACCTTCATTTAGTAATGGTTCAGCTAAGGATGCAACTACTGATCCAGAGTGGTCCAGACCTGGCAATAAATTAGAAGTTCCTTGGCCGCAATAAATTGAAAAATTCCAAATGTAACCCGTCATTTCACATAATTTGAATAATTTAATCCCGTACTTATGAGCCTTTCCTGGATTATATTGGCGAAACAGAAGTCTGCCTCTGTGGGAAATCATAGTTTCATCAACGGAAATTTCTTCACTGGGTGTATATACTTCCTGAATTTTTCTTATTAAGAGGTTTGTGAAAGCAGAAATTTTATATAGCCTGTCTCCTGGTACCGCTGTTTGATTATCTGCGACATGCCAGTTTTTCAAAACTAATGAAAATCTATCATAACTCATATCAACTTTGTGCAAACAAGGATGATAATACAATTCATCTTTCTTCCAGTAATCTTCTATCGCTGGATACCTAATAAGGCCTGTGGTAAAAATTACGCCAATAAATGTTCTCATTTATTTTTCTGTTACATCGGACCATCTTTTCATACGTGATGTACGTCGAAGAGTATTGTTTGCTAAATGCTGCTGTGCATATTTATTTGTTTCACTCACCATTAGGTGTATAATTTCGTCGTCAATAAACTGCTGAAAAATATCAATTGGTTGCACAATAACGTTAGGTGGAGAAATACGTATGTTCAAACCAGAATTTCCAGTGAAATTCACTCTCCGCGATTCTTGAAAATCGCTTTCCCATACAGCTATATTGTCTGGATTAGTGCCGTTGCCGTCGGGCTGTATATCTTCATCTACCAATGACTCCGAAGAAGGGAAGGAATTTTCTGATTCGCTTTCTTCATCAGACTGCACATATTCACTGCCATCGTCTGAATATGGGTTATCTTCCTCAGAACTACTTGTTTTATCGCTAGTCGTTTGTTGTTTTCTTTTCCCATAAAACATTGCAGAATCCATATTACACCTTATTACTTTTCCACGTGTTGTAACGGTTTTGCACGTAAAACAATGCGAAAGTCTTATTTACACCTTATTATAGCAAGGTAGCAAGTAACACTGAAGTACTTATGCACTTATAGTAGGGATTTGGCGCGTAAAACAATCCAAAGAAGTGGGAGAGGACGTGAATCATATGTGATGCACAAATCCTTGCATGACCTTGAACCTTTGTGTGTACCTGAACCTATTAGACACCTTTTTGGAGTCGTGTAACATGTTAAAAGTCATTTTTTCAAATGGACGTACGGCTTATATATCTATGCGAAATATACGTGGACAGGCAAAGGGTTAAGGGCTGCAGTATGAAAAAAGTTGTTGATAACTTTTTATATGATTGATAGTTCTCTACATTATGTTTTTTTCCGACCTTCTACAACAAATATTAACACAGACACCAAATTTTTTTTATGGAAAGTGGATGCAAATGCTCTGAAACGTGGAGAAATGTGAATTTTTTTTTATTTTTGGAAATTTTTTCATCGTTGCAATAGCTTCCCGCGAGTCGGTGAAGCTATATTACTACTTATTACATAAAAATTAACTTATAAAGTCTTAAAAGTCTTTCATCTCTTCCACGACACCACCCCTCTTGTTTATTTTTTTTTTTGGCTGAGAAATTTTCCTAATTATGTCGGTCCTCTCATACCATAAAGAATCTGGTACAGCATATTATGCCAAAGCCATTGGATCAGACCATTTTCTTCTTTACTTGTGAGGTAAGTTGGGGGGGGGGGGGGGGGGGCATTTTTCTTTTTTCGGGATATTTTTTAATATGTTTGTAGTATCAGGTGGTGGGTGGAACTGTTGGTAATATGTTATCATATTTTACTTATATTATTTTGTGTACTCTGTACATTGTAGTATGTATTTGTAGCTAATGTCAGTGTAGTAGCTTCAACAAAGGTGCGTTGTTAACGCGAGTTCGATATAGTTTATAACTAACTTTGTAACATATCAAGTTAAACTCTCTAACAGGTTATGGGCCCAGCTGTATGAAATTTAACATAACAATAGTGTTTGATTTCGTGATATTCGGTCATTTTTTGTCGTCATAAGAATCGGATATTCTGTGAAGAAATGGCTGAGGAAATTACTGTGAAGTACGGTTACAAAGTTTGGTGGACTGAATTTTTAACTATGGAAGTTCCAAATGGTTGCTGTTTTTAATGTGTATGGAATCTACGACCTTGTAATAGGAGAACTCGTAATGCCGGAAAAGGCGGATGATGAAGAAATGAAGGCGTGGGTAAAAGATAACGCAAAAGACATGCTTTTAATTTCATCATCAATGGAATATTCCCAGCTTGAATATTTGATCACGTGCGAAACTGCAAATGAAATGTGGACAAAGTTAGTTTCAATTCACGAGCAACGTCGGAGACAAACAAATTGTTGCTTATGCAAAAGTTTCACGAATATAAAATGAGTTCAAGGGATTCGGCTATACAACACATAGCGAAAGTACAAAACATGGCGAGACAGCTGAAAGATGTTGGTGAAAACGTGTCTGACGTTGTAATGATGGCGAAGAAAAGCATCTAACACAAGTCGATGAAGAAAGTTCAAGTGCTTTTGCGGCCATGTCATTGAAAACACAACAGAAATCATCAGATCGAACAAATGACAAGAGTGAACGGAAACTGCAGAGCATTGAATGTTTTTATTTATTATAAAAATCGGGGGCACATGGCACGAGATTGGCAATTCCCGAAGGTGTAGATGTAGGTGAACATCAAAAACAAATGGTATGTAAATTAGAAAAATCATTGTGTGGTCTTTGTTGAATAATAATCGAAAACGCTGGTACATAAGTGGACTGTAATATTGTTGTATGAAAAAATTTATAAACAAAAATACACTCTTGTAAATATAACATAAAAGGTCTTACAATACTGATACAAAATATATAAACGTGTATATCGTACGATGGTTTGTAACGTTCTCTCCCCGTACTTAACACCACCAATAGTTCTTAGTCCCCACTTACAAACTGGCGCGAAATGTTTCTTAATTCAAATTTAAACCGCTCTTCAACAGTCTTAAGCAGTCACCAAGATGCTGGAATAAGATGTTCACAACATTTCTAAATAATTTAATTTTAAGCAATGTGATGCAGATGTATGTATTTTTGTAGGTAACGTTAAAGAGTGTATTGTTTATTTAGCTGTTTTTGTAGATGATGGCTTGTTGGCAGCCAAGACTCAGGAGGCACTTGATACGGTTATCCAATCCCTGAAGGCTGCATTTGAAGTCAAAATAATAACGTCAAATAATATTTTTTCAGTGCTGGGCACCATTAATCAAATAGTTAACTTCGTTAATCGTTAATCCGCTACAAAAAAAGTTAGCTTCGTTAAACGTTAAAGCGTTACATTTCGGAAGAATAACGTTAACCGTTAATCCGTTAATATGTGTAAAATTGCATTAGTGAACTTATAAAACCTGTTGGTTTAGGTTCTGGAAGTTAACAGGTTAGGAACAAAACAAAATACTTGTATAATTCAAATGTGTAATTTAATCGTCGGGCATAAGGTCAAGGTGCATATTCCCCTTCATGAACATTAACATGTTGAAGTTCTCGTCTGAAAGCGAGGCTCGTTTTGGTGTTAAAATGTCTTTACCCGTGGAAAACAGACGTTCAACTGCAGCACTTGAGGGTATACCAGTATTGTATTTAATGAATAAATTTATGAATATCTGTTCCTCGAGGAATGCAGCATCGTTGAACGAGTCTTTTGATTTCATGTCCAGCCACATTTTAACGAGACTTTGCGCTCTCACTCGCACGCGCCGGTAAAATACATCTAGTTTTGTTTTGTTTCACTCGCTGGTCGCTGCCACGCGCCGCCCGGCACTTGTCGTTTCATACTTGTATTAACGATTAACGGACTTCTGCATATTAATGGGAGTTAACGTATCCGTTAACATTTTTAAGAGTTAACTTAAAAGTTAATCCGTTAATCAAAATGTTAACTTCGTTAATTAACGATTAACGGATTAACGAGTTAATGCCCAGCTATGTATTTTTTGTGGTGTGCAGATAGAGCGTGATAGAAGGAACGGAAGTATGTTCATGCATCAGTCGGAATATTTATCAAAAGTTCTACAGCGGTTTAATATGAATGATGCTAATTCAGTGTGTGTACCAGCTGACCCAAATACTCATTTGAGAGAAAGCGAAAAGGATGATAGCACAGGCACTGGAATACCGTATCGAGAAGCTATAGGCTCCTTCATGTTTTTGGCTACTAACACAAGGCCAGACATCGCATTTGCTGTAAATCAAGTGAGTAGATATGTAAATAATTTCAGTTTAAATTAATAAGCAGTGAAACGCATATTTAGATATTTAAAAGGTACAAACATGTTTGATATGCAGTATCTAAGCAGCGAGAGTCTCTCTAAATTAATAGGATATTGTGATTCAGCCTCTGCTAGTGATCAAAATACCAGACAGTCTGTTACAGGATTTACTTTTATGTTAGGAGGAGGACCTGTCAGTTGGTCTTCACAGAGGCAAAGAATTGTAACACTTATGGCCGTTTGCACCGATATACTTGTAAGTTTTTGGTATTGATTGAACGGCATAATTACGGTAGTTTTCATACAGGTTTCAGGGTTATTAATTGCCACTTTATTGTTTACAAATACATAAATTGGACGACGTTTCGCCAAATCTGGCTTTTTCAAGTCATGTACCTATTTTAGTGTTAACATTTTTTCAAAAATTGACTTGAAAAAGCCAGATTTGGCGAAACGTCGTCCAATTTATGTATTTGTAAACAATAAAGTGGCAATTAATAACCCTGAAACCTGTATGAATACTTGTAAGTATTTCTTACTTAAGTAAAACTTAAACTAAGAAAGACATATTTACGAAGCAGTTGCACCGTACTATTTTAAGGTTTCTTTAGTAAAGCATAGAGTTTACATACATACATTTGGCAACAACGTTAAAATGTAGTGATTTTCATGTGCTTGTGATGCCACTTTGTTATTTGTCATAAAAATATTATTTGATTCGTGCAACTAACCTAAAAAGTATCTCGTGTGTGATAATTATTTTTTAATCATGGATAATAAAGTAATATTTTCATTGAGAAGTAATAATTTAATTCAAAACGTTGATATTCACATGTAAGAAATAAAAGAAAGCGAACCTCAAACTTTTCAAATGGGGAAAAGAGCCTGCTCTTAAATATAATTCACAAACACAAAAATATTGTGGAAAACAAAAAAACAGAAAAGGCGAAAATTTGGGAAACTATTGCCGAGGAATTTAATGCGAGCTCTCCTGAAATCGCGCGAAATGTAACCTCTTTAAAAAAATATTATTTTAATAAAAAGGAGGTTAGAAAGGTGGCTGCAGAAGAAAGATTGCAAACAACGGTTACGGGTATGTCATAAATTATTTCAATACACATAAATTGTAAGTTAACAATGTTAGGAGGTGGTCCGAAAAGTGACCCTACAGCCACATGCAAGGACTATGAGTTAATGTTTTGTAAATAACAAGACAATATTTGGGTTGCCTAATGAATTTGACAGCAACATGCCGGTTGTATCAACATCCACAGTTAATGATAATCAATTCTTATCAGAGGAAGATGTAGTGTTTATGGACGAACCCAATGACAGTGAAACACTGCATGAAAATGTTGATGAAAGCGTGGTACGTAATTACTCGACAATTCAGTTAAATCTAATTCAATTTGTAGGAGGTCCAACCCCTTAATTGGGGAAAGTATAAACCTTCCATGTTGCAAACTCCATTGCATCCGGTGTTAAATATTGTACGAAGTGGCACTGAAGTAATTTACTATAATAAAATTTTAATACTATGTATATTTATGCGTCCTATTTTATAGAAAACTCCAAACCACAGCCTCCGTCGACCAGCTACAATTGTCAAAGCACTAACTACATCTGACATGTCGCAGAAGTATGATCAATTACTGGAAAGAAGGATTAGCATTTCGAAAATGCAAATGCAGGAGTTGGAAGATGCCAAAATATGGAAAGAGGAGAAAAGGAATTTGAAACGACAAATTTAATGTATTTATTAGATCTAGAAATTAAAAAGGAAACATTGAAAAAGTTACGCTTAGCACTTAGATTATAGAAAGGTACAGTACGCCTTTCCATATACGAAGGTTATTAAAACATGAAGCCAACATGGACGAGAGAGTGCGCAGGAAAAAAAGAGAGAAGGAAAAACAACAAGACTACATGTTCAGTGGCGTACTGTATTTAAGAGTAATATAAATTTATTATAACAATATTAAATACATTATTACACCATAAACATTGCACAAATACTGTATAATATGAATGCGGGACATGCAAGGTAGATATGTGTATCTTTAAATACACACTTCTCCCCTTAAAATAGAAAATAATCTAAGCGTCTCCTTCAAATTTTAAGTAAATAATCACTTCCACCCAGTGAACTCTAATATAACTGGAAGGGACGCTCATGTATCTCGCAAATGCACTCGTTGAAGCAGGCGTAAAAGACAAAGATAGATTGAGTTAGTAATGCTGGTAGTACAACTAACCTTGTCTGATTTGTTATATTCGTTGACTATTTTGCAGCTCCTTTTGATTAATTATATAGGGAAAGCCAAACTAAGTTGCGTGCACGTCATCAGCGTTTGATGACGTTTACATTTACAGTATTGTCAAATTGATCAGGAAATATTTAATTTCCCAGCAACTATTTCTTATTAAACCACAAATAAATATTAATTACGATTACAAATTGTTGACGACAAAAATCAATTAAATATGCCTGTCAGAATACTACTGTCATCCGTAACCTGAAAATATCGATGAATAAAAGATGGCAACAGAGCACCATTCCCTGACAGTGGCTAGGTTTACGTCGTTACTTACTGGCCTGTTGATTAAAATTTTATCACAACATTTTACATTGAGAGGCGTCTAAACCAAATAAAAACAAGCTTGTGCACATACATTATTTTATCTAAAAGTCTTATATTAATTGCATTGCCTTTAGAGTTGTTTTTTTATAAATTTTATGATACACTTAGCGATGGAAACTTTGCCACAAAAGACATGGAAATACGTCATTGATGACGTGCACGCAACTTAGTTTGGCTTTCCCTATATGTATTTTATTTCATACAAGTTAAACAAGGACAACAATTCCACCACATCGCGGGTTGCATAAGTTACAAAACTGCTTCAATGTTTAGTGTTGTTGCTTCCCTTCCAGTTATATTAGAGTTCACTGCTTCCACCCATTGAACTATAATACAAACTGGAAGGGCAACGGCCGAGCGAGATTTGAAGCTTATTTCGGTGAGACAGAGAAAGGGATATTTAGGGGAACCTATCTTTTTCTAGTGCGCTATTTTAAATGGAAAGAAAACGGCATATTATTATGTATTTTTATTTTGTGCTTTGTTCTAATTAATGACATTGAAAATATGGTAACTACCTAATACAATATTTCTGTACTTTATATTCCAAATAAAACACAAGAGTTTACTATATAGATAAACATTTTTATTTGATTTACAACATACCTATAGGAAGGTATAGGTAGGTACTTATAAACCGAATTATTAGTACAAAATAAGTATGTTACTTTATTCCATGACAATGAAACAGTCTCAACTCTCATTACTTTTTTATATTATTGCATTAAACATTTTTAAACAGTATTAATTTGGTCATTTTTTGGCGTACAGATGCATCTTTTCCTAATAACTTTTGATTTACAATTTTACTATAATGATGAATCCTGCACTTGAGAAATAAGGCTACAACTGCTTTGACTATTTGGTACTCATGCAAGTCCTCAAAAATATATTCTTCTGTTGATGGATGATGTGGTTGAAATAATTCTAACTTACGACTAAAAAATGTACAGCTGCTACTTGAATCTTGGTTTTACAATTTTTTAAGTCTAAACATTTTGTGTAATATTGAAACTGTTTCTCAGTGAAATCTACAATTTTATATACAATTTCTGATGCATAAACAAGGCCTCCACGGGAAACAAAATTAACAAATCGTCTTTTGTCATTACTTAAACAATAAGAGTGCTCTGCATGTTCCGAATTGAAGAAAAGAATTTCTGCACAATGAGTACAGGATAATTGTTTTTCCAATTTTCTAACAATATATCCAGATATATAGTATAGGATGTTTTGTTTGTAATCAGAAACATCATTACTGTCCATTTGATTAAACAAAATATATGATTCATCAACAGAATCAAAACCTGCACTATTTCCGGGAGTGTTATTATATTGAAAAACAGGCGTGCAGATATTACCATTCGCTAAACAGTTTGCGTTGATGCTCGGTGTTACACTGTTTCTAAATAGCAATTGTCGCAAAGCCCATTTTAGTTGTAGAGCATTGGGATTATTATTCCATCCTCCGCGAGCTCTTATACAACTGAAAAACAGTTCTAGATGGTCCTGTGAAACTTTATAACATAAAAAATATTTAAATTGCTCATCAGTTGAATCAAAAAGATCATTTACCAGTGACCAAATGCTGTTCATACATACAAGAAATCCCAATGCAAATGTTTTCCGGTTATGTTGTAAAATAGGTATATTATCAATTGTTAAGCTTTTGAAATAATTGTTAGTGTCTGCAAAAATATCTTTAAAGTAATTTAAAGTGCCAGGCTTTATGGGAGATTTAAAACCTTTGCCAAAGGGATTCCTTGAATTAAGAATGTCAAATATTCGGTCTAAGTGCCGAATGAATTCTACAGTGGCTTCACTTCCTTGAAAATCAGAGTCACCAGATTGATTTAAGTAATCTATCTATAGCATCAGCTACCCCACTACTTAATGCTTGTGTTGCAAGCCGAACGTTCATTATTTTATTTTTATAAAAAACATGTGTGAAAGTTAATGAATTTGCTAGTTTGAAACCCTCTCTATTTTGAAGCTCCGCTAATTTATTCAAATATACCCAACTTATCTCACCTTTAGGCGAGACAAGCCTTCGTTCTGCAAAAGTATTTCTAGCCAGTTTTAATATGTGGCATGGATCAAGAATAGCGTAAACTTTAGTTTGACAGGATGGATGCTTGAATGCAGACACAATATTATTATTATACAACTGACAACCCAAATTATTTAAGGAATTAATGTTTGTCGTAGTACCATCACAAGTAACAGATTTAACAACAATGCCTATTTCAAAGAGCTTCCTTAGGCAACATTCTAATAGTTTTGCTTGCATAACAGCATCCATTTTATTGGTTACAAAATATGCAACTGGGCACTTAAAATTATTTTTATATGATACAATTTGAAATAATAGAGCTTCAGAGGCAGCTGCTTCTTTGTCACAATTAATAACACCTCCAAAGTCACAATATCCCGCAAATTTCTGTTCTTTTTCATCCCATATAATTTGTTTTCTAATCGACATGGCATCAAAAATTAGGGCACAATATTTCAAATACGATTTTTCTTCACGCTCTATTTTTAAAAAATCAAAAATTTCTTGAATAAAACCTGGATTACAATGGAATGTTGATAACCAATTCCTAATGGACCTAGGATGAGGCAAAACAAATTTTTCTCTTAAAAATTTATACGCCTTTGGAGAATAAAAGTATACCGTCTGGGCAAATTCTTTCATGGCATCAGAATATTCGCGGTGCTGTTTTGAATTTTGCATGTTTTTATGCTGCTGCACTATAAATTGCAATGGGAAATCTTGAAAATAACTCTCCAGTATGGAATTTAAGTTATCAGTGCTTAATCCACGTTTTTTAAGGTCTTTGATTAGACCTTTCATTGAAATAATTTTGCTATTTCTTCTTCTAACTTTTTGTTGAAGTACTTTTATACGCTTCTTAAGTTTTATTTTCTCTGGTGAATGCTGCTTTGGCCTTCTATTACGTGGACATGTAGAAGCATCAAGACATGTGGTACTTGGTAGGTTTAGATCTTTTTTTTCTTTGAATATAATCTGCCTTTTCTAAAAATAAAGATAAAAATGTATCAATATAAAAATACTACAACAATAGCTCACCAAAGAACATTCAACCGTGGTTGATCCTCAATTGGAAGACGGCGTTTCAGAATTCTCCGAACTCTACAATTCTTCTTTAAATGTACAGGAAAATTAAATTTGCTAGGAATGGCATCTTCCTTTAAAAATTGACATTTCCCACTAGCCATAATTTTGTAATCTGCTTGAACAAAATGCTCACTGCATAGTTTGCTTGTTTTTGTGGGCACCCATTTATCTCTTCTTATGGCAGTAATCCACTTTTGTAATACCTCTGGTCTTTTAAAAGGAAAACTACAATAAAGCGATTTTTTTGCAATTAAAATCAAGATTTAAATTAGGTATATTAAGTCTATAAAATCCGAGATAAAATCTAACATTTTTAGTTTTGAATTAGCACTTTATTTTTCTACCCTACCGGTTGTTATGACGAATACTTTCTAACGTATAATATAATTCTTAATTCAGACAACTAATGCACGTTCTTGCTTTACTTAATGAAATCCTACATGTAGGAAGGAAATGGAAGTGTGTATATGTCTTTGTTAAATAAAGCGCTAACCCAAAACTGAAAATGTTAGATGTTAATAGAGTATAAACTATCTAGTAACCTAACTAACTTTCAATCCATTTATAAGGTAGAACATATTATATTAAACATGAATTATGCTTCATTATCTTAATAAATGGCAATGATAGGTATTTGTACAGATGTTAGTTTCCATGACTTTAATCTTAAATTGTTTTAATAGCAAGTAATTTGGTATTCGGGTGCCTTCAATGCCTAATTATTGTAAAAAGTGAAAACGTACCTGTGAAATAGAAGGTTATTCCTCTTGTTCTGCTCATTTTTGCAACCATATGCTACACAATACATAACCATTGTTTACCAATTGTTTACTATAAAACACACTTACAAATAGTTTTCAAAACTTCGCAATTTTAATAAATTTAAACACAAGTCAACTTTTCACTCATAAACAAACACAAGTCAAAGTGAGATAGATTCACCTACAACTATCTATCTCTGTCTACATAAACTTGACTTCACTTTCGATCGTCTGTAAACATTGGTGATGCCCTTCCAGTTGTATATATAGTTCAATGCTTCCACCATTCATTAAAATTTCTTTCTACGTCTAGGAACGTTGCTACTTATGTCAGCGTTGATTAATCAACGATTTAAGGTTATATTTTCTATTTGCTCTTGAACGTCCGTAAAAGGCTTCTTTTACACACAAAGCACCGTCGCGGCATTATTGTCTTTTCCGTTTTAATAATTAAATGTAGAACAAAATAATCCTTCTTGCATTTAAACAACCAATTTACAATAATTGACAGCACGCAAAATTACCGCTGTTGTCAAATCGGATTCACTTTGTACCTATGGAAGATTTTATTTAACAAGTAAATTAATAAAGGTTGTACACATATAACAATCGCTTAACCCTTCGTTAGTCACATGGTATATAGCAACGCGTATAGGCACGTGGTATAGGCCAATTTAAGTATATCATATACCACTTAAATTTTATACCTAAACGAAAAAAACTTATATTGTGTATTCTCTAATGTGTTCTCAACCATATAAACTAGAATTTACGATTAGTTAGTTGAACATTTTGCCCTAGATAAATAAATATTCCTCCTAGTACACTTTTAGAGTTTTCTTGACATTCAAAAGTAATTTGCCCAACTAATAACTTTTGGCAAACTGTCATAATAAAAAAAACTTTATTTCTTGTAAAAAAACATAGAATACTCATAAAATGAAACATATAATATTTAAAAAAAACTACAATTTACACAGGTTTCGGAAGATGTAATATTTTTAATCACTCCAACATTCACTACAAATGTCTTTCATATGAACTCTACACGCAAATCTCGTACATTTCGTGCAAGATCTTTTGGAACATTTATTTGCGCTTCGGGGACAAACGTGACAACGTCCTACGCATTTGAGAGGTTCCTGAGGAGGTGGAGGAGGAAGGTGATCAATGCTCAATAGCGCTTGAGCACGCCGCTTCAATCCTCTAGGACCTAGGTAGTTGAGGAATTGTTGATCTTGCTTCGATTTGAGGTCGAATCAGCTCCCATGCACATTTTTCTAGGAAGTCACTTCTTCTTATTTTTTCCTGAGGATTGTTTGACTTGTAGACACACAAGGCATTTATGCCAGAAATGTTTAGTAGATCATAAAATATGACCATTGGCCAGCGTCGTGTATTTCTCGAAACATCGTAGTTTTGGCATAGTTGGTCTAGTAAATCTACACCGATTTTGGTATTGTTGTAATCAGTTATCATTATTGGTTTTTTTCATCCCCTGTTTCTTCGTCTATTGCATCGTTATGATGCATCGAGGAAATTAATACTACAGACCGGTTTTTCTTCGGGCAATAAGAAACAAGGGTACATTCCTTTTGAAAACCGAAAATGGATGACTTTGGTTCACGATTTTTCTTAGGTAAGAATTGTTGCGGGACTTCTCGCCTGTTTTTCCTGACAGTATATAGGTAAGCTTTTTTGCCAATAATTTTTTACCAGTCCCAAACTGCTGAACCAGTTGTCCCCAGTAACGTTACGATTCGAACCTGTAATCGGCTCAACGATTCTAAGGGTTACATCTTCGCTACGGTTGCTGAATTTGTATGGACTCTCGGGCTGAGTGCCAACGTATTAAAAGTATATGTCGTTTTGGCATCTACAAGGGCAAACATTTTGATGCCATACTTGGCTGGCTTGCTGGGTATGAATTGCTTGAATGAACAACGTCCTCGAAAAGCTAACAGCTGTTCATCAATAGTAAGATATTCACTACCAATAAAATTGTTCTGAAAATTCACTAGAAAATTTTCAAACAACTCCCTTATAGGCGCCAATTTGTCAATTTCTTTTCGCTCATTTCTCGTTCGCACATCATCAAATCACACGCATCTCAAAAAAAATCTAAACCTCTTTTCACTCATAGCCAGGTAACATGACTCGATTCCGCTGCCTTTCGAATTGTCCCAAATTTTATGCAAATTTTTTCATGAACTCCTCAATACTCCAATTAAAACCAAAATACCAACGAAAGCCCGAATTTCAATTTCATTAGTTGTCCGCACATCCTGGGCTCTTTGAAAATTGTTCGTAATATGTTGAATATAAATATTTGTCGACAGAGTTATTATTCTAATAATTGTGTCACTAATGAATAAGTTCATACATTGAATTTCAGTTTTAGCATTGGGTGCTAAACCCTTTGTTCCCGGTAAAAGTTTTATTATATTCTGAGAACGGACGCGTACTTGTATGTTAGGTCTGGTTTTTTCCCATTTAGTTATATTATCTTTTCCTACATAAAAGTTTGAAAGGCTCTCATCCGAATCTTCTGTTTCCTCTGCTTCGTTTTCTGACCTATCTGACTCTATCTCGGAGTCAGATTTGGAATCATTTTCATTGACTTCTATATCATTATTGTCGGATATATCCTCATCTTCATCGTTGGACGATTCGTTGAACCATCGTAACCATACATTTGGGTCAGAACTTGCATCAATTCGTCTCCTTTTGGGGTCAGACATACTCCTATCTGACATTTATACTATTTTTACTAAATGCGTACTAAAAACCAATAATTATACTAACCTCAATAATAATCACAATAATGGAATTCAACTTTACTAGATACAGAAAATAAAACGTAAGTGGGCACGTGGTACACAAGGGTAGACCAGTACTCTTTTGGCTATAATAATCGAGACAAACGCCGCCGTACAAGTACCTTCACACACTGATCGGGTTCAGGAATGTTTTTTCAACAGCTATTGAGGAGGATGCGCAGTTAAACTAAAAATTCAAATAGTTAGCAGAAATCTAATATGACTGGTCTACGCTTGTAGACCAGGTGACTAATGAAGGGTTAATGTTTTAGTTTATCATTTTCAATA
Organism: Pyrocoelia pectoralis; assembly: GCA_036250285.1. NCBI lineage: Eukaryota > Metazoa > Arthropoda > Insecta > Coleoptera > Lampyridae > Pyrocoelia > Pyrocoelia pectoralis. The sequence goes on from CM070075.1 coordinate 26,932,144, forward strand.
ACACATTATAGATATTTATAGATTTTAATTACTATTTTAGTTGTGATGTTGATAATTTGACAACATTGCATTACAAAGTACAATAAATAAGACTGAATTAGGCTATCCTTGTCCTGGCTTCACAAACCAATGTAAACAAACGTTTCTGTAGTTATTTTATATTCTAAGGCTTAGCATAATTTACTTTATTTTATAATCGTACAAAATAGTTATTAATAAAATTATTCCTAACATTATTTATTGCAGTTATTGGCCTGCTGAAATTGTGGTATGTTTCTATTAACAATTAAACCTTCCAATTCTTCATGATTCTTATCTTCAGGTACTTCAAAGTCGAGCAGACTTTCATTATTATATCTGTTCTCTGCATCTGTAACAGGATTGGCTATTGGTGTGAGGAAATAATTCCTGAGAGGATAACCACTATCGCCTATAAAAGATATAAAAAAGTTAATTTATAATATACGTAGTTAAACACACACTACCTAAAATAACACAATTTGGGAATTCATTAACTTCAAAACCTGCCCTCAACAAACTATTATTAAATATTGTAGCATCATGGCTTGATCCCGGCCAACTGGCAACGATATCAAGTATTTCCAACTTTGCATTACATGTTGCTTGAACATTGATGGAAAAGTAACTTTTTCGGTTTCGAAATATTTCAGCATTTACCACCCGGAGACTGAATCTTAATATGGGTTCCATCTATAACGCCTATTACCCGTGGAAATGCAGCAAAAATTAGTATCAAGTTGGAAAGGAACTTTAACTTAGTTTTTTATTATCAACTACCGCATCTAAACAAAGAAAGTATTATTTCAATACTATACTACACGATGGCAATAGCGTATTCTATTTTGGGGTAATATTTTCTGGCTGTTATTGTCTCCTGAAAGATAAAGACATTATTCCTTCATAACTTTAGTTAGAAAAATATGACTTTGTTTGCCTTTTGTTAATGGAAAAGGATCATTGGGGAGTCCAGGCGCTGATGATTTCTTATTCACTAGAATTTCCAATGTTATATTCAAAATCTACACTCAACTTGTTTCTTTTACTACGACAACCTTTTCCCAAGTCTGCAACGATTTGGTTTGGGAGTATTCAAAGCTCGATGATAAATTGTCACTCTTTCTTGCCTTTTCACATTTTTTGCTAGCAACTTTAAAATCTGAAATATAAGCAAGCAATTATTTAATCAGTCAAGTCATCAGACATACCATATATTTTCAAAACCTGTATTTTGAATATTTCCCAATTATCTTCAAGAATATTCCTTTGTATACAATCACGCAGTTTCATGCGTTGAACATTATCGGGCCAAAAACACTCAATTATTAAAAAAAACATTTTTATTGAAATGAACTTTGAAAATAGGAACAATCGAACAAATGGTAAGACATCATTATCATATCTGAACAATTGGCACATTAAATTAAATTAAATGACCTTTGCAAACCCATTTGTCACAATGTTTGCAAAACTTTCTAGTAATTCTATCTCTTTCTTTGGTAAATATAACATTGTCCTCGATCATTTGACCTCTTCGCCAGTGGTTCTTTAATACTTTCACTCTGTTTTCGTAAAATAATATTTGCTCTTTGCTTTAATTGTCTTGGAAGGCGAGGAATATTGGATTTACGTTGATTTTGGGACACAACATGGTTTCTAAGAAGTCCATCCTTTTAACTTTCGATTCAAAATGATACGTTGGAATATAACCAGAGCATTTATTACTGAAATGTTTAAGAGGTTGTAAAATAGAACCATAGACCAACGCCTTTAATTTCTGGACAGATTGTAACTTTGATATTTCTGATCGACATCTACTCCTATCTTGGTCTAAACAAACTTTCCCACCAACACATTCAAACCCCAAGGCACATGCTCGTCAAGGTACAAACCTGTCTAGTATTAGGGCTCTACGTTGTGGACGACTTGCTCGTGATGTGTGTATGCTGCGCTTATAAGGACCGAATAGGTAAACACAAATAAAACACAGGAAATGGGGAGAATAAATAATTTTAATAAACACGAGGGTTGCCCTCTCAAACTAGTTAAATAAAACCTACAAGAAATCCATGACGTCAATCAGGCAAGCTGTGGAACAATGCCACAAAATATAAAATGCTATTATAAATACCAATGCTACAGGTGCAGGAAAATTCCTGCCTAACTAAACACGTACGCAAAATAATCATGCATGCCCTAAAATCCAACTAATTCTACTAAATAACTAAACACCCTAAATCGACCAAGGCCTCCTATAGTAGAGGCCTGGAACTGCATAACGTGACGTCACAGCTGACGATCCATTCTAGTAAAGTTGTGCGTGGGGAAAATGCGTGTTCAAGCAAGATACGGTAATTTCTAACTGAAACCGACAATCTATATGTGTTTTAAAAAGAGATACAAAGTCTTTAACAATTTTTACGTGAAAATCTGTAATGCCGATTGACGCAAGTTGCTCCCTGTAGGGTTGCAGTATATTTTAAAACAATATAAATCTTTAATTGAACCCTTTTCTTTTGCCAAGCGGTCAGTTTATTTCTTCCTTTTGCAAATTTCCTTGGTTCTAATGTTAGGATCTTACGTTTTTTGGCAAATTAACAGTCATATAATGGGGACGATTTTCCAAAATCTTTGGATATGCATCGTCGCTTAATTTTAATTGCGCTCGTGGAACAATTAAAACGGTACCATCCTCTCTAACTGCCCGATCCTCGCAAATTACAAGTTTATCTACAAAATGTTTAATGCATATTCTTGAAGATTCTGTAAGTACCTACAATATTTTTGCGATGAATTGCGTGTATCCACTTATTTCTTTTCTCCACATCTTTCAGAAATCTAAATGCCACAACCTTCTCGGAATTTCTGTAATTGCTTCGGCAGCAAGGTACGCATCTAAAATGTTACAAGTACGGTTTACCAACTGTTAGTTAAGGCCGCGAACTTTTGAACATTTGTGAATTAAGTGAATTAAGCGCCCCATACACAGAGATACAAGTGTTAAAACTTGCCTGCACAGATCTAGATGCGCGTGCAAATACGATTGTCAGTGGGCAAAATAGTCACAAAACTGTTCAGTTCCAGGCGCGGCTCGAAGGGAATCAATTGAGGGTTGATTTTTAAAGCAAATGCGGAGTTAAACCCTTGTGTGTGTATGTGCCTGGTCACGCCGAGCCATTAGCCACGTGGTAAAGTGAAATAATTAAGGTTATTTACACAATTCTTCAACTTCCATGGCGTTCAAGCCCTCACGACTGACTGAAACAGCTATAAACACTCAAATTAAGCACGTAGCAATATTGCTGTTATACCGAAATGGATCGGCAATCGTGACGTCACAGCAGGAGAGGGGATGCAGTTACCGGCCTTCTATTTTAGGTGGCCTTGAATCGACCCTAAAAATATTTAGCAAGCAAAAGAAAGTTATCCCGAAATGAAAAATGTTAGAAACAATTTGATGTTACATGCTTAAGCTAATTAATTCATGCGCAACCTGAATAAATCCTGTAAATTCAAAATTCACCCTAACTAAATGAACAGTTCGTTATTCTTATTACAAATAAATAAAATATACTTCAATTTTCTGATGGCGTTGGACTCACTCACCGCTTCCACGTTCTTTTTCATTCTGCCTCGGGAACTAACTACTTTTCCCCTCGCTACCGTAATTCATCAGCGTCAGCACATTCCATTATCATCAGCAAAAACGGCTTTATAAATAATGGCCAGTAGCGTAACCATCCCGTTGAAACAAATTTAAAAACGAACAAATTACGGGGGAAAATGTTTAAAATCGAGCTGCCAAAGGCGGTACATCACAGTAGGTTTCAAATTCAAATTCATTAATTAATTTTAAATTTTTATATTTGGCAGACGTTAATACTACGGCGCATTTTAGGAAAATGATTTAGGCTATACAGGGCGCACCAAAAAAGTGTGACGTCATGTATTTTTTTCATATTTCGGTATCTTTTGTAGTATTTTCTTTAAATATTATTTAATTGCAAAAAGACATTAATTTCTGCTTGAAAACGTAAATCCGCTAAATCTCGGTCTGCTATGCAATAATAATTGGCACAATTGCGATGGTCGCCAAATACATGGTTAATACTTTGAGCTAATTCATTTTTCAAAGCTTCTACATCACCATGACTGTTGTTATACCCTAACAGTCAGTTGAGATCCGGACACTACAGTTTGTTTCTATTTTATATTTGTAACAAGTCAATTCGAGAGATTTTTACTATACTTAACATTCCAAAATCGATTGTTGACAATTTGGGTAGTCCTACAGCCAGTTTTATAAATGCTTGTTAACTTTAACAAATGGATATTTACTAGGTGACAGTGGTTATGCCTGCAAAAAATACTTATTAACTCCAGTATTAAACCCTAACAATCAAAGGGAACAAGCATATAACACAGCACACATTGCAACAAGAAATCCCGTTGAGAGGTGTTTTGGTGTTTTAAAAAGAAGATTTGCTTGTTTATCAAAAGGTCTGAACATAAAATTAGAAACAACATTAGCCACTATTGTTGCCTGTGCTGTACTACATAATTTATGTATTTCGGTAGACGATGGATTGGAAGAATTTGTGGAGGAAATGCATGAAATAGAACAACCAGCTGTAATGCCTGTAAATGATACCAACACTGCTGTACGTACAGCATTAATTAATACAGTTTTTTGAAACATTTTATTGAAATAGTAAAAAGTATTTAATTTTCTAACTGTTCAAGTTGTTTTTTTTTATTTTTACTTCTAAGTTATGGAGCATTTTTTTTGATTTTTATTCGAAACATGCCAACTCATATTTTTTTTTGAAGTAAAGTTGTTTATAATTTGTTTGTTTCATTTTATTTTTCTTTTTTTTCGATTTAAGAACTGGTTCAGTGTGGATTTTGGGTTCGGGATGTGGTTGAAAATGGATGGGTTCTTTATAATCTGCAAATTAATAAGGGTTGGTGAAACATGACTGTGTTGCTGTATGAAAACTGTTATTATTACCACAATCGACAGTGTCAGCAAAATAAATTACAGCATCGTCATAAGGATTTGGTAGGGGCTCAATTTGATCTGCAACAACTGCTAATAATTGAGCCCCTGCCTCATCCAACTGAGCATGGTAGGTCCCCCCTCCCGTTTTATTAATTTCTTTCTGTGAAATTTACTATAAAATTACACATTTAATTTCAACAAACAGCTACTTTATCCTCAGCTGCCACTTTTTTGGCAACGATGTACTCTTCTCTCTATAATTAGAATTAATTTAATAAAAAGTACATTCCAGTCAAGTTTCACCATACATGTTCAGCAGCCACATCTTTCTTCAGCTTTCGTTTTAAATTAAAGTAAAGCGTTTTTAGTTGTTTTATCGTTCTAGGTTGTTGACCGCTATTGGCATTAAATTCTCTTACTATTTTCTCCCATGTGTCCTGGTTTTTTTTGAACTGTTGTCGCATGCGGCTCTTTGCATTCAATTATGCTTTTATAACTGGAACTTGGAAGGAAGGATTAGGATTTGATATTTTCAAGGACAATAAGGATTCATTATGGGATTATGAGAAAAATTTCTATACGAAAGTGATGAAGATGATACATTTGCAAATGAAATAATTTCTGAAACTGAGGATGACGTTGAGAGTTCCGGTGAGGAATCAGACGAGGAGGACTTTGGTACATTCGAAGCACCATTGACCGCACGTGATGGCACTGTTTGGAGTAAGTTGCCCCCTCGAAAGTACTCTAGGAGACTTGCAAGAAACATTTTGACTAAAAAACCAGGGCTAACTGATTACAGCAAAAATTTAGAAACCCCATTAGATTCATTCGACCTATTGATTTCCGATGATGTAATTGATATAATTGTGAGACAAATCGAAAAGCAACATTTATGTTGAGTGCTACAAATGTGGAGTGAAAAAATGTTACAGCAGTGGAATTACGTGCTTTTATAGGAGTAATTATATTAGCTGGATGTTGCCATGCAAAGCGAGAACCGATTAGTGATTTGTGGAATACACAAAATACTCCGTTTCGTAGACCTATATTTCCAGCATCCATGTCCAGAGATCGTTTCAAACTTATAATGCGGTTTATTCGTTTCGATAATTTTGAAACACGAGAAGTGCGTCGAACTGAAAGTAAACTTGCGGCATTTGAAAATGTTTTCACTAAAATAGTTAAAAATTACAAATCCGCTTATAATCCCCATGATCAGTTGTGCATTGATGAGCAATTGGTAGGTTTTCGTGGGAGATGCCCCTTTCGCGTCTACATGAAATCCAAACCTGATAAATATGGCGTAAAGATTTGGGCTTTATGCGATGCGAAAACCTGCTATGTCTGGAATCTTCAAATTTATACTGGCATGATAGATAACCAACCAGAAAGAGAACAAGGAAAACGTGTCGTTCTAGACTTAGTTCATGGACTTGAGACGGGTTACGGTGTTACGTGTGATAATTTCTTTACGTCATTAGCACTTGGAAGAGCACTTCTGAAGAAAAATATAACGTTGACTGGTACTATAAGAAATACTCGCCGTGAGGTCTCAAAAGAATTATTACCCAATAAAGACAGAAGTGAACACTCAAGCATATTTCTATATAACGGTGATATTATGCTCGTATCATACGTACCTAAAAAAAGACGTAGCGTAACTCTGTTGTCTACTCAACATTTAGCACCTGATGTTTCCGATGAAGAGCATAAGTATAAACTCGAAGTAATATTGGACTACAATTCCAGTAAAGGCGCTGTAGATACGATCGACAAGATGGTAAAAGAATATAGTTGTAACAGATCGACAAAGCGATGGCCTCTTCTTTTGTTTATGAATATGATCGACGTATCAGCAATAAATGCCCTTATCTTATATAAAATTAAACATAATAAGGGCAAATCCTTTCATAGGAGACAGTTTCTGAAAGAGTTGGGATTGCAGCTAGTTACTCCTTACATACACCAAAGAGTAGAGAGCGGCTATGTGGGATTGCAACAACATGTACAAGAAGCAATAGCGACTGTCGTTGCTATTCCTTCTGCAGTACCGACACATAATGAAGTTCAAAACAGAAAAAGGGGGCGTTGTGTTTTATGCCCAAGATCAAAAGACACAAAACAAAGAAGCACATGCGACAATTGTAAAAATTTTATTTGTCCTGCACACCAGTGCAAGAAAATAACATTGTTATGTAAAAAATGTGAAGCCTAACTTTTTATTATTATTCTTTAACTCATTATTATAACCATATCGTTTTGAATTCTTGATTACTTTGTATACTTTTTATTTTATTTAAATATTCCATCTCGTGAATAAAAATACCTTTTTGTAACTTTACTTTTACTTTAATTTAGTATTAGAAAACATATTTTAATAGAATATAATATATATTAATCAGTTTTAAATCTATTATAAGTATAAAAATACTTGGGGTCCGAAATAACCCCTTTCAGTCATATTTATAAGAAAATATATTTCCGTCATCGAAAGGTTAATTAAACATGAAAGGATGAAGATTAAATTGATGAATACTTACGTGCAATTCTACCATAATCTCGTTTTCACTCAGGCATATTTGACTGAGGTCGGAACATCCTTCATCTACTTGTTCATCAGATATGACAAACTCCCCATTTGACGTAGCATTTCCTCGAAGGTAATAATTTGATCTTGGCCAATTTCACAGTTGGAACTTTTGGAAGGAGTGTTTAGTTTAATAATCATATTAAATTGTAGTGCTTGCCTAAAACCCTTTGCAGTGGGATTCGAGCAATGTCCACATACCTTAAAACAGGTTTTCTATGTGGTGTTGATTTAATCTGCTCGTCAGGAGAAATGTGTAGTTTTCATTTTTATGTTCTGCCCATAAATCCAAATTACTTGTATAGATAGGGCAAGTCCTTTAAAACAATAAATTCTCGCTTTTACTTGATTGTTATTACCGTAGACGTGCCAGGACTGTACCCAGTTTCAAGCTTCCGGAAGGACACTCTTTCTGGCTTAGCAGAAAACGCACAACGATACGGATTCCGGTCGTATAAGGAACTACTTTAAATCACGGCATTTTAATTGCAAGCGTATTTAGTTTCTCTTTAAATTATTTCAAAATGCTTATCATATCCATTATTGTGTTACCTTTACGCTGTAGTTGCAGATTTAATAATTGGTGTAGGTAATTTTTCGGTAACATCGCAAAAAAAGCAAGATCAAGAAACCATTATTGATCATTTAATTGTGGACTCTATAACATAAATATCTTTTAGGGGAACAAGAAGTTTCCCGAGTTCACGAATTTTATTAGACACTGCATTCTTAATATGGGGTCCGTATATGTTTCCGCAAATCATCTTCTGCATACTGACAGATCACGGGATCAATTTTTCCATTGAAGGACGCGCGGTCTGCATGCACACTCGAACACCTCATTTTTCAATATAAGTTTATTCATATTCCTAGATGATCTAAAAATTAATAAATTTTGTCCTAAGCTCGCCACATTACATTTGTCTCCACCAGTGGGTTTATTTGCACAAATCTTGGCATGTCTTCTTAAAAAATGCAAATAACATGGCGCAGTCGGTATTAGAATATGAGTAAGAAATTAAATAAAACTAAATAATTAAAATATGTTTAAGATACGCCCAGGGCCAAAACTAGCTCCTCCGGCGCCCAGCCCTACACATAAGGAAATTAACAGATTTGTTTCGTTTTGTTAAGATGCTTAGTTGTATTATCAAATTAAATAATAATTTACTTCAAAATTATTGAGGTATGTAAATAGTATTTTGACAAACTTTCCAACTTATGTGCGTACTATAACTATAACTTCTTTGGAGTTAATGTTTCACTTTTACAGCATCTCTTTTCTATATTTGGTTTCAGCGAATAAGTTTATGATTTCATCAAAATCCAAATTTGCCGTCGTTTCTTTTTCAATAGAAAGAGTGGATACATTTGCTAATCGTTCCTGATCTAGCGAAGGGCGCAGATAAGACTTTAGCAGTTTTAGCTTGCTAAATGAACGTTCACAAGTAGCCGCAGTAACAGGCATGCAAAGAAAAATTCGCAATACTGTGACCAAATTTGGATAAATGTTCGTTCTCCAGTGATTGGAGATATATTCCTTGCAATAGAGTAAATGCATTCATCTCTTTGAATTTGTTGAGTAGTGCAACCGCTTGAAATTTGAAACTTTCAACTTCTGAAACAAACTCCTGAACATCTCAGTCAGTGCTGTATTCCGTAGCCAACTCTGAAGCCATTTTTTCAGTTCAGTTACATCTGAACCAAACATAATTTCCCCATTCAAAAAATCCCAATCTTTAGCGACGGAAGCTAGAGCAACAAATCGGCTATTGAATTGGTTGATGACAGAATCTAAAACCTGCAGTAGCCTTGTTCTGAATTGCGTTCCGACATCTTGAAAAATCCGTCGTTATTGGCTTGCTCACTAGACATTTTAGTTTCCTTTTGTTGCTTTTCGACGATTTGTTTTAGAATAGTCAACACTTGAGGTAGTTAGGCTTTCAAAACATGAACTGCACTGGCTTTAGATGATCATCGAGTATCGCAACTGCCTTTCAAAGTGATTTTCAACTATTTGCGAAGATGTTCCCAGCGACCGGATGAGGCGACGAAAAAATTGTAGATGCATTGAGCAGATCCAAAAAAGGTTTGCATTTGTGGAACTACGTTGGCTGCATTTACTCCTACTAGATTTAGGCTGTGTGCAGAACATGGTATAAATCGCCCCTTCTCATTCATGGAACAAATTCGTACGCCTCTATATTTTCCCGCCATTTTTGCTCCATTATCATAAGCCTGTCCCCGAATGTCAGCAATCATTAGACTATCTTGTTACGGTAAGAATTGATCGTTAACTAAATTTAAAAATGCAATGGCATCGGTAGCTCAGTTCGAGTAGGCAAATTGGGGTAGGTCAGTTACGATGAGCAGATAGTGTTCAAAATTGAGGTATCACGGTAGGTAAAGTTAAGTAAACTCAAAGGGCGCCACGTAATTCTTCAAGAAATTAGGGCTACTAATCAGAATTAGCTACGAAGGTATTAACAGCTGTAGTAGTAGCGATGTAAATGCTAACAAAAATCTATCTATAAACTTAATAAATGAATATCTATTATAATCTGAACTAAATAAGTGAAACCTTTCTTGAGTCATATCGAGTCAAATTCAATTTACTTTGATAAAGAGCGAGTAATCCAACACAATAATTTTACGTTAAGAGATAAAGATACGAACTTTCAACAGCGATTAATGGTTATTGCACATGACACCGTTGACTAATATACTTAAGCAAAATGTTATCTTGCACAGCCTCGGTGAGAATGCTGCGATCGCAGGATCTGTCCGAACGTATACCTTAAACAAAGTAGAAAACAGAAGATTCGCGAACAAATGCGTCTCAAATCTTAATAATGATAACTAATCAAGCACGAGCGAGTAAAGGAACTAATCGTTAAATCAGAGATCGTATCGAAGTGCAAATAGTTTTACGTTAGTGAACAACATATAAAACGCGGCAAAGTAAACTGTTCATAGTAGTAATCGATAATAAAACTTAGAATTGATAGTAGGTCAGATAATCCAATAGATAACTAAATAGTTTCTAGGAAATTATAAGTAATCAATAACTAATAAAAGCAAGTAACATCTTGGGAGGTTCGCTGGTACACACAAAGGGGTTGATGTACCTAATCGAATCCGAAAGCACACAACCTCCCCTTCCAATTATCTTTAATGGACCAAATGATTTGGGTGTGAGGATAAACAAAAATTACAATAGAATTGATAAGTTTCTTGCGACATGTTTCGGGATAGGCTTATCCGATTATCAAGCATACATCGAAATTATTTTTAACACATATTGAATTTGATGAGGATGAGTTAAGATAAGCAATAACATGAGACAATCTTAAAAATATAAGTACCAATTGACTCACCTAAGAGTACATGAAGGGATTACATGAATATAAATTTCTTACTTGTTACTAACACATTAACAACATTGAACGCGCCCCTATACGGGGCAAAATAATACATTTTAAAGCCATGATTGGCTCGATAGTTTAATATTAATTAATCAAAGCAATAGATGGCAATGTGAAATGCAAATTATTAACTTTCAGAATACCATTTCCTCGTTCGGCTCGCATTTCTTCGACAACATTTACTAAATCATAAGTAAGACTACGAATTTGTCATGAACGTGATTTCCGTGACTATTTTAATAATGCTTTTTAATGCACTAGCTGATTGGTATATGGTATATCTGCATGAATTAGATCGTTTGGAACATTTTATGTTTCCGTGACTTTCGTGTAAACCCATTATTTCCGTGATTTTACTTAAATTCCCGTGAAAATCTGCTTTTTCATAGTTTTTGCTTCGCTTTCGGTCTTGCGGTGAACGGAAGTTACAAAGTCCATCGATAAGATTGTCCGCCGGCCGGCTTTCAAGCATAAATGGAGTGGGATTGTGAGATGTGTAAACTGTAAGACGAGAACTACAAACCGACAGGTGCAGTCATTGTTTTGCTTTGTTCGGTCTCACTCAGTGCGAGGTTATTTTGTTTTCATTTATGATGCTGTCAATCACCCCGCTGCGGGTGCCAGGTAGACGCCACGCAGTCCCTTTCTTTGTCTGCTCTGTAAAGAAAACTGGTTTTCTGGAATTCTAGTGCCGTTATTTGCTCGATACGATGCTTCACGCTAAGAAAACGTCCGGGTGTAGCCCGCTTCAGAGAAAATCAGAGTATGGGAAAAACGTGTTTCATGTGAGTGGAAGTAAACTATTTTGTTTATTTTGTATCATTTTCGATTTTATATTACATTCTAAGAAATTTAATACCCGTGATTTTTCCGTGATATTATTAAAAAAATTCCGTGACCGCTCCGTGGTTTTTGACCCAAAAATCCGTGACAAATTCGTAGTCTTAATCATAAGGCAAGTCATTGTTTAATATGCAAGTATTGTGAAGAATTGCAACAGTAACAATAACAGCAGATGTTAAGTCTAATCTGACGGTTTCTATAAATTTGAGACGTCTAAACCTGCCTTTAAGAAGGGCGAAAGTATTTTCAATGTCTATTCTACACATGCTTAATCTTTTATTGAAATTTACTTCACGTTCAGTCACATTGTCAAAGTGTTTGAACCCAACCATTAATGTTGGCGATAATTTGTAAGCAAGGTCACCTACCAAATGGTAAAATATAACCTCACAATGGAATTTTTTTCTGTTTACATACGAGTCTGCGAATTGTTTTGGTGCTATTATCCTAATGTGGCTTCCATCAATACAGCCTATTACCCCTGTAATGGAACAAACGTATTTTTAGTAATAAATGGTAATATTGAAGAATGTACCTGGAATTTGGGTCCTCCTTTCAAATATTCTCATTGTTTGTAAGTCTTCATATTCCGTGGGCCACCTTATAATACCATACAATATGTTTACTTCTAACAGTCTGCGAGATGTTCTTTTTAAAACACAAAAGTCGATTTGCTCACATTAAATCTACATGCAACAGACCTGAAACTTTCCATATTTCCTAGATACCAAATTGTTATTAACAATTGTTTCTCAACAGGCAATTCTTGATGACCATCGAGGCGTCTTGGTTCCAAATTTTTAATATGAACAAGATACGCTACAACAGTTTCAAACGTTTCAGGCAACAAGCGAAAATGTTATTTGATTTGATGCGTTTGGAACTGTGGTACAATTTCTTCTGCAAAATTTTCAATTGTATGAATTGTATGAATTTCTTGATCATCTTTCTCTTCTCCAAACCTTATTTCATTGGTAAAATTAAGTATCACAAAAAGAAGTTCAGAATTCATAATAACAACAATATTTCTTAACCCTACTTTTTTATTTACTCTTTCAGTGCGCTCTCAAACACTCCGAGTAAAAAGATTAAACCCTGCGTGCTCTGTTTTTATGAAACCGAACGATTTGGAGTAATACAAATCGGGAAAATTGGACGATACCGAACTATATAGAGCAAACAGATTAAAAGGTGTACCGAACCGCACGCAACTCGAGTAGGGTACTCGTCAGCCGAGAATCGACGGAATGAAATGGTAGAAAGTAGGCAGACCACGCCATCCTACGCGAGAATCATCAACAAGCCAGGGGCGTAACAATCTTCCGAAAGTTTGTTCACAATTTCTCCAGTTTTTTCTTCTGTATGAATAAAATCAATAAAGCTTTCTTTAATTGGAATTGTAAACGTCCGATTAGAATCAATGTGCACGTAACAAATAATTTGAATCATTGTTCTTGATGAAACAGTACAGTCGAATAAAATAGAAAAATATTTTGCTTTTTTGATATTGTCAAGAAATAAATGACTTCACTTTTATTGTTGCTAGTTTAATCAGTTCATTTTATATGTATATTAGATGAAAAGTAGCACACTTGGCCTTTATTGTGACTGTCAATGTGATTTTTGTATTGTTTTGTCATAATCACTGTTTAATTCAATGGTATTCAAAAATTTGCCACAATTTGGTTGGCCAATTATCTCACACGTTCCTCTCAACGCATCATTATTTTTCAAACAATGTAGAATAGCATCAAGCATGATTTTTAAAATATGTCTCCATTTTTCTTTTTCTTTAAGTATTGCTTACAACATATTGTCGTCTATCAAACAACCTCCTTTAATTTTTTTCAAATTCTTTCGTTTTTATATAATTTGATCTATGAAAAGTTGAATTTTTGTGGCAAGGTAATGCCGGATTCAAATATTTCAAGTCATTTCCTAATCACCCGCTCTCCATTTGCCATCGTTTTTGTAAACCATTGTTTAGTAAACCGCCTGTTACTTGTAGGCTAGCGGTTAAGACCCACCTGACAGACGGGAGAATGATTTATTATTGAAAGTAAAAAAATATTTATGACAGATCTCTTGTTTTAAGGTTAAGGTATAAAAAAAATGGCAGAAGAACAAAGGATAAGCATTCGTAGTGAATCTCAACATGTGGTTCCGCCAATGCAATTAAATTTCGAAGGTAACATGCACGAAAATTGGAGTTTCTTCAAACAAAAATTTGACATTTACTTAAAAGCAAGTGGTTTAGATAAAGGAAATGAAGTGAAAAAAGCATTTATTTTGCTAAACAGAATTGGTGACCGAGCATTAAAAATATACAAAAAACTTTACAACTGAAGACAACATTAACTGCAAGAAGATATTAGAAAAGTTCGATGAAAGGTTTATACCTACAAAAAACATAACGTATGAAAGGCACGTATTTTTCACAAGAAACAAAAAATCTAATGAATCGTTCGATGAATACGTCATGGAATTGAGGCAGCTAGCAAACACGTGTGAGTTTGGCCAACTAATCGACAGTCTCATATGAGATAGATTAATACTGGGCATGCAAGACAAAGAAATAAAGGATCGTCTATTAAAAGAAAAAGACCTAACGTTAACTAAAGCTGTAGAAATTTGCAGAATTGAAGAAACAACCGCAGTACAATTGACACAAATAATTACGAAGAATGAGTTAAAAAATGGAAGATGTTAACCTAACAAATAGAAGAATGGCTAATTTGTATAAAAATCCGCAACCATCCACAAGTCAACAATGGTCGAACTCGTACAAAAATTCACAACAGTCCACGAGTCTTCGATGGTCACTGTACTAAATGTGGTTAAATTAAGATGTGTCCAGCTTTTAGGAGAATTTGTACAACCTGTAATAAGCCCAATCATTTTAGCAAATGCATAAAAAATATTAATGTAATTGAAACTAATGCACCGAAAGAGGTAGATGAAATGTAATGTACATAAAGAATTTAAATGTAACTAATGGAAATAATCGTTGATACGAAAAGTGCATAATACAAAATAAATTAGTACTCGTAGTTAACTTTAGGCGGTCCTCTTTGCTATTATGTCGGCAGAAGAGTTCCTTCTTCGCTATAGGGCAGCTGAAGAGCTCTTTCTTCGTTTCGTGCGCACCTATAAGGATGAAGCGAGCGCCAGCTGTGGCTCGTGTCCCGCCGCAGTAGATTCGCCATCTATATTACAGAGCGATAATGGTCTCAAACCCAAGTATCCCAATTCAGTTATTACGGAACTTGCTACTCTTTGACCCGGTTTTAAAATTGTTCAAAGTCGCCCAAGGCTCTGTTGGGAGAGTTAACCAGGACGTCCGTGACGTGATGTTAGTTGCCTGGGTTGAAGAAAATGACACGAAGTGGTCGGAGGGATTGAGATTTATACCTAGTCAAGAAAAAATAGATCATTTCATAAAGGAATCGGCAGAAGGCCCTGGTACTAGGCAGATAAACGGATTTACAAAATAATATTGCAAATAACTTACAAAGCGAAGAAGACTTGGAAGAAGTCACGAAAAGCAGAGAAAATGAAGATAATCAAGACCGTAACGTAAAAGGTGGATTAACTTGGAGGAAACGTCGCAAAGTACAGAAAATGTAGATGATCAAGATGGCAATGAAAGTGAACTCTTAGGAAACAACAACGGTAATTTATGACCGCCGATGACTATTTAAAACCTGAAATGCTCGAAAGAATTCTAAATGAGCGAAAAGAATCACATAAAAAAATAAAAATGCAAGATCAACTTGGCGTTGGCCAGTTCTTGCAACGATACAATACGGTGCAACGTTGCCATACCCCAATCTGAATGGTTCCACTAGATGGCTGTTGTCAAACTTATTAGAATGCAACGCAACATAATTCTTACAATACGTCTGTCTGAATGGGCCTTAGAATATAAAAGAACTACAGAAACGTTTGTTTACATTAGTTTGTGAAGCCAGGACAAGGATAGCCTAATTCAGTCTTATTTATTGTACTTTGCAATGCAATGTTGCCCAATTTTATCAACATCACAACTAAAATAGTAATTAAAATCTACAAATATCTATAATATGTGTTATTAAAAATGATAAACTAAAACATTAAGCGATTGTTAAATGTGTACAATCTTTATTAATTTACGTTCTTAAATAAAATCTTCCATAGCTACAAAGTGAATCCGATTTGACAACAGCGGTACTTTTGCGTGCTGTCAATTACTGTAAATTGGTTGTTTAAATACAAGGATTATTTTGTTTTATATTTAATTATTAAAACGGAAAAGACAATAATGCTGCGATGGTGCTTTATGTGCAAAAGAACCCTTTTTCGGACGTTCAAGGGCAAATAGAAAATATAACCTTACATCACTGAACTTAATAATTTACGTATCGTTACAACGTTCATAGACGTAGAAAGAAATTTTAATGGGGGAAGTGATTATTTACGTAAAATTTGAAGGAGAAGTTTAGATTATTACCTATTTTAAGGGCAGAAGTGTGTATCTGAAGATACATGCATGTTCCGTATTCATATTATACAGTATTTATACAATGTTTATGGTGTAATAATGTATTTAACATTGTTATAATTTATATGACCATTAAATACAGTACGCCACTGAACATGTAGTCTTGTTGTTTTTTCTTCTCTTTTTTTCCTGCGCACTCTCTCGTCCATGTTGGCTTCATGTTTTAATAACGTTCGTATATGGAAAGGCGTATCTGTACCTTTCTATAATCTAAGGAATGGGCCTTTACTCTTTTCTCTTGAACAGTGAGACTTCAATAGGGAACTGATTAATATGTTCACGTACGCTATCCCTTATGTGATGGTCATGTCAGCAGTGGTGTGTCGGTAAATTATTAACAACCGGCTCGCTCTTAATAATTTAATTTAAGTTTTCCTTCCCCGATAGTACGTATGAATGAGGATATCGTAGAAATACAAGCTCACCAAAACTAAGTCAATAACTTTATTGAAATTAAATTTTTTACTTAATTTTAATGAAAAAAATGGTCAAATAATAAGTTACCTAATTATAAAAAATATAATTCCACATGGACTAAAAAAGTTATTGAACTGTAAAGTTGCAAATGTAACCTCAAATTCCAGAATGACCACCAGAGAAGTTGTAAAAGAGTGTAAGGCAAGGTTGGCTAACTGGGCCCTACTTTTACAAGACTGACATGTTTCAAAATACGAGACTATCAATTTATACTCTATTTAAATGGATATTTATTTACCTAATTATGAAGTTTTTACAGAAAAACAAGAAATTTTAAAGCTTGTAAAAGTGGGTTCAGTTACCCTCAAATTTTGGGCAACTGGACCATACCGACCTATTTTCACATTGAAATAATTACCTATAAACTTTTCTGAGGTAAACTGGAACCACATATGCTGTTTCGTTATTTATCATGCCAAGTTTCAAAACTTAATCATTTTACATATCAGAGATGTGCGAGTTGCAAATTTAGAGTACAAAAGGGTAAACAATCAACAATTTGAATATTTTAATCATTATAACCCACTGAACACAGTACATCCATGAAACGTTTCTAAATGTTGCATAAGGGTTACAAATGAAACATTCCTAAGAAACATCTAAGACACATTACTGGTACATTCCTGTCGAAAGCGAATAAATGGTAATGTCTAATAAACGTTTCAATTGATATGTTACATAAAATACAAAACATACACATTGCAACACGAACGTTTTATATATGTATCCAAAAATACATCTCTGTGATGCATTTTTTGGAATGTGATAACATATAACATTTTAGAAACGTTACAAATGTGATGTTTCGTTTGAAACAAAATAGTCATATTTCAAAGTTAACGTTACGGAGTTGTGTTTAGTAGTGTTGTACCAGAAACCTTATCAGTTGAAACATATCGTAAGAAACACATCATACACGTTTCGGTGTGAACGTTTTAGATATGTATCCAAAAATATATCTCTGTGATATATTTTTTGGAATGTGATAACTAAAGCTAGGATGCCTTTTTTTATAAATGGACAAACATAAGGCAGACCCTATTTAAAATCCGTTTTAGAGTACGCACTTTCCAAAAATGCAAACTTTATTCTGCCTTTTTTGGTTTCTGTTAGTTTTATTGCGTTTTTTACCTTTTTTTTTTGATATTTTCGCGTAAGTATTTATTACCTTTTCTGTAAATTTTTTTTAGTTTTTTGAAATGTAAGTATTTTTTAATTTTTAGATTTTATATGGGTAGATTTTTCTGGGTAATTTCTAAGAAAGCAAATTGTTTGAAAGGGAAAGGAATTTGGTATGCAAACTAAATACAAACTTTGTCTATAATATTTAACCTTTAACCACTAACGTGCCGAATCAGCACACAACTGCTAACGAGCGGTCTCACAGACCTCCCATTTTTTATAACTTTAAATTAATAGTAAAAATAAAACATCATTTATTACTAATAATAGTTTATTTACAAACTATATTAAACTGAAAAAACACATATTTGTACATAAAAAAACTAAAATTCACTTAAAAAATAATAAAAATGGTTAATTTCACGCATTTCTTGCTCTCACACATTTATAAGATATTTTCTTCAAGTAAAACTCCTCCTTTTCTTCTGTAGATTCGTCTGAGTCATCCTCTGAACTGCCAAGAACTAGAACTTTCATTTTGGGTGTAATCCTCATCGGAACTTTCTTCAGAAAATTCTTCCATATCTTCCTTATCACGAAAGTCGTCGTCCCTCTCTTCAAATGCTACATTTTCGTCATCTTGATGCTACAAATTTTGTACCCAATTCATAAATCTGGGGTCGTCAGGGTGCATTTTGTCAGGAAAGTTTTTATTTTTGCTCATTTTCACACTAGAACTGTGAAATTTCGAAAACTTGATTTCGTAACATATTCGCTAACGTGAGGTCCCAGAGACCGCTGAACGCGTTGTACCCTAGAAAAAAGGCGTTATACTAAAAACTAAGCCCCGTACACCTAGCTGGCTTTACACGCAAGTAGATTATTAACTCGTAGAAAGGTACATGATCACCCACCCCGCAAAAAAAATTATCGCGAAAGTTGGAACTAAAACAATAACGCCGGAGTCCCACAGACCGCACGTTAGCGGTTAAAGGTTAAGCCTCTTACAATAATAACTCGGATGAGTCATTTTCCTTACTTTGAAATATTTCCCATTGTATTATTTCTACCTGCAAGCTGCACCTACATACAGTTTTTGTTGAAATTGCGTCCCTTAGTCATTATGCCGAATTAAGCGTATTTTAATTAGCCAGAAAACTTTATTGAAAAAGAATACCAGCAGATAACATCTATCAACTGTAATTACTTTTTCAAATAAATATTTGTTTATCTATACTTAAATTGATTATTATGTATGTGTTGATTTTATCTCGACAGTTTTCGCTTTTCCGTGCCATTTTTCTCCTTTTTTGTCTTTTTAGATGCTTTTTTAAAATTATTTTTTATGCCTTTTGCCTGCCTTTTTTAAACTTTCATTTTGTCTAACTATCCCAGCTTTAGTGATAACGTATAACATTTTAGAAACTTCATTAAAAATGTGATGTTTGGTTTGAAGTCATCTTTCAAAGTTAATGTTACTTGTATTTAGTAGCGTTATACTAGAAACCTAATCACTTGAAACATATCGTAAGAAACTAAAAATACACGTTTCAATGTGAGTGTTTTACATATTTATCCAAAATTACAATTTAGTGTTTATTTGGAACGAAAAATTTCCGTTTCCAAAAATAGATTTATTCATCATAAGTAGATGGGTAATATTGCACATCTAAATGGCTTATTTGCCAGCGAGTCGGTAGCTCAGGTAGTTTGCGTAGCTGTTTTCTGAATTCCTAAAGAAGCAACCGATGTTCGAATCCCACTTGAAGCAAAAGGATTTTTCAGCATCACCGATCTCCTTCGAGTCTACACTAAGAGAATTTTGGGGGCCCTGGAGAACAAGCCACCGGAGTACATGGGGCTCTGCAGGGCCTGCGCACTGGGAAAAGAGCCCCTCAGAGCAGTTGGGGCTCTCGGTACCATAGTTTCTACCACATCTCAATTTTTTTATACTCACGTATGTTTCAAATGAAACATATATGAGACATTTCAAATATTCACGTATGAAACATTTATAAGGACACATTTCTCCTACATATCAATAAATTACTCTCCGATATGTTTCTTGAAACATATATGTATAAAATGTTTCGATGTAACGTTTCTGTGTTGTTTTAAATCTAGGTTTCTGAAGGCGGACATTAAACATCTATGTTATGTGTATGATACGTTTCTGTCGCTGTTTCGGAGATGTTTCATGTTTCAGAGATACGTTTCTAAAACATTTCAGAAACGTTTTTTTGCACTGTGGGAAAATACAAAATGCTTTTTATAATGAAGGTAAACGAACTTATACTGATTAATATATACATCTTTCCATGACAATCAGCCCTTCTGCTAACTTTTTCTCATCATCCGAACTTAATACCGTTTTCCCACCTCAACCTCGTCCTTCATGAGCAACTTGACTATCACCTCGGGTTAGATTTACATAATGTTAACGAGGAAAATAAACACTCAACCTCCCCCTTTTTTTTGTAAATATATTAAATTTTAGTTAAATGTTGGCGGCGACATGTTTCGGGTGAACTCCATTTTCAAGCCGATATAACAATCGTCTAATTATATAAAAATTATTTTCTTAGAAGATTACAGGATGATTAATAAATACTAACAGTAAAGTTAACACATTAAAATGCAAACTCGAAAAATGCGATATTTCCAAAAATCACAAAATTTTTATAATAAAATAACGAGATCCCCTACAAAGGGGATCCAGGATGTGCCAGAAGGGCCATGATAAACGAAGATGAATAAAATTATGAAAATTGACGATGATAACAAGTTTGACTTGTTATCATCGTCAACAACAACAAGTTTGACTTGTTATCATCGTCAACAACAACAAGTTTGACTTGTTATCATCGTCAATTTTCATAATTTTATTCATCTTCGTTTATCATGGCCCTTCTGGCACATCCTGGATCCCCTTTGTAGGGGATCTCGTTATTTTATTATAAAAATTTTGTGATTTTTGGTAGTGGTGGCAAATTTAATTTTTTTCGTATTCGAATATTCGTTAAAAAAATATTCGAATATAGAATTATTCGAATTCGAATAACAGTCAGAAAAAAATTCGTTTTATTCGTTGTATTCGTTTTATTCGTTGTATTCGTTTTATTCGTTGTATTCGTTTTATTCGTTTTATTCGTTTTATTCGTTGTATTCGTTTTATTCGTTTTATTCGTTGTATTCGTTTTATTCGTTTTATTCGTTGTATTCGTTTTATTCGTTTTATTCGTTATATTCGTTGTATTCGTTTTATTCGTATTAGCATTTAGGTAGATATAAGTTCTTAGAATTGTTATTTTAGTTAGAAGTGTTATTTTAGGATAATGGTGTTGTCAGTGTCACTGAGTTGATGGGTTAACCCCATGAGTTAAGGGCAGAATACGAGGCGGCTGTTGACGAGCTCGCATTTCATTACGTTCGCATTGAACTATTACCATTTAGAATAAAATCTAGCATTAGATCACTCTTTTATTGAAACCTTAACCTGTAACATTCGTTTTATTCGTTTTATCCTTTTTATCGTTTTACTCCTTTTATTCGTTGGACTAGTTTTATACTACGTAACTACCTAGTAGAGCATTCTCCAATGGAAGTTTCATTTAACCATAAACATTTGAGTAGTAAATTATTTGTTGCTGCATTAAATTTAAGACACTTATTGCAAATTTTGCAAGTAATTACCGCATCACTCGTATTCTTCACGAAATATTTCCACACGTTACTCATAATTCATAAATCACAATAATGTAGTCGTCTAGGCTGAGAAATAATTTGAACTAAAGTAAAAATTTATATTTAAATGCTTAGATAATCCTTTAAAGGAATAAATTATCATCAAAGGTGGGCAAAAAGTATAAACTTAAATAAACAAAGTCCAAGCTTCACAATACCATGAAAATAATTCCAGTTAAAATCACCCTGCGTGGTTGAGGATTATTGTAGGTAATGTTTAGAGAAACGTGTTCATTGATTTACCGAAAACCTTTTACACTAACAAACAATAAATTGCAGTTCATTACGACTTGTAAAAGGGTGTTATTGAATAGAGAATGACTTTAAGCTGACAGAAAAGAAATGCTGAAATGGCTATTTAAGTGTTTACAATACGAATATCATACCTACTAACGTTTTACCTACTATTTATAAAATATTGTCGGTCGAAAGAAATTTGTAAATGAAAAATAATTCCATGAAATAAAAAGTAGTAGGCATACGTGCCGTCTGTCATCTCTCAATAATAAACCAACGAAGTTCTCTTTTTTCTTAATTTAACAATTTTCCTTGTTCTGGCCATTATTCGTTATATACGTTTTATTCTTTTCATTCGTTTTATTCGTTTCATTCGTTTTATTCGTTTCATTCGTTTTATTCGTTTCATTCGTTTTATTCGTTCCATTCGCTTTATTCGTTTAATTCGTTTCATTCGTTTTATTCGTTTTATTCGTTTTTATTCTAATTCGAATAGTGGTATTATTAAGTATTCGAATAATTCCCTATTATACATTCGAATATTCGAATATTCGAAAAAAATTGCCACCACTAATTTTTGGAAATATCGCATTTTTCGAGTTTCCATTTTAATGTGTTAACTTTACTGTTAGTATTTATTAATCATCCTGTAATCTTCTAAGAAAATAATTTTTATATAATTAGACGATTGTTATATCGGCTTGAAAATGGGGTTCACCCGAAACATGTCGCCGCCAACATTTAACTAAAATTTAATATATTTACAAAAAAAAAGGGGGAGGTTGAGTGTTTATTTTCCTCGTTACCATCATAAACCCCTTCGTGAAGTTCGAATTCTCCATAATTTACATAATGTTGTAGCGTAGTTCTAGGCATCTTAAAATATTTGGCTGCACCTCTCAATGTTTTTCTTCCACTCTTAAAGGCTTCAATGGCTTGTTGTAAGGGAATAGTAGTAATAAAACGCACAACGATGAATATAATGATGCGATGAGACTGATTAATAGGTTATAAAACCAGGCGACATGTTTCGGGATAATCCAATTCCATTTTCAAGCCAGAGTTATAAAATTGTCTTAAGTAATAACAATTGAGGAAAATTAAAGCTAGAACACTTATATTAACAAACAATATTTAAAATAATAGCTTACCTGAGGGGGAAACTAATCACATAAACAATTGCATGAAAATCATAATGAAAAACTTGTCAAACAACCGACAAGAAGTTAAAATCGCAATTTAAATCATAGAGGTGAAAGGGTTCTCGAAATGAGAAACCCGGAATATGCTTAAAGAGCCACGGATAGGGGGATGAGATGGATAAAATATGGAAAAATTTAAAGCGACGCAAGCAGATGGAGTGACGGATGGACGAAAGGTGAACATATGGTAGCTTGATCCATTTACCAGCACGCGCATACGCAATGCAATAATGCCAAAAAGTTGAAACGGCTTGGTGCACGAATGCTGCACCAAAAAGTTTATCTAGCTGTGAAATTGTCTTCAATGTCACATTTGGATGCCGATGCCGCTTCAAAAAGACGTACAGCTAGGCCTTACCAGCTTTCTTTTCTCGATATTAAATTGATGATATACCATTTCTTTCATCTAATTCAAAAACCAAACTTCGTAGATTGTGAAGTGTGAAACCAAAAATCAGTTTTCCCATCGATGGAATATGTTTAACTAACTCTTCCTCCTGTGTTATTGTGAAAACTGGCTTGTATCCTCCAAGCCCTTTTTCTGCTAATTTTTGTATAGGAAGTATACCCGTTCTAATTTTCTAGACTTTCGGGGCCCTTAAATACCCCCTTCGTCCTTCTAAAACCTCGTCCACTGCCAGACTCATGCTCAATTGAGACCACTAGTGTTAATTCTTTTATACCTTCCCATTTCGAAAAAAACTGAAATAATAAAGAGACAAATCTTATAAAATATGTTTAAGCTGTGTAGAAATTTAGTTTAGATTTTAGCTCGAGCGGAGGGAGACAAAAAACCGAGGGCAAAATCTATTATTTTTCTCGTGTATAATACACAATTTTTTTCTGTGACGGGAAAAACGATGACTTAAAAGTATTTCGCGGACGGCGTCGTCATTTCGCGCACGATGTCATGGTAACGTAGGAAAGGGTCACTTCGCGTATTGTTATCGATGCGCAAACCTTGTCATTTTTTGACGTTTGTAGAAAAAAGTAATTTTATAAAAAGTGATATTTTGTTACCTGGCAATAGAGGTAAAGTCAAACGTTTTTCCCGTCACAGAAAAAAAATCATATTGTTACTAACACATATAATAATATGGTACAAAGTTAATGGTGAGTTAATATGGTACAAAGTAATTATTACGTTATTAGCTATTTTATTATTTCCTTAAAAATAGTTATTTTAGCTTTTGTTTGCAAAAGTATCAATAATACTATAATAGTCCAGTTGTCTAGCAAGAAAAGGTTCCATAGCAAGTGTATCCAAGCTTGAAAATCGATTGATCGGAGATCATTCTTCACTCTTGCTAGTGTGCTGAAAAACCTTTATGCTTCAGGTACAACTACTGGCACTGTCCAATGTGCAGAATAACCGAAGAGCAGCAATCCATACATTTCGAAAAATGGTTTTCAGTTTTTGTTTTTCTAGTGTGCTTAGGAGATCGAGAGGGGAAAGGTCATTTTGAAGTCAGCTGATTGAATTGATTGCAAGTGATTCATTTCTTCTACCAGATCTCCAGAAACGTCATTGCATTAAAACACAACAGTACCTTTAGTTTTCAATTAAAGGATGTCTTTGTTACAATTACGATACAATTTACGTAATATAAAGTATGGCTGCTTGTTGTGCGTATAATGCATAAATAATACACTTACACAAAATATTTACATTTAATTTATAATTGGTGAAGTGGACTGTATAATTTGTATCACAACCCTTTCCGTCAATGTTTACGGTCCGTGGGTGAAATGTGACGGGTTGGTAACACAAAACTTACAGCTAAAGTAAACTTAAAAGCTAACCACGCAGGATTAGTGGAAGGCCGCAACACTGCTTTTATCCTACTGCTGACATGAGAGTTAAATACTGTGGTTTGGAAGAATAATGTTATCAACTAGCTAGTTTGTTGCTGGTATTCATATATGGACACCAATGTTTTATTTTTAATAATGGAACATAACTGACGTTGAGCAGCGATGACATTGAGGGATGTTTGGTGACTTTCTTCTTGGTTCGACCGCAACGATTGATTGATGTATGTGTTTTAGTGAATAGATCATTTTGGCGTTTTCGTTATCGTTTAGGTCCACACACTTGAAGCGGCTGCTTGTTTTTGGTTTGTAGTCTTGTTACTTTGATTACTGGTAAGGAGTTTCTGGTAAGTTCTTCAAAAATTTCTTGTTCTGATAAAGATAACGGGTTGCTTTTTTAATCACGACATTAAGAGGCTTGTCGTTGGGATTTTGAAAAGTGTGGAATTTGATTTCATGTCCTTAAAATGTTTTGTTAAAATCCTGTAATCATCCGCTTTAGTTACGTTTATTTTTAGCGACTATATTACACTGTAGTCGTGGACAAAAACATTTCTAACACTAGTGTTAATAGTATATTAGTCAACTGTTACGGCAAAAATGGGTCGTAACGAAATTTAAAAGGAGCAATGGCCGCAATAGCTCAGTGCTAGTAGGTAGGTGGTCGTAGGTTAGCTACAATGAGCGAAAAACGTTAAAATTGGGGTAGTAAAATAGGTAAAGTTAAGTAAACCCAAAGAGCGCCACATAATTCTTCGAGAAAATAGGGCTGCTAATCCGAATTACGAAGGTATTAACAGGTATAGTAGTAGCGATGTCAATGCTGAAAAAGAACGGGGTAGTTTGAGCAATAAATAGAAAAAAGAAATAAATTTGATGTGGTTATAATGCATAAAAATTCAAATAAAATATCTAACAAAACAAAATGACAGATTTTATAAATACAAAAAAAAAAGGTGGTTTATACAAACAAATATTGAATTCTGTAGCACAAAATACGGGATCTAAATTACCTTTAAGTAAATCAAAATAGCAAGTAAAATGATTTGAGTGACGTTAAATTAGCAAACAAAAATATTGGGCAAACGATCGAAAGTTTTACAAGGCAGTAATTGCAATGATAAATCAACCTTATCTTCACAGGATCCTTATGCATGTTTCCGTTGAGAAGTGCCTTAAACAAAATTATAAACACAAAACAAAATAACAAATCACTAGCTTGTAGTACGGGGATCGGATACCAAATATCGATTAATTTAATATTTAGATAGTTACGTTAAATTTAAACGAAAAGAGTCAAGGTAATTAGATAACAAATTGATCTTGTACAAGTAAAAAAATTAAATTATATTAATTTAGAAAGATAAAAAGTTATAGCCGAAATACGAAGGTAAAGTTACGTTATAACAAGAGCAAATAAAGCAAATTTAAAGTGATAAAATCGTTAAGGTTTAAACAGAATATTGTAACTAAAATAATAAAAAAAAGTAACTGAGTAGGTAGACGTAAGTTAAAATTCGCGTAGTTGTAAATGTAGGAAATTAATAAATTATCAGTAAGAATTGTACAAAAGAGAATTGGTGGTTTTCACACTTGGCAACGGTATTGTAGAATTTGATTAATCCAGGATCCGTCGGAAGTCGGAGTAGCGTCGATCGGGGATAGAGAAATGATTTTCCACGATCTCCTGGCTCTGAACAGGAATATTCGGGTTTCCAGACTCCCTGGTCGTAGTAGCCCTAACTGTTCGGCCATAACTCTGGGCATCCTCACGAACGTGGTTTCGTCGGTGATTCTCCCGTTGCCGCCGATTGTAACTTTTCTTTTTATAAACTCGCCCTTGTGTAATGGTGCCAACGCTCCACTAGTTAGTGTAGTGTGCAGGGGTGTTATTCCCAAATCTCCCTCTTGGTCTACCTCCACCCCTCTAACCGCATCTTCCATAGAGGGGAGGCTTCCTCCTCGGGGCTCGACGGACTCCCAAACAACCTTTCCATCCGGTTTGGCAGAGTTTCGGGCGTCTTAGGTGTCTCTCTAACGACTGAGGGTGGTTGAATTAACTCGACGGCTGGCTGGGTTTCTCTTTGGTACCGTTCGGGAACCCAGGGGGCAATCTTCACCCTTTTCTGTCTTCGGTTTACCTTTACTGGAGCCATATTCTCGCACAACGACACCAACTGAATGACCCGCATTCGGCTAGCGGACCTTCTTCTACCTGGTCCCCCCTCCCAGCTCTTCCACCTCATTATCTTCTGGGTGGGGGAACTTGAGGTCCTCTTCACGTGGGCGCGGATTTTCCACCTCTTGAATCTCGACCATTACAGGGGCAAGATTCGGTCGATCCGGTATGGCCCCACATATTTTGGGGGCAATTTGCCCATTACTCCCTGAGCCTTATCTGACACAACACATTATTTTTGCGATATACGATCTCACCTACAGTCGGTTTGTAAGGGCGTCTCCTCAAATTGTACTGCCTGCTTTGGTTAATGAACGCCGTTTCCAAAGTATCCCTGGTGACTTGATGCAGGTCTTTCACTTTCTCCATTCTCCGGTACACTTCTTGGACCTCTTTTTCTCCAGGGTCTTCCTCTTGGGCATCTCCCTGATCATGGTCGGCCCTCGTGGCAGTTAGTTCCCTACCAAAATTCAGCATGGCTGGTGTAAACCCTGTCGACTGGTGTGATGAAGTCTTTATCGCGAACTTGATTTCTGGGTCGTTTTATCCCATGTCCTGTGATTCTTCTTAAACATTTTGTGCCACCGTAGTACCAATGACTCTATTCAAACTCTCCACCGCGTTACACTGCGGCGAATAGAGAGGAATGTAACGGGGAACTATGCCTAATTCCTTCAGGCTCTCCGGTATTGCCGGCTGGTATACTGGGATCCATTGTCTGAAACAAGAACTTTAGGAGCACCGTACTTGAATATCACCCTTTCTCTTAATGCTTTCAACACCACTGGGGTAGTGACCTTCCTAATCGGCAGTATTTTCGCCCACTTCGTAAATCGGCCCTGTAATACCAAAATAGAATTGTTTCCTTTTAGTGACAAGTGGTCCATTCGTGCCTCTGGTTTCTGTACTATAACAAGGCGGTGTCGGAAAAGATTAATGACAAGGCTGGTAATAAACATATGCCTTCCATCTCGTATCCGGCTCTCAATTTGTCCAGCCGTTCCAGAAACGGGATCGGCCTGCCCATCAAATCGAAGTCCCCATTTTCGTACTTGCTCACTGAGACTGGATAACTTCATTCGGTGGTTGATCCATTCTTATCGGCACTGGGTTCGTATTCTGGGAATCGGCGCTATCTATAATCGGGAGGTTTGTAAAGAAAATATTTGTACACTTTAGGATTTCTTTTATCATTTCAAGTGTAATAAATTCTCCCGTGGTCGGTGATGTGGTCCAGCGCCCCCATCACTCCCATTAGCTCGCACTGGAAAGCGGTGCTTCCCTGCGCCAGTCTCCTCTTCCCTTCTTCCGTCTCGGTCTCGCCGACGTAGACCACGAACGATGCGCCCGCGCCGTCATTCGATGCCGATCCGGTGTAGATCCTGATCCGGGCGGCTCCCTCCTCTATTCTAGTCTCGTGTGTATTATTTGATCCAGACCTATGACGGGAAGTAGGCTTATCGGCCTGAACCTTCCCGGGTGCAGTCGGTCGCCTTCTCTTCCCGGGTGCAGTCGGTCGCCTTCTCTTCCCGGTTTCGGAATGAACCTCACCGAGTGTACTTTCCAACATTCGGGAAACTCGCCGCTGTCTAGACATCTGTTCCACAGGTCGGGTGTGGCTCGGAACGCTTTCCTGGCCGTGTCCGCCGTTACGCCGTCCAGTCCGGCCGCTTTCCTCGCGTCCATTCTTTGGAGTGCCCTTTCTATTTCGCCCTTCTCTATTCTTCGATCGTCCGGCCCGCGAGGCGTCTTCCGGCAAGAAATGTTCGAGAAGGGCCTCCGCCATGTCAAGGGCACCCGTCGTTGTCGATCCGTTTGCTCTCCTGACCGTTCCCGTGGATCTCGTACCCTCCCCTCTAAGAATCCTGTAGACGGTATCCCCAAGGGTCCTTCTCGGTACTGATAATACAGTCCCTGTACTGGAGTACTGTAAAAATTTGAGTACCTATTTATCTAACCAACAGAATTGAGTAAAGGACATATAGAAGAGTCAATCAAGAGACATCAACATATTCTGGGCCAGGTTTTGTAGACGCCATTTTCTAAAATGACGGACACGAATCTCTATTGAGTCTATGTTAACACAGACTCTACGGTCGGTGTTTACAATTTTTAATGTTTCGGGTAACTCAGTCGTGCGTCCAGGTATAAACATAAGATTTCAACGTAACAAAGTTCTATTAAATCTATTTACAATTGATTCATATTATTAATATATTAATATGTCGATTTCCTTCTCGGTTAAGGCGGTGGATCTGAGCCCCTCACTTGTGCATCGGTGGGTTATTCCGGAGCAGGTGTTATCGGTGGTGGCTGTAATTAAACAAATGGCTTTCTTTATGGCGACGTAAAAATCCATCGAGCCAGCTTTCCTCTTTCTAAAAGGATTATTCTTACCATTTTGTTCAACTAGTTTGTACGCCATAATTCGAATCTATCGTCTGGTGAGACCATAAAATTTTGTGTAATGTAATCAACAACTGTTTTTCTTCCAAGAATAGTTACAGTTATGCCGACTTGCCAAAGCCTTTGTAAAGTAGATTTTGGTACACAAAATGTTTTTACTGTCTGTCTACAAGTTAACTAGTGTCCTTTAACAGCAATTATTGCTCTCGTTTGTTACGGTAAGTTTTGGGGGTGTAACAAAATTTTAAAAGTAACCATGGAGGCTCGGTCTGTGTGGGCAAAATGGGGGTGGGCTAGTTATGAGGGGTAAAAGAAAGAGTTTATTTATAAAGGCAGCAGACGTAGCTAATAAGTAAACTCAAAAGTAATAGTTATTTACAGTAAAAGTAAGGAACGTAAAAATTTCGTTCACGCGAATTACGTGTAATTGAAGTGAACGAATGTGACCTTACTCTCGAGTGCTGTATTTGATTTTGTTCGCTACCTCTTTAGAAAGTGACTCTGTAACTTTGTATTACAATTAGAATTATTTTATTTAAAAAAATCACACAGTCGTGAGGATCCGTTACTATGAATCAAATAAAATACAATATAACTGCGACATGACAAATTGTATAACGTCAATAAAGTAAAGTGCGTGTATTATTAAAAATGGACAACAGAAGAAGCAACAAAAAAATGAAAAATGATGATTTGCGAGTAGTGAAATTTAATAATTGTAATATATACATTTTCTATTGATAACATTGAATTTTAAATATGCGTGAGCGAAAAGCGGTGAGCGAAAGTGAATTCTTCCCCCACTAGTAACTATAGTTACGGTTCACTTTCTAAGTGCAGGTATCGATAATAAGGAAGTCAAGAAATCTCTAAGGGGGATCGAAATTAATTGGTAATAATACACACAACCTTCCCCTTCAACGATACTTTAATTAAATTATGTAATTTAATGAATCAACCACATTACATCATCATCATCATCATCATTACACAAAGGGAGTTTTACCTAGAATTTCCAGCGTTGAAAGAAAATAGATACACTCGGTTTAATGTTTAGAGCCGTAAAAATACGTTTTAATGAATACAAGGAAAAAGCAGATTTTCCTAACTATACACTAATAAGGTCGAAAAACACATAGGTAACCGATAATAAATCGAATTTAGTAAAATGTGTTTTAATCGAGTACAATAGCAAGTACAATACTAACTAAATGAAAAAGAAAGGCTCCTTCAGGCGACTCTGATTTGTCAGCGAAAAAGGGAACTAACGAACCTGAATGAGCTACGTTATATGCTCATCCGGTCACGTACACCAATTTTAACATTTAGAAAATCCGTAACTGAACCAAAGTAAAGAATTGCTTAGGTTTGCAGTTTGTTTAAAGTTGACTATTGAATGTGGAAAAATGTTAATCCTTGTGCCATCCAACGGCGAAATATTGGACTAGCGAAGATCTGTTTTTTAACGAAAATTCGCGAGCGTAACAACCTGTCACGTGATTGCAATCGTCTAGTAGGTCCCCCTATTGTGTAAAAGAGACATCAATACACTGGCAGTGAACTATAATACTCGAGATGAAGATCAAAACAAACAGTAGGTAAACATAAAAATCCATTTATTTAACTTTCCCTAAAATTTAGTTGCTTCGCAAAACAAAACCGAAAAAAAGAGTACCTAGTTCAAACGACGAATAACGTGAAGAAAGAACTGGGAAGAAAACTTCTCGTTTATACAATTAATTAAATAAAGATCAATTAAATTACAGCACAATTGATAAATATTAAGACATAACATGAAACTTTAAATTGTTGAAGGTCTTCAATCAATCATAATAGACAAAAATGCAGAAAAAATTAAAAATTAAAATTTTTCAGCGGAACCACTTTGTTTAATACTTTTTTGCTCTATCTTCATGCTTGAAACTTTTCATCATAGTTGGCTACATTTTGACTATGGAAAAAATATCGTTGCTGCAAAAAGACTCATCTTAATGGCCTTTATCACTAGTAAAATTTTTATGCTAATTGCACTATTAATAAAAGAGTTATTTAGGTGTCTTCATGTAAAGTGAGACACACGGTAGGTAAACAAGACAAACAATTAAATTCAAACACATTTACATTTAAATGTAACATAGGTACATACATTGAAAACCAGTTTTACAGTTTCAACACGAAAAATATACCAAACGTTACAAGCCGCAACCACGAGTACATGGAGTTGGTTGCCTCGGCACCTGTTATTCTGGAGGTACAAATCCAATATGTCTGTTGTAGAATTATGTTTATTTTTACAAAGGTTTTGATCATTTATTTAAAAATGAAATTACACAATGAAAGTACTGGTCGACAATAACTGTGTCTAACGGCAACTATTACTAGGCTACCATACTCCAGTCTTAAATTTATGTGAATCTATAATATACACATGTACTCCCCATTATAGATTAAGGGTTCACTTAATGAACTTAATTACAATTGTTTTTTAACAGAGTCCAACTGATAATAAACATTTAAATGTGTAATTAATAACGTGATTAAATAATTTAGATATTGATAGCTTTATTCTGACTTGCAACCCGGTATATTGTCCAGATATATTGGATGCGTTGTCGTATGATTGACCTCTGCAATTTTTAATATCGATACAAAATTTTTGTAAGACATTTAGGACAGAGTTGGATACTTTGCAGCTCATTATTTTCAAAAATTCCTTGAACGAAGTGTGTCCTTGGCTTGGAACGAATCAAACTCGGCTATTAATTCTACACACGATAAAATTGCTACAATTATGCGAGGATCCGTATCTGTCGACGTGTCCTCGTAAAAGTAGACCATAAGTAACTAGAGGTCGAATAACGGCGACCACTCGTCTTAGAACATTCCGTCAATATTTTTCTTCTTCCTCAACTTGGATCGAATGTTCAGAATTAATGCGACCTGCTATGGTACATACTCCTTTTCATTGTTAAGACACATGATTTGTGGTGTGACAAATTTTCGTGACTTTTCAGGCACTCGTTTCCGTGTTTCCAATCATCAAACTCCTCCTTCGCTAATTTCGAGCTCCCTCTTTCATCAAACGGCTAAGATCCAACTTTCAAATCTCCTGATTTATTCCATGGAACCAAATCAACATGTTTTACCCCTGCGCACCCTCTTAGGACTCTCGCGAACATTTTCGCAGAGGAAAAACTTTGGCGTCGTGTTAAAATAAAGCCGTTCACGAAGTAGGTAATTCATTGTATTGTTGAACTTTTTATTTTCTTGCTTGTTACTGTTTAGTGTTAGCATAAGTTTAGATATAAGTGTAAACCTAGCATTAAGTAATAAAGGTTAGGTTAGTTATTAACTACAACATGTCTATTGTAAGAAATGAATGTTACTTTTAATAAATATGTAATCTCCAATCATCTTTGAATATCAACGTTAAAACATGGCGCAGTTGTAAAAATAAATTTAATAAAGTGAAGTATTGCTGAGAAAAGAAAAAAATTTACCATAAATATGAATGGTCCAGTGAAATTACCTCCAGACTTCAAAATATGTTTATTAAGTGTTAGTATGAACAATAAGAAAAAATAAAATTACACTACTATGATAATTATCATATATGGCACAAATAATCACCCATGTAATTACATTAAAAGAAAAATGATTAAACTATATTATAATAAAATTTACATAATGCATTTTGATTAGTATAAGATTATTGTTGAAACTACCAATGTCATACAATATCTTGGATATTGTAATGATAGATATGATTAAATTGTCAATCATGACATTTTTTACTCTATAAATGGATTGGTATATGTATATAAATCTCGAGACTCATGATGCCATAGAACAGTCAACCTAGTTACATTTATTGGTGTAATCGACCACCAGTGCCATGGTAAAGAGTCATGAAGCTGATTTGTTATCTCATGTTGGAATATCTTGATTTTTGCTGGCATATCTTGACAAATTCGGATACATCTTGTTTTGAATGCACATAGATGACCAGTCAGTTCTCCAAATGACATGTTGCCACCATCTTTTAGAAGGAGTTGCAAGAATCCATTTATGTGGTGTAACAGGGTATCGAACTGTCCAATCATTAAGGTTGAGTGGAATTGTCGAGATTTGTACTGCTGCCTCACATGCTATATCTCGACTACCACAAAGTGTTTGAACTCGGAACAAAACAAATGCAATCACACGGTTCTCTCCTGCAATGTGTTTTCCTGATTTGTTCATCGGGTAACATCTAATACCTATTAATATCTTGCTTGCTAGATAGTGAACATATCTCATGTAAAATCTATGACATACAATCATAATGATAACCATAACAATGATCATGATGATGCCATGAGCTAAGGAGGATTCAAAATACTCAGATATAGAGTTACAAGATTTGGTTGTTTCACCAATATTATTATTTGGTGATGATGACACATTATCAACCGTAAACTTATGCGACAAAGATGTCATATCCAACAATGAATGTGAGTAACCTTTGAGTGGTTTCATTCCCAATATAGCTGTTCTTCCTAACCCTGGATGCCGCTTGCAACATAGGCATATTGCCATAATAAAGCTGATCCATGCTACCAGAGATGATAAACCCATCAATCCAGCGGATGCTCCTGATGACCCAAACCAATCTCCAAGCCCCCAATGTATAATGGATTCATTCACATGTGATATTATAGTTGATAAGTTTGAAGATAAGTTGGAGAGAACTTGATGACGTATCATACTTCGGTTATGAAAATCAGATATAAGAACACTCATATCCTCAGCTTGTTTACCTAAGTCTATATTTATATTTCTCAATTTTGCTAGAGATGTTACTTCAATTGGGTCAGATGATATGATATCAGGAAGTCCAAGTGGCTTTATAATAGTAATATGAGACACTTGCGAGCTCAATGAGTTTAGCTCAATCTGCAGGGACAGAATGCTGTGGTGGAATGGAAATTTTAGCGAACAAATTTGGAAGATCATATTATTATTTATTCATTTAGTAAAATAGGTATATACTTATTGATACACATACAACTAAATTTGTCATAAAAATTACATAAATAGTCTATAAATAATACTTAGTAAAACAACACCTAATTTGATTTAAACATATAAACAAGATAAAACAAATTGTTCACATATGACGAACATATTGTACAAATTCCTCAACTGTGTAGAATGCATGATAATGTCAAACTCAGCATACTCAGAAATATGATCGGTACGGAAGCTGCTAGAATTATGTCAACATTCGTAATCGCCGAAGAAGAAACCGATAAGTATAATGCTATGTTGAGCATAATTGAAAAATATGTAAACCCCCGAATTAACGTATGTTTTGAAGGGTCACATTTCAAACCAATTGGTGTTACTAAGTTACATTGTAAGTATAAGAACAATAAAATTTAAGAAGATTATGTTATTATCGATGGTGCAAGTCGACTTCTTTTGGGAGGTCAAGCGTGCCTAAAATTAAATTTAATAAAGAGAATTATAGTAATGTAAATATTGAGAAATTTGAAGAAAAAGAAAATTTTATAAAAAGAAAGCAGATATTTTTGCTGGATTTGGTAGGTTTCCGGGTAAACACACCATAACAACTGTTAAAAATTTTGAGACTGTCAGTCATCCACCTACGAGAATTCCTATTGCTATAAGAGATTCTTTAAAGTCAGAATTAGTAAGATTAGTTGCTCGAAATGCTATCACCAAAGTAGATGAAATTGATCCCTCAGCAAGTATTAATAGAATTGTCATTGTAGAAAAACCTAATTAGTCGTAGCGGTACATCGAGAAAATCGCAAATGTCTGTCAAATTGTGCGGGAAGTGTGAAATTAGGTACACTTATTAATTAGATCAAAATAAACGATTTGACCCGCAGCACCCCTATTTTCAACCCTTAGTTTTCAAAAGTGCCCCGTATTTAGTTTTTTCCATCCCCTAACGATAACTCCTTTGTTTACAACTTTTCGAAAAAAATATATTAATAAAAGTTTTAGGAATTCTTATAAGGAACATTTTATATAAGGATAAAATTTTCACAAATATCAACCCTTAGCGAGATATGTGGGAAAAACTGACTTTTGCAGTTTCATTACAAAATCGGTCATAGTTTTCTTGTTTATCGTTTCTCAGAAAAATTATTCAAATAAAAGATGTAGATATTAATATGATAAATATTTTAGGTATATATAATATTTTCACAGAAAGCAACCCTTAACAAGTTATTTCGATATTTCTGAAAGTAAGCAACCCTTAAGTATGAAATCGCTCGTATCTTTTTTATTTGTAACTTATGAGGAAAAACATGTGAATAAATATTATAGAAAATTATCTTTTGGGCATTTTATGTAGGTATGAAAATTTCTCAAAAGTCAACCCCTAACGAGATATATCGAAAAAACCAGAAACTGTCAATTTTCACATAAAATACGAGCATAACTTTTCTATATTTCACTAAAGTGACATTATTGTTATATAATTCGGTAGGTATATGGATGTAGAAAATATAAGTAAGGGGTAATTTTTTTACAAAAACTCACCCTTAGCGAGATATTTTGACAAAAACAAACTTTCGGCACTTTTCAGAAAAGCTTTCGTAACTTTTTCAATTGCGATGGTTAATATTATTTCTTCGCGGTTAATAATAGCCAATTACAGTGCGTTTCATGAAATCATAGTGATTTTGCACCATATCACACTGGTGCGGGAATTTTCAACGTACAAAGTGTAGGGTTTATTCGCGGTAATATAATTAAAAAGAAACAATCTAATTGTACCCAAAATGCAAACATAGGTCGATTTTTATATCACGGAAGACATATTTTGATGTTATTTTCTTGGGGGTGGTTCTCACCTCCAGCGCTTCACAGGGGGTGACATTGAAATTTCGTCGCGGCGTATGGTTTCGCTCGGGTGTCGCATCTCCTCTTTAGTCTTCTATTGGGTTGTTCTCACTAAAATACGAGTCGGTGAGATAATACTAACTTGCTGTTGAAGTGCTTACCTTTTATTTTCGCATGTAAAATGTCTAAAGGAGATGCGACACCCGAGCGAAACCATACGCCGTGACGCCCGCTACGTAACGAGCTCGCGACCTAAGCCAAATGTGTTTAAATAAATATTTCAGTATTTTACTTAGCTACTGATAGATATAAAGTGAAAAAAATGCAAAAATGAAAAGGCCAAGGAATTAGCTTTCCAATGATGTATCACATGACCCGCCTTCCGATTTGAAATTTCAATATCACCCCCTGTGAAGCGCTGGAGGTGAGAACCACCCCCAAGAAAATAACATCAAAATATGTCTTCCTTGATATAAAAATCGACCTATGTTTGCATTTTGGGTACAATTAGATTGTTTCTTTTTAATTATATTACCGCGAATAAACCCTACACTTTGTACGTTGAAAATTCCCGCACCAGTGTGATATGGTGCAAAATCACTATGATTTCATGAAACGCACTGTAATTGGCTATTATTAACCGCGAAGAAATAATATTAACCATCGTAATTGAAAAAGTTACGAAAGCTTTTCTAAAAAGTGCCGAAAGTTTGTTTTTGTCAAAATATCTCGCTAAGGGTGAGTTTTTGTAAAAAAATTACCCCTTACTTATATTTTCTACATCCATATACCTACCGAATTATATAACAATAATGTCACTTTAGTGAAATATAGAAAAGTTATGCTCGTATTTTATGTGAAAATTGACAGTTTCTGGTTTTTTCGATATATCTCGTTAGGGGTTGACTTTTGAGAAATTTTCATACCTACATAAAATGCCCAAAAGATAATTTTCTATAATATTTATTCACATGTTTTTCCTCATAAGTTACAAATAAAAAAGATACGAGCGATTTCATACTTAAGGGTTGCTTACTTTCAGAAATATCGAAATAACTTGTTAAGGGTTGCTTTCTGTGAAAATATTATATATACCTAAAATATTGATCATATTAATATCTACATCTTTTATTTGAATAATTTTTCTGAGAAACGATAAACAAGAAAACTATGACCGATTTTGTAATGAAACTGCAAAAATCAGTTTTTCCCACATATCTCGATAAGGGTTGATATTTGTGAAAATTTTATCCTTATATAAAATGTTCCTTATAAGAATTCCTAAAACTTTTATTAATATATTTTTTTCGAAAAGTTGTAAACAAAGGAGTTATCGTTAGGGGATGGAAAAAACTAAATACGGGGCACTTTTGAAAACTAAGGGTTGAAAATAGGGGTGCTGCGGGTCAAATCGTTTATTTTGATCTAATTAATAAGTGTACCTAATTTCACACTTCCCGCACAATTTGACAGACATTTAGATGTACCGCTACGACTAAATGGTAAGATAAGGCTTTGCTTAGATCCGTTTGATCTAAATAAACAAATTATCAGAAAACCTAGGTTAGTACCAAATATTGAAGAAATTTGTTCAAATTTTAAAGGTAAAAAAATATTTACAGTAATTGATTTGGCAGAAGGTTATCACCATCTCGAATTAACAAATGAATCCTCGTGGAAGTGTTGTTTTGCAACCCCATTTGGAATCTATAGATTTATTGCTGTCAAATTCACAGGATTTATTTGAAGATCAGGTAGAAAAGCATTTTAAAAATATCAAAAATGTTTTCATATGTCACGATGATATGATAATTTGTGGTGTTACGTGTTAACAAAGAGGAGCACGATAAAGCATTAACTGAGGTAGTTCAGAGAGCCAGAGAGGTAAACGCAAAATTTAACTAAGATAAACTTCAATATTGTCAGAATCAAGTTAAGTTTATGGGACAGGTGTTTTCTGAAAGTGGTATGCACATTGATCCCGATAGAATTAAATCATTATGTGAACTAAAGAGTCCACAAAATAAAATGGAATTGCAAAGAATTATCGGATCTTTTAACTACATCAGGCGTTATATAAAAAATATGTCCGAACATCTACATCCATTGTGTGAATTGTTAAAGTCAAATATAGAATGGCAGTGGTTACCTAAGCACGAGGAAGTTTTTCAAAAACTAAAAGTAACTGCTAGTCAGTCCCCCGAATTAGTTCCCTTTGATCCAAAAAGAAAAATTATATTACAGTGTGATGCGTCTAAGAATGGATTAGGTTGCTGTATGTTTCAGCAATATGAAAATATGTTAAAATTAATTTCATGCGCGTATCGCAAAATGAATAACCACGACTTACAATAAAACAGAGAAAGAACTTTTAGCCATATATTATGGTACTCAAAAATTTCACGATTTTATTTATAAATATGATGTTGATGTACAATCTGATTATAAACTTATAATTTCAATAATGAAGAATCCCATTCATAAAATACGATCTGTTAGGCTACAACGTCTCAGACTAAAACTCTTAAAATATACACTCAATGTTTATTACGTTCCTGGTATAGTATATTAAAGTATAAGTGGATAAACAGGTCTTTAAAACACGCGCGAGTTTTCAAGCACGACGGCGCAGCTGAGTGCTTGAAATAGAGCAAGTGTTTTAAAGACCATTTATCCACGAATACTTTCCGCTATTTTTTTTATTGGTTCGTATGGAAATAAGAACTAATAATGTGAAATGGTTGAATTCGTATGTAAAATCAGTATACCTTTCCTTGTCATGGAAATGAGAAAAATGGAAATTAATTTGCAATCTGTCATTTTATTGGACGTAACAAAGTACTCCTGTCAGATCAATAACCAATTTAATTCCCGTTTTTCAAATTTGTTGATGCTGGCATGGCAACTTTAAAACACGCGCGTTTTAAAAAGTGCGATTTAAACACGCTGGGGCGTGGTTTAAAAGGCTAAAATAGGACACCAATAAAAAAAATATATATTCATTTCGCAGATATGTTATCTAGATCAAATCCAGATACATCAGATTCAGTCAATCCAGAACTATTTGAAATGGTACACTCAATCACAAAACATTTACCTATGAGTGATGAAAAGAAAAATGATTTACGCACAGAAACTATAATAGTAAAGATAAAGTATTAATGCAAATATACGACTATTATTATAATGGTTGGCCAAAAGAAAAACGAGTATATCTTTAGAATGTAAATCTTACTATCCGTACAGAAATTCAATATATGTTGAAGCAGTCATTATTTTTCTAAATGATAATTAACTTCATAGTATTGTAGACCAATGAGACATTAAGAACAGTGTCACATGCACCAATCACAAGTTTCTTTAACTGAAAAGAATGCATGCTACTTTTCTTGCCGCTACCTCATTGGTTTAGAATTATTTTAGCAACCTATTTAAAAAAATCAAATGTCATTTTGACAAAAGTAAAAAATTTGACGTATTTAACGCTTCATTCAGTTAATTCTCCAACCGAAGATCATTCGTTCTCAACTCTTGTCAGGCAAGATTTTTATTTTGTATGAGCATTGATTGCTAAAAGGTAATTAAACTCGATCAAATTCTTGGGAAAAGAACCCTCGCGCTTCGCGCTCGGGTCTTTTCGTCAATTTGATCTCGTTTAATTGCCAAGCAACCAGTGCTCATACAAAAAAATCTTGCCGACAAGATACTGTTGACAAAATCATTGTTCCGAAAAGTTTAAGAACACAATTGATTAAACTACTACATAAAGGACATATTGGAATAAGTAACACTACTCATAAAGCCAGAAAATTATTTTATTGGCCCAATCTCAATGATGGCATATACTTATTTATAAAATCTTGTCGCACTTGTGAAAAGTATATGCCAGCTAATTTCAAAGAACCGCTTTTACCACACTCAGTTCCCACACTAAGATTTAATAAAATAGGAACAGATGTAGGGGAGAGGGGGGCAGGTTGTTACATGGTAAATATGTGCACGTTGTGTTGCATACAAGAGTAGCATATTTTACTACAAGAATTGTAGTCATACGCGACATCTGTGAATATAGTTTAAGATTACTAGGTAATGTGAAAACTTCAATATTAGCTAAAACGTGGTTTGAGGTGCAACAAGTGATTTTTAGAGTGGAAAGAAATCTCAATTCATCGCCTAAACGGTAAGTGATCTAATTAAATTAATATATTGGTTTTGCAATACACACTTTGGACTTACATTCGCACTATTTATTTGTTTCCTTAACGTACAAGGTACATGATAAAAATGAAACATGACCTACATGTTACCGGTTGGGGCATATTGTTACAATAATTATGAGGCACGTTGTTACATGTAACAACCTGCCCCATACTTTAATAGTGTCACTAGTAAGCATAAGTTAGGTACTTTTATATTGTTACAGATTGTAAAATATGGTGAGAACTTATAAAAGAAAAACTAATCGTGGCAACACGCCAGCGGATGTTTTTGAGCAAGCTGCTAAAGCAGTATCAAATGAGAAATTATCTTTACGAGATGCTGCTAGTCGATTCGGAATAAATTTTATGACACTACATCGGTACATCAAAAAAGCTAATATAACGCCTAATACGGCAGCTATAAATATAGGCTACGCTAAATCATCGAAAATTTTTAGTGAAGAGCAGGAGCAAGAACTATCTCAATACGTCGAAGACTGTTCTAAACTTTATTACGGATTGACGACAAAAGATTTGCGAAAACTCGCTTATGATTTAGCTATTCAAAATAAAAACAAATTTCCTGTTAGTTGGAAAAATATGGAGATGGCATCAAAAGATTGGTTGAAGGGGTTTTTAAAACGTCATAAAAATTTATCTGTGCCTATCCCAGAGTCGACAAGTCTTGCGAGGGCCACAGCCTTTAATCGTGCCAATGTTAATTTGTTTTTCGACAACCTTGCTACTGTTTATGACAAATATAAATTTAAACCGAATGACGTATATAACGTAGACGAGACTGGCCTCACTACCGTACAAAAGCCTTCTAAAATTATTGCGAAGAAAGGGGTTAAACAAGTTGGAGCCATCACGTCAGGAGAAAGAGGAACCTTGGTGACAATGGCTTTAGCAGTCAACGCGACTGGCAATAGTGTGCCACCCATGTTAGTGTTTCCTCGCAAGAAAGTTAAGCCATTTATGACCGCAAATACACCTGCTGGTTGCATAGCAGCAGCTCACCCTTCTGGGTGGATGACTGGTGATAACTTTTTACTTTTCATGAAGCACTTTACCAAATTTATTCGGTGCACAAAAAATAGCCCTGTCTTGTTAATTCTAGACAACCATGTGTCACATTTGTCAATTCCTGTGCTAAACTATTGCAAGGATAATGGTGTGGTATTATTGAGTTTCCCTCCTCATACGTCACATCGACTGCAACCTTTAGATAGGACAGTGTATGGACCTCTAAAAAGATATTTTAACCTACATGCGGATGGCTGGCTCAAATCACACCCAGGTGTTCCCATGAGTATTTATGACATCCCAACAGTTCTAAAGGAAGCTTTACCACTTGCTACTACACCAAGCAATATACAAAAGGGATTTTTAGTTACGGGGATTTGGCCCTACAACACAACAATTTTCTCAGACGATGATTTTTTACCTTCAGAAGTTAATAACCGAGAAAACAAAGAGAATGTGAGTAGTAATTTGGTGGAAGACACAATCGATAATATTACTGACCATCCTATGGAAATTCGTCATATTACACCTGATAAATCAGTTGGTAATCTTACCGACCCGGTGACAATTCGTCATACAACGCCACCTCCTCAACCTTCCACATCAACAGCTAATGATGGATATAATAATAATAATAATAATGGTGTTTATTGACCTTAACAAATACATTTTGCCCGGTCAATGGGAAGTAATCAGCTAAGCTGATATTCACCAAATGTGTCATTCCGCGTGACGCCACTTCAGTTAAAACCTTTTCCAAAGGCTCTTCCTAGAAAAGCAGGTATTAATCGCAAAAAAATTAAATCTGCCGTTTTAACGGATACTCCTGTGAAAAACGCACTTGAAGAAGAAGCTCGAGAAAGAGAGAATCGAAAGAAAATAAGCGGCAAGGTTAAGAAAAACTTCAGCGACCATAAAGGTAGCAACTGTAAGAAAAAAGGTACCAAAAAGGAAGAAACTGATTCTGATCAATCAGAAGAAGGTGACCTGTGCCTTGTGTGCTTAAAATCTTATTCTAACTCTAAAGATAAATATTGGATTCAGTGTACAACATGCAGGGGGTGGGCGCATGTGTCCTGCGCCAGTGATGATGACTATTACGTGTGTATACATTGTTTAAGTGACAATGACTAATTTTGTAACATACGGGTAATTTTCATTTTGTAGAATGTAGTCTTTTAATTTTTGTAACAACGTACCCCATAAGCAGTAACAACTTGCCTCTCTAGTGGGGCATGTTGTTACATTGTGTACCAGTTTATTAAAATATTTATAATCACTTTTCTGTAACTATTAGAGCTGAAATATAAATCAATCCTTAGAGCCTAATGTTTACTTTACAATAATCGATATATAATTGAAATTTCCAGTCAATAAAATGTGCCACAAAAAATACATATCTCAAAACTGTAACAACCTGCCCCCCTCTCCCCTACAGATCATTTCTCCCATTGGATTGAAGTTGCTATAATAAAAGATAAAACCTCAGAATCTGTAATTAACTCATTCCAAGACATATTCACAAGATTCGTATACGCCCAATATATTATTGCAGATAACTTACCTTTTATTTCTAATCGTTGTAAAAAGTATTATACACAAAAAGATACTACAATAAAGACCTATTCTCCTCACTATCATCAAAGGCAATGGTCTAGCTGAAAAAGCCGTAAACATAGGAAAACAAATTATAAGAAAAAGTTTAGATGAACATATGTACTGATTTCCGAGAACTTGTTATGGAGTATAATAATTCTCCAATTATTAACTTAAAAGCATCCCCGTCACAAATATTACAAAGCAGAATGTTGAAAACCCAACTCCAAGTAACCAGTAGAAGTTTAGAACCCAGAACTCAGAAAGGTGTATATGAATTACTTTGCAAACAAAAAGAACTGATGAAATCAAATTATGATAAAATAGTACCCATTTTATTATAAAGTAG
The DNA here is from genome assembly GCA_036250285.1 of Pyrocoelia pectoralis. NCBI lineage: Eukaryota > Metazoa > Arthropoda > Insecta > Coleoptera > Lampyridae > Pyrocoelia > Pyrocoelia pectoralis. The sequence continues at coordinate 26,975,772 of CM070075.1, forward strand.
ATGATAAAGAAGTAATACAAAGTCAAAGAGATAAAATTTGGTACAAGGCTATTTTTGTTGAAAAAGTAAAAGAACCAAGATCTTATTGGGTGAGGAAGGAGAGCAATAATAAAATTATTAGGCGTAATACTACACAAATGAGACCTTCAGTCACTAAACCAGAATACAAATTCTTGAATGAGCCTGAAATGTTTCCTGAAAACTTTGAAAATGATAAGATAGTAAATAATGACGGCAGATCAAATTGTAATAGACGTAATCCCTTGAACAGTAACAATCGTACAAGCAATGTAAGTCAAAATAGTTTTAGTGATAGATCTTTCAGTAGTTCAAGTAATATTGTACCGGATGAAACCGTTAGTAATAGTGATATTAAGAAATATAATATAGAATACAACCGTTCCCGTTTTGGTCGCGATATTAAGCCACCCCAACGTCTTGATCTTTAAGGGGAAGGTGTTTAGTGTTAGCATAAGTTTAGACATAAGTGTAAACCTAGTATTAACCTTCGCCGTCCCAAAATAAGTTTAAAACATGGAATCCCAAAACCGGGTCAAAATTGACCCAAGTTCAAAATGTTGGAATTATTTCCATTTTATACTTTTGCAGCGTATTCTATATATTTTCGTCTTTAATAATGGAATTAAACCAAACAAACTCAAAACCAATAAATTTATTCTACAAAAAGTTACTATGGACACAAACAATAAAACAACAACAACAAAAATAAAAAAAAATATTAAATTTCTTACAAAAATAGGCGAATTCTCAAAAGGAGAATTAATTTAAAAACTATCTGTGAAAGCTATTGACGTTTTTGTCTTTTCTGGGTCAGCGGTGACCCCGTTTCGGGACGGCGAAGGTTAAGTAATAAAGGTTAGGTTAGTTATTTACTACAACATCTCTATTGTAAGAAATGAATGTTACTTTTAATAAATATGTAATCTCCAATCATCGTTGAATATCAACGTTAAAACAGTTACAATATTTTATTGTATAAAATATTCTAAATGTTACAAACAAATTCAATAGGTAGTAGTTTTTGTGAAAAATGAAGCAGTTGTTACGGCAACAGATGATTGGTACCGTAATCAGGAAAAATGCAATGGCTCGATAAGCTCAGTTATAAGGGGCAATCTAATGGGTGTGGGAATAATGAGTATAGAATTTTAATTTAGCAAGTTATAGTTAACAAATATAGTCAAGTATCTTTTAGGGCGCCACGATAGTTCTTTAGTAAGCTAAAGCTGGTAATCAGAACTACGAAGATCTTAGCAGCTTGTAGTAACAGAGATATGATTTCTGAAAGAGAAAGTGGGTATTCGAGAAAGAATTACACTGAAGTAATGGTAATGGTGGTTATAATGAATCAAAACAAAGAACGTTAACACAATCAGAACAAATTTTACAAAACAAATCTTCACAGGAGTGAAGCAGTAAAGGGGGTTTAACTTTTACCTTGCAGGAAATGAAGTTTACATATTACAACAATGTACAATTAATGACACAAAAATAATACACATAAATATATCAGCAACCGACTTGGTAGCTGTACGAAAGTCAGTACGTAGTTGTCATTAAACAACGCTTACCAAAACACATCCGATTATCGTCGTTGCGCAACGCCAATATCGCTGAGTTATCTAAACAGAAAGGTTGATTAACAAGAAAATTAATAGGGTTGCGACTAGCAGACCGACTGAATGTAACAATTACCGACTTTGGTCAGCACTCGTTCCGAGAGTTGATATTTAAAATAATAGCAATTAGCTTTTAAACTTTAACTTTAGCAAATTAAATCTTCAAGGTAAAAGATAATACACAAATAATATAAATAATGTTAACCTTCCAGCGCTCGCGCTTACATAAAATTTACGACAAATTTACAAAATCTTGTATATTATTGTTTCTGTAAATTTTTTTTCTACGTGACCCTTTTGTATTCCAGGTATGTTCACTTAGGTAGCAGGGGACGAAAGAATCATTGTAATTGGGGTATTTAAATTAGATGTATTGTGTATTTTGCGTCGCTAAGAGCATACTACTAAGGGTTATAGCGCGTTAGTTTTGAACTAGTGTTTTCAGTTTTTCAAGTGTATACAACTTTAATTAGTGTTAGTTTCATTATTTTCATTTCGATAAGTGCATTATGTAGTGTCTTAGATATTTGCATAGACATATTTTATATAATTTTTTTTGTTTTTGCAGTAAAATCACAAAAATTTCTAACCGTCCGCTGTCACAAGCGGAACTTGAATATCTTGCTGAGCATAAATATGAGATATAGATGAAAACGACAGTTACATTTTTTTGTTTTATGTAAAATGAAGAAACAAACACTTATTCATAATTCCTTAATCCTATTTTGTATATTATATTCAAAGTTTGTGAAAAAAGCACCCTTGACCAAGCTACATAAAAAATATGACACGCGCGCGCTGGTGTAATACCAAAGCGCGCGAGCGCTGGAAGGTTAAGGTAATGAACAAAGTTAATGCAAAAATTAATTGAAAAGTAACAAAATGAATTAAAGTGTTTTAAATTGAAACAAAAGTATGAAATAAGATCAAATAATTTAGTAAGAGCAAACTTTATAATAAACAGTAATAGAATTCAGGTAAAGTTCAGCAAGAAATGTAGGGTTAGTAATTTAAGTAACTTATCAATCTTGTTTTCAAAAGTTGACACAGGATGGCAGCATGTAATTTCCAAAGTAAATCGATTTCTTCACACAGGAATGCGGAAATGAGTAAAGATGATTTGTAGAACAGCAAATATGTAGTTTCACAGGAAAATAACCATCGGAGTTCAATAGTAACGGATCAGCAATAATTTCAAACAATGTTGACATCAATTTCTAACAAAATGGTGGTAACCAAAAGTAAGTTGCAGTCCAACAGTAAGCCAGATATTACACGTAACGTAAAACGCTAGGACAAATAATATAAATTACTGTCAGGAATTTAAAGAATGACGCGATAATTGATACAAAAGAATTTGGTACATACCTCAAGGAATTATCCTAGAGCGTGGACACTTTTAACGTAGCGGTACTAGATGCAAAAAGACGTAAAACACGTTTTAATGGTACTTAGAATAAGCAGATGATTCTAAATAGACACTATTTGTGGAAAACTTTCACTTATAGACGATTAATATCGATGTGAGAAACTTGTGAAATTTCCGTAGCACTTAGTAACGTATTGTTAGGAAGTAAAATAGAAAAAGATACGCGGTTGAAAATCGAGCTGCTATTTATATCAGCACGGAGATATTCCTTAGTTCCGTTTTTAAGATGAAATATTTTATTTAGGTAGCCGTGGATCAGCCAATCAGAAACTAAATGACTACATTAACAGCCAATACAATAATTTACAGCAAGCAGCTTCCGTTGCCGAGTAGAAAAGCTGTACCAGCACAAACGAAATTGAAGTGGTTAGAAATAACGCTTCGCGTAGAATAAAGCAAATGCGGAGGAAAAGTAGTATCGAAGTATTGAAAGTGAACTCTATTAACAAAATATTGAATTAAGAAATTTGTAAACTGTAATCCTTGCTAAAATCAATAGCATTGACTTTTGTGAATTAAGCGAAAAATCGAGGGACGTAACACAGTGATGGGAAAATGGAATTTCTTTTATAATATTTTTAATTTGTGTAAGCCCGGAGGTTACACAAAATTGTTTCAGTATCCCTGAAATTATTTGAACACTTGTAAACACTGCAGTAGTCTAATATATGTATTTTGGTAAGTAAACTATGGTACACACACGAAATGTTTAACCTAAAACTAGTCAATTCTCACAAACTTGCACTTGTTAAAATTAAATATTTACAGACCGTAATTTAATAAAATTAGGCAAGCTATATTGAAAAACAAACAACAGAAATATGGAAAAAGTTGTCCGGAATGATGTTTCGATAAATTTACTCACCACGTCTCTACTAATTAGTTTTTCTTTATTTACAAACATCCAATTTTGAGTCTCTTTCTTGTAACACTCTTTTAACGATTTGAAGACGGAACGATCAAGCGGTTGGGTAGTGTAACTAGGTAGATATGAAATAATTATGCCATTTTTATCTGCCACATTCAGCAACTCAAAATTGTTACAATGTGACGATGTCCTTCTAGTATGAAACCTTTTGGTTTTCTGTGAAAATTTCTTTAAGTCGCTTGAGGAAATGTTCTGCATTTATATACGCCGATTTCTTCTTCATGTAGATATCCGAGCCTGTAGGTAGACCTTCTAATCGGTGGTTGAATTTTCTTACATCTTTCATTATTAGCACTGGAGGAAGAAAGGTACCTTCAGCATTTACGCAATCAATAAGTGATATGTGTTGTCGCTATTTATTTAAATCGTTTAGAAACGCGCATTGCGGCTAATATTTCCAGTATTGCAGGTGTCTGCGTGCGCCTTTTCATTTAGCATTAAAATGATCTAACGCCTTAGACAAAGCATAATTTTTACGCCAAACCGTCTGTCTTTCTACATAATTAACTGGTCTTCTCCTAAGGTCATAAGTATGCTTGCAATGAATGTATTTTCTAACCTTCTCTTTACATTATCATAAAGTTTTTCTAACCCTAACTTCCTTATTTCAGCATCTTTATCATAATTTACTTCATACTTTTTTGCAGAACGAAGATCTTTAAAATAATTCCCACTAATAACATGATCTCTGCCAAATGCAACAAAATATGGTGCATGACCTATCGTTTCGTGAATTAAAGTACGGATGGCACAACTAACTGCACTCAAATATTTATCCCAAGTTCTCTGATTATCTCCTACGTAAGCAGACAACATAGTTTTAATAACTCTATTCACCCTTTCTGTAGGGTTGCTTTGAGGATGATATACCGCATTGTACATAATTTCAACACTATACTTAGAACAAAGACTCTGGAAATCCTTACTTTTATACTGGACTCCATTGTCACAAATGATAAATTCTGGGGTTCCAAACAAAAGAAATACTTGGTCTTCTAAATATGTACAAACAGATTTCCCAGTAGCTTGACGAAGTGGAGTAGTAAGAACAAATTTACTAAAATAATCGGTAACAACTAATATATAACAATAACCCTTGGTACTTCTAGGTAATGGACCAATAATATCTGTGGATATCATTTGAAAAGGACATACTATTGTGGGTCGAGAACCCATTAAACCCGCAGGACGTTTCTGTTCTACCTTGGTGGTTAAGCAAACCTTACAATAACTCTAGCTACATCCGAACGCATTTTTGGCCAATAAAACTTATTAACTAATTTATGGTACGTTTTAAACACGCCTGGGTGTCCAGAAGACGGACTTCCATGCACAGAAATAACTAATTCCTTCCTTAATTCCTTAGGAACAACCAATTTCCATGAATCTGAATTTTCGCTTAATTCGGGAAACTTATTATCTACAAATTTATACAGTTTATAATTGTCAATACACCAGGCCGAAAATTTCAAAGGATTCTTGCTAACCTTGTTCAACATGAATTTATACCACACATCCTTAACATCTACAACCTTAAAATCTAAAGAGGAACTATGGGAGCTAATCTCCTCTACAACAGGCATTGCACGTGACAAACAATCGGGAACTAAATGCTCTTTTCCCTTTCTGTGAATGATTTTGAATGGATATTGTTGGACTCTGAGTGTCCATCTATTTAACCTACCGCTGGGATTTTTAAGATTATTTAACCATAAGAGGGAATGATGATCTGTAATTACATATACTTTTGGATGACCTTCGATGTACATCCGTAATTTCTCTAGACTCCAAATAACACTTAAACATTCACGTTCCGTTGTGGTAAAATTACGTTCTTGTTTTGTAAGGGTACGACTATTATAACAGATTACACGTTCTCCTTCAGGATATTTTTGGGACAAAACAGAACCTAGTCCATACATACCAGCATCACACTGTATATAAAATGGTTTTGAAAAATCAGGACAACTGAGAATGGGTGCACTAACTAAACATTCTTGGATTTGACGGAATGATTTCTCGCAATCAGGTGTCCAATTCCATTTATGGTTCTTCTTTAACAAAGAGGTTAGTGGATTAATAATATCTGCATACTTCGGAATAAACCGGCGAAACCACCCGGACATACTCAAAATTCTTCTTACTTCCTTAACTTTATTAGGTACCGGAATATTTAAAATGGCTTGTACTTTTCCAGGGTCAACCCTAAGACCATTTTTGTCAATGATATATCCTAAATATCGAAGTTCATGTTTGCAAAATTCACATTTGTCTTTGGAAACTGTTAATCCAGCATCAATTAAACGGTCGAAAACCTTCGTGAGTATTTCAATATGCTTGTCAAAGTCAGGAGTAATGATGATAATATCATCCACATATACAAAGCAATATGGCTCCAAATCAGCGCCTAGGACTTTATCAATTAGACGTTGCCAAGTAGCGGGACTATTAGACAATCCGAAAGGTAATTTCTTAAATTGAAATAAACCGCGTCCTGGGATAGTAAAGGCAGTGTATTCTTTACTAGACCCTTTCAGTGGTATCTGATGGAAAGCCGACTTTATGTCTAATGAACTTAGGAATTTTGCTTCTTTTAATCGATCCAAAATCGCGGAAACATATGGAAGAGGATATGCGTCCTTTTTTGTTACCTCATTTAACTTCCTAAAATCAACCACGAATCTGTAAGTACCATCCTTTTTAGGTACGAGTAATTCAGTAATATGGGCGAAGACCATGAACTATTAGAGGATTCAATAATATCATTTTCCAGTAATTTAGTGACCTCAGCATCAATGTGTTTTTGGATATTCGGCGAAACAGGGTAATACCTTTGTTTAATCGGTTGAGAATTTGTAATAATTTCGTGTTCCACTAAATGAGTTGTTCCTATCGAATTTCCCATGTTTTTAAATTTTTCTGTAGTTAATGACCTTAAAATTTGTAGTTGGTTGTGGTTAAGATCTGTTGTAGCATTCAAGAATTCAGTACTAGCCACCTCAACGTTATTGGAGGAAAAATGCCATACATCGCGATTTAAATCTGGAATGAATTCCATTGCCTTCCAGAAATCAAACCCTAATATTACCGAATGAGATATTTAAGGGACTATAAGGAATTTAATAAGTTTGATTTTTTCCATTATTTGTACAGGGATTGTAATTGATCCAAGTATTGTACATTTGCTACCATTTGCTACCGTGGTTAGTTTTTCAAGGGGAATATTAAGAGATTTTAATTGGTTCCACACATTTGTACTGATGATTGAGTTGGTCGCTCCTGAATCTAGAAGACCGTAATACATTTTATTTCATCCTGTGTCACATTCTTTGATTTTCCGGACTCATTTCAATCCGGAAAATGAAACTTTACCGTACTAGAAATTTTGTACCCGAATACAAAGGTTGCCATAGCAACATAAAGTGACATGACTTTGGAAACGTCAAATTTTATATAAAGTTAATAGAAAAACTCTTAAGAAATGAATGTATGGCCAGTATGAAATAAAATGTTTTACATTATTTGTACGTTAAATCAGATTACGTTACTCGTTTCGAAATTCCTGCCTCAGCTACGCTTCGGTAGTAAACTTCTCACTCGTTAACGTCAACCTTGATTTACCGTTAATCATATGTAAATAACTATTCCCAAAGATAGTCTTTGGTCGCCATTTGCATGTGATAATATGTAATCAATTAGGTAATACTTTATATTTTAGGTTACCTAAGTCATTGATCGGGTTATATTCGAATGAAGGGCCTAACCGATCATTTAAGTCCTTCTGTTGAAGTTTCCCTGGTTCAGATTACAACTAGTGCACGTCCTAAATGTGACATTTGGGAATCCACATTTGAAACAATATCTATTTCTAGGTTCGGTACAAACACGAGCATTATGTCCCGATTTCTTGCAATTCCAGCAAATAATTGTATTTACGGGAGCAATTTCTGAATTGGACTGATAACTACTACTAGGATCTGAAGTAGTTGATATATAAGCGAAATCAGGTTCTACACAACTTTTGTTTCTAACAAGAGGAGGTACAAAATGTTCACTACGGTATTTCTTTGTCTCTAAACGTAAACATTCTTCGAAAATGTTTAGCCTGTTTCAAACACAAGCCAAGGGCATGCAACCCTCTAATAGGAAATTTACCAAAATACAGAGTCACGCACATCGAGCTTTTCTAAACGTGGGTGTGGATTATGCAGGCCCCGTAACGATAAAGGAAACCCATCGTCGTGGACGTGTCAAAACATACAAATGTTATATTGCTATCTTTGTAGGCCTATCAACGAAGGCGGTTCATCTGGACCAAGTTTCCGATATCACAGTAGATGGATTTACTGCAGCATTAAAAAGACTTGTCTCACGAAGAAGCACATGTGGAAATATTTATTCAGATAATGCGACCAATTTTGTGAAGGCCACCAAACCCCCTTAAGGCACTGTTGTTTCTTTCATCGCGAGCTACTTGGAATAAAACTGAAGATCATGGGGCAAACCACAATATTGTTTGGCATTTTATTCCTCCACGATCACCCACCCACCTTTGGTGGTCTTTGGGAAGCCGCCGTAAAATCCCTAAAATATCACCTAAAACGTATCACAGGTAACTCAGTATTCATCTTTGAAGAAAACAATACATTTATGGTGCAGGTTGAGTGTTGTTTATACTCACTACCTCTCACTCCTATTTCGGAGGAGCCAAATGATCTTTCCATCTTACACCATCGCATTTTCTAATAGGCGAATCTTTGACTAGCATGCCCGAAGTGCGCTATAGAGACATTTCTGTCAGCAAGGTAACGTGATTGAATCATATTCAAAAACTCTATCAACATCTTTGGCAGCGTTGGTCTACGGAATACCTGATCTCTGCGAAATAGAACAAAATGACAAGAATAATCGATGTGTTTCCAGGCGAAGACTCAGTGGTGCACGTAGTGCTTGTGAGAACCGCAACGACTTTTATTAATTTTTTTTACTCCGCTTTGGGATAGCTAATGAGGTTATTGATAAACGACAACTAACTGAGCTACAGATTAGAGTAGATAAGTTTGAAGCTATCAATCAAGAATTTGAGGACATACAATTAGAATGTTTATGTAGTGAGGACACTTTAAATGAATATTATGAACAACGGGAGGAATTTGTTGGCTCCTACATTGAGTATTTAACTTTAACTAATGCGAATACCATAATGAAAAGTTGTGTCATCGTTTTTCTCTTTTCGTTTTACTTTACTCACGTATCAAGCATCATCAGGCTACTAGAATATAAATATACTTACGTTCAATTGATGTAATAGATGGGAGTAAAATTTTTTTAAAAATTACACGTTAAACATTGTAAACTTAATCAATTGGAATGACGTTCCAAACTTCCATCACTAGAACAGGGAAGTGAAAAAGGCAAATTAAGGAAAACTTGCCGAAAAAGTGAAATTGAAACAAATTGAAAAGACCATGCTGGAAAAGTAAAAAAAACCACCGTCTATGTTACGGGCATGGACGATCAAACGGAAGAAGAAGAGGTCTTCACAGTGATGAGAGAGAAGGGACTGGACAAAGTAAAAGACGATATCAGTATCAAACTAGTCGAAAATTCATATGTAGGTAAAACTGGGTTAATAACCCTACATAAAGACGGCGCGGACCGCCTCACGAAGGTGTCTCATATTAAATTCGAGCTCTCGGATTGTCGATTACAAGAAAAAATAAATGTTAGCAAATGCTATAGATGCTGGAAATACCGCCATAGGGCCAAAACGTGCACTAAGTTGATACGACAAATCGGTGTTACAGGTGCGGAACGGAAGGGCACCGGAGAGCGGAATTCTATTTTAGGTGGCCTTGGCGGAATGCTCAAACGAACGCAAGCACTGTCTAATATGTGGCCAGGACGGGCACGCGTCAAGCACCACAATGTGCAAGATATTCAGGAGTGCTCTAAGCGCCGAAAGACAGAAGTGGAATGATGGAGTAAAATAAAACCAGAGGATAGACGGACCCCTCAGCCTGCGACGAATGTGAAGAACGGTACCGCGGCTGAGAGGTGGGGCACGGTGGAGTGCTTTAGTGGGTAGACGCCTAGGCGGAGTCCCACACTCCCTAGGACAGTATCCCAGGGGTGCGTAAAGCATTTTAAACCACCTTAAAATAAAAGGTGATGTTAGGTTAGGTTAGTGGTAGAGCTAGCGCCATTTAGGTTAGACTCGGAAAATGAAATTGAAATTTTCCCATATAAAAAGCATTATAACTTAAAAAAACTATAACTTTTGAACGGAACGTTGCCTTTAAAAATTACCTATTTTTTCGTACTTGGGAGACGATTTCCAGTCGATATAGGTATGAACTGTCCAAATCGAGCATAAGTAAAGCTAAAGTAAAGCCCTACCGTTACGCTGACAAATTTTAGTCATGGGAGATTATGAGCGAGAACAGGTGCGACTGGAACAGATGATGAATGACCTAATGGGAGAGGAGGATGACGAAAACGTATTATATGATTATGAGGCGTCTTCAGACCAAGAAGATTTACTTGAAACGAAAGAAACAAACAGCGATACTGAACAAGAAATATCTGACTGTGAAGACCTTCGTAAACAAGAAAGCAATGAATTGTGCTATGAAGGGAAAGATAATGTTACAAAATGGGGAAAGCATGCACTACGTTCAAATCATTCGTCTAACATCGTCAAGACTACCTATAAGGTCGTTACAAGAAGCACTTGGTATTTGGAAATATTTTATTAATGATACAATATTAGACCTCATTGTAGATAGTACAAAATATTTTCATAAATTCAATATCAGGTAACTATGTCCGTAAAATATATAACGAAGGGTTTATCTTCTGTCTTTCACTTGAAAAAGCCTTATAAACTTAGGCGAAACGTTGTCAACTTTAAACTCAATTGTTTTTATAATAATAATAAAAAACATGACAGAAGATAAACCCTTCGTTATATATCAAAAAACAGCTGTCGTAACCCAACAACAAAATGTCCGTAAAAGTGACGTTAGACTCACAAATAAACTAGAAATACAGAACCCATATAGGACACAGGGAGGAACTTGAGTTTAGATAATTGGTTTAGATTGATCGATAGATTGCTGCAGAAAAAACTGACCGTTATCGGCACAATTCGAAAGAATAAAAGAGAATTGCCGTTGGGAGTTTAGTAAACCATCTTTGTGGAGTCCATTTTTCCCGAAGGAGGGGGATTAATATAGGTATGTATGTGAAATAACGCACAACCTTCCCCTTAAATTAGTTTAATAAGATGGAGACCGAAGTCATCCAATTAAAACGATGAAGTTGGTGATCAAAAGCGACATGTTTCGGAATTAGCTAATTCCATTATCAAGCTTAAATTTCGAAGGTTAACAATGAGTTACAGCATTCCTTATAATTACAGTTGACGAATTATTAACATTATTGAATTAATTATAGCTAAAATGGAACAGGTTAGAAACATATGGTGGGTAACCTAACAATCTTACCTGAGGGGAGACACTTTAATTACAATATTACAATCAGAAAAATAATTTATAATACGAGGTAAAAGGGGATCTCAATAGATACCCCAGGTTATGCCTGAAGGGCCATGATTAAAACAGATGAAAATGAATTAAATTATGGAAAAAGTTACTGACTACAAACGCGAAACAAGATGAAATGACAGGGAGCAATAGTTGCACGCAGGCAAGCCAACCTAACCAAAAGGGGACTAGGGTAAAACTGAAATTTACTAATACATTACATACAGAGTGAACTGATCATAACGGATTGAAAGTCTACGACTTCATTCAGTAATCCAGGGTGATGTTTTTGACGCGAGATTTCGAAAATTTCCAGACTATTCAGTAGGGGGCCCTTTTTGCATTTATGTAAAATACTGAAGTCGATTTTGGAATCAAATGAATGTCCCGTGGACAGAATATGTTCAGCCATAGCAGATTTTTGATAATAATTGTTATTTTTGATAGCCTTGACGTGCTCACTGATTCTCGTCGTGAACGACCTCCCCGTTTGCCCGATGTAAAAGGAGGGGCAGGAGTTGCAATTAAGTTGGTAAACACCCGAGGCATCCAGTAAATTTTGGCGATCCTTATTTCTGACAATAGAAGACCTTAAAGTGTGGAAATTAGAAAAGGAGATATGAATGTTGTAAGATTTAAAAATGTTATGGATGGAGTATGAAATTTTTGGGTAGAAGGGGAGGGATCTATAGATTACATTGGTAGTATCAACCTTGATAGGTAGAAGACGAGTGGTGTTAAAAGAGTGTCTAAATTTCTGAGCGAGTTTGTTAACAAGATGGACCGGGTAATCATTGTTGACCGCTATTTGTTTTATAACATTAAGCTCTTCTTCAAAATGAGACTTGGACATAGGTATATTAAAAAGTCTGTATAATAGGGAATTGAGGCCGGCTAACTTGTGCGAAATGGGGTGTTCAGAATCGAAGGGAATCAAATTCTCCGTAGTTGTAGGCTTTCGGTAAATGCTGAAATCTATGTGAGAATGGCTTCTGTGTAACAACACATCCAAAAAAGGGAGCTTGGCGTTGGATTCTTTTTCCATCGTAAAATTAATCTTGGGGTGGAGGAGATTGATCTCTTGAAGAAAATCGATGACTTCATTGTCATTGGCGGTGTGTAGGCAAATGATGTCATCGACATACCTTCCCCAAAAGATGACATAATCCTTATAAAATTTAAGGGTGGATATGGAATGAAGTTCAAGGTTATTCATAAACACCTCAGCAAGTAAAGGAGAGAGATTAGAACCCATCGCCAGTCCATCGATTTGAGCATAAAATTTATCCTTAAATTTGAAAAAGTTTTGTTTTAGGCAAAGCTTGAGGAGCGATATAATACAAGTGACTTGATTATCCGAAAGATCCGTGACCATAAGGTGTTCTGAAACTAACGCAATGCAATCTGTAGGGGGGATACTGGGAAAGAGGTTTTCCACATCGAAGGAGACCATTGAGAATTTAACAGGTAAATTGATCCATTTTTTTTGTTTTTCGTTTTCTTTTAACTGAAAAGTCTGGATTTTTTAATTTCATATTTTCCCAATCAGCCTGGCTTTTGTCTAAAAACCTTTCGTAGGCTTCTTCAGTTCTTAAATACCGCATTTGGGAAAGAAGTTTTGTCATTGCTTTTTGAGCAATAAACAAATCTATTTCTTTTTTCTGTAGCAAAGTTCGTGTTAAATTTACAGCTTGCAATATAGATTCCCACCATAAGATGTTCAAGTAAAATAACCAATCCATTGACGCCTTCAAAGTAATACTCATTACGTCTTCACCCGAATTTTCTCAGTGAGTTGGAAGGAATTCTTTAGGGAGAGGGTGTGATGAAATTTGATGTGCAATTTTAAAAAAGTGTTAAGCCATGAAGTAATCTTGGATACCGGGGTGTCAGTAAAACTGACAACAGGTCTAATAGGCACTTCAAGTTTATGGATCTTTGGGAGTCCATACAACAAAGGGCAAGCGGGGTTCATCAACAACAGAGCTTTATAATTCAGATTAAAGGAAGACAAAGAAGATCTATGGCTATAAACAGTATTCCGTACAACTTTAGTAAATGAAGGCATAGGGTTGGAATTAATATTCAAAAACCCTGGTTTATCAATGAAGTCGGAGACTTTCTTATTATAATCTGACTTGTTTAAAACCACAAGGCAGTTTCCCTTGTCCGCTTTTGTGCACATTATATTTGAAGTGGGACTCGTGAATAATCTTTTAATGTTAATGTAATTGGAAAGATGAAATGAGTTGTTATTAATGGTGCTTTGACTAGAGTGATCATGTTTGTGGGCTTGAAGGGACTTCGTAATTTTGGCCTTGATGAGGTTAGATTCAGGGATATTCAAAGAATCGATAATAGCATCGCAACGAGTGGCAATGTCTTGGATCATATGATTCTGGTGGAAAGTACTGTGAGGTTTAAATTTTAAACCTTTATTCAAAATATGCAAATCAACGTTGTTAAAAACATGATCACTCAAGTTCTTTACCCTAGGATGAAAATTAAATTTAGAAAAATGATTATTAATTTTAGTGCAATTATGTTGACTTTGTTTGAGGTTATGAATTTTGTTATTAAGTTTAGTAAACAACGTACTACCATATTTCTGATTGTAATATTGTAATTAAAGTGTCTCCCCTCAGGTAAGATTGTTAGGTTACCCACCATATGTTTCTAACCTGTTCCATTTTAGCTATAATTAATTCAATAATGTTAATAATTCGTCAACTGTAATTATAAGGAATGCTGTAACTCATTGTTAACCTTCGAAATTTAAGCTTGATAATGGAATTAGCTAATTCCGAAACATGTCGCTTTTGATCACCAACTTCATCGTTTTAATTGGATGACTTCGGTCTCCATCTTATTAACCCATTTCCGGCCAAGGATACAAATAATCTTTTTTTTAAATTTATTTTAGTTTTAAAGGGTTGCTTTAAGGTTAGTTAAGCAAAATTTAATTAAATTTGAAAAAAAAAATTTTTTGTTATACAAAAATCTTATTGGGTCGTATACGACCCATTGGCGGATACCATTTTATAAAATTTATTTATGATACACTGCAAAGCAATCGGGATGTAAGTGTACTTTACATTTTGGCACAATTAAATTGTTTTATTTTTCTAAATTTATTGCGACTCCTCGAATTCGAAACAATGTTGACCTCTTTGTCATCATCCTTTGACCAGTATAAATCCATTTGGGGAAGAGTATGATAGCCGGCGAGTAGAAGAATACCAATAAATTTTTGTATGCCCTCTTCAGTTATGGAAACGTCGTGACGATTATTATCGTTAGCATACTTGTTCGTAAATTTGACGATAAGACTCAGCACTTCATTATCCACAAATAGTAAAAATACCTCCTGGGGTGTTTTAGCAATAATAACGTTTGATACAATTTCCATTTCTTTTGATTCTTCCGTGATAGGGCAGCATTTACTTGATAATTATTAGTTGACCATTCAGGAATATCGTCAGTAGTTGAATATTTAATTTTTTTGCAGCTACCGGCACTTCATTTTTTTTCTCCACATTTATCTAACGGTAGCTCATACGCTCCCCCTACTTCGCAATTTTCACTATTATTTTCCAGAAAAATATTCTCATCAAAATCCTCTTCGTCCGTGAGCGCATCGACTTCTGGTGGTATATATGTCGCAGGAATGTTGTAATATCCGTAATCTTACAAGTTTCCTAGGAAAAGCTTAAGGTTAAGGTTAATTTTGAGATCAAGGCGCTCAAGTTTCCTAGGAAACTTGTAAGTTTACGAATATTACAACATTCCTGCGACATATATACCACATCAACATTGACCAAAAGTAATAAAAGCAAATAAAAATGAGCGCAAATGGGATGATACCGTTACTGGCCAATGGGTCGCTCACGCCACACCGAACATTAGTCATTGTTATTACATTCCAAGAAAATTTTAATCCACCAAACTGACCTCCAGAGTATTCATTGGCATGTTTATTGATATTTTTTTTGCTAACATGAACAAAATTTTACTACATAATCTCAGAAAATGACTGAATTCTTTGTGTAAAGTAAGTCGTTAAAAATACATACATTGTTAAATTATTTGCCACGTTAGCAACAATAAAATAACAATGTATCTTACTTCTAAAAATATAACAATATGTCCTGTTTGATTATCAATTGACAATTTAATAATTAGAAAAATAGTTAATGCGTAATTAATTAATTTATATAGTGGGTCGTATACGCCACATCGGCTCAAAATGGGTTAAACTAATTTAAGGGGAAGGTTGTGCGTTATTTCACATACATACCTATTTTAGTAAACCAGTCAAACGTCCATTGAAATCTAGTGTATTTGGCTTCATAGACAATTGCACCTTAATCTCCATACGTTCCCCGAAAAAATAAGAGCGTACTATTAGTTTGCAGTCTACATCACAACGATGCAATTGATCCTGCAAGTGATGAAGAATTTAAGCCGGAGGTAATAACAATGTGCAATAGTACACAGGGCGGAGTTGATATGGTTCACCATGTTCAAATTACAATTCCGCTAGGAATACTCGGACGTAGCCCATGGTGATGTTTTATTTAACTCTAAATGTAGCTGGAATCAACAATTTAGTAATATATAGCTCTAATAACACCAATTTATCCATATTACGACGCGAATTTTTACGTAAACTTGCCATGGATGTCATAAAGCCGCATTTACAAATAAGAGCTAATGTACAGAGTCTTCCTCGAAATTTGAAGATCGGTATGCAAGAACTGTGTGGTTTAGAAGAAAATCCTGAAGGCGCAAATCTTGGAAACGAAAAAGGCATATGTTACTTTTGTGACACGAAGAGAAATAGAAAAACACGTTATTTTTGCAAGAAATGTAACTTCATGTGTTTGGAGCATGTAACGGTAATTTGCGAATCTTGTTACGAAAACTCTGATTAGCATTTTATTTTAAAAGATTTTTATTATAAAATGTTATCATTAGGTATAAGAAGTATGATTATCATGTCCATCATATAATGTGATGGTGGTTGTAATTTTGCTTATTAGTTAAACTTTTTAATCTGTGTTAATCAGCGGCCCATCAGGTCTTTTATAGTATTCCCGATGTTTTGGGGAAGTTCCCAGTTAGTCTTTGACCTTTCAAACACTTATTTGGTTAAAATTTTCTAAAATGTTTGGGCCCTATGTACTGTAATAGTATTTATCGTTTGTTGTTTGTTTGTTTTCCGTTCTTTTTTCGGTATCACGACAAATGGACGCACGACAAAAGGACACGGACATTTGGACGCAGCGAAATTTGGTCGCAACGTCATTTGGACGCAGACCATTACGTACACCGAATAGATACGTATACTCGGTGTGGGACGTTTCGCCGCGACCGGATCGCCGCAGGACCAGTTCACCGCTGGCCGTTTCGCCGCCAACATTATTTTATTACATTCAATTGAATCTAGCGCACATACCATCTTAAAACGGGAATGTAAAACTAAAGAACGTTTGAAACTAGAACGAATGCTAACCTAAGCGTAGATTGATGCGAGGTTAACCCGTAACTGACGTGAAGCGATTTTAAGTACGCGAACACTGTTCACCGGTCAAATTAACCGGCACGCTTAAATCGTGTTTTATCTTTACCTTAAAGGGTGATAGTTTCACTAATTTGTGACGTGCAAATTTACTAATTGTCACAAATGCATCAGCTAACTCAGTCTGATGGACAGCACTGGGTAATGGGCCAATATAAAGGGAAAAAAATATAGTCGAATATCCGGTAAGGGCGCCACAAGTTTTATTAACTAAACCATAATTGACTAATTTACAGCTAACAAGCATAGCCCTAAAAACTCGAAAATAGGCGATGTTGTAGTCGTAAACGTAAAAAAAAATGTTTTATACATAAATAAAATATACTGAAAATGATAAATAAAAATCAAGGTCACAATTTCGCAAGTACCCAAAACTAATCCTGTAAATGTTTAACTCTTTTAAAATTCCAAGGTCGATGTGTACAAGATCTTGTATGAAATCGTCCAGGTATATACAATAAATAATTAACCTGATATACTCAGGTCCTTGCGGAACTCCCTATTAAAATACTCTCTGAAATTACCTGTTGACGACTCCGACTCACCATGTACATATATTTTATAAGTTCTGGTATACGTACTGGAATTACAGATTTCTACGTTCTAGCTTATCCCGAAACGGGATTAATTAAGGTTACACAAAAATTAATGTACAACATATTTAAATTGTAACAAAATAAACGGTAAGATAATTTAACAACAATGAAAAAAAATTCTGGCAAGTTGCCACGAGACTTCCCTCGTATTAACACTTTTTTCAAAAAATAAATACTACTGAATTCAGAAAAAAATACTCTTAAACTACATAAAAAACTGCAATTTTATCTTATAAAAAAATGAGTGCCGCCATTTTAGCTTACACCGGAAGTGACGTAATCAAAGGTAATATCAGCATTTTCGTTCTTGGCCCGAATGCAATCGATTGGCGAAAACCGCATTTCGATAACTTTAATAGTTTCTGAGTATAGAGCGTTGCAGTCATTTTTTAAAAATGATTTTTTTAACACATTTTTCAAAAAATAAGTATAGCACAATATATATTGCTGAATTCAGAAAAAAATACTCTTAAACTACATAAAAAAACTGCAACTTTATCGGGGGTAAATACATAAGATGTTGATTTTTTATCGATAAAATTGCTTTTTACACGAAAATTTTATTACCATGGTTACAAACTCGAGAATCAACACCTTAGATAAATTCACGAGCGCGTAGCGCCAGTGAATTTATCTAAGGTGTTGGATTCGAGAGTTTTTACCAAATGGTAATCAAATTTGAGTTCCTTAAAAAGCAATTTTATCGAAAGAAAAAAATTAACATCGAATGTATTTTAGGGAGATTAATGCACTACTTGTAGTATTTCAAAAAAATTTTTGACGTTTGACGAATTGCGCCAAAGCCTGCTAAATTTCGAGTTTATAGTTAAATAAAAAGCAATGAAAGTATGTTCTAAAATGTACGTAAGAGAGAGATGATGAAACAAGGTGAAAATCTTTATCACTTATTAAAAATGTACCTAGCTTTTTATCGATTATTGGTAATTCATATGTGATTGGTCGTTTTAAACGAAATTCATTAATTTCATTGGTTTATTTTTCTGGAGTGTATTAATGTTATAAAAAAAATGAGTGCCGCCATTTTAGCTTACACCGGAAGTGACGTCATCAAAGGTAATATCAGCATTTTCGTCCTTGGCCCAAATGTATTTCATTAGCGAAAACCGCATTTCGATAACTTTAATAGTTTCTGAGTATCGAGCGTTGCAGTCGATTTTTAATAATTATTTTTTTTAACACTTTTTTCAAAAAATAAGTAAGCACAATATATATTGCTGAATTCAGAAAAAAATTCTCTTTTAAACTACATAAAAAACTGCAACTTTATCTTATAAAAAAATGAGTGCCGCCATTTTAGCTTACACCGGAAGTGACGTCATCAAAGGTAATATCAGCATTTTCGTCCTTGGCCCAAATGTAATTCATTAGCGAAAACCGCATTTCGATAACTTTAATAGTTTCTGAGTTTAGAGCGTTGCAAGGAATGTGTACGTACAGACTACAGACTACAGGCGACAGACGGAAATTTTTTTTTTGCATATTTTGAATCTACGTATTCGGAAACGCAAAGATATGTAAAAATTTCCATAGGTCAAATTTTTTTTTTTGGAAAACTAATACAATACTTCCCTTTTACTTCGTACTCGGGAAGTAATATAATATGATTGAATTGATAAAATACTCCTAGTTTAATAATCAATAATAACGATTGAATTCCAATAACAAAAATAATAATGAGGTTATAATCCTCTTAAACAATGTGGATTAATTAATGGTAAGTATGATATCAAATAAAAAGGTCCAATAAATAAATGATAATACATCAATGCTCGAATTGGGAAATAAATCGTGGGGGTATGGGTCAGTTGTTGTTCCAGGCTTGCGGTCCAGCGGAATGCATATAATTATATTAACACGCAAAAAGGAGTTAATACGTTTATTGAGGTATCACTAACTAACAACGTTAATATGATCTCTCTTTGATTACACATTCGTCGTCCTTTTTAATACTTCTTATTATCTAGACAAATATAGATATAAAATAATCAAGTGATTTGTTTCTTAGTAAAAGTAGATGATGAAATACAAAACAATAATTTCTAATGTAGTTATTTTTAGTTAAGGATATAATTCCTCCTCCCTTAGGAAAGGACGTCCTCGTTCTTTGGAAAATCGTGTTTAATTTGTTCAAGCGGTATCTGAAGTTCGCGGGATATCTGATATTTCACTTGCTTATTTTTTACAAACATTAATATCTTATTTCTAAATATAAAGATTAAAACGCCAAAGGTAATTATAACAATAAATAAAATTACCGTTGTTGATAAATGTGCTATATGTACTACAGGTTTCAATTGTATATTGGATTCTAGTGCTCTGGCTTCTTCTCTTAAATCTCGTAAATTGTTCAGATGTTTTTGTTTTAACTCTATTACTTGACTTGGGACATAATTATTTGATATAATTTGTTCCTTAAAGGTGAAATTACTGTAGGTATTATCAAAGGTCTGTCTATCAATAAGTATTTTACACTGTCCATCTGTGGAAACTAGGGCACTGTTGGCTATTTTGATGTGTTCTATTCGTCCATTGCATTCTTCTGTCACCTGTAATTTAGTTTTCGCGGACACAAGTAGTTTTCCACTGTTTAATTGCAAGTACACTTTGAAGTTATTACTGACTTCGGCATAACTACACTTTTCTACGTTTATTAAAGAGCATTCATTTGTTGTTGGTTTTTCAAGGCATAATGTTTGAGTTTCAATCGATTGGCATCTCTCGTCTGTCCATAGCTCTTCATCAATGTTCATTAGATTATATTTGAAGGGTGGTACAAGAAGGTTATTATGTATGTCAGGTATAGGATACACTCTTGAGTACTGATAGGATTTTGGATTTAAAATGGGAATTTGTAATATACACGTGATAACGTCGTTTACTGAGATAATTTGAGATCTCGAAAATTCCAATAGTTTAAAGGTATGTAAATTGTCAAATTCAACTAATTCGGATTTGCTGTAAATTAGTCGCAAATGTTTCGTAATTTTTATTAAATCTTTGTAGGTGAGAATTTCTAAATTGGTTATTTCCGAAAAGGCTAAAGTTATTGTTCTCTCAATCTTCCGGAGGATTTCTAACAATTTTATGCATAGAAGGTTATCGTATTGCACGTTCGATAGAATCTCAAACGTGTTGCTCAAATTTGTTATTGCATTTAGTGAGGAGTTGATATTGTACTGGATTATTTTTAAGTCATCAGAATATCTAGTAGTTATATGGTTCGCGAATGAGGTGTATTGGTTTATTTGCTTTATTACTTTCTCCTGATTTTTGAATAACGAGTCTAGATTCTTATTGATTTCAATTAAGTCATTGTTATCCGGATTACCTGTTATAAATTTGATGGCGGTACCTAAAACGTTTATCAAAGAGCGTTTGGTACGCCGGTCTTTGAATTTTAACAAGAGGTTTTTTTCATTTTGCAGTTTTCTTGTAGCATGTTAGTTTGTTTCTTAAGGATGATATTTGAATTCGTATTGGTTTCTAAAGTGATCATGTTGGTTAGGAGGTTACGGTAACTTACTTCTATCTCTGTTATATTGAAATAAAAATAAAATTTATGATAGTGATTGAGGATTTTGGTTACGCCTAATTCTTCTTTGAAGTAGCCATTACCGTTGAACTGTTGAATGTGCAGACCCAGGATCTGATGGATCAGGGTGGTTCTGTAATAGAAAATTTTTCTTAGTACGCCTTAACTTTCGGGTGTGTATGTTGGTTTGTCTTTTTGATTTTTCTCTGATTCCTGTAATCTTGTTGTTTTCAACAGAGGTTACATTCACCTTGTCATAATAGGGGTCAGTTTTTCGAATTCTCTGTCTAGTGAAATACGCAACGGGTTCATTGATGATGGGGTTTTCTTTTTCTGTATTAATTTTTTCTAATTTTGATTTTCCTTTTTCTAATTGTTTATTGTATAGTAATTCATAGAAGGGTAAAACTTCATCCTTTCTCTTTTGGTTGTATGTTTCATAAACGGATTTTTCTAAGTCGATTTCATGAGCATTTAAGTTTTCGTAGGGTCCATATAATAATGAAAATGGGGTATACCCGGTGGAGGAGTGAACGGATTGATTGTACGTCAGTACGGCGTTTATCATAAGGATTTTCGAGTCTTCGTTTTTGTCTTGCTGTTTGAGTATTCTTATTTTTTCCAATAGTGTAGAATGTACTCGTTCTATTGGCGAGTTAGAATTACTATTATAATTTGTCGTGAAGTGTAGATCTATTTTAAACATTTTACAATATTCTTGAAAGACTTTATTTTTGAATTCCTTTCCTTCGTCGCATACTATCTTTTTGGGGTAAGAGTGGTGAGAAAAATAATGTCTTAATTTACTTAAAATGGTTATTCCAGTTGCATCTTTTATAAAGTAACTTTGGGCGTAACGGCTGAACAAGTCAATGATAGTCAGGAATTTACTTCCTTCGAAGCTAAAAGTATCAATGTGAATGACGTCAAAAGGTCTTTTCGCCAGTAGTGGTCCTGAGAGTTTGGGTTTGTAAGGATTTCGATCATATTTGCTAATTAGACATGTTTCGCATTCGTTAATAAATTTATTGATTTTTTCTTTCATTTCGGGCCAATAAAATTTTAATTTCAAGTGATTATAGGTTTCTGTGATTCCATTGTGATTCTTATTATGGTAATTTTCTATCACGTTCGTTTGTTTATCTGTACTTTCAATATCTTTCACTAAAATATTACTTTTGATAATCTTAATATTGTTGTCGAGTAGTTGTTGTGTGATCATGAGGAATTTTTGTTCAAGATCATTATCCATGAAATATATTCCGTATAGAGTCTGGGGGTTGATGACTTCTTTTAGCATTGTTTTAATATTTTCTAACTCTGATCCTTTTCTGAGAGTTATTAAGTGTTCGGTTTTATTAAAGGGCTTTTCAGTGCGAACATTGTACTTATCTCCTGTTTTTAAAATGATTCTATTTGTGAAATGGTTGAGGGGTTTGTCTAAAATAGGTATACCAAACACAGGGTTTTCTTGTGCGGTATGTTGGGTATTATCGGAGTTATTGTTTTCGGAGGTTTCGTCAAATTCCTTGAGACGATTTGGATCTTCTTCTATATTTGGTAATAACGAGGAGATTTCTTCCTTCTCGTGATTATTTACTTCTATTCTTGATAACGGATATTTGTCTTCAACAGTCTTTTCATTGAGCTTACGATAGTCTATCACCAAACGCCATTTCTTTTTTCCACTGGCATCTAATTTCTTTGGGACTATCCAAACAGGTGAACTGAAAGGGGAAATACTTGGTTGAATTATCTTGTTGTCTAATAACTTCTGGATCTGGTTCTGTATTTCAAACTTCAAATTATGAGGGTACCTGTATGATTTGCAGTAAACTGGTTCGTTGTCTGTGGTTCTGATTTTATGTTTAACGGTACTAGCGAATGTTAAGTCTGAATTTTCATTATAAAAAATATCTTTGTATTTTCTGCAGAGCGAAATAATTTCTGATTTTTCTTCTAGATTTAAATGAGGTGTTCTGATTATATTTGGTATATCTAAATTCATTGATTCGGTGTCTAAGGTCTTTCTTATTTCTATATTAAAGATAGGTTGGACTTCTATTTGTTGGTTGAAGTTAATTTCTACCTTGTTGTCATTTCCATACGGGATTTTACAAATGCCGTCTTTCGCATAACTTATAGATTCAGGTATAACAATATCACAGACAACTAACCAGACCCGCCACGCTTATGAGTTGAACAAAACGCAGCTTTGCGCAACTAAACTAGATGTCACTACGGTCAGTTGCGCAAACAGTTGTCCAATTGAATAACAACAACTTGTTTATTTGTTTGGTCAACAGAAAGTTAGGTCAGTTATTTGCGTGGGTGGTACATACCTAAACAGAAGAAATGTCTTGTCATGTAAAAGATATAATAATAATTTAATTATACAGTTTGCGAATTTGCGATACGATCCTTTGAACTATGAAAGATCATTCCTCTACTGCCATTTAGCACACCTGTGAGAAGCGTTATTATTTATGCTGATCATTCAATTGTGTATCTTTAATTGCCAAATTAGTAATTAGCGTAATAAGAAGTGAAAATATAAGCCGTCATTCAGCAAATTAGGTCTATCTCTTTAAATTTAAAATTTTATGCAAACTTTATCAATTTGTTCTGTTTACTACGTCACACTACAGACAACCTTTAAGGTTGTATGTGTTTACGTTTACGTTAATCTGCAACTTCGAATAAAGCACACTACGATGAATTTTTTACTTTCATCCCTTTTTGTGTTTTTTTTGAGAATTATGTAATTATAAATATTATAATATTAAGGAATAATAATACTGGAAGACATCTCAAGTATTGTTAACGAATCTCACAGTGTAACATAAGATATGATATAAAGGACATTTAATGAATTACCTATTTATTTGTAACAGAGGTGTGACATGATGTGAAATCTAAATTTCTAAAACATCACTTTTTTTCTTTTTTATAAACTGTTTGTAGTCAAAAAATAATCTACAATGTGAAATTTAACCTCCCACAGATATATTTTTTTGATATCGCTGTTTTGGCTGAGTAGGCAACTATTAAGTAAATGGCACAGACAAATTATTGTCTGTGGTAAAATGGCAATGACAATTACAAAAATATATATTTATCTCCCTTTCTAAGATAGGTAGGTACATGCACTCTCATAAAGTTATGTTATTTTTTACAAGCCCACAAATACCTACCTAAAAATTTGATTTAAATATATAAAATTCAGGTTAATTTGTTTTATTTAAAAAGGGAAGAGGTAATATTGAATTGCATACCTATGATGAGCTACATTTAAAAAGTCATTCACCATTGTGATTGTTCTGTTATATGATATAATTGTTTATTATATGCATATTTTTAAAAAAGCAAACTAAGCTGTATGGGCAACTTGATGAGAAGTAATTTTTGAATATACCATGTAATTTGTGATTTTTAAGTGCACTCAAAACTTATTTCTAAGCTACTAATCTAAATGACAGCGACATCTCATTACGATAATTATTATACTAAAACGGCATGACAAAAATTTAATACACGGTGGCGGGTCTGGTTAGTTGTCTGTGACAATATCTTCTAATTTAATTTCGGGAATGATGACGTATCCTTCTTCAATATTTACTGGTACATTTATGGAGCTTGAACCATTCTGTTTAAATGGTATAAAGTTGCTCGGGTTTAATTCAAAGTAAAGAGGTATTTTGCAATTTCCTATTTCTAAATTTTGGTTGTCGTAGTCAATTTTTGCTTTTAGTGCTTTGAGGTCTTCGCTTCCTAGGAGTGCATCAAATCTTTCATGCCAATGCATCACGTGAAAGTCAAAATCTTTTTTGATTCCAAATTCTTTTAGGATAGGGTATCTAATATTTTGATCGTCAGAGATAGTTCTGGCTATACTTTTTACAGTAAAGGGTTTCTTAAAATAGTAATCCTTAAAATTTTCTTTTGCAGGGGTTGGGTTAATGATTGAGCTCGAAGCTCCACTATCTATTAAAATTTTTAATCCTAGAGATGGTATTGTAATGAAAGGTGTTTATGTCGAGGTTAATTCTAAAATTTACGGGTGACTCGGAGTAGTTACCTTCGTCATTTTCCTCTGCTTCTATCAAGTCTTCATTGTAGTTTACTAAACGATCTTCAAAATCACTTTGAATAGGTTCAAAATCATCTTGAATAGGTTCAGAATCGTTGTGGCCTTCGTTAATGTTGAACAGTTCTTCTGATTTAAAATTACGGGGTCCAGTTGATTGAAAAACGTTTTGTTGTCTTGGAAAATTTGGTCTGTAATTAGCGTTTGTATTTCTTGTTGACATCGACATCGGCGTTGGTCTTGATTCAATTTTCTTACCGAATACTTCGTTATTTGTTGGGTATCTAGTTGTAATAGGGCGACTTTGAATGTTTATGGGTCCACGAGGAAAGAAATTTTGTCTGTACTGATTATTTGTGGGAATTTGCGGATTATAGTTAAATTGCCTAGAAGCGTTCTGAGGGTTAAAATTAGGTGAGTTATTTTGATGTGGTTTAAATTGCTGAGGTTTTTGATAATTATTTATAGGTTTATAATTTTGTTTATTTTGACCTTTTTGTCTCATAAAATTCATAAAGTTCGCTTGTTGTTTATGATTGTCATAATCTTTGAGTTTAAGCAAACATTCTTCTAACGAGTTCACTGTATGATAATTCATAAATGAATAGTATGGTTCTACTAATCCTGATAAATACGTAGCTAAGGCTTTCTTATTAAAAATTTGGATTTTATAATTTTTTAATGGTTCGCTATCTTCGTTAATATTAATTTGTTCTAGTAGACATTGCAATTTTGTCCTAATACGTTCGTAGTAATCCTGATATGATTCATTCGTAAATTGAAAACAAGTAATTAAATCATTTTCTAATAAATTCTCATTTCTACAATCACCAAAACGATTTATTAATGCTGTTTTTACTTGAGACCAGGTTTGACAATTTGAGATTATAAAAACATCCCTAGCGGTTCCTGTTAATTTAGAGCAACAAATTTCGTATAATAATCTATTGAGAGTGCAATTTTCCTGACCTTGTTCCTGATTTTGAAACAAGTTAATAAATTTTTCGGATTGTTGAATATAATATGATAAGTTTTTACTTCCTCCTTCGTATTGAGGAATTATTTCTTTAGCGATGTTTAATTCTGTGTAATTCATTTTTTTCTTACTGTCACTTACGACTAACAATTGATTCGAATTATTTGAATTATTTCTTTTTAAAGGGGATCTATCCCTGATATTACTCATAAAATAATAGTGTATATTACACTTAATAAAGGAAGGTAAATAACAATAAAGGAGACTTACAGTACAATTGTTAAGAGCATTACTTGGGAAATGCCTAACGGGTTGTCTAATGGACGTCGATCTGCAACAGCGTTCTGTACCTTTGCTGAGGTGAAGTCCTTCTCGAAGGTGAAGTGCTTCGTAGCTTGGAACAGTCGAACTTTGATGCAGGTACTTCCAGACGAATGGTTGTGGTAGGTTTGCCAATTAAGTATTGAAATACACTAACTTGTAGTCGGCAATCCTGTTCGCAGCGCCAATTATATTAACACGCAAAAAGGAGTTAATACGTTTATTGAGGTATCACTAACTAACAACGTTAATATGATCTCTCTTTGATTACACATTCGTCGTCCTTTTTAATACTTCTTATTATCTAGACAAATATAGATATAAAATAATCAAGTGATTTGTTTCTTAGTAAAAGTAGATGATGAAATACAAAACAATAATTTCTAATGTAGTTATTTTTAGTTAAGGATATAATTATATACCCCCCCCCCCCCCCAAACATTCCAAATTGTCAATTCTAGCTATATTTAGGTATTATTAGTAGGTGTAAAAAATGATAAAATGCATTTTTGGTGTAACCAATAATATAATTTCTAAGCAATTTTGAGATTTAAAAGCAATAAATTAGCATTAAGCATTAAAGGTCATTCCAAATTGCTTCATATTCTGAAGAATTAGCCTTTATTTGTCTTTTCCGACAATGGGTGTAGTCTGCATCCCGTCTTCCTGACTTAATCCATGATTCAACATATTCTTTTGGCTTAAATAACCTAAGTGGAGGACCCACACATTTTATAAATAATAATGCAGACACTGTTATAACTTTAAGGTGGTTCCTCAAGTCAGTATGTAGGATATTCATGGCACTGAATATCCTTTCACATTCTGCGGTCGAAACAACAAGAGTTTTAATAGCAGCAATTAGTGGCTGCAAAGTCATAGGTTTTTCGCTATTGTCATCTAAATATTCACGAAAACCCCTTACACAGTCCTCTTGATCTAGTTTAAAACGTTTACTGAGATCTCTGACTTCTGTTTCCCCGTATCTAATGCTGATGTCTTCAGGCGCAGGCCACTGAGGATCAAATACTTCTAAAGACTTAATTAAAGTCTCATATTCACTCGAATTTGGTGCTGTTCTTGACACATGAGATGAAGTAAATGTAAATAGGCGGGAACGTAGGTTTTCTGCTAAACTTCGGAAAAATTGTCTTCGATTAATGACTTGCACCTTCCTTCCTGCATGCAGTTCAACATTGTAAAATATGAGCTCACTAACACTAACGTTCCCCGGCGGCGTCCCGCGTCTCCAAAAACTAAGGGGTACGCTTGTGTAATTTAAAAAAGGTGAGGGTATGCCATCCCCCCGCATCCCCCCCCCCCCCCCCCCAATTCGAGCACTGTAACACATTTAACTTTCAGATAACAAATTACAGATGTTTAGTTGTTTCTCGAGGGACTCCTATACGATGATTGTAATATAGATAAAGTTTATCTGACCTTAATCTCCTGGGAGCTTTATGATGAGGTTACTGTTACATAAACTGAGAGCTTCCTCCTTTCTCCTTACTCTCCCAATCCTGTTCCTTTTATAAGTTATGATAACCTTTGAATATCTAATAGCTGATACTGATAACCCTCAACGTGGAAAAAGATCGTAATGATAACCCAGGTAATTCTGCGTATTATATTTAAATTTATATTTATAGTTATCTATATTTATAGTTTTATAGTTTTATAGCCTGAAAATACGAACAAGATAATTAAGGAATAAGCAATTAAAAAATACTACCTTAGATAATGGGCGGCTATGAAGTTAAGTGTCTATTAACTCCGAGCAATTCTCGTTTATAATTAAATTAATACCCTTTAATTTAAGGTATCCAAAATCGAAATTTTAATTATAATAACTTAAGGGTAAGTGGTACAAAATCCCAAATAATTGGTCTACCAAAAACTACCACAACCCACGAAAACACTTCTAAAAGTGATTCTTACATATCCTTTTTGAAAATAATTTAATTGCTATCTCCAAGGTCTTAATAAAAACTTGCAGGAATTTCTATGTTCAAATTTGATAAATTTCCCCAAAATTTAGAAAAATAACCCAAATGTGGTACTTAATTCCCTCTATGGTTAAAATGTAAAACTTGACTTTATTTAATTATGGAAATCTACTTTTATATTATATAATTTAAAATAAAATGTTAAAATTACTTCATTAGACTCTCCCTTATAATATTTAATATTTGTTTTAACAACCCCCCCTCCCCCCATTCCTAAAATAAAGAGAACAACTCCACAAATTAAGGCATTTATTCAAATTAACATAATCATATTAAATTTATAATATTAAAAATAAGATATTACATAGAAATGATATACCTACCAGAAAAATTTAAACACATTCCTTGCAAATATGCCTGGAACATTGTGAGCACACAGGTTTTTTGCAAGTTATACAACCATGCGATGTTTTTCTTTCTTTTTTAGCAGGACACAAATAACAAGTCTTACGCTTCGGCAATTTTCATAATTCATCAGCTCCAGATACGAGTATATCAATTTTTAAAATTCGTCTAATAATAAATCGAATTTCTGGTGCTGTACGGAGATTCGTCAAACGACGTTCCATTTCTGGTTTCACAGGCCCAGTTGTTTTATAAAGTCAATTCTTTTCAATGCCAAATTATTTTTACATGCACTGTAAAGTACAAATGCATTGACACTACTTATATCCAATATTCTGAAAAATATGGCCATAGGCCATCGTCTTGTTCTTCGTCCTGAACAATAAATCGCGCATTTCTCGTCCAGGGCATCAACTCCACCCTTAGTCGAATTATAGTACATAATAATTTCTGGCTTATTTGTAACGGGGTCAGTAACTTTTGAATGATGCATAGAACTTACTAACAAAGCGACTTTACCTTTCTTTGGAACATATGAAACCAAAGCGATACTTGGCGTAAAGCCATACAAACTCGAAGCAATTGGTCTATGTTTGCTAGGCTGAAATTCTGCTGGAATCTCTCTTTTATTCTTTTTTAACATAAGTGAGACCTTTTGTCTCCAATAGGTGAATAAGGCCTATTGAAGTAAACCAATTGTCCGCGGTTATATTGCGATTAGTCATTTGAATTGGTTTTGAAAGTCGTATTACAGATGGAGTCGGTTTAGGTAGCTCTTGTTCTTCTCGTGAAAGAGTTCGGCCGTCTGATTCTTTCCCAGAATAGATATAACCATTCAAAAAGTAATGTGTTTTGCTATCTGTAAGTGCCATTATTTTTATTCCATATTTACATGGTTTATTTGGCATGTACATACGGAACTTACATCTACCACAAAAACTTACTAGCATTTCATCAATCGTTGCACATTCTCCCACACTGTAAAGTTCCTGACAATTTCTTACAAAAGATTCAAATACAAAGGATATTTGTGCTGTAGGATCCAGTATTTTGCGTTCCTTTCTGCTTTCAGGATCGTCGAATCTCAGGGTGCTAAGCAAAAAAAGGAAGCGACATTTACTCAACTGCTCGAAAAATGTCCCTTCCTGAACCATCCGTTGCAAAAAACATTGATGCCGACCAGCAGTTAGAAATTTTTACGACATTCTATAATTTAGCTACTAAGGACGAGCAAGATCTTTATTTACAAGGGTACATTGACATAAAAAATGTTGTTCAACGTCGCTCGCGAAAAACAAACACAAAAAGTAAGACAGATGAATCGTTACGTAATTCAACATTTAAATATTATGTTTTGCTAATGAATGGAAGACGAATGATATGCAAGAGTGCATTTTTAAGCTTGCATTCAATAAGTAATAAAAGATTACACCTCAAGATAAAAGAGGAAAACAGAGTAGTGCTAATACGATATCTGCTGTGGAAAAGATACGAATTCATGAACATATTTCTTCATTTCCTGTAAAAACTTCCCACTACTCGTCCAAGGAATATCAGTACCTTAGCTCAGTATGTATTTAATGTTTAAACCAAAATTTCGAAATACTAAACTTAAATACGAGTATTATAACAAAGTATTTAGAGAAGATTTTGATCTCAAATTTGGCAGACAGCAAGTAGATACTTGTTGCATGTGTGAAAACCTGTCGATAAAAATAAAAAGTAAAAGTTTAAACGAAAATGCTAAACGGGCTGCTGCAGGAGAAATCATTGTCCATAAGAGACGTAGTAAAAAATTTTATACCGCATTGCAGGAATCAACAAAATTATCGAAAGAAACTAATAATGTCGCTTTTGACTACATGCAAAATTTGCAACTTCCAAAAATTCCTGTACCGGATTTATTTTATTTAAGACAATTAACGGTTACTTTGTTATGTATTCATATTTTATATACCATGAGGGTAATGCCAAAAAGGGTCCAGATGAAGTACGTTCTTTTCTGTATCAATATATTCAAAATTATATACCTCATAACGTCAAGGAGTTGCATCTGTTCAGTGACAACTGTCCTGGACAGAACAAAAATAACACTCTTATTCGTATGTGTCTTTATTTAACAGATATAGGTAGATTTGACAAAATAGAACAATACTTTCCTATTAGAGGACACTCTTTTCTACCTTGTGACCGAGATTTTTCTAATATCAAGCGAAAATTAAAAAAAATTGATCGTGTTTACACAGTAAATCAGTACATTGAGATAATAGCACACTCTACCTCGAAACACAAAATCATGATTCACGTAAGATATTATAAATTTCAAGGATTGGTGGCCCAAAATTTATAAAAAGACTGCTGTTTCTGTTGAAACTTCTAGAAGAGGAATACGAAGGGACATGAAAGTAACTTTTAACATTAGCAAGTTTCACCACTTTTCTTACGGAAAAGATACTGGAAAAGGTGTGGTGGTTGCCAAAGACTTTATTAATGGTTTTATATTTAGCACATTTTGCTTGGGATTATCTAAGGATATAACTGGCCCAACGAAATTGAGTAATCCTTTGGGAAAAGTTCCTATAAAAGCCGACAAAATGGACCATATTAAGAAGTCCGCTGCGTATGCAGAAGATTTTCCAGAAATTGCCATATTTTGGAATGAAATTTTTAATTGGCCTATTATAAATTAATAAAATGTATTTTTGAGTTAGTATTTTATCATTTTTGGGTTAGTTATTGTTCGTGTATTTAGTTGAATAAACCATTTCCAAAGAAAAATATTTTTTCTTGCCTTACTTCGCAATTGACTGCAGAAAGGGTATAAGTTTTTTAAAATTAAATGTTATTAAAAATTAACTACACAAATTTATTTTTATGATCTATGGCAAAACTACTTGATAATATTCTATATTTCTATTAGCTAAAAGAAATTTTTCAATAATAATGCCCATATATAATAAAACAGTTTTTTGAGTTTTTCTCAAAACTAAGTTTCATTGACATGTATCCTTTCTACGTACAATCATCGATTCAGTTATAGCACTGTGATCCTGACTGTTTATTTGTATAAAAATACGTAACAGCGGACGCCATTGGGACAGTCAACCTAAAATAGCGTTAAGTACGCATTTACGTTTTTACTCGTTTCCGCTCATGGGAACCTACCCATAATACTGTTGCAACATCATTTAAAATACCATATCCAAGATTCTTTTTGGTACGTAACTTAATTTATTGAAATTGTTGTTCCAACTTTTCCCTCAACCTTTGAACACTCAAAATTTTTAATTATTTCGGTAGTTTCAGTTAATGACATACAAGGTGTCTCTAACTCCCTCTAAGGCATAAAAGTATAATTTTAAATAGGCAAGTTGGCAAGGCAATTCACAAGAGTTCATCAATTTTTTAACTGTGCAATAGCTTGGCTGTTATTATCCAGTTCTAAAACGACTTCTTTAATTTTTTCGTAATTTTCTGCATAAAAAAGTCCAGCTTCAAGCCATGAACCCCAACGGTTAATTACTGGTTATGGAGGTAATGGAGTATTTGGAAGTTTCTTCTTATAAAACTAAATTTTCAAAGGGGGCCTTGACCATTTTATTTATCATTATTTGTCTGATTTCAATGAAATGTATCTCTCAAAATAATTGTCTACTTACTGGTTTGCTGCAAACACGGTAGAACACCTTATCTCCATCCAATACCAGTTCGGGGTAAGGTTTAATCTAATTTTAGACATTGTTATTTTATTAATTTAACACTGAACAGACCTTTTGCATGTTTACACTGTACATTGGACTGCGAACAGAAAAAGTCCATTCATTTATTTTTGCAATGAAATGAAATTTATCAGCACCCTGGTCAAATTTTCTAAAAGATTCAATTTATAATATGAATTGTCTTTTCTCCCATGCGTAAAATTTAGCAATCGTACTTTACAATACTGTTCCTACACTGAGCAGCAGTAGTCGAGTCCACTAATGCAACCGCATTGAAAGCTTTAGTTGTTTGCAAAATGATGACTTTTATAATGCGCATTGTCGCTTCAGAGTAATTATTTGTGTTATATGCTCTAGTAAAATTTATTTTTCCAAGATTTATCCTCCATGATCCAAAAATCGATAATTCTTTTTTTGTAATATTTTCAGTTAGGAAATATACCATCACTTACCTACTATGAACAACACCGCACAGTTTTTGTTTCTGCAAAACCAATTCGTCTCATCTCGTTATTTCTCTTTTCCATAATACGAAAGTTCCTCAGCTAATAAATTGACCACAACCCTCTTCATTACTTACGTCAATTCTGAAACTTTGTGCAGCGGTGGCGAAAATCTTGACCTAACTAAAAGAAGAACATGTGAAATTCAATAGTAGAGCACAATAAGTGTGACAATACGGATTTCCAAAGATGTGACCTTACCAGATGATTCCTAAAATTACCACCCGCGATGTGAACTTCTAAGACATAGAAGTCTTCCATGCTTTGTAGTGGTAGAAGATTTACTATGGCGTTACAATCATGATTCTGTACAATTCTGCCAAGCGTCTATTCCTCAGTTGGTTCTTCTTCCGCAGAAATTAACTTTTCACGCAAGCACGATCTCTCGTCCGAAGCAGTTCACTTCCATGGAATGATACCCAGCGCATCCTGTTCATCTACATATTCAACGAAGGCAAATTTTTTAACCATGATGTGTGGTAGGAATCTGTTATACAGAATTAAAAAAGTCTGAGGTTAAGAAATTTAAAAAAATCTGTAGGGGGTACCGCAGTAAAAGTTACAAATGTAGTAGTGGCAAATTTTGTTTTAAAAGGAAGCAACACTAACTTCTGCGAAATATGTGTTACTAGCACTATTTTTAAATCCGATTAATCTGATACACCACATAGATTTGCAAGTCTGAACTTTTAACAAAAAGGGTGTCCATAAAAATCCTTAACTAAAAATTCTTTACAAACTAACACCATACACTGTAACACATTTGAATGCACAATGCTTACCAGTATGCTAACATGTCCTTATCTATTAAATTGCAGCAGTTATTCGGTGATAAGGTTGTCACTTTAAATGTCTGGAGTTTTATTGTTTTGCACTGTTTGAAGGTGTCACAATTTTACTACGGATAGCTTTCGTTAAAGACGGAGTTAGTGTTACATTCTAGTTGTTTCCCACAATCTTTTAACTATTTGTTGCTGTTTTGCAAGCAAGGCTGGGCAGAAAATTTTCGAACCTAAAGGAGTTTAAAGGAGGATGGACATCAATTTGTTCCGTTGCATTGACCAACTGTTTAATAAATAAGTGACTATCATAGACCGACAGATTGTAAGAAAACACGGGTATGTACGAATACGAATGTAAGAACGAGGCAACTTAAAATTTAAATTGCAGGTACTATGCGAACGACCACGGTATCTCCCACTAATGTGACAATGTTCGGCAATTTTTACAGAGTCCTGTTTAACCCTTAACAAACCAGTATGCGTTTGCACCGTTACACAGCCGCAAATCAATTTTTTCCCATGGTAGCTCGGAATATTGAATTCCCAAAATATTGGATTCCAGTACTCTCTGAGATCCACATTTTTCTGTTGATTAACACCAGCAGTTAGCAGTAAACCTAAAAATGCTTGCAATTCAATTGTATCTAGTTGTTTCCATTTATTTTGCAAGACCCTCTCAGCTTCGGAATTTGTGTGCTTCACAATAAGTTTTTATTTTTATTAAAAAACAAATTGAAACTATGAAGTGGGTCATGAATTACTTGTCCTGGAGGTAGAACTACCTTATGGATTCTGCCACGGATTATATTATGTTGGAAAGTTTTACTTGCTTTCTTTGGTTCTGATTTCCATGTAGTTCAATCTTTATCCACATATTCCACAACCGATATATACGCAGTGCAGGTAATTCAAACCATGCTGTACCATAAATCACGTATACAGCTGCGTCCAGACATGTTGTTAAGTTTGAACTCATTAAACTGCGTGTCGCGATTTATAAATTGCATTGGTCTCGACATTCCTTATAAAATGAAAATGCAGTGCAGGTCATTCAAACCATGGCAACCTCCAGACATGTTTTTAACTTATGTAAATGACAGCATCAACGATAGTAGTGATATGCCAAGGCATTATTCAAATATTCAACAGGTTACACTATCATTTGACCCAGTGAAAAATGAAATTTCAATAGAAGATTGCATTGAAAAAATGGAAGAATATGGTGACATGTATTTATGCGATGAAATTACGTTAAAACATTATGCTTTATCGAAACTCGAAGGTATAGCTGCTAAATGAAAGAGTATGTACAGTACACGACCTAAAAGTTGGAATAAATGAAAAGAATTACTACGCGAAACTTTTGGTGATGAAAGTGAAGTTCATTTATGTAGAAGCGCTGAAAATTATAAATGGAGTTATCAACAAGATGTTAGTATTATTTTGAAAAATTGACGACATGCAATAAATGTGGCATATAAGAGCGTGAAAAAATTGAAAAAGAAGACATTTGTATTCATGAAGATACAAATATAACACGCGCAGAAGTGTGTCAAGATAGTAATAACGAGGCGCATGTAACAAGAGAAGTTAATAAAGAAGAAAATACCGGAAGTAGCTACCAACTTCGTTATTTTAAATTGCAACTCCTATTTTTTATTGCATTTTTGGATTCTACGTGAAATTTCATAACTTTTGATACTAACATGTCAATATGTACAAGTTATAGTTTTTGAGTTATTTTCATTTATTTAAAAAAAATCGCGGATGCAGACGGTACTTTAACAATTCATTACTTGAAAACGGTTGTAGCTATGGCAACCGAGCTTCCACCAGCGCTTAAAGGAAGAAGAGGGCTTTTTTTTGGTGTACTTAAAAAAAGTTATGTTGCGTACGACGTCACCTATGAGGCTCCAAATTTAGGAAAATTCAAAGACTAAAAACTCAGTTTTTTTAAATGAAATGACCATTTTCTTACTATTGCATTTGATAGAGAATCAAAATGGCCATATTTTGGTATTACATGTTCCTATCCCTATCTTTAATAGTTTCTGACATTCCCATTTCATTGCATTCATACCATTTTTTTCCATTTTTTTATTAGTCGGCCATGACCTTATGGTAACCGAGTTTTAAATTAATCAGTAAATTTTGCTCTAATCTTTTAACACGAAGGCCGAAAAATTAAACTTATGTAAGTAGCCTTTACCAAATACGTACGTACTTAACAAATTACAACACGTTAACGAAGTATTTATTCACAAAGAAATCCACAAATAAAAAAGATAGTCGACCAGGGGTGACAGTTCGATGTCGAAACTCGGAATCGTCTGTAGACGACTTACGTACTTATCCATGAGAATTCAACAATGCAAATTCAAATGCCGCAAAAGAAAAGATTTTTTAATATCACTTGATTGTTAGCTAAATAAATGGTTAATAAAAAAGGCAACAACATAATTAGGTAATTGGAAAACACAAACTTAATAAAATAACTGGCATCAAGCGGCATCTTCGTTACCAGAAGCACATCACAGAAGAAATCTTACAATTATGAAATTCTTGGAGAGTGTCAGTAAAATAAAATTAATTCAATACCTTCTCTTCTTCAGCACATGTTCAAAATGGGCGCCTTCATGTTCCAAACAAGATTCAACTCTTTTTCTTAAATTTTTTCCTGTGAATTTTCGTATTACTTGTATTACTTGTAGAGCATTTCTTACTCTCAAGATCATGTCTGCCCTTGTTGTGGGAGGGCTGGCATAAATGCATAAATGCGAAGTCAACAGACTAAACTTAAATATTTCCAAATGTAGTGTTGTGTCTTACTCTCGCAAAGCTCAAACTATCACGCACGATTACTCGATAGCTGGACTATCGTTAAATAGAAAGACTTTGGTCAAAGATTTGGGAATATTCTTTGATAGTGCGCTGACCTTCTCCCATCACATACATGTAACAACGAAACACTGCTATCAAATACTGGGTTTCATTATACGTACCAGTAAGAGTTTCTCAGATCTGTCCACCATAATGACTTTGTATATATCATTAGTAAGAAGTAAGCTCGAGTATGGCTCCCTAATATGGTATCCGCGATTTCAAAAATATGAAGTTGAACTTGAGAACGTCCAACGTCGTTTACTTAAATACCTGTACTTCCGAAGTAACGGCCACTATCCTGAAAGAGGTTATCCACAGGAGTCATTATTGATAGCTTTCGATATTCCTGCACTTAACATACGTCGAAAGCAAATTAGTATCAAGTTCTTACACAATATAATAAATAACAAAATCGACGCCATAACACTATTCAACTGCTTAAAAATAACAGTACCACGAAGAGGATCAAGACATGCTACAACCTTCTACCTACGGAAGTGCAACACCACCTGCCTACAATACTCACCTATACATGTCATGTGTAGTAACGCCAACAAGATTTCTGCAACTGTCGACATATTTGGTGATTCACTCCTGTGGGTACTACAACACGTATCCTAATCCTAGTTAGTATTGCACGATAGAGACAATTCTTAAGTTTTAAATCTTCTTAAGTATTCAAGTTTAAGTTAAGTCTATTACCAGTAACCTTATATTTCTCCTATTTGATTTGATTAGAATTCACTTGTTTTGTTTTATTTTTATATATATTTGCGCCTCCCGCAACCAAATGTAAATGCTTGTAGTTTTGTCCTAAGGTTGGATTATATCTGTCTGGGCAATAAAGAAATATTATTATTATTATTATTATTATTATAAATGGTGTCTTTTACATATCCCCACAAAAAGAAATCTAATGGGGAAAGGTCCGGGGAACGAGCAGGCCAACGATATGGGCCGTGGTTTCCGATCCAATTCCCTGGAAAAGTGGCATCTAAAAACCCAGAAATAATTCCTGCATTATGTGCAGGGGCACCATCTTGTTGGTAATACATAGCACCATATTCCTGCAGAGGCAGATCTTCTGTTCCAGGAACAACAACTTTCTGCATTTAAATTTTCTTGATAGATGTGGAAACACAAAATCTTGTTATTTTTCAATGCACAAAATACATTAAAAATCCAGCACTCTTGAAACTGTACATTTCGGTTCAAATAAGGATTGCGATCGCACCAGCAATGCGAGTTATGGCGATTAAACATGCCATTTTTACTAAATTTGGCTTCGTCTGACCAAATAATGTTCCCCAAAAAACCATCATCTTCCTGGTCACTTAACATTAGCCATTCGCAAAACTCAATTCGTCTTGGGAGGTCGCCTGGTTGCATCGAATGTACATTATGGAAAGACAATGATCGATAATGGTAGTTTTTTAGGATTTTGTGGATGTAACTAATATTTAAACCCAAACCAATTTCCGCGTCTCTCAACGAATTAGTGGGGTACGCCGTGAAATATCCTAGTACATTAACAATATTATCCTCATCTTCAACAATGGGTCTTGCGCTAGGTAAATGTTGTGGTGGAGCAAAGCTTCCAAAATTCAAACAATTTCGTTCCAACGTTCGGATGGTATATTCACTAGGACGCGGTCTTTCTGCATATCGCTCAATGAACGTACGACAAGCACGTGCCACGACTCTATCCATTTCGCCATAAATAACGATTAGATTCCAAAAATCTTGAGTTGTAAAACCACTGCGAGCCATTTTTTTTATTGGAAAAGTTATGTTACTATATGACAGATGATGAACTTGTGTCGCTAGATTTGTTTAAAATTCGATTGTCATAAGATCACGGCTGACTATTAAAAAATGCGAATGAAGTGGTATCAATGCAATGAATTGGGAATAAGTCAGTAACTGTTAAAGGTAGGTATAGGAACATGTAATATCAAAATATTCCCATTTTGATTCTCTATCAAATGCAATAGTAAGAAAATGGTCATTTCATTTAAAAAAACTGAGTTTTTAGTCTTTGAATTTTCCTAAATTTGGAGCCCTATAGGTGAGGTCGCACGCAACCGAAATTTTTTTTAAGTACACCAAAAGAAAGCCCCATTCCTTCTCTATGCGCTGGAAAAAACTCGGTTGCCATAACTACAACTATTTTCAAGTAATTAATTCTTAAAGTACCGTCTGCATCCGCCATTTTTTTTAAATAAATGAAAATAACTCAAAAACTATAATTTGTAGATATTGATATGTTAGTATCAAAAGTTATGAAATTTCACGTAGAATCCAAAAATGCAATAACAAATATGGGTTGCCATTTAAAATAACGAAGTTACTAGCTACTTCCGGCATTTCCGGAAGTGCTGCCATTTTGAAAATATTTTACATCGATTCGGCTTTCCGAGTAACCCCTATGTACAAATTTTCATAAACCTACCTATAAAACTTTACCAGAAACGTTTAACTAAAGCTCCCAAAAAAACACCCTGTATAGATTAAACTAATTCAAATGAAAGACTTGACACCTAGGTATAATGACTAACTAAAAACTATCTCGAATATAATTAATACACCTGTTACCAATCGAAAGTAACAAATTATACTAATTGTAACATTACCGACACAATCAAGAAGTTTTTGAATACACATTTATTTTATACCTCCTTGCTCTCTTTTTGTCGCTGTGATGCATAACGGAACCAGTCTATTATCACTACTTCTATGTATATAACTACTACTTACATTAAAAATTAAAGAAACAGCTTCTGCTTCTGAGCAACTTCAAATATCGCTTGATTGCGTCTTTGAAATCTCGTCCGCCACGTAATCAACGAACTTCGTTCGTTACTGAAATCAATATTCCGTCCGTGCATCCGTGCGTTGCAATAGATGCGTATTGTCTACAACCGAGTTAAGATATAGATCTTATGTGAAATTTTATGCTGATTCAAGATCTGGTCCCAATTTTTTGATATCTCTAATACTTTTCGAACTATTCGACTTTAAAGGCGAAATTTCGAAATTATCAAATTTTGTCTTTTTGATAAGGCCAGATTTTTTTATACTTTCGTTACTGCGGTATTCGAAGTTCGTTTTGTAATCCAGGGATTTCAACTAGTTTAAGATGGCATATCTAAAAGAAAAACACCCAACTTCAATAAAGCAAGCATCAATTTTGATTGGATCTAATTACCAGCTGTTTTGTTCGGTTCTTCTGAAAAATTGTTCAATAGTACTACAATGTTTTTTTGGTAAAAGATCATTACCAGTATTATTTAAAACGGAATGCATAGTTGCAGGAAGTTTTAATTCAACATTTAACAACCGTTCACTAAAGATTTGTGATACTTGTTCCATTTCACATTGCTTTCTATGTATCTCTGTTAACTTTACATTCATACTTGGCAAAGTTTGATGTATGGATGCTAAAGTATTTTCTTCTGTGGAAACGATTGGCATTGTGGTGGGCACAGATGTAAATGGAACAAGGTGACATTCTTTTTGTTGTTGAATATTAATGTATGCGGAATTTACATGACTTGCAGTATTTCGTTGCATTGAATATTCTATAAGTATCAAATATTTATAATTAGAAACAAATTGATATTCATTTAAATTACCTCCCACAATTTCAGCCTTGTTAATTAAATCGTCTCCCACTCTGTTTCGCTTTCTTCTCTTTTCTGTTCAAACAACCCTTTATTTTTCAGAATCGAGGCTGCCAGTATAACCTGCTCTTTCACGTGCACCTCCAGTGGAGGCAGACCCAGGATGGCTTCCATGACGGCTGTAGGGGTTGTTCGTGTTGTGCCCGTGCTTTGGTCTGGTTCTAGGTCACCAGACAATTGCTCCATTTTATACCCTCAGACGAGGGTATAAAATGCGTATAACGAAATGTGCTATAGAGAATTACAATGATGGATTTTTATTAATATATTAAGTACAGAAAAATTGAAAGCTGGTATTTTGATGGGCTACAGATTAGGCAACTCGTGAAAGATCCTAATTTTGTCAAATCAATGACTGAAATCGAATCCAAAGGTTGGAATTCCTTTGTTTTGGTTATGAGTAATTTCCAAGGCACAAAGAAATCTGACGACTATGTCGAGCTTGTTGAGTGCATGCTATCGAATTTGCAAGAGCTAGGGTATCAACATGAGCATAAAAATCCACTTCCAGTACTCGTATTTAGACCGATTTCCACAAAATCTGGGTGATTTTAGTGAGGAGCAGGGTGAAAGATGTCATCAGAATCTTCGGACAATGGAACAGCGTTATCAGGGGCGGTGGGGCTCACATATGACGGCAGACTACTGCTGGAGTTTGCAACGAGATCTACCTAAAGTCGTTCATTCAAGGAAATCTTATAAAAGATCATTTGCCAGTGTTCAATAGAAATTTTGTTAATACAATGTATTATTTTTTTGTCAAAATAATAACACTGTATATTTCAAAAGGTAAAGCTGTTAGCAATCGCCCAGTATCTTTTAATAGTCAGGGCCATAGAAATACCCAAAAAAAAAAAAAATATAAAGGAAACAAGACTTGTGTTGACCAGTGTTAGAGATAAAGCATTAACATACAACAATTAAATTGTTGATTGGAAAGTTAACCCTCCAAAGCCGAAATTTCCGAATTTTTTAATAATAATTTTTCTTTGTAATATTTCCACTCTAGTACCAAACAAACATATAATTAGAATATCCTGAACAACTTTTGTATAAACTGTTTTTTTGTAAAATTTCTAATAACGACAAAATAATAGCAGTTCCTTACTTTGTACTCACCCTGTATATGGTCTTGACATTTGTATATATCTTTTCACAAAGTTAACTGGATTTATACCGTGAACAGTTGACGCTAAAGTGACTATGGGCGTTATCATTCCATCTTACTACTGAAAGCCAGTTCCTCTAGACATTATCGAATTATATGTTCCTCTTGCCATTTTCGTGGCGGATTTTTTTATCAACGATAGGACAGGACCACGATATAAATACTAAAGATAGGATGTTGCGCATGGTGGGCGGTCCGCAAATATGACTAGTGACGTCACTTGTAGAGTGAATTACATTTGAGGAATACTCATTTGATGTGTTTTTCGTCTGTACCGAGTTTATTTTTCGAGATACAAAAAATTTCATAAGATCAAATATGCTCCTTATGATGTCTTTTATATGTTAAAAATAATAGGGTAGCTCAATCTCTCTCAGTTAACCTGAAACATACTTGTATTAAGTAGCATAATTACATCTGATGGTGTTTGCGCCGCGACGGCACAAAAACGGTGCTAGATAGAGGAAAATTGCATATGAACAAATTTGTAGAGCACAAAATTTACTAAAGAAAAGTCCGCGGTAGGGTGTCACGATTTTCGATAGTTTAAGAGTTACAGGCGTTCAAAATGATGCAACCCTTATTCGCGCAACTGTCCACGTCGCTTTTTCCCAAACTAATGGAGATAATTACACCCTCCTGCGGACTTTTCTTTAGTAAATTTTGTGCTCTACAAATTTGTTCATATACAATTTTCCTCTATCTAGCACCGTTTTTGTGTCGTCGCGGCGCAAACACCATCAGATGTAATTATATGATACATTATACAAGTATTTTTCGGGTTAACTCAGAGAGATTGAGCTACCTTATGATTTTTAAGATATGAAAGACACAAAATGAATTTTATCTTAATTTTATCATATTTTTTTTATTGGTTCCCTACTTTACCTTTTTTTATTGGTGCCCTACGTTACCTTTTTTATTTCACCTTTTTAAACCACGCCTCGGCGTGTTTAAATCGCTCTTTCAAAAATGCGCTTGTTTTAAAGTAGCCATGGCAACATCATCAATTTAAAGAAGGTGAAATGACAATTTTTTGATTATTGATCTGACAACTGTACTTTGTAACGTCAAATAAAATATTAGGTACCAACAAATTCAAAACCTTTATTCAAACATTATTTAACAATTTAGACAGAGAAAAAATGCACAAAATTTACTACAAAAAAGTCCGCGGGAGGGTGTAATTATCTCAATCTCAGTAGCTCAATCTCTCTGAGTTAACCCGAAAAATACTTGTATAAAGTATCATAATTACATCTGATGGTGTTTGCGCCGCGACGACACAAAAACGGTGCTAGATAGAGGAAAATTGTATATGAACAAATTTGTAGAGCACAAAATTTACTAAAGAAAAGTCCGCGGGAGGGTGTAATTATCTCCATTAGTTTGGGAAAAAGCGGCGTGGACAGTTGCGCGAATAAGGGTTGCATCATTTTGGACGCCT
The DNA here is from genome assembly GCA_036250285.1 of Pyrocoelia pectoralis. Taxonomy (NCBI): domain Eukaryota; kingdom Metazoa; phylum Arthropoda; class Insecta; order Coleoptera; family Lampyridae; genus Pyrocoelia; species Pyrocoelia pectoralis. Next base: position 27,018,966 of record CM070075.1, read on the forward strand.
GTAACTCTTAAAGTATCGAAGATCGTGACACCCTACCGCGGACTTTTTTTTAGTAAATTTTGTGCTCTACAAATTTGTTCATATGCAATTTTCCTCTATCTAGCACCGTTTTTGTGCCGTCGCGGCGCAAACACCATCAGATGTAATTATGCTACTTAATACAAGTATTTTTCAGGTTAACTGAGAGAGATTGAAGCTACCCTATTATTTTTAACATATAAAAGACATCATAAGGAGCATATTTGATCTTATGAAATTTTTTGTATCTCGAAAAATAAACTCGGTACAGACGAAAAACACATCAAATGAGTATTCCTCAAATGTAATTCACTCTACAAGTGACGTCATGCGCACGGTCTGACGAAATCTGAACGTCGGAGCATCCGGCCCTGGGACAGGACTTAGGAATTCGATTCTCCCGTATCGTTCCAGTAGCACCATGACCTCTTTCTTTTAAATGGTAGAGAGTAAAGGAAACGCAGTAAAAAGATTATCAAAGTATATATTATGCCGGGAAGTTTGATTTGGCAATTCGTCAATCATCTTCACTAATGGTGTAGCCTGTAGCACATGCACCAAATTCGGAATTATAATAGTCATTTTTGTTTGGATTACTTCCTTGATAAATTTCAATGTTTATTAAGTACCCAAAATCAGTGTTTAGAGACCAAACCTTGTACCCAAATCTGATAGGCTTTCCTTTTATATATTGTTTGCAAGGATGGCGGCCATAGTATTTCACCATCGCTTCATCGTAATCCAGATTTTGTGTTGGCACAAAATAATTTAGAAAGTGTTTCTTCAATTTATCAACAAATGGTCGCAACTTTGCCATTTTATCTTTTTTGTCTAGTTTGGTATTGTCCGCGCAATGTATAAATCTCATAATCTGTATAAACCTATCTCTTCACGTACTAATTTATTGTACATATCTGCACCTGAGTCCCAATAAAATCTTTTTCCTGGTAAAACAACATAGCCTGTTCGGTATAATATTCCTATAAAGCATCTAATTTCCTCTTTTGTGATATTTGGTGAGGGAAAATTGATGAATCCTGCATATTTGTTTGATTCTTCGGACAGAAGATTGATAATGCCGTCATCAACAAACATCTCAAAAAATATCTACCACTGATTTATTGCAAAACTGCGTAATTCGGAGCGGGTGGCTCTCGCTTGTTATCAATTATATCACTTGTTGATGAACCATTTTTTATTACCGTGCCGCATGTTTTACATTTTGATTTCATTAGGTCCAACGTCTCAAAGTAATCCCAAGCTTTTCTTCGACGATAAGACATATTGGTTTTATTTATATGCACATTCACAATACTACAATAGAATTTTGAAAGTGAGCTAAAACTTTGCTAGTAGCTAAACTGACCAGTTATAGTCCGGGAGCCGGCAACCTTTTTTGCAATCAATTAATATACTTTTTATACTTCGTGAGCGGCTTTATTTTAACGAGACGCCAAACTTTTTCCTCTGCGAAAATGTTCGCAAGTGGGTCCTACTGGGGTGCGCAGGGGAAAAACACGTTGATTTCGAAATGAAAAAAATGGATGAATATCATGCGAAAACGGTTAATGTAGTAATACTTACATGTCTTCAGATGGGGACACTCTTGATGGACTCATTTTTGTTGTAGGACAAATGTTATTTTGAATTACTTACAAAAAAAACTTAACAGTTAACTAAAAAATTAACTGTTATTAATCAATTTTTTGTAATTACCACATCAACGTGTTTTACCCCTGCGCACCCCATAGCACCCATTTACGAAAATTTTCGCAGAGGAAAAAGTTTGGCGTCTCGTTAAAATAAAGTCGCTCACGAAGTATACAAAGTGTATTAACACTAGAACGCCCAGAGCGGTCAATTTAACCGTTGAGCATTTGGTTTTATCTGTTATTTGTCCACCGCTTATAATACAGATATATCCTTTCCTGACATTTCCTACAACATGTATTTAAATGTAATTAAAAAGAGTCTATTAATATTTCTCTCTGTAGTTCGCAGATATTATTACATATACCTAGAACAGCCGGGAACGGTCAGAATGACCGTATCTTAAAACTTGCTTACAAAAAATATTTATTCTTGAGAGAATTGTTTTGTCTAGCAAGTGCATATAACGTCACTCCCACTATATTATAAGACGGAAGGCGTGCGCGTGATCACAGTGTTCTGTCACCTGCAAGTGTTTGTTGTGTTGCGATTTGAGTGTGTGCGATAGTTGCAAAGTATAAGTATGTCTCGTCGTGGTCTTACTGACAAGGAGCTCCTCGAAGAGCTTCAAAAAATATTGGAGGATAAATCCGATGGCGAAGAATTATCTGATAGCGAGGAGGATTATGTTCGTAGTTGTCAAGAAAGAAGTAGTGATGATTCCCATTCATCTTATGAAGAAATGGAAGGGCCGCAATCAGGTATAAATGATTTACTTTGCAACAACAAATTCGCTATAATGTTTCTGTACCAGTAATATAATACGACGAATTTCCTTATAGAGCCGTCTACTAGTTTCCAAGGGAAAGCCACAAAAAGGAAAAAACAACAAGTACACCAGGCGGAAAACCAAACTGTTATTCCCAATAGAATTGGTGAAACTGCTGCAACAAATAAAAGTTTCGTGTCAAAGAATGGCAAAATATGGAATATTCTTCAGTCTGGAGATAATACTGCAGGTCGCTTGCAACAGCAGAATATTTTACGTGAGAAATCCGGTCCAACACCATATGCAAAGCGAAACATTGACGACAAGGTAATTAGTGCTTGGCAAATTCTGATTGACCACCAGATGCTTCGACACATTCAGAGATGTACTGAAGCCGAAGCTCATAGGCAGTTACAAAACAATAATTGGTCTATGACTAACGGTGAAATTGAAGCATTTATAGCAATTATTTATGCTCGAGGTGCATATGGCGCTAATACACTTTCGGTGGAAAGTTTATGGTCTCAAACCTGGGGGCCGGCGTTTTTTTCTCAAGTAATGTCTCGTAATAGATTCAAAGAGATTATGAGATATTTGCGTTTTGACCTAAAAACTCAACGAAGCGAAAGACTGAAAACTGACAAATTCGCGCTAGCCTCGCAGATATGGAAACCATTTGTTGAAAAATGCATCCTTTGTTATAAACCTGGAGAAAACTTGACAGTAGACGAGCAATTGTTCCCCGCTAAAGCTCGGGGTAGATTCACTCAATATATGTCTAATAAGCCAGACAAATTTGGCATCAAGTTTTGGATGGCTGCGGATGTTGAATCAAAGTACTTCCTAAATGGTTTTCCATATTTGGGTAAGGATGAAACTCGTCCAGTGGGTGAGTCTTTATCCGAAACCGTTGTGCTGCGCCTATTAGAACCTTTCCTCAATAAGGGAAGAAATGTAACGACGGACAATTTTTTTACATCATTATCACTTGCTGAAAAGTTGCGAACAAAAGGGACAAGCATAGTTGGAACAATGAATCGAATTAGGAGGGAAATTCCACCTTTTGCGAAAAATAACAAATCTCCATTGTATACAACCACCATTCTGAAACATGATACATATACGTTGACTGTATACCAGGGAAAGGTCAACAAAAATGTGTTATTGCTAACTTCTATGCATCCTACAGTAGATATAGGAACTGATGCTAAAAAACTTCCGGAAACCGTCGAATTTTATAACAAAACGAAGTATGGTGTGGACGTAGTGGACCAAATGGCTAGAAAATACAGCACCAAAGCTGGATGTCGACGCTGGCCAACACAAGTTTTTTATAACGTACTAGACCTTTCTGCTATAAATGCATGCATTTTGTACAATTCTGTAACAGGTAAAAAACTAAAACGCAGAGATTTTATTCTTCAGCTAGCAAAAGAGCTTAGTGATGAATATATAACTAAAACGAATACAACATCCACAGCCAATGTTGCCGGTAACCGCAAACGACGCCAATGCATGACAACGAAATGTGGAAATAAAACAATGAATGTTTGCAAGCAGTGCCAGAAGACTGTATGTGGAAAATGTACCGCAAAAATTGAAATAACGTGTATAAAGTGTGCCGACAATCTCTAGTTTTTGAAAGTATATGACATTATAAATGACCGTAATAAATATAGATTTGGTTACTATTTGTGTTTCATTGCGTTACTTACGGATAAAGATGCCGGTCAAATTGACCGCACTTTAAAAATATTCGATAATGTCGATTATGATATTATACTGTAATAGTATATTAAACAACTAGTTTCATAAGTCGTACATTGCAGCACGCGTCCAAAATTGAAAAACGAGCCGCTTAGCGGCGAGTTTTTCAATGGACAAGTGCTGCAATGGACTTATGAAACGGGTTTTTTATACAATTTTTTCTATTTTGCGCCTTTCACACCCCATTTAAAAAATTTTTTTAGAATAGGGTTAGTAAGTGTGACGTAGTTGTGACGTATAACCTCCGTGTTGGAACTAAACAGCTGTGCTGTGTTTTACAAATGGCGACTGTTGATGTTGATATTTATGTGTTATAGCGTTAAATGATAACTTCTTATTAGATTAATATGGTCATGTGTTTTGCACCCCACTGTCGTCATTATAGAAAACGAGATCTTTGTAAATTTTATCGATTTCCAATAGAGGATATTGACAAAAAACCTGGATAAAATTCATACGGTAAGTTAGGTTAAGTTAGAAATCAAATCCTATTTAGAACATATATTCTCTGCAGGACATGATTAATGTTAATTCAGAAGCAGTTGCAGCGGTGTTCAAGTATCGCAAGAAAAATCACAACTTAAAGTGAACGATCTCATAACTACAATAAAAAAATTAGAAGTTGCATTTTCGTTGAAACATTTTAATATCAAGGATGATTTGGTTGCCTAACAGACATGTAATTTATTAACGGAAGTGTAATTATGTATAATTATTCAGGCTGGAACTTCGAACATTAGGTTATAATAATAACAAATATGTCTTGTATAAATTGTAGTTATTTTAATATTTACTTGTTGCCAATAAAACTTTTAAGTTGATTGAATGTCAGATGTAAGATCTGCAGCGGGATTCCGAATGGTATCGTATCGAGTGACTCGACACGAGTACACCATTTTTGCAATTCTAAGAACTATCGACGTTGATTGAGGCTATCGAGTAGTAGTTGCGAATACGGTTAACCCGATATTGTATTTGGTATCGAGCATCTTAAGTATTGTGTCGAGTATTCAGAATCCCGCTGCAGATATAAACACTAACAGATGATTGTTGAACGTATTAATATTGAACACGAATTTGTTTTGCAAAAGGCTTCATTTAAACAATTACAGCTATTTGAAGTTAATACTCCTGATTTGATAACAATTAAGCGTCACGGGATGGAAATCCTCTGCAGTCGGAGAACGTTATGTTGGTTTGAAGTTTCTCAAATGCTTTCATCGGAACCCACTTATATTTATATTAACTGGCCTGCATGTTCCACTGCTTCCATCGATTGTTACACAGCTTCTAATACAAATCATTTTTAACAAAATATCGTGTATTGACACAATCTTTTACCTGGGGCCAGGGTTAACATGAATCTCCAGCAAAACTTCAATGTAACTGTTAATATTTATTATAATTGTACATTTTCGGGACATAATTAAACTAAATCGTTTTGTTTGTTTACTTGCCGTTGTGTATTTATAAATAAATATTCGAACAAGAAGGTAGTAATCTTAGAAAGAAAACAAGGTTAGGTAAAATTTTCATAAATAAGTTTTGTTAAATTTCTGACATTTAGTGTGCCAAGTGCCAACTTTAAAAATGACAATTACACCAAGCGCTATTAACGCACTCAAATTTCTATTACCGCACTCAAAGTAGTGCGGTAATAGCTTTGTTACCAACGCAAAATAGAAAAACTTTATTATGCCATTACGTTATCATTATCATTACTCAACAATATCTTCAATACGCATTTTGACTTTTGCAATTTATTTTGAGTATATGTATCGAGTATGGACAATAAGTGTATAAAAACTCTAAACCTCCCCTTTACCAAATTTTAATGAAGACGATGATGACGGTGAAGTTATTTTTTTAAAGTACTTACACTACTCCAATGCAAGAAGTAGGTGGTAAAATTGTGACAGTAACAGTTAAATCTCATTCCGCAATGCGGGATTATGAGACTAACATCATCGTAATAATAATTGAGTTGACAAATGAGTTGATTAAAAATTGGAAAATTGAAAAGTTTTAAACAATTACAACGACATGTTTCGAAACCTGACTGGTTTCATTATCAAGTTGTTAACATTTAAGATTATCGAATGAATAACATAATTTGATGAAGCGGCTAAAAAGAAATCAGACGATTAAAACTAACCTTAGAATAAATTTGAAAACTCACCTCGAGGGAAAATTTTTTAAATATTAAACAATGAATTAAGTTAGGTACATGATGTTGGATGCATTTCGAGTGCCCAAAAATAGCGTAAAACGGGCCAAAGCCAAAACATTAGCTTCAAAATACAAGTAAAATCACAAAGCACCTGACAAAGTCTTACAAAGAAGTGGTAGATGGCGCCAATTTTTAACAACACATGTCCTAAAAGTAAATGAATATAGGGAAAAACCAAATTTGTTAAATATACAGAGTGAATTAATAAAACCATTATGAAAGTCGGTGATCTCATTGACTATGTTGGAATTATTCTTCTCTTTAGTGATCTCTAATGATTCAAGGGCATTTAGGCGGTGATCTTTGTTGCAAATATGAAGGATTTGAAAATCAAGGATGCGATTGAAGTGATGACCCATTTTTAAAATAATGTTCCGCGAAGGCCGATTTTTGGTTCAAGTTATTATTCTTGATTGAAAGGTAATGTTCGTTGAAGCGAGTAATAAAAGACCTACCAGTTTGTCCGATGTAAAAAGAAGGACAAGATTGACACAAAAGTTTGTAAATACCGGATTGATCTATTTTATTAATCGCATCCTTATTCTTAACTAGAGTGGTAATAAGAGTATTGTTATTGGAAAATGAAATCGTAAATGGGCATACACACGGTCGGACATGCCTTCGCGCCTACCTGAAAGCATGGGAGCTCGCGAGTAAGAGCGAACGTGTGTATGTTGAACTGATAGTGCGTTCAGGCCAGTGGCGCGATGTGAAACGAATCTGGCGATTCTTGATTTTTTGAAGGGCACGCAGGCAAGTTTCAACGTGTGTATACTTGTCGCGCGCCAAGCCTTCAGTTTCAATCAGTTTAGCTAAGCATTTACAGTGTTTTTGTGTCGAAGAAAATTATTTTTTAATAAAAATGACTACGCAAAGAGAAAAATCAATACTAACAGAAATTTATAGAAATATATAGGCAAAATACATGTTTGTGGAAAATAAAATCTAAAGAATACATAGACAAAAATAAAAAAGATGCTGCCTATAAAGTTTTATTAGAAAAATTAAAAGAACTCAATCCAGATGCTGTGGCAGAAGATGTTAAAAAAAAAATCAATTCGTTAAGGAGCTGCTTTCGTAAAGAATACAAAAAAGCAACAAATTCTGTGAAATCGGGTACTGGAACAGAAGACATTTATCAACCCCAACTTTGGTATTTTGAGTTATTAATGTTTTTAAAAGACCACGAAATACCTAAAGCCAGTGTAGGTACGAGTAACCCAGACTTTTTGGAAGAATTTCCTCAGGTGAATTTCTATAATTAATTAATACATTATAAATAAATTTAAAAAACAAAACTAGTGATTGGCCGGTTTCATTTTTATTATAGTCATTTGTTGTTTTATAGGATGGAGGTGAAGATGACGAATCCGCAATCAATATCGAAATAAATAGTGTAGACAGCATTAGTAATGTGCAAAGTCCAGAATTACCACCGACTCCATCTACCTCATCGTCAAGCAAACGAACAGGCCGCAAAAGAATAAAACCATCCACTGACTCTCTTTTGGAACTTGTGTCACAGAAACTGGATTCTGCTAAAGAAGACCAGCATGATATTTTTGCAAAGAATGTTGCCGAAAAATTAAGACATGTAGATCCACCAATGAGGATTATTTCTGAAAAATTAATCAATAACGTCTTGTTTGAAGCACAAATGGGGTCTTTAAATCGACATGCATATATTTGTATCCCACCACTCGAAACTTATTCAAACAGAGGTTCTTATAACGAGTCATACATAAGACAACCAACTTACCACCAGTCAGTACAAATCCCAGAGAACCTCTCAAACCCTAATGAACCCAGTTGCCCTACACCGCAGAGAATTGCAAATTTAGAAGAAACAGGCACTTCCATTGGTCAATATTTTGAATCTTACCAGTGAACATAAATTATGTTTCATATCAATATTTAAGAATGGATCTGTATTTAAAATTATAAAAGTTAGTTTTTTTATGAAAGTTTATTTAAATACTGAGGTTATGAAAAGATATCTCAGATTCCAATGTAGAAACTGAAATAGTTATCTCTATTTTTTAATATTAATGTTTAATTTCAAAGCCTAGTAAATACTATGATATAATTATATGCGATCATCTTGCCAGGGCACTTTACCTTCTTCATTGAAATACTTTAAAAATGACTCCCTGACTTCTTTCGCTTTTTGGTTTGCATGGCGATTGTGTCCCCGTTGCAAGTTTGTCAAAAAATTTGCTGTACAATTAACTCCATCGGTATTATTTACGTTTTCTTGTGTACTTGATGATATGGTATAGGACTCACCACACTTACGACGTAAGTAGTTGTGCAATATACAAAACGCTAATACTGCCAACTCTATGGTTGTTTCATTCATGTTTATTTGTGTATGCAGTAACCGAAAACGAGCTGCTAGAATACCAAAGACAATTTCGACTACGTTTCTAGCTCGAGACAAACGGTAATTAAATATTTTTTTTGAGTAGTCAAGTTCTTTGACGTTATAGGGTTTCATAAAATTTTCTCGCAATGAAAAGGCTTCATCACCAACAAACACGAATGGTAATTTACTTTTTTTAGGGCCAATTTCTTTAGAATCTGGTATGTTTAAAGACTTATCCACTAGTTTTTTGAAAAAATCGGTATTTTCCAAGACACCACCATCTGAAACACGACCATTCGTTCCAACATCAACTAATATAAACTCATAATTGGCGTTAACAATTGCCATTAGAACAATGCTAAAGAACCCTTTATAATTGTAATAATATGAGCCGCTATTTGGTGGTCGTACAATACTAATATGCTTGTCGTCGACGGGACCCAGACAATTGGGAAAATTCCATTTCTCTTCAAAGCCGTTAGCTATTTTCTCCCATTCGTTTTTTGTTGTTGGAAACTGCAACAAGTGAAAAAATAGAATATATAAGCATGTAGGAGTAGATAATAGATTATCGTTTTAGTCTTACTTTTGCAAACTCCTTCCAAAGTACTGTGCATATTGCTTTACAAGTTTCTGGAATAATTTTTCCTAGAGCTTGGGGAGATATTACGGCACTGTATTTTAAATCCTGTAAACTGCGTCCAGTTGCCAACCATCTTAAAGTTGATGATAATCGTTCGTGTGGACTTATAGATTGTCGCATCACAGTATCGTTTTTTTCAATGTATGGCGATACCAAATCTAATAGTTCCATGTACACTTCTTCGGGCATTCGCATATAATTTCTATAATCATCTGGTTCTAACTCTTTTAATAACTTTACGTGTGTATATTTGTTCCTCTTCCGTAACCATGTCTTTACCCACTTTCTTTTTTTACACTTTTTTGTTCTAATAACACTTTCTTCATTAACGACACATGCAATTGCGGTGCTAATTAAACACAAATCTTTCATATTCAATGACATAAATGATGTTTTAATAAGCGTGGTTTATTCTAAACTGACGGTACGAGGTCTACGAAGTTCGTGCGTGTGTATGCAAAATCAAGTATCGTACTTGCTCGCAGACTTGCCTCTTCAGGTAGGCGCGAAGGCATACCCGACCGTGTGTATGCCCATTAATGTTGTATCTTTTAAAGATGTTACTGATGTTATATGAGAGTTTAGGGTAGAAAGTAAGGGAACTATATCTACCTATATCCGATTTACGACCGTGTGGGATGAGGTTGGTCTGATTAAGCGAACATTTAATTTTAGAAATGAGAGCATCGATAGGTGAAGAGGGTAGTAGTTGTTGATAGCAATTTGTTTAATTATGTTGTGTTCATTATTAAGATTAGGAGTTGACATGGGAATGGAAAGAGAACGTCTAATTAAGGAATTAAAGGTCGCCATTTTATGGGAATGGGGGTGTACCGAATCAGCAGGAATCAAACTATCCGTGGTGGTGGGTTTCCTATATATGCTAAAATCAATCTTATTAGGACTTTTTATGTAAGAGAATATCAAGAAAGGGTAACTGACCATCAAGTTCTTTTTCGAATGTGAAATAAATCTTAGGGTGAGTATTATTGATGAAACTTAAAAAATCATTAATCTGAGGATCATTCGAGGAGTGTATACAGACAATGTCGTCCACGTACCTACCCCAAAATAAAACCTTCTCAAGAAAAAAGGGGGATGTAGTGATGTAATTGATTTCTAAATAATTCATGAAGATTTTGGCAAGCAGCGGGGACAGATTGGAACCCATAGCGAGACCATCACTCTGGGAGTAACACTTATCATTAAATTAAAAAAAAAAATTTTGATGGATGCAAAGCTTCAACAGATTAATAAGACAATCCACTTGGGTATCTGAAAGATGGGAAGCTACTAAATGGTCTGACACTATCCTCGGAAGGGGTACTAGGAAAAAGATTCTCCACATCGAAAGAGATCAAACATGGTGACGCACCGATTTGGTAAAGTTTTTAAGAAGATTATTTGATAATTTCACAAATCCCGGTTTGTCAATGAAATCACCAACCTTCTTATAATAGTCCTGTTTGTCCATGATGACCAGGCAGTTGCCTTTATCGGCTTTGGTACACATGATGTCAGAATTGGGGTTGTTGAACAATTTGGAGATTTTCTTAAAAGTATTATAATTGAAATGACCTTGGGTAACCTGAGATTTAAACGAATTGTTGTGATGATATTTTTTGAGAGTTTTAATAATTTCTGCTTTAACGATGTCAGGTTCAGGGACCTCATGCATATTAATGATAGCTTCACATTGAGTCCCTATGTGAAGTACGACCGATTTCGATTTATTATGAACTGGGGGGGCAAATTTGATACCTTTGTTCAACAATCTCCATTCCTCGTCATTAAATGAGTGACCACTAATGTTAAGGACCCTCGGGTGAAAAACATAATTCGAGATAATGTTGCTTACAGTGAGAATTAAATTTAAGATGAGAATTATAAATCAATGATTGAATCCTCTTGTAAAGTTTATGAAATAAAGTGTTACCAAAAGCGATGACGTTCTGCTTAATTTTCTCCGATATGATGGACCATTCCAACGCTGGCATGTTGTGGGCAGCTCTAGATGTAAGGTGTAGATTAGCGGGTCTACTTTCTCCCTTTCTTGGTATGGACTATCGACAGAATCGTAACGTGCTTAGTTTTAAAAAATTGGGCATAATAGCTAATAATTACTAATTAGCTATAGTTAGTTATTTTGATATCTGATTATCTTATACAAATTCGGATGTAGGATCCGAGATCCGGATGTCTACCACATCATCTATTATTCATCAAAGTAAATGGTATAAGTTAATGAAATCGCCGGTAAAATGATTAAATTCATTTAAATTTCATTAATTTATACCATGAACTTTGATAATGTCGAGATGTCTCTATCACATCATCTATTATTCACCTCCATTCTTAAGCTAATTGTTCAACACTTATCAAACCTAACCTGATGATGATATTTTCATATCGAAACTAGTCGCTTCTTCTAATTCATTATTATAATATGTATATTAAACGATACATGGAAAAGGTTTTGTGAATTATTTATCCATCAACTCTTATAACTTTACGTACCCCATTTCGAGCAATACAACTCCACCTAAAATGGATCAAACTTATCTAAACTAGAAATGCTTATGAATCCCATACGCAGTATAATTATAAAGATTGTTATGTTACAATATTATTAATGAAATATCTGCAAGAAATTCTGATAAAATGGCATTCTAACTAATTTTGAGGTATTGTTTAATATCAAAATAAATGAGGATGATGCAAAACACTATAATTCGCCTGTGCAATAAATCCATGAAGTTTTCATTTTCTTAAATATGTTAAGGAAGTCGAAGTAAATATAACTAAGTAATCCGGTTGATATGTACTTATAAATAGGCATCGGATTTTAGGCAGTAAACAAGATCAAAATAGTCGCCTAAATAGGCGTTTATAATCTTCCGTAAAAGTACGTGTTTAGGCATATTTTATATTAGGTAAAACAAATATTTGAAAAGAAATTATTGGGATTATTATTAATTTATTACTTAGAAAAGTTATTTAAAAAGCACGACAGTAAATTTTAATTTTTTATTACATAATTTACATTAACAATTAAATATTTTTCTAAGTTTTCTGAAGTGAACTTTTGACGATTATCTGTTAAAATATTTTTGTGCCTGGAAAAAAAATTTTTTGAGTTTTTGGAGGTGTTGGAATGCATCGTTCTTTGCTGTGTTACAAACAAAGCTTATTGCATCAAGCAGCTCGATAGGCTTCAGGTTACTACCTTTTACTGCTGCATCGAAAAGATTAGCTGCAAGGTGAATAGAAGACATACCGAATTCCTTCCTAGCTTGGAATTTAGCTAAGAGTGACTTTTCTTCATTTTCTCAACTCTAACCCAGAAAATATCATCATCCAGAACTCTGTTCTTTATTTTATGATGCTTCAGCAGGCATGACTGCGCCTTTTCGTTTACAACTAAAGTTTGTAAGGCAACTTTGTTTGACTGTAAACTTTCAAGGCAAAAAGATAGCTCCCCCATCTTGTCTTTCCTGGAAGCTTCGGTGAAACCCTTTCTTTGAATTTTTTTTATCTGATATTTCATCGAACACTGATTGTAAAATGTGGCTGTGTTTTACTGTTTTCACAACCTCTACTGCACTTTCCATGAAAGTTTTGATTGTTTGACAGCCTAAAATATCTGAGCACAACAAGTTTAATAGGTGAGCTAGGCACCCAAGAGGAACAATGTGAGGGAACTTATCCTTTAGCAGATTAAATGCAGCTCTCATGTTTGCAGCCTTGTCACCTATCACCACCAGAAACGTTTCTGGTCCATACTTCTCTAAAACATTTGTGATAAGCTGGGCAAGGTACTCGGCATTGTGGCTCTTTGTTTTAGTCATTGCAAACTCAACAAAAAGTGGTTCAGGCTTTGAAACTATGAAGTTAATAATCAATTCATTTTATACACAAGAATTGAATAATTTGCTAGCTCTTGTAAGCTGCTTATTCCCTTTTCATATTGTGGTATAGTTAAAACACGTATTAAACCTGATATATAAGCTGTTTGAATTACAATCGCGTAAAATATGTAACACACACACATGTTCGCTGGGAACAGAATGTGGCTGTCATACTCAAGTATTTTTTGGCCAATTGGGCAAGAGTCGGATAGAGTAGTTCCCTGGACTTCCACCACAGCAATGGAGTTTCGATTCTTCCAAATACGTTATCATTTCTGCTATTACAGTAGCCAGTGCATGTGGCTGTTAAAGGCGGTTGATGTCTGCTTATAAATGTTCTTGTGTTAGTGGAGATGAATTGCATGCATAGTGATCAATCGGGATTACTGTTGGTACAAGTTCGTGACAATCCTGTACATTTCAAGAAAGTTATCATACACAATATATACAGGAATTGAAGAATTTGCTAGTTCTTGTAAGCTGCCTATTCTTTTTTCATATTGCGGAATAGTTAAAACGCGTATTAAACTTGATACACATAATCCACTACAACCCTATCTATAGGGTACCATTCGAGCCGGCAATTCCAATAAAGCTTTGTTCATTTAGGAACGCGGGACTCTTTTTTGTTGTGTCTACGAGAGGGACAATTTCTTTTAATAAAAACACTTTGAAGTATTATTTCTCGATTCGTACTTTGGGTATCTTATCATCTTAGCGGTCAGTGGGTGATCGGTTAGGGGGCTGAATCCCCATTGGGTTCGTTAATGTTATCGACTTTGGCGTGTTCTTTATTTTAGTTCGAAAAGGTCATAGACTTCTTAGTAACGTTTTTATTTACATATTTATTTAGGATTAAATCATTACAACGTATGTTTTGTAATGGTCGCTTTGCTCCGTATCCGCGACCGCACTAGGAAACGACGAGGATCGTTCGAGTTGGACGGCGTTGGCAGATATGTCGTCGTAAGCCACCACGTGTAGGGGAAGTTGCCCCGGTACCGGTCACATAAGCCTATATCCCTATTTTGGGCAAATCGGATAATGAATGTAAAGAAAACTGAACGCCGAGGATAGAGGACAACGTGATTAACAATTAGTGCAACAATTTGAAAAAAAAAATTTACTTTTGTACCCATCATTCAGATTATTATAAATATTGTGTTAGCGACTGTTCCCATTACCGGTCACTTTGGTTAGCATAGAAAAACATTGGTTCAACTTAATTAGTACATGAAATGTATATGTCAATAATTGAATTAAGTCTTTTGTTTGGACACTATCACTCCTAGTCATGTTTTGCAATGCTCACACACAAAACATGCTATTTCGTCACTGTCTGCGCAAGCTACATGTGCCCAACCACGACACTTGCAACACTCCATACAATCCTCTTCAAAGCATTCGCCACAAATAATCAGTGGCGGCTCATCAGGTGACGCAGGCGAAGTCGCGAAGTGTTGCTTCACTAGAGATTTACGGTTTTGAACTCGTATGGTTTTATACCATTTTTCTGTATTGTGTCTGTGTGTTTGTATAAATTCTGCGTCACCTATTTCTAAAGTCACGAGCGGCCACTGCATTCAGTTTTTCTCGGTGTTGTTTTCACTTTCATTTTCAAACTTAAGGTTCCGTTTGAAACCACCTGAAGTTGCCTTCTTTTTGAGTAATTCTTTCCACACAATTCTTTTTCTTTCTTCTGTCGTTTGATTTCCTCCTTTTCCTCTAACATATTTTTGAAGGGAGTGGATGTCAGAATTTCGCTTTTTTCTCCCCTCCTTTTTCTATTGATGATTTTCCTCTGCAGATCATTAGCTACAAGAGATATCTCAGCAATGGCCTTGTGGAAGTCTGTAAGCCTAGATCTGTATGTCGAGGGAACAGTCCTGTCAAGCACTGGAGTTTTGGGAACTGTTTCTCTTCTTGGTTGCTGCCATCTTGACAACAAACCCTAAAATGAAAAACTTTCATGACCAGTAATGCGAACAGGCACGTTGACCGGTCACGGAGCAAAGCTAGGGGGTTATAAAAAAATAAAATGTATACTACACAACAAGATTGTCCGTAATGTAAGCATGTAAACTGATTGCTCGGGTATGTTAAGAGTATAATAAAATATAATATATAAGTTGAACTCACCTAAACACAGCCAATACAGTCTTCACTTTCAGCAGCGTAATGAAAAAACTACGTCTAAAATTTGTGAAGAAACGTCTTTTAGTTAAAGTCACCGATCTTGTTTCAGCAAAATAAATGACAACATTTGCTTTTTCTATGTCTGAAAACACCATTTTCACTTAAAAACATACAACAACAATGGTAGAAACTTCAGTTGATTAATTTGACATTTACATAAAAGTTCCAAAACCTACCATGATTAAAAGAAGTAAGCAAATCGATGTTCCCAACCGATTTTGAAAAACTTTGCATCGCTGAGTAGGTGAAGGTCAGTTCTTTCAAACTACAAAAAATATACTGGGTGTTCCATTAAAAAAGTCAACAAAAAATATTGTCAAAAATCCGCCATTTTGTTGTGACGTAATCGAAATCGATAGAAAAAATTCAATCCATTCAAACAAAACTTGTACTAAAATGAAACATTCCAGTGAAAACCGAATATTTCTATCCTGAACGGACAATATCTTCTGTTCTGGCAAGGAGTCTGAAATTACCCAAAAATCGACAAATACAATGTTTTTTCATCATTTAATATTTATTGAACATAAACCAGAATTGTCATACACTCGCATACTATTAGATATAAGAAATAAGTCTTCAAAATTAAAAGTATAAAAGTGTGAAGTCTTTAGGTTTTGTACTGTCTCTTGTACATAAATTCAGGCATGGCTTTTCTCGATTTCAGAGTGGAGCGAATATATCCGTCCCGGTTGTTATCACCATACACTTTCTTTGAGGCCTCGGTAACCAACTTTACTGTTCTTTCCAGAGCTTGTGTGCGGCATGGGAACTTTGTAAAAGTCCAGTCAATTGGTATTGGTCCTCGAGCATACTTTGCAAATCTTCTGTAGTCCCGTCATTTAGAATTGGTGGTGGAGTTACTTCGCTGGTCGACCAGTGAATTAGGTCGATGTAGTCGTTTGCTTCGAAGTTTATTTGTGGGATATTGAACTTTATAATACCAACGTTTCCAACTAGTCCGGCCGCTTAGAGCCAAATATAAAACCAATTGTGCACTTCGAGGTAAAAGCGATTTTATTGCTGAACTTCGTTCAGGGGTCCATAAGGAACGTTTTTAGCTAGGCACTCGGTGCGACCCCTGATTATTTTTTTACAGAGCCCCAAGGTACCCCCGACGGGAACAAATACATTTATTTTTTGATGGCCGAAATTAAAGAAATGGGTGTCATTTCCGATGTTTTTGAACATGTAGAAACCGTTTTTGGGGTTATTTTTGATGTAGGGGGAGGGAGGCGGCGCAATAAGGCGGTTGAGGGCAATAAAATCAAGGTTAAAGCACCAATATTTTGAAAACCAAAATTAATGAAATAACTATCATCACCCAGGCTATTTATTATGTAGAATTCATTTTTGAGACTATTTTGGATGTAGGGGCCTGGAGCGGGGGGGGGGGGGCTGAAGGGATGAGGGGGAAAAATTAAAGTTGAGGTGTTGCATGTTATTTCCATGGTTTTTAGAGGCTCAGAATTCATATTTGGGGTGATTTTTCTAGTAGCGGGTTAGCTTGAGTGCCAAAGGGCATATCTACGGAAGCGTTCAAACAGTGAGAACAAACTGTTGTCCAGAAAAAAATTTACTTTAACAAGAAAATTAAATTAGATTAGATAAGTTTATCTACAAATATACAGGAGCGTTGACATTCTGAACAGAAAAGAAATACAATTCAACTTTCGTGTCTCTAAAAAACAACATAATTTTAGGTCGTAAGTACCCCTGTTTCACAGCCACCACATTTGCACAGGGAAGTGCACGGGTCGTTTTCCTTTGCTTTTAAAGGAAGATGTGGTATCACAGTCCGTAAAGGCATAGAATCCCATCAACCAAGCGCACTTTTCCGGTCCGATGCGGTTTGCGATTGCGTTGATGTCAAAAACTCGGTAGGATTTTCCTGTCCTTAATCCAACTCATAGTTGTTCACATCCAGGGATATCACCAAACAAAGCGGTAGCCAACACGACAACGTCGGTATCTACTGTTCGGATGAAGATTCTGCTACAGCCCTGTTTTGCGCCGTCTGCTGCGTGCAATAATATTCTGCCGTCAGCTTCTTCTTGCGAGCAAGGCATCAATCCTGTTAAATCAGACTCGACGTTGCAAACGACGTTTTGGTAGCGAGAAACTAAAACAACTCTTGCTTGTTTGAGTCGTTTCTCAAAAATTCTGACCAGTTTTTCGGGACTTTTTTTGTCGGCTCCATTTTTCGTCGAACGCCCGTATAAAGAAGACTTCAATGATGAACTTACGTATACGTCGAATACCACATCCAGCCGTCGCGCTCTCGCGTACATAGGATTGTTTAAATAGTTGACGAACTTTTTCCCGTAGTCATCGAAAGTACTTCCAGGATCTGGAGCAAGATGGTTGACGGCGGCCGCTCCATCGATTGCCGCCATTTCAAAATATGACCGTCGCACTCAGGGTTACCGTCTACTACAAAATTCACCCTAAATATGAATTCTGCGCCCCTAAAAACCATGGAAATGACATGCAACACCGCAACTTCAATTTTTTCCCCTCGTCCCCTCAGAGCGCTCCCCCCCAAGGTCCGTACATCCAAACATAATCTCAAAAATGAATTCTACATAATAAATACCCTGGGTAATGATATTTATTTCATTAATTTTGGTTTTCAAAATATTGGTGCTTTAACCTTGATTTTATTGCCCTCCACCGCCTTATAGCGCCTCCCCCTCCCCCTACATCAAAAATAATCCTAAAAATGGTTTCTACATGTTTAAAAACATCGGAAATGACACCCATTTCCTTAATTTCGGACATCAAAAAATGAATGTATTTTTTTCCCGTAGGGGGTACTTTGGGGCTCTGTAAAAAAATAACCAGGGGTCGCACCGAGTGCCTCCATAGCTGAAAACGTTCCTTATGGACCCCTGAACAAAGTTCAGCAATAAAATCGCTTTTACCTCGAAGTGCACAATGCTTTCCCTATTCCGCCGGACTAAACTGTCTAGCTTGATTTTCGTGCTTTTATTACTCTGCGAATGCCAAGTGTTCTATCAGTCAGCATCGCGAGCAGAATGTTTTGTGGAGATGCGAAGTAAGCATTACGAGAAATCACTTTGTCTATGACCGACGTCGCGATAAACTTGATCCAAGTATCTGGATGACTGAATGAAGTGGTAAAGATGTCGAGCTCCATCTTAAATTGAATGATGGACTTTGATGCGGGACCAAGATGGCACATACACCCTGATAACGAATTCTACTAGGGTACGTAAGCTGTCTGATGGTTCCGTGGTGGAAACATACAGTCTTAATATCCTGTTAGCTGTTGTCAACCAGCAGGACATGTATAGGGGACCTGGATCGTGTTTAGGAAGATCTGGGGGACACATGCCTGAGCTAACGGCGAAAGCAATATCCCTCAGATACTTCTGGTCCTTACTCAAAGTGGATGTATCATCGTATCCCAAGGTGCAGTTAACTGGCTCAAATGTTACGACTGGAAGCAGCTCACACGCCTTCAAAGATTTTCCAATGCAACCAGTGTAGGAAGAGGCTCCAGAGGTGGGACCATCGAGGAACTCGAACAAGTGACGGAGAGGCAATTCGTTGAAATGTAATTGACAAACAGCTCATTGCACAGCTTTCCCGGTCTTCAGTTCGAGACAACGCAGTACTCCTTTGTGTCGATTTTTGGGTAATTTCAGGCTCCTTTCCAGAACAGAAGATAGTGTCCGTGGGGCGTCAAATTTTCCACAGTAATTAACCATATGAGCCGTTGAAAGGTAAAGTGATGTAAGTCAGTGAAGTACTAATTTGAGATATTATGAGCTAAAGTTGAAACCACATAAAAAAATCCTACTTGTAGTTTTATATAGTTTCTGTGTTTTAACTGATGCATATTGAACTGACTTACACTTCACAACTAATTATGTAAGTTAATCTTTGTTAGAAAATGAGTTGATAGCAATATTAGTTCAATTATTACATCTTCCTCTGCATAAGAACTTCAGACATTTTATTACCTATGTTAATAAAACTTCCTAGGATTGAAATTATTTATTTATTCATAAAAAATGCAAAACAACATTTTTATTAAAGAATATTTAGAAATAAAAAAAACAAAATCTAATTCTAAATACACAGATATCACTCATACTGATCCAGAAATTCAACAACTTCGAGGGGTCCAGAATCTTCTAATTCATCGGTTCCGTTTAAGTTTTTAAAATATGTGTGGTCTACTGGAGGGATAAATTGTAAAAGTTCTAACATATTCTTCTTCTTCTCGGTTGAAACAGGCAAAGGACCATTATAAAGATTATTCAATGCAACATTAGCCAGTCGTAAAGGCCTACCTTTTTTATTAGGTTGTAGGTCGATTGTTTCAAACTCGATAATATCATTCAACGTCTCTTTGTAAAATATTTTGAATGGTTCTTCTTTTCTGAACTGTAACCATTGAATTTTAAGCCAATTTACAGGTCCTTTCTTTTCATTTTTTTTTCGGTGGCAGATGACTTCCTCCAAACTCTTCGAAGAGAAAAACTCTGATTGCTCCATTTTGTGAATAATAAACGGATTTCTGCTTCTTGCCTTTTGTATAATGCTATACCAATCTCTGGGTAGAACAATAAATTTGCCTTTAGCAAATGTCTCAACTCCCCCAAAGTCTCTATCATTTGGTAAATAAGAGTGTCCCGACACTAGAAATTTGTGATCGATAACTTCCAAATTTTCACTATCCGCTAATAACTTCAACCACATTAAACTTGTTTTAATGTTTCTATTTTGCCCGGTGCATGCATCACTGTAGGCAATAATGTGATGGTAAGATGCAGCATGCGTTGAGATATGTTTGCGTAAACACGATGATATTTCCTGTGAACCACGCGACGCTAAAGTTTCATCCCAACAGTACATGTAAGCCTGTTCTGTAGCCAGATTATGACAACCCAGATTGTAAACATACATATTTCGTTTGTAATATGCTATAGAACAGGAAAGTTGAGGAGAAGCTAGATCCTTTTCAAGATCAAATGTAAAACTGTAAATTTTATCAGGATTTAGAATAGCTAACACTTTATCTTCTTTCATCGATGCTCTATCTTTTTCTGCTTTACGCAGATGTAACTCGTGTTCCGTTTTGTAGTTTTGTTTTAATTGCATATCATTTTCCGAACATATTTTCATTTTCCAAGTGTCGCATTTAGAACATGTGTCTTTGCTTGGTGTATGAAAATGCAAATTAAAATCCCGATGAAATATTTTCCTATACATAGCTTCACTTGAAAATTTTTCATTTTCATTCTTACACTTTTCTACATAAAGTTGATACATTAGTCGTATATTTAGATTAGATGACAGGTACTTCCTGTTGGGGTTGTGCTGTCGAGTGTAATGTGAAGTATAAGTTGGAAAACTGCTGATATGTTTTCGGATATACTCAATAATCTGTGTTGGCGTTTTGTTAGGTGGAGGATGTTTGCCACGTAAATCTTCACCGGGTGAAGTTGATCTAGCTTTTTTTATTGCTCTGGTCATCCTGCCATCTGATATATTAAATGTATTAAGAAAGTACTGCTTACATACGTTAACCGAGCGTGCACCAAGGTTAAGATAATATTTATTGGAACAAATCTTTGGTGATCTAGAGTTATTCTTTGGACGCTTCTGTTTAATTTCTTGAGGTTTGACAAGACCACAAATGTAAGCATTCTGTGCGGAGAAACTGCCGATTTTCCAAAAATTATTAAAATTAGCCAGTCTTTCCTCTTCTGTGATCTTCTCGATACACTTGAACCTGCAGTGGCAATTTTTAAATCGTTTTTCTTGAACCGTATTTCCCTTCCTATTAATGTATTCCAGTCCTTTATTTCGTTTGGCTTTTCTTTGGTAATCCATTCGACTTTCTACATCTCTAAATCGTTTTCTCCCTTTTCTGTTAGTAACCTTTGCTTTAAAATGGATAGTACTAGTAGCAGTCTCATTTTCTAAAATAATATTAGAGTTGGTTAGTTTTGGATAATTTTATATAGAATCTTATATCTTACCGGAAGTAGAACTACTACCGGCTGATCCAGAATATTCATATTCAGATTCAGACGCACTGTATGGTTCAGATATTTCTGGATCACTCATACTATCTTAATAATAAGTCAGAACAACCGTAGCACAGAACAATAAACTTTTAGGTTACAAACAGCTAACGTTGAACGGTATAGTGGTGTAAGTCAGACATACACCACTTTACCGCCAAACAGAATCGTGTTTCTGTAGCACTACTAAAATCAACTAGCGCTACATGGTGTAACGCAATATAAGTATGTAATAATTATTGCGAGATAAGTTGACAAAAAGTAAGTATTTCGCCAACGGTCAACATATATGCAAGTTTAGCAACCTAGATATAATTGTTCTAGATTGTAATAAGTAGGATAACAAAGAATCATCAATTCTTACTCAAGAGGTTATTTATTAACCATCTAATCAGAACTAAGCAGAATTCACTTCAAACCTTACTCTTGTAAACAACTACGAATAAATGATACCAATTTTATAAGTGATTTAAATAATGTAAAGAAGCGGACCACCGGTAACATTACATGGCGATCCTGCCGACCAAGAAGATCCTGCCGACCAAGAAGATCCTGTCGACCAAGAATATCCAGCCTGCCAACTAAGAAGTTCCGACCCAACAAAAGATGCTATTTAATCCGAAGATTCCAAAGTTCTACAGAAAATAGAAGAAAAATGGGAAACTCCGAATCTACGAAGCAAGCAGTCAACGACAATGGTGTAGTAAATTCAAATTTCATAGTCCAAGAAACAGCTTACAACGTAACCACGGACGTCAAGGCTCTTTTATACATCTCAGTGGCATTGCAACTCGTATCCCTGCTTATCAAAATATACCAGATGCATCGAAGAAATATGAAGAATAAAATAAGACGTAACATCTCAAGTTCCAGTACTTCTGTTTCACCATAATAAAAATCCAAAGTACGTAAGTGTTACTGAATCTACTTCTAAGAATTTTTTTTGATAATTTCGTAATTAAGTTTATTATGTATGTACGCGTCAGTTCTTTTTAATATTTTAATATAAGTTTTCACTGCATATGTCGCACGATTGGAGTCAAATAATAGGGGAATTAACCGAATTAAAAGCCCAAATCATTAAACAGTCTAAGCGAGCTATAAAGAAAGAGGTACCAAAAACGGAAACGATTCGACACGAAATTAGAGATCAGTTAGTAGACTTGTTCAATCAAATTACGCGAAATATAAAAACCCATTGGAATTCACTTAATACTAATCAAAGGCAAGAAGCTAAAGAAATATTTTGGATCATTAGAGATAAAGTACTTAAGTCCTTTCAATCATTACAAGTAAATTATTGTGTTCCTAATAGTTGCCATAAGCAAATTGATCCGTTAATTTTTGAAGATGACATTGAATTAGGTGACGATAACCTCACGGAAGACACAATGGCTTTATCAAACATTGAATTTATTAATCTAGCCAGTAAAATTGTACCACACGAGTTTGATGGACACCCCACCAAACTGCGTGCGTTTCTAGATGCCCTTACGTTATTAAACCAAAATGCAGAAAATAATGCACAAAACGCAGTAGCGTATGTCAAAACACGATTAATAGGTAAAGCTAGGGATTTAGTAACAAACGAAAACACGTTACCAGACATAATAAATGTATTAAAAAACAATATTAGAGTATAAGGTCACCAGGTGCCTGCTCTAATGCCAATTTGTAAGGCCCTGACTTATAATGCCCCAGGTAGTCAGCGGCTCAAGCTAATAAAGTTTTAAACGGTATTAGAAAAGTATAATAAAATAAATATGTACAATGCGGTAACTAAAATAAAACGGTATTTCAAACTTAAATAAAAATATCAAATTTAAATTCCTGTTCGGACACTTGTCGGCCTCTGTCGTCCGCTCTCCTAACTATTCACCCTGAAACAAGATTTCTATAAGTAAGGTTTTTAGCGTCTGCGTACGGAATAATTGCGGCTTATCTTGTATCAGGTGTACTTTAAATTAAAATGGAAGCGGAAAGGTGTAATCAACCGTCTTCACGGTGATTAACAGGCTAATCGGATTAATTTACGGTAAGTATTTTCTTTACTAGAAACAATTCCCCGTCTTTATTAATTCGCATTCACCTTTGTAGGTTATTGTTACGGAATTCTACAAATTACAAGAACGAGGCGGTGATTCAAATTTTAAGGTTAACTTTGCTAACAGTAAGCTCCCTAAATGATACTACCTTGTCTAACAGAACCCTTTTTAGTGGAATTCTATCGGGTACAACCAGTCTAGCAATTCCAGGGTAGGTCAAATATAAACGGTTAAGTGGGTGGAAAATCTTTACGTTAAATCCCACTTACGGACAAGTATGATCAAAACCACAGCGGTAATTAGCCCTTTGGTCGTCTTTCCAAAGGCACTAATTAATCTGAGGAATTAATTCGTACTATCGGATTGCGGTGTAATCAGAGTAGGAATACCCGCTGATTACGGTGCTTTATAATGGGCTGACTTCAGACTCCAATTATAAACTCAACGAGGATCAATCAACAATACAAAACCTTTTTTACTTCTGTTAACTAGGAATTTATGTTGTTACTGTAGCAAAGCTTACGGAATGAATATAATGAGTGATTGCTTGTAAACGGTAATTCGCAGGTGCAACACTAATTACCGGTGTCTTAAATGTGAATATTTACAGGTGCATGTCGAAATAATAAAGAAAAAAAAAACTAATTAAACTAAAAACTCACCACTAACAAAACCCCCAAAACTAAACTCAAAACGGTTGCAAAAACTAAAACTGAAAACGGCTGCTTACCACCCTGGGTAACGGATAACGGCACAACGGGATTTACACACGGGTTAAAGGAATACGGGTTCAGGAATAAATCGGTAACGGCAGGATAAACTAAACGGAATTCAAACGAATCGGTTGCAGGTATCAATACGGTGTACTGGAGCGGATGCAAGCACTAGGCACGAATACAAGATAATACCGGCTTCTCCTTGATTTTTCGATGGCTCGGCCTTTTTATTAATTTTCCCCCTGTTGTGCTTATCTTCCCCCGGGTGTTTGTGGGCTGTCATACTGTAAAGTGGGTATAATTGGGTACCTCCTACAATTTTTATATTGAAAATCGACAACAGGGGTACTTACCAATTTCGAACTCTTACAAGAGGAGAAACCTCGACATTAATAACTGCTAAATTATTGAATATTAAACAAAATCACAAAGATGCGAACTCATACGCATCCGAAATCGAGTCACTCGCGGAACGCTTAAAACAAGCATTCATTGATGAAGGAGTCCCTGTAAAGGTAGCAAGTAGGTACACGACAGAAAACACAGTTAAGGCATTGACTAACAACACCAATTCAGAGCGAACAAAGTTAGTCATGGAAGCTGCAAATTTCACAACCGTAGAAGATGCATTAACCAAATTCGTCAGCATCGATAGGTCCAGTTCAGCAGTACAGACTAGTTCAAATGTTTTTTATACGAACCAAGGTAATCACAATTTTTCGAATAGAAATTACTCAAACTACGGACAACGCCAGCATGGTCGTTGGAATCACAACCGAGGGAGACGTAGTTATACACATCAATCAAATACATATACAGCCGCCCACCAAAACCGTGGACTCGGTAGTAATAATAGATATAATAATACAAACCCTAATACGTTCAGAAATTATAGACAAAATAATTCCACTTTTACACGAGCTGTCCGACCTTTAGCAATAGAGTCGGGAAACGAACAGCTCCCCCAATTGACACAGTTGGGGGCCGATGCGTAAAAATTTTTAAGTGTGATCTCTCTTTTTCAAATTTTGTAGAATTTTCAACAAATACGACAAGTTCATTATGTACATTTTTGTTAGATACAGGTGCCGATATTTCAATTTTTAAACATTCAAAAATTAACTCAAATCAAACAATAAATTCCGAAAATCAGAGTAACATAAAAGGTACTAAGTTCCTTATTAAAACAGACCATCGCCCATTAATTTATTTATTTTCCATGAAGGATCCTACATCCAAATTAACAAGAATTCGACTTGAATTAGAAGAATATAATTTTGAAATAGAGTATGTCAAAGGACAAGAAAATGTTTGTGCTGACGCATTGTCACGCATTAATATAAACGAATTAAAAAATATGCATACAGACGTTAATGAAATGTTTGCTATAACAAGGTCAATGTCAAGACCTACCTCAACAGAACAAAGTTCGTCATCGAATAATTCGAACGAAGTAATGAAAAATGCCGATTGTATAGAACCAAAAGTTTACGAAGCTCTAGATAATAGTGAGACGCTTAAATTACCATTAGTGGAATTTAAAGCTGTTCACCCCCATATAAAAATAAGGATTATAAATAAACGAAAACTGTGCGCGCAGTATATATTAACAATTACTAATAATAATAAAGACGCTTTAGAGCACTTATTATTTCAGCTAGACAAAATGGCTTGTGATTGTAAAATTCGTAAAATAAAAATAAACCTAGGTGATGATATTTTTAAAAAATATTCAAGTAATGTAATTAAAGAGACAGGGGAAAAATGTCTAAAATACGCAACAATCGTGCTATGCAAAAATAGAAAATTAATAACGAATAGAGCAGAAAAACTTAACCTTATTGAACAATTTCATAACAATCCTTTAACAGGAGGTCATTGTGGTCAAAAACGACTACTGAAAAAATTAAAATGTAGTTATCACTGGAAACAAATGTCTCGTGACGTAGCAAATTATGTTAAGAAATGTCACAAATGCCAAACTAACAAAATCAAAATCAGACAGCCAGAACCGAATTGCATAATTAGAAATAGTTTAGGTAAGCAAATGACAGTACACAAAAACCGTGTAAGTAAATATTATAAGTAAGAATAGAAATAAGTTAAATTGGATAAGTAAAGATAAGTAATTTTTCATTGTAATTGTTTAAGCCATGTTAAACCAATTCCTTTTTTTCGAGAATGACCTGCAAGTGGCCATAGCAGGGTTCATTCTCCAAAGGGGGGGAGGTGTAACGCAATATAAGTATGTAATAATTATTGCGAGATAAGTTGACAAAAAGTAAGTATTTCGCCAACGGTCAACATATATGCAAGTTTAGCAACCTATATATAATTGTTCTAGATTGTAATAAGTAGGATAACAAAGAATCATCAATTCTTACTCAAGAGGTTATTTATTAACCATCTAATCAGAACTAAGCAGAATTCACTTCAAACCTTACTCTTGTAAACAACTACGAATAAATGATACCAATTTTATAAGTGATTTAAATAATGTAAAGAAGCGGACCACCGGTAACATTACAATGGCGAGAAAAAGGGAAATCTAAGGGTTCTGGTGCATGCTACAGGTTGTTACACATCCTACCAATAGGCAGGTGGCGGTAAATCAAATATAATAAAATCTTGACTTACACCACTTTACCTTTCAACGGCTCATATATAGGTGCAACTTTTGCACGCTACCGCAAAGTGCGGTGACACTTGAAAACTAAAAAAAAAAAATAATTTTTGGCGATTTTACTAAATTTTTCAAATTTCACGCCCCTTGCCAGAACAGAAGACGTTATCCTAGGGTGGTGTAATTTTGCACAGAAGTTACTTATATATAGAGGCAACTTTTCCGCACTACCCCAAAAACATCATCAAAAATTAATTTTTTTCGATCTCCCCAACAAAATGGCCGACAAATAATAAACAGTAATAAAGTTCGCAATTATTATCTAGTAAAGTTAGGGTTAATGTAAACAATTAACATTTCATATTAAAACAAATGAAATATATGCATTACCTTAATAGCTATTTATGATATGAGTGTTCAAAATAAAAGTTACTTTTAACACAAATATTATACAAAGTTTTTTGTATAACCGTTATATTTTGATAATGAAATAGAAAAATTTAACACATATAGGTACTTATTTTTGACTACATCGATGCAAATTTAAAACCGCCGAAACTAATTTGTAGATAATAGATCAATAGTTTGCATGAAAGAGTGTCAGCAGCTACTGGTGTAGGACTGAGCACCGTTCAATGTATAGTCCGCGAAGCATCCAGGAAGCCCGATGGAGGTAAATTTACGTCTCCGAGAAAAACAAAACGAAAAGAAAGCGATGTGGTGTTTCTGATGTTTTCGAAAAAGAAATTGTTCGAACCATTATTTATCGATATGCCGACATACATAAAAAACGTCCAACAATGAAAGCAGTATTTGAAGCAGTACAAAATGAAGAAAATATAACGTTTACGGGAAAAATTGATACATTTCGACAACTCGTCAAAAAATTAGGTTTTCAATGGAAAAAACCTAACAACCGCAAAACTTTATGTGAAAAAAGCGACATTCGACTTAAACGTGTGGAGTATTTAAAACAGCTCAAAAAATACAGAACCGAAGGTATAACTATTATTTACTGTGACGAGACTTACCTTCATAGTTCACACACAGTGCCCAAAGCGTGGGATGATGGTAGCAACAAGTGCCTAAAAGCTCCAGCTGCAAAAGGTCAGCGGTTGATAATTTTACATGCTGGCAGCGCAAAGGGCTTTGTTCCCAATGCTCTCATTATCTTTAAATCGGGTAACTATTATAATCGGGTAACTATTATTGTTGTTAATCAGTTGATTCAACAAAAAAAGGAATTCGAATCGTTTATTGAAATGTGAATCCATTAAATAAGTATAATAACCATGATTTTGTTTTTAAGACGTAAAACGGGGGATTATCACGATGATATGAACCACGAAAACTTCACCAAGTGGTTGACTGAACAATTTCTCCCAAATGTGGACTCCAATTCTGTATTGTGTTGGATGCTGCATACCACAATGTCGCAGCTCATCCTATGCCCACAACGTCGTGGAAGAAGGCGGAAATGCAAAAGTGGCTTTTAGAAAATTTTTCGAGTCAAAAGACACTAAACCGGAGCTTTATAAGAAGATCTACTTTAAAAAGCAAACTCATAAAATTGATGAAGTTCTGGCACAGCATGGGATTCCAGTATTACGGCTGCCGTCTTATCATCCAGAATTGAACCCGTTAAAAAAGATATGGGCGCTAGTCAAAAACCATGTCGTTGCATGCAATACAACTTTCAAGTTAGAAGACGTAAAAGTCCTAGCAGAAGAAAAATTTAATGCAGTAGGGGTAAATATTTGCGCCTCTGTTGAGAGAACCGAAGAGGAGTATTTGAGGCGAGAATATATTTTCGACGATGTCGAAGACCTAATAATTACCATCAACAAAGGAGACAGTGACTCCGAATTCGATTAATCTTCTTCTTAAAACGGATCTCTGTGACACCTTTTCTATCAAGGTAACTTTTTATAAATATTTTCAAGTCTTTTTTATTCAATGGGAATCCCCAGTCAGAACTTTTAATAATGTATTCACAAATGCGCCTTCCCCTGCATTGGAAAAGACCGTCTGACCGCCATGGGATGTACCATGTCTACCATGAAATTTGTTATTAAGAGTACCGTAAGGGATTTTAAATTCCCTTGAGGCTTGCCTCATAGACATCATGCTATCCGCTACTGCTTGTAAAGCAGTTTCCAACATTTCATTCGTAAAATTTTTATATTGCCGTGAGCCGACCTTGCGTTTATAAACACGTGGCATTTCTGTAACAAAATATGAAACACAATTTAGTAAATACTAAATTCATTCATCAGTCACCCACGGATGAAAAATCAACATGTAAAGGTTATGCTTATGATGCAATGTTTTTTTTTATTTCTAAGAGAGATGTTCCTAAAGCATGTTACTTTTGATAACAGTATAACTGATTATGATAAGAATGAATGCAACGCCTACGTACCTATAATTTTACAAACAACGTTTTATACACAAAATGCAAGCACAACCTTATAACGTACCTAACACTACTAAAAATCTAGAAATCAAAATATGCATAACCCAGGCTTCTCATATTGGTAGAACCATCTATGGTCAGTTGAAATAATTACTTCTTCATTCACAAAATTTAAAAACGAAACGGTTGATCAAAGTCACCCCTAAAAATCAAAGTCACCCCATTTTACTATGTGCCAAAATTTAAGAATGAAATAAAATCATGTTACAAGGTTACTTACTTCTTTTTCAATGTTTGAATCAGCATAAAGGGACTTTTGAAGTGGTACTGTACAGTCTAATGAATTAAATGACTGATTGTGTTTTACCGTGTGAAAAACTAAAGTAGCCTCAGCCGCTTGCACTTTTGTTTTGTTTTTGGTCCCGATCTTGCTGTTACAAAATTGTCTATTTTCGACGAACACGCAGCGGTCCTAATATTTTTACGATGCTTTTCGGTATTTAAGTGCTTTTCAAGATCATATTTTCCCTTACTGGCTATTAATATTAACTGGTCGCAAAGCTGTCGGCTTAAACATTTTATATATTTTTTTAAATTCTTCTGAAAAAATACATTTTCTCTTTGGCATTTTGAGATCTGGAAATAAATAAAATGACTGTTTTATTTGTTTGTCATCGCATCACTCGCACCCATAATAATATCTGAATTATAGTAGTATCAATAAAGTACAGTACAAACAATACTTACCAAAATTATTGTCGCTGAATACAAAAACTGACGACGCAACGTACGGCACTGTAGTGCGCACCACCGCCACGCAATGTGCGCTAACAATCGAGGAATTAACACTATTGACAGAGCGGTATGTTAATTTTTATCATAACATAATTTCTATAACAATTGCAATATTAAATTATACAAGAGGACTTGCACGTGCACTGTAGCGCAAGTAGGCAGGTTATCTACTTTAACCACATATAAAGAGTTCCACACAGAAGTGGACGACTTAATGTTAAAGATATACCGGTTCGTTGTTAATCTCGGGGAAGTAGGTTCGGTTCTGCCATTAAAGTTGTGATACCTACCGATACTTTTTTTAGGGCGCCAGACCAAGCCTTGGATAAACGTTTCTGTGGTCAACAGGAACAGGCTGGCCATTTCTTATGTAAAGTGTGCACCAAATATAAATCTTTATTTATCTGTTCACCTCTTTTTGATAACAATTGCACTTGGTTTGTAACCATGGGTTATGAAAATAATCTTACTAATTAAATTGGGAGAATATCACATGTAATAATATTATAGATGTAATTCGGAGGTTTAATTTTTGTAAATAGCACTTTAATAATGCCTGCCAATCTTTGTTTTATATACCTAGATGAATTTGGGGTAAAGAGTTCTGGTAATTACCCTGGCCAACGTAATTGGAGTAATCACAAACCTTAACCCAACTAGTTTGTGATCCCCTTGCCGCACCCTGTACGTATGTTATATCCCCATTCTCTAAGTTTACTAGTACTCGATTCATGTTCAAACCCGCTTATTTCAGTGTACCTTGCCAAGAACAGTAATAGTGCACTTACACGACTGCACTTTCCTAAAGCTGATTACTTGCACTCACATTTACTACAGAAATTATTTACAAGAGAAGCGAACTGTGTACAATACGGTTTATATTTATATTGGTTTTAATTATACTAAGAGTTACTGTGAGGGTTGATCACCCTCTCACGGGCAACCGTTCTAAATTTTCAGTTAGAATTATCGCGAGGGTTTGTCACTCTCACTAATCTCCCAATGAATAAGTAATTATCCGTAATAAAATACTACGGTAACCAGTGTTTTCACTTCTGGGTCGGTAGTATTTTTTTTCATCAACAAAGTGCTACTCTAACCAGTGTATTCACGTCTGACTCGGTAGTCTTTGTCCAACTGACTCTACTGCTAGTTCCTTTCTTACTGCATCGTTTCTTATCTTGTCTCATCTAGTTATGCCCTTAACTCTTCTTAGATACTTCATATCCATTGCTTGTATCTTACTCTTCATTGTATTTGACAATACCCAGCTTTCACTTCCGTATGTTAAAATTGGTCTGAATACCGTTCTATATACAGTCATTTTTGTTTTTCTACTGATTTCTTGGTTACCTATGAAAGATTTGCTCAGGCTATGGAACATTCTCGCTGTGTTACTAATTCTCTCGTTAATTTCCTCTGTCATGTTTCCATCCCTGTCGCGTTATTGAAATGTTTTTATAACATACAAATACAAGTAAGAGCTTCGTGGTTAACATTTTGAGACCCCTTGCCATATCCCCTTGACATAAGGGTCACTTTCTCGACATCAAAATATGGGTTGTCCAAAATTTTAAATTTCCCAGACCAGATAATCATCGAACAGCATTTAAAAAAGTGTAACTTTATGCCGCCCAACTCTATAAACAAAAACATTTTTAAACATGCAGCTTTTCAATAGAAATGAAGAGAGTACTAAACATTTTATGATGACATTTAGGTATGAAAAGGATCCTCTGCAGCTGCACTTGAGTTTAGCATAAAGATAAAGGTTAGGTTATACCTACACCCTTCGAACATTTCGAAGCCTACACCACAGGAAAAAATAACATGCATAACATACAAGTTAGTTTGTTTTCAGTTCAAATCCTTACGAAATGTTGAAATTTTACAGGAACACAGAATATTATGATCGAGTTTGACAGAAATGCGTCTAACGTCTATAGGGCCTTATCAGAAATCATTAACAAAATATAAAAAACCTACTGGTTGAATATTGGCGTACTAACCTAGTCTAGAAGCAGCAGCATAATCGTTCAAATACTGTAGTAAACTACCCCCTAACACGTGAGTACGTATACCACCATTCCTATGATACATTTGGTGCAGATACGGCGATTGATAAAGCAACTCTCTAAATGCATGATCGCATCCTACTTCTATAAGATAACCTGCAAGAGGAAAGCAATTACATTTTTATGTTTAAAGATAAGAAGGAAAATAACACCACTAATTTTTCCCGCCAAACAAATACTTACCCAACACAAGCCGTACAATATCCTCCGACGGAAATTCCATTTTATAAATTCTGAATTTTGATAAGCGAGCAGCTAAATTAAAAACGTGTGTGAAAAGTGTGTGGCAACACTGCTACCTCACTAAAATGAAGTTAGCGTTTAGCGTCGACCTGAGGTGGAAGCTCCTCAGCTTCATCATCATTTTGTTTTCGTATGTAGTTGAGAAAACCACAAACCACTAACTAAGTGATTTGTGAAGAAAACATCTCTTTTGTGTAAACTGCTTCAACTGCATAATAGTTTTGTACATTTGTTTTGTAACAATAATTAAATATAGTTTGATTGTTATGCGTTAAGACTGAATTTTACTTCAACCTTCAACTACGTGAGTAGCGCAACCCCATAAACGCTACATTGGTGACTCCGATCTCCGACAACGAAAATTCGCAAAACAACAAACAACGCCATGCTTGCAAGAAGACGCTACACTAACTACACCGTTTCTGTCTATTCCATCAGGACCCTAATGACTATTCGTGGTGGTAAGCAAATTCCATTCAGAGTTTGTGTTTCTTTAGCCCAAATTTTGTTTAACAAATTAATTATTTACTCAAATAATAACTTTTTGTAATTCAAAATGGCGACCTCACCTGAATCGGCCATCTTAGACGATCCCGCAGTATTTTCCGTTGTAAAGCTTCCTCCATTTTGGAAAAAGAATGTGAAAGTTTGGTTCATGCAAATTGAATCGCAATTTATCACGCATAGAATAGTTAGCGAGAAAACAAAATTTCATCATGTGTTAGAGGTTGCATAGACCCTGAAGTAATTGAAAATGTAACAGATCTATTAAACAAGCCACTTTCCGATATTCCGTATTCCGACTTAAAACTTAGATTAATTACTGAATTCACTGAATCGGAATCAAATAAAATTAGAAAACTTCTAACTGAATTAGAATTAGGAGACAAAAAACCTAGTTTTTTACTGAGGCAAATGCAAGAATTATCTGGTGGTCAAGTGTCTGACGACTTTTTGCGAACTCTTTTCTTGCAACGATTACCAAGTAATACTAGAGCTATCCTTGCAGCAAGTTCTGATGGCCTTCAGCAAATAGCCACTATGGCAGACAAATGACAAAATAATAGAAATGGCCACACCTTCTCAATCATACGTACTAAATCAAATTGGCGAAGTAGATAGATTGCGAGCAAATTAGAGGAATGTGTTGCACAACTAACTGCGACAATTCAACAGCTGCAAACAAGATCCCGCAGTAAATTGCCACACAACAAGAAATTTAGATCTCGTTCCTCAAGTAACAAGCGTTCATACCACTGTCAATCCTTAAATTTTCTATTGATTATGGTATTGCTGTTGCTTGGTAACAATTAGCATGAAAAAAAGTCTGGTAGAATTTCAGCACGTAATCTATACGAATTTTTCCGGACACCGTGAGCAACCATGTCGCTAATTAATTTAAACAATATGTTGTCTGATGTGATATTACCTAATTCCTTCATTTTATTTGTATCAAAATAAGCAGGAGACACAGAGTTGTAAAATTCTGTCAAAAGCGCAAGTGTTAGTAAAAGAGAATTGTTTCTTGCCAAATGCAACCACTTTTAAGCTACCTACCTCCATTTTTGGCATTTTATCTATTTTTTCTATTAGAAATTCATTTTCAATTTGCTTTTGTAAATACTTTCCTTTGCCTTGTGTTTCCATTGTCGCTTGACCACGCCAATTTTCTACTTCCCGCGATTGCTTTGTACTACTAGTATTTTCGCAACTTTTACAAAGCCTTTTTTGCCCATATCCTTCTTCTCCTATTGTGGATGCTTCTGAATGAATAAAGTAAAGGCGTTTATCCCTGCCAAATCCAAAATATGAAAGAACAAAACTAATGACCGCCATTTCGTGTTATGAGAACATGAGTATTCTCCAACCTTGCGATATAAAAACAGAAGACAGAATTATTTGACTTGACCATGTTGTAGGAACTTTTTTTGATTATTATTGATTCATTTTTGGTGATAACTATTTGAAAAAGATCTATTGGAATGGTCTAATGGAAATGCAATACTTTTCAATTGAAATTGCTCTACTTCTAGAATACCCATTCTAGCCTTATTTGTTAAAGCTTGAGATCAAAGAGATGAATTTTTCAATATTTCCACTTCAGCATCGACAGCAGCGGCTTCGGTTGATGACGGCGGATCCGGTGTGTCCGGTGCATCCGCCTTCGATTTTTTATTTTATTGTTACTGTCCGATTTGTAGATTTTCTGTAAGCTGATCATCTACTTGCAGGCTTGTTGATGGTTATACGGCTGCAACCGCTGAGGATACAATAAATTTTTTTAAGGAGACCTTTTTTTATTTGCTCTCTTTCGAAACTGAAAGCTCGAAAGTCTTTTTCTACCATCAGCTAAGCCTATTGATTTCCAAAATAATGGTGAAATTAAGCACACATCACACTCATATAAACGACCCTAAGAATAAATGATTGTCACTTGTCGGCATCAGTTTATTTCAGAAATGCAAACTGGCGGGAGTTTATTTAACACTATATGAGATGTTTTAAAGAATTCGTAAAATCTAAATTCTTATAAAATCTATACTTCTCAAAAATAGCTCTTTAGAGGTTAACACAGAATAGAAATTTCATCACATTTTAGTCCGCGGGAAGTAACAATAATTACTCTCAGTCGGCACTGGATGAGATTTAGTGCGATATCTCAGAGATGTTTTGTGTTAGCTAGTGTGCCAATCCCGTTTTTCTTCGGTCTGGATAGCTGGGCTTAAGTAAGTAATTGTATGTTTTTTCTTATTTTCTAATAAATTTTGTAAAACTGGGTCAAATTTTGCCAGTAATTTTATCACAGATAAAAAAACACCAGGATTTTTAGCATTTTCAGTCTCGTCATGGCCTCTAAATACAAGAGGCTAATGTAAGAGTAACTTCTATGACACGATCTATAACTTGCTTCCAAACATCCATTTCTTGTCGAATTTTTGATTCAAGATCAAGATCAATGGACTTATTTAATCTCCACCGATCAAATATGGCGCAAGATACATTGTGGTTCAGCTTTTGTTCATGTCTACTGATTGCTTGCTGAAGATGCTTCCAATCATTATGACCACTGCCGCCAATAGCATCATTAGCTTGTCCAAATAACCAACAAGGCAGGCAGTAGCATTTGTCCAGGATTTTAGAGTAACAAAGCCACAAACGCTCAGTTTTTAATCCCGACATACTATTTTTAGTGTAGTAAAAAGCCGAGAAACTCTTACCTTTATTATCTTTAGGAAAGGGACCCAAAGGTCTACAAGGTTCATTAGCAACTAAAAATCGTTTTTGTTCATCCGTCAATACCCCATTTGGATCATAATGGCCTTTATCAGTTTTTAAAACCGTTGATTCCCTTAACGAGGAAGTACTATTTGTTTCAATATTTTCGTTTTTTTCACACTGAAATTCTTCACTAACGTTGTCACTGACACTATCAATCTCGAAACTCGATTCTGGCTCGGTAGTGTAACGTTCTATCGACATAAAAAAATCTTAAATTAAAAATAAAAATAATCTAAACTTTATTATTTTGACTCACCTTGCTTACTAGTAGAAGCCTTTGGACGAAAAAAAGAATTAATTTTCGGAAGCTTTGCCTTTTTAGCATTTGCCGCCTCAAACTCCGTGCGTTTTTGAGCACCTGATTCAGGGCTGGATTAACACCTTCAGGTGCCCTAAGCACTTAAAAACATTAGTGCCCCCACTGCAGATATTAATAAATTACTGTTTTGGAGACTATGTCTAAAGTCTTTGTCTGTTTCTCTTTGGACAGTTTTCGTTTTTGCTCACCACTTAACGAATTGTGGTTTAATAAACACAATAGAAAAATAAAAAAATTGATGTCGTTTTATGTGATTATTTCAGTTATCTATAAAAGTATTGAATGGTTTTGTCGGTCCGTTTCTCGATTATTGCATTTTTTTTCTATGAAAATATCGTTTTTTGTTTTGCAAAATTTTCGGTCCCGGGCCCCTATGGCACACCGGTAGTTCCGCCACTGCCTATACATGAATTGAAGAATGTGCTAATTCTTGTAAGCTGCTTATTACTTTTTCATATTGTGGTATAGTTATAACACGAATCATACGTGATACACAAGCGGTTTGAATTACAATGGCATAAAATGTGTAAATACACCAATTACTCTTAATCAGGAGAGTTCTGCTACTTAATCCCCATAATGTTAATGAAAGTATTTCCATATTTATAAATGTTGTTAATGCTTAAATAATATTTAAGAGATCGGCACTAGATGAGATTTAGTGCGATATCCCAGAGATGTTTTGTGTTAGCTGGTCTGTCAATCCCGTTTTTTTAAAGTTGTTATACATTTGTGAAAGATGTTCATAAAATGATAATTAGAAATGGCCCATACTTGGTACAATTTTTCTTAGAAGTTCGTGACAATCCTTGTACTTTCGAGAAAGATATCGTAGATTGTATATACAGGAATTGAAGAATTTGCTAGTTCTTGTAAGCTGCTTTTAAGTTGTCATACATTTGTGAAAGATGTTCATAAAATGATAATTAGAAATGGCCCTTACTTGCTATAATTTTTCTTAGAAGTTCGTGACAATCCTTGTACATTTCAAGAAAGATATCGTAGATTGTATATACAGTAATTGAAAAATTTGCTAGTTCTTGTAAGCTGCTTATTACTTTTTCATATTGTGGAATAGTTATAACACGAATCATACTTGATTGATACACAAGCGGTTTGAATTACAATGGCATAAAATGTGTAACAACAGAAATACACCAATTACTCTTAATCAGGAGAGGTCTGCTACTTAATCCCCATAATGTTAAGGAAAGTATTTCCATATTTATAAATGTTGGGCACTGGATGAGATTTAGTGCAATATCCCATAGATGTTTTGTGTTAGCTGGTGTGCCAATCCCGTTTTTTTAAGTTGTCATACATTTGTGAAAGATGTTCATAAAATGATAATTAGAAATTGTCTTTACTTGGTACAATTTTTCTTAGAAGTTCGTGACAATCCTTGTACATTTCAAGAAAGATATCGTAGATTGTATATGCAGGAATTGAAAAATTTGCTAGTTCTTGTAAGCTGCTTTATTACTTTTTCATATTGTGGTATAGTTATAACACGAATCATACTTGATACACAAGCGGTTTGAATTACAATCGCATAAAATGTGTAACAGCAAAAATACACCAATTACTCTTAATCAGGAGAGGTCTGCTACTTAATCCCCATAATGTTAACGAAAGTATTTCCATATTTATAAATGTTCGGTACTGGATGAGATTTAGTGCAATATCCCAGAGATGTTTTGTGTTAGCTGGTGTGCCAATCCCGTTTTTTTAAAGTTGTCATACATTTGTGAAAGATGTTCATAAAATGATAATTAGAAATAGTCCTTACTTGGTACAATTTTTCTTAGAAGTTCGTGACAATCCTTGTACATATCAAGAAAGATATATCGTAGATTGTATAATACAGGTCTTGAAGAATTTGCTAGTTCTTGTAAGCTGCTTATTACTTTTTCATATTGTGGAATAGTTATAACACGAATCATACTTGATGCACAAGCGGTTTGTATTACAATCGCATAAAATGTGTAACAGCAGAAATACACCTCAGGAGAGTTCTGCTACTTAATCCCCACAATGGTAATGAAAGTATTTCCATATTTATAAATGTTGTTAAAGCTTAAATAATGTTTAAGAGATGTTTTAAAATTTATTGTAAGTCAATCTTTCTTGTTATATCAGTAATTTTCGGTATAACAAATTAATCAAATGAATCTTGATCCACAAAATGTCCGTAGGTTGAGTTGTACTGAAGGGTAATAACAAAAACGTTCTTTGCGTCGATGTGTGAAATCCGTGTAGGGGATTCTACATATCACCGCCCGAGTCCTCGTTCACAGTTTCTTCACTATTATTTTTCAAAACAGCGGCAATAATCTGTTCGTCATTGAGCTCTTCACTGGCAGGGACATTCACTTGTATAGTTTGTAGATCTTTAACCATTTCCTGCGTGTCGTTGTTTTGCTCGTTTTCGATCTGGTCACTTTCGGTCACAACTTCCGACCAAAGCTTACGCGAAAATTTTCGCAGCGTATCAGGTTTCAGTTCCTCCCACGATTCAGCAATCGTATAAATAGCATCTTTCATGTTCAGCTATTTCATAGCTTCAAATATGTTAACAACCTTCTTCGGACTTTTCTAAAATTGAGCTAATGTACTATCACTTCCTGATCCATTGGTTGGATTAGTGATGTAACATTTGGTGGAAGAAAGATAGCTTTCGATCATACTCTTACCACGATTTCGGCCACCTGTAGGAAACTGATGACTCGATGTAGGAGCTGGTGTATGAGTCTCTGCAGAATAGCTAATTGTAATAGAAGGACCCACAGCAGCAGTGTCTCTGGCTGCTTCTTGAGATGTTAACTTGATAGGTTCCGAAGAAGTGCTTTGGACAAAGGAGCTCGAAGAAGGATATGGACGATCTGAAACCGCAGAGCAGAGAATATCGCGGTCTTGAAAAATGTTTCTGTCGAATGGCGAGATGCTGCATTTCAGAAAACCTTTGCAGTCCGATCCCAAGCTCTGATGCATAGCTGAGGATTGAGGAAGTCCGTAAATTGATAGAGTTGCATTGGTATGGACCAACATCCATGAGGACTGCTTCACTGTAGTATTTCTTAAACGGGCCAAACACGCAGCGATCCATGGGTTGTAAGTGGTTAACTAACGAAGTTTTCGGTGATCATCCAACCCGATTTGTGGACCAGTCCTAAAACTCCGTCTGCTGCTCCAGCCATAATTCGCTATTTATCGAAGTGGACGTGGGAACACACACGGGAAGTAAAGAATTGCCATTGGCACAAATTATACCCACTTGGCTCATCAGTTCTCCTCGCTCTCTCGACGTCACATGATAAAAACTTCAAAAAAAGGTTCGTTCAGTTTTTCTTTTAAATTCTCGTGGCATCTGGAATTGGTAAAGCAGTGCTTCACATTAACAGATACTGTCAAACGTCATCTGCAGCTCACACGCGAAACTGAATCTAAACTTTTCATCCCATTAAACACGTCTACAGCACCTTTCGTCAAATTATAAAATGTGTTTATTTCAGGTTTGAACTCTTCCCCTGTCTGTAGATCTATCGTATCATCATCGTACATTGTCGACAATAACATCCGGTTTTTGTTCCTTTTTGAAACATAAAGGTGGGAATTTTTTTCGGTGGGAAGATGAGCTCGCAGACCAAAACTGAGGCCAGATTTGGATTCCTCGCACCCGATTTAGTCCAAGACTTTTTTATTCTACTGTGATACTTAGAAAATTAGTTTAAATGAAATTGTTTGAAACACTCTCGCTCAATGCAAAGAGTTACTTCACATTTTTCACAACTCCATCGAGCTCGTTGATGACACTGGACACATCTTAATTGTTTAATAACTTTTTTGGGAAAATGTCCTTCATCTTTCTTTACACACGGCAAAATACTACCGCTCGGTCGTGATTTTGTAAAAACGGATTTAGTATAACAACTTAAATAATGTCGTGCGAGTACTCTTTGAAAATCAAGAAGACTACTATGTGGATCTTCTTTTGCCAGTTGATATAATCTCCACGCGTTTACAACACTCATGTTTATAAAATTGGTGAAAAGAACCCACCACCATTTCTTTCCTCTAACGGCGATTCTGTAATTGTTAAGTGCCTGGTCATGCAAGTCCACACCACCCGTGGACTTATTATAATTTTTAAATAAACCAGGTTGGCAAATCTCTACTTTTGCTTTTGCTGCAGTGGACCAACGTTTTACCTGCCCCAACGGTTCCATTGAATCATAATTTGTGCCCATTGTCACAACATTTTACAAATTTTACCATGGATTCATCAACACATAAGTCTTCATGAAAAATGCCCCACTGTTGGAAGTTTTGGTTTAGCTGCTTTAGCAAAGGCCGAAGCTTCGCCATTTTGTCTTGTGATGCTATGGTATTATCGGCAAGGTGAATGTAACGCTTTATTTCTAAAAATCGATTCCTAGACATAGCCGAACACACAAACGGAACTGTTAAATCTTCGTCAAGACTCCAGTACATCCTTTCACTTGGTAGTTGATGATATCCGGTAAGTAAGAGGATTCCAAAAAATATTTTTATATCCGCTTTAGATACAAAGAAACCATGGTTGTTTTTTTGGGAAGAGTACAAATTAGTCTGAGTGACTATATGTTCAAATATTTCATCCGTGAACAACTTTTGAAATATCTCAACTTCATTTAAGTTATCAAGTTCGTGTTTTAGAAGTTCTAATCGATCTTTGCATCCTGTCGTTCCTGGCATATTAATGTTGATAGTATCTGTTGTCCATTTGGGAGTATGTAAATTTTTTTTATTTGGGCCACTTTCCACTCTAAGTAACAAAGGCACATTATCATCCACGTCGCTTTCTTCATCTGATGAGTAGCGAACTTCAACTTCTCCGACAACATCGTCAGGTAATTCAAAATTCTTATCTAAGATATCGTCATCTTGAATGTCTTCTTCATCAGTTAAAATATCTTGGTCTGGAGGTATAATAACAATATCCACTCCAGACTGAGAGGTAGAAGCACGAATATCTTCTAAGGCTAATGGTAGGTACTTATATCTCTTGCCATAGAAAGAACGAACATCAACAGCTTTGAAATCATCGTTAATAGTTATTTACGATACAAGTGTCGTAACGTATCATTTTACGATACGAGACGGCGGTTTAGTAAACGAGGCCGCAGGCCGAGTTTAATAAGCCGTCGAGTATCGTAAAATGATGTTACGATACGAATATCGTACAACGGTTTATCTACTATTCATAAAATATTGTTAATCGAAAGAAATTTGTAAAAAATTAGAAATAATTTAGTATGCATATCTGTCATCTGTCACCTTAATAAATGAGTGCGGTAAAATAGTTCATTACGATACTCGTTTGAGTGTCGTAATGTTGAACTTTATATATGAATAGTAGATAAAATTCATATCTGCAATAAAATTATAAATAATATCAAAAACACCTATAGGTGCCCGTTGTACTCATTTGAGTACACTTAACTTTCACGCAATACCCCGCATTATTTATTTTTAAATTTAGATAATTACATGCTTACACCTTTTATTTAACTCCTTTTGTGTCAATAAATTGATTGCCAAAATAACTTAATAATTAATACTTACCGTAAAATAAAATGATTGCACACCTTTAAAATATCGTACGTGTTCAGACACAAAACAACTAACCAAAAAAAACAAAAGTTAAATTTCTATCAGATGATTTGATGTTTAGGGACATTAGATTTCTTGAAAATCATGGAAAAGTTGAAACTATTATATAAAAGGTGGCACTACTAAGTCAATTTAACTGCTGTACTCAAATAAGTACAATGGGCGGTAAAGAGTTAAGGTCAACCTAAATTGCCTTAAACGACGCAATCGTTGAAATTTCCGAACACTCACATCCGAAAACCGACAACATGGACCCCCTAACATTGTTGCCAAAATTGGTGTCAATTTATCAATTCTAGGCCCGCCATTAGAATTAGTATATCAATTATTTTCCTCTATATACATAATAGGTACTAGACGTGATTTTCGGAAGTACATTTATTTTTAGATATTTATACACTAAAAATACAATATATACAGTATGTCTGTAAAAGTTGGCAACATATGGGACACTTTTTTATTATTAATTTTACGAAAAAAAGTTATTCTTTATAAAAAATTCTGCATCTTCTAAAATCTAAAATACAATCATCAGATATTAAATTTTTTCAGTCGTGTACGCGGTTTGTCAAAAAATATGAATTTTGTTCAAGAGTAAAGTACCTTTATTTTTGACAATATCGAAAATTGTTATTAAAAAAAGTTAATCAGAACTAAAAACTACGTTCAAATATGCAATTACATCCTGCTAGTTAAATTTTTTTTTACAACTTTGTCAAATTACTACCTACCGATACTGGCACGATTTCCGTTCCGTTCAGAAACGAGAAACCTCACTGTCAAACATTTCTTTATATAATACAAATCATTTGTTTAAAAGTGCATCCTAGATTTCACGTAACTACACTTACATTTGCAATTGTTATTGTAGAGAAAAATAGGAAAAAAAAATTTTAAGTATCAGTATCGGTAGGTAGTAATTTGAGAAAAAGTTGTAAAAAAAATTTTTAACTAGCCATGACTATGGACATATCTTTAATATCATTTTATTCATTGCTTTTTATCTTTCTGTCATCCTCTTTAGCTTTCTTTTTCTTATAAAGTAGGGGAAATACGGCTAAAATGGGATACTTAAGGTTTGATTTAAAAAATAAAATACTTTTAATGGTACTAGTTTCCCAAAATTCTGCATAGTTATAATTAATACATTTTAAAATCGTTCTAGATCATTATTTTACATCAAAATTGTTTTAGACATAAATAGAAATTAAGAAAAAAAAAGTTGGTAATATCCCGT
Source organism: Pyrocoelia pectoralis (assembly GCA_036250285.1). Lineage (NCBI taxonomy): Eukaryota > Metazoa > Arthropoda > Insecta > Coleoptera > Lampyridae > Pyrocoelia > Pyrocoelia pectoralis. The sequence continues at coordinate 27,061,974 of CM070075.1, forward strand.
TTTATCCACACAGTTTGATAAAACGGGATACTATGTGATTTTAAAATGGGATAGGTAAGTAACAAAAATAAGGCACATGTATGGAATAAAACACTTTATTAACCACATTGGCCAGTTGTAACTAATTCGATTGCTTTACACATCGACTCTTCTGTCCAGCTCTGACGAGTAGTCTTTCTTTTATACTTCGACATTGTTACCTGCCGAAACTACAGTGTTACAAAAATTAAACGACAAATGCCGTATGGCTAAAACGGGATAGTTGGTATCCCATTTTAGAGGTGACCGCATGTGTGAACAATAAAAATAACTGACTTAATCTTTATAACTAAATCAAGGTTAAACTATGGTGAAAGTGTTTGTTTATGTACTAACTAACAGTAAAAAAATAATAATCGCATTCCATTAACAATTAAGAGCATAATCCTTACCTTCGCAAACACAGATTCTTATAAGAAAACACGCAAAAATGAAAACCCGTTAATATCTCGCGAACGGAACTGCATACAATCATGCGAGTTTTAATACTAAAATAAGGAATATTTTAATGTAGAAATAATTAGATGGCGTTGCATGTAACTTTCAAATTTCAAGGTATCCCGTTTTATCGGAGTATCCCATTTTAGCCGTATTTCCCCTACTTCATTTTCTAAATGTCGCGTACCTGTAGAGTGCCGCTTCAGGCCGTGGAGGTATGTCTTATGGTAGCTAGAGCAATATAGGCACATTGCGGTTTGTGGATCCTTACGTTTCAACCAACCGCATAATTCCGGGATGTTCTCCCAATGTGGTTTGTAGGAATATCTCTGTTTTTTATTGTCAGCGGCGGACATTTTTCAATGTTGACTACTGTAACAATATACACACATCAGAAAAGTCTAGGGATATTTTTTATTTTTAGCATTTTGATAAAAAAAATAGATTTATAAAACTATTTATATATATTTAATATTACATGGTATTATTAACAATTATTTGATATGTAACAAACTAAGCTAAACATCTGTGTGAAATACAAAAACTAAATCCAAAGAAAAATTAAGAGGAGCTATATGTGAGAGCTAATCAAAGAAGTATAATTAAAACAGAAACAATACAAAAAATAAAAATTTAATACAGAGTATGGCCTCCACGTTGATTAATCACAGCTCTGCACCTATCGTTCATAGAAAAAATGACGTTGTTAATGGTTTCTTGAGGTATACGTGCCCATTCCGCTCTTAGAAGTTCCCTGAATCTAAAAGCATTGTGAACGTCTTCCATATATGGAGTAATTCTTCGTTGAAGCATCTCCCAGACGTGCTCTATCTGATTTAAGTCTGGGGATTGCGCTGCCATACTCTCTCACGACCATCTGAAGACCGCAGGCTAAATCTGGACTCATCGGTAAATAAACCGCACCCCCATTCATTTTCACTCTAGTGCTCACGAATTCTGGCAAACTGAAGTTGCGCAATACCATGACGCCTAATAAGTTTTGGGCCTGTGACAGGTCTACGACTGATACGAGTGGCTTCTCCGAGTCTTTGTCTAACTAACCGTTCGCTTACGTTGGTTTGCCTGACGTGCTGAAGTCGATATCAATAGCTGTAGCATGACGATTTCGCAGACTTTGTAAGATGATAAAACGATCACGAGCGCTAGTTCTGCGTTGGGGACCAGTTCCAGGCCGTCTGGTGTAAGCTCGTTTCCAAAGAACACAGTGTTATTGGAAACATGATACTGTTGGGCAACATACCGCTCACTTCTTCCATCTTGAAGCAACGCAACAATAGCAGCCGCTGTTTCGGGATTCACACCCATATTATTTTTTAGAATAAATAAACGCAGCACAACTGTAATATGTGTTTCGATCTGTCAGATTTCTCAAAACAATGAAAACAACAGCACTGTTGACATGGGTTCACGGGCAATTATGCACTTGGAAGTAATAAGATTTCTGGAATTTATAGTTTTTACTCAATAAAACTTTTTTCTTCAAATAAAGTTCAATTGTTGTTACAAAATACTTAAAACTTGTTGTTTTGTTTGTGTGTAAGATATTATAATAATAAAACATCACAAAGCTTTAAAATTTTAATATTCTGCTCTTGAACATTCAGTACTTGGCAATTGTGACATACTTTGTTGATCTAAGCCTCGTTGTCTTTCTTCTTCAACTTCTTCTGTACAAATTTCTTCCCAAAAACTTTGTAGACGTTGCTGTTCCCTTTTCGTAATCCATCCTAACAGAATCATAAAATACCAAAGCATTAGTGTAACTAACAAAAGCACAGCCGCACACTTCGTACCTCAACTTCAGTTGACAGCAGTTAAGTAGTAAAGACAGCACGTACCACATAAAACAATAAAACCAGTAGTAAGTGCAAGAAATAACAAAAAATAATAGTCCCTTCTATAACGCTTTTTGAAAATAAACGTTATCTGCAACGTGCTCGTCTAGTCACAATCCACTGTTCACAACCAACGCAATAACTGACCTGTGAGAAACTGTCTCACATTCGCACATGTTTCCATATAAAGGCATACTGTTTCGAGAACCAATTGTCTGGGCGTAAATTAATGGCAGGAAATGATGACGTAAAGGTCCAGGAACGCATAGCTAGACCCGTATCGATGCCAGATTTACCGAATCAACAGAATGTCCTAAAACGTGAAAATGTGAGATTTTATCTCGGGACGTCAGCGATCGCGGGTTAAATACTTTGCCACTTCCTCCAAATCTCTTGCACTAAATTCCTTCTTTAAAAAGTTAATTAATTGTTCTACCTTATAATCCTTTCCCGTAATTATGTTATCATCTACAAATATTACTAACTATTGATAATAATTTGTGCGTATTAATATGCCACGACCTTTTAACTTCCTTTTCACATGTGTGTGGGTGGAGTCTCACTCGATTTGGATATATCCCTTTTCAAGGTACTTTTACTCTACAGAAATTCTATGTTTTGGGGACAAGAAGCTCAACTCATTAGGTAATATAGTGTTTTAGTATTTGATAACCGCAACCATCCGAAAATTTAGTGATGTGCTTTTTTCGGCCATACAATGTTCTTCAAGATTGTATACAGGAAGTAAATACAGATGCTTGTAAGTCAGTCACCTTCAGATACATTCCATACGTAATTTGTGCACTGATGCGTCACTAAGTTATAAATTGTGAATGTGTGTATTTGTGTCCTGCTGTCCTGAATGACAGGACAAAACTTAACTGATTGTACGCCCATGGCAGAGGTAATTTAACGGCTTCTTTTTTGTCGTTATTTTTTCAAAATCAGCTAACCAGAAAATTTTCATCCCGCATTTTGTGGGTTTTGATGAAATTAAGTTCTACCTCGGTACAGAAAAAGTTGTTTATCCACAGTCATAGTTTCTAACCGTTTGAAGTGACGGCGCAAATTGGGATTTAGTATTAGCCACAAATCTCTTACAGGAGCTGCTTTGTCACTTGCGTGTCGTTCAGCGCGTGTATGATAATTATCAAATTGTAAGACTGGTAGTAGAAGGAATATATTCTACAAATCAACGATTACAAAATAATAATAATAAAACCTATAAACACTAAGAGAGTCGTAAATCACTAAAATATGTACACAACACTTTGAGTCTAGAAAATAAAACAGTTCAGGAGAGTCTTAAATTGCAGCACTCGCGAGGTAAGCGTTACGTGGTTGCAAACATGCGTCACGTTACCGTGGGCTGGTTAGTTTGATGATCTGGAGGTCTCTGGGGTTTCGGATCTGAAGCACTACCTGGTGAAATGGTTTACAGTGCGATAAAGCGTGAATATATAAAAAACGTCGCATCGTTCCCATTTATACGGCAAAAGATGATAGGACTCAATGATACTGATAAGTGATAAGTTAAGCAAAATAGATGCTATACCGCTGGGTACATTGATTTCTTATCATAAGTACCAGTTGTAAATTAGATTATCTCCAAAAATATGTTTGTGCTCTTACCACCAAACAGTACCCATGTTTGTCAGCCACTAGATGTGGCTTTTTTTAGGGCCCTTAAAATTAAGTGGCGAAAAGTGTTGACAACATGGAAAATGAAAAGCAGAGGCTGTGTTCCAAAAACTGAAATTTCCAATGTTACTTTGTGAGGTTCTCCTCCAGCTAGGCCCTACCATACAACAGAATATTATTGCAGGGTTTAGAGGATCTGGTATATATCCAACAGATCGAGGACAAGTCTTGAAGCATATTCCGAAGACTATAGATCTTAATGTTTCTGATAATGCTTTAGTCCAGGCATTTGAACAAATAATCGAAAACAACATTAAACCTGATTCAACTGACTTATTAAAGAAAAAACGAAGCAAAAAGCTGAATGTTTCAGCTGGAAAAGCAGTAACTGCTACCGATCTGCAAATTATTAATGTAGAAGAAACTATAACATTTTGAAAACTGTGACAAGTGAACTCGAACAGGTTGGCATGACTGTCGAGATTTTCATGACACCGCGTATGGTGAACTTTGCGATTTTATAAGCGAACAAGTCATTATGAAATAACGCTGTTTCACAATTAATAATAGTATATTGTGTATCGAGTAGGAAAAGCGTAACATTCCCTGGCGATGTGAATATTGTTGGGCGAGGCGCCAGCCGAGTCCAGCAACACAGAGTCGGGGAATGTTGCTTTTCCTACGAGGTACACATACTATTTTTCCGCGGATTGTTAAAAAACAGACTGAAAACATGGAAATTCTAAAAATTATTTTATGAAGAAAAGAATAAGCGATGCCTTGAAAATAACGAACGTCGGTATCCATGGAGAAGTATCAACATTGTAGTTATCAGACGACGCGATTTGTAATTCCAATACTAATGTTAATACCAATATCCCCTCAATAATTAACACTTGTAATAATATGTAATGCAACAATAACTATTAATAGAACGAAATAATTAAATATGACTTGTTAAATGTGTTGTCATTACCTTGTTGAATGTGCTAATAATTACTGTAAGGAAATGAACATTTCTTTACAGTACAGAAATGAATATTTCCTTACAGTAATCGTTGGCTGCCTAGCAACGACTACATGCACCGCAATCTTGACCTTTTCCATTCAAAATTCTGTCAGAAATGTCACAATTTTTGAACGATCGGCGGAAAATTAACATATATGTAGGTACGTGACGACTTTAGAGAGGCTTTATGTTGAAAATCTCGATGTTTTTGACGTCACTGTGACACAAAATCGGGTGCTTGAAAAAATACAGGATAAATTGCAGGATAGCATACAAATAATAACTATGCATAAAAAGAAAATTATTGCACCGCGAGATAGAGTGGTTATCGATGAAGACTCATTTATGGAATTGACAACAATCACAAGAGTTAAGACGTTCTGCATTAATGTTAAGGAAACAAATTTTGAATATTAAAAGAAAGCCACTACCTGACAATTTAACGGCAACGTATTTAATTGCAGGCGAATGTGACATACAGTGACATACCAGAAAAAGGGCGGTAGAGGATGAAAACCTTGAAGTTCTATGTTTTGACTTAGAAAAAACCCTTCCACTTCCACGCTTACCAACTAATGTCATCTTCTACAAAAGGCAACTATGGCTATATAATTTGGGCATACATACAGCAAAAAATAATAAGGGCCACTGTTACGTGTGGTTGGAGGGAGAGGCTGGACGGGGAGCTCAAGAAGTTGGTTCCTGTTTATTTAAACATATTTTGGAAGATACAAACTCCACAAAGCACCTAATGTTATGGTCAGATAGCTGCGGAGGGCAGAATAGAAACATTAAGATGATCTTAATGTTGAAAGCTGTTCTTAATGTTCATCCTTCACTTGACAAGATTTTTTGACTTCGGGACATATCTTTCTTCCAAACGATACAGATTTTGGTGACATCGAATGTGCCTTAAAACTACAGCAACGATTGTACACTCCGCAAGATTATATCAATGTAATGAACTCCTGCAGAAAAAAAAATCCTCTAGTTGTTCATAGGATGGAAAACAAAAATTTTTTTAGTACATCCAACTTAGAACAAGCTATTGTCAACCGAAAAACGGATATATTTAAGAACAAAATTAATTGGTTGCACTTTAGAGAAATTGAATTCCAAAAAGATAAGCCCTACACAATTTTTGTGAAGACCGACTTTAAAGATGTAGCTCAAGAAATAGATCTGAAGAAGAAACGTGGAAGACCATCTGCAACAAATAAGAATTTTAGCGAATTACTGACTAGCCTTTGGCCAAATGGTAAACCTATACCAGAACCAAAAATTCAAGATTTAAAATTTTTATTAAATTTAATTCCAAAGGATTGTAAAGAATTTTATATAAATTTAGTGAGTGACCCTAATATTGAAGAGGATATCGAAGGATTTAACGGAGACCTTGATTTTGAAATTCAGGATGATGAAGCATCTTAAAATATTTTTAATCTAATTCTACAACTTGTCAGTTTTATTATTATAATTTGTTTATTTAGGTAATAAGAAGGTTAAAAAATTCTGGCAAGTTGCCACGAGACTTCCCTCGTATTAACACTTTTTTGAAAAAATAAATACTACTGAATTCAGAAAAAAATACTCTTAACACTTTGACTGCTAATGGTGAGTGAAATTATAACCCCAGGAGCTGCTGGCAATTTTTGTTTCGTGTCTTTAAAAAACATCAAATGGTGATAGGTAGGTATGTGTACAATAAAGACTTTTGAAAAAAAATTTTCACTAAAATTACGAGAACGCGCCGGTGCGTCGGTAGCATTACTTAACAATTTTGTTGTACAACGCTACTGACGCACTGACGCGTTACAAGCTACAGAACTTCAGATATTTTATTTTCAAAATTGTGATAAGAGCTACATATTTTTATGATATTGATCAAAGGAAGGATCAACACAAAAGCCTGCTGAACATGCCACACATTCGTATGGAACATCCTTTTTTATTCCGCGTTTGGAGCATGCCTTGCACCTTATTCTTTTTATTTTACCGTTTTCTCCTCTTGGTCGGTGTTTCAAAACGTGTTCAGTTGTCTTAGGTTTGCAAGGTTGTGCCATTTCTTCGGGCAATAAATGATGGATGATGTCCAATCGGTAGTCATAAAATCTGCATCTTGGCGCTTTATATTTCCTGTACAACTGATAGGAATTGAACACCAATAATTGAAGTATGTGTAGCCCTATCTTTTTATACCACCGAATAGTTTTCCGTTGACAAGGGTAATAGGCCATAAACTGATCCTGACGATCAATTCCTCCCATAAACTTATTATATTGAATGATAGCTTTGGGTTTCGTTTTTTGGTGCCCTCTTTTATCCAAATAAGTTTCCATGTCATTTGAGTATTCGGTGGTAATATAATTGACTTCACGCCTATCTCGCCATTTGCCTACCATTACACCTTGACAGTACCTGGCAATTGTTTGCCCCCGTTTCAGTTTATGATTTTTCAAATCACTTGGGAACCCTTTGCGATCAGGACGTAATGTTCCAGTCGTAAACGTTTTTTTAACTAGTAATTGCGAAGATAAAGAGACACTATTATAATAATTGTCTAAAAAAACTGAATGTCCCGCCTGTAATTTTCCCTCCAACAGGTGGAAGACGACTTTTTGTGCATGACCCTTGCCGCCGTATTCGTCCAGTGCTCCTGTATATATTGTAAACTTTAGGATTAGTCCACAAGGTTCGGTAAGCATATAAAATTTTACGCCATACTTGTGTCGTTTATTACTAATGTATTGGCGAAACGACAAACGACCTCGCCATAGCATCATAGATTCATCTATACATAGCTCCCTGCTAGGATAATAAACTTCATTCATTTTTGCGTTGAAATAGTTTATTATTGGTCGTATTTTGAAAAGGCGATCTACAGGCTTGGGCGTGGTTTCGGAAGGGTTTTCCGCAAAATGCAGACACCTTAAAATCAACAAAAAGCGATCCCGTCCCATATAATTAGGAAAGCACGATCGAAACAAGCGGCTTGTTTTCCAGTAGTCTTGAAGTCGCGTCATTTGGACCGTACCGGTATGAAAAAACAATCCTAAGAATATTTTCAATTCTTCGACTGTAAGGGGTTTCCATTTTGTAATTCTTCCATGCACGAAATTTCCCTTCAACAAGAACAATTCTTCCGCATAACGATTCGTTTCCTCAACAATTAATTTGTATAATTTGCTTGTTACAAGTAAGTTGAAAAAGTCAACAGGACTATCTGAAATTATACATTCTATTGAGGTAATATGATCCTAAATGACTTATATTTTACCTGGAGTAGACACAAGAAGTTCGTTCTCTCTTGTGAAAGGAATTGTCACCATGTTAGGTGCATCGATCCAATTTAGCGTACTGAGAATGTTTGGATCCTCCTCTACACCCTCACTTTCCAGCTCTCGAGCATCTGTACCGTCATCTTCTAGTGTCATTAAATTTTCACCTGCGGACGTTCGGGCGCCAATATCTTCATCGCTTTCGCTTGAACTCACGTGTTCATCACCGTCAACGTCCATATCTATATAAGATGGATCTTCTAAGTCGTCATCTGACTCTACCAGCATCTGTAAGAGCTCCTCTTCTGTCCAGTGTCTTTGCAAAGTGCGTGGATAGTTCCGTACAGGTAATCCAGCATATGAAACACGCGGCTTTTTCGATCCAGATGGTCCGGGTTCATTCGGATTCATGGTAGCTTTGTATGAAAGCTTTTCGCGCACCACACTAAATTTACAATTATCTATTCTTTTATGTAATGCTCTCAAAAACTTAGAACTGTACCTCACACGCTCTCGCATCTACACACGTCGAAAGTCAAACAGGTACTGAACGCACCCGCGCGTCGGGCGCATCTCGTAAACAAAGCATCCGACGCACTGGCGCGTCGTTAGCACTCAAAGTGTTAAACTACATAAAAAACTACAACTTTATCTTATAAAAAAATGAGTGCCGCCATTTTAGCTTACACCGGAAGTGACGTAATCAAAGGTAATATCAGCATTTTCGTCCTTGGCTCGAGTGTAATTCATTAGCGAAAACCGCATTTCGATAACTTTAATAGTTTCTGAGTATCGAGCGTTGCAGTCATTTTTTAATAATTATTTTTTTTAACACTTTTTTCAAAAAATAAGTATATCACAATATACAGTGTGTCTAGTTAAGTTGGCAACATATGGGAAACTTTTTTATTATTAATTTTACGAAAAAAAGTTATTCTTTATAAAAAGCTCTGCATGTTCTAAAATCTAAAATACAATCATCAGATATTAAATTTTTTCAGTCGTGTACGCGGTTTGTCAAAAAATATGAATTTTGCTCAAGAGTAAAGTACCTTTATTTTTGACAATATCGAAAATTGTTATTAAAAAAAGTTAATCAGAACTAAAAACTACGTTGAAATATGCAATTACATCCTGCTAGTAAAAAATGTTTTTTTACAACTTTTTCTCCGGTAGGTAGTAAATTTGAGAAAAAGTTGTAAAAAAACATTTTCCATTCCATTCCATTATCATACACGTCATGAGAGTAAGGTTTAAGGTCCTGCACATGCGATACACCTTTAGCTGCGCCTTCATCAGTCTCAAGTTCATATGTGTTATAGCCAGTTTTACGCTTAATGACATAAGGACCTACAAATTTGGGTGCCAACTTCGCACTGAAGTTAGTTGTGGCATCATACATAAACCGGGGTTTGTACATAGTTTGGATAATTTATCGTTTATCATGTCGTTTAGTTGTTGTCTTTGTTCTAGTAATAAAGGGTCTTCAACTTGCAAACTGAAGGCATCAATGGAGGTTTGATTGTTCGCGAAGTGCCAAACATCCTTATGGAGGTCAGGAATAATTCCCATGGCTTTCCAGAAGTCAATTCCTAGGATGAGATTTTGGGGTAATTCAGGGACTACTAGTATATCCACTAGCTTGATCCTGTCCATTAATTGGATTGGCACGACTACATTTCCGGTAACTGTACATGTGGTTCCATTCGCCATTCTGACTGACATGGTTTTAGGTGACATTACCATCCCGAAATGTTTCAGTATCTCCCATCCCGGTAAACCGATGATTGTACGGGATGCACCGGAATCTAACAATCCGAGAAATGGTTGACCAAAAATGGTGACACGCAGGTATGGTCGTTGATCTTCCTGGGCATGCGAAATTATGAAGTCTAATAATATTAGCTGTGGACAAATTTCTGTTGTGGCCTGGTTCTTTAGTTGGGAGGAGACCTCATGGCCTATTGACTCCTCCGGGTGTCGTTTCCCGAACACCTTGGACAATTACGGGTTGTAACACTGGGCGTTCCGCATCGATAGCAGTGAATCGTCTTTGGTGCCGTACAGAATCGATTGGTGTGTCCCAATGTGTTGCAATTCCAACACTTCATGGCTGCTAATCTAGTGTTACTCCCAGAGGTAGGTTGCGAAGATATATGAGCTGCTGCCAACTCATGAGGTAAATTGTGCTGATCAATTGGATCGCTAATGCTTGATGTACTTACACCGGCAGATGGAGCATGGTCTTCAAGACCAACATACCCTAGATCAGGTTCTAACATGCTTGTTCGTCGTGTGGGCGTTCTGTAGTTGTCGACTGCAGTTCGTCTTTCCTCCAATCGTCGACACAGTCTCTTGAGTTCTGCAATAGAAGGGATATCGACAAGTCCCAATTGGCTCTGATAAAAGGGTGCCAAATTTCGCATCAGAATCTTCAACTTTGTGGCCTCAGAAATAGAACAGGTGAGCCGCTTAAAATATCCTGTCATAACGGCAATGTAAATTCCCACTGACTCATCAGGCCCTTGTGTTCGTTTTTTTATTTCTTCGAACAACCTTTCGTTGTAGTCGGAGGTGTGGAATTCCTCTTTTAGTAAGGCGACCAACTCTTCCCACGTATTAACTTCCTCTCTATAAGCCAAATAGAATTGATAGGCTCGTCCCGTAAAGAGGTCAATGCCTGATTCTAATAAAATAGCTTGCGATACCCTACGGGCTTTTCTAAGTACTTCTACCCTCTCTAAAAAGGCACTAAGGGACATCCCCTTCGAGTCTCCCGAAAACTTCAGGTCCCATTTGTTCGGCAGTATGGGTCGAATACTCGTATATCTGTAAGTGCGTTGGCATTGTCTTCTACTCTAGTCGACTCTAACACTGGCTCCAAAGTTACGTGTTGTTGTTCCACAATGGTGATATTAGGAGGTATCTCCTCTTCAGCTGGTTTCTCCCTTGGTTGCAATTGATTTAACAATCCCAAGGTGTTTGCCAATAGCTGCGATCGAACATGTGATTCGTCTTCGGTCGTAGCATTCATAAAGTCGATTCTATTTAGCAGCTGTGACAGTTTCGTCCGTAATTTTTGCTCTTCATTGCTGGTAGGTGCAGCACTAAGTTGACTCATAAACCTGGTAACTGTATCTAGTTTAGTGGAAATGGCATCGCTATCTTGCTGAAATGAAAATGGATACACGGGGTATCGAATACTCTCCCCAGATTTCTCCAATTGTATAGCCGCTGAAAGACTACGTCGCATCTCATCGACTGTACCTGTACCTATTCCCCTAACTCTCAATTCGTACTCTAATTCGTCCTTATCAAGACGTGTAACTATAATTTTATGCGACATGATTAAATAAAATGTAAGTGCAATTGCAATATAAAAATACAAATAATATATACAGGGTGTTTACGGTCTTGTGATTTTATTTTTAAGGGGTGATTAAACATCTTAAAAAAAGGTCATTAACGTAAAAATGTCTTAATAAAAAATGCTTCCTTGCGAAGATACGGTCCTGTCAAGTTACAATTTCATTTCAGAGACATAACGGTAAATTTGGAACGACTCAAGATAATGTTTTCAAACTTCACACAAGGTTAACATTTGAGGATAGCTACAGATATAGCCTAAATATGAAGTATCAAATTTATATCCAGAACCGGATTTAACCTGCTATGATCTTAATAAGACCGACAAACTCCCACGGCTGATAGAAGACGTTATTTTATTAATAAAAGTTTCAATAAAAAAAATCGCAAAAATGCTTTCCTGGTAAGATACGGCCCTGAAAAAGGTAAAAATTAAAAAAATGCTTCAGTTAATAAGCTTAATCACCACTTAAAAAAATAAAAACAAAAAAAAATTTAACAGTACCTAATATCTCTCTTATTATGCACATTTTATTAAGACATTTTTACGTTAATGACTTTGTTTTAAGATGTTTAATCACCCCTTAAAAATAAAATCACAAGACCGTAAACACCCTGTATAATGTAATCAGTTGTAGCCTAATTCTAATGAAAGGATGAATAAAAAAACAGAAAAATTCTGGAAGAAAATCGAGGCCCCACGTTGGGCGCCAATTAATCTTGCCACGAACGAATAATAATAAAGAATAATAGACAATAAAGTAGATATCTGGCGATGGCAAGATTGAAATGTTGCCGGTAGCTCGTCGGTGGTCGAGGGTCAGAGAAAGACAAAAAGTAGATGTGGGCGCCAGAAGCTAAAAAAATGGTAACCTGCAACAAATTATGTGAAGATCCTGCTCTCGCTTCACCAAGCAGGTTATTGGATTCTGCCAGAAATCTAAATTATATGATAGGAAAGGAAAAAAATAATATGTACATAAAATAACACAATTAGGTATATTTAAACGTCAAAATAGAAATATATGTATATGTAAATAATAGGTGTAGTCCCAATAACTTATAACGGTCACACTCAAAGTAACTAATATAGATAGGTGGGAAAAATATTGATAATGAACTGAATGGTAATCATAAAATAAACAGTCACAAGACTTTCTCGTGGTACCTTAACACGAGTTCTTAATGAAAGTGATTATAAATTATAATTGTATCAAGGGTTATACTGACGAAGGCCTTTGTGTAGTTAACTCTTAACGTTTTACCTAACCTCGGGTACTGGTTTATTATAGTTCAACGAAATCTTGTGTAGTGCTTTACAATAAAAAAAATATATCTATATCGTGAATGGGTACAAAGGAAATGGTGTATTTACCAAAAGAACAATAATTCGGGGAGGTAATATCTTAATTTTTAACACGTTGTGATTGAGGTGAACCGACCTTGACGTTTCTTATGCCAAATGACCTACTGTCAACTACAATAAATTAAACAGGTAAGGTATCTATTAAACTAATAATTGAACTTAATACTTTTTCAGAGAATATTAATTAAACATGAACAACTTACAAGTGATTATGATAGCATAAAGATGAATATTATTTAACCCTTTCACGCCGACTTTTTGTTATTAAAATATTTAACTAAATTTAAATGTATTTCGACTTTATATATTATTTTTAATAATGTAGGCAAGTATCAAAATTCAACCCTCACCATTTCGGGAATTACCCCCCTGGGACATATGGGTCCCACTAGTAAATAACTGTGGGACATATATGGCGCATTAGTAATTAAGAACACATAATTTATTTTTGATAAATAAACTTTATTATTGAAAAATACTAAGATATATATTTTAATTACAAACTCTTATATTATTGATGAAAAATACTGAAACAATTAATACATAATGCAACGTTGCATTCAATACAATACATTTTTGTTCGCTTTTCTTTTTTCTTTTGGTAACATCGATGGCATCTTCGTCTTGTATCTCCTTGCATTGGCAGGTGATCGCCAACGTTCTTTACACTTTAACTTTACTCTCACAGGAGGCGATAGTTTTGACGATTTTTGCTCGAGTTAATTTAAGATCCTTGAAATTTGTTCCCGCAATATCTTGCATAACCTTCACACCTTCTTCAAAAGCATTGTGGCAATTGCTCTCGATGCCCGCACTCATTCCATTAGCTATGTTTATGAGGCAGTCTATGGATTCAGGGAATGGATCATATTGCTGAAAGAAGTTCTCAATCAGTTTCAATGATTTCAAATCTGTCCGGATCCTGGAATCTGTTGAATCTTTGTGTTGGTGACTTCTTGTGGATGCACATTTGGTGAACTCTTCCATGCCCTCAATAAGATCTTTTGAGAACAAAAAACTTTTAATCCATTGATGCGCTACACTTTCAGTTACACCTCTCCGAAATAAGCCTCCTTCAAATTTTAATAACCTCATAAGTGTTTGCTCAATAGTTTGGTCCGTAAAGATCCCACTAAAAAATTTGTTGCTCCTGCGAACTGTCCAGTACCCCTCCATGGTAAATTTTTTGTAGTCGGACTCATATTCTTCTCGAGAGCTTTCATGTCTTCTAAATAAATTTGAGCAGATTTCGCATATGGAAAATGCCCAGTTGCATGAAAAAAAGGCAACATGCGTTCAATAGTATCTAAATGTAGTGCCCAATAGGAGACGGCGTAGGATTGGAGGAGCTTGGTGATTGGACAGGATCAACATCATTATTGGGATCGGGTGCAGGAAGAGGATTGCGTGCAGGAAGAGGATCGGGTGCAGGAAGAGGATCGTGGAGGATGATGGGTTCGGGTGGATCGTTGAGGTGTAGGTGGCGTTGCAGGAATGCATGTGCGTCTGGGATGCGACGATGCGGAAAATGCAACTGCCTTAGCTCGCTAAGCTCTCTCGAAATTGCTTCAAGCGGCGTATACGTTGCACTTCCCGCACCGACGCATCCGAGAACCTGTCGCATGGACCCCCGAACACGATGCCCATAATTCTTCGGAGCGCTGCTACTTGTGGTCCGCCATTAGAGTTTGGCAGGATGTCGTCGACCAAATCGTAGTGCACAATAAGTGCACAAAGGGATACAAGGGGGCAGGCAACGAATAATGGTTGTTTGAGGATTTTCCAACGTTCCTCGATGAGCCGGTTCAGACGTTGCTCCTGTGCCCTGTTTGTGTTACCCCTATAGTATCCCCTTAGTACTTCCTTTCTGACCCCCATTGTGATGGGTCCATGGTCACCTGGTCTCCGTGCAGCCAATTTTGGACTTGCAAATAGACCCTCTTTAGATGCTGCTGGATGGCGTCTAGTGTGGGGAGTATTTTCCCTAAATTTACTCTCCCCTTTACAGCGCTTTTTAGATACATTTTCTGCCTGTACGTGTGGAGTAACTCCTCCCATGTTAGCTTGTACTCATCAGGAATATTCGGCTTCCTGAATGAGAGTGGGGCACCATACATTGCCAGGATCAACTGCGCCCCATTTTCAAAAATTTCCTCGCTTGACAAACCAGGTTCCTTGAACTTCGCGGCATGAGCTTCAAGGTCTGGGAAGTTTTCGAAGGTGTTGAAAAATTTCATTTTTCCCTGGTAGTACGTTGCGGAAACCGTATCGCAACCCGTTATTGCATGAAGCAACAAAATATTATTCGCCAATCGTGGCACATGAGACAAGCTACGTGAAGAGTAATACTGCTTCCGGTTTATTGGCCTTCGGAGGTTTCTGGAGAAATATTTCATTATCTGCCGGGCAGAGTGCGGTTAATATTACGGCAACGTCTATATCTTCTGCGACTATTACGACCTTTTTTGTAACGTCCATGGATTCTTTCAGAGCTGTCGTTACAATCGTACGATCAGCGTCCGCTGAACATTGCTCAGAAACTATCCCGGATGTGGTAAGTTTGGCCCGGAGCATTTTAATAATGTTATTTTTATTATTTTTATTTTGTAAAAATTTATCTTGTTGTATTTGTAACGCCATGTTTTCGGTAAAACGCACGTCTGCTGAACTTCCCCGATTGGCGCGACGGTTTTTTTCATATTCTTTAGTAGTGGGTGATTGGTAACCATCAAAAATAACTATCACGCGTCGGCCGTAATGGTTCAAAATATACTTCATGTAATTTTCCATAATCACCGAGAATTTTTGTCCAATTGTCCATCTGACTTTGTGAATCAGTAATCCTCCGTCCAGGACAAAAAATGTCTTTTCAGGATCACGAATACTCTCGGAAGTTCTCGTGAACTGTGAATACAATTCGGACTTTGTATTCTTCAGCATTCCGAAATGATTAAAGTATGCCTGAGGGAATGGAGACAACTCGAACTTAAGGTACTCCATCATTTCTTCATCGCCTTTTCTTAACGCCCATATTCTGTGAAAGAGGACGTCGGGGTCAATTTCTATAACTTTGTTGTTGACTTTAACTTTACTCTCACAGGAGGCGATAGTTTTGACGATTTTTGCTCGAGTTAATTTAAGATCCTTGAAATTTGTTCCCGCAATATCTTGCATAACCTTCACACCTTCTTCAAAAGCATTGTGGCAATTGCTCTCGATGCCCGCACTCATTCCATTAGCTATGTTTATGAGGCAGTCTATGGATTCAGGGAATGGATCATATTGCTGTCCGGATCCTGGAATCTGTTGAATCTTTGTGTTGGTGACTTCTTGTGGATGCACATTTGGTGAACTCTTCCATGCCCTCAACAAGATCTTTTGAGAACAAAAAACTTTTAATCCATTGATGCGCTACACTTTCAGTTACACCTCTCCGAAATAAGCCTCCTTCAAACTTTAATAACCTCATAAGTGTTTGCTCAATAGTTTGGTCCGTAAAGATCCCACTAAAAAATTTGTTGCTCCTGCGAACTGTCCAGTACCCCTCCATGGTAAATTTGTTGTAGTCGGACTCAATCATATTCTTCTCGAGAGCTTTCATGTCTTCTAAATAAATTTGAGCAGATTTCGCATATGGAAAATGCCCAGTTGCATGAAAAAAAGGCAACATGCGTTCAATAGTATCTAAATGTAGTGCCCAATCTCCACTTTTTTCGGCGTGAATGAAATCTTTTACTATGAATACCATTCGACAATATTGAACCCATAGTTTGCATGTTGGATTGAGTCCTTCTATTCTTTCGAGTTCTTTTTCAAACTCTGCTGTTACTGTTTGGTAATCCTCATCCCTTTGGAGCTCTTCAATGTCTTTAGGCGACATGAAGGAATACTCCGTTACAAATTTAATGCAATTTTTGATCTCATCTGATGTATTTTCTGCTCTTTTAAATATGATTTTTGATAAGGCCAATAGAACCAAGGTATGTGCCCGGACCGCGCGAGCATATTGGTGCCCGCTGAAAATTTGCTTAACCGTATTTTCTCCATATACAGACGATAAAACTTCGGCCAGCCCACTGTCCTTCATAACGAAGCCAATGCTCCCAAGGAACGACAGCAGTGTGTGGAACCCACCGAGTCGAACGAAAACAGCTGTTTCGTCTGACAAGTTTGCTGCGCCTATTATGTCCCGAGCCTTTAAGTATAAAGGTTGATCGAATGTTATGATACACGTGGCCATCTTCAACCGCTGGGCTTCAGAGATTGAGTTATTTATCGCTGTGTATAGTGTACTGTAGTCACTTGGATAAGCATGTATGAAAGGCAGGAAATTTATCAGTGACACTTCATATTGTTTATATGGCGCCAAATAGTCTTTTCTGTTGGTACGAGCATATCTTTTTCTTGCAACAGCTTACGAAAATCATTAGTGTTGAACTCCAACTCTGGATTTGCATCTATGTGATCGAATATCTGTTTCATAGACTCTTGAATTTTTTCATAAGTGCCACCCACTTTAGAATTGCGGGGAGGACGTAGTTGGGAATAACAAGCTCGATGATATTGTATAGCCCCATCCTTTTCATTTAAATAATTGGGGTCCGAGAGCTTGTCTAAAATTTCATCCCTCGTAGATAATTCCAAACTTGACTGTTCTGTCTCGAAATAGTTGATGATCTTTTGTTTTGCACCCTCGGTAGCACATTTTGAGTATGGACCGGAACGTGCAAGGTTTTTGGTGCATATAACACAACGTTTCGAAATATTAAAGTGAGCCTGGTCCTCAACAGGTTGAACATCATCTGAATTGTTGGCTACTCTTGATTTCTTGGGTTCGGGCTCTGAGAATGGATTCACATATCTGGCACGACACTTTTCGTGCACGTAAATGGAATCAAGATGTTCAATAACATTATGCACATTATGCAAACCATCTTCCCGTATTGTACGTGAAAAGTTGACCATGTTAGCGATCCCTCTGACCTGCACTTTGGTGATCGATTTGTCTGGGGAATGATTCTCCCAACCTTCCACGTGGTCGCAAATAACGCATGATTCAGCATTATCCATGATCCTAGAAATGCAAAAATAGTAAATTTGAAGATTGTAAGAAATTTGTGAGAAATTGTGAAAGAACAGTAATGGCATTGGGCGCCCGTGTCCTGACCCCCTGCATAAGCAGCACAACGTACTTTACTGACAAAAAAATTTATATACACATACACTAATTGGTGAGAGAACAAGCAGCTGCGCTCTCTCTCTCTCTCTCTCTCTCTCTCTCTCTCTCTCTCTCTCTCTCTCTCTCTCTCTCTCTCTCTCTCTCTTTCTCTCTCTCTCTCTCACACACACTCTCATACCTTTAGTATTCCACAATTGAGACTTACGGATTTACAAGTTTTCAGCTGGTTATTTTATGAGAAATGGATATTTTGTCCGCTGCTATATGTATGTTATTGTGAAATCAAATACTCTTGTTCCAGGATACTTGATATTTTCAGCTTACACTTCTCTCTATTCAGAATGTTTCCAAATATTTATTCTGGAATCATTACAGGTTATAAACGTTAAATTATATCCAATTTATTAAACCAAATTTCCAGTAAATTGTAAAAGTTATGGAGAACTCACCCTGATTATGGATATGTTTCTATGATGAGACTTCCACTGATAAATTACCTCTCTAATCAAGAGATATGCACAGCTACGAGTTATCGTTCACTGAGATATAGATGATAAATAAATAAGCATTCACAGATATGCACGAAAAATGACCCTCACTGATATGCACAAAAAATATCACTCACAGAACTATTTGTTATTATTAAATATATCTCGTGGCAACATAAATGCTCCAAAAATGAACACGTGTTTCTCCTGACTGTGGATGCCGGCAGCTGATCGATATACGCTTCGTGAGAAACTGAAAGGCCCGCTCGGCATGCTTTGGAGATCTGGGGGGGGAAATTATTCTCGTTGTTCCTGCAGCACTGGAACAACTTTTTCGAGGGCCCTAAGCCAGAGTTACACATTAATAAATGTGTCAAATTATGAGACGGTTTTTGGTGAGTTTGTTGGGGTCGTATCTGTACAACTCTCGGAGATGACGTTCAAGCCCAGGTTTCGGTGCACCAGGTGCCGGTGGGGTGTTCGCCGATGCCAGATTTGGATTCAGCGGGCCAAAAAAAACCCCGAAATTATTTTTGGTTGACCTTCTTTGATTGTGTCAGGAAAACTCCCGGAGATGACGTTTAGGGTCAGGTTCTGGTGCACCAGGTGTTCGGAGGTCAATTTGAACATTATATTCGTGATCAGCGACCTCGAAAACCCCCGAGTACCCGATCCGGGCCAGTTCTGACCCTTATTTATCAAATTTGAAAATCTTCCAAAAGGCCTCCCAGATAATGCATTTTTCGCGTGCACTTTGGCCTGCAGCGATGCAATTTTCGGTGGGAGGGAAAATTCTACCGAGGTACATTTCGTGATAATCGTTTTGGAAGAGAATGCAGAAAACCGCATCCCGATCCGACCTTTGGCACCACTTTCCCAGCATCATCCCCATTTCCGCAACGGTTGACGCGACTAGTAGTGATAAAAGCGCGTCTGCAAATCATACTACGTTGAAGATGATGTAAAATATAAGAGAAATATAAAAATGGTCGCAAGTTCTGAAGCTGAGGATAACATGTTCAAACAACCCTTTTTTTGTGCATAAAAAGTTACTGTTTTAAAGTGATTTGAGCGCGTATAATTCTTGTACGAATCGAAAGGACAAATGAAAAACGTCGTCAGAAAGGTATTTGCAGACGGTTTCGGAGGTGCAATAACCCTGCAGACGGGGTTGAAGTTGCAGTATTTTTATGATTTTTAAAAGTCATTTGAGCGTACCTGCAATTCAGATTAATGATTCATGTTCTTGCGTATGTCACAAAAAAAATTGCAGACAATTCGGATGTGGATAAGTATTTTAATTAAGCAATTTAAATCATAGTTTGCTAAAAAAACGGTACTTCAATTGTTTAATTAACATATAAACCCCGTAACCTCCGCACATTTTCGTTCTGTAGCATTAAGTTCTTTAGAACCCCTAATTTTTAATTTTACATGAGATTGCAGTTTGACGAATGTCTAATAAATATATGAATATGACTATAATAATCATTGAACTTTTTTACAGCACCTTTTTCCATGGATTGTGAGATTTTTCACCTCCTCCCCCCCCCCCCCCCCCCCCCCGCGGCATTCAGGATTAGGCTGATTGTCTCCCATGCTTCCTTTTTCTGGTCAGGTGTCGCCTTTCCTCATCTCGGACAGCTCGACTTAGCGATCTCCTCAACCAGTAGCTTATATTGTTGCGTTGCTTTTTTCGGAGGCATCTAAACAAAATATTAAAAGTTACGTACTTACCAAAATATACAACTCACTTTTGTTTATTATTTCTTCGAATTCTAACCGAACAAAAAGTAAGTTTGGCGCTAAAAGTTGCTAAATATGTGTCAAATGAAGTTAGTAGTTTTTACAAAAACGCTTATGTTCCCAAATGAAAACTTGACATTAGTTTCAATCTTTTTATATTTCAATAATCTCAAATCAAGTGTACATACAGCATACCAATTTTTGTCAATATTGAATCTGAAATCAAATTTTATTAAAATCCAATATTGACAATGTGCTTACAGCATAGGGCTGATTCTGTGAATCAAATTTCGAATCGCATCCTGACAGAAGTTTTGAACATTGGTGATGGGTTTCGGGTGCACAGTACACATGACATCTAGCGACTGGTTGAACCACTTCATGCTTTTTCCGAGACTGCGATATTCTACGTAGCAATATTGACGTTTAAACCTACAGCTACCCTCTACAACAAGACTACGATTAGATTAACTACACACATTACAAACCATATTGAGGGATTCTGACTCGAAAAGGGGGGTTCACAGGAACAGAATAAAAGACACTCAGCCTCCCCTTTAACCAATTTAATTATGAATAAGATCGGTTATACGTTATGCGACATGTTTCGGAACTAAACCAGCTCCATTATCAAGCGATGTATTAAAATTATGAAAAAATGATGGCTAAGGGGTTTGATGAAATTAATTGAAAGATGAAAACATTAAATATGAGGTTTACCACATTATTGTCATTTTTAACAACCCCAACACTGGGGCGAATATTCTATATGGCCAAACAGGGCCGTTAAGTAAAGTAGTACAACATTACAACACATTACAAAACAATACATTACCTCTCTTACAGAAGTCAATGGAATAAAAGGACCCCCTGCATCCCATTCTTTTTCAAATAAATCTATTAACGAACCAACCAGTTCCCTTCCACGAATACCTAAATACTTGGGACACATATTGGGCGAGGTCACACAACGGAAAATAACTTCACGCACGTGTTCTTTTTATAGAGTACATATGCTAAAAACCGGAACATATTTAATAAAAAGAGCCTTGAGAAAGACTGGACTCTCCAGTCGAAACGTCGGCAAGTTAGTGCGAGAAAGTTCTTTAACTACCTATATGCTAAAAAATCCAAATACAATCGTGTTTGAGGTTTTTGCATAGTCCACAACAATGTATTCCACCGTGCAATTAGTCGTTTAACCACGGATTCTAGCGATAGCCACCTAGTGGCGGAGGGATGTAGAATTTTTAAAGGAGATGTATTTGCAAACTCTTATTTTAATTCTCCTGATCGTTTGGGGACTTTGTGCATAATAATTGTAAACTTCTCTGGTAAATATTTCAACTTCCGAAGACAGTTTCTCACAAGCGTGGGAAGCGCATAGATGGAAACTATGGCAAATACATTTCATGATAAATATGTTAGGAACTGCTTGCTTAAATCTGCTAGCCACGGAATTATGTAACCCTAAACATCGTAGAAACAGATATCTGCCCAGTTACTCCCAAGAGTTTTTTTATGAATGACAATGTTTTGGAAAGATGTTGTGTCTTGTACCTTGGGACTGTCGACTGTTGAGAGTGCTGATGTTGAAAGGGCACATGCTAAAGGGGCACTCTCAGGAAGTATCGGTTTTGCTCACCCTTCCGGATGATCACATTTTTGGCCCTAAGATGCTTGCGTAAGTTAGCTGAATTAGAACAAGCTAGTTTCCCTTAAGCCCATGAAATTATACTAGGTGATTTTTATGTTGACCATTTGATAACGAGAGCAGATACAGTCAAACAAGCAATAGCCATACGCGGGCAAGCAGTTACAGTATTATCAAAGGGTAGATTTAAGTTAGCAAAATTTAGTTCAAATAATCATGAATTGATGTCTGACCAATTTACTAGACTTTAGAGACTTAAGGTAGTTCCTCCGCGACAATCTCAACCAAAAGTTTCGTCCTATGTAACCATAGTAACTTCTATTATTAACCATTTTTGTCACGCCAGTGGAAGTACACTTTTTGTTCGGACTGTCCGCGTTGTCATGGAACAGATTGCGTATACAATCATTCGCTTGCCTAAACATATCTAATAATACCAAAAACGTCATGTTTCTCAAGGCTATATCTTCAAAGTAGACGGTAAACAATTCTCAAATGTTTTCACAATATTCGTATAATCCCTCTCTAGCATTCTTTAGTTTTTCATTAAATTCTGACATTAAGTTTTGACAGTACAATTGATAATGTGTCATTACTCATATAACACGAGATCTGCAAGGGATGTCCTGTGGACTTATGCGGACATTTAGAAGTTCTCAGAATGTCGTTCGGATATCCTAGGGACTTATGTAGACATATAGAAGTCCTTAGAATGTCTTTGGGACGCCTTTGAAAGATATGTGCTACGTGGGCGGTGTTTTTTGTATATGGGTTATATGTCAATTATGCCAATTTTAAGTGTAAATATCTCGACTTAGGGACGGTAAACCTTATTTAAACTCCACAGATGTTTGGATAACGTATTTAATAACGTATACGCCAAGTTTGAACAAATTCTGTCGCAAATCGTTCTGCGGAGGAACTACCTTAAATGCAAATATTAGTCCTGAAGGTGACATAAAAACGTTAGGTTAATTCTAATCACGATAGATTAAGGTATACAGTTTATGTGAACAATTAATACTGCATCAAAGGTAGCAAGGACCATTTTGTTCAAAAGTCATGTCCGAGTTTTTAATCAATTCATATCTGGATAAACGGTTTATCCCGGTTTCTTCCATATCGGGTTCTACTGGTGTTATCAACGATTTGTCCATAATGAAGTGAACTGGGGTTAAGGGTAGGAGATCATCGGGGTTGGATGAAAGAGGAATAAGTGGTCTCGAATTAAGACAGGCTTCTATTTCAGTTAGGACAGTGTACATTTCCTCAAAAGTTATATGTTATATTGTGATTGGAAGAAGCAAATTGATTGAATTTCTTATATGTGAGAATCTCAAAAGTTTTTGAAAGAGGTTATCTAGCACCAATGATTTCAACTGTATCTTTAACTTTTTTGTTAGTAGCATATCTAATTCTAAGCTGTTATAACATTTTGCAAATAGAAGATGGGTACCACATAAAAGGAAATTAAGTTCGTCTCTAATCTCATAGCAATATTTTAATCTCGTTCTTGAGCCATAGTAGTCTTCCTTCTTTTTGCATGTCTAGCTGAGCTCTAGTAGATGTGTTGGTTTTTAATTGTATGTACTTAGGAATTGGTTGTCTTCTTAAGTAAGTGCGGTTCAACCATATCTTGAAGGAAATAATCTTCAATTTAATGCTTACTTTCTTAAATTTATGGACTAATGTTGCTCGTTCTGCAGAATGTACATTTTGGCCGAAAAGCGCACATATGCGTCGAGAGCACCCACTGATTAATGTGCAGGCTCAGACTGAAAACGCACATGTGCGTCCTCCTACAAAAAATAAAAAAATAAACCGTATTAAAGTATTATGCTTTATTTAAAACTATAAAAGTAGAAATAAACTTAAAACTAAACAAGTGTTTTTCCTACATATTTTAAACAAAATTTTTGTGATATTCTTCAAAACAGGGTTCTAAACAATATCCAACTTCGCAAGCTTTGCACATATAAGATGTGTCTTTCCTAACTCCTTTCAAACTACAATTTTTACACTTTTTACGGAGTGTTTTACTATCAGGACTTTTTGGACAGTATCCTATAAAATGGGTACTTATTTTGGGAGTCGGTTTTGGCTTTTCTGGTAGTAATTCTCTTATAATATGGAGACGAAAATCGCACAGTGACATTCTTGACGAAACATATTTTTTGTAAAAAAAAAGAATTTAACAACAATAATTGGTAAATGTGAATGCCGATTTTCTTATACCAACGCAAGGTTTTGCGCTGGCATGGGTAGTATGACATACACTGTGTCCCAATTTCGATGCTCACCATTGGTATCTCGATTATTAGAAGACATAGGGCAACGGTTAAATGGGGAAAGTTTTGCAGAATTTAATACTCACGACCTAACTTTCTTAATTTTTAGAATATTTAGAAAAAACCAAAATTTGCCGATTTTAATTTTCCTCAATAACTCTTTAACGCTTAATACATATAACCTCTTTTAAAGTTTTACATTATTCAGACACTTTTTTAAGACAAATTATTTGATATAAACAGAAGCCCCCGATTGTCATTTGTTTTTAAGTTATTAGTGCTATCTTTTGTTTTTCATATGGCGGTCATATTGGATTTTTGGTTGGTTAGATAGTCTTTAAAAAGAGCTTTTCAACGATGTATAACATTCCTGAGAAATATTTAGCTATAGTTTGTTCCACGAGAGCACGAGAGAGATGTACGAATGGCTGCCAATTTATCTACTTTTCGCCTTTCTGCTCTTGTGGTTTTGTCATCAAACCTCAGACAGCGTGTCAAAAATAAAAAACGCTTGTAACTCATTACTGCTCTACAAATTTCTATTCCAGTTCCGCCAGCGGTCCAAATTTCCTTCACATTTGCATGATGAGATTTCTTGATACCGATCATGTACAGAAGGCCCAAATAAGCAAAAAATTCGCTTCTTGTTGTTTCTTTACAGTCTCTTTCTCTAGAGTATGCACGGTTAGTTCTTAGTTGTGCAATGTACATATTTGTAAATGTTACAATTTCGTCTATCATATTGAGTTGAATAATTTTCAAAAATGCGTCTAATTCATTATTGATATTTTTCGCACATTGCTGTAAGCCAGTGGATTCTTTCACTATGTTAATTTTTTTTATTTTTGTAGCATTTTTATTTTTATATTTATACCATTTGGTTGTCTTGTCCTTTCCAACATAAAAATTCTCACAAAGGGTGACTTCTTCATTTTCTTCCTCTTGTTCATTTATTTCATCCGAAATACTTTGTTCAGACAAGCTGTCAAAATCATTTGTCTCTATATTTTCTTCACTAAACTCAATATCACTTTCTAAAATTTCGACATCACTTTCCTCTTCTTCAAACATACGCTCAACAATATTTTCAAGATCTGCTTGCGTAAGAGGCTTTTTATTATCTGACATTTTGTCTTATCTACAAAAAAATTTCAAAATAATAGGTATGTATCGATAAATAGGTAAATAAATTTACTAATTATCTAATTAATAATTAATGCATTAAATATACATACCTTTTTGATTCACAAGATGAGAAAATATTTAAAAAAAACTGGCAAATATCAATAGAATTACACTAGTAGTCGCGCGCCGTAAACTTTACTTTTAACACATTTATTTACTTACAACCTGGTGCAGACTAAATGTTGTGTCCCAAAGGCAAATAATTCCAACCCACATAACCGATAAACTTAGTTCCAGGAATAGATAGGGGTTGTTCCTAAAATTGCACGTGTACAAACATTTCATTAGAAAAATAATAAATTTGCCGTAAATTTTACGACAGCGCGCCCGCTCGAAGGTTAATTTATCATATCCAGATAGTTAAAATAAACTTTTTGAAGTATTTTTGATCAACTCCATAAAATTTTCGGGAAGAAAAATATTTAGATTTCTTTTTTACCTTTTCGATGCGTCAAACGAACGGTCACATTCAATGTAAGAATGTACGGGTTCAAAAAATTTGTGATCCTACATTTTTAAACCTTGGTTCTATAAAGGTTGTCATTGCCAGCGTGTTACTGTTTTCAACTTTCCCCAGTCGCACTTGTAAACCGGCACTTAAAAGAATCGCCCTTTCCCTAACAGGCCGAGAAAATTGTTTCTTGGATAACATATTTAACACGTGGGTTACATCATTGTTTGTGGGAATAATCAAAGAAGCTGTGGAATAATTCTCTCACTTAAACTTCTGGATGCATCTTCAAAAGGCCTTTAAATCTGACACAGCTCCTTTACCATTACCTTGCTGATGTTAATACCGGTAATTCCCTATCGATGCTCTTTATCGGCTCTTCTAATTCTATAAAACGTTGCTGCATATAAAATGTGGAGTTCCATCTTGTAGGGACTTCCAAAATTAGTTTTCTGGAGTTATGTTTAAATTTTCTTAATATTTCTTGAGTTTATCTTTTTAAAATAGCGAACGATTTCTTTAATTTTCGTATGAAACGATTCAATTTCTGGATGTTTTAACCTGTCCTTAATAATAATTAAGATATGTAATTATATGTGCCACACATCCCATGTGTTTCCAGCCCAAATCGACGAGGGCTTTTTGAATGTCTGAAATAGCGAGTAAAATGTTTTTGCTGCACTTCCCACTCACGCACTACTCTTAACAATTCGGGTCCTAAATTTTCTGATGTATGGCGCAAATCACACGTCGAACACTAATGTAGCACAGATTTAATTGAAAGTTATCGTCCAGAAAATTGCAGTAACCGCACTAACGACATTAATAGATGACCATGCATCTGTTGTTATTCCGCTTTTTATCAATTGTCTAACTTTACACGAGCACGTTTTATATGCAGACGGTTTTTGATATGATATGGCGACTAGGTAACTCAGAAGGCGGGTTTAATGATTTTACGAAATTGTTCGTTGCAGACCTTTAGTAAATGCACTAATTAAGGCAGTGTCAATTTGTTTTTTGGTTTTGAGGTGACTTTTGGGGGTAAATATGAAAGAACTGTACTGTTTCAACCCCAAGGTCCTACGCTAACTACACAGTACATTTAGAAAACTCAAACCAGAGAGAGAATATTTAAAAATGGCCGCTACAACAAAACTTTCTCTTTAAAACTTCAAAACAAACCCACCCTTAATTTGTACAAACACGGTAAAATGTAACCTACCCGGCAAATCTCACACAACCCTGGCACGTGATTGCGATCGTCTGGTAGTTCCCCATATGGTTTAAAAGAGGCATGAATACACTGGCAGTGAATTGTAACCGGAAGGGAGATTCAAAACCAAAATCAAGTATCAAAAATGAATTTATTTAACTTTCCCTAAAATTTAGTTAGGATTCGTATTTTAAAAAAAGTCGGATGACGTCATAGCTAATAAACAGTTGAACCAAAATAATAGTATATTGAAAAACAAGTGTCGCAATGAGACTTTTTGCCGCACGAAGACCAGGTTTGCAGACCGAGTGAAAGGAGGTCTGCAGAGGGATGAGTGCGGCAAAAAGGAAATGTGACACGTGTTTTTCATACTATTTTTTGTGTCAGTTATGTCGACCAGAATATCCTGAACAACTTTTGTATAAACTGTTTTTTTGTAAAATTTCTAATAACGACAAAATAATAGCTTGGGGAAGTTCAGTTCGTTAACGAACAGTTCCTTGCGCCTGGGGATTGCATTAAATTGGCCAAAAACTATTCCTGAAAACACGCGATGAAGGATTCCTGTTAAATCCTCGTCTTCGCCGCACACTGGAAAAAAATGTTCTAGCACATCTTCATTTAGTCTAGATGTCAATAAATAAGTGATATCATCTTCTACTTCCCCCTCCAATAAAAATAAGATTGCCTAATAAGGGCGATCGTGAAATTTTGCGTTTGCAATTGTTTTTTTGCATTTGTTTGACAGTGTTTAAGAAGTCTTCGAGAGTGTCAAATTGTTAATGATTTTTACTGTTTAAAACGTCAAATGTGTTATTAACGGTGTCCAAAAAATTGGTAGTAGGTGGAGTGGGGTAAAACCGACCCAGAAATTGTAAAGTTTACTTTAAACTGATGTATTTTCTATCTATTCCACTAAAACCTAATAATCTTAGTGTTTTTATTTAGCACATGGTTTATTCTTTAAGTTGTATTAATTTGGATTAAAAATATCTTCTGAAACTTATGATTTTCTTAATAAATGAAAAAAAGTGCTGCTAGGGCGGACTTGCTCCGGAACTGGGACAAAACTGCACCACCTACCTGTTTAAAAATTATTGAATCTTATTTCCTATATTATGGGGTAAAAGCGGAATTATTATTACTAATAAAATAACAAAAATAAAAATTCAAATTTTTATTCAATCATCGTCAAGACATTTCTCACATTCGTATTGTTTTTTTTCGAACCTTTTTTGCAGTTTCCATAAACCCAGTTCATGTAATTATGCACTGGATCCACGCTTTTTTGTTAGTGTAACAGCGAAAATCGCATTTACAAATTCTACATAAATTATCTTCTTTAGAAGAAGAATTAGGAGTTTTTTCCTTGATGTTTTTGTCAGGAAACAATCGTAACTTCGTTTCTTCTGAAGTTATAACTTCCGCACCTTTTCCGCCTCTTTTCCTTATTTCCTTGTTATAGTTTCAAGCAGGAGAGCTCTATTAACTGGGCAGAGCTTGTTGAATATTGTGGTGGTGATTGTACATCATTAGATGTTCCTGGCAATATAATGGACTTTTCTTCAGCAATTATAAACTGGTCTTCAACAGGAGATCACTCAATGACTATAGGAGGCTGTGAAACAGCTTCTTCAATCATTTGTTCATACATTTGATTCGCCTTGGTTTGTTTTGCTTCTTGCCACTGAACTGAATCGGGCACCACCTCCATAGAAAATGGGCGAGTTCCAGCTTTTGGAAAAACATTGACAATAATATCAGTGTTCAAATTTCACCAATCATTTGTGCAAAGGACTTTTTGGCCAATCTCTCCCCTAAATGTAACATTGGGCAAATTCGTACTATAGTGTGGTGCTGTCCCGATGGATAGTCCGAATTTACCCCGTGCTCAAATATTTCCTGAGTTAGGTTAAACTATTATTTTATCAAAACATATAAAGGAACTGATAGTAGTTTTATAAAGGTTGGATTGTAGCTGTTGTAGTATTTTGATGCAGTTGAAGAAATAAAAACAACTAGAATGTGGTTAAAGCTTCGTGGTAATTATAATTAATAATTACCATCTCGTACTTTATTGGAACATTGCAGTAAATTAACGTTTCGCCTATAACATAGGCTTAATCATAATTTAATTATACATATGTGTAACAAGGGTTTTAAATTAGTACAGGGTCAAGTTAACGATAACAATTAAATCTGGTAAGTGCCAGATGTGAAAATTGAAAAATACACAGGGATACTAACCAAATAACAAAAAGGACGATTTGAAAAAAAAATTTGTTTTGTTTTATAAAGGAATGGGTTTATTTGGAGGGAATTGTGCACCCCTCCTGATACAGTTTAAGTCGACTTAATAAAATGGTTGAAAATTGTCGGCAATAATGTGTACCTATATGCGCGTTCAGAGTGACATCTATTATTAAAAATCAAAAGTAAAACATACGGAAGGACGCCAGCAACTGGAGGCCAGCGTCCCCCAGAGGCTTTTCCATCGAGCCAGGAGATTTGGAGGGCGAAACCTTCAACCTAGTGTCTGTGGACATCAAAAAGGCGTTTGACTCGGTGTAACACGCATCTATCTCCCGAGCTATCGCAACATTTTGGGTGCCGCCGTTCCTGGTGATGTACATGGAGGAAATGATAGCAACGGCCCACACTTACATCCCGTTTGGCAGCGTGAAGACGCGGAAGATTCAGTTTCGGCGGGGGGTAAAACAAGGCGACCCCCTTAGCCCGATACTTTTCAGACGCCCGCATCGAGATACTGGCCAAGTGCACGCTGCGGTGAAGACAAGAGACCTCAACAGTCAACACGTCCCCTGAGTAAGGGATTGGAATTTGTAGCTGAGGACAGCGCGAATTTGGCATGGCTGTAAACGACTCCGGCTGGTTGGAGCGGGCGGGTCTTCGTAAGGGCCGGACCGTCCAGCTCAGGACATGTAACCTGCCTGTCTGTGGTCGGGTTACCATCGAACAGACCCGACCAGAGAACATGCCGGGCAGAAGAAATGGCCCACTTGCTCGAAGATGTTCCGCTTGCTAAGCGATTGAAAATGTATTTTCAACATGACGGCGCGCCTCCACATTTCAGCGTAATTACTAGATATTTAAATGAACATTTTTCCCAGAAATGGATTGGTCGTGGTGCTACACGTCTGTGGCCACCCAGATCGCCCGACTTTAACATCAATGGATTTTTGTGTATGGGGATGGATGAAAGACGTAGTTTATAAGGACAAAGTCAATAAACGTGAGGTATTACTTGCTCGCATTATGAATGCAATAGACGAAATTAAGAACAACTCTGTGAAACTGAAACGAGCAACAAAATCTATTCATACACGTGCAGCTAAATGCATTGAACTGGGTGGAGACATTTTTAAAAATTTATTGTGAATGTATTGCTTCTCTGGAATTTCTGGAAAACTACTGCAGACACACGTCTGGGACATGTTTTATTAGATTCCCCAGATCAATAACAAAATAAATAAAAATCGTGCTTTACTTTAACCTCGTACAGTTTTGTGATGGCTTCATATTAGGGAGGTTGCTAAGTTTCAGGCAATATCTTTTATTAGTCGTGACTCCGTAACTAAACATTTGCGGACCTACGTTTATATTCTTTAGTTTTACTTGTAGAATAATATATTAAAATATTTGCATGTCTTCGTGAATCACCCTGTATAACAGAACGAATCGGGGGCTGTTTAAGCCAAATGGCGTTAATTAGATTCAGTTGTTTTTGTAGTTAAAATAAAAGACAGGATAATAAACTACATGTTTTTTACCTTTTATTGTTCACTACTAACTATTTTATGAAAAATAACATAACATAAGTTCTTAGAAATAACATAAAAATTGGAATTGTTTTTGTTGTTTAGTAAAAATCGATAAGGTTAAATTCTACTGTTTTTTTGAATGGAAAAGTGTAAAGCAAGGCTCAGGGCACAGTCCAGGTTTGTCGGGACAAACCTCACATTCCCATACTGTCTCCTTTCTAATTTTCTTTTCGCTACATACGCGTCATCTTTTCCTGGGTCTTCGATTTGATTCTTCATTTTAGATGGAATATGCTTACTAACTAATGGTATGCTAGATGCTTTGGAGGGATCAGGTAATAGTTTTTCAATAATTACCAACCTGTAATCATAAAAAGTCATTTTTTGAAGTTGGAGTACATGGATGGCTAGCTGCTTGTACGAAAATAAGGTCTTCCGTAAAGTTGGATAATATGCCATCATCTGGTCTTGCTTATTTATACCCGTCATGTTTTTGTTGTATTCAACAATTGGCAATGGTTTTGCTCTTGCAACCCCCCTTCTGTTTCTTACGTCAACCATATCATTTGTAAATTCCGTGGAAATATAATTTACTTCGCGTTTATCCCGCCACTTTCCTACCATAATGCCATCAAAATATTTGGCTGTGGTTTCACCAATTTTCAATTTGGCACCCACAACTTCCTTTGGAACCCCTTTCGATTGACTTGTAATGTTCCCGTGCAATGTGTTTTATTATTTAGCAACGTTCTAGCTAATTCCGGGCTATTATAGTAAATATCCATAAAGACTGAATGACCTTTATTTAGATTGTTGTTCATCAAATGCAGGACAACTTTTTGGGCATGTCCCTTACCCCAAGTTCGTCTAATTGACCTGTATACACCGCAAAATTCAATATCAGGCCATTTGGTTCTGTCAGCATGTACAGGATGTTTCAGACCACCCGTACCGCCCAATATCTCGCGAAATACAAAACTCATTGAAAAAAGAAAAAATACGTCTAAACAATTTTTTAAGACTCTATTGTTTGATAGTAATAGGATGTCCCCACTCCTATCCCCGGGGGGTGGAAAGGGGGTAACTTCGTAATCTTAAATAGCACCCCCCAGTTTATTATACACATTTGAATTCTGCGTTAACAAATAGGAACTTTTTGTTTGAAACATTTTTTAAAGTTCGTGACAGATGGCGCTATGATCGTCGAAAGAAGTTTTTCCGATTACCTGTTGCTTTTCTTAAACGAAATCTCATAAAAAATTCATTGTCGGACCATTTCGAAAAGTTGTTTGGTCGTCTTCTAAAAGTGCGAGCACGCCTTGCCCGACGATTTAATTCTAACATTAGTTCACCTGAACTTGATGAGCTGCTACTTATGTTTAGGAAATCACCATCGATATCAGATTCAAAGGAATCAGCCATATTTTGGTAAAACAATAACAATTTAACAAATGTAACAAATCTATAGTCTATAAATAACTAACAAATATTTTAGTATACCTAACGAATAAAATAAACAGGCACGTAAATGAGGTTTAAATTAAATACACAATTAACAAGCAGTGGAAATTACCGCGAAAAAATATAAATAGATTGTGGTAGTGGTGATAGTAAAAAATACACGGTTTTGATTGGCCGTAGTCGTAGAAAATGTGCCGTAGTACAAGTAACGAGTATACCAACTTCAGAAAATTATTTTCAACTATTTACTATTAAGAATATTTATTGGTTTCGCCGAAGCGATAAATACATTGCGGCTATTAGATTTTCCCTGCCCGTCAGGTTACAAAAATTCAACATATAATACATATAAAACATAAAACATTATATCATATATATATCAACACTGCAGACGTTTTCTTCCAGCTTGAAGTTCAGGGTTCCTACGGGGGTCGCCTCGTTCTGTCGTCATCGTCGGCCCCGCTCCTAAAGGTAACTCTCCTTCCCGTCTGTCGGCGTCTCCACACGGAGGCGGAAAAGTGTCGGTGGATGGTGTTTGCCCACCTTATCACGCCGTTGATGATGGTTCTCCTCAATGCCGTTGGAAGCGCTAGCCGGTCACATGTGGGGGCGTTACAGCGGGGCCATATCCCGCGAGCGCCTACTAGGATGGGTAGAAACGTGAAATCCCTGTTAGGCCAGCGACGGGCTGCCGCCTCCCGGAACCTGGGGTTGTCGTAGACCACTCTCTTGTTGTCTCACGATTGAGAGAGTGGTCTTGTACCCTCCCAACACACTTGGGCGTCGGTGATGATGGTTTCCGTTCCGGGAGTGAGATGGATAACTAGATCGGGCTTGTACAACTGCCCGTCCTGATGCCTAACATGGGGTTCCACTTCAGTAGGCCAGCGCTTCCTTCGGACGTGCCTCGCCAACTGCCGTACCACCTGGTCGTGCCGGGCGACTCTTTCATGATGGGTGACCGGGCAGGCCTGCAAAACGTGACTGAGGGACTCTACCCTATTGCAGCCTGCCCGGCATCTTCTCTGATCGGGCTTGTTGGATGGGAGCCCGACCACGGCCATGTTGCATGTCCTGAGATGGACGGCCTTCAGAAAGTCCCGCCCACTCCAACCCGCCGGGGTCGTCTGGAGTCAGACTCGGCTCGCTCCGTCCTCTGCCACAGTTTCCAGTCCCTTGCTAAGGGTACGAGCTTTAATTTCCTCCCTCCACCGGGGTGCGGGGTGCCCTTCCTTGGCCAGTATCTCCAAGCGAGAAATCAACCTTCCAAGGTGTGCGTGCATGTCCCCTCGTGAATACTGCAAATGTTGTATGAAACATTTTTAGATTTTCCCCTTTGTTTCAGAGCAAAATGGCCACGACACTATAAATGCCTCACCCTGTATATTTACCCTTCTAACTTTCCTAGTAGAAAAATAGTGTATAATACTTTCAAAATTGATATTGTTTGTAATTTCTTGTTCTATAGACAATATTGCAAGATTTTGTAGTCTTAAATCGCTGATTGTAGATCAAAGATAATTTTTTATCAACTTCAATTTGGAGAAGCTCCTCTCGCAACTAGCGACAAGGATGGCAATGGTTAAAAAAATTCTGAGTAAAATCACAATTTTGGGTACAGAGTTTTCCAATCTATACTGTTGAATAAATTTTAGTACATCAACCTCACAAATTAACCTAACCACCACATGCAGATTTACACATAACACAAATGGGTTTCGTAAAGCAGGAATTTTTCCATTCGACCGAAATACATTCTCAGAAGTAGACTTTCTTATAGAAAAACAAAGAGAAGAACTCCACCTCGAGAACACATCCGATAACACTATACCAGAGCACACCAATAGCTTAATTCAGCTGTCTACTGAAAAAACCGCCCCGAAACAACGTAACGGTGCGCGGTGTTAAAACTAAACAGTTATCAAACAATGTAAAACTCTCAATACTTTTCGCCTTTACCATCCTACAGTTCATTGACACCTACTTCAAACAGGGGACGTAAAATCGGTTCTGCAGCTTTAATTACAAGTACACCCTAAAAACATGAATTAGAAGCTAGTGTTAAAGAGAAACAAAGAAAATAATCATGTATTAAATATTGAATAGTCTTTAATAATATCAAGCGTTCCTGATTTTAAAAAGAACCCTATTGTTTCAATAATGACTTGTATTACAGCCCTGTTAAGATTTAAATTTCCATATAATTTGGCAATGAGCATTGTTACAGATTTTTGTAGTATACGAGTGAATTTTGTTATATTTCCTATATCAAATACATTGACAGATTGGGAATCAATATATTCCGAGTGCTGCCCAGTTTCTTCATTACATAATGATTTCAATACCACTGGTCACGAAATAAACTACTAAAAACTAAAACACTGTGGTGCTTTCGTACGTCGGCGGATATAATGTAAGAAGTTGAGCCTTGCGTGGGAGCACAAATATCATTCATATGTTTGGTTACCACATGTTTTTTAAACTATCCCTTCTTTTGTATAATCGATGGTAATCATCAAGTAGACATTTATAATAATTGGTTATATTATGAGCAAACTCATTATGTATTACGTGTGTACTTTTTAATACACAAAAACTTTTGTTTGCATTTGACACAATTCATTTTTTTAGCTTTAATAATTAAGTTCCGGGAATTTGTCAATAAAACACAAGCAAATTAAGTTACGAGCAAAATTTTATTATCGACCTTCACAATAGTCTCCCTCTAACTCTACACAACGATTCCAACGGTGCTCCCATGATTGGAAGCACCCTTGGTAATCCTCCGAAGTTAACCCGTTCAGCACAGCGGTTACAGCTTCCTTGACCTCTTGTAGGCCACCATGATGAGTTCCCTTGAGGTGCGACTTCATCTTGGGGAATAAGACAAAATCGCAGGGGGCGATATCGGGGCTATAATAAGGTGGGTGCGGTAACGTTGGAATGCCTTTGTTCGCCAAAAACTCTTGCACCATGTACGAGGAATGGGCCGGCGCGTTATCCAGCCGTTCTTGGCGAGTTCGGGCCGCACACAGAAAATGCGTGCTCGCAGCCGCTCCAGGACGCCAACATAGAACTTTCCAGTCACTGTCTGGCCGACAGGAACATATTCACGATTAATGATGCCGCGGATATCGAAAAAACGATCCAGCCGTTCTTGGCGAGTTCGGGCCGCACACAGAAAATGCGTGCTCGCAGCCGCTCCAGGACGCCAACATAGAACTTTCCAGTCACTGTCTGGCCGACAGGAACATATTCACGATGAATGATGCCGCGGATATCGAAAAAAACGATCAACA
Source organism: Pyrocoelia pectoralis (assembly GCA_036250285.1). Taxonomy (NCBI): domain Eukaryota; kingdom Metazoa; phylum Arthropoda; class Insecta; order Coleoptera; family Lampyridae; genus Pyrocoelia; species Pyrocoelia pectoralis. Next base: position 27,097,716 of record CM070075.1, read on the forward strand.
TTGTCTTCAATCGCGACTTGGACATCTTCGCTCTTGTTGGTCGCTCCCCACCCTTTTCCACCCACTGCTGGACTTTGTTTACGGGTCTCGAGGTCATTTTCAAACGTCCAGGTCTCATCTCCAGTGACTACTCGACTCATCCAATCTCTGCCGTTGCTCTGAATGCGTGCCAACCAATCTTTCGCATGTTCAAATTCTTGTGTAACATCTTGCGAACGGTTTCTTTATTAATCGAATGCTTAAGCGACGGTCAGGCGTGGTAAGCGCGCGCTGACGGCCGACATTTGCGTCTCTCTGAGAAGTGACAGGAGCTCCTTCACGCGGATCGTCATCTACCGATCCCCCCCCCCCGAACCGCTTCGCCCATTGAAACACGCGCGTTTTCGACATGCACTCGCCTCCGTACACCACCTGCAATTTTTTTAAGATTTGCGAGGGGTTTTCGCCAGATTTCACTAAAAATTGGATCACAACACGTTGCTTGTAATGTGAGTCACTCGTTTCACGACGCCACTAAAAAAGTTACTTTGGAAAAACACGCATAAAACACAAACCAAACGTGCTATCGAGTTGAAACTTCGACTGTAACTAAAGGAAGGTCCCCTCTTTCCACATATGTTTACGAACGACGCATTGTTGCCAGTTCTCAAGTTATAACTAAATTACCGGAACTTAATTGCCATACCTCGTCCTTACCAATCTTTTCCATTGTTTTAATGGCCTGTATTTTTTCTCCCAAATCAGGACCAAATAAAAATTCGCCTGGGGGAATTTTTTCCACCGCATTTCTAATCGGCTTGTTCATGAAAGGAAGTAGGAGTTCCCCTCGTACATATAATCGAATAAGTATCAAAAGGTTAAATGTACACAATATGAAACAACACTAATCTTTTAACAGTCTCAGTATTTCCAGATTATCTGGGTAGTCTAATTCATACTTTGTATTAATATTATAGACAGTTTGTTGAATTAACTGTAAAACATGAGCACTTTGGGGAGGATATTTAATATTAAGTGTATGATAAGATTTAAATAATAAATCAAATGCCTCTGTTATAGACAAGAACTGATATTTAACTCTATCAAAGACAACATGTGGTTCTTATAATAGCTAACACCCTCTGTATTATCTATTACAGCTATTATAGCTATTATAAGAACCACATGTTGTCTTTGATAGAGTTAAATATCAGTTCTTGCATAGATCCAAAATGTTTTCGGATGTACAGATAATAAATATTGCAAATATCAGAATACTTCTTTCCGTGCGGTCAAACTACACTATGTAGTAACCAACCACTATCAATTACAAAAATTTACCCCGAAATAACAGGAAGTGATTGAATAAATGGCTGGAAGATGCTATACAATTCAGATTTAGCTGTTCATCAATCCATTCTCATGAAATAAACTAGGAGAAGAAATGGAGACAACTCATACTTCCATAGCATTACATGTTTCTTTAGGTTCGCCATGAAAAAAAGCTGATATTCTTTGAATCAGCAAGAATGAATCAACAGCAACAAAATCATCCCCAATACGCATACCATTTTTAGCAGCAGCGAGTTTTAACTTTGAATGCATTAGATAATGAAACGTTATCAACGTTTTTACTAAAACCATCGTAATGATATCTTGTAGTCCAACTTCTACAGCCATATGGCAATTAATCGTTGGCCCACCAATTATTCCAGTGGAAAGTGTCACCATTGACGCCCCAACATCAAATGGGTTTCGTTCATAAAGCCAGAAGAGAAATTTTTTTATTCCTACTTCATCTTTCGTCATCCTGGTTTTTGAAATATCGATATGTTGCTCACTATTACTTGATTCTATGTTACAATCATTCTCTAAGCATTCCATAGTATAGAATCTTCCATAGATTCCCCTGAATGACCAACTCAACTTATATTATGTAATAAAGCGTTCATGTACAGTGCCTTCAGTATTCACATATCGTAGAACTATTGCCAATTGGTCACAATGGGACACATCTGGTGAGGAATCGACGATTATTGAAAAGTATTTTGAGGTTTTCACTTCATCTGCAAGCACTTCCAGAACCTTTTTTCCCATTAATATTACAATTTCTTCGTAAATTGTTGAGGATATATAAGAAATATTACCCCTCCCTTTGTTAGCACGTTTTTCTAAGTGTTTGGCCATAAATGGGCCGAACTTAACCAATTTCCATTTTGGAAATCTCCAATTATTTCTTTATCTCCTCTTAGGGCTAACCCCCTTCCAATAACCTTGTTCTTTTTCCAGTTAAATTTTTAATAAGGCGTCGATTTTGCCAATTTTCGCCGTTTCTCCCATCCAAGTTTGTACGGCATTTGAGTGATCACTATCTCTTTGATGTCTCATTAGGGATCTATGTCCATGATCCCACTTACAAAATCCATTTTTAAAATCATTATTTTTAGATTTTCCAAATAAAACGCAAAAAAACAATAAATATTTCCACTTGATTTAGAATATATGAGCCAGTCCCTGTTTACTTTTTCGCCATTCTTCAAATTAAAGCTAAAGTATGACACATGGCAGTAACGTCGTATAGTTCCGTCGTTTGGAAGCTGAAAAGTTATTGTTTTGAATATTTTTATTAGAAAGCTCTTGTTTTTGAACCCAATAATCATAAGCACGTTTGCTTCCTGGCCATAATGCCGGATCTGATGACAATTCTAATATACTTATTTCAGGCAAATTTAAATCCAAGTCCTATAAAATATTTAAGTTTAAAAAGCATTTTGTTAATTAGAAAGAAAAAAAACTTACGCCAGGTTCGAATTCGACTTTTGTTCCAAATGAACTTATTAGGGTACACGAATTCTACCCGAATTACACTTCCCTACTTATAGATCGATATACATTAAAAGATAGCACTTTAACAAAATTGACGAGGAAAAATATGACTTTATTTAATTGATTACAAAAACTGAAACTATTTATTTTATTACCATCACAACCATGACGCTACTTGATTCTTTATGCCTGGTTCCAACAACTTTGGTTTCTGTGCCAGGCCCAATTAAGGCACTTATGTTATTTACCTATATCCATTTCTGACAAATCCACAGAATTACGAGTGTCCTCGAAATGAATACAATTGAAATTTCTGTTTTAATTGGTCTTTATACCTCGGTGACGTTAAGAAAAAGGCGCATCTAACATTGACAGACATATATTATATGACTATGTCTAAGAATCGTTTTGAATACTTGATTAATTGTTTGAGATTCGACGATTAAATAAATAAGGAAGAAAGAAGGCAAACTGACAAAGTTGCTGCTATAAGGCAAATTTGGGATATACTTATGTCTGAAAAAGATGGTAACATAATGGGAAACTTTTTTATTTGTAATGTTACGAAAAAAAGTTATTCTTTATAAAAAGTTCTGCATGTTTTAACAGCTAAAATACAATCATCAGATGTTACATTTTTTCAGTCGTATACGCGGTTTGTCAAAAAATATGGATTTTTCTCAAGAGTAAAGTACCTTTATTTTTGACAATATCGAAAATTGTTATTAAGAAAAGTTAATCAGAACTAAAAACTACGTTCAAATATGCAATTACATCCTGCGAGTTAAACATTTGTTTATCAGTGCATCCTAGATTTCACGTAACTACATTTACATTTGCATTGTTATTGTAGAAAAAATAGGAAAAAAAAATTTTAAGTAGTAGGATGTAAATCCATATTTGAAGGTAGTTTTTGGTTCTGATCAACTTTTTTTAATAACAATTTTCGATATTGTTAAAAATAAAGGTACTTCACTCTTGAGCAAAATTCATATTTTTTGACACACCGCGTACACGACTGAAAAAAGTTGACATCTGATGATTGTATTTTAGCTTTTAGAACATGCAGAACTTTTTATAAAGAATAACTTTTTAGTAGTAATATAAGGCCGGAATGAAGCCACTTCAAGGTCACTCGTTGCGCTCTCGTAAACTATGTATAAAAAGTAGGTCATGATAATATAAAGCCGGAATGAAGCCACTTCAACGTCACTCGTTGCGCTCTCGTAAACTATCTATAAAAAGTAGGTAATGATAATATAAAGCCGGAATGAAGCCACTTCCAGAGTCAGTAGATTAATAGAGTACCGCAAGCCTTTGACGCGACAAATGCCGCCCTGGCGGCCATTTTTAGTCCATATACCTAAAATATACTTACGAAGTGCGTAATTTTTAATAAAATGCCGTGTTGTTATGCCGTTAAGTGAATTTTTTTTATTATATTCCGAAAAATTTAGTCAAAACATCATCTACTTTATTGAGCGTGTAGTGAGTGAAGCGCGGAAAGGACTAAAAATGGCGGAGGTTGCGGTACTCTATTAATCTACTGACTCTGGCCACTTCAAGGTCACTACGCCCTCTGGTGGTGACTTTGAAAACTAAATAGAGGTCGTGGGGGTGTTGGTGGTGACTTTGTGAGCTATGTGAAGGTGATGGTTTGCATCTCCGCTTAGTTCAAGGTCGCTGGACGTTGAACTGTACATGTATGACACGACCATGAAAATGAAGCGACTGAAAATATGAAGTGACAAGAAAAAAAGTAATAAGAAAATGAAAGTGGGTGTTAGTTGTTTAAATAAAATAATGTGCTATGGATTTGGGTTTTTTACTTAATCATAAAATTTTAAGTCTGAATGTAAATGTGTAATGAGATTACTGTTGTAAGAAAAGGAAATTTTATTTCATCATAATAAAATTTCTGACAGATTTTGGATGTTTTTATAATGTATCGTGTGGAAAGCATGTAATTGTTAAGTGCTTGTCATTGTTTGTTTAATCACCAGATTAAACAGATTACTCTGGACATATAAAGGCCACAAAATTAGGTAGAATTAGGAAATTAATAAGAATTAGTATTACACATAAAATGTAGAACAGGTCAACTAGAATAAGCATTTAGCAACTGCAAGATAGCCAATAATAGTAAGCATATAAAATGCAACATAATCAAAGGTCAGGAAATTAGAACTAGAACAAAACAATAGAATACGTCATATTAAGTAATAATTGTATATAAACTTGTAAATATTATTAACTAAATTAGTATTTGAATGAAAGAGATTTTGTTCATCTACTCACGGTGGTGTGAGGCTATAGTCTACAATTGGTACGAGTGACGGCGTACCCCTCACAAACAAACCACCATCTATTCACAGTCTCTTACCCGAGATTGTACATTGTTTTTCAATCATGTGAATATTTTGGTTTTATATGTACAGGGTGGGCCAAATTCGATGTTTTCAAGGGATACAGCAAAAACCATAAGAGTTAGCAAAAAACTAATAAGGTACTTATGAGCTCTTTTTAAAAGAAAAAATCGGTGGCATAAACAGATTACCCATATCACGATTATTTACGTAGATACAGGGTGAAAACTAAAAAGTAGCATTTTCGAAAAACCGCAATATTTTCTTTACTATAGAAGTTAAGGTCATCAAATTTTCAGGATATAGGTAAGAGGATACGGCAATTTTAAAAATGGGATCAACAAATTTCTAGGCCTACTAAGTTGCGCACGGCCAAAGTCAACTTTCATTTTTCTTATGGGCGCCATATTGGATTTTTACTTTATCAAAATTCTCATTTAAAATGCTCTTCAACCATGTATAACATGTTTATGTTTGGTCAACATAAATAATAAAAACAACAAAATTAAGATCTCGTGATAGTAGGCTTTGATATTTTTATTCAATTTTTCAATAGTGGGCTTTGCTGTCTCTTTTTTAATCATCTAACTGTCAAAATAGAATTTATTGTAGGTGTCATTTGTGTGCAGTTAATAATTTGTGAGTTTTAAAATGAATTACTTGATAAATATGATACATTGCAGTGTTTTATTCTTTGTCGCTGACAATAAATTCTATTTTGACAGTTAGATGATTAAAAAAGAGACAGCAAAGCCCACTATTGAAAAATTGAATAAAAATATCAAAGCCTACTACCACGAGATCTTAATTTTGTTGTTTTTTATTATTTATGTTGACCAAACATAAACATGTTATACATGGTTGAAGGGCATTTTAAATGAGAATTTTGATAAAGTAAAAATCCAATATGGCGCCCATAAGAAAAATGAAAGTTGACTTTGGCCGTGCGCAACTTAGTAGGCCTAGAAATTTGTTGATCCCATTTTTAAAATTGCCGTATCCTCTTACCTATATCCTGAAAATATCATGACCTTAACTTCTATAGTAAAGAAAATATTGCGGTTTTTCGAAAATGCTACTTTTTAGTTTTCACCCTGTATCTACGTAAATAATCGTGATATGGGTAATCTGTTTATGCCACCGATTTTTTCTTTTAAAAAGAGCTCATAAGTACCTTATTAGTTTTTTGCTAACTCTTATGGTTTTTGCTGTATCCCTTGAAAACATCGAATTTGGCCCACCCTGTACAGGGTGTACCAATCTTACGACATTGTTCGGTATATGGCTTATTTCAAGAGATATCAACAATGTTGTTAAGGAAAGTAATAGATGTCTTTAAGGACCATATTTCTAAATTATGTTGAACTATACCGGGTGTTGCATAACTCCGTTACAAACCAAACATATGATTTTTTAAATGAGAGCCCCTACATATTATGCCAAATTCTGATTGCCCACATTTTTTCGAGTCTTTTGATATAAGGTTTTGCTACGTTATACAGAGTCCTTTAAAAGTTATGGGCACGTTTATGTTAAAATCGTAGCTAAATCAACGCCCTCTAGCTTACTGTACGTTCAGAAAAAGACAATTTCTTGGCTAACCGAGTTTCTTAATATGATGTAATATCTCCTCATTCGATTACATTTCAATTATTTTCTCTCTTTGTGTACAGGGTGGATCGAAACTCGGATCTTTCATTTTCTTTCTTCTTTTAAATGGAACACCCTATATTTTATTGCATAAATAGAATCTTTGATTATGTAGCTTTAATTTTTGTTAAGCATTTTTTAAATTAAATATTACAAAATAACTCTGTTTTTATAAACTTTAGGTATAGGGAATGCTTAACAAAAATTAAAGCTACATAATCAAAGATTCTATTTATGCAATAAAGTATAGGGTGTTCCATTTAAAAGAAGAAAGAAAATGAAAGATCCGAGTTTCGGTCTACCCTGTACACAAAGAGAGAAAATAATTGAAATGTAAGCGAATGAGGAGATATTACATCATATTACGAAACTCGATTAGCCAAGAAATTGCCTTTTTCTGTAACGTACAGTAAGCTAGAGGGCGTTGATTTAGCTACGATTTTAACATAAACGTGCCCATAACTTTTAAAGGACTCTGTATAACGTAGCAAAACCTTATATCAAAAGACTCGAAAAAATGTGGGCAATCAGAATTTGGCATAATATGCAGGGGCTCTTATTTAAAAAACCATATGTTTGGTTTGTAACGGAGTTATGCAACACCCTGTATAGTTCAACATAATTTAGAAATATGGTCCTTAAAGACATCTATTACTTTTCTTAACAACATTTTTTGATATCTCTTGAAATAAGCCATATACCGAACAATGTCGTAAAATTGGTACACACTATATGTGTAAATAAATAATGTTTTATAGAATTAAATTTTTTTAGAGATTTCGGTTGTTTAATATATCTGGTTGTGATTCCATCTTTGGAAATTTAATCAACCATTAAATTACTTTTTAGCTCATTCCTATGTAATGTATAATTATATAATGCAAACATGATACATACGGAAGTGTTAATTTGCAAAAGAGCAGCGTCCTTACATATAATAATAACAGAAAATTTGCCGAGTAAACTTTTTACATGTCATTCGCTTATAACTGTAGAAAACATTCTGAAAGTACGGAATAACATTTAAAATTTGGTTTTACACTTGCAAGAATAATTCATAGTGAAAATAGTATGTTAAGTTTTGAAATGCATTACACCTTATTTCCAGAAAAAAAGATTTCGTTTAAATGTTACATTACCGAGTTAGATGTCACATGTTGAGATGTTTCCAAAAAAATCTGTAATTAGGTATAATACCTATTTTACGAATATAAAAGGATAATCATGTAACGAAAAAAATTTCATCTTACTAAAAGTTTAGTAAATACAAAGATCCTGAACTTGGAAAAAATTGTGCATAATCGTTATGCAATTACCTACGCAAGCTGTTTGTAACGCAAGTGGTCTACATGCGAGTAATATATTTGTATGAAGTACCGCTTCTTACTGCATCATACCATTTACTTGTTGTTTAATTGCACATGTAAAACTTCAATGCTTTTTGATGCATAATATCTACACTTTATTTAGGTGGTGTGAATGTTTGACCTTAAGGAAAAAGTAGGAAAAAGTAAAAAGAATTAAAATATTTATTTTCAAATTAAAATAAAATAAACACTAACTAAAATTAAAAACACGAACTAATTGTATATTTACAAAATCCTAATACTATGTCCACTAATTAAAATAACTAATTGTTCACTTAAATTACACTATGTTTTTCGCATGTCCACCTCCTGCATGGCCCATTGCAGGACAACCACATTCCGCACGGCTCTTTGAATTTCTACCAAATTCGCGTTGGCCTCAACTAACTGCGCCGTTAGTTGGGCCACGCGATTTTGGGCTCGCGCCTCGTCACTACGCGCTTTCACCAGTTGTGCTTCCAGCCACGGCACACTCGGCTCCCAGTATAATTGAACACTATCGGGGAGCTGCGGGGGATGATCTTTAGTGGGCAACTGCTGCCCCTGTGATGGTTCCTCAAGGAGCTTCAGATCCTTTCCCCCGTACTGCAACGCTGATGGTGATGATGCAGGGACCGTGGCAGGGGTGATGCTGTAAATAGAGAACGACCTCATTATCAATACAATCCCAAAAAAAACATAAATTTAAGTAATGTACTTACTTCTCAAAGAGCCTGACGAACTCATCATCGTAGTCGCTATCCCTTATGCTGATAACCGGGATAGCTTCTGGGACCTTCTGCTGCTGCTGGGTTTGCGGTGGTTGCGGCACTTGAAGCAACAGGTGTTGCAAAATTTGCGGACCCTGTTGCTCCTTTTGTTGATGGTGGTGACTGACTTTTTTCGTTTTGTTCATTGAAAGTTTTATTTTCTTCGATGTCGATGCCATCGCGCACAAATTATAAATGAATAAATAGGGGAATTTTAAAATGTTACATATGTATAGATTTGTCAACGTCTGCACAAACAAGCGGAAATGATAAGGTTAATGAACGAGCACGCGTGGTACTAGTCTGTTAACGAAAGCAAGGTTAACGTACTAACACAAAGGTGAAAATAGTATGTTAAGTTTTGAAATTCATTACACCTTATTTCCAGAAAAAAAGATTTCGTTTAAATGTTACATTACCGAGTTAGATGTCACATGTTGAGATGTTACCAAAAAAATCTGTAATTAGGTATAATACCTATTTTACGAATATAAAAGGATAATCATGTAACGAAAAAAATTTCATCTTACTAAAAGTTTAGTAAATACAAAGATCCTGAACTTGGAAAAAATTGTGCATAATCGTTATGCAATTACCTATGCAAGCTGTTTGTAACGCAAGTGGTCTACATGCGAGTAATATATTTGTATGAAGTACCGCTTCTTACTGCATCATACCATTTACTTGTTGTTTAATTGCATATGTAAAACTTCAATGCTTTTTGATGCATAATATCTACACTTTATTTAGGTGGTGTGAATGTTTGACCTTAAGGAAAAAGTAAAAAGAATTAAAATATTTATTTTCAAATTAAAATAAAATAAACACTAACTAAAATTAAAAACACGAACTAATTGTATATTTACAAAATCCTAATACTATGTCCACTAATTAAAATAACTAATTGTTCACTTAAATTACACTATGTTTTTCGCATGTCCACCTCCTGCATGGCCCATTGCAGGACAACCACATTCCGCACGGCTCTTTGAATTTCTACCAAATTCGCGTTGGCCTCAACTAACTGCGCCGTTAGTTGGGCCACGCGATTTTGGGCTCGCGCCTCGTCACTACGCGCTTTCACCAGTTGTGCTTCCAGCCACGGCACACTCGGCTCCCAGTATAATTGAACACTATCGGGGAGCTGCGGGGGATGATCTTTAGTGGGCAACTGCTGCCCCTGTGATGGTTCCTCAAGGAGCTTCAGATCCTTTCCCCCGTACTGCAACGCTGATGGTGATGATGCAGGGACCGTGGCAGGGGTGATGCTGTAAATAGAGAATGACCTCATTAGTCATTATCAATACAATCCCAAAAAAAACATAAATTTAAGTAATGTACTTACTCCTCAAAGAGCCTGACGAACTCATCATCGTAGTCGCTATCCCTTATGCTGATAACCGGGATAGCTTCTGGGACCTTCTGCTGCTGCTGGGTTTGCGGTGGTTGCGGCACTTGAAGCAACAGGTGTTGCAAAATTTGCGGACCCTGTTGCTCCTTTTGTTGATGGTGGTGGACTGACTTTTTTCGTTTTGTTCATTGAAAGTTTTATTTTCTTCGATGTCGATGCCATCGCGCACAAATTATAAATGAATAAATAGGGGAATTTTAAAATGTTACATATGTATAGATTTGTCAACGTCTGCACAAACAAGCGGAAATGATAAGGTTAATGAACGAGCACGCGTGGTACTAGTCTGTTAACGTAAGCAAGGTTAACGTACTAACACAAAGGTGAACATGTATTAACTTATAGTGGTAAATACCTAAACATTTTTGACAACGTCCAGGAGGGGCCATTTCAATTTTTTTTTTTGCACTTTTTGGGCACTTTTTGGGGATATCAAATTTTGGAGGGTATCAAATTGCAATTCTTCCTCGCAATTTTCAGGGGTATTTTGTTTTTGACAATTTATTATCGAGTGGTGCCAACAATTTTCGGGGGTGTCATATTATAATTTTTCGTCAATTTTCGGGGGTGTCATATTACAATTTTTGGGGAATTTTCGGATGTCAAATTACGTTTTTGGCAATTTTCGGGGGGAGTCAAATTACAATTTTCGGGTGTCAAGTTACATTTTTGGCAATTTTCGGGTGTCAAATTACAAATTTTGGCAATTTTCGGGTGTCAAATTACATTTTTTGGCAATTTTCGGGTGTCAAATTACAATTTTTGGGGGTCATTCACCCCACTGAAAAATACCCAAAAATCTCAAAAAAGGTATCTCGTGCGATTATGTTGGCAGTCTATCTTGTTTCACTGAAATAACGACCTTTGTACGTTACGCATTTTATAACCTTGATCTATTTTGATCTTTATGAAGGATATCAATGTGCAATGACCTGTAAGTGTAATAAACAGATAGGTTACTGCACCCTTTTTTGTAGGTCAGTCAGAAGTCGTTGTACTTGAAGTCGTTAACCTTCGGTGTTATTGAACCCTCTATCGTTAAACTCGGAAAGGTATATAAAATTATAAACGGATGATTCCGACTTTCATAATAGTCTTAAAGTATTTATATAGTTCTACAAAAGTTAACCAAGTAGCCGGTTCCCAGTTACGCTGATTTAAACTTGTGCGTGTGTGAATTTAAATAATATTTGTTGCATTGGATATATAGCTTATAAGGTAAATAAACAATTAATATAATTAGATATGAATATAAATTCAGTTTCTGGTACAAGTAGTGACTTAATTAAGGTAATTCGCAAAGCTATTAAATTATTTAAAACTAAGGATGAAATAACTAGACATATTCATTTGTTAAGAAATAATATCAAGTATTTAAAAAAATTTATTAGAATTCAAATATATACTGTAAATGAAAATCCTCTTAGATTGAAAGTAATTTATCAATTCTCAAATGTTATCTTGCGAAATTAAAACAATTAAGGCACAGTTTAGATAAACGAGGTGCTGGTGTAGCTATTCGCTCACGTAACTTGCAGTGGCACGATGTAGAATCTTGTTTCAATGGTAGATTACTTACAGGTATTATAGTCAATTTAAATATTAAAGACCCATTAGTATTTTTGAAGTGCGCTTATAAAAGTTTTTCGATAAAAATTAATTCAATGTTACGTCAATCAATGTTGAAAGTAATAGTCGTAGCGGTACATCTAAATGTCTGTCAAATTGTGCGGGAAGTGTGAAATTAGGTACACTTATTAATTATATCAAAATAAACGATTTGACCCGCAGCACCCCTATTTTCAACCTTTAGTTTTCAAAAGTGCCCCGTATTTAGTTTTTTCCATCCCCTAACGATAACTCCTTTGTTTACAACTTTTAGAAAAAATTATATTAATAAAAGTTTTAGGAATTCTTATAAGGAACATTTTATATAAGGATAAAATTTTCACAAATATCAACCCTTATCGAGATATGTGGGAAAAACTGATTTTTGCAGTTTCATTACAAAATCGGTCATAGTTTTCTTGTTTATCATTTCTCAGAAAAATTATTCAAGTAAAAGATGTAGCTATTAATATTATCAATATTTTAGATATACAGGGTGAGTTTTTTCCGATGTTTAGCATGGGCATCTTGGAAACTAGCAGAGATAGAGAGACGATTAAATGGGGAAAGAATTGCAGTTTTACCCGCTCAATTCTATAAGCTTTTCGTTTTTTGAAAAAAATGCATGGCTAACTAGATATCTCAAAAAAATCATAGTTGGCCATGACTTTATAAAAAAGGCCCTTTTTCGACGATTCTAACAATATATCACTTGACATACTTATTTTCATTACTATAGAAATTATGGCCATTTTTTTGTTTTTAATGTCGCATTGTTTGAGTAGTAGACTATAGAAACAATTGATGCATGCGCATCGCATTTAATAATAAAATTCAAGTTAGTTATAATAAAAAAAAAATTATCTCGAAACTATAGGTAGACATATTTATTTGCATATACAGCTCTACCCTGTCTACTTATAAGTTGCGCATATGCTAAAAAAGGAGCTACAATTATTATTACTATTATAGAAATATTTTAATGAAATTGTATGTAGAAAATTATAAATAATAAACGCATGTATCAATTGTTTCCATAGTCGACTACATAAACAATGCGACATTAAAAGCAAAAAAATGGCCATAATGTCTATAGTAATGAACATAAGTATGTCGAGTGATATATTGTTAGAATCGTCAAAAAAGGGCCTTTTTTATAAAGTCATGGCCAACTATGGTTTCCATTAGAAAAAATACAAGTTTGTGTCATAACTCAAAAATTAGAGCATAAATATAAAATTTGATTAAACTGTATTATTGAGCCCATAATTATCTACAACTTTTTCCTTTACACATTTTTTCTAAAATCAATAATAACAGAGCTATAGGCGCTAAAAACGAAAAAATGAATTTTTTGAGATATCTAGTTAGCCATGCATTTTTTTCAAAAAACGAAAAGCTCATTGAATTGAGCTGGTAAAACTGCAATTCTTTCCGCATTTAATCGTCTCTCTATCTCTGCTAGTTTCCAAGATCCCCATGCTAAACATCGGAAAAAACTCACCCTGTATATAATATTTCCACAGAAAGCAACCCTTAACAAGTTATTTCGATATTTCTGAAAGTAAGCAACTCTTAAGTATGAAATCGCTCATATCGTTTTTATTTGTAACTTATGAGGAAACACATGTGAATAAATATTATAGAAAATTACCTTTTGGGCATTTTATGTCGGTATGGAAATTTCTCAAAAGTCAATCCTTAACGAGATATATCGAAAAAACCAGAAACTGTCCATTTTCACATAAAATCGAGCATAACTTTTCTATATTTCACTACAGTGACATTATTGTTATATAATTCGGTAGGTATATGGATGTAGAAAATATAAGTAAGGGGTAATTTTTTTACAAAAACTCACCCTTAGCGAGATATTTTGATAAAAACAAACTTTCGGCACTTTTTAGAAAAGTTTTCGTAACTTTTCCAATTACGATTGTTAATATTATTTCTTCACGGTTAATAATAGCCAATTACAGTGTATTTCATGAAATCATAGTGATTTTGCACCATATCACACTGGTGCGGGAATTTTCAACGTACAAAAGTAAGGTTTATTCGCGGTAATATAATTAAAAAGAAACAATCTAATTGTACGCAAAATGCAAACATAGGTCGATTTTTATATCAAGGAAGACATATTTTGATGTTATTTTCTTGGGGGTGGTTCTCACCTCCAGCGCTTCACAGGGGGTGACATTGAAATGTTAAATAGGAAGGCGGGTCATGTGATACATCATTGGAAAGCTAATTCCTTGGCCTTTTCATTTTTGCATTTTTTTCACTTTATTTCTATCAGTAGCTAAGTAAAATACTGAAATATTTATTTAAACACATTTGGCTTAAGTGCGCGAGCTCGTTACGTCGCGGGCGTCGCGGCGTATGGTTTCGCTCGGGTATCGCATCTCCTTTAGACATTTTACATGCGAAAATAAAAGGTAAGCACTTCAACAGCAAGTTAGTATTATCTCACCGACTCGTATTTCAGTGAGAACAACCAAATAGAAGACTAAAAAGGAGATGCAACACCCGAGCGAAACCATACGCCGCGCCGCGACGAAATTTCAATGTCACCCCCTGTGAAGCGCTGGAGGTGAGAACCACCGAACCACCCCCAAGAAAATAACATCAAAATATGTCTTCCTTGATATAAAAATCGACCTATGTTTGCATTTTGGGTACAATTAGATTGTTTCTTTTTAATTATATTACCGCGAATAAACCTTACACTTTGTACGTTGAAAATTCCCGCGCCAGTGTGATATGGTGCAAAATCACTATGATTTCATGAAATACATTGTAATTGGCTATTATTAACCGCGAAGAAATAATATTAACAATCGTAATTGGAAAAGTTACGAAAACTTTTCTAAAAAGTGCCGAAAGTTTGTTTTTGTCAAAATATCTCGCTAAGGCCGAGTTTTTGTAAAAAAATTACCCCTTACTTATATTTTCTACATCCATATACCTACCGAATTATATAACAATAATGTCACTGTAGTGAAATATAGAAAAGTTATTGACGGGTGCGGAAATTGTTTTAAACAGCTAAAATATTATTATATTCCAGTAGGGTAACTATCTGGAATTGTTTACTTTTAGTTAACGTTTCACCCTTCTTAGGGCTTATTCATAACTCTTAACAATACATGCTTATTCATAAAAACGGGGGTGTAGATGAAATGCTGGATGAGTCGGAAACGGGAGGGGATTTTTACCCTCCATAATTAAGGTTTAACATATTATTTTATAATTTAATTAAACATACACTTAAATAAAATAGAATGGAAATACTATATTGTAGAACGTGGTTAAAAGAAACCACGTTCTACAATATAGTATTTCCATTCTATTTTATTTAAGTGTATGTTTAATTAAATTATAAAATAATATGTTAAACCTTAATTATTATGGAGGGTAAAAATCCCCTCCCGTTTCCGACTCATCCAGCATTTCATCTACACCCCCGTTTTTATGAATAAGCATGTATTGTTAAGAGTTATGAATAAGCCCTAAGAAGGGTGAAACGTTAACTAAAAGTAAACAATTCCAGATAGTTACCCTACTGGAATATAATAATATTTTAGCTGTTTAAAACAATTTCCGCACCCGTCAATCAAGTATTACAGCTACAAAAGTGCATTAATAGAAAAGTTATGCTCGATTTTATGTGAAAATTGACAGTTTCTGGTTTTTTCGATATATCCCGTGAAGGGTTGACTTTTGAGAAATTTTCATACCGACATAAAATGCCCAAAAGATAATTTTCTATAATATTTATTCACGTGTTTTTCCTCATAAGTTACAAATAAAAAAGATACGAGCGATTTCATACTTAAGGGTTGCTTACTTTCAGAAATATCGAAATAACTTGTTAAGGGTTGCTTTCTGTGATAATTAACTTCATAGTATTGTAGACCAATGAGACATTAAGAACAGTGTCACATGCACCAATCACAAATTTCTTTAACTGAAAAGAATGTATGCTACTTTTCTTGCCGCTACCTCATTGTTTTAGTAGGTATTGATTAATATTTTAAAAAATCAAATGTCATTTTGACAAAAGTAAATTAACGCTTCATTCAGTTAATTCTCCAACCGAAGATCATTCGTTCTCAACTCTTGTCAGGCAAGATTTTTATTTTGTATTTGCATTGATTGTAAAAGGTAATTAAACTCGATCAAATTCTTGGGAAAAGAACCCTCGCGCTCTGCGCTCGGGTCTTTTCGTCCATTTGATCTCGTTTAATTGCCAAGCAACCAGTGCTCATACAAAATAAAAAAATCTTGCCGACAAGAGTTGAGCACTTATGATCTTACTATTGAAAATATTATATATATCTAAAATATTGATCATATTAATATCTACATCTTTTACTTGAATAATTTTTCTGAGAAACGATAAACAAGAAAACTATGACCGATTTTGTAATGAAACTGCAAAAATCAGTTTTTTCTACATATCTCGATAAGGGTTGATATTTGTGAAAATTTTATTCTTATATAAAATGTTCCTTATAAAGAATTCCTAAAACTTTTATTAATATAATTTTTTCTAAAAGTTGTAAACAAAGGAGTTATCGTTTGGGGATGGAAAAAACAAAATACGGGGCACTTTTGAAAACTAAGGGTTGAAAATAGGGGTCCTGCGGGTCAAATCGTTTATTTTGAACTAATTATTTAGTGTACCTAATTTCACACTTCCCGCACAATTTGACAGACATTTGCGATTTTCTCTGTACCGCTACGACTATAATAATGTCGTTTTAGCGGGTCATTGTATTACGTGGTTTGTTAAGGAATTATTAAATTTGGCGTACTGGGCTAACAATATTTTTGATACGGTTGTACCAATGGATACTGTAACACAAGATCAGATTACAGCTTTTGAGAATGCAGTAGTTTGTCATATTTGTAGGAAACCGTTTACGGAGGATGATATTAAAGTTAAAGACCACGATCATTTGACGGGAAAGTATCGATCCGCCGCCCACAGAGGTTGTAATTTAAATTTTAAGGTGTTCCATGTTATACCAGTAGTGTTTCACAATCTTAGCGGCTACGATTCACATTTCACTATTCGCGAATTAGCAAAGGGTTTTCCGGGTCAGGTCAAACTTTTGCCGTTAAATAAAGAAAAATGCATTTCTTTCACCAAATTAGTAGACAATACAAAGATACAGTACAGATTTATTGACTCCTTTAGGTTCATGAGTAGCAGTCTTGACGAAGATATGTCCACTCCATGAAAAATTAGTACCATTGGTTCGTTGTATATACAGGGTATTTCAGACCACCCGTACCGCCCAAATATCTCGCGAAATACAAAACGCATTGAAAAAAGAAAAAATACGTCTAAAACATTTTTAAGACTCTATTGTTTGATGGTAATAGGATGTCCCAACTTCCACCCCCGGGGGGTGGAGAGGAGGTAACTTCGTAATCTTAAATAGCACCCCCCAGTTTATTATGCAGATTTGAATTCTGCGTTAACAAATAGGAACTTTTTGTTTGACACATTTTTTGAAGTTCGTGACAGATGGCGCTATGATCGCCGAAAGAAGTTTTTCCGATTACCTATGCTAATTTGATGTCAGTTTTGTTAAGTGACAATCAAGAATGTTAATGCTTTGTAAAAGGGAAGAGGGAGAGCTTCATTTACCCCCCTCCCCTTCCCCACACCGCCACTTCACCCCTACGGACCATAACCTTTTTTTTCCTTGGGAATTGGGAAATGCTTACGCACACCCGCGCTTGGGTCTAGTGCGGGGGTAGTGTGGGTCTTTCACCCACTAAAACCCTTCTCCCTTTGCCCTGTTTCGACTTGCCCCCCGTGGAATCCGCCGCTAGGCATTGCTTCGCGGGGGGAGGGTACTTCTTCCTTCATCTATCTGTCTTCTTTTCTTTTCATTATGTTACTGACCATGTTCATCACTGCAGCCCAGTCTTCTTCCGTTCTTAGGAGGAGTACTGCGGCGTTTTCCTCTGTAATATCTTCCCCACATTCTTTCTTGGCTTCTTCCCTTTCCGTTTTCCATCTGTCGCATTCAAAGATAGTATGCCTAGGTGTATCTACCTCCCCACAGTATATACAGTTGTTTGTTTCCCTTTTTTTAAATTTGTACAAGTATGTTCCAAAATTTCCATGGCCGATCAATGCTTGGCTTATTTCGTACGTTATTTCTCCCCACTTGCGTTTCACCCATTTATGTACATTCCTGATAAACACGTGCGTCCAGGTTGGCCCATCTTCCCATTGCTCTTGCCATTTTTGTAGCGTGGATTCCCTAGCCACTGCTTAATTTTTTTTTTGTTTTTTAGTTTTGAAATAGTGGGGTTGCTTTACTACAACACCTTGAGGTGACGCAAAGAGCTTATAGTTTGTAAAAAATTTGAAAAATTATCAACTTTGATAAATTATTTTGTATGGTTTTCTCGTACATATAATGTTCAAAGGATAATTGTAATTACATAATATAATATAATATAAGCATTAGAATTGGGAAAAATTATTAATTACAGAATATAATAACATATTTTTTAATGTCAAAAAGTTTGTATTTTTGCTAAATGTTATGCATTAAACTGTTTTTTTGTATCAAATTTCGGCATGTTCTCACGTGAGTCAATTTTTGCTCTTATATATCCTTCCCTTGCGATTGAACCACAGACATTTTGTTGAGCCGATTCGGTGACCAGTTTCACAGCTCTTTCCACTGCTTGCGTGTGACAAGGAAGCCGGGGAAAGTCGATAAGCGGGGGGCCACTTTACTATTGGGTTGAACTTCAGATGTCTTCTGCATAAAGTCTTTGAGAAAGTCACTGAAAAAGTGTTTTATCATAGGGGGTTCAGTTACGTCATTTTCAGTCCATGATATCATGTCGATGTAATCCTTTGCATCAAAGTTTATCTTTGGAACTGTAAACTTCCTGACTCCGCCTCTATTTTCTGTTCTAGCTTTTAAAACACGTCGTAAACCAAGTTCTCTTACAATTTTGCGCTCATCACATACCATTGCCAAAAGGAGATTTTCTACAGCAGCAAAGTACCCATTTCTTTGAATAACCGGGTCTAAAACGTATACGGTTTGCTAATGTAAGCCACCACCTGGAGTGAGCAATTTTTCCAGGGCTTTTAAAGATAAATCTAGTGAGCAATTTCCACTTGATACAGCCATACAAATATCCAATAAATATTTTTGATCTGTACTTAAATCATTGATGTTCTTCAAAATAGGAAGGTTATTTTCAATTGGCAAGAAAGTAACCACAGGAAGATTAGCACAGTTTTCCAGCTGCTGACCTATTTCGCCTTTAAACTCATTGGGTCCCTTCGTTTTACCATCTAAATGACAAAAAAGATGTCGCAATGGTAGCTCATTTCCATGGAATAAACAAATTAACCATTGTAAAGGTCTTCCTATTTTGTTTTCTATCAAAGAAATCACACCATTTTTATGTCCAGTATTTACAACCGTTCCATCACATCCAATAGCAGTAAAGTTAAAAAGTTGTTCGTTGTGTTTATGCTGTCTGCTAGTCTTTTCTAGTGCTAGATTTAGGTGTCACGTGGCCAAAAAACTTTGAGTTTGGTTCCTCTATTAGTGAAACGTGCTCTTCTGAAATAACTTTTTTGTACATCTTAGTTCCTTTCCGTTCTTGAACAATTGTTTTGTCTTTTCTTCCATCAAAAAACAATCCTCTATTTTCGGTTATCTGATAATTATCATAAAGACTGTCATTAATGAGATACATTCGATTTTTTGATCTTGTTCGTCTAATTTTCATCCTGTCTATTACTTTGGTTTTGTCTTCCCCTGTGATAACACCCAAGTCCTGTAAAGTAGCACTAGCTATAGCTGCAGCAGCTCTATCTATCTGATATTCCGCTACGGTCGCAAATGGAAGCTACAGATGGCAATTTAATACGCATTTGTGTGCTTATATTTTTCAGTTTTGATGGGCCTGCTAGATTTATCTCTTCTTCAAAATTCAAATCGTCTTGCTCTTTTACTTCCTCTTCGGCGCTGTCATTGTCGTCAGTGATCGTTTCTGATACACAAGTATTTTTTGCTCGTTCAAGGTTAAACTTAGCTGTTCTGTGTAGTTCTTTAGCTTTTCTTGCTTCTTTCTTTTTCATAGCGCTTGTGGTAGCTATATCAACATTACCTATAACCTTTTTTTTCTTTTATACAACTACAAGTATCAAAGTTTTGACCCTTGCAGGCAGCAATATCAAATAAACAATCAGCTTCTTTTCTAAATTTTGCGAGGTTCGAGTCAAACTTAACTGACCCTTTTCTACTTTTAGACCTCAATAAATTCCTATATTTAGCATGATATACTTTTATCATTTGTGAAATTCTAAGGTTAGAAACAACGGGAATAGAAGCTCTTGACCATATTTGTTCTATTTTTGGTACTAAAGTATCAGATATTTCACTTACAGCAGGGTCCTTCAATGACGCAACTTTAAGGTTATGTCTAATAAAATAGTAGCACTTCATTACATCTTTATAAGTAGGTAATACAACTTCACACAAATCAGTAAATGTTCCAAAAATACAACATTCCGTCATTTGTCTTGTCTGCACTTGTTTAGACTGAGCCATTTTAACTCACCACAATAAAATAGCACACAAACTAACAATAAACAAAAATATAAGTACGTTAAATAATAGAAGCCCACTCAACTGAATTCAACAAAGAGACTTATGTCTGACACGTTTCTTACACCTGATATTATGAGCTATTCGTCACAGGCTAACCAATCTCCACCTCCTCTCCCTTCTCACCCCAACACCGACGTCTCATGCTCCCGAATGCCAGCCAATGCAACAGTTAAATTGTTTTTATCTTTCTATTCATATTAAAACGCCTATTTGAAACTTTTTATTGGATAATCGAGACACGCAAAAGTCGTTGAAAAAGTTGTCAAATGTGCGTTTTTATGAAACTTTACCGCTCTTGCGGCACCTCAAGACATAATCCAAAATGGTTAAAAAGAAATTGTCCTCTTTTTCGATACGAAAACTCCTTTTTTGGCAGTATTTGAAATTTAAAAAAAATTGGCAATTTCTTAAAAAAACTTAAAAATATAGTGAAAATTATTGTAATTGTATGAAACTTTATCGTCCTTGCGGCACCTCTAGACGTGCTCCAATTCTTTTCATATTTTTATTTTATCTTATCTACACCAAAAGGCAACTTTTCCGCGCTATTACAAATTAAAAATCAAAACTTGTTTTTTTCGTTCCACCCTACTGTACAATGTTTATGAGGTAGTTGCTGATCTGTGCTCTCTTTAGAGCGATGATGATGCCATCCCACGGCGCGGAATTGAAGGCATTTTTTATATCTACTGTTACCAGGGTGCATAACTCCCTATGTTGACTCGCCTTTGTTTTGATCTTTTCTGGAATTTGCAGTACTCTCTTCACCGCGTCTATGGTGGATCGCCCTTTGCGGAAGCCATATTGATTTTCGTGTATGATTTCTTTCTCATCCAGTTCTTGTTGGAGCCTGTTTTGGGTTATTTATCTCTAATAACTTACCCATTCCGTCCAGGAGGCATATCGGCCTGTATTTTGTTTCTTGTGTTGGGGATTTCTTTGGTTTTTCGATCAAGACGAGCGTCGCTTTCTTCCATATTTTCGGAAACACTCCGTCTGTGAGGCATGTGTTGAAGATCTCCTGCACTACTTTTGGATAGGCTGTGGCCATATGCTTGACCATAACAGGCAGTATTTTGTCCGGTCCAGGAGCTTTGTTTATTTTTATTTTTGCGGCTGCGCTTTTTATCTCCATGTCCGTTATCCTCGGTATTTCGCTCCTCTTTACTTCCATCGCGGGCCGGGTTTTAATTTGTCAATTAGGGAAAAGTTCTTCTATTTGCCTGTCTAACGGGGCGCCCTCTAGAGTTATCCTGGATCTTAGTTTTAGTTTCCCCCGCACAATTTTATATGCCTTTCCCCATATGTCTCTGTCGAGGTCGGTCAGCAGCTTATTCCACGCCTCGTCTTTTGCTTTGTTTATCAGTAACTTACGACACAAGTATTCTCCTGCTTTTATAGTTCCGCTGCAATTGCCTATTAAATGTTTTCATTTTGTTGAAAATTGCAGAGTTTGTAATAGAACCTACATAACCTGCAGACTACAAAAATAACGTACCGAACACCTGACCTGTTCAATTTCATTTCAAGGATATTGTTTTTCGAAATTACGATAATTAAGGTTCTCTAATGTTTACAAAATAAATCACAAGAAATACGTAATTGCATTTTGGAATTATGCAAGTATACCTAAAATTGCAAATTGAAGTGCTGCCATCTAGGGGGATTCTATATTTTCTAATCAAAATTTAAATTTATTATAAAGAAACAATTTTGACTCATGTTTTTCATATTACACCATATGATTGTAAGTGATGACGTAGCGGTAAACACTCCTGGCGAGGATAGTACAATTAATGAACAAATTGCAATGTTACAATTTGTATTTTTTTGAAATGTGTCACATGCTCGCTTTTCACATGAAATGCCGTACTCCACGAACTTATTGCTAAATCCCTTAGGGAAAAAGAAACTAATAGCTTTCTGCTCCCAATTTGGATTTCTATTACCATATGTATTAAGGAATAATTGTAATGATATGATCCATATGTGGAATAAGATACCAATCAATTTGGTCACTTAAGATTGAAAAAATTTTTAAACGCTGAATTGCACGTTCCACGTGAACCCTTGCTCTTGCTATATTAGCAGTTCTTATTGCTTCGTTTTTTGACAATTGTTTATTTTGCCTTAAGAATGGACGTCGAATTAATTTAATGTGATTTTCTTCACACTCTTTCTCTATTAATATGCCTTTATCGACCATCACTGCATCACCAGGATCTAATTTACTTATAATGTTCTCATTACAGAAAATGGCCTTATCGCTGCTTCGATCACCATATGCTTTACTTATATAAGAAATGAGTCCTGATGGTGTAATGCCTATCAAAAACTTAACAGTATGACAACATTTGTAATGTGAATATGTCACAATTCTACAGTTTAAACAATTTAGTTTTTGTATTTTTATTTCAGTAGCGTCTAAAATTATTCTAGTGTCCTTAAATTCTTTAAAAAATAGCGGTAGATTTTTATGAATCTCTTCCTTAGTTGGCCAATAGATAGCTGGTTTAATACTTGTAGATAAATATGAGACGTATTTGTAGAAATTTCTTTTGCATGTGCTAACATTCATACCGAACAGAACTGCTAAACATACAAAAGAAATTAATTAGCGTACAGGAAATAGAAGTCATACAACGTGCGTTAAAATAAACGAAAACATTATAACGAAATATTAACTAAATAACTCGGAAAATTAATGAATACTACACAAATAAACACGATATTAACAGTGAAACATCATTGAAATATCGAATTGTTCAATGTTGTTCACCGCAAAAGCGTTTACAAAAGCTTATTATAGATGTCGCCCACTCCGTGATTTTCGCGAATTATATAAATTTCCACTTTACAGAACACCTTTCGACTCACCAAAATAGTCACTTTCAAGTTTACAGGAGAAAGTTTTTTTTTTTACTTTTTTTTACACTTTCAAAAATTTAAGGACTAATGACGTGCAGGGCTGAGGCCTGCAAGATCGTGGTTACTGTACCTACCGTGATATGAATCATCTCTAAAACAATTTCTAGCCTTACAGGACAACCGTTAGCCGGAGGGTTTGCTAATTTTACAAATACGTATTTACAACATCTTTGGAAGGATATATCAACGAACCTCTATTTTTAATCTTTATGAACAACAACTCGCTTTATCACTAATTAAGTACTTATTATACTGAGTTGGGAATAAAGTATGGAATTTATCATTTATTTCTCGTTCTTACAAATTATTTCCACTAATCATAGTATGTACGGATTTGGAAAAACAAGATCTATTAAAGTGTGCAAAAATATACAGGGTGTCCCATTTAAATTTAAAAAGTTGAGGGTATTTCCGGTTAAACCGGAAGTACAGTAGTAACAAAAAATATGGCATGAGATGCGTTATGCGTCATTGAACTTGCCTGCAAAATTTTATAAATATCGTCCTTCTCGTTTTAAAAATATTTACTTGGTTCCATACTTTATCCCAACCCTGTATATACTAGATACACTCAATTTTAGGCGTTTGGTAACAATGCATCCACTGATGTAATCCACCACATTTTCAACATAAGAATTTATTTTATAGGTTTGGAAGAGATTAAAAGAGCTAATTTGGTTTTCTTGTTAGGTAGGTACCTATTTAATAGAAAGGAAAGGAAAATGTGCAGACATTTTTAGAGAATGTCGTTATTCTTGTTTGTAATATTGATGAATCCTCATTGTCAAATAATACAGCAGAAATTTAGAAATTATGTCTTCTTGATGACCTTCACACGAAAAAGTAACTTTTATAGTAGAATCAAAGATCTCTTCTATAGTTTCATCAAAAACGTTAATTGAATGAATATGCTTCATTAAAATTCCTTCGATTCTTTTAAAAAAATGCATTTGGGTGATTCACGCCACCTCTATTTTTTAACGTTGTAAGGGCAGTGCGGCGGGGAAATTTTGCGAAGAAAAATTAGTAATAGTCATTGTCAACCACATACAGTTTTATTGGGGTTAACCAAAGTCCATTTCGCTCTCAACCGAACTGTGTTGGTGGTGGAACAAAGGGTGCTACTTCACACGCCTGTCGCCATAAGAACGTTTGATAGTGCGCCCTCTGCACATGCGGCAGCAAAGATCTTGGTGTAGGAGGTAAAAATTTGTCAATTTTATCATCGTCTTGTTAAGAATCTTCAGTTTCGCTATTCTGGCCAGGACGAGATCATGCTTATGCAGTTCATACTTCGGCATTCCACAGTATGCCTTGATGATGAATTCCAGCATTCAATTAAGGATAGTTGGTTGTTTCCAAAAACTGCATGACCGGACAAAACGGCCTCATTGCCGCATGCTTCCTTCCACAACGTAACCTTTGACTTGAAACAGGATACTCTTATAATAGTTTTCTTAATCATTATTGCTGTATTTGTAAACAGAGCTCGCGGGTTGTCAGGATGGAGTTCTTGTGTCATTGCTACATCGCTTGTGATTCCTTTTACAACTAGCTCACTGAACCATCCTGGGCTCTTTTCAACTTTCCTTTTCGATGCCATTATTCTGATATTCATGATGAAAGTTTTGATCTGTTTCATCATTTAAAACAGTTGATGAATGAATTGAGATTGGGATTGCGATATTTCGGTATATTAATCTTCATTTTTTGTGAACTGGCAGCTGGAATGTCATCTTCGTCAGGAAACTGAAGGGGTTTTCTCTTTCGTTTCTTGTTTAAAATGGCATCATCATCATCTGTATCGAGATTGGATGTCTCCTCAGCCTTTTTCAAATTCTGCCTTGCAGATAAATAGGTTTCTAAAACAAGACAAATAGAATGACAACTATCTATAATTTTGGGTACTGTATTAATTAACAAAAGTAATTACCGTATTTGTGAAGAACTACAATTGCGCTAAGGGTCCATTCTTCCGTTGGTTCTGCTTCCGATGAAATTAACTTTTCCCGCTTTACATCGCACTTGACGAGAGGATAGAAACACGATCTCTCATCCGTAGCAGTCCACTTCAATGGAATGATACCCAGCGCATCCTGTTCTTCTACATATTTGACAATGGCAAATTTTTTAACCATGATGACCTGTTCTAAAGAATTAAAAAGTCTAAGGTTACGAAAATTAAAAAAGTCTGTAAGCTACTGCAGTAAAGTTACAAATGTAATAGTGGCATCGCAACATATTTTTCTTTAAAAGAAAGCAGCACTAACTTCTTCGAAATATGTGTTACTGGCACTATTTTTAAGTCCGACAAATCTGATACTGCATAGATTTGTAAATCTGAACTCTTACAAAAAGGGTCTCCATAAAAATCTTCTTTAACTAAAAAATCTTTACAAAGTAACACCATGCACTGTAACACATTGGAATACACAATGTTTTCCACTACGACAACACGTCCATCTATTAAATTGCAGCAGTTATTTGGTGACAACGTTGTTATTTTAAATGTTTGAAATTTTACTGTTTTATACTGTTTGAAGGTGTCACAATTTTCAGTAACAGGACGAGAAAAATGATGTTGTAAATACTGCGGATAACTTTCATTAAAGACGGAGTTACTGTTACATTCCAATTTTGAATTTTCTATTTCGCACAATCTTTTTACTATTTGTTGTAGTGGCTTATCTCCTTTTCTAATCAGTTTTTTAAGGCTGTGCAGAAAATTTTCGAACTGAAATGCACTGCACCAGTTTAAATTGCCAAACATTTCAACATCCCCAGAAATGTGACATAACCCATGAAAATTGTGGGTAATGTATTGTAGTCGTAGCGGTACATCGAGAAAATCGCAAATGTCTGTCAAATTGTGCGGGAAGTGTGAAATTAGGTACACTTATTAATTAGATCAAAATAAACGATTTGACCCGCAGCACCCCTATTTTCAACCCTTAGTTTTCAAAAGTGCCCCGTATTTAGTTTTTTCCATCCCCTAACGATAACTCCTTTGTTTACAACTTTTAGAAAAAATTATATTAATAAAAGATTTAGGAATTCTTATAAGGAACATTTTATATAAGGATAAAATTTTCACAAATATCAACCCTTATCGAGATATGTGGCAAAAACTGATTTTTGCAGTTTCATTACAAAATCGGTCATAGTTTTCTTGTTTATCGTTTCTCAGAAAAATTATTCAAGTAAAAGATGTAGATATTAATATGATCAATATTTTAGATATATATAATATTTTCACAGAAAGCAACCCTTAACAAGTTATTGCGATATTTCTGAAAGTAAGCAACCCTTAAGTATGAAATCGCTCATATCTTTTTTATTTGTAACTTATGAGGAAAAAAATGTGAATAAATATTATAGAAAATTATCTTTTGGGTATTTTATCTTGGTATGAAAATTTCTCAAAAGTCAACCCTTAACGAGATATATCGAAAAAACCAGAAACTGTCAATTTTCACATAAAATCGAGCATAACTTTTCTATATTTCACTACAGTGACATTATTGTTATATAATTCGGTAGGTATATGGATGTAGAAAATATAAGTAAGGGGTAATTTTTTTACAAAAACTCACCCTTAGCGAGATATTTTGACAAAAACAAACTTTCGGCACTTTTTAGAAAAGTTTTCGTAACTTTTTCAATTACGATGGTTAATATTATTTCTTCGCGGTTAATAATAGCCAATTACAGTGCGTTTCATGAAATCATAGTGATTTTGCACCATATCACACTGGTGCGGGAATTTTCAACGTACAAAGTGTAGGGTTTATTCGCGGTAATATAATTAAAAAGAAACAATCTAATTATACCCAAAATGCAAACATAGGTCGATTTTTATATCAAGGAAGACATATTTTGATGTTATTTTCTTGGGGGTGGTTCTCACCTCCAGCGCTTCACAGAGAGTGACATTGAAATTTCGTCGCGGCGTATGGTTTCGCTCGGTTGTCGCATCTCCTTTTTAGTCTTCTATTTGGTTGTTCTCACTGAAATACGAGTCGGTGAGATAATACTAACTTGCTGTTGAAGTGCTTACCTTTTATTTTCGCATGTAAAATGTCTATAGGAGATCCCGAGCGAAACCATACGCCGCGACGCCCGCTACGTAACGACTCGCGCAAGCCAAATGTGTTTAAATAAATATTTCAGTATTTTACTTAGCTACTGATAGAAATAAAGTGAAAAAAAATGCAAAAATGAAAAGGCCAAGGAATTAGCTTTCCAATGATGTATCACATGACCCGCCTTCCGATTTGAAATTTCAATATCACCCCCTGTGAAGCGCTGGAGGTGAGAACCACCCCCAAGAAAATAACATCAAAATATGTCTTCCTTGATATAAAAATCGACCTATGTTTGCATTTTGGGTATAATTAGATTGTTTCTTTTTAATTATATTACCGCGAATAAACCCTACACTTTGTACGTTGAAAATTCCCTCACCAGTGTGATATGGTGCAAAATCACTATGATTTCATGAAACGCACTGTAATTGGCTATTATTAACCGCGAAGAAATAATATTAACCATCGTAATTGAAAAAGTTACGAAAACTTTTCTAAAAAGTGCCGAAAGTTTGTTTTTGTCAAAATATCTCGCTAAGGGTGAGTTTTTGTAAAAAAATTACCCCTTACTTATATTTTCTACATCCATATACCCACCGAATTATATAACAATAATGTCACTGTAGTGAAATATAGAAAAGTTATGCTCGATTTTATGTGAAAATTGACAGTTTCTGGTTTTTTCGATATATCTCGTTAAGGGTTGACTTTTGAGAAATTTTCATACCTACATAAAATGCCCAAAAGATAATTTTCTATAATATTTATTCACATGTTTTTCTTCATAAGTTACAAATAAAAAAGATACGAGCGATTTCATACTTAAGGGTTGCTTACTTTCAGAAATATCGAAATAACTTGTTAAGGGTTGCTTTCTGTGAAAATATTATATATATTTAAGATATTGATCATATTAATATCTACATCTTTTATTTGAATAATTTTTCTGAGAAACGATAAACAAGAAAACTATGACCGATTTTGTAATGAAACTGCAAAAATCAGTTTTTCCCACATATCTCGATAAGGGTTGATATTTGTGAAAATTTTATCCTTATATAAAATGTTCCTTATAAGAATTCCTAAAACTTTTATTAATATATTTTTTTCTAAAAGTTGTAAACAAAGGAGTTATCGTTAGGGGATGGAAAAAACTAAATACGGGGCACTTTTGAAAACTAAGGGTTGAAAATAGGGGTGCTGCGGGTCAAATCTTTTATTTTGATCTAATTAATAAGTGTACCTAATTTCACACTTCCCGCACAATTTGACAGACATTTAGATGTACCGCTACGACTATTGCTGCCCATATAAATTGTGAAAATTTTGTACAAAATGTATTAATAATTCTTTGCTGTATTGTGTAAGCTGTTGGCAAAAGGAAGTTGTTATAAATTGAAGAAAAATCTGGTTTCAGTATATCAAACAATACAACTGGCCCAGTGTACAGCAAAAATTGTCTAAATTCAGTAGCCTTCCACCTTTTTATCTGATCCAATCCACGAGGCTTCCCACAAAACTCTACTGGTATGTGAGGGATCAGGCTCACGAGGTGTTCGGAGATAGCCTCGATTATACGGACAGGAAATTTTAATGGAACAGCACCAAACATCCAAATGTAGAACATAGTTCGCATCACTCCCAGACATACCGGATGCATATAGTCCAGTGGAAAGGAGTTTACAAGATGTACTCCTGGAATTTCTACTAAAGCAGTTTCTGCGTTGTGAAAATCAGGATCTTCTCTGCACAGAAAGCCCTCATGCGTTCTAGGAATTCCATGACAGTTTGGGAATGTCATGCGATTATTGAAAAAAGTTCCTTCTTCCTTACACTTGGTGCATGATGAATATCCTGTATGACCTTTGATGCCCAAAATAAAAGATTTAGCCGGTGCGTCACAACAAAACCCCTTTCTAGCAACAGTGATGTCCTTTCCATTAACATTTATGACATCATTGATTAAGCTTATGGCTTCGTTTTTAAATACCCTGAGAAAATTTTCAGCCTTTAAAGGCTTTCTCTTTCCATAATACACACCCACCGGAATAACAGCACTTCGAATAGAGGGTACATTCAAAATAGACATTAATATTGGCCATAGTTCACCAGAACTGCTATTAAAAAGTGGAAGTCCATCTACACCAACTAATAATTCTAAGGACTTAATAGTTTCTTTGGTAGAAGACAAAAGCTTTTCCAATCTCCTTAGCCCAAGGTGGCAGTATGAACCAGGAGCAACAGGTGTAACTTGAACAGTTGTTGGAGTTTTTAGTAGTGTTCTAGCATCTAATGGTAGAGTAAAGCATGTATGAGTTCTTAAAATACACAGAAGAGCAGACAATGCAACATTTGTTATGCGAAACTGCACTGACCAGTTTCTCAAACTTTCACATAACTTTTCATTTTCTGAGTAGGAACCCTACTTTTCAACATGATCAGATTCATCTGATGATGAATTATTGAGGGGTTCTGGACAAGATTCCCACTCTTGTTCATTGATAAAAATTCTACGATCTTCCGAACTACACGTGGGAGAGAAGGTATAGCCACTAGTAGAAGATTCAGGCTCGCAAGGAAGGGAGTTGCCTGAATTAATTTCTTCCACAAATAATGTAGTTTGATTTTCTAGATGAAGAGACTTTCTAATGCGATTTAACTTTCCTTGGCGTGATAAATTGATGAATGACTTCTGCGACATCCTGTTAAGAGAAAAAACATAGCCATTAAGCAGTTGCAGCAAATGACTGTTTTACTCACGGCCACACTTCATTATATAAATATATCAGTGAATAAAATTACTATCTCTATAATCCTACGTTAGCGCGTTTCTATACACAGAGGTATAAGAGGAATCAAAAATTCAGAATAACCTAACCTGTGTGAATACTAGGTAGGTACGTTTACCTACTTTGCATTGTGTACTAGAAGAACGATACAATATTTTCTAATAGAGCAATCGACATACCTACGAAAGGATATCGATAGCGGTCTCCAATTTTGTTATGGTATAAGATACATGGACATGTGCATTATGTTCGTATTTGTGATCGACAAAAAAAAATGGCGCGAAAAATGGTTGCTTTACTATCCCTCTTCTATTATGGTTATTGCTTAGTACAGACTTCTTCAGATTTAAGAGTCCAGATTTGATATAATAGGTAGGTAGTTCTAAGTTATACGTAACTTAATAACCCTTTAACGGCTAGCGTACCCAAATGGTAACACCGACAGGCGCACGTATTTTCATTTCCTACACTTTGTTTACTCCGAATAAGAACTGCATTCTTGCAGTTTATTGCAGGCACGTGGTCCATAGTGTGAAGTGATATTGTTGCAAAGTAATCAGAAACCATAGAAATCTGTTATCAGTGTATTGTTTTAGGACAAATTTCTACTTCTAGAAAATCGTGGACATAAGATTTGTGTAAGCATATTATTTTTGGTATGAGTAATTTTCTCCGTGGGCTACTTCTATATTCCGTAGAATATACTCTAATCTTCATGTATTTGTTTTCAAATTAGTTTTTCCTCTTATAGTTTCCCGGTAAATCACCCTTATTTTTTACTGTTACCGTACGGTAACGCTAGCTTAAAGTGATATCAAAAATGGCAATTTCCTGTACAGGCGAGGACATACACTAGAATAAGCACTGATTTGGACCCAGATGAAATCTTCAACGAGCCACCTGCTGCGGAAAATGTTTTGACGGACGAAGACTCTGGGGATGAAGATCAAGGTGGTTTGCTAGACAACCTGAGCAGAAGGCAGCTTACAGCACTGGCTGAAGTTCGTTTCGTTGGTGGTGAGGATGGTGAAAATGCAGCTGCAGGTCGACCAGGGAAAAAAGACATTACGTGGGTTGACGGAAATGTGATGCCTAGAGCAAACCTATTCCCGATTAGTAACTATGGTGAATTCAAAAACCTAACCCCTCGTGAGTTGTTCGAAAAGTTCATTGATGACGACATAATTTCATTCCTCGTTGAAGAATCGAAATTATAAGCATTATTTTGCAATCAGCCGGACCCAAAAATTACTCCTGATGAAATGCGATGTGCTATAGCCATTCTGATTCTCCGTGGTTACAATACACTGCCAGGCAGAGATTTCTACTGGGATTCGAAAAATGATTTAGGAAATATCATGGTCATAAATTCAATGAGGAGGGATAAATTTAGGCATATAAGAAATCGTCCAAAGTTATCTGGCCATGTTCGGAAAACCACTATGCGGTGCTGGGAGGCCATCCACATGTAGGAGCAGCGTTAGTGTCAACAGAGTGTCTGACGATGTGCGCTATGATGAAAAAAATCACCTTCTGGTCCATACTGAAGGTAAAAAGAGACGCAGATGTGCGGGGAGGGTTGTTCATAAGTGTCCGAAGCATGTGTATAAAATGTGGCGTTGGGTTATGCATAGAATGTAATCTCATATTCCATACCAAATAAAAGATTGATTTTTGAGAATGTCATATCTTTATTAACTCTTCATCTGGCTAGCGTTACCATATGGTAACGCTGGTTTTTTGTAAATAAAAATTATATTATTATGAAATTTGAATTTTTTTTGCCTGAATAATAAACATTGAACACATACAATTCCCATATGCATTTGCACTTGACAAAAAAAATTTCGCCGTTAATGGGAGTACCTATAATAAGAAAAGGGATAGTGAATGTATTTAAATTACTTCATGTACTATGTTTGTGATAAGAGGATTGACACGTCAGTAGGTATTGGGACACTTGAAACAGACAGACACGCCCCCAGGCCCCTCCCCTTTGCGTCTATTGGTCTTCCACGCCCCTCCCCTTTGCGTCTATTGGTCTTCCACGTCCCTCCCCTTTGCGTCTATTGGTCTTCCACGCCCTTTCTATTGGTCTTCCACGCCCCTTGGTCTTCCACGCCCCTTCTATTGGTCTTCCACGCCCCTTCTATTGGTCTTCCACGCCCCTTCTATTGGTCTTCCACGCCCCTTCTATTGGTCTGATATCCCCCCTTTGTGTCTATTGGGGCTGATATCTACGCCCCCTTTGCGTCTATTTGATATCCCCTCCCCCCTTTGTGTCTATTGGGGCTGATATCTACGCCCCCTTTGCGTCTATTTGATATCCCCTCCCCCCTTTGTGTCTATTGGGACTGATATCTACGCCCCCTTTGCGTGGGGATGGTAGTTACGTCCCCCTTGTGTGGTTGTGGTAGCTATGACACTCCTCCCATCCTAGTCTCCCTATTGGACGTCCCCACCTTCTATTGGTACGCCTCCCACCACTCTCTTCCTATTGGCTCCCACTCGTGTTACCCTTTTAGCATCGTACACTCGTACAGGAAAAAGATTGAAACGTTGCATAAAGAACACCTGCATGATTTCTTAGTTGCATAAAGAACACCTGTATGTTTTCTTTGAATATGACATCTTTGTTTAACGTACGAAGAAAACGTGTTACCCTTATCACATCGTACGGTTCTAGGAAAAAAAATTGAAACGTTTCATAAAGAACACCTGCATGGTTTCTTAGACATCTTTGTTTAACGTTCGAAGATTAAAAAATTGTGTATGTACTTTGAACACTTTGAACCTATGTACTTTGTACCCTCAGGGTTTGCTGAAAAGATGTATTAAATAAGGTCACTCGTGTAAGAAAGATTCAAGGACTTTTTTTTTTGTCGCTAATGTACGTGTTACCCTTATCACATCGTACGCTTCTAGGAAAAAAAAAATTGAAACGTTGCATAAAGAACACCTGCATGGTTTCTTAGACATCTTTGTTTAAGATTAAAAAATTGTATTTGAACTTTGAACAGTCTGAACCTATGTACTTTGAACCCTCAGGGTTTCTTGAAAACATGTATTCAATAAGGTCACCCCGTGTAAGGAGATTCAAGGACTTGTCGCTGATGCACGTGTTTTAGCATCGTACACTTCTGGGAAAAAGGTTGAAACGTTGCATAAAGAACACCTGCATGTTTTCTTAGACATCTTTGTTTAACGTACCAAGAAAATTCATTTCCTCATCGTACACAGGAAATAGATTGAAACGTTGCATAAAGAACACTTGCATGGTTTCTTAGTTGCATAAAGAACACCTGCATGTTTTCTTTGACATCTTTGTTTAACGTACGAAGAAAATTCATTTACTCATCGTACACTTCTAGGAAAAATATTGAAACGTTGCATAAAGAACACCTGCTAAATTTCTTAGTTGCATAAAGAACACCTGCATGGTTTCTTAGAATCATATTGTGCACCACTTCTGCACGTGTTCCTTACTTCCGTTTGTTTTGCTAACGTTGACAAATGTATGTGAATATATAATATGAAGAGTAAACTTTTTCATTCACTTAACACGTATTATGGCTTCGTTATCCAAGAAATCTAAAAGGACACTGAAGAAACCCCAAGGGCAGCCTCAAATTCTACAAAACATACTTCTACAGCAACCACTTCAAAAGCAATATGTTTTAACACCATTGCAGCAAGAAAATGAAAAAATATCAGGGCAGTCACCAATTCTACAAAATCTTCTTCAGCAACCAATTCAAAAGCAACCGCAACAAGAAAATGGAAAAATATCAGAGCAACCGAGAATTCTGCAAAACCTCCTTCAACAACAAGTGTCCGTACATCAAGAAAAGAAGGATGAAAAAATACCTGTCATTAGTATAAGGGATAGCAGCGAAGACGATTTATTCCACTATTTTGAAAAGTAAGTTTATAATTTGTAATATGTCTCATTCTCTCTCTCTTTATAGCCTCGTGTCAGCAACCACGGTATCACCGTTGCAGTACGACGGAAAGAATTTGCAACTATTGGAAGTCTCCCAGCAGGAAAAACCTTCTATCATGCCTCCTTCGACATTGCAACATTTCAGGGATTACAATGTACCTTGGTTGCGTGAGATTCTAGTTAATGAACAAAACAGGGTGGCCCAGCAAACGATAGTGTTAACCGAGACTACAAGTAATTTGGAAAAATTACATAGAAACATACGTAACATTGAATTGTTGTTACATACCATTAATGAATTAGAAATATAGTGTTTTTAAGTAGTGTGTTATTGCCACATGTAATTTGTAAATTTTGTAATGACATAGTCACATATAAATAAAAATATAAATAAACATATTATAAACATCAATAAATAAAAGCAATAACTTTTATTTTTCATTTCTCGAATTGTTGATTCTTTAAAATAGTACAACGTGAGCGTTACTTGAAAATAATCCGGGGGAGCATTTCAATAAAATGCATAATGTGTTTTTATTACCCAAAAAGTGGATCAAGTAGCATTAGTAGGAAGGGTGTTCAATCAATTTACAATTGTGTAACCAATATGAAAATACCTAATAAGTTATGTAATTCCAATCGAGGCAAATCTGTGTAATGATTCTCAAATGCTTTTCAAGGTTATGAAGAAGAAATCCTATGTGAAACTCAACTGGCAAAAGAATGTTGTGTATAACCTATAGCGGAAGAATGGTAGTGTTTCACCACTTGTAAGATTTATTTCCTATAAAACGTTTAAGTAAAACTTAATGGCATAAATACATTCAAGATTTCTGTTTCAAATATCGCCACATCCCTCAAACTTTTTGCTCTGAAAGAGTTTAACGATAAGAGAATCGAACAAGAAACTAACGTTCATAGCAAATCAATTAATTCATATCACGCAAGAATGTAGGAACTCTATTGCAAATTGATGTAATCTATTTAAAAGTTCACATTTTGCAAGGTTACAGGTGTGTAATAAGAGTGCCTCATCAATGATTTCGTTCTTGATTACATTTTTCCTTGAATTCGTTCAAAGTCTACAGGTGCGTCAGCAGTTCAAAGTTCCCAAGTCCTTGACCCTCCCACTGTCGTGGGTATAAAAGTGCACGTAAAGTCCTCACATTATAAAGTTTTACCGCGACGTGCTACAGTATCTAGTTTAAAAACAATTTGACTGTACATTATCCCTTTTGTGAGAGTTCTTAATTTTCAAGCGGTCCGTGTATAATTGATAATTTGTGAGCGGTTTTTGTTGAAGATGACTCAACACTTTGAGATCTTATCCGAGCGCGTAAGCCAACTCAAAAAGTTTCATATGACCAAGCGCAAGATAGTGTTTAAAATTAAAGATGCACCTTCGTCCTCAAACGTTGTGGAGTGGGTGCGGTCTGCGGTCTTGCAGATCGTTTCCTACATATCAACTGCCATAAACCCTGAGGACAAGGTGGGTCTGACGTTCTACAGTGAAACCTTCAAGCAGAGGTTACCGGGATGGCTAAGTTTTCGATCTGCGACGGAATTTACCTTTGAAAACGTGTGGGAGGTAATGGGATCGGTGTTTCAAAGCAACTCCACGGGTTTGAGTACCGATGCGTTCCGAATGGAGATTACATCCGTTAGTCCTCCTTCTGGACAAGGAAGGCAGCGCGTTTACAATAATTATGACGAAGAGTGTCGTAAGCGTAGAGGAATCGTAACTATAAACAATACAGACAATATGTGTTTACCTCTCGCGTTAGTGGTAGCTAAAGCGAACGTTGACAAGGACCCCAATTATAAAATACTAAGGAATAGAAAGGGGATACAACAAATTTATGCGCAACGACTGCTTCAAGAAGTAAATGTGATGATTCCCCCAGATGGTTGCGGTATAGAAGAACTGAGGCAGTTCCAAAACCATCTAAACGGATATAAAATAAGTGTTTATCAGCATAATACAAAAGGAAGACAGTTGACGTTTGAGGGGCCCTATGCTGATAAAAAGATCAATCTTCTTTACCATGAGGGACATTTTAACGTCATTACCTCTTTAACATCCGCTTTTGTGTGCAATTATTACTGCGAAGCCTGTCACACGCCTTACAATACTAAAAATAAACATCGCTGCGGAGCATGCTGCCCGTGTTGTAATGCTCAACCCCCGTGCGAAAAAGTGCAAGAGGAAGTTTTGTGCGGGGACTGTGGAAGATCGTTTCGAGGTGCTGAATGTTTCAATCGACATAAGGAGGGCTCTGTGTGTTCAACCGTACAAAAATGTCAAAAGTGCTTCAAAACGTACGCGAACCGTAAGTCCCCTCACGTTTGCGGGGAAATTTATTGTAAGTGTTGTCAGGACTATAAACTGGAAAACCATCTGTGCTACATTCGTCCTGCGGCCGCTCGCAATCAGAAAGACGAAGCGCTTTTCATATTCTACGACCTGGAAACGCGGCAGGAAAAGGAAGACCCTCATGATACAGCTGTTAAGGTGCATGAAGCACACTTGTGCGTATTTCGACAGTCGTGTCCTCTATGTAGGGATTCGGCAACAACAATTGTCTGTACTCGGTGCGGGGTTCGAGAACAGATATTAAGGGGACCTAAGTGCTTGGAAAGGTTTATGGAATACGTGCTAAATGTTCGTAAAGCGTTTAAAAAGGTGATAGTGGTTGCTCATAACGGACAAGCTTTCGATCACCAATTCGTACTGAATTACGTACTAAATGAGACGCATGTGAAGCCTGAACTTATAATGCGTGGTTCTAAAATTCTCATGATGGCCATTGGTACCGTAAAGTTTATAGACAGTTTAAATTTTTTTCCTATGGCTCTAAGTGCTCTCCCTAAAGCCTTGGGATTAGGTGACGAGTTAAAGAAGGGGTATTTTCCACACCTATTCCACATCGAAGAAAATGCCTCGTACGTTGGTCCTCTACCTGCCGTAAAATATTATTCCCCCGACTCCATGAAACCTGATGCAAGAGATCTGTTTCTGAAATGGTACGATGAGCATAAACAGGACGTGTTTGACATGCAGAGGGATCTCGTGGAGTATTGTCGTTCCGATGTCGATGTTCTTAAACGAGCCTGCATGAAATTCAGGGACATGTTTATTAATGAATGTGATGTCGATCCATTTACCGAAAGTATCACCATTGCCTCTGCGTGTAATCTCATGTTTCGTCGCAAGTTCTTGCAACCGGATACCATTGGCGTCATTCCGAAGGGCGGTTATCGAAGAGCCGATAACCAATCACTTGTGGGTATACAGTGGCTTGTATGGGAGGAAGATAGGCGAGGAATTACAATTCAACATGCCGGTAGACAGAGAGAATTAAAGATAAATGAAATGAGAGTGGATGGTTATTGTGAAAGTATGGTATTTGAATTCTACGGCTGTTACTACCATGGATGTACCAACTGCTTTTTAACGAATCGTAACCATTCCCTTCACGACGACGAACCCCATGACACTATGGACCATCGTTACGAAAACACCCGAGCTAAAGTGGCAAAACTGCGCGCATTAGGTTACGAAGTTGTGAAAATGTGGGAGTGTACTTTTAAAAGAGAACTAAAATTCAATTCTGCAATGCATTACCTACGTGAACATCCCATGCTAAAATATGCTCCAATGAATCCTCGCGACGCATTCTACGGCGGGCGTACAGGATGTACAAAACTGAAATATACGGCTAAGGAGGGTGAAAAAATCAAGTATGTGGATGTTTGTTCACTTTATCCGTATATTTGTAAGTACGGGCGTTTTCCGCTAAAACATCCGGAAGTGTTCGTAGGACAGGAATGTAGAAACTTTATCGATAAAAACGGAATCCCTCACGGTGTAATTAAGTGTTCCATTTTACCGCCTCAGAACTTGTATCATCCCGTGTTGCCCGTGAAAAAACATAATAAATTAATGTTTCCTCTGTGTATGAAGTGCGTGGAAGACCTTGCCGAAAGTGAATGCTCTCACGGCCCCGAGGAAAGAACTATTTGCGGTACCTGGTGCAGTGACGAAATTGTGAAAGCGTTGGACAAAGGTTATAAACTGATAGACGTGCATGAGATGTGGGTGTACGAAACTACCCGTTACGACAAGACTGTAAACTTTGGTGGTCTATTTTCGGAATTTATAAATCATTTTGTGAGAATAAAACAGCAAGCATCCGATTGGCCCTCTTCTTGCTGTACTCGCGAGCAAAGAGATA
This sequence comes from Pyrocoelia pectoralis, assembly GCA_036250285.1. Classification (NCBI taxonomy): domain Eukaryota; kingdom Metazoa; phylum Arthropoda; class Insecta; order Coleoptera; family Lampyridae; genus Pyrocoelia; species Pyrocoelia pectoralis. The sequence continues at coordinate 27,136,324 of CM070075.1, forward strand.
AATATATCGAAGAGTTTTTCGAAAGTGAAGGAGTTCAACTCAAATATGAGGATATTATGAAAAACCCCGGATTACGTTCTCTTGCCAAATTGATGTTGAACTCCTTTTGGGGAAAGTTTGGTCAGCGAGAAAACCAATCGAAGACATCGATAGTACGTGACTCTAAGGAATTTTACGACCTCATGTGGTCACCCGCTGTTGATGTCAACTATCTGCAAGAGGTGAACGACGAAACTGTCATTATGAACTGGCAATACAAGGAAGATGCCGTAGACCCTCTGTTTACAGTGAACTGTGTAATCGCTGCCTATGTTACAACGCAGGCACGCCTTCAACTATATTCCTACCTGGATTTACTAGGCGAACGCGTACTGTATTACGATACCGATTCGGTCATTTACATTTCTCGCGAAAATCAACCCGATTTACCCTTGGGAAACAATTTAGGTGATTTAACGGACGAAATTGAAGGAGAGTATGGACCCTACGCCTTTATCACAGAATTCGCTTCGGGGGGACCTAAAACATACGGATACGAGGTCCAGTTACCTTCGGGGAAAACGAAAACTGTAATTAAGGTGAAAGGATTAACACTTAATCACCAGAATCTAGAGAAGGTTAACTTTAATTCTCTCGTTAACCTTATCGATCAAACGGATCAAGAAATTATGACCATGAACTCGGTTATTAGGCGTACCGAGGACCATCAACTAGTGACTAAAGTGGAAGAGAAGAAATTTCTAATTAATGTTAAAAAGAGACTAAGAGTAGGCGATTACGACACCGTACCCTACGGTTTTAAGAGAAATAAAAGTACAACTTGAGAATTATCTAAAATCATTTAATTTGTTTACTGAATATTTTATTATGGTTTACTCTTGCTTTACAGATTTAGTGCATTAGCGTGCAAATACTTTGTCGTTAAATATTTTTATCGTTACGAAATAAATGATTTTTGTATTTTTTATTATTGTTTCCTAATGACCATACTTGTTTTCGGAGTATCATCTACTTTATTGTCCAGTGTTTTCAACATTTTCGTTAGTGTATCTCAAAGAGTTCGTTCCTCGGAATGAACCGATGAACAGATGATTAAATGATCAGATCCTCAGATGATCAGTTTAACAGATTATCAGATGATCAGTTTATCAGATGATCAGTTTAACAGATTATCAGTTTATCAGATGATCAGTTTATCAGATGATCAGTTTATCAGATGATCAGTTTATCGGATGATCAGTTTATCAGATTATCAAATGATCGGATCAGTTTATCGGATGATCGGATCAGTTTAACAGATTATCAGATGATCGGATCAGTTAATGAGTAGATTATCAGTTGAGTGGCTCAGTTTACCAAATGAACAGATCTGTTGTAGCATTGAACCGTTCATCGAGATCATATCTCAGGTGAAGATCATCTTTACATTATGGTTCTCAACTACACACCCTTCTTCATCGTGGATTCCTTTGGCTCAAGTGTACTAAACATATGAAGTTCATATAGAGCGTTAGAAATGAAATTTTAAGATTTGCTATGAATGGACGTCTGATCAATTCGAGTAATTTACCAACAGGTTAATCACTCTAATTTTTAGTTGACATCAATTTGGTGTCCTGTGCAAATACTTCTTATAAGTTTTGTTTGTATATAAGAAACATCGGTCAATTAAAATGAAAACTTGAATAAAATTAACGGCAATTTTCAGGTCAATCAAAATTGTTACTTTTTTGAAAATCAACATATGTAAAAAACTTTCTCATTAATTTGTATGAGAATTGCAAAATGATTAATTTACTTTATCAACTAGGAGGTGATTTTCAGCTTGATTACAACATCGGAGTGAAAATGCAAGGCCTCTGACTTTAGAAGCTTGTATCTCAGTAATTAGCAATCATAATTTAATGAAATAAAGTGCATTTAAAAGATCATTTATTCCTACAAAAAGGTGTACAGTTTTAGATTTTTGCAACACATCGTTAATTTTCTGTATTAATGTATGTGCGAAAAACCGCTAATTATGACTGAAATCGCACAAGCGCTCGACTTTAAAAATTAATTACGGCTATATTATTGAAACTGAATGGTAGATACTTATATATTTGACAAGTGTATACTTTTTTGTCGCTGCGAGATGCTTTTGAGGCCAATTGGTTTATTAGTCTTAAAACTATAATGAAAAAACGACATCTTGTATAACTCAGTACCTGAACGTTCGGTATTAATAATATTGACAGTAACATAATAAGGTTAAAGCAATTATATTGTAGTCTAACACGATTCACAAAAAAAAATGTCATGTATACATGTTTTGTTTAAAAGAAATTTGGAAAAAAGGATGGATGCTTGTGTCCGTGCGGCCAGTGCGGGCTGAAAGATGGTGTCGTACACTATTGCTATGAAACGCATGGTTTTGTACAATGCTAAAGAATAATCACATTGTTGTGGTTTGCCGCTCACGATTCACGATGTGGTAAATTACCTCTCGCGGGGTGCGTCTTTCTTTCGCGATAACATTTACTTTGAATTACAAGAAAACAAATTTTGTTTTCAATAAAGGCATAATGCAGATCGATTTGAGTAATACAAAGCATTTAAAACAAGAATTTTTTCTTTAGTTACCGTATATTGCAAAATAAGCACACAATCTCTCTAAATCATAAAATGAAGAATATGAAATATTTATCACAGGAATCTTATCCTAAAGTTATTTTTCATCATAACAAGTAATTAAAGAATTTTTCATCCATTTGTTGTAAATGTTGATCATAAAAAAGCAATAATAGATTACACATCTAACCTCACGTACCTATTTTTCAATTTTCATCTTCAAATTTGTTGGTATAACAGTGATCATATTTACCTAACGTACTTTTTTAATCCTCAAATTTGTTAGATATTATTACAAACATCTTTCACGAAACTACACATAACGTATGCGATCTCCAGAAACACCTGCAAATGTCAACGCTCCCCTTATACGCTAATTGATAAGGTTTTTAAAAGAAACGTTTTATTAAAATGTTAATGAAAATCGTATCAATTTGCTACGTATTCAAAAAATTTTTACTTTTACATCAATAAGTATGTACTTTGAAATTTTTATTAAATAATCCTATAAATTCTATAAAATTTAACAAGCAATCTTGCTATCTAAATCATAATGTTACTCAATAATTTATGAAAATCAACTTAAAAAGTTGTTTATAGTCTTGAAATTTTTGTATAAACAGTTTGAAAATATGATTTTGTCTAACCAAATTAATTTAAACCAAAAAATTAATTTAAATAACAAAAACCATTCCAAAATCGTATTTAAAAAGTTGTACAATTTCACTTATTTTAATAGATCTTTCTATTTTCATCTCTTATTATTCTTAGTATTTTTCTAGTAAATCAAGGGAACAATAGGTACTGTTATTATTATTCTTAATATGCAATTTTCTAGTAGATAAGAGAAAAAATAGATCCTGCTTAAAGAAAATCTAATCATTCTACAACTTCACAAGTAACGGTAAGGTTCAACTATAAAATTGAAACATACTAATTTTTTTTTTTAAATTCACAGTTCTTACAATGGAGAATAATCCTTTAAATTTACAGCCCTACGGTAAACATATACAAACAATTTTTATAAATAAGTAATTTTTGTTTTTTAGAACAAGACATAATTGACTTATGTTTAGTGGCTTTACAAGGGGTAAGTGAATTTTTTCAAATTTTTCTATATTTAATCTTATATTATTTAGAGCACCTACATCAAATTTAGGAGGAGTGGAGAATTTGGACTTCCCTCGTGCATCGTAAAGGTGCTAGAGGGGAGGCACGAGGGCCACTCCTTTGTAGCGTACCTTGGGGTAATGTTTGGAGTGGTATGGGTAGAGTTTGTAAGTCTTTTTCTTATTTAATCGTACATATTTCTGATTATATATTATTTTGTAGATTGATTAAAATACACAAGATTTTTGTTTATTGTTACTTTTTCTATTACCCTAGTTCATTGATCTTTTGTATGTTAAAAAGTAACCACTTTATTTAACAAATAAATTGGATACATTCAAATTCACAATGATTATGTGATGCTTTTCTAAACATGATACTTTCAATTTGAATTTTCAGGTTAAGTACAGGTAGCTGAATGATATCTGAAACCATTTTTGAGGATAATCAAATATCAATCAGAGACTACTGTAATTAATTGTGTGTCATACTAAACGATCTTTATTGATCTTGTGTACCAATGGAGACTGAAAACAATAAGTATTTGAAGAAAACTTCATCTAGAGGTGAAAGTAATGACTAATAATAAATCGTTATTTTCGATAAAATTAATGTAAGGGATTAATAAGAAATGATTTCTTAACCCTATAAGTGATATTTCCCAACATAATTACGAAGAACGTACAATTTTGCATAATACGTTTCTTACCTAAGTGCATTTTATTTCAAAGTATTTAAAGTTGCCTATTTGCAATGAAATTAATTTTCGTCTCTAATGAGTTAATCTAAATTTACTTTTTAAAGAAACGAAGTATTTAAGGTTGCCTATTTGCAATGAAATTAATTTTCAACTCTAAATAAATGAGTTCTATTTTCAAGATATAAAAATTTATATAAATGTAATTTTTTAAAAATAGGTATATTAAATAGGAGCTTTGGTACATCTACATGTTTTATAATTTAGTATTTAAGTATTTAAAGTTGCCTATTTGCAATGAAATTAATTTTCAACTCTAATGAGTTCTTTTTTCAAGATTAGTATATAAACATTTATTTATCTAAATGTAATTTTTAGAATAGTTATATTGAATTGGAGCTTTGGTACATCTACATGGTTTCTAATTGAAATATCTTTCTCAATGTACATCAATGCAAAAATTGTTGTCAAAATTTGTTTTTCCATGATAACTTTTCTATAAATGCTTATGAGGCAACACCTAAAAAGTACTAGTTTGTAACTTCAAAGTACATAGGTTCAAAGTGTTCAAAGTTCAAATACAATAATTTTTTCTTCGAACGTTAGACAAAGCACAAAGATAACAGATTCTAAGAACAACATGCAGGTGTACTTTATGCAACGTTTGAATCTTTTTCCTAGGAGCGGCGAAAATGGGTAACACGTGCATTAGCTACAAAAAATGTCTTAAAGTCCTTGAATTATTCTTACACGGGTGACCTTATTTAATACATCTTTTCAAGAAACCCTGAGGGTTCAAAGTACATAGGCTCAAAGTGTTCAAAGTTTTTTAATCTTTGACCGTTAGACAAAGATAGCAGATTCTAAGAAAACATGCAGGTGTTCTTTATGCAACGTTTGAATCTTTTTCCTAGAAGTGTACGATGCGAACATACGACAAAAATGTCTTAAAGTCCTGGTGGTGAACCACAAAGGATCCAACAAAGTGAGAGACAATAGAGAGGAGGAGCATTGGTGGGGGAGCCAATAGGAACAAAGGGCCAACAGAGGCGTGCCATCCAACATTGGTGGGAGGAGAGTGAGCCAATAGGAAGAGAGTGGTGGGAGGCGTACCAATAGAAGGTGGGGACGTCCAATAGGGAGACTAGGGTGGGAGGAGTGTCATAGCTACCACAACCACACAAAGGGGGCGTAACTACCATCCCCACACAAAGGGGGCGTAGATATCAGCCCCAATAGACACAAAGGGGGGATATCAAATAGACGCAAAGGGGCGTGGAAGACCAATAGAAGGGGCGTGGAAGACCAATAGACGCAAAGGGGAGGGGCCTGGGGGCGTGTCTGTCTGTCTCAAGTGTCCCAATACCTACTCACGTCCCTCTACTAACAAAAAAATTGGCGGGAAACGGTCCTATTGTTCTATTATGGTATCAGTTTTAAATACAATCTCTATTGGTTTATACTGAGGTTATTATTATTACTAATAAAATTTAAGCATTTCGCCGCTGCAATAGCCAATAATGAATAATGATTACTTAAAGGAGAGCAAACCATTAAACACATAGAATCCGTTAATTCGTGTAATTAGATAAGTAGGTAGTGTGACTACAAATTCTGAATAAGCGATGTGCACCACCGCATTTGCATATTTATCAGTTAATATGAAATAAGAAAGATACAAAAATCATCTTAAACGGAAAACTTACCTGTTTTCTGTAGAAAAACACGTGTTAACCAAATAGTCACTTAAGTGTTTTTAACTAAGCACTAAATAACAACAATGATAACAATAAAGTATATAAAACAAATAACCAACAATTAACAGTAACAATTATCAAAATCACAACAAAACAAAGACGAATGGAGCAAAAACAGTAACTTTAAGAACGCAAAAAACGGAATAAGACTAAAAAGCTAATGCTAAAGGGGTGCAGTGGAAAAAACCTCAACTTATGTAAAACGCTTGCGCTAACAGTGCGTCGAACGTGAGGAGCATTATCGTCTTAAGAAGTGGGTTTGTTGAATGTTTAAGCTTTTAAGTTTTAAAACCACAGCTTGTATTATGCTTGATCCACCCTTGCCGCGGAAATGTATGCGATATGCTACAATTCCAAGCGTAGAGTAAGTTTGATCTAAACTAGTCACGTTAAGCTGGACAAACAAGCCAAAATCGAACCAAAATACAGCTTGCCGTAAGCTTACGTGCTATCTGGGATGTTTCATACAAGAAATTCAACATCGTAAGAGTGTGTAAATTAATTAAGAGTGATTAAACGAAACACTTACCCAAATAACTATATACATTTTTAAAAAAACAATTGAAACACTTAGTGCAATCGTGCGTGAACAGCCTACTTTTGGAACTGACAAAACTCGGTAGTGTAGGAGTTCTAATGTATAAGACAATCAATTTTAACAAACTTTTTGTGGTATGTGAATTCCGGACCGGCCTAATCAAGCCCCCTAATATCCCTATAGTTTCGACGGTTTCCTTTAAAAGCCGAGGAAATTCAGTTTTGGGCAAAAGTCCCTCGGTTCTTTAATTTCCAATCGTGTAACATTTTCCTCCAGCATTGTTTTAGAGGCCGAAAGTATGCCACATCAAGTAGCTGCACCAGATGCGTGGCATTCGGCGGAAGCAAACAAAATCTAATATTCTTTTCGCATTCCTCCACCACCAGTTATGTGACTATCCAATCGTTTAAAGTAAGGCACCATGATGGTTTGAAGCTAGTCATCAAATAAGACTGAATCGAACCACCCGCTTTGACTTCTGTTATATCGTGAGTTTTCAATGCCCCTTCTGTCCATCCATCGCATGTATGCTTCGCTTTATAAACTATATAGGGGGGAGCAACGTTCCATCTGCTGATATTGCGATCATTACAGTGGTGTTAATTTTGGAAGTGTCCGTTGTTCTGCAGCTGTGCTTTGCCCCTCTTTTTGTTACGACTTTCACGGCCTCCGGATCATCAACAAAGTTAGTCTCATCGTAGTTAACCCTGTTCGAAGGGGGAATATTCTTTATAACTGGTTCCAAATGATCAAAAAAACTGTTTAATTGTGTCATAATTGAGAGCTGCACGAACGCGTTTTGTGTTTTCGGCTAACTTAATTGTCAGTGCGGGATGTCGTTTCATAAAATTTACAAACCAATCGAGGCCTGGTAAATTATTCTTAAATCTGGGGTCAGTTCGGCATGAAATATTTAGCTACTCCTGAATAATTTTTCTGATTTCGGTTGAGCGCAAAGAAAATCCCCACTCGGCACACATTTCCACAGTTCTTTTAATGCGTTGTTCCTCGGCTTCGTTAAATACAGCCTGACTGCCATATTTCAAGGGACGGTGTCCATGGAAACGTCTTTGAATAGCGGAATACGGAACCCCGTACCGTTCTGAAGATAAGGTACCATTTCAAACTGTAGCAACGCTCTGCGTATTCTTTGTTATAATTGCATTTTTTTTGTAATTCCTGTCATTGTGTTATTAGGGGTTGTAAGTTTTAAAAGAAAAAACAATAATTATCCATACTAGTACACCAATCCAAATTTTAAAACGGGAATAATAGTGCAAGATGAGTTTGATTTGTGAGATGATTCATTTTGCCCTATTTTTGCTCGCTTCTTTGTCATGAGTTAATTTGGATCCTCCGTCCAAATTGCTTATCGGTAGCCACGGATAGAGGAAGGGGTACAGGGTTGAACAATTATGCTACGAGTGACGCGATGAAGGATGTCAGTAGCTCAATCGAAGGTGTGGTCGTGGTCCTTAACGTCGGATAGCTGCAATCGCTCGTGGATACCTGTCTTACCTTTAGTCGTCAGATTAATGTTTGTACTAGTTAATGCTTAAAAATGGGCGCCACTTGGGAGAGTCAATACTATCGGAAGTAAATCCCAAGTTTCACAACCGACATTAAAGTACGTTACTACTTTCCACTGCCTTTACAAATGTCGAACGCCATGTACACAATAAATGCAATTCGTAAATATAAACATATATTTGAAAACAAGTAGCACTAAAAAAAAGATGATATACAGATGTCGCAGGATGGGGTCGTAACTGGATCTTGGACCAAATATTTCTAAGGCTAAATATTGGGTTAGTACTTAATCTAAACAAGAAATGCACTAGAACATTATAAGGTCTCAATTTACAATCTTAAAACTGCACTCGGCATTTCCCCAAATCACTGGGACTATGCTTAAATTTAATTTACAAAATGTATAAAAAATATAGTGAACACTTGGTTGAGTTTGGACCGACGTTCAAACAATAAGAAAACAGTAGTACTTTACTTTTAATGACTCAAATTACTCGGTAAAAGTTTGCATGTATCAATTTGAAGTTTCAACAGGGAATTAGTAAATGAAAATTACATAAATTCTTACCTTTGTCGATTGGCGATCCTAGAATTAAATGAATTAAATCCGATCACGAAGGAACAAGGGCACTTCCTCTATGCGTACAATTGTTGAATTGAAAATAAAATAAAATACAGGGTGTTCCATTTAGAAAAAGTATAATATATTTTATATCTCTTAGCTGCGGTACGCCACTGTGTATTTCATGATAAATTAAGACACTTCGCTTATTATCCTACAACTTTTACATTTAATATGCAATAATTACGAAAATATCCATTGGGTAATTTATAATGGCTATCCCTGTACAAAGATCAGACGATGGAGAATCTAGCTTAACATGCCAGGAACCTTCTTTGAAATCTAAAACAGTTTTGTTACATAACTTATTAGGAATTTCGTCTATGTCGGTAGTAACACATTCTTTGATCGTTTGATTACAAAATTTAATTTTTTTTCAGTAGTTGCAAGACTGCTAACCCAGCAAGAAGGATTTTCTACCTTAGCTACTATACCCCTTCTACATTGAGTAAGGTTGATTTTCATTTATCTTTAATAGCTAAAGCCGCCACTCTTCTAGGAGGGTTCGGTGTAAGATTTCAGTGGAGAACATTTCTCTTTAAACCCTGTTCCCTCAAATATTTCTAAATTCTGTTCTATTAACATTTCCTTGGTGAGTATATTTTTTATCTTTGTAACAGTGTTGGAATTGCGGAAATACCCGGGTATACCCGGCGTACCGTGCCCCCGCAGGGGCACACTGCCCAAGTTTGGGATATGCTCTAAGTTGGACATATCCTGAGCATACAGTTTACATTGCCCTCAAATTATTAAATTTTGCTAAAAATATTAATTAACTTTTTTCCAAGTAAGGAATCATAATGACGATTTTCTATTCGGCACTATTTTTCAAGAGATAAAACACTACCGTCGAGTTTTTCGAAATAAGGCATATTTAATTTATGCCCCATTTTTAATAACACCGTAACGCAGTTCCAACAAGATTGAATAAAGAAAAACGCACACTTATCACTATCCCGTAATTTTTCCTCGTCAGTATAACGTAATTACACCCAGACAGTTCACGCGAATACTAAATACAATTAAATGCAGCTTACCGGCAGTGGAAGCGTGCGGAGCTCATAATCTGTTGTTATTAGTTTAATTGTACTTAAATTAGGAATAAAAGTATTAAACAAGCAATGAAGTAGCAAAAACCATCATTAACCGTTAGTACAACTGTTCGGTTTTTCATATCTACACACAGTTTTTTCTTCTTCGTTCTTTAACTGAATTCAATATTACGTCCGCGCTCGGTCCGTGCGGCGCGTCCGCCCGTCGCATGGTTCCCAGTGTGATAAAGCAATGGATTTTACGCTAATACACTTTACTTCTAATAGAGAACAGCGTTAAGCAATCCCTCTATATTTGTGTACCACAGAAATTCGCTCAAATGACATAAAATAATATAGATTTCTGTTGATGTATCATTTTGCGGGATATTCAAAACAAGGTGAATTTTAGTTTTTGTTTTCTATTTTTTACAATTAATACGAATTAAACACAAGGAGTAGGATTTTCCTTTACATTGCACTACATTTTAATTTTTTCTTATACTTTCTAGAAGCCAATGATATAAGAGGATCTGAGTTCGCTCTTCGTACATCTTTACCCCTAAGAATGTTATTAATTGGTTTAATGTAATTAAATAATATTTATAAATGCATCGGTGCTATATTTATGGTTGTCACACAATATAGTTATTTCTTGCGAAGAACGATTTTTTATGTTTAACCCTTTCGCGCCTGCGGGTACACATATGTACCACTCATTGTTTTTCTTGGACTGAAAGTAAAAAATCGCCTTTGAAATGGTACGAATAAGCACCGAAAGGTTTTATATTCATTTTACCGCATGAATTGGTACCGGTACATATATGTACCAGTCGGTCTGGTTTGTGGTACAAATGTGTACCTGTAGTATTGGAAAAAACGCTGCAGAAGGTGTTCAGACAACAAAAAACAAACACGTACCTACCAAAACTGTGTGCCAAGAATGTGACATTCCACTATGTAAACTTTGTTTTTCAGTGTACCATTCATAACAAGTTTTAAAATAAACTAATATTATAAATATGTAAGTTTTCATTATTTATTTCAAGTAAATATTGAGCACTGATGGTACATATATGTACCACCAGTAAACACTAGTGGTACATATGTGTACCAGCCCCCCCCTGCTGCCCCTGACATGTAACAAAGTTCTTTTTAAATTATAACTGTTTATTAGTCACTACTAAAGTAAAAATACAAAAAAAAATCTCTGATTATCAATCCCTGAATACCGTCTCGAAAGGGTTAAGTGTAATTTTTCTTTCACACCTAATATGTTATTACAAAAGGAATAAACATTTAAAATATTTTCAGTCCCCTGTTTTCTTGCGCAGCATTTCATGGACTGCTTAATGGATCCTCAATTGACGTCGGCAGTTCGGGCAAAATTTAGTGGTCTTCACAAGAAGCTTGCTTCAGAAGTATTTGTGAGAAATCTGGCATTAATGAATAATGCTTTACAAGAACTGTCCAATCTGTCAGCAATTTCAGAGACAATCTGTATCCAGTTGTCGATAGTGAACGTTGGATCAAGCAAACTGTCGATATCTTCAAAAAGTGCAAAGAAGATGGAGAGCCAAACTACAACAAAGTTTGTGAAATCTTTAATAACCATCTCTAGAAGATAATGAGGACAATAAAAATGCACAGTTATTATCAGTTTCTGTTGGTTCTCAGCACTATAATAATTTGTCTTTTTCACTCAACGTCAAGTCCCTATCCATGTAATAAGTCCCCATGCATATTCTTCATGTTGTTGTACAGCTCTTCCGTCAACTGGTTCATTATCTACTAGTGGCAATAGACATCAGTATGATCAAGAGAAAAATCAAATAACAACAGTTGATTGGGTCCACAATCTTGATGTAGGAGTGATTTCCTCAAAATGGGGTAATTAATGATACTAGTCAGTGGTAATTCACAAAACCTTCCCCATAAATAACATTTATTAATAAATAGACGATAAGCGTAGTTGAAATATTAAAGTTAATTACATTGCGACATGTTTCGACAAAATGAAATTGTCATCATCAGGCTAAAAATTACAGAATTCATACATAAAACTTTAGTTACCTAAAGTTAACATGTCGAAATGTAATTAATTTTAATATTTCAACTTCGCTTATCGTCTAATTGTTAATAAATGTTATTTATGGGGAAGGTATTGTGGCTTACCACTGACTAGTAATGTTTAATCTTGGATTAAACAGTTTTCCTGTTTAACAATAGAATTAGTAAGAAATGATTAAAATAAGAAGTAGGAAATGTAGTAATACGAATGTAGAAGGAAAAACGTGTAAAATGCAATCGCAGCACAGGCTAAGTAAACATGACCTAGACCATTAAATCATACTAATACGTCATAGAATAAGAATGTATAGGTATAAACGTGTAAATATTGTAAATAAATCAGTCTTTGAATGAAATCCATTTTGTTCAACTACTCAACGGTGGTGTGAGGAACAGTCTACAATTGGTACGAGTGACGGCGTACCCCTCTCAACGAAAACCACCAACAACATCCGATCTCCCTCAACCGGAGATCGAACAAGTAACAAATAACAACAGTCAAAGAAATGAAAGGCGATATAAGGTCTATTTTATTATCACAATCTTAAAAACGAACGGCTACCGGTTTCGCAGCTAAATTAAAACTCCATCCTCAGGCCTAAGATAATTAGATAAGAAGCTATGAAAGGTGTGACATGCGATCTCATAAACTTAAGGTAATTAGCGAACTCTAGATTGTTAAATGATATACTGACAAACTAAGGAATTAACAAACGTAACTCGATCGACACCGTGTACCTGTCACAACAGTGTCAATTGTCAATTCTGTTACTGTTATTTGTTCCACGTTTTTAATAATTGACTGCATTGTTTTTTAAAAGAACCTAGAGGCGTTTAATGCCCTCCAAACTCATATAATATTTACAAATATAAACAACAAAATTTTGATTATTAATAAGCACACCTATGGATGGCGCGAAACGTCAATTGTTACTATTTAACGAATAAATGAAAAAAATTGGTATTTATAACAAATACCTAAAACAAAAATTAGCCTATGTTCTTCTACCTCCTTCAATTAAAGATACCATTTCTCAATTTAATATTGTGATAGTTTGCTTGCCTAGCATTCCATGCTAGGGTGCCTGGTAAGGGTTTGTTTATATAAACTTCCCTGGTTTGCTTTAATTAGGGCTGTATGATGTTTTGCCTAACTTCCAGGGGTTTACAAACACTTTTCCTCGGGTAGCAAATAATCGGAGACCAGTTCTTTTACGAAATAATAAAACGGTACCTTGTACTAATTTATATAATGAACAACTAATAAATGAACAAGTAATTAAATAATAAGGAAAATAAATAATAATTCTGGTTTGGTTGAATGCGACCCAATTCAATTATTGGTTGCTAACTTCACCTACCATTCACAGGTGATTCTGTAATTGAATATTAATCGTTATTTGAATAATTATGCTGTGAAATAAAATTCAATTAATACATTGGTTAGTATTATTTCTTTGAATCAGGTACGTCAGTTACCAGTTAACGATTTGAATTTGCAGGTTTTCAGGAATGCGGTTAATTTCAGGGTTATGGTTTCAGGTTAATTAAGGTTAGTTCCTTTGAGCGCAGCCCTACGGCTATGCAGAAAGGTCCTATGGTAAGTTGTAAACTTAGCTCGGTTTGTACTACCGTACGTAAGTTTTAGGCACGGAATGAATATGGATAATTAGCTCGGTTCTACTACCGTACTAACTACAACAGGTTTAAATAAACGGAATACAATTAGCTCGGTGCTTACGACCGTACGTAATTGCATTTATTAACAGGTATAACGGAAAACGGAATACAATTAGCTCGGTGCTTACGACCGTACGTAATTGCATTTAGGTTATTCGGATTTCAGATCTGAAGGATCTCTCGGTATCTTTCTCTTATTGCGGTGCAATTCCTTATAAAGGTATTTTCAGGTCAGGTGGGAGTATTAGGAGGGAGAGATATTTGGTGGGAATGATGTTTACGTTTGCTGGCGACCCCTCCTGGTAGAAATTTGTATTATTTAAGGAATTCCTACCAGGAGTTCTAAAACAAATAATATGTACAAATTTCACATCATTACAATATATATCGTGAAGATATATTTAATTGCTGTGTAAGAGTAATGCATAGAAAGACTTAATGAATATAATATACTTTCTGTTAAATTCAGTGACATCGAAGGAAACTAAACTCTCATGGCACTAGATACAACTAGAGAGATGTTCCGTATAGTTCTAAACTACGAGTAGGTATATTAAAAACAGTAAACTATTGTTTGGAGGTGATAAAAAATACATATCACTAAGCAATGATTTTCTTCAGCGAAAAGTTGTATTCCATACTTATATTTGGGTTTTCTGAAAAAAGACTATGAAAGAAGAAGTAGAGCATGAAATTAAAGACAAAATTTTAAAACTTAGAATTCGAAGATTGCCTTCATTACAGAAATATTGAAGAACCAATATTTTCAATTGACGGGTGCAGCTATCTCATTCAAAGTATTGAAAAGAAGTAGAAATTCTATTAGTAAGTCATACATTTTTTAAATCAAAGGTAGGTTTATGTTTAAACATGTATTTCAGATATGGTTGAAGCCTACCACCGAGTTAGATCAACCTTAGATCAGTTAAGGGAAGGAAATTGGCAGAATTTATAATTCGATGAAACTTCATCCAGAAGCGTTTAAAGATGTAATGTGCTATGATTCCATATCCGTTACTGCCAATATTATAGAAAGGTCGTTTAAAACACAATTCAGCGAGGTTGGCGGTTCTAAAAGCATCTGTGAAAATCTGAAAATAGAATAATCACTTTTGGAGAGACTTTAATAGATACTGAAGGTAGGCATAAGGAACAGTGTTGGGATACTGCCGTAGCAATTGCCTCGTAGGTTTCCACATAATGCTACCATATGTGAGGTTACAACTCCGACAGAACGCAATAATTGCTTGTCATGTTTAAATTGTTTTCCAGAGTTTAAATTTAATTCGGCGTCTACCGGATTGCGGCGAACTCGTGTAGCGCCAGTTTGTGACCAACCGTAAACGCTAACCCACACCGGCAACATCAGCATCAACTCAAATTTATCGCCTAAATGACCAAGAAACTGTGGTACGGCAGCACGTATGAGAAAATTGTAGAGTTTGAAAAAACGAACAAAATCACCATATCAGATTTTTCAATCGGTTGAAGAATAAGGCCGAAGACAGCGTCTGAAGTTCTAGCAAACGGAAAGATGAAGAATCTTCCGATAATATGGCCACCGTTCGCGTTGATAACAGCTCCGATGAATATGATGGTCCTAATATCTTACATGAAAGAGGAACGAAAAAGATGACAGTAACGACCATCAACATCCTGAGTCAGATACAGAACCGTCGAGGACAATGGGTCCTTATAAAAATAAGTGTTGTGTGCCTAATTGCAATGAGAATTATAGTAAGTTGTGAAACTAACGTAATGTTTACTATGGAAGCACATTTGATACCAAAATGTAAAAAATGTTGTGTGATTGGGGACAAAAAAGCCAAACTAAACAGCAAATTTAAAAATCTAAAAACAAGATTGGCTAATGCCGAAAAGGTTGTGAATAGCTGCAATTTCACCCAGTTAATGGAAAGGGTCAATGAACTAACGTATACATTCATAATGCAACAGGTGAAAAATCGAAATCTGAAACCTAAGGCCCGAAAATTCACTTTAGATGAAAAAGTGCTGTCGTTAAGTACATTTTAAGCAAGTGGGAATGGATGTCGTCTATTTTCTAAAATATTTCGCTTACCATCGCGGAAAACTTTAACAAATCTTCTTAATCATATTCTACTGCGTCCAGGGATTAATAACCACATAGTGGGTAGTTTAAAATTGACCGTTTGAAAACTGAAGGACCCAAAGAAGGACAAAATATGTGCAATAGTGTTTTGACGAAACGGCTCTGTCATCATTGTTATCATACAACAGGAAACTAGATTGTATTGATGGGTTAGAAGATGATGGGAAGATAGTCAATCATGTAAATATTTAAAGGCATTCATAGGCAATGGAAACAACCATTTTGCTTTACTTTTAATGGTGGGGTCCTACTAAAAGTGTAAAGCTTAAAGAAATGATAAAGGAAGTGATAAGTGCTTGTCAAAGTATAGGACTTGATGTGCTGTAATCAAGGTGGACCCAATGTAGCAGCTATTAATGAATTGTTACGTTCCTCGATTATTTGCCTAATTCGCAAAAGTCAATTCTATTGATTTTAGTAAGAATTACAGATTACGAATTTCTTAATTCGATATTTTGTTAATAGAGTTCACTTTCAATACTTTTGGTACTACCTTTCCTCCGCTATTTGCTCTATTCTACGCGAAGCGTTACTTCTAGACACATCGTTTCGTTTGTGCCATTACAGATTTCCTACTCTGCGGAGAAGACAATTGCTATAATTGCATTATAAATTATTCTATTGGCTGTCAATGTAGTCAATTAATCTCTGATTGGTTGATCCATAGCTACCTAAATAAAATATTTTATCTTTTCTACGGAACGAGTACTTCACTGAAAAACGTTACTAAGTGCTACGGAAATTTCACAAGTTTCTAATATCGATATTTATCGTCTCTAAGTGAAAGTTTTCCACAAATATTAGTGCCTATTTAGAATCATCTGCTTATTCTAAGTACCATTAAAACGATTTATCGTCTCTCTGCATTTTGGTCTACGTGAAAGTTTCTACGCTCAAGGAATACTAACTCCTCGAGGTATGTACCTAATTCTTTTGTATCAATTATCGCGTTATTATTTAGATTCCTGACAGTAATTTATATTATTTGTCCTAGCGTTTATTACCTGGTTTACTTTTGGATTACATCTTACGTAGTGGTTGCCGCCATTTTGTTAAGAATTCGGTTAAACTACCTGAAATTATTGCTGTTCCGTTGCTGTCGAACATCGATGGTTATTTTCCTGTTAAACTACATATTTGCTGTTCTTCAAATCATCTTTACTCACTTACGCATTCCTGTAGGAAGAAATTAAAGAAATTATTTGATTTCAAGAATTAAACGCTGCCATCTTGTGTCAACTTTTGGAAACAAGATCGATGTTATTATTTATTAACCTTACTTTCCTGCTTAATTTTATTTGAATTTTGTTACTGTTTACTATAAAATTTGCTTATACTAAATTACTTAATCACATCTCATATTTTGCTTCAATTTAAAACATTTATTTAATTCATTTTGTTACTTTCCGATTAATTTTTGCATTAACTTTGTTCGTTACCTTAAAAGTTACTTTTGTTATTTGTGTATTATCTTTTACCTTGAAGATTTAATTTGCCTAAAGTTAAAATTCAAAAGCTGATTGCTATTTTCATAAATATCAACTCTCGAAACTAAGTACTGACTAAAGTTGGTAATTGCTACATTTCAGTCGGTCTGCTTGTCGCGTTTTATTTAGATAATCCAGCGATATTGGCGTTGCGCAACGGCGGTATTCGGATATTTTGGGTAAGCGTTGTTTAATTACATCTACTACTGACTTTTGTACAGCTACCAAGTCGGTTGCTGATATATGTACCTACTTGTATTTTTGTGTCATTTATTGAACATTATTGTATTATGTAAACTTCAATCCTTACAAGGTAAAAGTTAAACCCCCTTTATTGTTTCACTCCTGTGAAGATTTGTTTGTTTATAATTATTTTGTTGTGTTAAACGTTATATTTGGTTCATTATAACCACCACTGCCATTACTTCAGTGTATTTCTTTACCGAATACCCACATTCTCTTTCAGAAATCATATCTCTGTTACTACAAGCTGCTAAGCTCTTCGTAGTTCTGATTACCAGCTTGAACTTCCTAAAGAACTATCGTGGCGCCCTAAAATTTACTTAACTATATTTGCTAACCTAACTTGCTAAATTTAAATTCCCTATTCATAACTCCCACGCCTATTAGATTGCCCCTTATAACTGAGCTTACCGAGTCATTGCATTTTTCCTGATTGCGGTACCAATCATTTGTTGCCGTAACAGAATTGTTGAAAGAAACTTCAGCAGAACTGGTATCGAAAACAAATAGTTCGGTTTTCTTGTTAAGGCGGTTCTCTCGCACTGTGTTTGTAGACTACATTTATAAAAATCATTCCCTTGTTGTTGACTGGAAAATCATTTTCAAATTTGGTGTGGGTGTAGAAAAAAGAATGCTTGAGGGCATACGCATACTTTTTTTAGTTCGAGCACGGGTAGAGGTAGAAATCAGCAATGCAGCGCTGTATTAAAAAAATCATTTCTCAGTTATGGTTGTGCGTTTATGTACAATTTTTTGCAGACAATAAGAAAAAACTATGATAAAGGGGATACGCATGCTTTTTTTCAGGTTTTTGATTCATAACTGATAATAAAATGATGACGAAAATTAGGTATTTTTGGTTCAATGTTTTTGCATATTCAGCAAAAAATCTTCCAAAAAAAGTATGCGTATGCCCTCAAGCATTCTTTTTTCTACACCCACACCAAATTTGAAAATGATTGGCCAGTCAACAACAAGGGAATGATTTTTCTAAATGTAGTCTAAAAACACAGTGCGAGAGAACCGCCTTAACAGTGTAGAGATAATACCGCTTTACGATGTACCACATCTATTTAAAAGTATTAGAAATAATCTTCTTACGAAAGATTTACACTTTGAAGAAAATGGGTGCAAGAAAATTGCAAAATGGAAACACATCGAGCAATTTTACATACCGGATACAATGGACGACACGACTTTATGTACAAAATTCACTGATGCTCATATATTTGCACATAAAATGAACAAAATGAAGGTCTCTTTAAGTCTTCAGTCACCAAGTGGGCTCATTGATTAAACGCATTTCTCAGTGAGGTAAGAATTCTTATCAAGTCATAACTTGATTGCTATTTGTTTTCATTTTAGATATCAGTGGTGAATATAATAAACTAGGGCAATTAAGTTAGTAAATTAGAAACATTGAACTGTACGCTATACGCAACTGGAAAGGAAACGCGTATAAGTAACACTGAAGCGACAGCCACGTTCGGTAACCATCAACGAATGGGTATCTTTATCTTTTTCTCTTTTTTTATCTTTCTTGTCGGCTCTACTACCGCAACAAGCTAGAAGGCGACAGAAGTACCTACTCCGCATCTGTCCTTGTCAGCTTCAACGCCTACAATGCATTGAAATCGTCCGTATCCCTTCCAGTTGCTCATAGCGTACAGTTACATCATTAGAAACAATTAGTGTAATACCTAAATGTAGAAGAGGTTGATAGTAGTAAGCATAAATTGAGTAAGTGGATCTCTCATCTGAGATTTAACAGAAACAGTGCATGTACATTTTAAATTATTATAGTGAGATAACCACATCTAAGATGCTACCGACATTTATGAGATCTTGGCAACATGTATGAAAATTTACAATGCTTGGGAACTTGTATTTCAAAAAGCGGGAACGTTTGCAATGCAACAAGGGATCTGTGCCGTTACACCGTGGAAGTGAAAACATTATTTACGTATCTTTGTGTGTTGTATGATAACTTGTGTTATTGCAAGGTGGGTAGTATCGATTTTAATTTACTGTTTTGCATTTGTTAACTGAGTTTTGTTAACGTTTACATACATGCATCTGAATCACATGTTTCATTTTAAATGAATTTTAACAAATAGACACGTGAATTCTAAATTGTGTAGAATGTTAGGTTAAATTACCAATTGATGTTAATTAAACGTTAAACATTAAGTACACTTTAAAGTTGAGAGTGCAAACTGGTACACAATAGTAGTAGGAAAGTAACTTTAAATTACCCGCTTTTAACATTTACTTTCCCCTGCATCCACTCGTGGCGCTGTAAATTATTCCATTAGCTAATACAGCGGTTACCAATCTAAATGTTTTTCTATGCAATTAATTGGTGTAGAGTTATAGCGAAAACCCCCCTCCTTAAAAAAATCCCTATCGCTCTAGGTATTCGCAAACTTGGATTTAAGCTCTCCTTAACTTCCCAAACAACCATGAAAAAGTTCAGTAAAGTTAGCATCACTTTTCCACCAAAAGTCTAATTTGACTGGCCTAGACTGTTATCTAAATAAAAAGTAAATTTAATAACACCCTTTTTTTAACACTCTGGTGTACAATAAATTCCGAGTCAGCAATTCTCAACTGACAATCAACGCCAACTTGCCTTCTTTCTCTGTATTATTAGCAATTGTTGACGTTCTTTACTCCTAGTAACGGTGTAAGATTATTAAAACGTTGTTAGTCAACCTTTAAATGCATGGAAAAGTTATCGGTACTACCGCACGCTTGTCCTCTAAATTCTTATCTCGTAATACGTTTTCCTGAAATTGCATATAACAATGGGCACACTGTACATCAAATTTCGATGTTCTAATAGGGAATCTCGTAAACTATAGGTCGTATGAAAATATGAACCACGCGTCCTCGATCTCTTTTTTTGAGAAAAACTCAATGGTGTTTTTAAAATTTGGCTAACGTCATTTGTTTTCGAGTTATGGCCAAAAGTTCAGATTTTCGAGTTTTCATTTTATGGCCATATCTCGCTTATTTATGAAAATAGAAAAAAATAATTTCCACGTTCATCAGGCACTTTTTTGATAAGAATGCAGTGGCGTAGTCAATTCTTTAAAAATTTTCTTGCATAAAGTTGTATTTTTTTATGTGGAACGCGTAATTGGCTGTGGCATCAAAAAATTACTAATTTTTTTCTGATTCCAACGATATATATCATGAGGGGTCAAATTATTCACTTTTACTGCTTTTCAGCAAAAAATCGGTTTTTAGGACATAATTTTTTATTCAAAGTATGTAATTAAATTACTTTTAACAACTCATACACTATGCGACTTTTTTACAAACCAAGAACAAATAACTATAATGCTAAAGATGCTAAACAAACTACAAGATATAAAATGTGCCGTTCAAAAGGTCAAAGGTGGCGTGTTTCAGGATTTTTCCTAAATAACACCCCCACCTTAGTTAATCTAGAGGGTGCTTTTCATGGGGGGCGAAAAAAAATTGAATAAAACTAATTTTCATTCATACTGTCGAATAGAGAATTAAAAGACACTTCAAATGAGGGGTCGCTCGACTCCCTTTCCCTATTTAAATTCTTGAGTTAGGGGTTGCTGGGGCTAGGGGGTTGACCTGACAAAGTCAAATTTGACATCTAAAGTTGTCCCCCAAAAATAAAACATCGACGTGTCAGAGCGTTTTTTTTTAAGAAACTGGTCTAAGTGTCCCAAAACAGGCGTGTTTCCTTTTCAATGGCCCACTCTGTATGTATTTTTTTAAGTTATTACGCAAAAACTATTTTATTTAATACGTCATTGTAGTAAACACGGGAAAGTTGTGTGCCAGTTTACTGGTCATTTAATGTGTTGTATTCCCCCTGGTTTTCGTTAATGAATTCTTCTTTTTAGTCGATAACATTCTTTGTAACTTCCTTGGTCTTCCTGGGTTAGTACCTTTTCTTCCAGAGCAACTTTGAAGGAAGTTAAGTTAGAATTTCACTTTAGTCTGCCTTCCTTTTTCTCGTTTCTATCTATTTTTCTTTGGGTACAATTTGGTATGGGTGATAATTCTTCCAAAACTCTGATTGCGGCATTGCTATCTGGAGAAGTAGAAGTTCATGGTGAGCTCCGAGACTTTTTTGAGTCGGTGATGGTGGTGTCTTTTCATTGTTATCGGCGCGAACTTGAGCATCGACTATAATTCCGTTCACACCAGAGCAAATGATATCTTCGGTAAGTTCATTGGCCGTGGCTACCATTTCTGATGAAGGCCCAGCACAAATTGTTGCATCTTCAATAGTTGCCATGATTGACATTGCAGATCTTATTCTGGAGCATACCATTACCAACATTGTCAATAGAACCATCAGGAATGTGAGTTATCATGGATGGGAGAAATTGTAAGTTTGTATATATACATATATATTTCTGTTCTGTTCTGCTCTTGCACTTAAAACCATTTTGAGCATTGTCCAAACGGGCAACACGTGAAGAAGCGTTGGCCACCAAAGCTGCTATATCATATTGCCCGATTCTCGCACCTGGATGTACTCTCATCCATAATGACCCTGTATCATTATAAGCGGCTTTGTCATAAATATTCTGTCTAGTGGTTGGATTTTGTGCGTTGCATGCGGTGGAGTGCTTAGCATATGGATATGATTTTCACGAGCATACAAAATTACCTGGAGATCTTTATGACTTCCATGTCCGTCCAAAATTAAAAGAACAGGATTCGATTTAGTGGGCTGAACATATTTAGTAAAATGCTTTAGCCATTTTAGAAATACGGGGACATCCATCCAGCGATTGGTCTGTGCAACACCAACTGTTTCATGTGGTGCATCCCATATAGCACACGTGCGTACTATGCGCGTACAAAGTACGTACTGACCAGGATGTATGTACATACAGTGTACGTACAGTTACGTGTACTATGTACGTACATAGTACGTTACTTTTTCACAACCTTGTATGTAGGAAGTACGTACAATTTAGTACGTACAAAGTTCGTACTGTAGTGTACGTCCATAGTTCGTGCAGTACTAAAAGCAAGAAGTACGTCCAATATCGAACGTACATCTTGCGTACAGATATGTACGTCCATATATTGTACAATACTGAATGTTGAAATTGTTTTTTACTAAATCAAGTATAGTGTACAGGGGCTAGTTTCATTAGACAAACAATTTTACTATGAACATATTCTTTAATTAAATTATTATATGTAGAATTTCATATTTCAGAACCATTATAAAAATATAGGTAGGTAGAGAACAAAATTCGCAAATTAGGTACATATATTATATATGTATATAAATATCACTGATTGTTCTTTGAGGATTTTGCCCTCTCAGTACATCTTCTAATCCATTTTTGCACATTAACTTCCGCATATCTTTCATGGTGGCATTTTTGAAGAGGGCTACGGATGATTCTGAAAAGAAAACGAAAATTGGTTTTTGTCTTTGGCAGCAAATCACTAGGTTACAGACATTATCTTGATAATTCGTGGAAATGCCAAGGAATTTGAACAAATATTTACAATAAATTGCATAACGGAGTAATCGACAGATTTATATATGTGAGATTTTGCAATTTGTGCTCTACATTCGCAGACGCCGCAATTGCGATAAAGACGTTTCTGCAAGATCGCCATGTTGCATAATTGTATAAGTAAGTAAATGTAAAATGCGATTTTGTAGGTATAAATGGTAAATCTCAATATTTGACTTCAAAAAATACCAAAAATTACTGTAATTATGTCTATAAAAGTAAAAAACACTTACCTATATACAGGGTGATTCATTAAGAATGTCCAATCTCTGAATTGTAGATTCCAGACCTCAAAATATGATGATTCACCTCAACATGCCTTATACAAATATTGCTAGTTTCCGAGATACCGGGTGTTTAAAGTTTAAATATGAATTTTGATTTTCGCAATAACAATTAATTAATGTGATTAAAAATAATAGACAAGGATTATTTGATATGAAAAGATCTTTGCGAAAACGGATCATAAATAATAATTTGTTGTTGTTACACTTTTAGAGAATAAATTTTTTTTTTTAATTAAAATTTATTGAACTTTTTAGAAGCAAATAACTCTATAACCGATCGAGTTACATGAATAATAATAATAATAATAATAATTTATTTATTAGTCCTGTGGATCATACATGATATAGGATATGTCAAAACAAACAAAATGATGAACAAAAAAGAAAAAAACTTAAAGTAAAGTAAAAAAATTAAAAAAAAACAAAAACAAACCAAATCAAAAAGTACTGTTTAAGTATTCCTCTACACTATAAAAGGCATTAAACAACAATATATCTTTTACACAGGTTATAAATTGACGTATCGAGTACGATTTTATGTGTAACGGCAGTTTGTTGTAAACTGTAGCACCGATGTAATATGGATTAGACTTATAGGCCACAAGACAATGCCTTTCAAACTGCAAATCTAAACCATATCTGGTATAATACGTGAGTAACTTTTTTTTGTAGAATTTAACGCTTTTCCATATTTTATTATTAGTTTGCTAATAGTTCAGCCGAAAAAAAATTTTGCTTAGATTTACTAAACACAACCAAGTATAACTAGCGCCCTCTATTAACAATTCTAAATTAGAGTCCAAATTGGCAATCCTCATGCAAAAAAAGGTAAGACTGCCAATTTTCAAAAAGAAATTGTGAAAAAATAGAAAGTTATTGCGAAAATCAAAATTCATATTTAATCTTTAAACACCCGGTATCTCGGAAACTAGCAATATTTGTATAAGGCATGTTGGGCAGAATCATCGTATTTTGAGGTCTGGAATCTACAATTCAGAGATTGGACATTCTTAATGAATCACCCTGTATAAATAAATTCCGCGAATCTTCAATAGTTTTACAAACTTAACCCACGCACTCACTCAAAAAAAGCAAAAGTAAAGTACACGTAAGTTGAACTGTTGAAGGTGAAGCGATGATGCGATGCGCGCACTAACTAAATGTAACAATCAGCAAAAATAATAAATTCTTAACGTAAGCGAAGTTTGCTAAAAGTTAAATACCTACTTAGTAATTACATTGTATTATGCAGGTTTAAATTAATTATTCCCGATGGTGGTCTGTATTATCTCTACTAAAGGGAAAAATTAATTTTCACCGCTGACCGCTGCATAGAACACAGCAGGTAATGCATCACGTGCAAAAATAAATCTAATTTTGGTCTTCATAAGACTTTCGTACCCTACTGTACGTACAAAGTACGTTGCATAATGGGCGTACACAAAAGTACGAACATACGACGTACATAATTGGTACCTGGACGTATGTACCTAAGTTGTACCATAAATGTACGTACAATGGACAAAGTGTGCTATATGGGATTAAACATCAACCTATCATTCATTGTCTGTCTCTTAACACTAGAAACGCCGGCTATTTCATATACCTAGTAGAGCCGTCATGGGTCATTTTAACCATTTGTTTTTTATTGTTAATTTAAATACTGTACGTTTCTTGAGCACATTTTCCGCAAGTAAAGAGACAAACATTAAATTTGTCAACAGTCTTGTTTCCCTTGCATTTTTTGAGTATTTGACACTTATGCCTTACTTTGAGACTGTAGGTCTTTTTTTGGCAGTAGGCTCTTCGAAGCAGCTAGTTTCTGCAAAAACATGTGGCGGATAAGTTTTCTACCTGTAGTTTCCTTGTATAAAATCCAGTGCCAAATCAAGAAAAAACCTGAACTGGCCAACGCCGTGAACCAGCTCTGGTGGTATACTGTCTAGCCATCTGGTCAATAACGTCAGCATCGTACTTAGTGTTATTTATTATACTGTAGTTTTCTGTTTCAATTTAATTTTGGAACTAAAATCTTCCCATTCGAAAAAGTCTCTAAGATCCTCTCTAAAACAGTTTCTTTAGAACAATTGGCATTCGAAACTGCCTTTTTGAGATCATTAAAGTCATAGATATTATTAAACTTTTTCATTGATTGTTCCACCTAGCGGTGGAAAGAATCCGCCAACATAAACGTATGCCCGGTCTCAAAGTAATTTTTGTGGCAACAACATTCGACGAATTTACAATGTAAACTACTTAGGTAACGAACGCCCAATTTTTATTTTGAACCGAGCAGTTATCCTCGGCTCAAAATAAAAATTGGGCGTTCCTTACAGAGTACTATTTTGGTTCTGTCTCTGTGCTCTAAAAAGAATTTATAAAAGGTGCTGATTATATCCTCTTTTTTATGCCCTCTTATAGCTTCAAGCCAAATTGTCGCCCTTGGTCTTCATTTTTTTTGGATCCCACTGGTACAAAACTTTCATTGTATGCAACTATCTGCCGGTAAATATGTATAACAGTTTTGAACATCTCGCACCTGGGTAACATTATGACTTTTTGTAAGTCCAACCTCGTCTTCTGAATCAGGCTTTTTTAATGTCAATGCCAAGCATTGATAAATTACGGCCCATTTTGGCAATATTGTTAGGGAGTTCATGTTATCGGTTTTCGGATGAGAGTGTCCGGAAATTTCAACGATTGCGTCGCTTAAGGCAATTTAGGTTGACCGTAAGCGAGTGTGATCGGTTGAGGTTTCGGGACACTCCCATCCGAACATCCAGGGGCTTCCTTTCCACAATCCTTAATGTCCCATATCCACCCCCCGAACCAAACTCTCATGACAACGCTCCTCCCCCGCAGCAGTTCCCAGACTCCATACCCAGCTGCAGTACCCCCAATCCTCCTGCATTCCAAGGAAAGCCGAAGAGGGTGCGCAAGCCGAACCTAAAAGAGAATTATATCAATTACACAAATAAATTTCAAAAAAATTTTGTTGCCAAGTATTTTTGAACGAATTTAGGGTAATTCAGGTCTGCTGAATTCAAAAATAAAAGCAGTTTTTCCAAATTGGCTCTAGTTTTTGAGGTAATGGATACATATTGTTTTAAGGAATTTAGCTATAACATATGCTTTTTATTTTTTAAGAATAATTTACAAACAACAAATTTACACAGAAACGAGAGTTCGACCCTGTTTGGTGAGCGTACCACGACTGCTGATTACGTGATCAGTGCGTGCACTTGTTTGTCTTGTGTCTCTTGATTTTAACTGTCAGTTGTTGTACTAAGACTTAGCGTCGCGGTTATTGTGCTTTTCTTACGTATTTTGTGTATTTAGTTCTTATTGCCTACCTAGTGAAGTTATTTAAATTTAATAGACGTCAAGTGGAAGGTAGGAGTACATGTGCGAATATTTGTACCTATATTTTTAACGAAAGTTACTCTTTTTTTAGAGGAATGAGTTCTTCACGCAGAAGCTGTTTGAATAGCCCTAATGTCTTCTGCTACATTTGTGGCGAATATATTGTAGAGAAACAAAGAAAAAATATCACAGATTTTGTTAGACAAGCTTATCAAGCTTATTTCGGCGTACTGCTTGGAGACCAAGACAAGTCCTGGGCTCCCCATATAGTGTGCAAAACGTGTGTCGAATGTTTACGACAGTGGTCAAACCAAAAAAGAAAAAGTTTGAAATTTGGCGTGCCCATGGTGTGGAGAGAACCTAAAAACCACCATGACGATTGTTATTTTTGTTTAGTTAATGTAAAAGGGTTTAACAAATACAAGAAAGGCAAATGGGAATATCCTGATTTAGAATCAGCACGAAGACCCGTGCCACATAGCGAAGAGATTCCCGTACCAGTATATACAACAATGCCACATGTTCTGATGTCGGAAGAAGAGGAAATTAAAGACCAGTACAGTAGCAGTGGAAGTGAATATGAGCAGGAAATACATTCAACACCACAGCAGTTCTCTCAAGAAGAACTGAATGATCTGATACGGGATCTCGGTCTATCAAAGCAATCATCTGAACTTCTGGCATCCAGATTAAAAGAAAAAAACTGTCTACAACCAGATATAAAAATAACAATTTATAGAACATGAGAGGTGAAACTTGTTCCTTACTTTAGCCAAGATGAAGATCTTGTTTATTGCAACAACATTCCCGGACTTTTTCGTCAAATGGGAATACAATTTGTTCCAGGTGACTGGCGACTATTCATAGACAGTTCCAGTAGAAGCTTGAAGTGTGTTTTGCTACACAATGGCAACCGATATGCGTCAATTCCTATTGCCCACTCAACAAAACTTAAGGAAGAATATGAAAACATTAAGTTGGTATTACAGAAACTCTCCTATGAAGAACATCAGTTTTCCATTTGTGTTGATCTAAAAATGGTCAACTTCTTGCTTGGGCAGCAAGGTGGGTACACGAAATACCCTTGTTTTATCTGCTTGTGGGATAGTAGGGCGAAGCAAGATCATTGGAATATGGTTAATTGGCCAATAAGACAAAATATGACTGTAGGAACAGCAAATGTCATAAACGAACCATTGGTTGACCGTGAAAAAATCATTCTCCCACCGCTCCACATCAAGTTAGGACTAATGAAACAATTTGTTAAGGCTTTGAGTAAAGATGGCGAGTGCTTCAAATACATTTGTAGATCGTTTCCTAGGCTAAGTATGGAAAAGCTAAAAGCGGGTATTTTTGATGGCCCTCAAATTCGCAAACTTATTAAGGACTCTAATTTGCAAATCACATGACGACACTTGAAG
This sequence comes from Pyrocoelia pectoralis, assembly GCA_036250285.1. Classification (NCBI taxonomy): domain Eukaryota; kingdom Metazoa; phylum Arthropoda; class Insecta; order Coleoptera; family Lampyridae; genus Pyrocoelia; species Pyrocoelia pectoralis. The sequence continues at coordinate 27,164,438 of CM070075.1, forward strand.
CTGCTGCTTGGTGTAGCTTTGTTATGGTAGTTAAAAATTTCTTGGGTAATCACAAAGCGGAGAATTACGAGGAATTAGTGCAACAGATGTTATTAAACTTTAAAAACTTGGGTACTAATATGAGTATTAAAGTACACTTTCTTCATAGCCACTTGGATAAATTTCCCGACAATCTTGGCAATTTCAGTGAGGAACAAGGGGAAAGGTTCCACCAGGATATAAAGGAGATGGAGGAAAGGTATCAGGGCAGATGGGATCATCATATGATGGCAGACTATTGTTGGAATCTCCAACGTGATGTACCTGACTGTCCTCTTAAAAGAAAATCCTACAAAAAGAGCTTCTTTCCTACGAATTAGATGTAATTTTTTTAATTAAATGATTTCTTTGCTGTTATACCTAATCAATAATGAATTTTATTATTTTTTTTTAATTGAAATTAAATTTAAATTAAATTAAATTGATATTTTTCTCTATTTTATCATATTTTGGTAATATATCTCTAAAATTAGAGCCAATTCACCTAAATGGACTTCAAATTCGTGATCAGCACCACGAAATTACCTATAAATCGCTCAAATATTGTTGACAATAAAATTAGTGTTGATCAGTGTAATAAATACACCTGCAACTGATCGGATTTTCTTTTTCCCATTGAACTACCTTATTAATTAGTAACATGATGCTTAGAAATTGACATTAAATAAAGGTTAATGCAATAATGCATAAATTTCTTCTCACGGTGTCTGATGTACCAGCCGTAACTTTTGAATGTTGAATTGTTTTTCGCAGCTCAAAACAAAGACCAGATTTAATGTTCTCGAACCGGATTTAGTCAAAGATCAAAGTTTCGGGAAAATCGGACGAAAAAACGAATTTTTCATTGGGAAAATGGACCACAGAGGACCTCACATCGAAAATTGGTCGATCTATCCGATCTTCATCTTAGACTAAATTGGGTGCGAGGAATCCAAATCTGGCCTCATTTTTGGGCTCCGAGCTCATCTTCCCACCGAAAAGGACTCGCAAAGTCGAAATTTCGCGAATACCCCCCTTCAAAACGCCCTACCTCCGGTTTTTGTCGACCTTTTTTTCAGGTCTATCGGACCCCCCCTGGGGCACAGAGTGTCCCCAACTTTGGAGAGACCGTATGTTCCAACAATTTAAAGCAATATGATGACGTGAAACAATGCAATTAAAAAAGATCTTTATACACTTTACGAAACAGCAGTTCTATGTTGTGGAATGTCAACCTCTTCCTCGACATCATTCTAAAAGTTTTGTTAAATATCCGCGTGTTAATACTTTCGCTGCCCACGCTAAATTGCGACTATCGTCACAGACCAACCCCTTATTTTAGTCACGTCATCATAAAACCCATATAAATCGTTGTAAGCGGCGAGCGCACTGAGCCTCGATGCCTTTAGCCAAGGGCCACCGACGCTTGAAAGTGTTCATATATATAATTGAAAACTTGACTGCATTTATTATATCAAGTTACATAAAAATACAAAAATATAAAATACATATACAAAAAACTTTCATACAAAATAAATGCACAAAATTAAACTTGAATATTAAAACTGATACAAATAAAAATTTAAATACGTTGGCAAAACTAGCAAATCACATAAAAACAAAAACAAAGTTGGCAAAACTAGCAAATCACATAAAACCGAAAAAAAGAATGAGCAAATCACACGAAAACTAAGGTTACAAATCTATTTATGCATTATAATGCTACAGTTTAGACAGTACCCTGGGTTTCCTGGACAACTGACACATTCGTAAATGGTGTCTGTGTGTTTGTTTTCCGTTTCCATACACATTTTACATCTTTTTCTTGATATTTGCTCCTTGCCAGGAGTTTGTTCCCGTTTTCGTAGTTGATGTGTACATTCAAAATGTAATACTGGAACAGGATTAGTGATGGGAGGCAAGAGTTGTTTATAACAGCCAACCTATAATCATCCGCTGCTCCGAATATTTGTTATACAAATGCTGTGAATTTGCTAGTATAAGCTCCATTACATGAAAAAATATTTTTTTTGGCCAGCGTATGGCTTTCCTTTCAGAAAGGTAATAAGACAGCATTTGGTCAGAGTGGTCAATTCCTGACATATGTTGTTACGGCAAAAATGGATCGTAACGAAATTTAAAAGGAGAAATGGCCGCAATAGCTCAGTGCTAGTAGACAGGTGGTCGCAGGTTAGCGGTAATGAGTGAAAAGGTTAAAATTGGGGTAGGAAAATAGGGAAAATGTAAGTAAAGCCAAAGGGCGCCACGTAATTCTTCGAGAAAATAGGGCTGCTAATCCGAATTACGAAGGTATTAACAGTTATAATAGTAACGATGTCAATTCTGAAAGAGAACGAGGTGGTTTCAGCAATAAATAGAGAAGTAAATAAATTTGAGGTGATTATAATGAATAATTCAAATAAAATATTACAAAATAAAATGAACAGTTTTTATAAATACAAAATGATTATTAGTATTAAAACAATTACTTAACTTTTGGCAAAATAAATACTTAAATCAATTCACCTTGGTGAATGAGCAAAAATTAAATTACTTAGTAACGTTAAATTAACAAACAAATTTAGATATAGGGATGCGACTTTAAAAATGCAATAGACAGTAATCAATGGTTAAATTGAAAATCCTACCTTTCTTTTTTAAAGTTGAGTCGGATGATGGAGGAACTCCTGTGCACAGTTTTCCAAGTCCTTAAACAAAATAAGTAAGAAAACAAGGGTCGCTGGCATAAGCGAGCCGAAATGAATAATTACACGAGTACTATCCTGCGATTCAAAAAATCGGATACCAAATATGAGTAAAATAAGCGATTTCGCTATTGAAAGTAAAGTAAAAATAAATTCAAGGTAAATTGTTTACAGAACAAAATTTAGTACACTTTAGCAATTAAATTAAATTTAAGGGAACAAAATCTTGAATACTAAAAGTTCAAAAAAAGAGTATGTGGGAATTGAAGTTAAAGTTCACGTACTGCAAATTTAAAGAATTAACTATTAATTAGAATCAGATTATGAGCACAGTTCACTTTCACATAATTTACTGAATGCTGTATGGTATGGCAGATTGTAAATAATAGGAATCAATATTAAAAAAAAAAAAAGATTATGAGCAAAAATACGTAACAAAGGGGAAAAACTAATATTAGTTTTTCACTTAGCGATGGTATAGAAAAGTTGGAATTCACTGAATTTTCGGAGCGGCGATCGGGGGATTGAAGAAATAGTTGGTTTCCCACGTAGCGTCGGTCGTCGAAGTCGGAATTTCATAGAAAGCAGGAAAATGGTAGAAGATTTAGAATTACCTTTACGGGTGTAAAACCGCTAAAAGGGAAAGCGAAATTAGGTAACTACATTGAGCAGAAATTCAGTACTAACCTGGAAAATAGTTTTTAATCCAGCGTCTTAAGAAACTCACGTACACTTTTTATGTGTTATGTAGCCGTAAAAAAATTACGTATTAGATGACTTTCGGACAAGCAGATGGTTCCGAAATATCACTAATTAACAGGTCAAATATACGCCATCATCTGGTCCTGCTTGTCGATGCCACCCATATACTTATTGTATTCAATAATTGGAATCGGTTTCTCTTTTATAGTACCTCTTTTATTACTAACTTCCATCATTTTGTTCTCGAATTCTGCGGAAATATATGTGACATCTCTTTTGTCCCTCCATTTTCCCACCATTATTCCGTCGAAGTATTTAGTTGTTGTTTCGCCCACTTTTAGTTTAGCCCCTACGACTTCTTTGGGATTACCCTTTCTTTCCTTTCGGAGCGTTCCTGTGCAGTACGTTTTTTTATATAATAATTCTTTTGCTAAGTCGCAACTGTTATAGAAGTTTTCCATATACAGAGAGTGCCCTTTGTTTAAGTTTTCCTTCATTAGATGCGTAACCACCTTTTGGGCATGTTCTTTACCTCCAAGGGAATCTAATTGGCCAGTGTAGACCGCAAAATTCAAAATTAGTCCACTCGGTTCTGTCACATATATAATTTCAGGCCATACTTGTGTCTCTTATTGGCAATGTACTGCCTAAAGACCAGCCTCCCTCGCCAAAGCACCAAAGACTCATCAAGACACAAGTTTTTCCCTGGGTAATACAAACTGCATTTTTTTGTTGAAATATTCCAAGATTGGTCTAATTTTGAATAGACGATCTTCAGGCACGGGTTCATTTGGTCTAGGATTTCTGGAAAAGTGCAAACACCTCAAAATTATCAGGAATCGATCTCGTCCCATATAGTCTGAGAAACAGTTTAGATTGAATAGTCTGCTCTTCCGCCAATAATCCTGTAACCGGTTGATTTTTATTGTGCCTGTTTGAGATCTTAGATTAATCTCCGTATCTTCGAAGGACCAGGTTAATTTCGTTACCACCGAATTTATTCATTTGAATTTTTAATAATAAGATTTAAACTACAGATTTACAATTTAACTTAATATTAATCGATTCAGTTTCAGTGAATGAGTTGCCAACCGCCAAGTTATACATTTAGATTTTTAGATTGAGTGATTGTTATAATATAATTGGCTGACTACTACAAACTTCAACAAGCAAATAGCAACTGACTTCCTAGTGGATACGGAAGCCCTTTTATTAATTATGAAGGGGTTAGTGTACCTTGTCGGTACTGCAGTATAAAGATTTGCAGGCGTAGGCGGCTCTTTGGGATGCTCACTTAAAACCATAAATCTATAAATATGGTGACAAGTATAATCCTTTAGACCCAGCTTAATTCTTGTCGTCAGTCTGGGGTCCGGAAGCTGTCAATAACATGTTTAACGGTGCATTGTTGCTAATTTTGGAATGTTAATGTAATGGTCTAACATAACACCCCCCATGGAAAATGATAAGTTCGTTTTTCTTAATAAACTTAATAGTATAATATTTAACTAGGTACTAATAATAAAGTCCATAAAGAAAGTTATGTTCTAAATCTAAGTTACGTGCGCTCACAAACAAAGAGTTCACTTCACGTATTTTCACTTTTCCTCGATCGGAAGGACGCACACCTTTGCCGTGGCTCGACGTAAAGTTTCATGGTGGCTCGTCTTCAAGGTGACCACACGGGTAACGTTGTCTCGGCCTGGATGCAGTTCGGTTATGCGACCCAACTTCCACTGAAGCGGTGGTTGATTATCGTCTCGTATAAGGACGAGCATGCCGATCTTGTAAATGAAGGTACGACTTGACGTCCACTTGTAGTTCGCTTGTAAATTGGTTAGATATTCTGTAGACCAGCGCTTCCAGAAGTCTTGCCGTAGTTTTTCGATGTGTTGCCATCTCGATAACCTATTTATGTTGAGATGGGAAAGATCTGGTTCCGGGAGCGCGTTAAGAGCGTCTCCGATTAAAAAATGGCCTGGAGTTAAGGCCTGGAAGTCATTTGGATCGTTCGATATAGGTATAAGAGGACGGGAGTTAAGGATGGCTTCAATGCCGGCTAATAGAGTGTACATCTCCTCGAAAGTCGTTAGCGCGTTCGCTAATATCCTTTTGAGAAGGTGTTTAGCGGATTTGATTCCCGCTTCCCAAATTCCTCCAAAGTGAGGAGCACGCGGTGGTGCAAAGTGCCATGTTAAGCCAAGATTAGCCGATTTAACAAGCATTTCATTATTTTTATTATAAAAAACAGACTGCAATTCATATAATTCACGTTGTGCGCCTTTGAAATTTGTGGCGTTATCACAATAAATGTCTGTTATCATTCCGCGCCTTGCTGTAAAGCGTTTTAGAGCGTTTATGAAGGCTGCCGTCGTAAGATCACCTACGAGCTCGATGTGCGTCGCCTTTGTCGCTAAGCAGACGAATAATGCCACATAAGCTTTTACCGTGCCCTTTGTACGACCGGGACCTCTTTTCACATAAATTGGACCCGCAAAGTCGATACCGCTTTTAAGAAATGGACGACTCTGTGAAATTCTCGTTAGGGGTAGTTGCCCCATGGGTTGTGTGGTTTTGATTGGGTTTGCGCGAAAGCATCGTATGCAACCGTGTAATATTTTTCGTACCACGCTACGTCCCGACAGTGGCCAATAGTTTTGACGCACGAATGCTAGTGTAGCTTGCTGTCCCGCGTGAAAATTTATTTCATGCACTTCTCGTATTATTATTTTTGTTACATGATGGTTCGCTGGTAGTAACGATGGGTGTTTGGTATTAAAGGGTAACAATGAATTCTTTAACCTGCCTCCTACACGTACTACTCCGTTTTCATCAATGAAGGGACTTAAGTTTTTAAGTTTGCTTGTGTTTTGTGTGTTGCCCTTTTTACGCAAGGCATTGATTTCCTGTGCAAACTCGCGACCTTGAACGTATTTTATTATCACGGTTTTGGCATTATTAAGTTCGCGGCATGACAAGTGATCAACTTTTCTTGCATTTGCGTTTTTTAAATTATATGAAAATCTCAAGCAGTAAGCTATAATACGTTGCAGTTTGCTAAAACTTGAAAATTTTGTAAAAACGGGAATTTCCGCGTCGATTGCGCTAACGTGAACCACTCGCATTTCAGGTAACTCGCTCAATTCTGTTAACTGCCCGAATTGAGGTAACGATTCAGTGCACAGAATTTTGGGACCGTGCCACCATAGCTGCGAATTAATTAGCTCTATAGGAGCGAGACCTCGCGATAAAATATCTGCTGGGTTATCTCTACCACTTATGTGATGCCAACAGGCACTATCGGTTAGGGATTGGATCTCGCGCAACCGATTTGCGACGAATACCTTCCAATTATGCGGGCTTGCCGATAACCAGGAGATAACGATTGTTGAGTCTGTCCAGTAGTGACAAGATCGTATATCTAGATTTAATATAGTTTTTATTTTATTGAGTAATTTTGCCAGTAGAACGGCTCCGCACAACTCTAATCGTGGTATAGTTAATTTTTTCAATGGAGCCACTCTCGATTTAGCTGCTATTAAATTCGCGGATGTCGTACCGTCAGAGTTACGCACGCGAAGATAAACACACGCTCCGTACGCGACTTGCGAAGCATCGCAAAAACCGTGCAATTCATAGATAGAGTTCTTTTCGTAATTATCGATTAATTTTCTGTTAAGCTTTAGTTCCTTTAATGCTGGGAGCTGCGATATGAACTCCTTCCATTTAACGTCGATTTCATTAGGAAGTGGAGCATCCCAGTCTACCTGTAGGGACCAAATCGTTTGTAACATAATTTTTGCGGTAACTATAACCGGTCCTATTAGTCCTAACGGATCGAATAGTTGAGCAGTTACCGAAAGTATATTCCGTTTGGTAACGGGTTTGTTTTCGCAATTCTTTATATAGTATCTTAACCTGTCGCTGTCAGAGTCCCAAATCAACCCTAATATTTTAGTTGCTACGTCTTTATTTAAATTTACCTGCGTTTTTGTGCTATCACCGATTTGTGAAGCCAATTTAATATCGTTTGATGCCCATTTTTGCAATTTAAAACCTCCCTTTGCTAATACCTTATTTATTTGTTGTTGCAATGCAATGGCTTCTGTCATGTCGTTCGCGCCTGATAGCAGGTCATCAACATAAAAATGATTTAGTATTGCGTTGTGTGCAAGGGGGTACTCTGATTGGTGATCAACAGCTAATTGTTTTAAGCTACGGATTGCTAAAAATGCGGCAGGCGATGTGCCATATGTAACAGTGTTTAATGTAAAGATTTGCACCGGGTCGTTTTGATTGTTTCGCCAAAGAATTCTTTGAAAGTTTCGGTCTTTGGGTGTGACTAGTATCATGCGGTACATTTTAATCACGTCAGCAGTAAATGCATACTTGAAAGTTCGAAAACGCGTTAAGATACAAAATAAATCGTCTTGAATATTAGGACCTACTAACAATGTGTCATTTAAACTTACTCCACTGCTAGTTTTCATAGATCCGTCAAATACCACCCTCAAGCGCGTAGTAGCACTTGATTCCTTTATTACCGCGTGATGTGGTAAGTAAAAACTCGCTTCTTGTGCAACGTCAAGGTCCTTAACGGGTACCTTGGACATGTGCCCTAACGTAATGTACTGTTTCATAAAATTATGGTATTCAGTTTTCATTTCAAGGTTTTTGTTTAATTTGCGTTCTAATGCATGGAATCGGTTTAAAGCTTGATCGTAGGAATTACCTAAGGGAATTGACTCGGACTTAAATGGTAGTGTGACGACAAATCGCCCTGAATGATCACGCGTATGGGTTATCATGAATGATTGTTCACACAGTGATTGTTCAGAATTTGATTGAGCGTACAAATTGCAATCTTCAATCTCCCAAAATTTCTTAATCTGTTTGTCAATTGATTGAATAGACAAATGACAAAGTTTGTTTTCCGACTGCCTTGAGCTTTCATATGATAGATTTCCTCCAATTACCCATTCCAATTCGGTTTCATATAAATACGGTGTATTGACACCAGTTTTGAATGGGGCGGTAATCATCAAGTCCCAAAACACCTGAGCACCAATTAAAAGATCTATAGGAGCACTTTTATTGAATAACGGATCTGCAAGTTGTATATTTTTAGGAATATTTATCCGTGTACTGTCAAACGTGTTTAGTGGTAAATTGTCCGTTATTGTGTTTATGACTAAGAAGGAACAGGTTGTACTGAAATCCTTGACGTGTGATTTTATGTTAAGATCAACGACATTGTTTATATGTGAGACCGAATTATTTATGCCCATAATTGGCATTGATATATGTCTACTTGATTGTAATTTAAGTCTTTTGAAAGCATCCGACGTTATGAAATTTGATTGGCTGCCCGTATCTAACAACGCTCGTAACAAATTGAATTCACCATCACCGCCCTGTATACGTATAAGTGCGGTTGAAAGGAGGATTTGTGAATGTTTGTGATTCCGTGCACAATTACTTACTGTGCTAGCTGGTACAATTTCAATGTTACAACTATCGCTTAATATTTGAGATCCGTGTATTAGAGTATGGTGTTTGCCTTTACACTCCTTGCATCGCGTTGTGGATTTGCATTGTTCTTGTAAATGATTGTCCCGTAAGCAATTTGTGCAAAGTTTTCGCTTTGTGATCTCACTAGCGCGCGATTCTAAAGGTAATTTTACAAATTCTTCGCATTGATTTGTGTAGTGTTCTTGTTTGCAAATGAAACACGATATTTTACGATTAACCGTTAGATGCGTAGCGGATTTTTCAAGCTTTTGTGATTTGTATTTATGTGAAGACCTATCGTTTTTATTATATATGTTGGGCGTTAAGGGGTTAGATTTACCTAAGCTTAAAGCATCGAGAAGTTGACACCTATCGTTTAAGAAATCGGTTAACTCCTTGAACGTAGGAACGTCACCGGCTATTTTATTGGTCTCCCAATCACGAATAACTTTATGATCCAATTTACTTGTGAGATTTTCAATTAATAAAAGGTCCCAGTGTTCGACTGGCTAATTTAAATTTTTTAGCAGTTTTAGATTTAAATTGCATATGTTTATGATGTTTCTTAGCGACTCCGCAGAATCTTTTACAACCGTCGGCAAGTTACATAAAGCTCGTACGTGATTTTTTATGATTAGGCGTTTGTTTTCGTACCTCTCTTTTAATAACTCTACAGCAATTAAATAATTAGCATGCGACATTCCGAGGTCTTGTATCAAGGCAGCTGCTTCATTTTTTAGACAAGATTTCAAATAATGAAATTTTTGAATATTACGAGGGCCATTCAGAAACTAACCTCCGATTGGTCACAGTGCGGGTAGTGAGGGGAGTAGCGCGCCATCCGTGCATTCACGCGCTCAGCAGGTCAGTCGGCATCAAGCCGTAGTCGAGTGAACATCGTACCTGCGCTAGTTTAGTTTTTGTGGCAGTTTGAAATGTGTGCGGCAATAGAAAATCCCGCCAAATGTGAATCAAGACGTGTACTGTGAAACACTAAAAACATTACGACGGGCTATACAGAACAAACGCCGTGGTATGCTGACTTCCGGTATCGTTTTTTTGCACGATAACGCCCGTCCTCACTCTGCTCGCAGAACAACAGCCCTTCTTGAGTCCTTCAAGTGGGACGTTTTCAACCATCCACCTTACAGCCCAGATCTGCCGCCAAGCGTTTATTACCTCTTCATGCATATGAAGAAATGGTTCGGGTCCCAGCGGTTTGATGACGACGAAGAGCTCAAAGATGCGGTCACAGGCTGGCTCAAGGCACAAACGGGTGATTTTTATTCAGAAGGAATTTCAAAGCTTGTGAAGAGATACGATAAGTGCCTCAAGCGTTATGGAGACTATGTCGAAAAATAGTGCAAAGATGTAGTTGTAAGATGTATATATTAAAATATTTTTACTTAACTTGGTGTATTTTTTTCAATCAACCGGAGGTTAGTTTCTGAACGGCCCTCGTATTTAATTTACAGTCATTATGAATTAACGAATTGAAAGTTTCAAAAAACGAAATCCACTGTTGATATTGACCTGAAAATTGTGGTAAAGTTAATCGCGGTAATTGAATTGCTGATTGCGATTGTTCTGGTAATGAGGTTGTGGTACTAATATTTGAATCAGAATTTGTCGAACGCTGACCAATGAAGTCCTCACATTTAGCTGTGAGTTCAAAGTATTGTTGTTCGAATAAATCTCGCTCATTTATTTGAACGTCCGATTTATCTAAATCTTCAATTTTGTTTTGAATTATATTGAATTCGTCCCAATTTTTTTCGAATTTTGCTACTCGAAGGCGCGTTTCTGTTAAATTACTATTTTCGCTCAACGAATCGCAGTATGTTTTAAATTTGGTGACTGCCGCTTTGATATGGCCACGGGCCTTTACCAAAGCTTGTAATTGATCGGTCATCTTAGTTAAAAAGGCACTTTCGTTTACCAAATTAATTTGACTCGAATTGATTATGAATAGTTAATAGTTGATGTACACTCTACATGCAAGACAATGAGGAAATTATCATAGGAGAAATTATAAATAAGGAATATCTGACCTTAACTCCGATGCCACGATGTCTTGGATTCCTGTAGATGTAGTTTTAGATGTGTTGGAATTGTCCATAGATTTCTGGATCATCCGTTGCTCGAATTGACCAATGTTTGAGATCTTAGATTAATCTCCCGAAGGACCAGGTTAATTTCGTTACCACCGAATTTATTCATTTGAATTTTTAATAATAAGATTTAAACTACAGATTTACAATTTAACTTAATATTAATCGATTCAGTTTCAGTGAATGAGTTGCCAACCGCCAAGTTATACATTTAGATTTTTAGATTGAGTGATTGTTATAATATAATTGGCTGACTACTACAAACTTCAACAAGCAAATAGCAACTGACTTCCTAGTGGATACGGAAGCCCTTTTATTAATTATGAAGGGGTTAGTGTACCTTGTCGGTACTGCAGTATAAAGATTTGCAGGCGTAGGCGGCTCTTTGGGATGCTCACTTAAAACCATAAATCTATAAATATGGTGACAAGTATAATCCTTTAGACCCAGCTTATTCTTGTCGTCAGTCTGGGGTCCGGAAGCTGTCAATAACATGTTGAACGGTGCATTGTTGCTAATTTTGGAATGTTAATGTAATGGTCTAACAGTGCCCATGTGATACACTAAACCTATGGAACTTCAGCAGTTCCTCTTGCGTTAGGTCCTTCCAGCGACCTATTCTGGAGTTGTTATACCTTTTGTTAAAAAAAAGTCAATTGCATAGTGATTAGTCTCCTCTAGAATAATATGTAACAATTCGTCATCAACTAGACGCCGAAAATAATTATACGGGTGAGGATCGTCAGGTAAATTGACTAGCATCTGTTTCGTCTCAGAAAAATTTAGAGTTTTCATTCCAATTAGCAATAATTCTCACAATTTGTACCCTCTCATTCTCAGTAGATGTCACTTCTGGCTCACTTTGACCTCGATTGACTCCAAGGTCAAACATATACTGTCACTACTAATCCACCTCGGTTCAAGGTCAAGGCCACAACCTCGTAGGTGGTCTCCTCAAGGTCAAGGCCACGCCCTCGCGGGTGGGCTCCTCAAGGTCAAGGCCACGCCCTCGCGGGTGGTTTAAAGGTCAATGCCTCGAGGATGGTCTCCCGAGGATGGTCTCCTCAAGGTGATAAATCTTTCAATGCCATGTGGGTGGCCTCTTCAAGGTCAAGGCCACGTAGGTGGTCTCTTCGGAGGGCACGTGGGTGGTCCCTTCAAGGCGAAATGTGTGCGTGTGAAACTTGGCTAACTCTCGTCATTATTCTTATCTTAGCTAGGACAACAAGGAATGTGAGTGGGGTGATGGCGATATAAAGCGGGTGTTTAATGTACGAGTTCAATCATCGTAAACATGTGGTTCGCTTACGCGCAAGAATCTTGGGTTAAAGCCATCGACCTTAGAACGGCTGTGGAACGCCTCAATCAACGGTTTTCGGCGCTAGCATTTGACGCCAACCACGAGGCTGTGTACGTTAATGGTGATTTTAGCGAGGAGGAGTGCCACGCCCTTGCCAGTAAATATACGTTGGGTGAGGAGATATGCGAAAGATTCTTAAATTATAAATATTGTGTGGAGTGCCTCATTAGCAGGTTAAAAGATGCCCGATTGGAAGAATATGTAAGAGATTTAGATGAATGGTATAGCGAGTCGTCGAGATCATTATCATCATCATCGTTGTTCGCTGAGGAGAATGCAGGGTGAAGAAGGTCACATTTGACAAATCTCAGAATATCGCGCCGTACTATGATTTAGAAATGATCGAAATGGGCCGCAAATTTAAAATAATAAAATTGTGATTATTTGACTGTGCCGCTCAGATTATCATCGTTACTACAACTACTATAGAATCAGTGAGATATTGGAAGAAGTGAAAAGGTTGGTACGGTGCGTTCAGATTGAGAAATTTTAGATAAGTAATTTTTAATAGGTATATGTAAAAAAACAAAATGTAGCGATAATGATCTAGTTTGTTAACTAAAAAATAAAATGTTATTGAAAGATGCGTTATGTTTACATTCACGTAAGAGAATTAAATCTAAAACGATGCATGTTTCCGTTTTGATAGGTTGACGCTTACTAAACGTAAAACTACGAAATGTAAAAAGGTTGAACGTTCTCGTCTCTCTCTCTCTCTCTCTCTCTCTCTCTCTCTCTCTCTCTCTCTCTCTCTCTCTCTCTCTCTCTCTCTCTCTCTCTCTTTCTAATTTTATCTAAAAATTCTGCCATATGTTTCCTTCAAAATAAAAAGTACCTCTGAGATATTGAGATAAAATTAAAGTTCATTCACAGTTCCATCATTATTAATCTCAAGCAGGTCCCCCTCAAAAAAATGGTCAAACACTTAACTATACCTACGCTGCGATTCTTACTCTTACAGTCTTACCTCTTATTACCAAGCTCAAATTTTTTTCTTTCCACGCTCATTATTATTATTATGTATTACGCCTCTAAACACTGAATTTTTATTTGTACTTTTTATCAATTGTACGTCAACACTTCATAAATATTTCATAAAGATTTTTCTGATATCGAATAATAAGATAAACTTTATATACGATTTATTCATTAAAATAATACCTACTAACTAACAAAATTTATAAAATATCTATATATTCCAGCTGTTTTTGTATTTCGGTCTCCTGCCGACGTGAAATCTCCAACTCTTCTCTTACCCTAGCCATTTCATTCTCAATCCTGAGGGAATTGGCCCTGGATCTTGCTAGCAGATCCTTATAAGTTGGCATTATCTCCTGCAGCCAAACCAGAGACCGTTCCGCGAGCTGTTTCGGTGTTGTTGGCGGCAAAGCAGGATCGGGACTTTTTCTGGTATAAACGTCGATCATCGTCTCCATATCCTTTGCCGCCAGCTGACTGTGTGCGTATGTATAAAGAAAATGCACCGTTAGATTATTGTTCAAAAGCGATTTTAATTAACTTACCGTCGCGACCGCAGTCGGCAATTTCCGAACAGGAGGGCTGTTGTTGCGCCAATGGGATGTAGGAGGTGGGCAGCGAGGGGTCAGGTTGATGGCAAGTTGCAGGTGGCAGTGACAACTGCATCTCCGACAATACAGGAGTTGCAATTATTCTGGAAAAAAGATCAATGTATACATACACCCACGCACGCACTTTGCAACGCATACTAACCTGTCGGGATTATAGAGCTGAAAATCTCCATTTACTCCCCCTTGACTTTCCAACTGCTGAAGGAGATCTTCCAACTCCACACCCAAGTGACTTGGCGTTCTATAGAGTTTAGAATGCATTAGTATGCGAATATTTCATTTTAGGATAGTTACACAACATAAAAGCAAACTATTATTTACCTTACTTATCGTATCTTCAGTATTAATTGTTATTGTGCTATACTGATCATCCAATAGCAGCTTAGGAGGGATGGCATCATTTCTATGTTGTTGTAGTATTTTTTTTAATAAAGATTGTTGCGGCGGTGCTACAACTCGTACAACAATCTTCGTCTTTTTCGTTGGGGTTGGCATCGTAAGCGGATGGCTGATGAATCACTGATAAATGTAGGAGGTAAAATTTCGTATTTATTATAAAAATTTGTTTGTTTATTTTCATAAATTACGATTAATGAGAGAGAGAAATACACTTATGTATGTGCGTGCGTATGTGGGGGTGTGTAAACAGCTTATAGAGCGAAGGAGTTGCGAAGTTTTATAAAAAACAGGATACGGAACGTAAATACTAGAGGGGTGTATACGCTTAAAGAGACAAAAACGTCGCCTCAACTTCCGGAGGTTGCTCTTGATTACCGTACGCTACCTTGTATAAACTGACGAAGCTTAACGGTAGCATTAATAATAGCATTTTATTGCGAAGGTACATTTTTGTGTAACTTTTTACCTGTCTACATTTGCAAAAGTGCTCCTGTCGTTTTCCGTTTACATACTTATGTGTGTGCGCGAGCATATGGGTGTGTGTAAACAATTTAAAGAGCGACCACGAACGGTTTTACGCCAAGGGGTTGTGAAGTTTTATAAAAACAGGATACGGAACGTAAATACATATTTCGAGGGGGTTTCAAGTGTTTATAAAAACCGGATTATAAAAAACTGGATAAGGAAACTTAGATACATATTTAATGGTTTACAAGGTTATGCAGAGTTTGTTTGTTTAGTTGTAAATATATCGACAACTGAAATTATATCTTTAGCATCACTAAGCAGTGACATAGTTCGCAGAACTCGGAAAGCCCTTCATTTATTAAAACATAAACCGGAAGTCTTAAGGCACATTTCCATCATAAAATATTTCTTTACTAGAAAAGCAATTGCAAACAATATTCGCAGGAAAAATGAAAACTCTGTAGGGTTCGAAAGCAATTTGAGTAGGCATAACCTCACCTAGCCCAGACTCAGACCACGCCTCCCACTAAGTCCACCAAGCCCCCACCAACATCAGCTCAAATACGAGGGGAGGGAAACAGCGAACAGGTAACAGCAAACAGCTCTATAACAGGTATCGAACAGGAAAAAACAGGTCTTGAACTGGTAAAAAAACATTAAATAGATAATAACATAACAGATATTGAACAGATAAAAACAGGTAAAAAACAGTTACCAGTTCAAGACCTGTTTTTACCTGTTCGATACCTGTTATAGAGCTGTTTGCTGTTTCTCTCCCCTCGTATTTGAGCTGATGTTGGTGGGGGCTTGGTGAACTTAGTGGGAGGCGTGGTCTGAGTCTGGGCTAGGTGAGGTTATGCCTACTATTCTCATCGATCTCCTCATCCATAGAAATAATACCGACTAAAAAAAATAAGGTAATGGAAAAACCTGTGCAAAAAGAGATGCGAATTTAACTTACCGTCATCAGCCTCATTATCGCTCTCTGCTGACGCATCTCCAGAGTCAGAATTTTCGTCTTCATCGGGTTCATAATCAGAATCGTACAAAAACTGGCGCATTTCTTCCTCTGTCAGGTTATTGGGGTCTTTCACTTCAAATGTAGCACGCTTAATGCCAAATGGACCAGGTTGACTATCACCCATATCAATTAGCAGAAAAAATCACGTAAACACGAAAAAACGGCCCAATCTAAGAACGGCTGCAGTTGCACGTGCTACTAAGCTTCTACTGAGCTGACAAAATTTCATACGCTTCACTCCACTGCTAAAGAAGTACTGACTCATTATATCCAACATAAGCTTTCACGCCAAATGGCGTCATGCGCACCGCGCGCTCGCAACGAAAGCCGCCAATTGGCGTCATGAGCAGCGAATGGGTTAATGTAAAGAGAATTAGGAATATTTCAAATAGAAATTAGGAAATTAACGCAAGTCTATTATATTCTGCAATTGGTAGAGGCTTGGAAATCTTTTGTTTCCTTCTATTTTCCACCTCTACCATTTCATTAGTGTATGCATTGGAAATATAACGCACATCTCGCTTATCTTTCCATTTGCCGATCATAATTCCTTTGGCATATCGTGCAATTGTTTCGCCTCTTTTTAACTTAGCAGAAATCACATCGTTTGGTTTTGTTCGTCTGTTGGGCCGCAATGTTCCAGTAGTACATGTTCCATTCTCTAGTAGTTTTCTATACAACTCGAAGCTATTGTAAAAATTATCCATGTATACATGGTGGCCAAGATTTAATCGGTTTTGTAATAAATGCAACACTACTTTGTCTGTGTGTCCTTTACCCCCCAATTCGTCTAACATACCAGAATATATACAACATGTAAGGCAAATACCTCTAGAAGTGCTCAACATAATATAATTTGACACGGTTACTTATGCCCTTTATTTTTAATATACTGCCGAAATTGTAATCTCCCACGAAATAGTACCATGGACTCATCAAGAGGCTTGTCGGGCTCATTAACTAGAAATTTAAACGGGAAGGCACAACTTTTGATCGTTGTTTTGAAAATCTGTTTCTTATTAAATATTAAATTTGAAATACTTTGATTTCTTATTGCAGTCCACCTGTTCATGCAATCCACAACTAAAAAGTATATTATGTTAATCATGCATTATTATAAGTTATTTGTGTATCAAGGTTGTAAAAGTGATCTTTTTTGGCCGAATCTGATCATTGCAGCCGAGGCTAACAAATCAGATGAGGCTAAAAAAGAATTTTTAACCGAGGTGCACACAACATTTTTTAGGCGACTATTACAAAAAGACAAACTTTAATTTAAAAATCAATTTCATCATTTTGACAGTGACAGTTACCTGACAAATACAATCATATATTTGATTATTCATGTCACTTACAGAGTGCTTTGCTCCATCACCTGGACAACAAAAAGCGGTTGTAAAGTAAATGCGGCCGTAAAGTTGTTTGACAGATGTTAAAAAAAAGTTATAATAACTATTTATGTAATAGCCGCCTAAAAAGTATATTACAGCTTATCTCATATTTTCAAGTCATTAGCTATATAACTATAACGCCATGAATTTTCTATCGCCAGTTTATGTTTATACAGTTTTTCTGTTTTATTAAATAAATGTGGAAATTTCTCCACCAATGATATTAATTTTATACCCATCGTAAAATGAAAACTAAAATATCAAATTTACAACAGAATTTTATCAAGTTATCTACTAAAATAGTAGCTTTGAATAAACGATTTAAATATACAGGGTGTTTCAGACCACCCGTACCGCCCAAATATCTCGCGAAATACAAAACGCATTGAAAAAAGAAAAAATACGTCTAAATTTTTTTAAGACTCTATTGTTTGATAGTAATAGGATGTCCCCACTCCCACCACCGGGTGGTGGATAGAGGGGTAACTTCGTAATCTTAAATAGTACCCCCCAGTTTATTATGCAGATTTGAATTCTGCGTTAACAAATAGGAACTTTTTGTTTGAAACATTTTTTGAAGTTCATGACAGATGGCGCTATGATCGCCGAAAGAAGATTTTCCGATTACCTATGCAATCTGATGTCAGTTTTGTTAAGTGACAATAAAAAATGTTAATGCTTTGTAAAAGAGAATAGGGGGAGCTTCATTAACCCCCTTCCCTTCCCCACACCGCCACTACGGCCCATAACCTAGGATGGGAAAACGCAACCATTTTAGATTTTAAACCACTTTCAATACCACGATTGAAGAAGTTAAATTTTGTAAATTTTTTTTGTCTTTGATGGAAAATAGAAAAAAAAATTTGAAATACTTTGATTTCACGAGTAAAGAACACATTGACATTCGAGATACGTTTAAATCTAAAATTAGGGGTGAAGTGGCAGTGTGGGTGGGGGGGGGGGTAAATAAAGCCCCCCCCCTCTTCCCTTTTACAAAGCATTAATATTTTTGATTGTCACTTAACAAAACTGACATCAAATTAGCATAGATAATCGGAAAAACTTCTTTCGGCGATCATAGCTCCATCTGTCATGAACTTCAAAAAATGTTTCAAACAAAAAGTTCCTATTTGTTAACGCAGAATTCAAATCTGCATAATAAACGGAGGGGTGCTATTTAAGATTACGAAGTTACCCCCCGGGGGTGGGAGTGGGGACATCATATTACTATCAAACAATAGAGTCTTAAAAAATTTTTAGACGTACTTTTTCTTTTTTCAATGCGTTTTGTATTTCGCGAAATATTTGGGCGGTACGGGTGGTCTGAAACACCCTGTATATCTGGCATATTTGAATTGGCCTGATCTTTCGTAATTCGTAACATTTCGTGATCACGGTGATTGGTTAACCTTATGCCGTATGCTGTAAGAATTGAAAATTGGCAATTTTTGCGGTACCGTTATAAGTTAACAGTTTATTCTATGCTATTATGAACAGGCGGATTTTATATTGCTAAATTTTAACATTTACAGCATAAGTTTAAGTTACCGGGCATTATAAACCAGTCTTTAGGAATAGAGTGCAAAAATTATTGGTAGTGTTTAACTATCAAACAAAATAATCCTCGAGCAGGATAAACAAGTGAAAAACAAGTTAAATTGTGTTAAAACCAACGTGTGCGTATCGGCAGCTCTCTCTCTCACACTCACAAAATCCAAGACATTCGTCTTGTACCCCACATAGGACACGAGATAAGATAGTATAGTCAACAGTGGCATCCGCCCACTTGTGCAATGTAAAAAGATTTAAGGTGAGAACTTTCCATTTACACATTTCTTTTTATTTTAACAATTCGAATACTTACCTACAAACAACCCTAAATAATGGGTGAAAATGAAGTGATTACCCTTTGTAAAAGAGGAACTTTTAAAGCTCGCTTAACAACTTTCGAAAAATTTCTAAATAATACCCCACAGGTAACACCTGAGTTTTGTATGAATGTGCAAAAACTTCTAGACAAATATGTTGATATTTTCGAAATATTTCATGAGATACAAACCCAAATAGAGGTTCTTACCGAAGGTGATGCATCTGCGTTACTTGAAAGAGAACAATTTGAAACGGCATATTTTAATTTGATGAGTAGAGCCTTAGCTGTAACTAATATAACGCTATAGATTTTGGAAAGCAAGAAAACCATTCAAACAAAGTGACCGACATAATTTCAACTATGACACCATGTGAAAAAACAACTCTCCAACTCCCTACTACACATATACTAAGACATGAAATTGAAGTATGCAATACAGTATCTATATTGTGTACCTAGTACCTACTTATAAAATAAATCAAGACTGTCTCGAACATTTTTTCTTTTAAATTAGAAGTCGTGGCCCAAATGAACCTCCCAGTCCACTAGTTGCAATATACTGAATAAGAATGATCATTTTAGGAAGAAAACGAGGTATTTTAGAAGCAAGAGTGAATACTGCCGATCACATAAGGGCGAGTTGAGTAACTGGGACATGGATTTATAACTTTCAGTTTTGATTATTGAATATAAACCAATTTTCATTTCGATTTTCCCCAAATTTTTGCTGCACATTCTCTAAACATTACTTTAGCTGCTGACAATAAAAAATTTCAGTACATTAACATTTTAAGTAACACTTTTAATTTTTAAAATTGTGATGTCGAGGAGCTCCAGTTACCCAGATTTTTGGGGTAACTGTAACACTCCGCTCTAACTTCCCATTGAAACCCTTTCTAAAATGTTTGCAGGTACATGTTCATAGTGTATAGAAATTTGTCAAAAAATTTGATCATTATGTTATATTATATTATATTATATTATATTTCAAATATTTTAATGCACATAATCTAAATATATATGTATATATACATAATAAAAAAAAAAAAAACCTAGATCATCACAAAAAGAAAATCTCGTCTAGCGCATCAGAGTAAGGAAGAGTACCTAAAACACTAATACAATTCCCTCTCTGAATCGCGAGGCTTAACCTTTGAATTAGGTAATGTCTTGATTTAGGTTCACCGGTAGTCTGATAAATCTTAGTTCCGAGTTCATTAATAAAAGTAAGAGTCTCAGTGCTAAATGATCCAAGCGTTTCCACACTCACAGCCACAAAGTGATGACCTTGATCAATAATCTGTTTATATGTCCTCCTTTTCCTATTGACTGCATCATTCGCAGAGGCACCGGCATTACGAGAACAAGCTGCAATATTAGAAGGGGCCATAGTATCTGAACAAGTGGCGTCCCACACGAGATGTTTTCCATTTATCCACGGTATCTCAGTAATTCCATCAGGTCTCTTCCCGTCAGAGCGGATCAGTCCATTAGGTTCAAGTCTTGAAGGAATATGTGCGGCAGACAGAGCTTGACGTATTATCATATTAAGTTCCCTGTGTCTTGAAGATCTACCAGCGCTAAATTCACAAGAAAGACCATGTGTTCCACTTCTGTCAACCAACTCACCACATCTACATTTGTGGGGCAAACATATATCTAGTCCTAATCTTAAAGCAATTGCAATCTGAAAACAGTTATCTTCCATTTGAGTTCCTAGATTCGAGCTAGGAATACTGTTTAACCATGCTCCTGAAGATGGAAACTGAGCTGCTAAAAAACGAGCCTTGTCTTTATCTGATGAAGGCTTAATATTGTTAATGATCCTCAAAATGTTAATTTCATCCCAACATCTCTGGAAATTAGGTTGTAAAGGGCGTGCGGGACCATTTAGATCACACCATACGCTATAGCAAGAAACAAATCCGCTAATTGAAGTAACACCCTCCGATTGGTTTGACATTATAGAGGATACCAAGTCCAATGTAGCGTGAATTGAAGAAAGAAACGCCGGCAAGTATAAGTCAGAAATCTTTCTGATTCCTATTCCACCGAATCTGACTGGTAATGAAGATAGTTGAGACTGAATTGGGTCCGAAAACCTTAAGTTTAATATAGAGATCAGTCCATTATGAATCATACTGTCCAATGATAAGATGATATCCTCAAAACCAAAGAGAGGGGTAGACCTAAGTAAATACGTCAGTTTCGGTATTCCAATGCAATTCTTCAACAAAAAGAATGCGGAGTGACGACTAAGTAACTGAAGATTAGTAATCAATCTTTGTAAATCCTTTGCCTTCTTCTCAAATATCTGTCTTGTAGCAGACTCAATTATTGGTGCGCCAAGAAGTGATAGGTCACTCTCAACAACTGAAATTCCTGGAGCAACACTATTAAAGGCCTCAAGGACTTCCAAATCAAGTTCTCCACAAAAGAATAATTCGCATTTTTCTGTGTTTTTCTCAAGACCAATTTTTCTGCATTCATTGATAACAGTTGTAAAGTCTTCTAATACAGTTTGATAGTTTCCGGCCAAACAACCGTCATCAAGATACCAAACATTCAACTCCGAACTTAATGAGCTGACAACACGCTGAATTCCCAAACAGAAAAGAAAAGGACCACCGGGATCGCCTTGTTGTATACCGCTTTCTGATAAAATAGTCTCTTTTCCAACATAAGAAATGACTTTATACAGTAGCATTGGGAAAAGAACTTCAATGACACGGGAGCATGGACCTTGATTTCCTCCAAAAAATGGCTCCTATTAATTGTGTTGAAGGCATTGCGAAAGTCAATTTTGAGAAAAACTTTATCTGTGTTCATATTTCTAGTGCAAAACGTCCTGGCTGCGTGTACTGCTGCCTCGCATCCGCCTTTTGTCGCAAATCCTAGTTGATGAGGTCTAAAGTATTCACCAAGAGGATCTCTGAATTCCTTGCAAACCAATTTAGCGGCCATTCTTCGAAATATGGATAAAAATATTATATTATATTATATTATATATTATTATATCAATCCTCTCAAAAGTTATAATTAATTAATCAATTAATTAATTAATTAAGGAAAACCCTTACAATTTTTACATGAGTGCCCAGGACTGAGACAATTTATACACAATTTTAATTCCCTTGCTTTGTTTAACCTCTCAGGTGGCTCGAGTTTTGAAAAATCGGGGCATTTATAAATTAAATGCGCTTCTTTACAATATACGCATGCATCATTTGATATCATCAAAGATTTGGATTGATTTCCTTTTAAATTGTATTTGTTATTTGGTAAATAATTCTTAGATTTTTGATCGAGAGATTCTAATAACTGAACGCGTTGTTGTATAAATGACATAAATTGATTGAGTGTGGGCAGTTCATTGTCACTTTTTTGCTCTTCCCATTTAATAAGAGAAGTATTGTCCAATTTTTCGGAAAGGATATGAATTAATATGATATCCTAGCTAGATACGTCTAGGTTTAAGTTTTGAAGGGCTCGTAAATTTTTATTTGTAGTGTCAATCAGCTCTTGTAGAGCTTTTGGATTACTTTTGTTAATAGAATCAATTTTGAAAATTGATTTTAAATGATGAAAGATGAGATTGGTCGATTATTGTACCGATTTTGTAAAGTTTCCCACACAATTTTATAATTGTCGGCGCTTATAATTGTCGGCGCTAAGACATAAAGATTTTATTAAGTCAGACGCTGCACCCTTTAATGACGCCTTTAGATAATGAAATTTTTGTATAGAAACAATGCATTCGTTTTGATTAATAATCGCATCAAATGAATCTCTGAATTCTAACCAGTTTTCAAAACTGCCATCAAATTTTGGCAATTCGATAATTGGAAGTTTTATGGAATTTACCATTTTCCGAGTGGTATTTATATCTTGCAAATCTGCACTTTCTGAACGTGACGCTGCGGACCGTACAGACGTGGGAGATGATTCCCTTGATGGTTTCATATTCTCTTCGAACCTTGACATAATATCTTTTAGCCTACTTACAGTTTTAAAATAATTATTTTCAAAAGATATTACTTCTTCAAAACCATCTGAATTATTTTGTAAAAGGTCAATTTTCAATTGAATTTCTTGAAATTGATCTAAGAGATTTGACAATTTGCTCTCTCTTGCTTGTAATTCATAATAGTTACTTATGTTTTCAAGATAATTTTCTTGTTGCAATAGAGTGATTAAGAAATTCTCAATACTAGTTAAGGTGCCTTTGAGGTAACCCTTTTTATAATTCAATGGTTTCACTTCGCTATCCATATTGATAAAACAAAGACCTTTAATTGAAAATTGAACACTATTTCAACACAGATAACCGCCAACCAGATTAAATATTGAATGATATAAGAGATAATGATAATTAAGGATAAGATTAAGGATATTTGGACGTACTTGGGGCGCGATCCTATTTACAGGTAGGTATGGCGTCCGATAGTACTGATGCAGCTTCCTTTACTATATGCTTGGAATGCGGCTCGACTGGACCATGTAATTTCTTCACACCAAATGTGAAATACTTTGGTGTATTCAGCTTGGTAATTACGTACGATATAATAGTGGACTGTATATTAATAAATGGCAATGTTAAACATACAATAATAATAGATACTTCTTGACTATTTTTTATATGACAGTTAATTCATTTTTTTTAGACATTGTTTTTTTTTTAGGTAAACATATTTTTTTGTTTAAACTTTAACAACGTTTGAACAGGTTGCAATAATACTAGTTGTTTATGTGCAAAAACTATATTATGCAAAATATATTTCAAATATAATAAAATACATAGATAGATAAAATAAATGGGTTTCTCTTAATTTCTTAACATTCAGAACTTAAATGAGATACTTCATCTGATAAAACTAAAGCGATACGTATTTTTCCATATCCGGTATATTAAATAATATGTCTCTTGTTGATTGGTGTAGGTTGAGGTATTACTTTTAAAACCTCTGTTTCTTCATAAATCATAACACAGCTCATCCTTATTTCGAGGTCATTTCCAAGCATTTCCATATTTACCGCATTTTTCCATAAATGATAATTTCAACATGTTTTCTCTTCGTTCTATTACTTTGCAAGGGAAATAATCATTATTGTAAAGAACAACAGTGTAGTAATCTTCTGTAACACCAAATATTTGCCCCTCTTCATCTCCTGATGAATCACATAAGCTTACAGGTAGGAAAAGGTCAGTGTCACTAAAGGAACATCACCGTTTATTACATGTTCAGGTCTTGTAATGACTTCTGTAGATGGACAGATTCTATGACGTTTGGGAGTGTTTTCTATCTTCTTATCTTGACTAACGTAAGTTAAAAGTATGTTTGAAAACGTTTCCAAGTTGCGATTACTTAATGAAGATGTGGGTTTTTCAACATTTGAAAGACCGACCTCTACCATATCATTAAGGTACGGGCGAAGAGAAATTTTATTCAGTTTGTATTGCGATGTACCATTTTGCGAATTACAAAAGTCATTAATGACTTTTGCATTATTGGCAGCATCTTTTACAGAGTCACTGCTGAATTTACAATATGAACAAAAAAAGTAAATGTTGTCCAGTTGTTATTTGGGAAGAAGCAATTATTATCCAACCACAAAATAACATGTCTAGCGTCTCGAATAGATAATAAAAATGCATAGAACGCGCTGATAATATCTCGTGTAGTAGTCCAGGTATGGGTTCGTGCCAAATAACCGCTGTTGGAATTGTTTGCTTTTGCCGAGTTATCACAAAACTCTTATTAAATGCGATTACTCGAGGTGTGAAAATTACCTCTTTAAACATTTCTATTCTGGGAAGCGTAATTACCTACAACAAAATAATTTATTTTTGCTTTATTTGTGAAATTTATCTTCTTAAATTTATTAGTTGCTCAGATTCTGCAGATGCAATTACTTGTTCATCTGTGGTACTGTTTTGTGTAGTTACGTCATATACTTCTAATATTGTCAAATACGACAAGTTAAAGTAACAAATACGGCAGTTTTGCAGATACGACGAACATTGCCGGCTCCAAGAGGCGATAAAAGTAAAAGATACGACTTTTGAGACTTAACTGAGTGATAGGTTTACCAATTACAAATACAGGGTGGCTGATTTTTCATTGACTAGCTTATATCTCGTTTATTATTAGAAATAAAGAAAAAGTAAGAGGAAATAATTTTTTAGTATTAATTCTTTTATAAAATGGCATAATTAATTATTTTTCATGGCCTACTGGGTGTTTCAGGAAAAATGTGTAATTTTGGGTTTTTAAAAATGTGGCGTAAGTAATATTTTAGACTTTATATGGAGGATAAAAACGTAAATAATAGAATCGTACTAGGTGGCTATGATAGCTGTTTATTTTACATACAATAAATTGATAGCAACAGTAACAATGCTTCTTGATGTGTTTGTGGGTAAGTTAAATTTCTATTGACCAATAATCTAAATTAAATGTAAACACACATGGCCATTTATCCAAAAAACAAAAGAATTACAACTTCAAACATTCTGGTACAAGGGTCTATGTAGAACAAACCTTTGGGTTATTGAAGGGTAGATTCAGAATTTTAAAACATGTGAACTTCCATAACACCGAATTGATTTCTGAATTGGTAATGTTATGTTATGTTTTACATAACATATGTATGAGGAATGATGATGAAGTTGATGTTGACACCACTGAAGATGATCACGACGGCCCATTTACCACTGATGATGTAGATTTTAGAAATGTAGGTAAGCGGGGCTATATTGCCAATTTATTAACGCTTAGTTAATTTACAATGTTAGAATTGTATATAATTATGCCTCATCTATTCTTTTTAAGAACATTTATTAATTCTTTTAACAATTCCATTTTCTTCTTATGCCTATCATTTGCTTCCTTTCTTAATACTGATAACCATCCAAGTTCTTCATTTTGAACAACCCTTCTTCTTCGTTTCCCAACAGGTTGTTCAAAGGAACTCTAAACCATTACACATATTAATAATTCTTTTTTGAGGTTCTCAACTTACCATATTTGCATCAGATTTAGCATTACAATCAATTGAATTGCGAATGCTATATGACGGTACAGGGTTGTCACTATTCGAAGAAGTGGAAGGATGCGGTGAAGCGATAAACATGTTAGTACGTTTCAAATTGTTTGGGTTCCAATGTTGCAACTACAAGTTTTGGGTTTATGTCGGAAGAACTACCAAACAATTTCTCAAACGTATTCATGTATGGTCATAAAATTGCACCTCTGCCTGATAATCTATTATTACATATCCTTTATACGTTTTTTTAAGTGTCTTAATTTTAGGTCACACTGATCTGTGAAGGAATAGCCTTGCAGAATAATTTTTTTGGATATGTTATTCCAAATCTTTTTATTTGGTGACTTTAAGGCAACAACATTATCTTCGTACAAAGATGATAATAATAACAGAATACTTTCATGTGTGCATTTTTGAGCATCTGTAACCTATTTCTCATATAATATATCTACAACACACTACAATAATCACAAGTTTACTGTACCTTCAGTAGCATCCTCGACAGTATTAGAAGCGACATTGCACATTACTGACTCCTCTTCGTTCAATTCTGTTTCCTCAACATGTAATGCGACTTTTGTTTCCAAGTTGTTAGAAATGTATACCGTGGAGTTATCCGAGATATAAAAATAAATGTAAAGCAAATTTATCATACAAATGTATGACTCACCTGCAAGATTATAAACAAGAATATTGTTATCTTTCGTAATTATGTTGTTGCTTTCATCAACAACAGCACGAAAATTTTTAGAGAATACATAATAAAATATTTACTATCACGTACGGTCGTAAACGAAACAAAAGCGAGGTTAGAGAAGACTTATCTACCATTTACCACCAAATAGTACCGATCCAAGTTTGGTGCACCAGGTGCCCAGTAATCGACAATCTTGGTGAATTGTAGAACTATGAACGGTAGTTCGGTAAGAATTGAAGAACGCTTTTTGTATTACCGTATCTACCGGTGCAATTATCGTAAACTCCTATTATAGTAATAACTTAAAATGGCATTGTACTATGGCGGTATCTGTGGAATGGATACGCAACTATGTCTGCTTTATGTACGAGAAGCTATATGCAGGAGTGCTTCCTCCAATCAGCTACGAGTTGTCGTAACCAATGTAATAGAAGATCAATTTAATAAAAATTTGTCTATGGGGAAGGTTTGGTGATACAATTTCTTTATCAAATTAAGTGCTTAAGTTGCCTCGTTCTCATTTAGAAACAGAACATCAATTTTTACAAGAAGTTGAACAATTAACATTTCCTCAAATAAATGGTAAGAATATTCTTTATAATACCTCCACGTACGTTTTATTAAATTCACTTTATAACTGGAAGAAAAATTTAGAAACCAGTACTTCATATTCTTGGGTAAAGCATTATGGTAAAGTAGAGGCCAATGGGAAAACGTTAAGTGTGTATTATTGTAATCGCAAAAAAGCGACTGTTACCCGAAACTGAACGGAAACGTATGCTAAAATCTCAAGTATCACGAAAAATAATTGTAAAAAACCCACCTGCAGTTATTAATGTGAAGTAGGTACATATTACAAAACCCGCTATTGTCATGAACTAAATTTAGCTCATGTCGCTTTGCAACCGTAAGCTAAAAACAAATTTCACATTCAGCTACAAGGTATAGTAAATAATTTTCCAAATATAGTACATTTAGGGTTCATTTATGTACGTTAAAAGACATTAATAATATTGCAATTGAGTACAGTATAAGTGACAAAGTCGTGAAAGATTCTAACGATGCAATAAGTATTGATTTGGGTGTTCAAGAAATGCAAGAAACACCGGACATTTGTGTTATACTTTAGAAGGCTCAAATTTTAATTTCTGCAGAAGCAGGAATTTATACACAAGATTTTTGGTGGTCATGCTCAAAGTGGAACCATTTGACAATAATGGGATAATTTGTATGGATGCAACGAATGGTACCAATTTTAAATTAATATTGTATCTATAGTTGTTGATGATTTTGGAGAAGGTTTTCCTGTGGCATTTTTGTTCAATAATCGTGAAAATTATACAGTATTAAATTTTTTACCCAATCTATATATTTAAAAAATGGAAGTCAAAACATTAATGCTAAAGTTTTTATAAGCGATGATGCCGAGCAATATTACGCGGCATGGAGTGCTATTATGACTGACACAAATACAAAAAAACTTATATTATAATCGAGGTTATAGAACTCGGTCAAAAGGAACACTTTCTTTAAAGTATTTTTTCATTTTGGCTTTTGTTTCCTGCGATTTATAAGCCACCTGCAGAATTCTATTCGGGGTTGGAAATCATTATCCTTCAGATGCTGCGCCTTCTGAAGATGGTAAGGATACATTCGATCTTCGTGAAGGACGCTCCATACACTTCCATGGCCTACTCCCAGACTTCTAGCAACTCGACGTGTACTTTTTGGATCTGCAGCAAAATGAACGAGAACATCCGCCTCAAAATCAGGGTTTCTCACTGGTCTAACAGGATGACCTTGCCGAATTGCATTTGACGATCCAGTTTCAACAAATCTCCGACAAATTGTTTCAAAATAGCGACGATCAGGAACTCTTCTATGAGGGTATCGTTCGTTATAAAGAATTACAGCTGCCCTAGAATTTTGCCTTGTCTCCCGGTACATTATTGAACACATCAACCATCTCTAAGCTTTCAAAATGTTCCATTATATCAGATACTGTTAGAATGGGGTAACTTTGACTGTTTAAGGGCAACTTTGACTCATTACGTTGTGGTCCAGGATTACGAAAAAGCGGAACTAATTCAGGAAATGATCTTAATCAATTTAAAATGATATAAAAAGTTTTGGAAAAATATTAAAAAAATTCTAATTAGTAATATCGCAGCGCGGAGAATGTTTTTTATAATCAGTCCACAATAGGTATGTAAGTTATTAAAGAATATAATTGCATAAATCTATGTTTTATTAGGAATTGTGGCAGGTTGCAAGGCAAAAAAAAAATAAATTAATTACATAATAACTAAAAATAATACCAAAAGTAATAAATTAGTTATGAAAATCTGTATTAGAATCGGATGAAATGCCAAAATTGGAGTTATCAGAATCGTTCTTTTTTCTTGTGTCTGAAGAAGCTGTTTTAAGTTCTGGATCACAAAGTAAATTTAAAACTTCAAGAGGAAAGGAGGAAAACTGTTTTTGAGGAAGTTTTCTAAGTGATGATATTAATGGATCGGAAGATATAAATAATCTGTTCAGCAAATCCTGATTGGTATAAATTCGTTGATATCAATTGGAGCTTCATTTCTACATTTGTGTTATTTACAAACTCATAGTGAAAATGAATGGTACGGTGCTTTTTGTTTTAAATGAATTTGACTAATTTTTCAAATTTACAGCTATACCTCATGCGCCCACGATGGTCCAGGTTTTATGCGATATGCAAGATTATGGTGAGTATATTTTATATTTTTTTATAACCCCGTAATATTTTTCGTTCTAGAAATACGGATTATTGATTCGGTTCTAATGGCCACGCAATTGGTATGTGTTTTTAAAAATGTTTCCCTATTTACTTTGAGGTTTCTTTTTAGAACGATTATACAGGGTGTTTCAGAACTATGGGATCAAACTTCTAGGGGTTATTCAGTGCAAAAAAAACATTTGAGTATAGGGACCCATGTCCGGAAAAGTGTCACTACGGCACTACGGCCCTAATGCCCGTTTGCACCGTAAGGTTTAAGTAACGCTTAACGGTAAGCTGAACTTAACAAACGTAATAAGCGTTGCACCGCATTCGTAAGAAGATCTTAAACAGAACATAGTTAAGCCGTCAGTTTTGGAGTAATAAATGTTAAGTTGAGGCTTACGCAAGCGCATTTCAAATTTAAAACACAATCTTTTTGTTTTAGTTGAGATTAGTTTTTCTTAAATTATGGATAATGTTTATGGAATTTTTGATGACGATTTTGATATTTTGGAAATTATACAGTTTGGTTTTCCGCGCGCAATTTACACACGCCAAAATCATTTTGAAATGGACGACTTGAATTTTTATAGAAGATTCAGGTTACGTAAAGAAACGGTCTCTTTTTTGTTGGACATGGTTGGGCCTTAGAATTAGAACACGATTTGTAAGTACTTCTCCAATTTAAAATGCTAAAATATTCAAGAGTATGTGTTAGAAACGCACATGTGTCTCCAAGGAATCAGCTTTTGGTATGTCTTCGATTCTTGGCATCTCCAGGATATTTAATTGATGTTGCCGACTTTTCTGGAGTGCATGTGTCCACTGCTTCCAGAATTATTGCTAGAGTTTCTGAATCGATAGCCAACTTAAGAAACGTATTTGTTAAAATGCCCGATAACATGCAACAAGTGCAGAATGATTTCTTCGATATTGCTGCCTTTCCTAGAGTTGGAGCAGCAATTGACTGTACGCATGTGAAGATTCAATCGCCAGGTTCTCTTTTGAAATTATGTGAAGAAATTTTTTTAATAAATTAAATTGTTTCAGGTGGTAATGATGCAGAACTTTTCCGAAACAGGAAAAACTATTTTTCGATTAATGTTCAAGCAGCTTGTGATAGCCATTTGAAAATTTTAGATATTGTTGCACGCTGGCCAGGTGGAACACATGACTCGACAATTTTCAATAATACTAGATTGAAAGCAAGATTTGAAGCTGGACATTTTCTAAATACTGTACTTATAGGTGAGCAAATGAAATAAGGCATTTATTAGGTACCAATTTTTTTTTGTAGGTGACAGTGGATATCCTCTTAGGCCATATTTTTTTACGCCCATCAATAATCCTAACACACAGGAAAAGCGCCTTTACAACGAATCCCACATTCGAACAAGAAATTGTGTTGAAAGGATGTTTGGGGTATGGAAACGAAGATTTCCGGTTTTAGCATACGGGTTGCGATTAAAATTACAAACGACATTAACACTCATTGTTGCATGTGCTGTATTACATAATATAGCAATTGAAATGAACGAACCAATTGAAGTTCCACCAGCACATGCAATTAATGTCCATGAATTGGAGAATTTAATTAACTTAGGCCATATTCCGCAAATACCTCATGCTAATGACAATAATAGAGGAGACATACGTCAAGAATTTATAAATAATTACTTTAGGAACTTATAATTTTTTAAATGTTGAAATACAATGTACAAAAGTACCAAATATAACTATTTTATTTCATTTCTTCTTCTTGAAGCTTCTTTAAAGTTGCCTGCTTAATTGCAATGTCCAACTTTAAACTAATTTTTCGCAATTCTCCTTCCTCAAGGTCCAACTTAGCTATTGCTAATCGCCTATCAAGCAATTCGTTGTATTTTGTTGCAATCTCAGAAGATGTTAGCGCTTTTACAATGGGTGTCGGTCGTCGATAACTTGGCTGAAACATTAATTACATATATAAAAGCACAAACTATGGTAGTGTTGCTGTAAACTTATTTTCTGCTTATATTTTGACTTTGCACTTACTTTAGTTATGCGTCCATTTTTGGCTTTAGCTAATTTATTGTTAATCTTTTGTTGCAAATCGGATGGTTTGTAACCACTCCACGATGGTTCGTTTTCCTATAATAAAGTAATTGGTACATTTATCTTTAACAATCTAACACTATTACCACAGTATGCTGTGCTATTACCGTGTCTTTATTTTCTACACTTCCACATGCTTCATTGTCTACTGCAAGATTTGTCACATCTTTGTCATTTAAGGTGTCCCCGTTCTGTAAATACAGGGTGTCCCAAAATTGCTGGGACACAGAGCTACTACGTGTAATAGAGATCAAAATAAGTTGATTGGACCCAATTTACCTATATACCAAAATGTACCGTTTGCCCGTGAGAAGAGTTCAAAGTGTACATAAAAAAACACATTTTTGTACGCTGTTCAGACATGAGTGAAACAAATTGAATGAAATTTGACAAATGTGCATTTTAGAGGATTACTCTCCTTTGGGTAATTAAATAAATCCAAAAGAAATTGTAGAAGGGTTAAAACCACCCTCACCTCCTTACATTTTTTTCAGAACTTTCTTAGGGGTGGTAATACGATTCTCAAATTATTTTATCAAGAAGACTGATTAATTATCTTCATTTTGTTACTCTTGATAACATTTCGCATTCCGCATAGTTCCGAAGGAAAAAAATGTTTTCTTAAATAATGCGAACAGATATTCCTAGTACAAGTTTAATAAAATTGTAATACAAAATTTAGTTAGCAGTGGAAACAAGGGCAGAACGTTTTTTCATAATAAATGTTCAATATGACGGCCACCTTCATCAATACAAAGGTCAATTCGACGTAAAAAATTGAAACTAAATTTTGTATTACAATTTTATTAAACTTGTACTAGGAATATCTGTTGGCATTATTTAAGAAAACATTTTTTCCTTCGGAACTATGCAGAATACGAAATGTTATCAAGAGTAACAAAATGAAGATAATTAATCAGTCTTCTTGATAAAATAATTTGAGAATCGTATCACCACCCCTAAGAAAGTTCTGAAAAAAAATGTAAGGGGGTGAGGGTGGTTTTAACCCTTCTACAATTTCTTTTGGATTTATTTAATTACCCAAAGGAGAGTAATCCTCTAAAATGCACTTTTGTCAAATTTCATTCAATTTGTTTCACTCATGTCTGAACAGCGTACAAAAATGTGTTTTTTTATGTACACTTTGAACTCTTCTCACGGGCAAACGGTACATTTTGGTATATAGGTAAATTGGGTCCAATCAACTTATTTTGATCTCTATTACACGTAGTAGCTCTATGTCCCAGCAATTTTGGGACACCCTGTATAAGTAAGTATTGCATAATTAATAAGTTTAACAAAATTCTACATACGTTTCCTTTGTTAGGTAGCTCGGTTTCCTCCTCCACTACAATTAAATCGCTATCAAATGCATTTGGTAAGCCATATACTGTCTTTTCTCCAATAATTGACAGTATAAGGTCGTGATCTGTGTCCTTCTTTACAGGGTTTATAATACCACCACCTGTAAGGCGCCTTTCCCGGTTTTCGTCTGCGGCCGATTTTCTTGTTTCCTTCTTCAAATTCATGAAATATTTTTTAATCGATTCACTCGTTCTGAATGTCGCACTAGGTGCACTTCTTCTCATCACAAGTTACTCCATCCCTCTTCTTATTCTCGACCACATGCTTGTATCTATCAATAATAGACAGCAAAGTGGTTTTCTCGTTGCTGGTGAAATTGGGGGCACGCACACGTTTACTTTGATTCTAAAATGTTACTTCTTAAACCTTGTAAATATGAATAATAGTTAACAATTACCTGGTCCATATCTTAAATGGGTAAAACACAACGAAAAAATTAATTAGATAACACAATACTTATCTTCTAAAACTGCCTTTGAAAATAGCTTTGTTTGTACAAAAAGATTTATTTCGCGGTTAAAAAAACTAAATTTTGTATAAGTAGGTTAGAAAATCAGGTGTTGAAACACAATAATTTTAATGTCACTAGAGAATTACAATGTTGCCATATATCCAATTTCGTAAAGTAGACCTTACCTAAGACTACGTCGGTGCAAACCAAAATGCCTAAGCTCTACTTAAAAATTTAAGCTGTTCGTAACTAATCCATACTTAACCCTTAAACGGTGCAAACGGCCATAAGACGCGTTAAAATTTAGAAAGACGATGAATTGCCTAAATAGGATTTAATGCATTTAATTTTTGCCTTTTGTACATGATATCATCACAACAAGTGTTAAAACTGTCAATGTCAATGTTTAAACATATCGCTTTAGTCGTGCTATCGTATTTGTGACGTGTGCAAGAATTTAACAAAAAGTAATTGTTGCTAATGGAAAACTTTACCAATCAAGAATTGGCGGATATGCATTTGGCATACGGAGCAACAAGCTGCAATGCACGAGCAGCAGCGCGGTTGTATCAAGAACGTTATCCCGAACGACAGCATCCGGGATACAAAAAGTTTATTGCTATTCATCGGCGGCTCTCCGAGACAGGCATGTTTAAAACCAACATGCATGATACTGGTGTTGCTCAAACCGTAAGAACGGTCGAATTTGAAGAAGAGGTTCTTCAGCTAGTTGCCGACGAACCATCAAGTAGCACACGTCACATTGCTAAGGATATGAATACGAGTAATGCTTCCGTCTGGCGGGTGCAACAACTTTATCCTTACCACTTCCAGAAAGTTCAAGGATTGACTTCAGCCGATTATCATCATAGAGTTCAATTTTGTCAATGGCTTCTTCATCAAATCGCTGCACAACCAAGTTTTTTACGTTATGTTTTATGGACCGATGAAGCCTCTTTCACAAGAGACGGTATTTTTAATAGTAGGAATAGCCATATTTGGGACGAAGAAAATCCCCATGCAATTTTTCCTAGAAAACATCAGCAGCGTTGGTCTGTCAACGTATGGGCAGGCATTGTTGATGATTATTTGATTGGGCCATACCTTCTACCGGAACGGTTAACAGGACCTATTTACCGGCGTTTCTTGGAGGAAGTTCTTCCTGAACTTCTTGAAAATGTTCCACTAAATGTTCGACAGCAAATGTGGTTTCAGCATGATGGAGCGCCGGCTCACTTTGCTGTACAAGTACGTGAGGATTTGGCTCAGCGATTTGGGCACCGTTGGATTGCTAAAGGTGGAGGAGTTTCTTGGCCTCCTAGGTGACCCGATTTAACGTCGCTCGATTTTTTCTGTGGGGACATGTAAAGTCTTTGGTCTACGAAACTCCAGTAGAAACAGAGCAAGACTTAATTGGACGAATTACAGCAGCATTTGAAACCATTCAAAACGATTATCAAATTTTTAGTCAAGTCCGCCGAAATCATGTGCGACGTTTAAATCGGTGTATTCAGGTTGGAGGAACACATTTTGAACAGTTGTTGTGATGATGTACAAAAGGCAAAAATTAAATGCATTAAATCCTATTTAGGCAATTCATCGTCTTTCTAAATTTTAACGCGTCTTAGGGCCGTAGTGACACTTTTCCGGACATGGGTCCCTATACTCAAATGTTTTTTTTTGCACTGAATAACCCCTAGAAGTTTGATCCCATAGTTCTGAAACACCCTGTATAAAAGTGTCGGGCGATCGCTGTTTAAGCCTGCTACCGCCAATCTTTGCGAAAATTTTGAGTGGGGTGGTGGAAGACCACCCCTTTAACGTCTATCTGGGTGTGGACGATCAGGTGGCAGTTATTGAGATTGTAAGTTGATTATAATTAAAGACGCACGCATTTTTTTCTGATTTTTATACTTTATTTGTAGTTCGAATAATAAACGTATGCTTATTATTGCTTCTGTTTTATTAATACCTACCCAATTGGGAATGGAATTCATGTAAAGCTACGTTGAATTTTCACCATTAAAACAATCATACCGGGTGCTGATCCGGCCGCTCGGTAATAACATTTTACATGTAAAATCTTGTCTATCCAATTTCCTACTCCCCTAATTGCTTAGGGCCAAAACATAAGAGTACAAAAATTTTCAAAACTAAAAATACTACCTGAATGGTATATTCTTTCAGACCAAAATTGTACTGTAAAGCTGGTATGACACGATACTAAATTTATGGGAAAATTTACTAGCAGGTAAATTCTTTTATAAATTATTTTAAAAAATTTTCACGTTGCATACATAAAATTCTATAAGAAATTTTGTACAGAATTTCTGCACAAATTATTTAGAAACACTTTCTAAAAAATCCTGGACCGAAAATAAATGTGCGCGTGAATCGACGCAGTTTGCTTGAACTTTCCACATGCACATCCAATTGACATAACCACATAACCTACAAACCTTTCCCCTCATTTTCAAATTTCACTCTTCTTTTTTAAATTGTGCTAAATTATTTTATTGTTTAATTGTGAACATACTTTAAAATCAATATGTCGTGGTCACGTGATCAGGTGCAATTACTTATTGAACAATACCAACAGTTTCCATGCCTGTATGCTGTGAAATCTAAAGATTACAAAAACAAACATGCACGAAATAAAGCACTGGAGGCTGTTCAAGTAAATTTAAAATTGTTAAAACCCAATGTAGGTATTAATGAAATAAAAACCAATTTCAAGCTTTGAAAACTAATTTTCTAATCGAACACCGCAAATACGAACAATTGATGAAAAGTGGTGTAGGGGAAGATGATGTAAGTTTATTTTCCATGATTAAAGAATGAAGTACAATCATCCTTATCTTTGTTTTTCTAAAAATTCAACTTAATAATTGCATGTGGATTGTATCGCCAAGAAAATTTACAAATAAAAGGAATTAATCATAAAAAGGACAAAGGAAACTTTTCTAGTGACTTTTTACGCAAACTACACATTTTTGAATCGGAGAATATTTTACATATACGTATTCACGTCTATACCGAGCATGTATGCATTGAAAGCGCAAATGCAAAAACTTTTATTTTCAGGAATTAAAAGTGTTGATGTGTTTTAGGTTGCGATTTAAAATTATACTCCACACGCCTTATGCCCGGTTGCACCAACATCATTTACCTATTTTAAGATACATCTAAGTCTTAAGATGATCCTACGTGATAAAATCTGTTGTACCAACTGTACATCCCATCTTAAGACTAGATTTTGATCCTACATTTTAGGATACCGTTTTCGTAGTCCTAAGCACATCTTAACCAATTAGAAAGTGGTTCGTGGTTGTCAGTTGTGTTTGTCAAAAATGGAAAATGTACAAGATGTTGTTGACGTTAATAGAGTCGACGGAGTTGACTATGTTGATTTGATAGATAATATGAGAGCTCCCCGTCAAATGTACGTTCGCGAAAATTATTTTGAATCATTAGATGAGCAAAAGTTCTTTGAAAGATTTCGCTTAACAAAAAATACTACTTTGTATCTCCTGAACAAAATAGAAGAACAGTTAGAGTATGAACATAACCGGTAAGTTCACCTGCAATTTTTGTTTGGAATATGGAATATTTTGGTTCTGTTTTAGGAATAATTCTATAGCACCTATCGACCAACTGCTATTAACCCTAAGGACATTCGCAACTGGAGGTCATCTTTTATCTATTGCTGACTTCATCCAGGCGGATAAAAGTACAATCAGTCGATTAGTAACCAAAGTTACCCATGTTATAGCATCACTTGCAAATGAATTTATTTATATGCCACGAAACCAATTGGAAGTAAAAGATTGTCAAAACAAATTTTATGATGTATGCCGATTTCCAAGAGTTATAGGTGCAATTGACGGGACTCATATAAGAATACAGTCACCAGGTATTAAAAGTGTAATGTTATCATCAAAATTAATAGAATGTTAACCAGTACACCGAATTTTATACGATAAATACTTTGATACTAGACAACAATAATTGTGAAACCAATTTAAAACAGTTTACGATGTTGATTTCATTTCACTAATATGTAACAATTTTTATAGGAGGAGTGGATGCAGAAGTTTTCCGTAACCGAAAAGGTTATTTTTCTATAAATGTACAAATTTGTATAAATGCGGACTTCCTGATTCAGGATATTGTAGCTCGTTGGCCTGGCTCTGCTCACGATGCCACAATTTTTAATAATTCCCGTCTAAAATTCCGATTTCAAGAAGGAGAATTTGGAAATGGAATATTATTAGGTAAGTAGGTATTAATAAGGTTTTACAAAAATATATCTAAATTGTTTAGGGGACAGTGGATATATGAATACCCATTATTTGATGACACCGTTCTTAAACACCACAACAAGAGGACAAGAAAATTACAATAGGGCTCATGTTCGAACAAGAGCCAAAGTTGAAAACGTAATTGGCATATGGAAACGAAGATTTCCTATATTGGCATATGGATGTAGACTTAAACTAGAAAGCATTCTTCCAATTATAGTAGCTACAGCTGTATTACATAACGTAGCTAGGTTGCAAGGAGAGCCAGAACCTCCAAATGAAAACAATGTAAACGAACATGAGCTTCAACAAGCAATTGTAAATGGAGATATCCCAATTGGTGGGCAAGAGAACAACCAGCATGATGATAGATTACATTTTGTTCAAAATTATTTTAATAACTAGTAAAAAATTTATTTTTGCTTTGTATCACTAATGAAAAAATTTCTTAACACTAAAAAACATTCATTTCATTATAAATATTTTACCCTAATTACATATTTTACAGTTGGTCAAATTTTTTTTTTTCAATTTCTAACTCCAATTTATATAATTTGTGTTTGTGTTCTACTTCCATTTCGTAAAGAGTTGTTTTATACTGTCGTTCTTCATCAACCAACTGTTTTTGTGATTGTAATATTTCCAGTTTTGCCTTTTCAATGTCACTTAATTCACAAACTTTTGGGCGTCTTTTTTTGGCCCAATTTGGTTTACCTTTGGGTGTTTTGCCAAGGTCTTGCTCTTGAGTAATACGTTCGTTACCATTACTTGCTGTCATAGTAGTACTTGTAGATGATTGTGGTTCATGTATGACAACATCCTCTACATCATCTTGAAATGCATCTGGTTTTGTTGACAGATCATTACCTGTAATTAGTACATAAACTAAGAATTCATTTTCAACCTTTAATTAAACAAAAATTAAATAATTTTTCCATGGATCAAGGTGATTTGAATGAAAACTTGTACCCTATAAAATATTGCAATCATGTTATGAATTGCATTTTTAAATGAAAAATAAAAACTACTGTGCAGTTTCAAGTCATCTCATACCACTTCGATGTACTCTGCAATTGATACTTACATGTTATAATTCTGTCTCCATCAAATTTATTGTACATGCCAGATATTATTTTTGCGCTTACAACATCTAAGACTAATTCCTCAGGGCCATCAATAATAATGTTGGTTGGTGGTCCACCTCCTGTACGATACAATTCTTGCTTTCCTTTAGCCGCTTTCTTTTTAATATCGTGTTTAATATTAACCCACTGCTTCCGGAGGGAATCCACTTCTCGGGTAACATTTACTCCTCTTGAATTAAATTCTGTGGCAATTACATCCCACGCTTTCTCTTTTTGCTGGTTTGAAGCCGAATTTGTAATTTTATTTTCCACGACGTCTTTATATTTATGCACTAAACTTGTTAGCAAGTTTTTTTCTTCAGAACTGTAATTAACTCGTTTTTTATCCATTTCTTCACTCCACAAATCTACCTTAACAAACAAATACTTTCGCGCCGTTACTACAATCAGTAGTAAAATGCTTTTGACAGCAACTTTGTTCAAGCTTACCAACGTATTTTTATACCTGTAAACAGAATTGCGTAGTTGCCAGATCCTCGTCAAATCCTTCGTGAGACATGCTATTAATTCATTGGTGCAACGAAAAGTAAATTTTAAGACGGTCCTCCATTAAGACGTTTTAGCTAAGACGTATTTTAAAGTGTATTGGTGCAACCGGGCATTAATATGTTAATTTCCAAAGTTGCTAAACGATAGGCGATTTGATTTTATATAACAATTATTGAAGAATGTGTGTGCGCGTAAACCATATTGCAATATTAATTTACATTTTAAATTACACGAAAGCTTATAACTATTTACAACTGTACTTCGCTCGTTGTAGCCTAATTTACATGATCATCAGTAGTATAGCAATGCCGCTCCTGGACCACTTTGACCTTGAGTAACCCCAGCTCCTCGAAACCGCTTGACGCTTCTGGACCAGTTTGACCTTGATCGCTTCTGGACCAGTTTGACCTTGATTGCTTCTGGACCAATTTGTCCTTGGTATAACTGTGTCATTTCTGGGCCACTTCAAAGTCGCGACACTCTGGTGGTGACTTTTAAAAGTAAATAGAGGTTATATTCGTAATGTTGCGCTTCTGGACCAGTTTGTCCTCGATATAATTATATATTTTCTGGACCACTTCAAAGTCGCGACACTCTCGTGGTGACTTTTAAAAGTAAATAGAGGTTATTCGTAATGTGGCGCTTCTGGACCAATTTGCCCTTGATATACTCCGTAACGATTTTCATATTAACAACGTATTCTTTGTGTTAAAGTGTAGATAAAAAGTTGCTGACTCATGAACACCTGTATAAGATATCATTTCTAGGAAAGAGATGTGTGTAGAAATAACACCTAACCGGATCTGCATAATAATAAAGTATTCTTTGTGTTCAAATGTTGATAAAAATTTGCTTATTCACAATTTTAGCGTGCACGTGCAGATACCGTAACGATTTTCATATTAACAAAGTGTTCTTTGTGTGTTAAAATGTTGATAAAAATGACTTCATAATTTGTCATTTCGGGACCACTTCATGGTTACGAGACCCTGGTGGTGACTTTTGTAAATAGAGGTTATTCGTAACGTTGCGCTTCTGGACCAATTTGCCCTTGATATAATTATATAATTTCTGGACCACTTGAAGGTCACGAGACCCTGGTGGTGAGATGTGAGATTCTAACTCACTTCACGACGCACCCTGATGGTGACTGTTAAAAGTAAATAGAGGTCATTCGTAATATAAAACGTTTATGAATAAATCGTAATTCTCAGGCAGTCGTGCTTCGACTCATGGACAACTGCAAACTGCAAACGAATTCAATTACTATATGAATATCGCCATAAAAACTGTAGGTACATGTAAACGTATTCTTGGAACTGATAACTGTATATTTAATTCTATATTTAGATCACAATTTGAGTGTAAATTGCTGACGCTATCTTAAACGCTTATCTCTACTTCTTCTGGGAACGGTGTTATTAATAACTAACCTTTCGATGCATGAAGGTTATGGATGCCATTTAAAGTTAACGCCGTTTGCCCTCTAATTTCTTATCTCTATTCCCGGAATATAACAATGCGCACTGTAAGTAATGGTCACCTTGGAGAGGGTGTCATCAAAAGTGAACTTGCGGATGTAAAGTTATCGATGCCCAATGTAATTGCATATTTGAATACCTACATTCTGGGAATTGTTTTATAATAGGACTTTATTACAGATTACAATAAGTAAAAAAGCTAAAAGGATAATAATTTTAAAACTGTACTCGTACGTACATTAACAGCTTCGGATAAATATAAACGAAAATCTTCGCAAAATTAGCATGAGTTCCCCTGGCGTAAAAGCATACCTACTATTGTAGGTACGTATAATGCGAAAAAAATGTACTTACCTAAAATTTAGTTCAGCTATTACAGATTACAATAAGTAAAAAAGCAAAAGGAAATATAAAATGATAATTTTAAAACTGCATTCGTACGTACATTAACAGTATTGCATAATCTATTTATAGAATAATACCCATATATTACATTAACTTTTAAGGTAAAAATGATGCAATTGCGTTTTCTGACTGTATATTTTCATAATTAAAGCGGTAATTTTGGTGACCTATTTTAAGTTATTAGAATATTAATCAACGTATCTATTTATAACATAGAGATAAAATTCCTTTCGTTACCTATAACAATAGTTTCATTCATTGCATAAATAATTTTTACAGGAAATATTCTTATAAACGAGAATGAGAGTTTACGTGCATTTTTTATTAGTGTACATGTAAATAAAATACTCAGGATAAAATTGCGTACACTTTAAATAAACATATTTATTCTGTTATTAGGTATTAGGTACTTAGACAAAAATAATATCTACACATAGGTAAATATAACGAATTCCATCGGTTTTTCGTATTTGATACCTAGAGAATAACAAAAATTATCTTGAACCGAATACTTTTTTCGACGTAAGAGAGTAACGCACATGATTTTCAAATTAATATTGATTGTTACTCGAATATTTGGTATGTACGAACCTCATCCATTTTTACTAAACAATGGACTTGCAATTTAAAATATTTGCTTATTTATGTAAGGGTGCTGTTATTAACATTTCTTAGATGCGGAAAGGATGCATAATGCATTATCTTACTTTATGTGTATGAATTAAGTCTACAAGCTAAACCCTTATAAACTACAATCCCCTCCCCCTGCACCTCATCTTCAGCATCTAAAAATAGTGTGATCTTATATCTAGCTCTGAATGTCACCTTCAAATCCCCTTGGAAATTTCTTTTCGCACAATCTACAAACACATCTACTTCTCAAGGTCGTGACCTACGACTCACGTATTCATTTAGTAACTTTTTGCTGACACCTGCAAATTTTGCCGGTTTATAAAAGGGGTGTCAATAAATTTATTCTTTAGTTAGCTGAGAATAGCTGAACCTACATTTTTTGCCTCTGTAGTGAAACTTATTGTTAAAGCTAGTGTTTACTCTTCGGTACGTTTATACGGTGCACCTATACTTTTATTTTGGGATAACGATTCTTGAATAAACTGTCAGTGTGCATTCAACAATACTCTTCGGTACGTTTATACTACGGTGTGCAATTTTATTTTGAGATAACGATTTCTTGAATAAATTACAGGATTACCAATGGACGCCAAGGCGTTTTCTTCTCTAACGAGTGAAGTGGTGCAGGTAACTGTCAAAATATTGCCGTTATTAAAAAGTAAAGAGGAAATAATGAGACATATTTGTATATTAAGAAAGAATATTAGATTGTTAGAGAAATTCATTAGAACTAATTTAGATGATAGGAATAATAATATGTTAAAACTAGAAAGTAACTTATCTCTTTTAAAATCATTTTTGGTGAAATTAAAGCAGTTAAAGCGCGCTTCAGAGAAAACAGGGGCCGGTACCTCTCATCGTAACCGTAATTTAGTTTGGAAAACCATTGATTCCTGCTTCAACGATAGACTCCTAACCGGTGTCGTTGTTAATTTAAATACGAAAGATCCTCTAACATTTTTGAAAAACGCTTATAAGAGCTTTGCAAAAAAGGTTAATCTGATGTTGAAGCAATCAATGTTAAAGGTCAATTTAGTTTTAGCATGCCATTTCATTCAACCTCAAAATCAAGTAATCGATTTAAAAACGTTTGCAACAAAGAATCAAATAATCGACGTCGGTACCGACCTTAATCAATGGTACGAAACACACGTACTTGATAAGATTCAATCAAAATTAGAGGAATTTGCGGAAAAGGATTCAGGGTGGGCACTGCATGAAATTTTACACTTAAAAGTGAATATTAACAGTTATATTCCACTGAAAGGTGGTATTTCAACGTACGTTAAAGTACCACATTTTATAGCACTCAAACACGCGGTTATTAATGTTAGAAACAATGACAATTGTTGTTTTCTGTGGGCCGTCGTATCGGCTCTATATCCCGCGCAAAACCATGTAGATAGAACTTCAAGTTATCCTCATTATAGCCAGGTTTTAAATTATGGTTCCATTCAGTTTCCCATTAAACTTAGCGACATTAAAAAATTCGAAAAGTTGAACAACCTTAAAATCAACTTATTCTGCATAAAAGGCAAAAATGTAGTGCCATTTTTATTGAGTGACAACCTAATCAGTAATAGGGAACCTATAAATTTGCTAGTTTTGTCCCGTAATGATCGTGCAACTGACGAAAGAAATGATACCCACTATCACTTTACGTGGATAAAGAATGTGTCAGCATTATTTTCAAAACAGTTGTCAAAACATCGTCATAAAAATTTTATTTGTAACCGATGTCTAAATCACTTTTCCTCAAATGCTTACCTAGAAAAACACCTCATTCATTGCAACGAAATTAACAAATGTTCTACTAGGTTACCTAACGACTCTAATAAGTACTTGGAATTTAAACATTTTTCATATCAAGAAAAAGTCCCCTTTGTGCTATATGCTGATCTAGAAAGCATTTTAGAAAAATGTTTGGACAATCAAAACAGTAATACGCGAATGTGTGAGAAACACGTACCTTTCAGTGTGGCTTACTACTTGAAATGTTCGTATGATGACTCATTATCGAAATTTCGTTTGTACAGAGGTGAAGACTGTATTCAGTGGTTTGTTAAAGAACTACAAGATATAGCAAACTGGGCAAATGAGATCTTTAGTACCGTCGTCCCGATGGAACCTTTAAGTAAAGAGCAAATTGAAGCTTTTGAAAACGCCACGGTTTGTCATATTTGTAAAAAACAGTTTCAACCGGGCGAGATAAAAGTTAGAGACCATTGTCATTTCAGTGGAAAGTTTCGAAATGCTAGCCACCAAAATTGTAACTTAAATTATAAAGATACGCATATTATACCGGTTGTTTTTCACAATTTGAGCGGATACGATTCGCACTTCATAATTCGAGAGTTGGCCTTGAACATACCCGGTGAAATATCCCTTTTGCCATTGAATAAAGAGAGATATATTTCGTTTAGTAAATCGGTAGAAAATACCAACGTAAAATTTAGATTTATCGATTCCTTTAGGTTTATGAGTA
Organism: Pyrocoelia pectoralis; assembly: GCA_036250285.1. NCBI lineage: Eukaryota > Metazoa > Arthropoda > Insecta > Coleoptera > Lampyridae > Pyrocoelia > Pyrocoelia pectoralis. Next base: position 27,208,925 of record CM070075.1, read on the forward strand.
GTAGTATAGATAAGTTATCATCATATTTGGACAATGAGAAAAAAATTATCACTAAACTAAATTGTAATAATGACGATGAGTTCAATTTATTGGTGCGCAAGGGTATCTTTCCTTATGAATATATCGACTCGTGGGATAAACTAAACGAATCTAGTTTACCTCCAAAAGATGCGTTTTACAGTCATCTTCATGATGAAGGCATTAGTGACGAAAGCTACATACATGCCAATAAAGTTTGGGATACATTTAATGTACAAACGTTAGGTCAATACTCCGATCTGTATTTGAAAACAGACGTGCTTCTCTTAGCAGATATTTTCGAAAATTTCCGTCTAACATGTTTGCGTGCGTATCAGTTGGATCCTCTTCATTATTACACGGCTCCCGGTCTAGCATTCGACGCGATGCTCAAAATTACACAAGTGAAATTGGAACTATTTACCGATATTGATATGGCAATGTTTATCGAAAGGGGTATTAGGGGAGGAGTTACACAATGTTCCAACCGTTACGCCAAGGCCAATAACAAATATATGGGTCATAATAACTACGATCCTAGTGCCCAAACGTCATTTTTGATTTATTACGACGTAAACAGCCTCTATGGAAAAACAATGGGTGAATTTTTGCCATATGGTGAATTTTCTTTCGTCGACGAGCCCGATATTGACAGCATATTAAATAATCCGGACGATTCAGACATCGGTTACATTGTAGATTGCGATTTGGACTATCCACCAGAATTGCACGAGTCTCATAGCGATCTGCCTTTAGCACCTGAACACATGATACCCCCGAGCTCAAAATCCAAATTGAAAAAGTTATTGCTTACATTGTATCCAAAACGTAACTACGTTCTTCACTATAGGAATTTGAAAATGTATCTGGAGCAGGGATTAAGATTAGTGAAATTAAATCAAGTTTTGCGTTTCAAACAGTCACCGTGGTTAAAAAAATACATAGACTTGAATACAATGTTGAGACAAGCGTCTAAAAATGAATTCGACAAGAATTTTTTCAAATTGATGATTAATAGCGTTTTTGGGAAACTGATGGAAAATGTACGTAAATATAAGGATGTGCGTTTAGTCACCCAGTGGGGGGGCCGCTACGGTGCCCGTTCTATGATAGCACAACCCAATTTTAATAGTTGTACAATCTTTGATAAGGATATGGTGATAATCGAAATGAATAAATTGGAAGTTTTTTTGAACAAACCTATATATGCGGGATTTTCGGTATTAGACGTTTCAAAAACCTTTTTGTACGATTTCCACTACAACTATATTCTGAAGAAATTCAAAAATAATGCAAAACTCTTGTATACAGACACGGACAGTCTTGTGTATGACTTCTCTGTACCCGACATATACGAGTGTATAAAAGAGGATATTGATAGGTTTGATACTTCAGACTATGATCCCGATAATGTATACGGAATGCCATTAGTTAATAAGAAAGTTCCGGGATTAATGAAAGACGAAAATAATGGTAAGATCATGCTAGAATTCGTCGGACTGCGTGCTAAAATGTATGCCTACTCTGTTGAGGGGAAAGTTGTAAAAAAATCTAAAGGTTCAACTTCAGCCAGTGTTAAACAAATCACTATAGAGGATTATAAAAAGGCCTTATTTGATTTCAAAATTACAAAGCGACATCAACACTTAATAAGATCGAAAAAACATTTAGTATTTACCATTAAACAGGATAAAGTGGTTCTTAATCCATATGACGATAAGAGAGTACGAAGGTTCGGATCAACTAATACTCGTCCCTGGGGGTTTAATGCTACCTAAATTGGTTTTGCTGAAGCGCGCTTTCATTTGAACGTAATTATAGTAAGTAAAACTGTACATATTTTTAGATGGTTGTACTATTATTATTATTTACTTTTTAAGATGTAGTTGTGTATTGAGTTCCAAAAATTATATTAACTATTGTAGCATGACTATAAGCGTGTAATAGGTATAGATTGTACTGAATTGACCGCTCAGATCTTCACCTTGTACAAAATGTGCATCTAGATATTATTAATAGTTTATAGGTTGAATTATTATTATTATTATTTACCTTGTAAGATGTTGAGGTGTAAAACTGTAAATATTTTTAGATGATTGTGTTATTATTATTATTATTTAGTTTTTATTGTATAGATTGTACTGAATTGACGCTCTTCAACTTGCACAAAATATACATCTAGATATTATTAACAGTCTATATAAAGATTGTTCAGCTGTTGTTTAATGATGCTAATTTTACTACAACTTTTTATCGATGCATGTAACGAGAAGAAAAGAATCAAATCTGCAATTCTGAGATGGAGTTGAGGACCCCCACCTCCGTCCGTCAACGTTGATGAGTGGACATTCTTCGTAAAATTATGAATACCAATAAGCGAAGGAATATTGTTACTTTTTTGTATGTGGTAAATAAACGATTAATTTGCTGTGTTGAGTTTTATTTATAAAAAAAAAAAAAACATGTTGATTACATTTTACATATTTGCTTATTAAACTATATTATTTTTATCGATCCAAGAGTTTTCATTCAATCCCCACCACTTGACGTACACTTTGTCGTTCTTTCGCCGAAGTACCCTTTCTACCAAATATACGTCTGGATACTTCACCTTCTGCAGCTCCTGCTCATAAAATCCTCCCAATATCGGTTTCCCCTTCATGTCTTCTAACAAATACGTTACAGGATTGGTTACTTGTAATTTCGCAATTTTAAACAATTCGCTGGACCAGTTTGATGTATATCCCTTGGCAAATATGCTTTTATATTTGCTAATTCGTACCACATCGCCGACATTGAAGCGATGTTTTTTGTCGAACAGTGCTATATGAGTATATGCGTCGAGATGTGTCTGGGCGTTCACTTCACACGGTTTCATTCCAATCGTTCGATGTTTACGATTATTGTAGTCCTCTGTTACGCTCTCGAGCATATCAATCCACACATATTTACCGCGAAGACTAAAGTTTTTGTACAAGGCACTTTTAACGGTCCTAATGACTCTTTCGCAAATGGCCGCCTTTTTCGTACTATACGTTGAATAGTGATTGATATGGTTCTGCTGCATCAACTTTTCGAAATGTTTATTGTAAAATTCCTTTCCCGCATCGGTTTGTAGATTTTTAGGCGTCCGCTCTCGAAATATAGCTTGCATAGCTTTTGTCACTTCCGGACCCGTCTTTGTCTTCAACTCTTTCGTCCATAGATATTTGGAGAAACAGTCGATAACCACCAGTATGTACTTGTAGCCTTTATTCTGTTTAGCGTAAGATGTAAATTCGGCTAAATCTGCTTGCCAAAGGTCATCGTATCCTTTAATAATGGTACGCCTGCGTGGAAAATTTTTGCGTGCGAGTTTATGTAGCTCCTTCACCACTTGCTGCTTGGACATTCTTGCTGTTGTTGTTGTTGTTATTAATTCTTGTAAAGCCTCTTTGGTTGCTTTCAAATCTTCTTGTAGCACCTGCACGTAGTTACGAAGACCGTCTAAAGGTACTTGCGCCATCTGAAGGCAAAACATTAGGAAGCCTTTATTTATGGCGTCGCCGTCGTCTTCTGGATCGGCCAATTGAGTCAGACGATTTCCTTTTAGATTTAACCTCGTCTCAAGATAGTATCGCAAAGTTAGAGCATCTTGAGGTTCAACGGGGTCGGCGACATTACTCAACCTCTTATTCTCGATATTTAAGTTGTTATCGTCAATGGAGAATTGAGGTAATTGCGTCCTAATGACTTTATTCAATTGCACGCGCGTATGAGAACGTCCAAATTTATCCATGGCCATTGTAGGTATAAACTCCTCGTTGGAACGGAACGGGTATTTATAGTTTGCTTAAAAACTGTTGAGTAGGTCTCTCTATGTACCCCTCCTCGTACAGTTCCTCCACGATTGATATTATGTCGTTTCTTAGTCCCGTATTACCGGCCATTTTCTCTGCCCATAAGACTTCTAAATCGCGTATAAGTTCGGATACGTTATTCCAATACTTATAATCGGTCGATCGACCGAGTTCTTTGAATAAACCACTCCCAGTTGTTGTTGGCTGAGGACCGAATGCAGTCAACAGACGTTTAATTATCTGAGTGTATTTTTTGCTTTTACTACCCCTTAGCTGTTCGCCCGCTTCATAGGAACGTCGCGCCACATTGGTGGCATTTAAAATTTGCCTGTAATTCTCTTCGTCTTCTTCACTTATTAGGTTTCGGTCGGGTTCGTTCATGACGATGAGCTCGTAAAGACCTGCAGTACCCTTGTACCGCACTGATTTAATTATCATATCTTCCCCCTCAATGTCTATGGGCGTATTACCCATTGTCCATTTATGCGTGTCGATGTTGTAATGTATACCATAAGTAGTGTCAATCGCATTTTGGGTATCTCTTATCATCCGTTCAAAATATATACGGGGAAGTGGTGCGTATTGCTCTAAGAACGTTTCCGCGAACACATTTCCTTCTTCCTCCTTCTCCTCCTCTTCTTCTTTCTCTGTTTTTTCAGATTTAATTTCGTATTTCCGTTTGGTTTCGAACTTTTTTTGAATGTTAGACAACGGTTCGATTAGCGGTTTATATGTCTGTACAAAATCCAGTTCTTTATTGAACCGATCCGTCTTGAGACGATTGTACTTTTGCTGTATAGCTCTGCGTGCTTGAACTATACGTCGTTTTAAGTTCATTTCCTTGCTATCCATTGTTCTGTAGAACTGCTTCTAGCAGCGCTAACAAGTATGAACGGGTAATGGACAGCTAATGAACAGTTACGAACGGCTAATGAACAGGTATGAACGGCTAATGAACGGCTAACGAACAGCTATGAACGGCTACTGAACAAGTATGAACGGCTAATGAACGGCCAACGAACAGCTATGAACGGCTACTGAACGGCTAATGAACAGGTATGAACGGCTAATGAACGGCCAACGAACAGCTATGAACGGCTACTGAACGGCTAATGAACGGGTATGAACGGCTAATGAACGTCTAATGAACAGGTATGAACGGCTAATAACAGGTGTGAACGGCTAATGAACGGCTAACAAACAGCTATGAACGGCTAATGAACAGATAATAAACGGTGTAATGAACAAATATAGCAGTTTGTGCAAAAATCCGTTTGAAATTAAAGCTGTTCTGATGATGCGCTGAGCTGATCAGTTTGCTTCCTACTGCGTTGTTGATGTACTACTAAATTTCGAGTACGTGTTTACGGTATTATATAGTTATCAAACCCTTTTCTAAAACGCCCATTATGCACGTCGGCATCCTTATTTATTACTACAAATCCATACCGATTCCTCCAACATTCAGAACACATGTCACGAAACGACTCAATGCTTATAATGGGACTGACGTGATCCTCGTAAATGTGCTTCAAGTTCAGATCGTCCTGTTCGAATAGTATAATTAAATTGGCATTGTCCCTAATCAGTTGCTTAGGGATTTTCGAGTACGTCTGGCCCAAGTAGAAACAATCGATGTCGTTATGGCGCCCCATCGAAAAGTACGATCGAATGTTATCTTGCTTTTCGCATGAGATATCGTCAAAAATAAAAACCGAATTGGGTTTTGCGAGCCTCGGTTCCATAATGTCCGCATTATCCGTGAAGGTAAAATAACCTATACTCTTCATAGGTTTCAAAATTTCCTCCAACAGTTTGTACTTATCCTGATTTAACGATTTTGAGTAGACGTACACATGTTTAAATCTGAGACCGTTAGGTTCCGTTAGTAAACTGAGCATAGCGTTAGTTTTTCCGCAGTTGGATGGACCGCATAGTATAGCGCGCACAGTATTGGGAAGCAACTGCCCATGTTTACCGCTGCCGTTAAAACCCCCTCCATTCGTGAGATCGTGATTTTGAATAGGTAATTTCTCTTGCTGAACAACTACCTTCATATTCACTCCACTAGTGTGTGTATGTTTCTCGCCGTCTGGTTTAAGTAAAACTACGTATATTTAACGATGCACCTTTATTTATAGAAAATTCTACAATACTTTACTACTACTATTACTAATACTACTACAAATTACAGTTTCTTTACTTCCCCTGTAAGAGGATTATATTGCACTAAGGCGTCGTGAAGAATGAGGCAGTAAGCGACGATTCCAGCTTCGAACGCTTCTACCGCCTCCATTTCCAGCTTGACATCCACCGTTGAATATTTTAGCGTTTCGTTTTGCTTGGAACAGTCCATTACGAATATTGGACACGTTTTGAAATGCGAATAATCGAATAAGGCATCTTGATCCTCTTTAGCGTAATAGTCTCGTCGAAAGTTTATATAATTCTGATAGGCCGTTATGTATTTGTTGGCATTAAAATCTAAATGCATCGCTTCGTAAGGGTAACTTTCCGAATTGAGATGCAATTTTAGATTGCGGATTTTAACGTTATCGAAGTCTGCCGCTTTTGCCGCCTTTGAAAATTTCTTTCCGCGCTGAAATGCGACGATCGCCCATCGAGGCTTCTCCAGTTGAGTAGATGTTTTGATTTGCCATATGTCGGACTGTGCTTGTTTCAAAGCGGGCAATTCGTACAGTTCCCATTGGCGGAACGGCATTGTAATTGCGGCATTTGCGTTAATTCGTTCGAATAGGCCAAGTTTAGCGCTATCACTGAGCGTCACGTGCGCCACTTTCCATTGAATTTTGCTCAATGTTATTGTGGCAATCGCTTCGCCCTGATAACAATCTGCATCGCTTCTAGACCGAATCAGAATTAATTCCTGTCTCATGTTTACGATAACTTGGCGATAATCCTCCATACTACCGAATATATGCTTTAGTGGTATACACACCGCAAAATGCTTTTCCAAATCTTTAGCGTTTTTAGTGTATTCCACTTGCAGCGGTTCTTCGTTTTTCGGCGACCATCCCAAATGATGCAATCCCTTGCTCTCGTTAGACGTATACGATATGTATCCTTTTAGTGCAGATGTAATTCCTGGATTTCTACAAACATCCACCTTCTGCCCTCCCAATTCGTAGCGTATTTCTTCAAAGAGAAAAGCGGGGAAATTGTTTGTTAGACTGCACGTTTTTCCCGCATCCTCATTTTTGCGCTCTATTTTTCCTTCGATGTACAGAAAACTGTCGAATGTGGCCGTTATTAAATCTTGACTCTGTATTAGTATACGAATTTCGTCGGAGGGTCCGTAATTGGAAGATCCGTACGGGAGGTAGGTGTGAATATCTGATTTAATTATGGTTTCGTCAAAATGTACGTCTTGAAAGACGTTCAGCGAGTCGACTGCCATCTCTTTTTTCGCACGCTACTAAACCGATAGATTTCAAGAAATATTTTTCGGCAGATGTTAATTCTCCAGGTGCATCCGCCCTCGCATGCGGTTGGCGATTGATAGTACACGATTTGCCATCGTGTTTCTTATTTATAAGGAATGATGGTAGCGGGCGACCCCCCTGGTTAATTCTTAATCCCATGCTCTTTCAACTCTAGGCGTACCGTAAATGGCTCGTTTTCCCCAAAATCGATGAGTTCGCCCTTCTGATCGGCCAACTTAATCGTTATGTTACTAATAGTGTTTGTGTTTAGTTGCAAGTATTGAGGGTGATTGGGAGTTTTGTCTAACCGATATCCTGGTGGGACGGAGACGTCTACTTCGTACAGAACTTTCGCAGGTGTTCCGTTGCGATACGATCCTTTCACGAGATTACACTCGATGTGTATATTTGTATGTTTAACTATTTGTATATCTAGAGGGGATCTATGTAAAACGTTAGCTTCCAATATTCGCGGTTCGAATCCGAGCATACGCCCAATGGAATCCGTTTGTGTGAAATCTATAGCAAATTCGCAGCTAAGCTCGCACTTGAGCGTATTGTTGTTTGCCCTCAAACTAAATTTACGCGTAGCAATGTGAGCTTTTATATACGCGCTCAGTTCTTCCAACTCGTATGCACCATGCGGAATTGTAATTGTTTTTGTGTTTACGCTATTTGACTCCTCCTTATAGTGAAACTTATCGTTCCCTTCGTGAATGTTTCTTATACTGTTACAGCCGTAAAAGCCCACCACTCCGATTACGTGCTGTTTGTCTGAAGGAAGTTCAATGGGCGGATAGAAATCGTGACTGGCAATGTTACCAACACCCTCTATACTGAATGTCGTCGACATGATGACTAATCACGATACCCCCCCTTACGCGCTATTTATGCAAAAACTTTAGACACAAGTGCCCGCAGATAATACTGCCAAATTGTTGTTCTTGCCCATAATTGTAATATATTTTACATTCGCGAAAGTAGTCTACGACCTCTCTCGGTGGTGGAATATTTCCGAAGCTATCGTAATACCAGACATCGGCATTTCGTTTCTTGTAACAGACCCAATGCGTACCGGGCCCCAGTTGACTATCTAAATTAATTATGCCGGCTTCATTCTTCCACGGCGATTTAGGCATATTATCGCGCATGAACACGTCTCTAAAATAGGGTACCGTCTTGGCATACTTTCGCAGATCCACGTCCGTCAGCGGTCTATTTGGTAATTTTCCTAATTTTTTTTTTTGGTTCAAGTGTAATCGAATACCGCCGCCATTTTTGTAAGGTTTCAAGTATAGCACACCACCACTCTTCTTTCCTATAGCAATCGATTCCATCGTGTGATTGTGACGCGATGTTTCCTCTAACATCTTTCTCGCGTCGCGCGATGCATTAACTGCCTTAGCAATTCCAGATGCACCGCCGGCCAAAGCACCGACCGCCGATAGACCGGCGAATAGTGGTATTAGAAATGGTAAAAAACCGCCTTCTTTCGGTAAGGGTATTACTCTCGGAACGTTGACATTTCCCTTTCCACCTAAATTTTTCACAGCCAGTTTTGCGGCTGTAATAGCAGACTTTATCGATTCTTGCGTGTTTTTGCTTTTTTTCATTTTCTTAGCAACTACTCTACGCAAATTTGCTAAACTGCTGCGCTTATTGGTTCTCTCTCCACCTCTTCTCTTAACCCCCATCCCCAATTTTCTTTTCACTCTCATTATACTGCCAATAGTTAAAGCGGCTGCTCGCTCTCCCGCCGTTGCGTCTGCTGCTTTCAAACGATCCCAAGCTCTTCGTTCCAAAATGCTGTCTGCCTTATGTCTACTTTCTAAATCTTTATTATCTCTATAGCTAATATCGTGTTCTTTGCAACTAGCGTCTAAGGGGTTTATACCGGGATCACCACGTTCGAGTCTTTTAGTTAATTTAGTACCAGGACCGCAATACTGATAACCCGGAAGATGTAGTTCGAATGGAAGCTTATTAATAAGCGTATTTACCAGACCACTACCCCCACGTACTTTACTCTTCCGCTTCCGAATTAACATTGCTAGGAAATAATGCAGGATCGGGATATTTATAGGTTGTTGGGGGGAGTGGGGGGTGTTCATCAAAGAAAACATCAAGAAATTGTTGTTAGCGTTTATTGTTATAACCTACGGTTCGTACATGTGATAGATTATATAAGAAGGTCGATAATGTAAGAGTTCCATCATACAAACTGTATTATGAGAATTTCTATCATATTTATAATTTAACCAATTTTCAAAGTCACAATAGATGTCATCGTCGTAGTCGTCTTCGTCAAACTGCATCTTACGAAAGCGTCGGTAGTTAGTTATCTGTTCGATGAGATTCTGATAGAAACTGGGAAGGTTGTACGATTCCAGTAATTCGAAGCGATAATTAATTAAGTCTTTTAGATTAAACAATTCTTCAACCTCGTTTACATTCATCGTGCAAGAACGCTTATTGTCACGTGTTATTTGCATTGTTACACTTTTTAATATTTTCTCTTGGTCTTTAACACATTCCCAGTTATAGTAAATCGAAAATTTACCGCTAAGCGATTCCGCAGTCTGGGAGCTTTCTATATCTTCCTCTTCGTTAACCTCTGACCAATCAATCCAACGTTCCATCTCTTGAGATCGGAAAAAATTCATTTCTAGATACGTTTGACATTTGAGAAGCGTCTCCCAATCTTCTCTCTCCATCACTATTGTACTGCCACATACAATTCGTAGAACTGGTGCAAGGCCATGGTGTGTACTGTATCCGATTTCAATGTATTTTGAATAATTCTCCCATAGATCATAAACGGTACAATCGATTAAACGTCCATCGAACGTAGGTTCGGATGGGGGAGCGCATGCGGTTGTGGATCCATCTCCGTTGTCGTCGTCGTCGTCATTACAACAAAAGCACGAGCATTTCAAATAATTATTATTGCAACTCTTTTCTGCATCCATGTAGAGTTTTTTAAAGGAGTTCATTAGAGCAGTAGCAGCATCAACAACAACTACGGTGACGATCACTGTACAACTGATTTATTTGAAAAAATTGGCCGCATTTTTATAAGGAAATGAGGGGGGAGAGAAAGAGAGAGAACGCAAGAAAATTAACATACATTTATTTTTTAATATTATTTACATAGTACCTTATTTGCTATTTACAATATTTTTTTACATAAATTTTAAATTAGTAGTTTTTCCCGCCGTTCCAGCGCTTACAACGAATACGTCATTATTCGTCAAGGATTGCTTGAAGTCTTCAAATCGATCGTCTTCCTTGAAATAATCGTAGAAGCGTAACGGTAGCACACATTTAAAATTTTCAGTCTCCACCACTATCCGCTCCCCATATTTCGTATTAATCGTATCGATACCAATTACTTTATATTTCTCCCCTACCTCCATATCCTTGACGTTTTTAAAGGATTTGCAGAATGTGCTGTCGTTTAACTTGTTAAGATCCATTTTAACTAGTTCACAAAACACTAACGGCTTCGCGCAATCCATTACTTTATATATAGCCATCATACAATCCCCCCACTCCTGTTATCCATAACCTTCAACTCACCTACATTTAGTTTTGAAAGTCACCACCAGGATGCGTCGTGACCTTGAACTGGGTTAGAATCGGCCTTACATTACGAATGACCTCTATTTACTTTTAAAAGTCACCATCAGGGTGCGTCGTCACCTTGAAGTGAGTTAGAACCGGCCTTACATTACGAATGACCTCTATTTACTTTTGAAAGTCACCATCAGGGTGCGTCGTGAAGTGAGTTAGAATCTCACATTACGAATAACGTTTTTAAAAGTCACCACCAGGGTCTCGTGACCTTCAAGTGGTCCAGAAATTATATAATTATATCAAGGGCAAATTGGTCCAGAAGCGCAACGTTACGAATAACCTCTATTTACAAAAGTCACCACCAGGGTCTCGTAACCATGAAGTGGTCCCGAAATGACAAATTATGAAGTCATTTTTATCAACATTTTAACACACAAAGAACACTTTGTTAATATGAAAATCGTTACGGTATCTGCACGTGCACGCTAAAATTGTGAATAAGCAAATTTTTATCAACATTTGAACACAAAGAATACTTTATTATTATGCAGATCCGGTTAGGTGTTATTTCTACACACATCTCTTTCCTAGAAATGATATCTTATGCAGGTGTTCATGAGTCAGCAACTTTTTATCTACACTTTAACACAAAGAATACGTTGTTAATATGAAAATCGTTACGGAGTATATCAAGGGCAAATTGGTCCAGAAGCGCCACATTACGAATAACCTCTATTTACTTTTAAAAGTCACCACGAGAGTGTCGCGACTTTGAAGTGGTCCAGAAATTATATAATTATATCGAGGACAAACTGGTCCAGAAGCGCAACATTACGAATATAACCTCTATTTACTTTTAAAAGTCACCACCAGAGTGTCGCGACTTTGAAGTGGCCCAGAAATGACACAGTTATACCAAGGACAAATTGGTCCAGAAGCAATCAAGGTCAAACTGGTCCAGAAGCGATCAAGGTCAAACTGGTCCAGAAGCGTCAAGCGGTTTCGAGGAGCTGGGGTTACTCAAGGTCAAAGTGGTCCAGGAGCGGCATTGCTATACTACTATCATCTTGCCATGGTGCTCTTCCCTCTTGCTTAAAATAATTCACAACATTTTTGCAGATCGAACGGAATGGGGATGGAAATTGGAGAACAATACTTTGATTCCCATCGAAACGACGCAACAACCAGGTCCGCCGAATGTAATGATCCTAATATTCCGTTCCTGTAAGAGTGATTGCGGCAATTGTTGTGGGAATAGCTTTAGATGATACAAATAATGTTATTTTTTTATATGTATGCAATATACCTCAATTTTATTTCACAAAATCAAAATCTATTCTAATTTTCCATTATAAGTTTCACCTCATGATTTCCTTACTTGATATGATGAAACAAGCATTAGAATGAAAGCATTTTAGCAAAAATTGCAGCGAAACTTCAGAGAATGACGTCGATGTCCAGGTGCGGTGCACTAGATACGTGGTAGAGGTTGTCCTCCAGTGTCAGATTCTAGCTGAGCGTCCCAAAAAACCACCTGGAAATAATTTTCGGTTCCCTAGGCTTGAAACTTTAGTGAAATTCCAGAGGATAATGTTAAAGCCCGGATGTGGTGCACCAGGTACCCGAGGGAAGGTTGCCGATGCCAGATTTGCAATCAGCAGTCCAAAAAACTCCCGGAGATGACGTTGCACAGTCATCCTGAGCTCCAGATCGGCGGTGGGCCAATTTAGAGGTCATATTTGCGACCGACCTCGAAAACCCCTGGTAACCCGAATTGAGTCGGTTCTTAGAAGTCTATTACCAAGTTATCAATTCGTTCTATGTGCCAATACGTCTTACTACAAACATTTTTTAGTTTCAGTGCTTTATTTCCTCGCCTAATAGACTAAGTGGCAGCGACAGAAAAAGTGGCGTCATTTACTCCCGTCTGCCAATTTTGGCTAAAATAATTTATAATTTTTTGAACTAATTACAGGCTATTTCCGAGTATTACTCGTGGATACCTCGGGCCGTAATCGGTTTGGAAATTGTAACAGATTTAGCTATCTTTGAATGATTTCTTACCGTCTGCCACCTACATAAAATGAAAATTAAAAAAAAATAGTTGGCGGACGTTTATCGGCAGACAAATTCCATAGATATCAAGTTTGATACACCCCACGATAAAATGTAAATAAAGTACGACTCACCGAACAATTTCTTCCCGTCTGCCAGTGCGTCGATATTGTTATTCATGTCTCAGAAGTTGAGAAAAAACAAGCGGCAGACACTTAGTCCGTGTAGAAGCGTCGAGGCGCTTTATTAAGATTGCATTATATTACATATTTTTTGAACAATTTGGTACCCAAAAAAATTAATATTTTTGAAGATTTAACACGTATTACGAAGTCTATTCATTGGCAGACATAACAAACAGGTACGTACCTGAATTACAGTATAAATCTTGTGTAAAAAAAATATTTTTTAACAACTAGTTCCCGTCTGCCAATTTCCAAATGGATAGTATATAAAATAAAAATAATCTTAAATATTAATCTTGTATAATAGTATGGCGGCAATGGGGTTTCAAAAGTGCACTTATTCGGCTCGACCATTTTGAAATGAAACGGGTTAGCAAATCAATTACTTCCCGTCTGCCAATTGTTGCATGAGTAGTTTTAATCAAGAAATATTAATGTTTTTAGTGGCAGACGAAAATCCCGTATACAGAGAATCGAAAATCTGCCATAAAATAAGTTTTCATTTTAATCGTTTAAATGATCGATGGAGTGCTAAAATGAAATAATTTCTGACTGGCAATCTTTGCATCAGTTGTTTACATCTGAAAATTTTTTTTGATCTCACTTGTATAAATCTATTATTTATTCATGTTGGTGCGATAATAATAAAAACAAAGCAAAATTCAAATCATTACATCAAAGTTTTTAATGAGATTTTTTTTTCATTGTAATTATCATTGTTATAAATTTGATCAATATCTTCATCTTCATCGAAGCATACAGCGGTGTGGATGAATATGACAAATTCAAAAAAGAAGCGATGAATTTTAATGCTTCTAAATTACCTCCATGTAAGAGAGAATTAGAGCAACATTTTAGGCGCACTATAGTTATAAGTAGCATATGGTGTAATGCTTGCATAGCAAAGCCTACTAATTTAAATTATTTGGAGTACGGGTGGTGCTTAGATGAAAATAATCGTGTGAGCCATCATTGGTTCAATGGTGAGGAAACCCCACAACTTGTCAGAGATGTTATTTTAGAAATTAATGGTAAATACATTTCACATATTCAAATATAAAATGATTATGTATGATTTATTATATTACTCATATATTGAATGTCTGTAGAAGGTACAAATGTCAATGCCGATAATATCGATCAAGGTGCATTGAATGAACATAATCCACTTGATGTAGACGACGTTGATTATTTTGATAGAGAGGAAGATGAAGACAAAGATAAAGATATTGATCAAATTTATAACAATGATAATTACAATGAATACATAATTACAATGAAAATAAAATCTCATTAAAAACTTTGATGTAATGATTTGAATTTTGCTTTGCTTTTATTATTATCGCACCAACATGAATAAATAATAGATTTCTACAAGTGAGATCAAAAACATTTTCAGATGTAAATAACTGATATGATGCTAAGGTGATCCAATTAAAGGAGATAATATTCAATTAAATTTTAAAGTAACCTTTCTTATTTTAAATTAATATTGTTTGCCACCTCAATTTTTACTTTGTTATCGAATTACCTTTAATTCTTTCCTTGCTTGAATTAACTTAACGATACAAATATTAAACTAACCGATATTTGGTAGGACATGCAAAAAGCGATAGATAGCGTAAAGAATATGGAGTTGTCACTGAGAAAGGCAGCTGCAAAGGGTAAGAAGCGTGGAAAAAGCACTAGCAGCGAAAGCAGTATAGAACCAATTTACGAAGAATCCGATAACGATTTAGATTTTCACGATTTAGATTTTGTTGATGAAGAAATGCTTGATAGGGAAGTTCCTGATGATGGAGAAGACATACCACAAAAGTTCCATGAAAATGCTTGGATATTAGTGAAATACTGCACTAAGAAAACCATACAATATTATGCAGGACAAATAAAAGAAATAAACAAAGATAAGCTGGAATGCTTTGTACGTTACCTAAAGTTTAACAAGGGAACCAATGAATTTTTGGGGCGCCATGTGCCTCCTCCAGTAGTCCGCGTGAGTCCGTGGTGAGAGGACGTATTTGAATCGAAATGGAGCGTGATAATTTCGACACTGAACCATTTATCGACGAAATTGAGAAAAGAGTAGCCATATACCGCTCTATCTGGCTTCATATTAATTCACTAAGTCCGTTGCATAAAACTCGCAACGCGTCATCTGGGCGCAATATAAATGGAAGCGCGCAAGTGGGTTCACGCGTCATCTGGATAAGCTGTAAAGGTATGGTTTCGCTAGAGCGTCTGGCGGCGGCGACTCATGACTGCGTCCGAGTACGAACGACTGCTTTAATGCGATTATGTACCTACTAATGGTTTCGTTGGAGCGTTTTAGGCACGGACGCTTTCGAACTAGTCGCAGCATCTGCGTATCGACTTCCCGATATACCAGTCTAGACGCGCAGCTCTGCGACTTTATACCAAATAAAATGGCGAAAATTTCAGCAAGTCAGGATGAAATATTAATTGAGGAGATCCAGAAATATGCTGCGATATACAAGGTGCGGCAGAGAGGACGGACGTTTTTGAGATGGGTAGTACTCTCCCCCTCCATCTACGAGAGCGGTGGAGAGGGTGCCGTTTTACTCGTGAGTTCCTAGCATTGTTGTACCAGTTGTCGGCATGGAGCCTTGGACGGTGGAGCATCGCGTTTTCGCCTATGATTGTTTCGTCCGAAATAATGAGTCAGTCACCGACGTACAGCGTGAGTTTCGTCGCCACTTCAACATTCATCGGAATAGAGCTGTTCCCTCTCGAAACACCATCCTTCGTTGGGTTGAATCACTTCGCAGGCGTGGTGAACTGATCAACAGAAGACCAAGAGGAGCTCCGCGAACAGTTCGAACTCCTGAAAATGTTGAAAGCGTTCGACAAGCCTTTCTTCGCAGTCCGACTCGATCTGCCCGGAAACATGCTGCTGCACTTCGCCTCAGTGATCGTTCGGTAAGGCGAATTTTGCGTATGGATCTCCGCTTTCACCCCTACAAATTGCCCATTGTGCAACAATTACAGCCCGGAGATTATGCACAACGAATGAACTTCGCACGTGAGACGATCAAAATGAGAACCTCATTTTGTTCATGAGTGACGAAGCCCACTTTCACCTAAACAGCATGGTTAACCAGCAGAATTGCCGCTATTGGGCTAATGAAAATCCGCAACAGTTACACGAAAGACCGCTGCACAGCTCAAAAGTAACGGTTTGGTGCGCTGTATCGCAAACTTGCATCATTGGCCCTTACTTCTTCGAAGACGGTAATGGTCGTGCTGTTACCGTGAACTCAGAGCGCTACGTCGAAATGATCACCAACTTCTTTATCCCTGAATTACGACGGCGACGTGTTCCAATCCGACGTGTGTGGTTCCAGCAGGATGGGGCGACCGCCCACACAGCCAGAGCATCAATGGACGTTATTCGCCCTCTCTTCCCTGGTCGCCTTATTTCCAGGTTTGGCGATGTTCATTACCCTCCTCGGTCCCCAGATTTATCCATATGCGATTTTTTCTTATGGGGATACCTCAAGGCTATAGTATACGAGAACAAGCCCCGAACTCTGGACGAATTGAAGGACGCAATTCGCGTGGAAGTCGCCCAAGTTGAGAGAGCGATGTGGAGAGAGTCTACGCGAACTTCCAAGAACGCCTCCAGCACTTCACCAATGATTTCAGCCACCACATGCCTGATGTGATTTTCCACACTTGACTGTCTCAAATGCTATTTCCTTGCGAACATGATTCCATCAATAAATTTCTTTTTGAGTAAAAATGAACTATTTTATGATTTTTTTAAAACCGTCCGTCCTCTCTGCCGCACCCAGTATATCACTACGAAAGTGATAATTATAAAAACATTCTATTAAAAGAAAATGCATGGAAAAAAATCACTTTTTCGGTCAAGAAAGAAGGTGAGCACAAGTAAATGCTTTGATGCTTTATATGGTTTGATTTTTCTAACATAACTTACCAATGTAATGGCCAACTTTTCCTCTCCTGTAATCGGGAATAGTACCGCATTTGTTCCGGGCTTTGTTGGGTTGGGTCGTTTTGTGTAAGGGCGAAAACAAAATTAAATTGGTCCAGGTTTAAACGAAAAAACTATATATGGTGACTCCAGCAGTACGACGGTAGCCGCGCGACTATGACTCATACTGCTTCGCATGTCAGTAAGCGAAACCCATTCCTATGACGCGACTGGCGCCGCACGACGTAAGTGGCTCTAGTGAGGCGACTCAAAGCCGTACGACTAGACTGCTAGCATGAGCAGTCTAGTCGTAACAGCCGCGACGACCGGAGCTCGGTATTTACTGTTTTGGTGTTTATTTTTCAATTAAATAATGAATGACCCTAAACTTATCGAACTAGTGCGTGAACACCCTTGTGTTTTCAACCCAAAACAGCACCTGTACAACGTGTACGTGTTGGAAAGCTCAAAGTCACATTGGCGATTGGCTTCAAGGTACGCATCGCGTAGCATGTTGTGAAGGCAGCAGGCAGTCATTATTAACTTGTGTGTAACTTCTGGGTTGACTGATATTGGCGTATAAAAAACACGAAAATCTTGAGAGAGTAGTGCAAAGGAATTTTCTGATACTCCCTCGCACGAGATAGTCTGTAGTTAAACACAGCTTTTCTTTTATTAGCACGAGCTTTGTGAAAGGTTTCATTAAATGCATTGAAAGTTTGAAGACTTTGTCAGCTACTACGACGTAAGGAAGCTGTGTTGCACCTACAGTTCTTGGTGGAGGATAAAACTGTTCATCTCTGATTAATTGCACTAAGTTAGATTTTTCTAAAATTCCACTGTCTCCTTCACATCCTTAGGAACCAATGTCAACCATAACAAACTTGTAATTAGCATCTACAAAAGCTAGCAAAACAATTGAAAAGTACTCGTAGTTAAAAAAATTGGGAACCACTACTTGCCGGGCAACGAATCCGTACATGTTTTCCATCTAATGCGTGGTCGATTGTGAGAGAGTAAATGGACCTGAAAACTGCTAATAGCTGCTAATTTTATGAAAAAAACTAATGAACTCGGTTTGCGTTGTTGTAGGACAGTCACAAATATCATTACGGAAGTTGATGAGAAATTCTGAAGAGAGATCTAAACTGATATCAAATATTCTTGATAAGACAAACGAGCAACATCCCATGTGTTTTTCCAAACTATGGCTATGATATGACAGTTAAATTTTCCCCAGCAAATCAAATTCGTGCGAGCATGGAAATTTGTCAAGTTGTAAGCCAATTGGAGTATTATTGATAAATACAGGGTGTTTAAAAAATACGTTCGAATATTTGGCCCACTTATAGATCTCATCAGTACAAACAAAAAAGTCAAAATAAACATAAGTCCAAAAATCAGCCGTTTCCTAATTACAGCCTGTTTTTCAAATTAAAATAATTTACACTCAGTAGGAGTGATTCGCGTATTTATCAAGTCATCCATGGAAATAACAAAACAAATTTTGTTCGTTTCTGTCAGTGTAGTTGCCACATTTGTTGTAATTATTGTGTGTCCGTTATTGTCAGTGTTTATTGAAGTAGTTGTTGCTGTAACCCATTGTTGAAATTTTCGAATATGCCTTATACCAACGCAGAAATGGCAGACATGCATTTTATGTATGGCAAAGCCGATGGAAATGCTTGTGAGGCACGTCGCCTTTATGCCGAAGCATTCCCAAACCGGGTACTTCCGTGTGACAAACTTTTTACAAATTTACATCAACGTTTATCCGAAGTTGGATCGTTTAAATCAAGGAACGGTGATGGTGGTCGGCCTAGATCAGTTTGTACTCCCGAGGCAGAACATAACATTTTAAGACGAATTGAAGAAAATCCTGGTACTAGTACTAGAAGACTCTCTACTGAAACAAATATTAATTTTTCCCTAATTTGGAGAATTTTACGGGAGCAGCAATTGCACCCATACCATATTCAAAGGGTACAGGCTCTAGCTGTGCCTGATTATGCCGCACGACTGGTGTTTTGTCGAAGCATGTTGACAAAAGTCGCGGAGAACCCAAATTTTGTTACGAAAATTTTGTTTACAGACGAAGCTGGTTTCACGAGAAATGGCATTTTTAATTTTCATAATAGCCATGTTTGGGCCGACGAAAACCCGCATGCCGTTGTTGAATCGAATCATCAACACCGATTTGCAATCAACGTTTGGCTTGGTGTGTTAGGAGACCATCTGATAGGACCATGGCCCCCTAGATCTCCCGACCTCACTCCACTCGATTTTTGCATTTGGGGGTATTTAAAGACATTAGTTTATTCAAATCCTGTGAATAATTTAGATGAGTTGCGAGAACGAATTGAACATGCCTGCCAGACTGTTCGTATAAATCCGGGACTCTTTGAGAGAGTCCGGCGTTCACTTTTACGGAGATGTGAAATGTGTATACAAATGGAAGGAGGACATTTGAACATCTTCTTTAAGAATCATTAATTTGTAATAATTAAAATGTATTTATACTGATATTTGTTCATGTTCTAGTAGAAACCTCGTTGAAATACTCCTACTGAGTGTAAATTATTTTAATTTGAAAAACAGGCTGTAATTAGGAAACGGCTGATTTTTGGACTTATGTTTATTTTGACTTTTTTGTTTGTACTGATGAGATCTATAAGTGGGCCAAATATTCGAACGTATTTTTTAAACACCCTGTATATAATTCTAAAATTTGCATTTTTTTATTAACTATTACGTTATAATTAATAATTTTTTTCAATAATTCAGTAAAAATTATACCTGGGACAACGAACCTCTATTGTATAGTACGAACCTTTCTATTTATAGCCAGAAAGGACAGACGTTCAATTACTTACTCACGACCGGTACAGTTTCTTTTTGAAGGACCACTGTTATTCGTTAGTTTAGCATTGCCGTTGGCGGGTATTTTACTCGAAATTCGGGTATTTAGACCATGCTTGCGGGAAAAATATTAAAGTGGGTAAAATCGGGTATATAAGCCGAGTTAGTTGGCAGTAAATCAAATTTTTAAATCCCTTATTTTTCTTTTAAAAGTTGTTTACTAGGACTTACTACCGTTCGTTCTGTCATGGCTTATGTCCCGCTTTCCAACGATATGTTCCGCTAGTTGCTTACTTTCGTCTAGAGAGTGTGCTTGATCCTTCTCGAACTACATAAGAAATTATGATTGTTCTTTTTAATCCATTCACCCAATTATATTTGGAATTTATGCTATTCCCTTGAACTTCTTACAGACTTCAATTTGTTATTTCAATCTGAAACACCGTTACTGCATCGTCTCAAGTCAGAAACGGAATCACTTTCAAAAACAATTTACTCAAATTACATGAAAACAACTTGTGTTGTAGGGTGTTTATTTAGGAGTACCTGCTAAGCAGAGTTTATTGGAGTTAAAATACAGGGTGTCTCACGGTGACCGTCGGTTAGAAGTATATCAAGAACTGTAAAAGCTAGAAATTTGAAATTTTGCACATGCGACATGCCGTGTTTAATCTATTAAATAAAAATATTTTCCAAATGGCAGCACTTCCGGAACACTTCCGGAAATACCGGAAGTGAGCATCAACTTCTTTATTTTAAATACAAACCAGGCAATTTTTTTTTCACATTCTGATGTGTCATAAGATGTTTAGTAAGTATGCTTAAAATAATCGGCGTATCAATTTTAATTGTTGAGAAAAAAAATTTTTTTCAATAAAAAATGTCAAAATCTTGTTTAGGAAATAAAATTGAAAGTCGAACGTGGTAAAAGTTATAGTCCAGTCGAACCGTCGTAAAAACAGGCCTCCGAGTGCGTTGACAGGCGCGGATCGAGTTTTTTTTTTTAATCGAAACAGGCTTATCTGAAAAGCTTAAATCCAAATTTGCACCACCCAAAAAAATTTTTTTGCGGAGATATTCGCGAAAATGTGTTTTTTTACTTTTTTGTAAATATCTCGGCTCTCGTGCATCGCACAACAAAAAACCAAAAAGAAAATTATTTGCTATAAAATGACCTACAACTTTTATTCGAAAGATTTTTTTTTAATCAATGAAAAAAAAGTTATAACTCGTCAAAGTGAAAAAAAATTTTTTTTTTTTCTTTTTTCACAAATAACTCACAAACGGTGCATTTTTTTAGGCTCGAGTAGCAATAATATTTTATAGAGCATTCAATTAGCTACAATTTAAAAAAAAAATCAACTTGATACGGCCAACCAGAGCTGAGTTATCAATGTGGGTATGTTTTCCACACCGCCGAACTTGGTCACGCGGAAGGAGCATCACTGTGTTTCTTTTCTATTGGAACTCGTTCCCCATACAACGGCATTGTAATTTCAGATAGTCTCATAACGAGGTCGGGTTCCTACTATATGGATCGCCTTTTTAGTGCCCTTGGAGCCAGTTTTACTTTTGACAACGTTTCGGAATACACGTAAAATATGAACGTCTGCTTCATTTGTGAAAAATCGTTGGATTGTGATGAAATTGTGGAAGTGAAAGAGAAAGGTGTGAAAACTTTGCTCACGAGGAGTATTGAACGTGGGCGCAAAGACCATGAAACAATTTTAAACAATGTGAACAGTATAAAAATACATCAAATATGTCGTAAAAGTTACAGTAAACCTTTATCTAAAGCAGCTCGTGATCGGATTGAACAAGGTGAGTTCTCGACATCTCGTTGGAGCGATGGGGCCTCGACATCTCAATCAGAAGATCTTCTGGTACGGCCTGTAATATTCGATTTCGATAATTGCTGTATTATGTGTTCCGAGAAATTTACCAGTGGAGAGAAACCTTGTTCAGTAGAGAATCCTTCTGTGAGAAATTCACTTTCCACAGTTTTGAAAGAGCGTCATAACAACGAGAATGAATGGACCGAATTGAGAAGAATACTCGAACTCGAACATGTTGGTTGGTTTGGTTGCAGTTGGGGCCAAATATCATCAGCAATCCAAATCAAATATGTTTTTTAAACGTACTACGCCGAAAACTTCTGACAAAAATATTCTTTCGCAGGAAGTTAATGAGTGTATGAAGTATATTTATGAATATGTCGATGGGAATCCTGAAAAATGCCAATACCTTATAACAGATTTGACTTCAAAAATTCAGGGTAAATACATTCCTCAGAATCGAACAATTATCAATCATTTAAAAGCCAATTATAAAGACAATGTTTTATTTTTCGAGCGCCATGGTAAACCAACGATTGTATGTTTTCGAAATGCGGGATATGAAGTTCTCGCTAAGAGTTTTTAGGAAGGTAAAAAACTGAATGAAAAAGAAGAGAGGGAAAGAATCGTACGCGAAGCAGCTGCGATTATTTCAGAAGACATCAGGTCTGTTTTATGTAATATATAGCCCCTAGAAACACATAGTACCGACAAGCTGGAGCAAACCTGACATCAACATTGAAATACGAAAACTCCCTAAGGCAATCGACGCTAATTTCAAATGTTATGATTTATTATTTGAGGTTAAATTTTCATAACTAATGTGATTAATTGAACCATTCATGGAATGTTAATTCAATAATTAAACCTAGAAAATTTATGAAAATGTCTTAACAGCCGTTTTCAGACTAATCGGGCCCTCTCATTACCTTTTGTTACAGCCTCAATAGTTCAGCTTCACGGCCTGTCGTTACACAAATAACTTATAAATTGCAAATTATACAATTTCAATGCGAGCAATTCACATTACTTTAGGATGCATTTAATTTAATTACCTAAATTACTGTAAGTATATTTTTGTTTATAAGGGGAAAGTGAGGTTAACCATGTTTTTGTCCTACTAAGGCACAAACCACTACTAAGGTTCGCAGGGATTCTAAATAAACTTTGCCCGTTTTTGCCACTGCTGGTGCAACTTCTTGTAAAGCAACCTCGCACTTATAATAATTTACAATTTACATGTTATTTACGGAAATTTTCAGATGGAAAGATTGCAATGTAAACAAATAGAGAAAACAATAAAAGCGAAAAAACACATGTGGCGCTTGCGCTGTTGCGCTTTCTCATCGCTTTCTATTCACGCACTTCATCCGCTTAGGGAATTTTTTAGTGTTACCATTGTTACCAACCAATTTTGCTCCAGTCGGCAAGATCAAACGTTGTCGGTACTATGTGTTTCTAGGGGCTATAATGTAATACTGACGAATATCCCCCAAGTGACGATTTTCTCAAACAAGCCGAAAACCTCGTTCCAGATACTTTACGATCATTTTTGTATGAGATCATTGTGAAATTCAAACGAGGAAAAACTGATAAATGGAAGAAAAAATGTGAAGTAATTGCTCATGCTATTATGGCGGCAGCTAGGCCCGCCTCTTTTTTATCTCCTCTGCAGATTGGTATTGGTGCTTATCTATATAAAAAAGTAGGATCCAAAGATTTAATTATTCTCCTTCATAATTTAGGATTATCTGCTTCTTATGAGGAAATCCGTAAATTTGAAACACTTTCTATTATGCGACCACCGCCAGAGATTCTTCAACACGCCTTTGTTCAATTTGTTTTCGACAATGCGGATTGGAATACGAACACTCTAGATGGAAAAGGGACTTTTCATGTCCTTGGTGGGATCCAATGTATTACTCCTCACGACGCGGTAGCAGCTGACAAGTCTGTCCTTCGAAAACAACTTCAACCTTCTGCGGGTGAAGTTGGGAAATTGGGAACATTACCTCTGAAAATTTATGAACCGATTAGAACTCCAAACCACGAACCTGTTAGTATTGCCAATGTCGATGAACCATGTCCGTTAGACATACAACTGTCTTTATATCATATGATATGGTTATACGGTAAATGGATCTGTGAACCGAAAGTTATCGGCTGGAATGGCTTTATGGAGCAGGTATCTGAATCCAATGAGTTTTCTATGTCCAAGATTATGATACTCCCATTCATCGATGCTCCACCAAGTAACCATAGTACTTTATATACTTCCTTGCTTTTCGCCATTGAAAAAACCCAGGCTTGTGGTCAGGAGTACAGTTTCATCACTTTTGATCAACAACTTTATCATAAAGCTTATGATATTATTCATAATGCCAGCAGAATGTCGCCATTGAAAAAAATCGTCCTCAGACTTGGTGGATTTCATCTTGTTGTGTCTTTTATGGGTTCCATCGGTAATATTATGACTGGGAGCGGATTGGAAGATGCTTTCAAAACAATTTATGCTGAGAACAGCGTTGAAAAAATCATAAATGGGCACGCATATGCAAGGGCTGTACGTGGACACAGTCTTATGCACTTATCTCTCGCAAAAATTATCCTTGACATGACAGATTTTTCAGATGTTGAGCGCGTTCACTTCAATTCATTGATAAATAAGCACGACTCTTGGACTAATTTTTCAGAACAAGATCTTGATTCGATGAAAGAATTAGTTGAAAAATTCTGTAAAACATTACACGAGATCGAGTGCATGGGCCCAACTTGTAAACTTTGGGTTTTATATTTTCGCCTTGTCACTCTACTCATGCAATTCATCGAAGCTGAACGCAGTGGTAACTGGCAACTGCATCTAAGTACATTACGTAAAATTATACCTTTTTTCTACGCAACCGGGCATTTCAATTATGCAAAGTCGGGACATTCATATTTCCAGGAAATGACTACTTTGGAATCTAAAATACCAGCCGAAGAATTTAATAAATACACAACCAAAGGTTTCTTCACGATCAGACGCTCGAACAAATCGTGGGCAGGGATTTTTACAGACCAGACCGTTGAACAATTTCTTATGACATCGCTGAAATCAAAATCTGGCCTTTTCGAGCACGGACGAGGGGTGACAGAAAGCACCATGACGCGATTCGCAATCGGTTCTTTGTATTTAACAAATATTGCAGACTCAATCGAAAAATTTTGTGGTCGACATTTTGCGACATCAGAACAACACGTAGATGCTCGACCATCTCGTGTTTCTCGTGATAATTTTGATTGCGAAAAATTAGATCATTTCTTTGCGAGTCATCCACCGTTCATAGAATGATCTGAATTAATTTCTATTGGTAGCGGAGTTATCGCAGATGAACGCGTTAACTGTCACGAAACCGAACGTGTTGGTATAGAAATGATGAACAAATCAATCGGGGAAACTTTCGAAAATTTGAAATTTAAAAGGAGTGAAACGATCATGCCCTTAGGGATTATGACATCCGCAATTAAGATCGATAAGTTCGCAGTACCAATCAATACACAAACTCTTTTTCATCGGATGATTTTAACACAGAGGACGGAAGAGGAATTACGAGAGTGTCTTCGATATGAGCTCGCACCGTATCCTGCATCTCTTTTTGACAATGGTGGGATGCGGAAAGGAACGAAATCCTCGTTTTACAAAGAATTTTCAGCCTTGCCGGATAATCAAGATTATGGTAAAGAATTAGCGTCAGTAATTGACGGAGGATTTCTTCTACATAGACTTGTATGGTCGCATGATGTTTCTTTCAAAGATATATGTGAAAACTACGTCACATACATCCGTAATCATTTTCGACATCATGTTGAAGTTGTTTTCGATGGGTATCCTGATAATCCTTCCCAAGTTGGAACAAAATTTGCTGAAAGACATCGACGAGCCAACGTCATACAATCTGCCGATTTTATTTTTGATGAAACTACAATTTTTACGGGAATAAAGAAAGACAAATTTTTGGCTAATGAGAAAAACAAAAAACGTTTTGTAACGATGCTTCAAAATTATCTGAAGATCCATGGCTTCGTCGTGTCACAGGCCGCAGAAGATGCCGACACGCTAATTGTGGAGACCGCTTTATCCATGTCATCCAAGTTCGATTCGATTTTCATAATTGGCGAGGATATTGATCTACTCGTTATTTTAACAGGGCTCGGGAAACACATCAAAAATGTGTATTTGAAGAAAATGGGACGCGGATCTACAAAAACGAGCGTTTACTCTTCAACAAGTTTTAAACATAAAATGCTTTCTGATCATATCATGTTTATCCACGCGTTCACAGGTTGCGACACCACATCCGCAATTTTTAAATCGGAAAGAGTAAAATAATTACTGCTTTGAAAAAAAATCAGAACCTTTGGAAATGTCTACAGTATTTTAGAATGAAAAAACCAGGCCTCAATAATATTGCATCGGTGGGAAAAAATGTTTTTATCGCTCTGTATGGGGGAGACAGCAACTAAACCTCTTTGAATGATTTCCGTTTCAAACTCTTTTCTCGCGCTGGAATAAAAATTAAAGCTGAACTTGCTTCTCTGCCTCCCACCGAATCAGCTGCCGAACATCATTGTTACAGGACTTTCCACCAAGTGCAGGCATGGCTTGGAAATGTTTTAGAACCAGAGGACTGGGGTTGGATAAGATCTCCTAAGGGATTAGAACCTATAATGACTTCGGAGGAGACCATTCCATCATCGCTTCTCAATATCATTTCTTGCGGATGTACAAAACAATGTGGTGCCGCATGTGGTTGTAGAAAAGCTGGGCTTAAATGCTCGGTTGTCTGCAAAGTATGTTGTGGTAAGACATGTAAAAATACCACAGAAATCACTGAAGAATATAACGAGGAGACTGAAGATATTGATGACGACTTGCTAACTATGGTTCCGATACCTCGAATAAATTATACATCGATAAATGCACAACATTCATCACCCGACATTTCTACCGATGAAAGTGACGAGGACATCCCTTCACATTCAAAACGAAGGAAAATATAAACAAATTATTATGATTTTGACGTGGAATAGGCCTATTGGGGATACCACCATAAAAAAAACGCGCCTTCAACTCTACCTCCGAGGTGGTGTGGAAAAGAGTTTTCATGCTCAAGCCGAAATACCCCTATTGACCGGCTGATAACTCGGCTCTGATTGGCCGTATCAAGTTGATTTTTTTTTAAATTGTAGCTAATTGAATGCTCTACAAAATATTATTGCTACTTGAACCTCAAAAAATGCACCGTTTGTGAGTTATTTGTGAAAAAGAGAATAAAAAATTTTTTTCCCACTTTGACGGGCTATAACTTTTTTTTTATTGCTTTTAAACAAATGTTTCGAATAATAATTGTAGGTAATTTCATAACAAACAATTTCCTTTTTGATTTTTTGTTGTGCGATGCACGGGGGCCGAGGAATTTGCAAAAAAGTAAAAAAAACACATTTTTGCGCATATAAATTCGAAAAAAAATATTTGGGTGGTGCAAATTTGGATTTAAGCTTTTCAGATGAGCCCCTTTCGATTAAAAAAAAAACCCGATCCGCGCCTGTCAACGCACTCTCAACCTACCGTTCGACTGGACTATTAGGGAAATGGGATTTTAGGTTCTCAATGTCAAAAGATTGAGACACAATTGTCTGTAATGGATAATAAAAAATTACTCGCGGTTACGTATCAGTAGAAGTGAGACACTTGTCCACCCAAAAGGGGCCCTTCAAGGCCCACGTGGGCGGCTGTATTTGACCTTGAGATGACCTTGCGATGGCCGGCACCTTGAAACGACCTTAAGGCGACCTTGACCTTGAGATGGTCTTGACCTTGAGATGACCTTCACCTTGAAATGGCCTCCACCTTGAGATGGCCTTCACCTTGAAATAACCTTCACCTTGAAGTGACCTCCACCCTGAAATGACCCTGAAATTTGTTCCCGGTCTCGCCGCTAGTCTGGGAACCTTGAAATTTGTTCCCGATCTTTCCGCTAGTCGGGGAGTTTCCAGTGCTATAAATAACCGTAATCGAATTTAGATAAGCTAGTTAGTTACTGTATTCACCATGGAATGTTTAAGTGTAAAACAAATTTTGGGTCTGTTTCGCGACGGTGTTTTGTTGACCGACGAGCTGATAATAAAGGCCTACAATATTATTAATTGCAAGGTGGTTTGCGAAAACGATGTCATCGATTCGATGGATGTTTACGAGGAGTTGGTTTGTTTTATTTTTGAGTTTTAATTATTTTTATTGCAGACAAGGAGATTGATAATTGAGAGACATGCCATGAAGTCGCCCTGCTACCAGCCCAAGCCTGAAGATTATCAAGATTTTCAAGATTTTGCTCAAAATTATTATAGGGTCACATTACCACAAGATGCTGTACAGAAACAATAGATAAGACTAGCAAAAATGTATTTTCGAAATAAAAAGCTTTATTTAGCCTGTTTATTATTTAAGATACTCCCAACTCTCTCCGGTGCTCAGTACTATTCCAGCACAGGAAATGGAGAGCCAGTTTCAGCATCCTTTTTCTGCAATCGTTGCAGGTCCATCCGGCTGCGGAAAATCTTATTTCGTAGTTAATTTTCTTAATCAGATGTCAAAATTGTGTAATGCCGCTTTTAAAAAGGTTTATTGGTTCTATGATCAGTGGCAAACACTGTACACGGATTTAAGTTCATCAGCGGTGGAATTTCAGCAAGGTTTACCCGATATGAATATGTTTGACGGGTCGGAGCCGGTGCTAATAATAATTGACGACCTAATGCGTGAATCAAATTCTTCGGTAGTTGATATTTTTACCAAGGGCTGTCATCATAGAAATCTAAGTGTTTTCTTTCTGACGCAAAACGTTTTCCATCAAGGGCGCGGCCAAAGAGATATTTCCCTCAACGCTCACTATATAATCTTATTTAAGAATCCCCGCGATCGAGCTCAAATAAAACATTTAACGAGACAAATTTGCCCCGAAAATTCAAAGTTTTTGGAAGAGGCGTACCAAGATGCAACATCCAAGCCGCACGGATATCTGATGTTTGACTTGAAGCAAGGCACACCGGATGCATTGCGTTACAGAACGTCCATATTTGGAGAAGAAGAAAAAGATGGCGCATGCTGTATTTACGTACCCAAAAAAGGTATTAAAGTCTCAGATCACGAAAACTTAACCATTTCTTAAAACGCGATGGCTGAAGCAACAACAGCTATTACTGAAGATAATGTCGAACTGCTTCCAGCATTATCAAAATTAGGTAATAAAGAAAGGCTAGCTCTGTTAAAATGTTTAGATGGTAAACAAGTCCGCTGTATTTGCGAGTGCATTTACAATACTTTAAAAGGCAATGTACCCCTGTCGAAGCAACAGAAGCGGCAGCTATCTTGTCACAAAACAACGCTAAGACGCTTGGTTAAACAAGGCGAGCCTATAAAAAAGAAGAAGCAGTTATTAGCGCAGAAAGGGGGTTCATTTCTACCGCTTCTATTAGCCCCGCTGCTTAGCGGTGTACTGGGAAGTGTTTTTCAATGAGCATGGAGCACGCAAAGAAGATGATTCTCGTATCTCAGGAGCTTATACAGCGGCTAAAGACACCGGAGAGTACACAAAATAACGTTTTGTCACAGCTGGATGACGAAATGAGACATGTGCTCGCTTTAAATTTATCCGATCACGATAAGTGGCAGCAATACAACCAGATACTTCAAAGGTATTTACAGTTTTCCGGTCAACTGCGTCAACCTGTTAGTATAACGCTTGAATCAAAACCGAAGGAGGAGGAGGAGCTTTCAAATACCGATATAGTGGCAACGCTACCCGAAACGTTCAAGAGGAAAGGAGAAAACTTTTTACGTATTTTGAAAGCGTCTGGAGATGTCAGCTGGGACAAGCGAGGAACGGTTACAATAAAAGGAGAAATCGTACCATATACGAATATTATCGATCTAGTTCACGACACGCTACGACCCCGAAAAACATCAAATCCACAAGGGTGGCAACAATTTGCATCGCACATTCAAGAAATAAATGTACCCCACGAACTTATCGGTAACGCACAAAGACGAAACGTCACACCTGCAATCCTGGATCGACCATCGCCAAAACCGGACGTAAAAAAAATTGACAACGGCAATCAATCCGACAGCGAATTGAGTTCTTCGCCTCGGCAAGAAAGTCCATTAACGAGAAAAAGAAGAAAATCTAAAAGGTTCAATCCTCCTCGTGGCTGGCGCACATTCAAACTGTAATTATGGAGGTTGTATATTATGATCCTGCACATCCGTCAGGATTTGCCGGGGCCGCTTCTCTACTTTCTACATTGAAAAGACAGTATTCTAGCGGGGAAATTAGAGCG
Organism: Pyrocoelia pectoralis; assembly: GCA_036250285.1. Lineage (NCBI taxonomy): Eukaryota > Metazoa > Arthropoda > Insecta > Coleoptera > Lampyridae > Pyrocoelia > Pyrocoelia pectoralis. The sequence goes on from CM070075.1 coordinate 27,239,072, forward strand.
TGGTTAGAGAAACAAGAGGCGTACACTATGCATAAACCTGTAGTGAGAAATTTTACTCGAAACAGGTACATTGTGAGTAACATTTTCGAGTTATGGCAGGCGGATCTTTGCGATGTGAGGAATCTAAGTAAATACAAACGACGGCTATAATTATATATTGACAGTTATCGATGTATTTAGCAAGATGGCGTGGGCAAGAGCTCTGAAATTGAAAACTGCAGCTTCTATAATCGATGCATTTTCGGATATTTTTCAAACATGCGATCAGGTGCCTCAAAGCATACAGACTGATAAGGGTAAGGAATTTATCGCGAAAAGTGTCCGGCAATTATTTAACAAATATCAGATCAATTACTACACGACAAACAATCCTGACGTTAAGGCTCGAAAGGTTTAATAGAACATTGAAAACGAGAATGTGGCGCTACTTTACGTACTCGAATTCCTATCGCTACATTCATGTATTGCAAGACTTCATCTCGGCGTATAACAGCTCCTATCACTCGAGTATCAAGATGGCCCCTGAAACCGTAAATGATGAAAATGCCCTAGAGGTATGGCAAAACCTGTATTCGAAAGGTTTAGGATCGGAGCGTGTACCCAAATATAAAGTAGGGCAGCATGTTCGTATAGCGAAGGCCAAGTACCAGTTTGAAAAGGGTTACGAAAGCAACTGGAGCCAAGAAGTATTTCATATTTCCCACGTTATAAATCGCAAACCTCCTCTTTATAGGTTAGTTGATTTGAAGGACGAAAAGGTGGAGGGTACCTTTTATGAGGAGGAGCTCCAAGTAGTCGGCATTGATCCCGATACGGTATTTAAGATCGATCGAATTGTGGACGAACAAGGTCGAGGAAGAAACAAAAGTTATCTAGTTAAGTGGCGGAGATACAGTGACAAGTTTAATTCGTGGATACCGGCTGTCGAGTTGAGACATCTGTAAAACATGGCTGGAGAAGAAGAGTTTTATTTAACCTTATTGAGTAACAGTTCGATGACTTACTTTCCGAACAACACTACTGCCAGCTTCATTACGCAGCTGCCAAAGCGTCTAAGGCTCACCTGGGATTGGGTTGTAGGTGTTTCTGAAATTCAGTATCCTTGCTCGTTTATGGCAGTAGGTGAAATGGATAGTCTGGTTTACTTTAGGGAGGACCCACCACCACAACGGCCAGATGCGTCATCGCTAGAAACTGTAATTTAAAAAGCCACAACTGTTTTTTACCTGTTTAATACCTGTTATTATCTATTTCATACCTGTTTTTACCAGTTCAAGACCTGTTCGATATCTGTTATGGAGCTATTTTTACCTGTTCGATACCTGATATAGAGCTGTTTTTACCTGTTCGATACCTAGTTAGATAATAACAGGTTTTGAACTGGTAAAAACAGGTAAACAGCAAAACAGCAAAACGGCTATACTCCTGTTTAAAAAGCTGTTCTGGTGAGCGATTTCCTGATGCGTTATTTGCGTGCTACTAAAATGTCAAGTACATGTTTACGATGTATAGTTGTCGAAGCCTTTCCTAAACCGCACCTTTTCTACGTCGGCATCCTTATTGATCACCAGAAATCCCCATCGATTCCTCCAGCATTCAAATCACATCTTGCGATTGCATGCTAATAATGGGGCCGTAACAATCTGATGCCCGTAGGAGAAAGATGAACCGGTCTGAAATCAATTAAGAGGATTCATAGCTTAACCAATCATCGGATTATTCTCTCTCTAACTTATTCTTTCTTCGCGGCCTGTATTTCGTCCTGTTAACCCTGCTTGATATGCTACAAGTATTAAAAATAGCCGAAGTGACTGAAAACAATCAGGAAATTGGAAGAATACTTTTTATAACAAACTACCGCTATTGATGATCACATTTTACCAGAGATTTAGAATGCCTCAGTGCGTGTAATTTAATGTGACAAGAAGGGTACTTATTAGTTTCAATTTTTAAAGAACGATACACAACATCTAGGCAGAGGTCTTGAGAGTGTTAAATGAAATTACAATAGAGGTTAACTTTTAACCTATTCAACATAATCTGAAAGCGGCTATAATGCTTCCGATAGAAAAACTTGAGAGAAATATGAACACGTGTGAGGTCATTGCCTTCTCCTCCAGACCCTTAATTGAGTGTGTACATACCTAGTAAACAAACAAACAAGACGTGATAAAATTTTAAAAATTCCTATATAAAAGACACCTTTAAGGAAAAGATATATTTGAACGAATGTATTTAATGCAAAACAAGTGAGTAGTAGTCCTGCTACCTTTTAGTTAGCTCGCATTCATTACTAGATATAAAGAAGATGAGAACGTAAATCCGGCGACATCGCTGTTATCTTACTTAACTTTTAATTGAACAAATAAATATTTTTAAATATTATCCCTCTGTGGAAATGATCTCTCGCACTCTTTATTTGTATATAATAAATCGAAATCGATGACTTTAAGTGGCGTTCCTTAATTATACCTTTTATTTAAGCATAATATACATATCGTAAAACTTTTTCTATAAATATTAGCGTTCACCCCTCTACATTTACCATTTATAAAAGTGAAAATGGACGGTAAGGTGCTAATTTTTAAATGAATTTTAACATGCTATAATTTCAATTTACAGCTATACCATACAATTACGTTGCAGTTGATTCTTTAGGGGATCTAATGGGATATGGTAAATATATTCAATTTTTTGTTTAAAACTGCATAATTTTCCGTTCTAGAAATCCGAATTATACAGACAGTGTTAGCGGTGACGTAATTGGTAAGTGCTTTTAAAAATTTCTTCACTATATTTACTTTGTATTATTTCAGAATAATTTCATTAAAGTTACGGGGGGGCGGATGTTTAATCTACAGGCCCCTCTTTTTACAAAAATATTAGATGGCTCAATCGACGATCACCCCTTCAACGCCTTTTTGGGGGCGCATGAAGATATCGTCATCATAGAAATCGTATGTATATTTGTTTAGCCGTGTCCAGTTTCTGATTTTTACTTTATTTATAGTTCGAATAAACGTACGCCGTTTTTTTTATTACTCTTTGTTTTATTAATAACCTATAAAAATGAAATTGTATTCATGTAAAACGCAACTTTTTCGACGAAAAATTGCTTGTAGGTACATCATTTACGGTAAGGACGATTTTTAAAAGCATCAAAATCCTACCGCCTGTTAATAGTTTAATAATTTGGCTAAAAAAGTATGCAGATAACATGTATCAAAATGGGTTGTATAACAGATGTAGGTGCTTAAGGATTGCCTGCTACTTTTTTGATTTGAATTTCAATGTATTAGAGATCAAATTAATTATATAAATAATACACTTTCTCAAATTAATTTTCGATATCTCTATAGGTGCGATTTCTAAAAATTCAAGCTTTTAAATAGTTAAAAGTTACCCAGATGGCGCAAATATTACAAAATGCTAGTGTGCCCCTTTTATATGAATGTACCTACTCCCTACATTCACTGCTAAGAAAGGGGGATGCATTTAACAGTAAATTCGTTTTAAGAGCGCTACAAAGTTATTAGCGTCTAATTGAACAAATAAATATAATATATTCAGGCTTTATTATGGAAAATTTCAGTTTTAAGGTGGTGTCCTTGCTGAAAGAAACCTCTCTCCCCTCCTGTCTGACGTACATCATTCTAACGCAATAATTTGCCCCGTAAGATGAAAAATGCGTTAAAGTTACATTAGTAAAGAGGAGAATCCGCATAATATGTAATCCTTTTACGAATGTTGAAGAGAATTTGAGCTATATAAAGTCAAATATGAATAGTAACGCTAATTCCAGTTTTTTCTTTTAACTAAAACTAGCATTTCTATATTATAAAGTCAATGTTAATAGGAAAGTTTATTTAATTACAATTTAAGTGTACAAGGTCGTTATTTTACTTATTCAATCGTTCCAATATTGAAGGGGGTGAGGAGGGCAAAAGGGTGTTCTATTTTTAGAGCTAACGTACAAAACCCCTCCCGGATGCAACAATACTTGCATTTTTATGACCACTCACATAGTACCGACGTTTAATTTTGTCAAAGCGGATATGACGTCACAAACCTTGAAAAGATGTACGTTTCCGGTTTGGCTTTTTATGACTCACGTAGTACCGACGTTTATCAAAGCGGAGATGACGTTACAACAAACCTTGAAAAGATGCCCGTTTCCGGTATTCATAGTTTTAACTGCTAACCACGCGGTGTTGAGTTCTACTTGCCAAATCTCGATGAAAATGATCCTTTATGTGTGTTTTAGATTTTTATATTACAGAAATTAGAAGTAGGTTTAATTTTAAGGACAAAATTTTATTGGCTCTCCTAAAATTCCGGTGGAAAATTATCATTAATTGAAGGATTCGCTTCCAGAGATCATAAGCTCCCCCAGGGCATTGTAAACCGCGAATGGCCTTTACCTACTACTTAGCGAGTCAGAAGAATTACAAAAACATTCCCACAATTTAAACGATTTACAAACTTGAAACAGTTCACGCCGCTGGCTCCATGTCGTCATACGTCATATCCGTGATAACCCTTTCTCATTTCCTCTCAAACATTTGTTTACATGCGCACGCACAGAGATTCTACTTATTTATTTTTCAAATCAAAAATGTTACTATCAACTTACAAGCATCAGTTACAGCTGATACCCCTCTTTACCTAAGTACAGTTTATTTCTATAGTGTGCGTCAACTAACGCGTGTTATAGCAAAAAGGGGATTACGCGTTTCCGTTTACTCAAACCGACATCAGGAGGGGTTTAGTGCAAAAAAAAAGGATTATCAAATTTACAAAGTGGAAACAAAAGAACTCAGGTAACAAATGCATTTTGTGTATAGCTTTCTGTATAGCCCTTTTACTTTTTATGAATCGCCTGTGGAAATTCGCGCTCCCCCGCTCCCGTATTAACAGATGGCTTGAGTTTTGGGATAAACAAAAGTAAGTAACCTTTGTACCTAATTATTACTAAAGAAATTTCCTTTATATATCAGACGCGACAGTTTGGAGAGTGTTGAATTATAATTTTTCGTAAAATTGCAGTAATTAAAAGGGCCTTTGTGTGGCGTTTTATTTTTACCTCCAAAAGCGGAATAGATAGGTGTGATTCTTTTTAGTATTTCGTAATTCTAGTAATATAAGCTTTCATTTTACTAAAAACGTAAAAATTCATATTGTAAATGTTCTTTAGGGGAGCGATCGCCTTAAATGAGGTCATATTTGAAGTGTTGACACCTTTATGATACCCGAAATTAGTTCAACTTTAAGGTTATTTTATCAAAGACTGAAAGAAGTTTTAAATTTGGACGTGCAAATAAGCTGGTTAATTTGTCAATAGCATATAGGTATTGCGCCTATTACTTTTCTTTCATGAGTCGGACAACGCATGCTGCAGAGAATTCGTGCAAAATACAAGCGCTCCACCCTCCGTATGGTAAAGGGATTGAGATTACGATAAACAAAAGGTAAAAATATAGGGCGGGGGGAAGAAAAACAGTTACCGTTTATTGTTTTATTGTCTGTAAATGTGATACGTGATATAAGCAGCTCGATAATGTAAAAGTTCCATCATACAAAGTACATTGTGCGAATTTCTATCATATTTATAATTTAACCAATTTTCAAAGTCACGATAGATGTCGTCCTCGTAGTCGTCCTCATCAAACTGGATCATGCGAAAACGTCGATATCTCTTTATCTGGTCGATGAGATTGTGAAAGAAACTGGGAAGATTATACGATTCCAGAAATTCAAATCGATAATTAATTATATCTTTTAGATTAAACAATTCTTCAATCTCATTTGTGTTCAGCGTGCAATAATGTTAGTCGCCGTCGTCGTCCTTTATTTCCATTGTTATACTTTTTAACATTTTCTCCATGCCCTTAACAGACTCCCAGTCATAGTAAATCATCATTTTACTGCTAATCGATTCCTCAGTATGAGACCATTCGATATCTTCCTCTTCGTTAACATCGGACCAAGTAATCCAACTTTCCAGCTCTTGCGATCGTTCAACTTTCATTTCTATCTCCGTTTGACATTTGAGAAGCGTCTCCCAATCTTCTCTTTCCATCACTATTGCATCATCATCACATGCAATTCGTAGAACTGGCGCAAGGTCATAGCGTGTACTGTATCCGATTTCAACGTATTTCGAATCGCATAAATCATAAGCGCTGCAATCGATTAAACGTTCATTGAATGCAGGAGGGGGAGCGCTCGCAGATCCATAGTCATTACAGCACCAGCACATACACTTAAAATAATTATTATTGCAGCTTTTTTCACAATCCATCTCAATAATGCGGCAAACGACTACAACGACGATCGCAGCACAACTGATTTTGTTTTGACTGATCCTGATTTATACTTGAAATGAGAGAGAGAGAGAGAGAGAAAATATTTTTTTTTTCATCATTTACATAGTTCGCTTATTATCTATTTACATAAATTTTAAATTAGTAGTTTTTCCTGCCGATCCTTCGCTGGTAATGAATACGTCCTTATTCACCAAGGACTGCTTGAAGGTTTCAAGTTGATTATCTTCGTTGAAGTACTCGTAAAATCTCAATGGTAGTACGCATTTGAAATTTTCCATTTCCAACACAATTCGGTCACCATATTTAGTATTAATTGTATCGATCCCAATAATTTTATATTTCTCCCCCACTTCCATATCTTTAACGTTCTTGAAGTTCTTGCAGAATGTGCTGGCGTTTAGCTTGGTAAGATCCATTTGGTATCGTGTTACAGACTGAGTTCCTAGCGCTTCGTCGCCGTTTATATTGCCATAGGGCGACCTTGAGCGCTTGTCCTTGAAAGCACCTTAGTCAAGATTTCTGTGATGCTATTCGATGACCTTGAAATCTCTTACGATATACTTCAGCGCGATGATTTTCTTGTAAGACGGGCGACAGAATTCTATTCAATTGTTCTATTCTACGATGAAAACGATATCTATCCAGCGCCATAGGTTGCCACGGCCCTTTTCTTGCTTCCGTATAAGCAAAAGACCACACTACCATTACATGCACTTTATTCTGTGATTCGTTAAATATGACCTTCATCCTCAACGTTTGACCTTGATTAGCCAAGATCCGAACCAATTATATATCCAAAATAAGAACCAAGAGCGACCTTGAAGCGAGTTAGCCAAGTTCCCAACCGGAAACACCGATTAGGAAAACCAGAGGAATAGCCGACCTTGGACAAGAAAACAATAGAAATTGAGTTAGTAGCGCACATAGAGTGACCTTGACAAGAAAACAATAGAAATTGAGTTAGTAGCGAACATAGAAGTGACCTTGACAAGAATACAATAGAAATTGAGTTAGTAGCGCACATAGAAGTGACTTTGACAAGAAAACAATAGAAATTGAGTTAGTAGCGCACATAGGAGTGACCTTGACAAGAAAACAATAGAAATTGAGTTAGAGGAACCGGAAACGTCTAGTCGACATGACCTTGGACACGAAAACAATAGAAAGTGAATTAGTAGTGACATTACTATACTACTATCGACGGTCAGCAGATTCCCTCGAAGCCCCCCCCCCCCCCCCCTTCAGCCCGATTTTACAAAAGACGGACTCTACGTACGAGCATACCATACATTGTTTTCTGGTACAGGGATTCATTTTTTGAACGAGGGCAATAACATAAGTCGCAAAGACTACCCTAAAGGCAACTGTTTAATGGCGTTCGATTTAACACCGGATTTATCCGCAAATGCAAGCACACACTGGAATTTGGTGCGAAACGGCCCTCTGCGCCTAGAAGTCGGTTTTGAAGAATCCCTAACCGAGACAGTGAATGCGTTAATCTATGCCGAATTTGATAATGTGATTGAAATCGATAAGCATCGAAACGTATCTGCTGATTTTATGAATTAAAAGGGATGTTTTTAACGGACAGTCTCAGTTTCCGCTGAACGTTCGAGAAGAATGGCAACTGCTGCATTTGTGGATTTGCAAGGGTTTCGAGGGGACGATGATAAATTTGTACCCAAAGAGTTGGCTATAGTTACGGATGAGGATAATCTGGCGGTTTTCCTGTTTAAAGCGCCGGTATCCTATACGACATTATCGTCGTGTGAAAAGAAAACTGTAAATTATCTGGAGAAACGTTATCACGGTCTTCGTTGGAGCTCGGGATATGTCCCATTTCAAGATTTCGAACGAGAGGCTACAAAAGTTCTGCAACCTTACGGCAAAATTTACGTTAAGGGTATTGAAAAGTGTCAGGTGCTGAAATTTCTCAACAAACCAATCGTGAATCTTGAGGAACTCGGGTGTCCGCCGCTTAAAGTTTTAAAGAAAGAAGCACGGGGCTACCGCTGTCTACATCACACCATCGAGGAGCCAGTGTGCGCCTTAGAGAACGCTCTCTTAATTCAAGATTGGGAGCGTACAAACTCCAAAGATGAACACGAGTCAAATTCTCAAACTGTTGAATCTGATTCCGTGTGATTCGACTTGTATGTGCTTCTAATCAGTTACCGAAATATGCCCCGAGACCTTGTGCCATTATTGTAAATACCGATCCGTCATACCGACGCGGGGAACATTGGGCCGCCATCTATATTGACGGATGGACGAGGAGCCTATTTTGACTCCTTTGGAAGATCGCCGAAAGAATTTCATCTGAGATTTTTGGAGAAGAACACGATATTATTTAGTTACAATAATTACATACTTCAAGATTACCATTCAAACTTGTGTGGACTTTACTGTATAATGTTTTTATATTTTAAACTTAACGATTTGAACAATTTCGAAGATATGTTTACTGTATGTCAAATTAAAAATGATGAAATAATTAAGCTTCTGTACGATACATGTTTCACAATAAATACCTTTTAACGATTTTTACTTTTTTATCTATATTAAATAAATAAATAGTTCATTATGAAGCGTAAGATATATACAGCCATAAGACAATCCAACAGTCTAATGAGTTTGATAATGACTAATAGATCAATAATGAGCTATTGTAATTACAGTAAAACATTAAGATATATGTTAGCCATCTATTTCGGGGTTCTTATCGAGACTCATCAGACTTTATCTAATGTGAAAACATTTTAAACGACCGATTAGAACATTTTTTGGGTATATATATATACAGTCATTCGATTATATCTTACAGTTTTACAATGAACGATTTATATTCGATAACCTCATTCGACTGTGACTACAGGCAGCAGTTACTTGACAAAACGAAAGATATATATGAGATCATACGACAAAAGTTAGAAGATGATAAGTGTAAACTTATTAAGGCTGGAATTGCAATAGAGCTGGAGGAGTCTGCGGTGAAACTGAATAAGAAAAGACAATCATCATCATCTTCAGAAAAAAAGATTAGTGGCGTATACCAGCCGCCGCCGCTGTCACCTATAGCGGAAAAAAAGAGAATTGAAGTTGACGTAAATAACAATAACGGCGATAGGGATATGTTGGAAAATCTCCTTATTATTAGTGACGTCGACTTTTTGCAACCGTCACCTACAGCACAGAATACGTATTCTGTGCCTACAGCAACAGAAAGAAAAATAATAAAAAAAGGAAGGGTTGAGCGAAACAAGGGTGTGGCTCTACCGATGCACAATAGCGGTAAGGATATTTCAATCTTAGAGACACTCCCTCGCGAGGCGGCCCCAATCAAAAACAGCGATGAGTTGCAGCAGCTCAACGGTCAGGCGTTTACATTATAAATAAACTAATTTTTTTTTAATTTTATTATTATTCCTTATAACCAAAAGGTACAGTGTCGAAGTTTTCTATTCTTCGGCGTTTAGAATAACTTATTCTATACTTTTTAGTCTCTGGCTTACTGATTACATTATAACACCTATCTCTAATTATTTTTCTATCGTTATATACGTACAAAGAGTCTTTACTATTACTAAGCACCATATCCTTCATCGAGTCAAAGTTTATGACACGAGAATTTTTGTAGTTTAAGGTAATACCCTTCACTTTACAGGTTGATTTAAGTGTCTGATCACTGGTTGAGAACACATTATAACTATAGTTTTTAGGTCCGGCACTCACAAACTCAGCTATGTAACTTCCTTCACCGTACGCCTCTAACTCGTCTGTCATCTGACCGAGGAAATCCCCACATGGCGGGTTCCACTCGCCGGGTTTCGATACAAATATGACGCTATCTGTATCGTAATACAGAGCGCGACGACCCAGCTTCTCCAAATAACTGTATAGTTCTAAACGAGCGTGAGCTGTCGTGTACGCGGCTATGGGCACGTTAATTGTTTTTAGACTCTCACCCTCACCCTCGGGTCTATCCCAAATTACGATAATCACATTATCGTCATAACCCTAGTTTGCATTAATTTGTTCTTTCGCCCGATTCTGAAAATAAAATTAAAGGAATTGTTAATTTCGGCGACAATTTTCAAAAAACATTTATTTTCTCCTAAATGAGTTGACTTAAGTAGGCGAAAGGCCAAACAAACTTGGTCTAGAATCGAATATGGATTTCAAAAACAAGATGAAGGTCATCTCAAGGTCAAGGTCATCTCGAGGTCAAGGTTATTGCAAGGTGAAGGGTCATTTCAAGGTCAAATATAGCCGCCCACGTGGGCCTTGAGGGGCCCCTTTTGGGTGAACAAGTGTCTCACTTCTACTCGTATCTATTTGACGTTATTTCCAGACTTACGAAAAACTTTAAAAAAGTGTCTTTTTTCAAATGGAATGGCTATTTAATTATCAGTCCATTCGATGCAGAAATAATTTTGAATCGTATCTTGGTAGCTACGGACGTACAATATTAAGAGTTATTGATAATTTATGTTTTATATGTAAAAAGTCGGATTCGGAAGGTGAAACATTAGTGAATGTAGTGCATGGTATAAAAACTATGAGAACTGCAAGTATCGAACGAAACGACACTCTTATTGATTATTTAAAACCGTAACCTCTGTACAAGTGCATGAAAAGTGCCGAACTGTTTAGATTAGCAAAAATTGTATACTAGCAGCAAAACGGCGACTAGAAGAAGACCCAACTACAGCTTCTCCAACTGTACCGCATAAAAGACTAAGTGAATTGTTTGATTTCAAGAAGCATTGTTTATTTTGTGGTGAAATAGCTGATGAGGCCGTAGAGACAAAGAAAAAAGAAAAGTATAGACGCAAGATAAGTACAGTGAGTACTTTTGAGTTTAAAAACAATGTTATAAAAAAGCAGAAGAACGTGGTGATACTTTTGGAGAATTGGTGAAAAATCGTATATTTTTTCAATATGATTTAGTTGCTGCTGAAGATAAATACCATGCTATTTGTTATACGAATTTCTTCACTAATAAAGTAGGTACCATCGTCTCATCCGAAACTTCGTCAAGGTAATCAAGTTTCAGAAGCTATGATAGAGATTTTCAATTACATAAAAAGTGTCACGGTATTTTTTTCCCATGAACAAATTTTCTATTTAAAATAGATAAAGGTCTTTTGAAAACAACTAAACAATGGGAAAAAACAATCACAAGGAAAATAATGACAATTAATTACCCCCGAACTTAATAATTTATGTAGATAATTATCAAAAATCAAAATAATAGGTAAATAACATAATGAGATAATTAAATAATCTAACAAAATAAATTCTTCCAACCAAAAATATGCTTATCAATTATTTTCAATACGTATATAATATATGAATAGGTATGATGATAACGGTTGATATGAAATTAAATGACGATATGGATGAAAATATTAGCTTCCACAAGATTTAAGGAGGATTGATTACTAATAATAAGTATTGCAAATGACGTTTTTGAAATTAATTAAATTAATATACCAAAAGCAGGGACTAACAGAAGCGCTTCATTAGACCTACCCTAAAATGAGCTACTCTTCGGTAGTTGTTATAAATAATATTAGTTCAAATTATGTTCTTGTTTAACCTTACAATGAACGCATGTATTTATTTAATTACATAAATGAATAAAGAAGTTGATGAAAGTTTTTGATGAGTTATATTATTGTTGTCGGCTAAGTCAGCTTCCTGCGCATGTTGTGGATTATCAGCAACCGGTGCGGGGTGCTACACCACGCCTGATCAGTTACCTATGGAAAATGTTCCTGGCATTCACACTAATCATAATCGCTTACTACGGCGTGTACTCTATCATCCTCCCATCTTCGCACCACACGACTTCTACTACTACGCACAATCAGCCACAACCACCATTGCAGCCTATCATAATCGACACAGACCCATCATACTTGACGAATACATACCAACACATTTCAACCTGGACAAAATCTTCAATAAGTTCAAGCGCCAATTACATCCATGGACTTTTGAGCAATACATACAATCAATGGACAACCCCCGAAAGCAAAAGTTTTACCGAGATGCTTATGTCAGCATTCAGAACGGAAGAAAAATCAGTTCTGGAATTACTCCTTTCACAAAGCTGGAGAAAATGTCAACAAGCAAGTATAAAGCTCCACGACTTATACAAGGAAGGCATCCCACATTTAACCTATGCTACGGACGTTACATTAAACCATTGGAACGCAGCCTCAAAAGCGACATCCACTTTGGCAAAGGAACTTATGACGATATTGGACGGAAAGTTCACAAACTCTCTCGCAAATATAAATACTACACTGAGGGAGACCATACTACCTTTGACTCTCACGTCACTGTCGAAATGCTACGACTATGCCACAGATTTTACGCAAGATGTTATATAACCAAAGCCCCGAATTACTTAAGCTCTGCAAAAAAACGATACGAAACAGAGCTGTTGCCCGTAATGGTGAACGTTACACAATACGTGGCACAAGAATGTCCGGTGATGTGGACACAGGCTTTGGAAACAGCATCATCAACTATTACATACTGCGGCATGCTCTACAACAACTTGGCATCGATGGTGACGCAATTGTCAACGGCGACGATTTCATCTTATTCACAAACGTTAAGATACCAACAGACCGATTCAACACAACACTACGACAATACAATATGGAAACAACTCTTGGCCATAGCGTTGATTCTATTCATAAAGTTGAATTTTGCCGCTGCAAATTGGTATATCATCCCGACAATCATACCACGATGGCCTTTGACCCACATCGACTAAAAAAAATTTATGGGTGTAGTAATATACTATATCCAAACAAAAAAAAAATATCACGACTACCTCGCCACCATACAACATGCTAATAATAAGTATTGCAAATGACGTTTTTGAAATTAATTAAATTAATATACCAAAAGCAGGGACTAACAGAAGCGCTTCATTAGACCTACCCTAAAATGAGCTACTCTTCGGTAGTTGTTATAAATAATATTAGTTCAAATTATGTTCTTGTTTAACCTTACAATGAACGCATGTATTTATTTAATTACATAAATGAATAAAGAAGTTGATGAAAGTTTTTGATGAGTTATATTATTGTTGTCGGCTAAGTCAGCTTCCTACGCATGTTGTGGATTATCAGCAACCGGTGCGGGGTGCTACACCACGCCTGATCAGTTACCTATGGAAAATGTTCCTGGCATTCACACTAATCATAATCGCTTACTACGGCGTGTACTCTATCATCCTCCCATCTTCGCACCACACGACTTCTACTACTACGCACAATCAGCCACAACCACCATTGCAGCCTATCATAATCGACACAGACCCATCATACTTGACGAATACATACCAACACATTTCAACCTGGACAAAATCTTCAATAAGTTCAAGCGCCAATTACATCCATGGACTTTTGAGCAATACATACAATCAATGGACAACCCCCGAAAGCAAAAGTTTTACCGAGATGCTTATGTCAGCATTCAGAACGGAAGAAAAATCAGTTCTGGAATTACTCCTTTCACAAAGCTGGAGAAAATGTCAACAAGCAAGTATAAAGCTCCACGACTTATACAAGGAAGGCATCCCACATTTAACCTATGCTACGGACGTTACATTAAACCATTGGAACGCAGCCTCAAAAGCGACATCCACTTTGGCAAAGGAACTTATGACGATATTGGACGGAAAGTTCACAAACTCTCTCGCAAATATAAATACTACACTGAGGGAGACCATACTACCTTTGACTCTCACGTCACTGTCGAAATGCTACGACTATGCCACAGATTTTACGCAAGATGTTATATAACCAAAGCCCCGAATTACTTAAGCTCTGCAAAAAAACGATACGAAACAGAGCTGTTGCCCGTAATGGTGAACGTTACACAATACGTGGCACAAGAATGTCCGGTGATGTGGACACAGGCTTTGGAAACAGCATCATCAACTATTACATACTGCGGCATGCTCTACAACAACTTGGCATCGATGGTGACGCAATTGTCAACGGCGACGATTTCATCTTATTCACAAACGTTAAGATACCAACAGACCGATTCAACACAACACTACGACAATACAATATGGAAACAACTCTTGGCCATAGCGTTGATTCTATTCATAAAGTTGAATTTTGCCGCTGCAAATTGGTATATCATCCCGACAATCATCCCACGATGGCCTTTGACCCACATCGACTAAAAAAAATTTATGGGTGTAGTAATATACTATATCCAAACAAAAAAAAAATATCACGACTACCTCGCCACCATACAACATGCTAATAATAAGTATTGCAAATGACGTTTTTGAAATTAATTAAATTAATATACCAAAAGCAGGGACTAACAGAAGCGCTTCATTAGACCTACCCTAAAATGAGCTACTCTTCGGTAGTTGTTATAAATAATATTAGTTCAAATTATGTTCTTGTTTAACCTTACAATGAACGCATGTATTTATTTAATTACATAAATGAATAAAGAAGTTGATGAAAGTTTTTGATGAGTTATATTATTGTTGTCGGCTAAGTCAGCTTCCTGCGCATGTTGTGGATTATCAGCAACCGGTGCGGGGTGCTACACCACGCCTGATCAGTTACCTATGGAAAATGTTCCTGGCATTCACACTAATCATAATCGCTTACTACGGCGTGTACTCTATCATCCTCCCATCTTCGCACCACACGACTTCTACTACTACGCACAATCAGCCACAACCACCATTGCAGCCTATCATAATCGACACAGACCCATCATACTTGACGAATACATACCAACACATTTCAACCTGGACAAAATCTTCAATAAGTTCAAGCGCCAATTACATCCATGGACAACCCCCGAAAGCAAAAGTTTTACCGAGATGCTTATGTCAGCATTCAGAACGGAAGAAAAATCAGTTCTGGAATTACTCCTTTCACAAAGCTGGAGAAAATGTCAACAAGCAAGTATAAAGCTCCACGACTTATACAAGGAAGGCATCCCACATTTAACCTATGCTACGGACGTTACATTAAACCATTGGAACGCAGCCTCAAAAGCGACATCCACTTTGGCAAAGGAACTTATGACGATATTGGACGGAAAGTTCACAAACTCTCTCGCAAATATAAATACTACACTGAGGGAGACCATACTACCTTTGACTCTCACGTCACTGTCGAAATGCTACGACTATGCCACAGATTTTACGCAAGATGTTATATAACCAAAGCCCCGAATTACTTAAGCTCTGCAAAAAAACGATACGAAACAGAGCTGTTGCCCGTAATGGTGAACGTTACACAATACGTGGCACAAGAATGTCCGGTGATGTGGACACAGGCTTTGGAAACAGCATCATCAACTATTACATACTGCGGCATGCTCTACAACAACTTGGCATCGATGGTGACGCAATTGTCAACGGCGACGATTTCATCTTATTCACAAACGTTAAGATACCAACAGACCGATTCAACACAACACTACGACAATACAATATGGAAACAACTCTTGGCCATAGCGTTGATTCTATTCATAAAGTTGAATTTTGCCGCTGCAAATTGGTATATCATCCCGACAATCATCCCACGATGGCCTTTGACCCACATCGACTAAAAAAAATTTATGGGTGTAGTAATATACTATATCCAAACAAACAAAAAATATCACGACTACCTCGCCACCATACAACATGCTAATAATAAGTATTGCAAATGACGTTTTTGAAATTAATTAAATTAATATACCAAAAGCAGGGACCAACAGAAGCGCTTCATTAGACCTACCCTAAAATGAGCTACTCTTCGGTAGTTGTTATAAATAATATTAGTTCAAATTATGTTCTTGTTTAACCTTACAATGAACGCATGTATTTATTTAATTACATAAATGAATAAAGAAGTTGATGAAAGTTTTTGATGAGTTATATTATTGTCGTCGGCTAAGTCAGCTTCCTGCGCATGTTGTGGATTATCAGCAACCGGTGCGGGGTGCTACACCACGCCTGATCAGTTACCTATGGAAAATGTTCCTGGCATTCACACTAATCATAATCGCTTACTACGGCGTGTACTCTATCATCCTCCCATCTTCGCACCACACGACTTCTACTACTACGCACAATCAGCCACAACCACCATTGCAGCCTATCATAATCGACACAGACCCATCATACTTGACGAATACATACCAACACATTTCAACCTGGACAAAATCTTCAATAAGTTCAAGCGCCAATTACATCCATGGACTTTTGAGCAATACATACAATCAATGGACAACCCCCGAAAGCAAAAGTTTTACCGAGATGCTTATGTCAGCATTCAGAACGGAAGAAAAATCAGTTCTGGAATTACTCCTTTCACAAAGCTGGAGAAAATGTCAACAAGCAAGTATAAAGCTCCACGACTTATACAAGGAAGGCATCCCACATTTAACCTATGCTACGGACGTTACATTAAACCATTGGAACGCAGCCTCAAAAGCGACATCCACTTTGGCAAAGGAACTTATGACGATATTGGACGGAAAGTTCACAAACTCTCTCGCAAATATAAATACTACACTGAGGGAGACCATACTACCTTTGACTCTCACGTCACTGTCGAAATGCTACGACTATGCCACAGATTTTACGCAAGATGTTATATAACCAAAGCCCCGAATTACTTAAGCTCTGCAAAAAAACGATACGAAACAGAGCTGTTGCCCGTAATGGTGAACGTTACACAATACGTGGCACAAGAATGTCCGGTGATGTGGACACAGGCTTTGGAAACAGCATCATCAACTATTACATACTGCGGCATGCTCTACAACAACTTGGCATCGATGGTGACGCAATTGTCAACGGCGACGATTTCATCTTATTCACAAACGTTAAGATACCAACAGACCGATTCAACACAACACTACGACAATACAATATGGAAACAACTCTTGGCCATAGCGTTGATTCTATTCATAAAGTTGAATTTTGCCGCTGCAAATTGGTATATCATCCCGACAATCATCCCACGATGGCCTTTGACCCACATCGACTAAAAAAAATTTATGGGTGTAGTAATATACTATATCCAAACAAAAAAAAAATATCACGACTACCTCGCCACCATACAACATGCTAATAATAAGTATTGCAAATGACGTTTTTGAAATTAATTAAATTAATATACCAAAAGCAGGGACTAACAGAAGCGCTTCATTAGACCTACCCTAAAATGAGCTACTCTTCGGTAGTTGTTATAAATAATATTAGTTCAAATTATGTTCTTGTTTAACCTTACAATGAACGCATGTATTTATTTAATTACATAAATGAATAAAGAAGTTGATGAAAGTTTTTGATGAGTTATATTATTGTTGTCGGCTAAGTCAGCTTCCTGCGCATGTTGTGGATTATCAGCAACCGGTGCGGGGTGCTACACCACGCCTGATCAGTTACCTATGGAAAATGTTCCTGGCATTCACACTAATCATAATCGCTTACTACGGCGTGTACTCTATCATCCTCCCATCTTCGCACCACACGACTTCTACTACTACGCACAATCAGCCACAACCACCATTGCAGCCTATCATAATCGACACAGACCCATCATACTTGACGAATACATACCAACACATTTCAACCTGGACAAAATCTTCAATAAGTTCAAGCGCCAATTACATCCATGGACTTTTGAGCAATACATACAATCAATGGACAACCCCCGAAAGCAAAAGTTTTACCGAGATGCTTATGTCAGCATTCAGAACGGAAGAAAAATCAGTTCTGGAATTACTCCTTTCACAAAGCTGGAGAAAATGTCAACAAGCAAGTATAAAGCTCCACGACTTATACAAGGAAGGCATCCCACATTTAACCTATGCTACGGACGTTACATTAAACCATTGGAACGCAGCCTCAAAAGCGACATCCACTTTGGCAAAGGAACTTATGACGATATTGGACGGAAAGTTCACAAACTCTCTCGCAAATATAAATACTACACTGAGGGAGACCATACTACCTTTGACTCTCACGTCACTGTCGAAATGCTACGACTATGCCACAGATTTTACGCAAGATGTTATATAACCAAAGCCCCGAATTACTTAAGCTCTGCAAAAAAACGATACGAAACAGAGCTGTTGCCCGTAATGGTGAACGTTACACAATACGTGGCACAAGAATGTCCGGTGATGTGGACACAGGCTTTGGAAACAGCATCATCAACTATTACATACTGCGGCATGCTCTACAACAACTTGGCATCGATGGTGACGCAATTGTCAACGGCGACGATTTCATCTTATTCACAAACGTTAAGATACCAACAGACCGATTCAACACAACACTACGACAATACAATATGGAAACAACTCTTGGCCATAGCGTTGATTCTATTCATAAAGTTGAATTTTGCCGCTGCAAATTGGTATATCATCCCGACAATCATCCCACGATGGCCTTTGACCCACATCGACTAAAAAAAATTTATGGGTGTAGTAATATACTATATCCAAACAAAAAAAAAATATCACGACTACCTCGCCACCATACAACATGCTAATAATAAGTATTGCAAATGACGTTTTTGAAATTAATTAAATTAATATACCAAAAGCAGGGACTAACAGAAGCGCTTCATTAGACCTACCCTAAAATGAGCTACTCTTCGGTAGTTGTTATAAATAATATTAGTTCAAATTATGTTCTTGTTTAACCTTACAATGAACGCATGTATTTATTTAATTACATAAATGAATAAAGAAGTTGATGAAAGTTTTTGATGAGTTATATTATTGTTGTCGGCTAAGTCAGCTTCCTGCGCATGTTGTGGATTATCAGCAACCGGTGCGGGGTGCTACACCACGCCTGATCAGTTACCTATGGAAAATGTTCCTGGCATTCACACTAATCATAATCGCTTACTACGGCGTGTACTCTATCATCCTCCCATCTTCGCACCACACGACTTCTACTACTACGCACAATCAGCCACAACCACCATTGCAGCCTATC
Organism: Pyrocoelia pectoralis; assembly: GCA_036250285.1. Lineage (NCBI taxonomy): Eukaryota > Metazoa > Arthropoda > Insecta > Coleoptera > Lampyridae > Pyrocoelia > Pyrocoelia pectoralis. The sequence goes on from CM070075.1 coordinate 27,258,410, forward strand.
ATAATCGACACAGACCCATCATACTTGACGAATACATACCAACACATTTCAACCTGGACAAAATCTTCAATAAGTTCAAGCGCCAATTACATCCATGGACTTTTGAGCAATACATACAATCAATGGACAACCCCCGAAAGCAAAAGTTTTACCGAGATGCTTATGTCAGCATTCAGAACGGAAGAAAAATCAGTTCTGGAATTACTCCTTTCACAAAGCTGGAGAAAATGTCAACAAGCAAGTATAAAGCTCCACGACTTATACAAGGAAGGCATCCCACATTTAACCTATGCTACGGACGTTACATTAAACCATTGGAACGCAGCCTCAAAAGCGACATCCACTTTGGCAAAGGAACTTATGACGATATTGGACGGAAAGTTCACAAACTCTCTCGCAAATATAAATACTACACTGAGGGAGACCATACTACCTTTGACTCTCACGTCACTGTCGAAATGCTACGACTATGCCACAGATTTTACGCAAGATGTTATATAACCAAAGCCCCGAATTACTTAAGCTCTGCAAAAAAACGATACGAAACAGAGCTGTTGCCCGTAATGGTGAACGTTACACAATACGTGGCACAAGAATGTCCGGTGATGTGGACACAGGCTTTGGAAACAGCATCATCAACTATTACATACTGCGGCATGCTCTACAACAACTTGGCATCGATGGTGACGCAATTGTCAACGGCGACGATTTCATCTTATTCACAAACGTTAAGATACCAACAGACCGATTCAACACAACACTACGACAATACAATATGGAAACAACTCTTGGCCATAGCGTTGATTCTATTCATAAAGTTGAATTTTGCCGCTGCAAATTGGTATATCATCCCGACAATCATCCCACGATGGCCTTTGACCCACATCGACTAAAAAAAATTTATGGGTGTAGTAATATACTATATCCAAACAAACAAAAAATATCACGACTACCTCGCCACCATACAACATGCTAATAATAAGTATTGCAAATGACGTTTTTGAAATTAATTAAATTAATATACCAAAAGCAGGGACCAACAGAAGCGCTTCATTAGACCTACCCTAAAATGAGCTACTCTTCGGTAGTTGTTATAAATAATATTAGTTCAAATTATGTTCTTGTTTAACCTTACAATGAACGCATGTATTTATTTAATTACATAAATGAATAAAGAAGTTGATGAAAGTTTTTGATGAGTTATATTATTGTTGTCGGCTAAGTCAGCTTCCTGCGCATGTTGTGGATTATCAGCAACCGGTGCGGGGTGCTACACCACGCCTGATCAGTTACCTATGGAAAATGTTCCTGGCATTCACACTAATCATAATCGCTTACTACGGCGTGTACTCTATCATCCTCCCATCTTCGCACCACACGACTTCTACTACTACGCACAATCAGCCACAACCACCATTGCAGCCTATCATAATCGACACAGACCCATCATACTTGACGAATACATACCAACACATTTCAACCTGGACAAAATCTTCAATAAGTTCAAGCGCCAATTACATCCATGGACTTTTGAGCAATACATACAATCAATGGACAACCCCCGAAAGCAAAAGTTTTACCGAGATGCTTATGTCAGCATTCAGAACGGAAGAAAAATCAGTTCTGGAATTACTCCTTTCACAAAGCTGGAGAAAATGTCAACAAGCAAGTATAAAGCTCCACGACTTATACAAGGAAGGCATCCCACATTTAACCTATGCTACGGACGTTACATTAAACCATTGGAACGCAGCCTCAAAAGCGACATCCACTTTGGCAAAGGAACTTATGACGATATTGGACGGAAAGTTCACAAACTCTCTCGCAAATATAAATACTACACTGAGGGAGACCATACTACCTTTGACTCTCACGTCACTGTCGAAATGCTACGACTATGCCACAGATTTTACGCAAGATGTTATAACCAAAGCCCCGAATTACTTAAGCTCTGCAAAAAAACGATACGAAACAGAGCTGTTGCCCGTAATGGTGAACGTTACACAATACGTGGCACAAGAATGTCCGGTGATGTGGACACAGGCTTTGGAAACAGCATCATCAACTATTACATACTGCGGCATGCTCTACAACAACTTGGCATCGATGGTGACGCAATTGTCAACGGCGACGATCTCATCTTATTCACAAACGTTAAGATACCAACAGACCGATTCAACACAACACTACGACAATACAATATGGAAACAACTCTTGGCCATAGCGTTGATTCTATTCATAAAGTTGAATTTTGCCGCTGCAAATTGGTATATCATCCCGACAATCATCCCACGATGGCCTTTGACCCACATCGACTAAAAAAATTTATGGGTGTAGTAATATACTATATCCAAACAAAAAAAAATATCACGACTACCTCGCCACCATACAACATGCTAATAATAAGTATTGCAAATGACGTTTTTGAAATTAATTAAATTAATATACCAAAAGCAGGGACCAACAGAAGCGCTTCATTAGACCTACCCTAAAATGAGCTACTCTTCGGTAGTTGTTATAAATAATATTAGTTCAAATTATGTTCTTGTTTAACCTTACAATGAACGCATGTATTTATTTAATTACATAAATGAATAAAGAAGTTGATGAAAGTTTTTAATGAGTGGAATAACAAAATGACTGATATAATTTAAGTGCTAATGATAACGGTAAGTATCTTTAAATGAATGAAATGAAATAATCAAAAAGAAAATATATGAACCAGGGGTAAAATTACAATTTTCAATACCTAAACAATAATTTAACTAAAAATGTTCAAAGAAAGTAAATTCGAGCTTATTAACACACTGTACGACACAACAATCAACATCTGACCTTTATAGGATGGTGTTCCAACCTACGATAACACTTCAAGGATCAAGGATGCTGGATATAAGACGAAGCCACCAAACGCAGGACGCCTCAACACGGTACCATGCAGGTGTAAAATACTTTATATTCAGAAGTATAATCTCGGAATCGGAGATTCAACCCTTACTTAACCAGCTAAAATTACAGGAATGAATTTACATAAACGAACAAACATCACAAACCTCTTAGATGGAAATGAGCTTCTGATTTTGAATTTTGATTGTGGCTACCAAACGCAGGCCATTAAATCTTCCACAGGGATCAAAACTTCCTCCACAACAAACGTGGTCCCTTTCGGTATTAAATAATTACGTAAGAATTAATAAAATATGTTCGATGATCCCTTTAAATTTTTAGGGATTCACCAAATAAAAATTCTCTGCACTCACATGCGCTTAACAAGCAATGGCCGACGACAAGGAATCTTTCAAAAACCCGATTTAGATAACCACAATCAAAATTAGGAAATGGAAAGCAGTTAGAAAAATATTAACAAGGACACCCAAATTTGGAAATGTTAGGCAACAAAACACACACTACAATACATTTATGCCATAACAATTATATCGTTACACAAGTAGTAACGATTCACAATTTACACTAAAAGAGCTTAAGGATGTCTTGCCAGGGTATGTAACCAGATGATAAAACTATTATTTCAAGGCTACAACAAAAGTACTTAAACCAATATAATACTTACGAAAAAAGTAGGAACTTTTACGATCATTTCTTTTCGTGATGCACACGCTAATAATTTATCTAAAGCTTGGTACGATAATAAAAACTTAAATCCTCAAGCAGAAAGACTAAGAATTGTAGAAGCTGCAGCAATTATTAGAGGAGACATATTGAAACTAGATCTTATCCGCCTCCCAGTAAAATGTTGGATGATGTTAACCAAGAAATTCCAAAAACTTTATTGTATTTCTTGGAAGAAGCCATCCTAAAAAACAGGAAAGGAAAGGTAGATTATTTAAAAACAAAATGTACTGCAATATATGGCTGCCACACTTTTTTCTATTATTTTAGATATAAATACGTGAATTATTTACAAAGGCATTATGGTTCAGAAATTGTTACTGTATTTGATGGATATTCAGACTATAATAAAAACATAAAAGCAATGGAGCAGCTGAGAAGAACTGCTGCCCTTTCAAAAACATACGAAGTTTGATTCAGCGAAACCATGGTTGTATCTATTGCCCAAGAACAATTTCTATCAAATCGAAATCATAAAAAAAGTTAATTAATATGTTTATTGAAAAATTACAAGCTGTTAATATCACAACAAAATAGGCCAGAGATGATGCGGATGTTCTTCTTATTGAAACAGCTATTGATGAATTTAAACGTCAAAAAACTGCTGTGATAATAGGAGAAGATATAGATTTACGCAGTGTTCTTTAGCTTGCGGCCAGTGTAATGGGCAAGTTTGTCTTAATGCTTCACCAAATCAGAGTGATATCAATGAAGACGATACTTTTGACCCCGAAATCTTGGAAAAACTGGAGACAAATGTCGTTGAAGACGAGAAAACAGAGGAATATACTTGCACCCTGTACAGTGAACAAAGTAAATCCTTATTAGTGTTTTTATTAGTCTCCGCACTTGCCGGCGCATTGATTGGGTATTTATCTGCCACCCGCGCGTTTAACGTGCTACACCGTCCTCTCGCACATGCCCTCATACCTTAGCCACACGTTCAAGCCTGTGCGCTTCACACATAAAAGGCCTCGTAAAATGGAGGACATTAGAGTATGGGTAAGCATCTTATTATAACGAACACCGCATATTGCACGCAGCCGAGACGTAGTACCGGCAGAGGATTATTTTTTTCCTCTGCTTGCCTGCGCCCTCTGTAAACTAAACATTTTCCTCTGTGCCTCTGTCGGGCTCCGAGATATTTTATGTGTAGTACTTTATATAAGCGTATGTATTTCAACAATCTGCTCCTGGTTTAAACGAAAATACATTTTTCTTCGATTATTATTTAGCGCCTTTAAAAGGAGAAACTCCCCATGGGTATTCCCTTGTTTTAAATAATCATGCATCCATACAGACTTTCTACGTTTTTTAGTCATACTGTATTACTGTATTACGGTTTCCATTTCTGAATCTGATTCTAATTCAAAGTCGAAATACATTTCGGTACAGTACTCATAATTGCGTACTTCACCCGAAAACTGCACAGAGGAAATTAAAATCCCTGCGTTCAATATGCGGTGACCATTAGTCGCAGAGTCGAGGAATAGTTTTCTCTGCTGCGCTGTGCTATGCTGTGCTGCGTTCAATGTGCGGCCGGCCTAAGAGTTGTTGGCAATCTACAAGTCTCACGCATTCCTATGGAAAATTAAGTCCGAAGACTATAAAAATAAAAATGTAAAGGAATCTGCTTACGAAAAATTAGTTAAGTTTTACAAAGATAACGGAAGTCCCCAAGCCAACAGAGATTTTGTTGTACAACAATTCAAAACTTGAAAGGGTCGTTTCGAAAGGAACTTAAAACAATGTTAGGCAGTAGCGGTAAAGGTAGACATGACGGTTATAAACCAAACAAAGACCAAGAAACATCTACAGATAGTTTTACAAATACAGACGAACAAACCGAAGAAATTGAAAACAATTCTACAAATGATATACAATAGACATATGGGCGGAGTTCAAGACTCACTATTGGAAGCAAAGAATGGTATCATAGAATTTTCTATCATATGCTAGATGTAATGGCAGCGAATGCCTGACTACTTACCAGAAGCATTAAAATATAACTCAGGAAGCAAAGTGAAGTAATGCCTTTACTAACGTTCAAAACTCTTCTTGCTGAAGAAATGTGTAAAGGAGGCTTTAACTTAAAAGATAGGAAAGTTGGAAGACCGAGTGTCTCCACTCCTGAACCAGTTTAAGCGAACATAACGAACGTCGTCGTTTGGTTCCAATAGATGAAAATCCGCCTGAAACAAAATAATCCTAAACTTTAATTGATGCAAAGCGACAATGAAAAAACGACGTGTTGAAAACTTAGAATCTGCTAAGTTATTTTGAGAAAGGACAATACACGTCAAATTTAGAAACGGATCAAGATGATGAGAAAAAACTCAAACACACACTATTCGGATGATAGATGAGGAAGAAAAAAGTAATTTTGAAGAAGATGAACCTATTATTAGGAAGAGATTTAATATTCCTAAGAAGACATACAACCCCAAAATAGAAAGTAAATAAGTTTATTAAAGTGTCTTAATTACATTCAAGTTTCTGTTCCAATACACACCTTCAGTACTACAAAACCGGCACTACAGTAACGACTGTAAGCAACATACCAGATGTCAATTTGAAAACTTGCCAGACCTCACATTTTTGAGATTATAACAGATAAGTAAAATTTCGCGAAACACACCCGCAGGGCAATGTTCTGCAACCCATTCCTTAAGCGGCCTCTAGACGATCAATATTAACGTCAATATATTGCACAATAATTGATATTGTACAATAATATTGACCGTCTGTAGATCGTATTGAAAGGTTGCGCAATATATTGAGTCAATCAAAATGAATTAGATATTTATTGTGCAATCTCCGGCGAAATATTTTAAGAGGCAGATTTGGAGCACCTACATTTACTTCTTCTCTTACTGCAAAACAATTGTTCAAATTATTTATTACTGATGAAATATGTTTTATAATTTTGAGAGAGTCTAATAGAAAAGGAAGACAGGTTGTTGAAGACTATAACAAAAAGGTACTAAAAACAGCTCCACAAGGAAATGAGCCACCACCAAAAGTATTCCATCCATTTACTGAGGATGAACTGGATGCTTTTTTTGGAATACATACTAATTGCAGCAGGCGTACACAGATCAAACAAAGAACACGTATCTGAAATGTGGAAATTGGAGTCATTGCCTCTTATACGTGCTGCAATGTCACGCGACAGATTCAAACTTATGTTACGTTTAATCCGTTTTGATAATCAGAATACTCGAGCTGAACGTGCTAAAACGAATAAAGCGGCTCCAATTCGGGATATATGGCAAATGCTGAACAATAATTTACAAAAAAACTATCAGCCTCATGAATGCATAACAGTGGACGAGCAACTTTTTCCCTACAGGGGACACACTAAATTTACACAATATATCCCGTCAAAACCTGCGAAATACGGAATAAAAGTATTTTGGGCTTGCGATTCAAAAACTGCTTACCCTTTGCAAGGTCAGCTCTACACTGGAAAACCACCCGAAGGAGAGAGGCAAACAAATGTGGGAGAACGTACAGTACTGGATCTGGTTGCTAAATATAAAGGATCAGGAAGAAACGTGACAACTGACAATTTTTTTACTACGTTGCAACTTGCAAAAACTTTGGCTTCGTGGAATCTGACTCTAGTAGGTACTGTCAGAAAAAATAAGGCATTCTTGCCTGCCAAAATGCAAGCCTCTAAAGAAAGACCGATCAATTCCACCAATTTTGTTTATAGCAAAGATGCAACGCTTTGCTCATATGTGCCAAAGAAAAACAAGGCATTAATTCTACTGTCTTCTATGCATATCACAGGCGAAGTAGAAAACACGGAAACCGCAAAACCTGAAATTATAAAATACTACAACCACACTAAAGGCGGGGTTGATACAATGGACAAAATGCTCTCAGAATATACCGTAAAACGGAGGACCAATCGTTGGTCTCTGGTATTTTTTTACAACATGATAGATATCAGCGGTTTGTCTTCTTATGTAATTTATATAGAGAACAATCCAGGTGTAAAATCTACCGATAAACGTAGATTATTGAAGAACCTGAAGCTCTGTCGGAAAATCTCCAGCGTGATACTTCAGGACGTCGTATAGTAGTCGGCTCTTGTTATTTTTGTCGACAGAGTTCAAAAAGAAGGCGGAAAACAAGGAAAAGTTGCAATCAATGTTCAAAACCTGTTTGTAATGAGCATTCTGTCGACAAAGTTCTATGTGGGAATTGCAATAGAAAGGCAGAATAAATTACAATTCATATTTTATTATACTTATTTTATGCTGTTTGATGTATTTTTATAAGTAGAGTGTATCACGATATCAATATAAAAAAGTTCTTTTTAGTATAACTTAATTTATTCCAACTTCGACTTAGGGGTACCCAGGTACCCTGGCTGTCACCTAAGGGTTAAAAAAGTTCAAGGGATTTTGATTCATAAAAGAATAAAAGAAACAAAAAAAATATTCTGACAAAACAAAGAAAACAAGTGCGTATGAGAAATCATGAAGGCTCAAAACATAAGCTTTTAGAATAAAAATATTATAACTGTTTAAAAATGAAAAGGGTACCCGGGTACCCTGCCAGTCACATAAAGGTTAAGAATGAAAAGTAACAAACTGACAGCCTGCACAATAATTTTACCAAACCTTCATTAAGGACTTGCCCAAAGTGTTTATGTATCTATTCTGATTTTTTTATACATTTATAATTTATGCCTTACCTTAAATTTCCATCAACTTCGTGTGATCCTGAATCCAAATCAATGTAGGGGAAATACGGCTAAAGTGGGATACTCAGATAAAACGGGATACCCTGAAAGTTACATGCAACGCCATCTAATTATTTCTACATTAAAATATTCCTTATCGTCTATAGTTTTAGTATGCAAACTCGCATGATTGTATGCAGTTCCGTTCGCGAGATATTAACGGGTTTTCATTTTTGCGTTTTTTCTTATAAGAATCTGTGTTTGCGAAGGTAAGGATTATGCTCTTATTTGTTAATGGAATGCGATTACTATTTTTTTACTGTTAGTTAGTACATAAACAAACACTTTCACCATAGTTTAACCTTGATTTAGTTATAAAGATTGTCAGTTATTTTCATTGTTCACACATGCGGTCACCTCTAAAATGAGATACCAACTATCCCGTTTTAGCCATACGGCATTTGTCGTTTAATTTTTGTAACACTGTAGTTTCGGCAGGTAACAATGTCGAAGTATAAAAGAAAGACTACTCGTCAGAACTGGACAGAAGAGTCGATGTCTAAAGCAATCGAATTAGTTACAACTGGCCAATGTGGTTAATAAAGTGTTTTATTCCATACATGTGCCTTATTTTTGTTACTTAAATACCTATCCCATTTTAAAATCAGATAGTATCCCGTTTTATCAAACTGTGTGGATAAAACGGGATATTACCAACTTTTTTTTTCTTATTTTCTATTTATGTCTAAAACAATTTTGATGTAAAATAATGATCTAGAACGATTTTAAAATGTATTAATTATAACTATGCAGAATTTTGGGAAACTAGTACCATTAAAAGTTGTAACGGTTGAAATAGTGCCTGTATAAAATTTTCTTTGTAAGATTGAAGTTAGGTAGAAAGTATGTTTGAACGCGGCTGAGGAAAGATAAGAAAGGTTATAAGTGAGGTAGATGCGCAGGTCTCGCTCTCTTCTTCGAAATATCGTTAAAGTGTGCGGTTGTTAACAAAAGTTCGCTCCGTTGCCATTTTGGTTGGAAATATTTTTCATCTCGAATATTTATTCGGATCTGTTATGGTAATGAGAATTTTAAATACTCCATGAGTGTTGGATAATAATTAGTACAGTTGGATGGTTGTATTTTTGCTTCGTAAGAAGGATTTAAGAAGTTTGGGACACCGCATGTCATTTTCGATTTTGAATTAGAGGTGAGTGAGGTTTAATGATATTCTTTGTGGACTTAAATTTGTGAAATTAGTTTCTATTTCCGTATTATTGTCCTAGCTGTTTTGGTGACATCGGAATTACGGTGCTTTAATAATTAATGGTATTAATCCAGTATTCTGTCGTATGCTGCATGTGTATGGTAACATCTGTTGTTGATTGCTATTAAGGATCAATATCGAAGATTTCGGTCGTCATCGATAATTGTTTTATTCGAATTGTCATCGCCAGAGAAGATTCAAGAAATTAGTTCAATTTTTCTTTAAAGATTATTTGGAGAATATTTAATTAGTTAGTCATTGATAACATTTAAAAATCTTTAAGAAGAAACTTGTTGTTTACGTCATTTAATTTATTAAACTACGATTATGTCAAATTAATTTCACTAAATATTTACTTAATTTAACGTCAAAATTCGTAATTTGGATATTAACTAATAATCAATTTCTTGAGTTAAGTTTTGCTATTTCAAGGTCAAGTTTAATTTGGAAACGCTACTTAGATATTTCCAAAGTGGTTTAATTCATATTTTCAGATATTTGGAGAAGATTCCGACCTGCGGAGAGCTCTTCGTCGGACGGATTTGTTTTGTAGTAAAGGTAATTGGGTAAGAGATTTTTATTTTCTTTTGGAAATATTGTAATATGCCAATTGTGTTTATATTTAAAATGTGTTAAGCAGAGGATTATTGTGTAACTCTGTTATAGTTAACCTGAGACTTGGTTATTAGTGACAATTATTTACCTATTTTACTTACATCTGTATTGATATATTTTGATTTGGAATTAAAAAGTACGTTATTGAATCATTGATGCTTATGAAATCTTGTAGTCACATTTCTATATTTACAGTACTAGATTGGAACATATTAGGCAATTGTTTACAAAATATAGTGGCGCCCATTTTGTTAACTAATTTGCTCACGACCCATGGTTCTTCTCACTCGAGCTATCGGGACATTGCCGTTTATTTATTTGGTACCAAGAACACAGTTCAACACGTAACAAATAAAATTTTGACACCCAACTTGGGGGCTTGAATTTTTGATTTTTTTTTATTATTGCAGTTAGTGTTAACAGAAATTTCTAGTGTTTATGAATTTGGTTACTTGGTACTGTAACTTAAAGTGATACTGTTTCAGTAGCGTACTCATTTGTTGATTGATTTGAATTGCATTTGTTGTTGATTATAAACTTGATTACTATGTCTGTGTGGAAATTAGAGGTTAATAGATTAAGACGTAATGAGCTACAGTATGAATTGTTGTCTAGGGGTATTGAAGGGGATATTACCGTAGATAATTTACGAAAATCAGTTCGTAGTGCTATATTACTTGAGGCAAATAAATCTTTAACTGTAATTCAACATAAAATTATTTTTTCGGATGATGTTGTGGCTATTCAACTTGGAATTACCGAACTTGAATCATTATTAGCTTTGTTTGAGGGGGATACTCGTACTGCAGAATTCCTTAGATTGGTTAGTTTATTTATACACATTCAAAGAAGGTGTGAATTAAGTAATGCTGTGGAGGACGACGATATCACGAAACGAAATCAATTGTTGCTTCTTTTAACTAATTTTAAATTAGATGTTGACAATAAAATTAGGAAATCACGTCGAACTACTTTTTCGGAATTTACACAAATTGCTACTTCTAGTCCACATACTTCTAAAGCTATTGGGGAAGTTGAGGAAATTGATGTAGAACCGCCTTTGTTATCATCGGAAGATGAGAATGAAATTACTAGTATTCCTATTCATTCTATTGTTGCAAACACTCCTTCAGTTAATGTCATGGGTCATAAGAGTTTTCAAATTGCTAAGTTAGGGTTAACATTTTCTGGGGACGGATCAATATCGCTGTTAGATTTTTTAACTCGAGTGGAAGAATTAAGTAGGTCTAGGTCAATTTCACAGAAAGATTTGTTTAATGCTGCTCCTGAATTATTAACGGGTCGTGCATTGTTACTATTTAGATCACGTAGGGATAATCTTAGTTCTTGGAGAGATATAGTGGTAATGTTAAGGTCGGAATTTTTGCCGATTGATTATGATGAACGTTTGATAGAAGAAATTAAGTCTAGGACTATGGGAACCTCAGAGTCCATGAGTACCTATGTTGCCGTTATGCAGAGTTTATTTATTAGATTGTCAGAACCTATGAGTGAAACGAAACAGTTGTATTATATTAGGAAAAATTTAACTCCATTCTATCAGAATGCATTAACTTTAACAGAAGTCAATTCTATTAGTCAATTAACTGCTTTAGGGAAACGTATTGAGCAAAATAAATACTTTATGGAATCATTTAAACCACCTCCATCTAAGAAAACTAGTAAATTATTAGAGCCTAGTCTTGCGTATATTACTTCTTGTTCTGATTCTGAATCTGTTGTGGCCGAGAAAAGTAAAATTGGGAGAACTTCGTTACATGTCATGAATTCACCTCAAACTATAGAAACTCCTACTAGTTCAGCTACTGCTGGAAATTATTCGAGAAAGGTCAATAATAATTATAAATGTTGGAATTGTAATCAAGTAGGTCATGTTGCTACTCGATGTACTTTGCCTAAGACACTTCATTGTTACGGATGTGGGAAGCCAGGGGTTGTTAAGTCTAGATGCCCTAAATGTAATTCGGTTCAGGGAAACTAAATTGTGAGTCTTCTAACCGAGGAGAGGACTCATTAGTTTCATTAATCTCGGAAATTCCTTTCGTAGGTCTGTCGGATAAACATAGATTTTTTTTGGATTTTATTTTAACTAGTGTGAGAAATGATGAACGTCCTTATCTGAATGTTTCTATTTATGGCTATTCGATGATTGGATTATTAGATTCGGGTGCGTCCCGCACAGTGATAGGAAATTTGGGTTGGGAAATGTTAAAGAGTCTGGGAATTGCTTTAAAGAAATCGGAAATTACTTCATGTCAGATAGCAAATGGTGAAGTTTGTAATGTTTTAGGAACTGTCATGTTACCTATTTCTGTTAAATCTAAAATTGTTAATTTGGAAGTATTAGTGATGCCTGATGTGACTCATATTTTAATTTTAGGAATTGATTTTTGGAAATTAATTGACTTTGTGCCTGATTTTCGGTCAGGTCAATGGAATTTTGGTAATGCGTCAGAATTATGTACCATGTCAGCTGAACATATTCATTCATTCTCTAATCTTATGCCGTCTGAACAAACTGCTATTGAATCTTTACTTGATAATCCTGTTTTAAATTCTTCATTGTTAGGTTGTACTACTTTAGTAGAACATAAAATTGTGACTGTTTCTGAACCTATTAAACAGCGTTATTACCCGTTATCACCTGTACTTAGGAAGATTGCAAATGATGAATTAGAGGCCATGATTAAATTAGGTAGGTGTTGTAGAACCTTCTAATAGTCCTTGGTCAAGCCCGATAGTGTTAGTGAAAAAGAAAGATAACTCATATAGATTCTGTGTGGATTACCGTAAGGTTAACGCCGTTACGAAAAAGGATGCTTACCCTTTGCCGTACATAAGTTCAATTTTAGATAGACTGAGAGATGCTAAATTTTTAACTAGTTTGGATATTAGGTCAGCTTATTGGCAAATTCCTTTATCTTCAGAAGCTAAAGCCATAACTGCTTTCACAATTCCTAATAGAGGTCTGTTTCAATTTACAAGGATGCCTTTTGGTCTTCATAATGCTCCTGCTACTTTTCAACGACTGATAGATCGTGTTTTAGGTGCTGATTTAGAACCGTATTGTTTCGCATATCTTGATGATATAATTATTGCTACTCCTACTTTTGATAAGCATTTAGAGGTACTTACAGAAATCTTGTCAAGATTATCTACTGCTGGGTTAACATTAAGAAAGGAAAAATGTCATTTTTGTCGGTCTGATTTGAAATATTTGGGTTATGTGGTAAATGAAAATGGTCTCTTGGTAGATCCAGATAAAGTTTCAGCAATTATTTCTATTGCTACACCTACCAATGTGTCGGAAGTTCGTAGATTAGTTGGAATGGCTGGATGGTATAGACGTTTTATTCCAAATTTTTCATCTGTTCTTGCTCCACTTACAAATTTAACTAAGAAAAATTCAAAGTTTAATTGGTCTACTGAATGTGAACAAGCTTTCGCGTTTCTCAAACAACAGTTAATATCTGCTCCTATTCTGTCTTGTCCAAATTTTGATATTCCATTTTCGATTCAAACAGACGCGTCTGATTTTGGTATTGGTGCAGTGTTGAGTCAAGAATCATCGTCGGGAGAGAATGTAATTAGCTATATTAGTCGATCACTGAATAAATCTGAACGTAATTATTCGACAACAGAAAAAGAATGTTTAGCAGTCATTTGGGCTGTAGAAAAATTTCGTCCTTATATTGAAGGATCCCATTTCATAGTTGTTACCGATCATCACTCATTAGTTTGGTTAAATAAACTTCAAAATCCTTCAGGTCGATTAGCTCGTTGGGCTATTCGTCTTCAGCAGTATGATTTTAAAATAGTACATAGAAAGGGAAAAGAACATGTAGTCCCTGATGCTTTGTCTAGGTCAGTTCCAAAATTAGATAGTATGGATGTTACTTTGAGTTCTTATGGTATAACTTTGCCTATTACTGATATTTGGTATCTTCAATTAATTGAAAAGATTTCTACTAGTCCTAAGAAATTTCATAATTGGTTTGTGAAAGATGGATTGTTGTATAAAAGAACCAAATCGTCTGAAAGTTCAAATTCTGTTTTGGGTGATTGGCGTGTGGTTGTACCAAAAGATCAGCGGAATCATATCATTAGGGAAAATCATGATCCTGCTACTGCGGGTCATTGTGGGGTTACGAAAACGGTGGCTCGTATTAATAGAACTTTTTATTGGCCTGCTCTTCGTGCAGATGTGGCACGTTTTATTAGAAAGTGTGTTGTTTGTGCTGCCCATAAGGTGGAACAAAAATTATCGCCTGGTGTATTTGCTCCTCGTGCTACTCCTTCGTATCCTTGGCAGGTACTTTCCTGTGATATTGTGGGTCCGTTGCCGAGATCATCTAAAGGACATAGTTTTATATTTGTTGTTTCGGATTATTTCACTAAATTTTCCCTTTTCTTTCCATTAAGAATAGCTAATGCTAAGTCAATTTCAAAAATTATGGAAGATAATATTTTTCTTATGTTTGGATCACCTCAGTATTTAATCACTGATAATGGTGTACAATTTCATAGTAAAGAGTTTACTCAACTTTGTAATCAGTATCGTACCACTATTTTGTTCACTGCTAAGTATCATCCTAGAGCCAATCCTGCTGAAAGGGTAAATCGTGTTCTAAAAACTATGATAGCATCTTATGTTAAGGAAAATCAACGTCATTGGGATGTTAATTTGTCAAAAATTGGGTGTGCTATTAGAACTGCGAAACATGAAATCACTGGGTATACTCCTTATTTTGCACTTTATGGTAGAGAGCATATTCTATATGGGGATTCATTTAAAAATACTGATGATTCTAGTGAACCTGTTATAAATTCAGATAGATCTCAGATGATTAAACCCTTAGATAAATATGAAGAATTGCGGAAAAATATTTTAGGTAAAATAAAACGTTCAATTGTGAGAACTCAAAATAGATACAATTTACGAAAACGAGTTGTTCAATTTAAAATTAATGATACAGTTTGGAAAAGAAATTTTGTATTGTCAGATGCTTCGAAACATTTTAATGCCAAGTTAGCTCCTAAATTTGTCGGTCCTTATAAAATTAGAAATGTTGTCTCACCTTGGACATATGAGTTGGAAGATTCCCAAGGGAAGTCATTGGGTGTATATCATGTGAAAAATTTGAAACCAGATTATACAGTTCAGGATAGGGATATAGATCATGTTAGTGATAGTACTGATTCGGATTCTGTTAGTTCAGATCATAGGGTTAAAAGGTCATTAAGATATCATAAACCAAGAAAACGTCACAAAACTTAATCATTATTTTAGGGATCATTTTATGTTAAACTTTTGCTTTCTCTTTTGGTTATTCTAACGTCATAGGGAGGTAGGTAGGGACGTTGGAGGGTTGTTGAGCTGTTACTTCACTTTCCTTTCGAAGTACACAGTCGCTAGTACATCTTAGCCCTACATCATGCTTTTTCATGTTCATTATACACTAACCGTTGAGATTTTTATGAAGTCTAGAGTGTGTGTGCCTTTATCATTCATAATCATGTCTGTCTTCTACTAGGTTTCTCTTTTGTGGTCTTTCTAGATAATATATTCATAACTAAACCATATTTTTTTGGTCTTTTGACATATAATCTTCATAGTTTGGAGAAAGTTTGGGTTCCTTGTTTTCCCTGAGTTGTTTGGATAGGTGGCTGAGATTTGTTGAGGATTTGTTAGGTAGTGCTTCACACTTTATTTTTTTTTGGGGCTTGTATCCTATCTATTTTTCATTCTTCGGGGTGCAAGTTCCGCTCGAACATCAGAGCCCTTCACAAAATAATAAAACCATCTGGTCTTTCTTACTGTTATTATTTTTTTTTGGGTGGGTTTCTTGTATGTCTATCTCTGTGTACTCTTCTGGGTTGGGTAGGTTAAGTGTTTGTGGGGGGAT
The DNA here is from genome assembly GCA_036250285.1 of Pyrocoelia pectoralis. Taxonomy (NCBI): domain Eukaryota; kingdom Metazoa; phylum Arthropoda; class Insecta; order Coleoptera; family Lampyridae; genus Pyrocoelia; species Pyrocoelia pectoralis. The sequence goes on from CM070075.1 coordinate 27,274,545, forward strand.
TTTACTGGGGTTTTTATTGGGAGTTAGTTATTGGAGGGGTTTTGTTTTGTTTTTGGGTTACATTTGATATAAGATTTTTGATTTTCCACGTTTCTTTCTTTTGGAAGGGGGGATTTTGTGTCTATACTTTGCTTAGGAACTTGTTCTTATCTTTTGTTCGGACCTTTTGTTGTTGGGAGGGGGGAATTTGTAACGGTTGAAATAGTGCCTGTATAAAATTTTCTTTGTAAGATTGAAGTTAGGTAGAAAGTATGTTTGAACGCGGCTGAGGAAAGATAAGAAAGGTTATAAGTGAGGTAGATGCGCAGGTCTCGCTCTCTTCTTCGAAATATCGTTAAAGTGTGCGGTTGTTAACAAAAGTTCGCTCCGTTGCCATTTTGGTTGGAAATATTTTTCATCTCGAATATTTATTCGGATCTGTTATGGTAATGAGAATTTTAAATACTCCATGAGTGTTGGATAATAATTAGTACAGTTGGATGGTTGTATTTTTGCTTCGTAAGAAGGATTTAAGAAGTTTGGGACACCGCATGTCATTTTCGATTTTGAATTAGAGGTGAGTGAGGTTTAATGATATTCTTTGTGGACTTAAATTTGTGAAATTAGTTTCTATTTCCGTATTATTGTCCTAGCTGTTTTGGTGACATCGGAATTACGGTGCTTTAATAATTAATGGTATTAATCCAGTATTCTGTCGTATGCTGCATGTGTATGGTAACATCTGTTGTTGATTGCTATTAAGGATCAATATCGAAGATTTCGGTCGTCATCGATAATTGTTTTATTCGAATTGTCATCGCCAGAGAAGATTCAAGAAATTAGTTCAATTTTTCTTTAAAGATTATTTGGAGAATATTTAATTAGTTAGTCATTGATAACATTTAAAAATCTTTAAGAAGAAAGTTGTTGTTTACGTCATTTAATTTATTAAACTACGATTATGTCAAATTAATTTCACTAAATATTTACTTAATTTAACGTCAAAATTCGTAATTTGGATATTAACTAATAATCAATTTCTTGAGTTAAGTTTTGCTATTTCAAGGTCAAGTTTAATTTGGAAACGCTACTTAGATATTTCCAAAGTGGTTTAATTCATATTTTCAGATATTTGGAGAAGATTCCGACCTGCGGAGAGCTCTTCGTCGGACGGATTTGTTTTGTAGTAAAGGTAATTGGGTAAGAGATTTTTATTTTCTTTTGGAAATATTGTAATATGCCAATTGTGTTTATATTTAAAATGTGTTAAGCAGAGGATTATTGTGTAACTCTGTTATAGTTAACCTGAGACTTGGTTATTAGTGACAATTATTTACCTATTTTACTTACATCTGTATTGATATATTTTGATTTGGAATTAAAAAGTACGTTATTGAATCATTGATGCTTATGAAATCTTGTAGTCACATTTCTATATTTACAGTACTAGATTGGAACATATTAGGCAATTGTTTACAAAATATAGTGGCGCCCATTTTGTTAACTAATTTGCTCACGACCCATGGTTCTTCTCACTCGAGCTATCGGGACATTGCCGTTTATTTATTTGGTACCAAGAACACAGTTCAACACGTAACAAAGTATTTTATTTTTTAAATCAAACCTTAAGTATCCCATTTTAGCCGTATTTCCCCAAGTCTTCATTTGCGTTACTAACAGTAACACTTATTTCTAATGTAGAAACTATCACAGTATACTATAAATTAAATAAGAGTAAGGTAGAGAGCGCTTTGATTCAAGTTACATTTACGTTATTTAGTGTGTAAGTTCGCCATACTAACCACTACACCAATAGGTCATTATTGGGAAATTCAAGCTGTATATATCGAAAGCACGTTCAGAATTTTCCGTTTTTCCAGAATGTGTGCCCTTTGTAGTCGAACGTTGCTGTACTGTCAATTGCAAAAATAACGATGGCGCAGAGTAACGCGCGAGAGCGTATACAATTAATATGGTTGTAAGAACTTGCACAGATAAAAAAAATTACATAAAAATGGTTTTATAGTAGGACGATATCAAAATCCATGTCTTCGTCTGGTAGTTCTTCACTCGAACTTTCTGATACTACATTTACAACAATTTTCTCTACAATATCGTCAACTATTCCGTCTACATCCCACATTGGCTTCTCTTCTTTAAGTGTATGTTGTACACAATCTTCCATCGCTCTGAAGTCGCAGTAGAAATTCCTTTCTTAAGTAGTTCCTTTACATCCTTAAGTTTATATGTTGTGTTACTTGCACATTGTTTCATCTGTGCTCATATTAATTCGATCGCATTTAAATTGCAATGGTAAGGGGGCAATCTTAATATGGTTCTTCCAGTACCTTTTACCATTTCATCAATAACATACGTAGCTGGATGTGAAATAGAATGTTGTTTGACCAATTCCAATAATTGTAATTTTAATAAATGATCATTGCTTGAAATGCCTTTACTATGAAGCCAATCAATATCACTTTTTTCCAACTTTGTGTGGGTGATTTCTTTGCTTTAATACTATGATAGGAAGCATTATCCATCACAATTACACAATTTTCCTCTAAATTAGGTAATGCACCTTCAAGCCACTCGTTATAAACATTACCATTCATATCATCATGATAATCACCTTTTCTTTTTGACTCAAAGTTCAATAATCCTCCATCAACAAATCCAGCATCGCTAGAGGTCGTCTACTAGCGGTTGGTGAGACTACCGGGCTGTTGGGGCCCCAAATACTCATTCTTAAGCTTCTTAGGATAATTGACATTAACGTAAAAGTGCAAATTTGGGAAATCCAGTGGTGTCAAAGTGAATACACCAATCCGAAGAAGCTTAAGAATGAGTATTTAGGGTCCCAACAGCCGGGTAGTCTCGCCAACCGCTAGTAGACGACCTCTACCAATATAAGCAATTAATTATTAATCGTTTGCCTTTCCCAGATGGGTCCTTTCAACTAGTAGAAAGTTCTGCAATTGAAGCTTGTCTCGCAGTTTTAATAGTTGTATCATGCCAAACCTTATTTTTGACATGACCTGCATTAACCCATGCTTCATCGGTATAATATATTTTTCTACCTTCTTCACGATATTTGTTGATGGTGGTTAAAAACTTCGTTCTCCAAAGAACAACTTCAGCTTTTTCGATTAACACGGACTTTCTTGTTCGTTTGTCATTTTTAAATCTTAATTTCTTTAATATCAGCCTTAAGGAGTAATGCCTGATGTTTGATACAGAATCGTCATTATTAATGGCAGTTAACACCTTTCCTACAGTTGGCAATTCATTACGAAAGTAAAATGTGTGTACATGACGTCGAATTCCAATTTTCTCAAAATCTGCCGTAGACGGTGGAACAATTTCTACTCTTTTTCGGTGAACGTGCAATACCCGAACTTTCAATTTCTTTTATTAATTTCCATATTGAATTTTGTCCAATGCCAGTTTCGATAGCAGTTTGTTTTACGGCCGCAGTTTTACTTAAGTTGTGTGAGTATTTTAGATACACTTTCTTTTTATTTTTAACCAATATCTGAACTTTAATCAAAACTATTTAAACGAAGGATTTGCATTTTGACTTGAATGAATCCAATTAACATGTGGTTGACCAATTGACCAATGACTCAAATTAACTTTTAAATTAAATAAAATTAATTACTACAGCCAAATTAACATCGCTGTAGCTAAACTACGACAAAATGCATTTATTCAGTTATGACATCTAACGGCTTAAATCGAAGTTACGATTTATCAACAGAATGGAGAATAAACTGGGCTGCAAACATGTGCCGCAATCGACCAGATGACAGAATTAAACTCTTGTAGATTGACTTTAATCCAATTCCAATTAATTCATCAAATCAATTATACAGATTATGTCAATTATCTTCGGTAGAATTACCAATGAAATACGTAAGATTAAATGATTTGATCTTAACGTGTCAGAACACGTGACGTAGCAAACTTCTTAACCCAGATAAACCTGAAACTATTTTGTGTTGATTTATGATTTTTTTTGACAGTTTCATTAAATAGTTCATTTTAAGCAATATTATCTAAAAAAAATTTTTTGCGTCGCTATCAGTTTTTCCAAAAAATGCCGTCCTTTTAATTAAAAGGACGGTAGGACTTTACACTGATATGCACTAAATTACAAAAATAAAAATCAACCATAAAAAAAATTATTTATTTATCAATTATTTTGTGTGATATTGCAAAAAACAGTCTTTGACATGTAATGCTATATTGCATTTCATGCATTTACTTTGCACTTTTTTATGACAGAGCCCACATCGTGTCTGTTTTTCTTGGTGTATTACTAAATGGTCAAGTCTATCTTATCTTGAATGCTCATGTAAATTTTTTGGTGGTTTAGGGGGCCCTCTTTTTCCATCCTTTTTGTAAGTTTTCAACAAACTTATGGCGACACTCCGCCGACATGCCAAAAGGTCCATGTTTCCTCCGTTCAATTTGTGAATATGCCACATGTTTTGCATGGCCATATCAACACAATGACAAAATAAGGGAAAATACCACTTTTTCCCTCTAATCGATACTCTATACAAACTAATATTCTAGTCGCGTCTGTCAACTCCTCCCATGTTTTCATTGTACAGCTGTACCAGTTGAGGTTGAGGAATTTGTATTCGTTTTTTCCTTTTTGAGAAAATCGACTAACTTGTCTGATTGGATATACTGGAGCAGAATTTGAGGCCAAAGTAACGACACTGTTGTGCCATTTACATACAACTATATTTTCCCCGACGGCAGAGAAATAATCATATTCTCCCCTGTTCTTCTTTTTTATTACCATAGTTTCTACTAGCGGACACTTTGATGTTCGGTTTTCCCTAATGGTACCAGTTCCCTTATAGCTGAGACGCTAGGTTTGTAAAATAACCCTGATAGTTACAGAAGGGAAGAAAAGTTGAAACTTGGCAAAATCATTCTCTAGGACATTCTGGCCAGTTATTAAAGTGGCCCCACAAAAATGCAACATTAATTAGCCAGTAATAATAGTTTAAAGTTAAGTATTTTTTTCACTCCACAAGGGGTAACTTGTGTAAGAAAATAATATCTTAAAAATAGTATCATATTACTGACAGGCATGTTATTTAGTTAATAACAATGTCTTTGTTATTTCTACACTCGTCATTTTTTATACAATCTAATAAATGGGGCAATCGCCTTATTTTACACTTGTTACAGCGCGAGTTAAAAAGTTTGAAACGAACGCGGACTCTTCACTTCGCTTAACATAAACAATCACATCGTATCATTTGTCATCGATTTCAATTTAAGTGGCAAGAATTATGGCGAATATGAACCCCCTCTCCGAGAGAAATGGGGGGGGGGGGGGGGGCGAAAAAGTGTCAAAAAACAGGTTTTCGTAAATAACTGAAAAAGTATCAATTTAATCAAAAACAAAAACGTTAAGAAAATTGTAGCTGACAAAATTCCGCACATTTTCATGTTTTATTTTTGTCTCTACGACCAATAGGAGCCGAGATAGATTTTTTTTAAATGTCGACTGTTTTGCGGCGAAATGGTAACACGTGCGCGCATCGCGCGTATTTCGCTTATATCTCGAGAATGGCCATTCGTATCGCAAAATGCTTCAAATAAAAGTTGTAGAGAATTTAATTACGAATACTTTTCTTTTTTAAACATTTCCATACGATTAATATTGACAGATATATAATCATTTAAACCTTTTTCTAAGACACAATCGCTGCTCGTTTTGCATAATTGCATAATAAAATTCGCCTTATAAAGATTACCAAAATGATATTTCCTGTATACACATAGATTCAAAATTTAATTCTCTACAACTTTCATTATATGCACTAAGTACGTAGAATCAATAGTTTTCGACTTATTATTGATTTTATTATGCAAAACGAGCAGCGATTGAGTCTTAGAAAAAGGTTTAAATGATTATAACTCTGTCAATATTAATCGTATGGAAATGTTTAAAAAATAAAAGTATTTGTAATTAAATTCTCTACAACTTTTATTTGAAGCATTTTGCGATACGAATGGCCATTCTCGAGATATAACCGAATTCGCGCGATGCGCGCACGTGTTACCGTTTCGCCGCAAAACAGTCGACATTTAAAAAAAATCTATCTCGGCTCCTATTGGTCGTAGAGACAAAAATAAAACATGAAAATGTGTGGAATTTTGTCAGCTACAATTTTCTTAACGTTTTTGTTTTTGATAAAATTGATACTTTTTCAGTTACTTACGAAAACCTGTTTTTTTGACACTTTCGCCCCCCATTTCTCTCGGAGGAGGGGTAGGGGTGAGGACTTTTGAACACTTCAAAGGGGGTACAAAACAAGCCTGTTCCCAAATTTTCAAAGCTGTAACCATTATTTCATCCAAATCGTTAAATTTCGTCTTATTTTACTGGGCTATGAATGAGGGAAGAAGTAAGAAGAAACGACAGCGTAAATCAAACTAGTTTAACTGAAAATCTAAACTGGGATCTTTGCATTATATGTCAGTCAGACAAAATTGAAGTGTTCAAGTGTCTTTCGAATTCTAAACGTAAAAAACAAGGGTGTTCCAATAACCGATGTAAATGTTATCGAGCTAAGCTCCCATGCACACATCTCTGCGTCTGTACCGATATCTGCAATACTAAAACCGATGTGAACAGTAACATAACCGAGGACAATCCATAGATACATCCATAATTGTCAATATCTATCAATAAACGTACGAATAAAAATGATTTATATTTGATTTATAGGAGAAATCACGCTTTATTGCAAATGTGACCTTTGACCTCGTTTATTAGCCATGACCCAAGTTTTTCTTCATGGGGCCGCTTCTAATATTAATAAGTGGGGCCTAATGTGACTATATGGGAAGTTTCACGATTTCTTCCAACTTGTAACTAAAATCAACCTTAGCGTCCCAGCTATTAATTCCTCTATTTCGCAGCTCTTGCAGTAATGGGATTGATGTAAAAAAATTGTCAAAAAAAATGTGGTACGGCAGATTGTAATTCAATGATAATAAAACATCTGCATATGTGAGCACAACACTTGCTCCTAGACCTAAGTCTTTATATTTCATGTCACAACCAGAACCTTGGTACGGTTCAAACCAATTTATATATCCCAATCTGGTTGTACCAACCCACAGTTTATATCCCCATCGTATGGGCTTTCCTTTTATAAACTGTTTAGCGCCGTGACGCCCAAAATAAGGCACTATGGCTTCATCTAAACTGTGAAATTGTTTTACTGGAGCAAAGTCTAGAAATTTTCGGTTTAGCCAATCAAACAGTGGTCTCATTTTAGAAAATTTATCGTTTAAATCCAGATTATTATTATCTCGTAGATGCAAATTGTTGATAATAAAAGAAAATCAATCTCTAAAAATTGCATTATATACAAGTTCATTACTTCCATCTTTACAGTTTTGCCAATACATTTTTCGGCGAGGAACAATATTGTTACCCGCCCAGCAATAAAACCCCAATGAAACATTTCATTTCATCATCGGATATATCACCTGTCAAATTTTTTTGGGCCGCATACCTATTGGTTTCTTCTACCATCACCGTAAAAATGTCATCATCAAAAAAACTGAGAAATATTTCTGTAGGAGAAAAGTTTGTTTTAGGCCCTTGCGCATCCGTCCATTCAGGGTCATTCATATTATTTGGAATGTCTTCTTTCTTCCATGAAAATATTTTCTGTCTCTTTGGTTTCACTTTTTTCTGCGGTAACAATAAAGAAAGGAGAATATTGTCATCATCGCTATCAAAATCAGAGTTGTCGTCCGGTAAAATAACCTCTGCTTCGGCTCGTAATTGCGAACCAGGTAAATTATTGATACCAACATCGTCTTCTTCGCCAGAATCTTCATCGGTAATATTGCCGCAAGCATTTTCTGGGGGAAGAATAACAACGGATGTCCCGGGAGGATAGGTGTCAATATTTTCTTCCAGTGCTAGGGCAACCATATGAAGAGTTCTCGCATGATATCTATAAATATGGTATATTGTTAACATGCACCGCATATAATCCTACTGTCCTTTTAAAAGGACAGCGAGGTTTTTTGCAATTTTGAAACACAAAGATATAAAATTAAGATTAGAGTTTCAACCACATCTTAGCTTACATTGTTAGTAATCATTATTATTTAAAAAACAACGTTAACAATTTTTATTTATTGTAATTAACTTACCTAGACATTTTTGGCTGTGAATTCACAAAATCACTTTCAATAAAACACTTTAGATTTCGGTTTACTATTGATAACAGCATTGTGGTGCTGCGATCTAGTTTTAGTCGACGTATTTTGTATAATTTAATTTAATATAGGTAACTGTATGCTGTCCTTTTGACGGTAGGTTCAAATGGGTTAAAAACCTTCTAACGAAGAAAATATTACCATTAATATTTCCCAAATTCTATCCAAATACTATGGAATACTTTAATTTCCCAAACACTACAAAGATCCGATAGATATATCGAGATTAATTCCCAAAACGTAGCGTCGGAACCAAATTTACTTTACACACCCGTTAACTAACAACGATTTATTCAAAAGAGAAAGAACGACCTATTTCATACTATAGGTATCTTTATACCTATCTTTGTAGTTTTTTATCTAATATTGATTAAAACTGCACTTAAAATCTATGCACATTTGAAAGTAGGCTGTGAGTATGATTAGACAAACGAATGTTTATCTGGATGTCATTCTCATTAAAGCAAACAGTGAAACAATTTTATAAAATGGAAGCTGTTGACGCATATTCCAATACTGATGTTTTGAATTTATTCTATATCCATGACGAATGCGGGAACACTGTTAGCAGAACTTGCAGAACATTTAATGAACGATATCCTATAATCTACCACCGGTTACTAAAAGTAAATTTAGAAGAATAGAGTCACGTTTTTTAAATACTGGAAGTATTAAAGTAAGAAAAACTCCATAAAACCTATCGTTGAAGCAGAAGAAAACGAGGTAAATGTGCTGTCTTATTTTCACGCTCATCCCCGGAGTTCGATACTTGCAGCATCTGGTGAAGTGGGTATCACTACAACGTCGATTCAGCGCATTTTAAAACGTTAATTTCTGCAAACTTTACCTCCAAACATAAGGCAAATGGCGCAGTAAACCGCTAAAGATAGGTATAAGGATACCTATAGTTTATCGATGCGTAAATTAAATCATCTTCCAAATATGTAAAAATATACGGGGTGTTCGACATGAAAAAAATGGTTTTTTGGTGTTTGAAATTTTTTAACTTCGCCACTAATTTTGAGCGCCCTGTATAATCCGTGGTAGGTTTGCAAATGTATTTTCTAAACACTTATGGTTTTACTTGGTTTCAAAGTATGAATGTTTTGCATTCAAAGAAGAGCAAAAGGTGGGCTATTAAACATCCCTTCGCACAACCCAAATTTTTTTAAAACATCGTAATATCTCAAAAACAGTTGAAGATAGGTATAGGATAGTCAGTGTAACGCAGAATCGATTGTATAATCCAAAAATGCAATAATATACAGGGTGTTCCATTTAAAATAAGAAGATGAATAGCGATTTCCGATCCTTTCGGAAGTTGTACAACATCGACAATATTTTAGAACAAAAGAAGGCTAGGTGTTATCCTCCTGAAAGTTTCAAATTCATACGTAGTAAGGGACCCCAGAAACTTCTAATAAACGGGTTCCATGATATACCCTGTATATTATTGATAAAGCAATTATAATTGCTTTGGTAGTTTGTCTACTTAAAGTGTATTAAAAAAAGCATCGAATTTTGTTCTGCATGTACCAAAATAATCTTTCCACAACATTTCTGGTTGTAATATCGACCGTATAATATATTGATAAAAGAACGAACAGAATAATTTTGCCGACAATGAGATTAAGTAGCACTGAAGCCACAGCCAAGTTAGGCAACCTTCAACGAATGGGTATCTCTATCTCTATACCAGCACATTAAGGCAGTCTAAATGAATGATTTAGCAAAAGGACGAATCGATTCTATTATAAAATGCGTAATTTTGCTCGAAGAGAGGGACGAACTTTCAGCCGGTGTGCCAAAAAGACGAACGACCATGCGCAATCAATCAAAAAGACGAAGGTTTAATGGCATTTTGCAGTGATTCTTGTTTGTTGGTTATGGCGTCTTTGCTTTCTTATTGCGCGTTAGTGTAGTGTTGTGTTAATAATTAAATTAAACAATTAGATGAAAAGTAAGGTAAGGTTTTTGTTTTGTTGTTCACTTATTGGGTTTATGTTCTAGATGGAACAAGGACGTGGTAAACAAATGGTAGAAATGTCCCTACAAAAATTGGATAAGAACGTGGTTATCAACAATCATAATAGAGCGGCAGCCCAGCGTCTTTTTAGGTGGTGATCTGACCGCGTCTGCGAATCATACTACGTTGAAGGTCATGTCACATATTAATAGCATAAAAATCGTCGCAAGTTCTGAATCTGGGGATAACATGTTCAAACAACCCTTTTTTTCTGCATAAAAATCACTGTTTTAAAGTGATTTGACCGCGTATAATTCTTGTACGAATCGAAACGACAAATTAAAAACGTCGCCAAAAATGTATTTGCAGACGGTTTCGGTGGTGCAATAACCCTGCAGACGATGTTGAAGGTGCATTATTTTTATTATTTTCAAAGTAATTTGACCGCGTCTGCAATTCAGGTTAATGATTTTTCTTCTTGCGTATGTTACGAAAAAAAAATTGCAGACAAGTCGGATGGGGATAAGTACTTTAATTAAACAATTAAAGATGCATTCATTTTCATCGAATTCAAAGTCATTTGACCGTGTCTGCGATTCAGGTTAATAATTTATGTTCTTGCGTATGTCACGAAAAAAAATTGCAGACGAGTCGGATGTGGATAAGTACTTTAATTAAACGATTAAAGATGCATTAATTTTCATCGAATTCAAAGTCATTTGACCGTATCTGCAATTGAAATCATAAATTGTCGTTGATGAGTTAGTGACAAAAAATATAATTGCAGACAGTTTCGTGTTGGCATCAACCCTCCAGGCGGGGTTGAGTTTACAGTATTTGTAAGGTTGTAAAAGTAATTTAACCGCGTTGCCAATTCAGTGTAATAAGATGAGATCATCTTTTATTTGTTCAGTGTTTCTACAAAAGGTGAACGAATTACGTAAAGGATAAAGACTAATCGTTACAAAGCATTCTCAAGCGTATGATTAATATTATTGTTATTACTAGGTGGCTGATTTTTATAATATTTCATCTTTTTTGTGAAGTTCCTGAACAGTTACCATGTACATAGAAATGAGTGCATTTTTAACATTAATTTCTCATTTTAAACTTTCTTATATTTTACACTTTATGACTTTTTTCTTATAATCGATAATATTCTCGTAATGTTTGAAAATGTACTTTAATTAAAAGCGCAAATAATAGCTACCTTATGTACTAGTAAATTGCAAGAACGGAAATATTAAGTTACTTATGATTTAATTCGTGAACGCTAGTGCTTATATTAGAGAAGCCATTAAATACATTACAAAAAAAAGAAGAGTTTGTCAGTCATTTTTTAAAAATGCCTGTTCCTTTCATTGATGAATGCAGCAATTAGACTGTTCGTGTTATGACTCATCACGAGCATCTTTACGAATGAGGAAAACAGATCGATACGAGATCATGATTGTACACTTGGTATACCTACATATTTTGCGACCTACTCGTATTACGTTACCGCCAGTTATTGCAGACATTGCAGTAATCTAATAATAGAAATTGAATGATGCAATTTTATGCATGAACTTTATTAATCATAAGAGGAACTCTTGATGCAAAAAATCTATGACACAAAAAAGGTATAAATAAATAAAATGTGTATTGTAAAAATTGTTGTTCCTTCACGTTACTGAATCGGAAAATTTTGTTATTAAAGAATTCTAAACTATTGTAATTATTTTCAAATGTGCATGAAACTGTATCACGGGCATGAAACAATGACACGTTACTATTTTTAGTGGGAAACAATACAGGAGACGACGATAACTCTGTGACATTCGATTTTACAGAAAGCAAAGGAAGTGGAAGTAGTTGCGATAGTTCCGAATACGATGTTGAAAGTGAGTGTCCAATGGAGGGCGAATGTATTTGATGACTTATGGTGATGATGTTAATAATATGATGTTATTAATAAAGTTATAGTATTTAATGGTTTACTTTCAATAACTTATCCTCATTAAAATGATGTGGAATTTGATGTTGAATTACGTTACATATACTTATAAAAGGGTAAAAACAAGAATTTTGTTACGGTTCGAGCAGCAAAACATTTAACACAAACGTTGTGTATTATTTTGTAGAAAAGGTGGAAACAGGGCGGTCAAAAATGCGCATTTGTTTTGTTTTGGAAGGAAAGTGTAGGAAATTTCGAACTTATTTTCGCAATATCTTTGTCAATTTTCCTACTTTCGCGGAGATTGTCACAACCGAAGAAAGGACGAAGTTTGTCGGGGGGGGGGCTCAATTGATTTCGAGATTATGGATGACAACCGTAACGCAAAATCGGACGGCGCTATTGCAAAACAAAGGTATCGTAGGCGGCAGCGACTTTTTAATGAACATTTCGGCCAAAAACATTAAAAAATTTTTCTCGAGAGGTGCGACTTTTCGCGATTTACATTGTTTACATTTTGTAATATTGTTATCGCGGTCGCAAATGGAAATTTTTTTTCTAATTTTTCCATTGTTTTTTTGGAATTTTCCGATTGTTTTTTTTGCAGGGACCGCGCCGTAAAAAGAAACGATTCCGCGAAAGTTTCGTAAAAATCGGTGGACAGATGCAACAGTTACGACCAAGGAAGTGGGGCAACAAAATCGCCAAATTTAACGATCCCGGGGGGGGGGGGGGGGGGGTTCAAATCGATTCGCGTCGATTTGTCGTAGGGGGACCCAAACGTCAGAGTAACTCACGATAATTCGTCCTAATGCGACCTACGGTTCGGCCGCAAAGCGCGTTGGAATTTCAAAAATTTCACTAGCGATGGAGGTCTAACGGTGGATATCGAAAGCGAAACTTCGCTGCGTCTGGCGTTCCACTAGTACTACCCGGTAGTACGTGTACGCGAAATATGGGGTAGCTCGCATTCCGATTTGTAGTTATATGACGCGGCGACGTTTTACACCCCGACATAACCATCGCGTTTGTCACTCCCCGATGAAAGATGCGCTCTCGAAAGGGGAATGGAAAGATTAAATTTCTGGTAAATTGCCAGGAGACTTGCCTTTTTTCAAAAAAACAAATACTACTGAATTAAGAAAAAAATACTCTTAAGTTACTACTACATAAACAAACTGCAACTTTATGTTATAGAAACAATGAGTGCCGACATTTTAGCTTACAGGGGAAGTGACGTAATGAAAGGTAATATGAGCTTTTTTCTCCTTGGCCCTAATGCAATCGATTGGCGAAAACCGCATTTCGATAACTTTAATAATTTCTGAGTATAGAGCGTTGCAGTAATTTTTGAAAAATGTTTTATGTAACACTTTTTGCAAAAAATAAGTGTAGCACAATATATTGCTGAATTAAGAAAAAATTGTCTTTGAAACTACCCAAAAATCACTGCAACTTTATCTTATAAAAACAATGAGAGTCGCAATTTTAGGTAACAGGGGAAGTGACGTAATGAAAGGTAATATGAGCATTTTCGTCCTTGTAACGAATGTCATCGATTGGCGAATACCGCATTTCGATATGTTTAATAATTTCTGAGTATAGAGCGTTGCAGTCATTTGTTAAAAATGTTTTTTTAACAATTTTTAAAAAAGAAGTACCTATAGCACAATATATTGCTGAATTAAGAAAAAATTCTCTTTTAAAGTACAGAAACAATACTGCAACTTTATCTTATAAAAACAATGAATGCCGCCATTTTAGCTTACAGCGGAAGTGACGTATTGAAAGGTAATATAAGCATTTTCCTCCTTGGACCGAATGGAATCGATTGGCGAAAACCGCATTTCGATAACTTTAATAATTTCTGAGTATAGAGCGTTGCAGTAATTTTTGAAAAATGTTTTTTGTAACACTTTTTGCAAAAAATAAGTGTAGCACAATATATTGCTTAATTAAGAAAAAATTGTCTTTGAAACTAACCAAAAATCACTGCAACTTTATCTTATAAAAACAATGAGAGCCGCAATTTTTGGTAACAGGGGAAGTGACGTAATGAAAGGTAATATGAGCATTTTCGTCCTTATAACGAATGTCATCGATTGGCGAATACCGCATTTCGATAACTAATAGTTTCTGACATTAGAGCGTTGCAAGGAATGTGTACGTACAGACTACATACGACAGACGGATAATGTTGTTTTAATATTTTGAATGTACGTATTCAGAAACGCAAAGATATGTAAAAATTTGCATAGGTCACATTTTTTTTTTTGAACACTAATACAATAAGTACTTCTCTTTTACTTCGTAGTAGGGCACTAAAAACCGAAAACCTATCGATCACCCCTCCATCCCTCCGTCGCCGAGATGAGAAAAAACCGGCGACCGTCTTCTCGATCAGATATCACTCCTCCCAATGTGAACCGTCCAGATGGGACCGTCGGCGATCAGTTCGTATAGAAATGAGACGTTGTTAACGAAAGCGCCATCAAGATGTAAGGGAAAGTTTGGGATTTTTTTTTCGCAATTTTGGGGTTTCCAACCAGCATCCCTCGCTTGTGAAGCGTCGGATGGTATTTTTTCCCCGGGACGAAAGACAGCAACGACCATCAGCTACCTAAAAATATGTATACTCCGAGACCGTATCTCGGAACGTTCGGCTTCGGCGAATGTTTGCGCTCATGAGAGTGTAGGGGGGATGAACCGCGGAAAGGATTTTCAACAAACAGCATACAAAAGATGCGCCGTCGAGTTATTGAGTTATTCGACATTTGGGGAAAAATAATAAAAATTGAGCAAAGTTATTAGCGAAAGACGTTAACGAATGTTTACATTATAGTATATCGTACCCTATATAAATAGGTAAGCTACGTGTAGGTATATAAACATAATCCGTAATTGCGGACGAGCTCAAATGACTTTGAATGTGCTACAGAATATGCTACTGCAATTGTTCAATTAAAATACTTATCCCCGTGCAAATCGTCTGCAATGTAATTTTTCGTTAATAAAATACCAACATTAAACATTTCCTAAAATTGCAGACGCGGTCAAATTACTTTAAATTTGCTAAAACCAATGGTACTTTAATTGTTTAAGTAAAATAATTATCCCCATTCAGATCGTCTGCAACAATTTTTTTCATCACGTACATTACAATAACAAAATAGTGTACTGAAAATTAGCCACGGTCAAATGACTTTGAATTCGATGAAAATGAATGCATGTTTAATTGTTTAATTAAAGTACTTATCCACATCCGACTTGTCTGCAATTTTTTATTCGTAACATACGCAAGAAGAAAAATCATTAACCTGAATTGCAGACACGGTCAAATTACTTTGAAAATAATCAAAACAATGCACCTTCAACATCGTCTGCAGGGTTATTGCACCACCGAAATCGTCTGCAAAAACATTTTTGACGACGTGTTTAATTTGTCGCTTCGATTCGTACAAGAATTATACGCGGTCAAATCACTTCAAAACAGTGATTTTTTATGCAGAAAAAAAGGGTTGTTTGAACATGTTATCCTCAGATTCAGAACTTGCGACGATTTTTATGCTATTAATATGTGACATGATCTTCAACGTAGTATGATTCGCAGACGCGGTCAGATCACCACCTAAAAAGACGCTGGGCTGCGGCTCTATAATAGACGCTTTCTTTTGTCAAGGATTTTGTGAACCAAACGCGTTATAGACGTTAAGGAGTCGAACCAATGCTGTTCTCTTGTACAGTGCGATCTGTCAAACTTGTTCATGTTCCGTATTCCCCTTTCCTCTCTGAATCGTCAAATTTGTTGGGTTCATACGGATTCCAACGCAAAACATAACCTTATTTGTATGTTTACATTGGTGTTTTCGCGGCAAATTGTACAAAAAATTTTAGAATTAAACATGTCCTCAAACGACATGGACGTATTGCAGTTGTATTATGACGGCGACACAGTTGAACTTTATTTACCAGCTGATAATGTGAAACGAGCGAAAAGTGGTACGTTTTTATTCTGTCTGCCTGTTCATTCGGTGTTACTTAGTAGTGAATATGTATGTAAATTACACACCATTCATTACAGATTGAGTGTATGCCCAGCAATGAGTATCAGAGTAAGACGGAAATCGGTGCAGGCACTTCCAACATGGGAGATATGTCTATGGAAACCATCGTAAGTGACGTTTACGAAGTCAATGAACGTGATGGGGCAAGCTCACGTTTTTGCTCATATCACTGTATGACCACCACCAAGGGGGATTTCGGTCATGCGAAAAAACGAAAACATGTGGAGTACCTACTATTCAGGAAGGAATGGCGGCACATAATTACTTTGTAAGTGAGTTATAGCAAAGAGTATATAATAGGGGAAGAGAGCTAAAGTAATGGGCTTTTTCGTGAAATTGCTCCACTCGCTTCGCTCGTTTCGCAAACTTTTCACTCACAAAATAAAATAGTACTTTTAACACTCATATCATAAATAGCTATTTTCTAAAAGGTCTTACAACGTTGCCATAACTAGTGTTTTCAAAGATGCAGTAGGTAACATTATCTTTGGGTGTATTATTAAGCAGATTTGAATTACATACACCTGATAAAATTTCTTTTGAATTAAAAAGGTTTTGGTATACCTAAATTTAACTCTTTGTACTGAATTTACTTATTTATTGCTTTAAAACAGTGATTATACAAAATTCTATATAAATTCTGTTTTGGTGACTGGAAAATTGGAACAAACTTCGATAGCTCTGGTAGCTGGCTCGAGCTACACTTTTCTTTTCTACTAGTGACTCGATATAAAGAGAAAAACAGCATCTATGGATAGGAGCCATGATACTATAGTATCATGGATAGGAACGGCGAAGATATTGGATTTTTTAATTCTCTCCTTCCTACAGTGCACCAAAGGACAAATTCATCTTTAGGATGAAAGTACAGCCCGAGACCTCGGCTACTGCAAAATACAAATGCTTACGATCCTATTGTAGAAGCACTTACACCATCGGGTATTATAGGGAATGTCAGCTCTATGGCCTTACATTATATCGATGTCCGCTCGCGTAAACTATACGAATGTATATAGCGGGCAGGGTTCTGAACGGGGGTAAATAAAGCCTAACTCACTGCGCTCCCCTGGTGGTGACTTTGAGAAGTAAAATAGAGGTCACACTTATATACGGCCGATCCTAACCCACTTCAAGGTCACGACGCCCCCTGGCGGTGACTTTCAAAACTAAATAGAGGTCATTCGTCTGAGTTAGAATCGGCCTTAGTATTTTACGAGAGTCTGGTGATGACTTTCAAAACTAAACAGCGGTGGGCGTTATGTATGGCCGATTCTAACTCAGTTCAAGGTGTGGGGTTTGAGACTCGAGACTTGTAAATGTGGAAGAGGTGAAGCAGCACCGATCGTAGAGCGGCAGTGGAACACCTTAAACAAGAGTTTTCGGCGCTAGTGTTTGATGCTGAACATGACGCCGTGTACGGGAAAGGTGATTATAGTGGGGAGGAGTGCCACGCCCTTGCTAATAATATAAGTTAGGTGCGTCCATATGTGAAAACTTTTTAAATTTTAAATATTGTATCGAATCCCTCATTAAAAGGTTAAAAGACGTCCGATTGGAGGAATTTGCGAGTGAGTTAGAGCAATTGTGTAGTGAATCGTCATCAGCATCGTCTGGTGAGAACGTCAGTGATGATGAAGAAGAAGGTCACATTTAACTAAGCGCAGACTACAGTGTATATAATGGTAGCGTGGTCATTTGCTTATGCGAAAGCAAGAAAAGGACCGTGGGAAACTATAACGACAGATAGATATCGTTGCGTCGAACAATAGAGCAAATTTTTTAGAATTATGTTCCGTTTTAGAAGAAAATCATCGTCTTATGTCGTTACCTCTCCGCTAGATCAAGGTCGCTGAAATGGCAATATAAAAAAACATTGAAGGGGTGCTGGAGAAAAGCAGTCAGTAATTGTTCGCGAACCAAATAAAATGGATCTTATTAAGTTAAACAATAGCCCATTCTGCAAACACTTCAAAAACGCCAAAGACATGATGATGGAGGAAAAATATAAAGTAATTGGTATCGATACGATTAATACGAAATATGGAGAGAGGATAGTGTTGGAGACTGAAACTGAAAAGTTTAAAATACTACCATTACGCTTTTATGAATATTTCAGCTAAGACGGCCGACTTCCAATTGTCAACGAGACTCTTTGATGCATAATGACGTATTCATTACAAGTGGGAAAAACGACTAATTTAAAATTGTTATAGAGAAAAAATCTTAATATTAGCCGTAATAGCGACTGAGGCGGTAAGTGAATTTCAAATTATTCACTTCTTAAAGGTATAGTCTTTTAGAAAGACTTCATGACAGCCAAGGGGGTAGTTTTAAAATTATGGTCCCCCCATCTTTACTCACATCGCTGAAGGGGTGATTGATGATCACCCATTCAACAAATACATTACTGAGGCGGCGGACGATGTCATCTTTGTGGAAATTGTTTTAAATAAAATACTGACGTGACGTTCATATTGTTATGTATTATTACCTCCGCCCTACAGACTCATAATGAAATTTATACTGCCTTACTAAACACAAGGGAGGTAACGACAGTTCATATCGTGTTAAGATATTTAAACTTTAAATTAATATAGGCATTTCTACAGATATGGAATTCTTTCTATAACGTATCCCTACAGGGTTCGGAGCGACCGGGAAAACCTGGAAAAGTCAGGGAATGTATAATTCATCAAAAAAATCAGGGAAAAGTCAGGGAAAATTTACATTTTCATGAAATGTCAGGGAATTTCATTCTTTTTTCTGGAATCTGTGATAATATAGATCTTTCAACGCTTTAAGTAATAAGATCATATCGGGCGAGTCCGGTCCTAGTCACTTTTACTGCGCATTTGTGTTACGTCGACAACACAGGTGGGGGTTATTGAGCCAGTGAGACTTGTTTTTATTTGATTTCTTGCGCTTCATTGCGAAATGGCCGAAAATGCCTGTTTAATGAGGTCATCTAAAATGATTAATAAAATAAATAGCTAGTCTAAGTAGGTATTTACTTGTGATGTGATTTAACTATTCAGGTGAGTACCACACAACTTCTTTACCGTTCTAATATAATAATTAAATTTAACCTCTTGCAAAATTAATTAGTAATAACAGTTCGTTATTTGCAGACATGGGAGGAAAAAAAACTATATTTAATGAAGATTGGATAAATCCACTAGTAAATAAAGATTGGACTAATATATTTCAACCCGTGAAAGGGGATCCATTTTCCGCTTTCTGCAAAATTTGTCTCAAAATATTTTCCTTGAGCAATATGGGCAAGCAAGCCTTGCTGAGCCATGAAAAAAGTGTGTGCCACAAAAAAAAGTAGAAGCCAAACGGCAAACAAAAGACATTTCATTGGTGATCTTGCAACCACAAACAGGGAACGAGAACCCGAAGGTCACTCAAATGAGTTGCTATTTGACGGACCTTCGGGTTCTCGTTCCCTGTTTGTGGTTTCCCCACGGTTTCACGTTTTGTTATGTAGTGACCTTCATTCTTTAAATTTTTTATGAAGTCTATACAATTTAAGCATATAATGTAAATCCCTTTGGGAAATTTTGACTCCATCTTTCATTCGCACTCCATTTCACCGTTCACCACAACTTTAATTTAGATGTAATTTTTAACCTGAGGATGACAATTCTTAATATTGTCGAAACATGTAGTATGGAATTTCCAAATTTATTCTTCAATTTGCAACTTTAATCAACTTCAGCTTTAACTTAAATATATATTTGTCTATGGGGAAGGTTTTGTGAAGTTATCTTCCTACATTCCAGTTTATTTTTAGTTTTTTAAGTATCTTATGTGATCAAATAAAAACTTTCTTGCAGAAGGCAGTACTTTTCATTTTTAATCACATTATTGAAGACTGAATTGTGTCAAATTCACAATTAACTTGTGCGAACTGAACTAGAAAGAACATGTGGTAATATATAGTTTCGTTTATTAATACCTAGGATCTGTTATGTTTATGTGGTTTCTATATTGTGTTTATAAACGTGTTCGTTACAAAAAAAATATTAAAAATTTTTCAATTTTTTTTACTTAATTTTTTGATACTTGCCACCCACCTATCCTTACTAGAAAAAATGTGGATAGCTGTGAGGGAAAACCTGAAATGTCGGGGAATTTCATTGCCTTTCAAGGCTCCGAACCCTGCCTTATTTACAGTGCAGATACCGCAAATATAGCCTAATATAAGTTGTAAAACGTGCTCTAGAAGTACTAGGCGATATTATCTCATTTTACATCATTTTGTCGGTAACCCCCTTTGCGTTTAGTAGGGTAGTATAGAGATCTTTCATAAAGTAATTATTTGCCAAAAGGTAACCTACCCACCCACTTTCCGCAAGTAATACATTGTACTCATTCAAATTCATAACCTGTAGGTATCTTTTCAAAATTTACAGTATCGATGGTGGTGCTTGATATGAAAAAGTCGTTAGAAGGAAGCTATAGAGAGGTATTGGATTGGGGATTATTGTAACCTGCAGCAGTTCGATTATTTACATTACTTGTTACTTATATACCTACATTGGTTTGTATGCATACGTCTTATTATAAATATTTACAAACATTACTAGTCGCTATCTACAAACACTTCCTCATTCATATCCTTCGCTATTTGGCATATATTGTGTAAAATGCACGCTGTCACAGTGCAGTTAACAATAAATGAGGGTCTGAAATTATCAAATTTTTGTAGCCGTCTAAAGCGCCCCTTTAGGTGGTCCATAACTATTTTCAATTACACTTATGGTGGAGAAATGCCTATAATTAAAAGCTTTGTCATATTCGGTCAAATGCCCATTATCTCTTACGGGTGTTGAGTGCCAGGACAAAGATGGGCATGCCGAATCACCTATTAATTTGTATTGTCCGTAAAACAATTCATGTGGGGTCTCGAACGCGTTTCTATACAATGCAGACCTACGCAGGACACGTGCATCATGCATAGATCCTGGTTCACCTACATGGATATTTTTGAACCTAATATTTGCATTCACCACACTGTTGCGATTACAATAATCTTGTGGGTGTACCTTAGGTCTATTGATAGGAGTATGGGGGTCATCTATAGCACCTATTATATTTTGGATCCCTTGTTTGCGTCCAAACGTGTTGCGCACTTCTCGCTTCAGGCCAATGGGTGTAGTTTTTGCCCATAGTAACTACAAAATCTGTTACAGTAGTAACAATTCTATGGGCACAAAGGTGACATTAAACCCTGTCAGCAAGTTGCCTGAATGTTTCCATGTTGGCCAAGTACCACACTGTAAGGAGCACCGCTTTTTCAGCGGAAATCTCCGGCCAACCCCCTGGTCGAGACATAGTATATACACAGTATTCATTGTATAAATCAACGACAGTTTTTATGGTAGCTCTCGTTCCGTACGAAAGTGACTTGAAATCTGGGTTGTAATACTGCCATAAAGTACCTTCGACATACTCCTTAATTCTAATATGGACCTGTTTCTCTGCTTCTTCTTCATCATCTGAACTGGGTGACGATGTATGTACATTCTGAAGTTGTCCATGGGTTTCTATAGCTCTGTTAAACACATATTGAGGTCCGTACCCATTGTGCAATTAACAAGCAAAAAATAAACTGTGCAGCTAAAAAGAACTGTCGTTTACGTTTTGTGTGTAGGTGACCTAAACGTCAACTGTCAACAATCGTTTGATATAAACAATTTACCTATAATAATTTTAGATTCAATAACGGCTCAAGATAAAGACAACATACTTATGATATATTTGTGAAATCAGAAAAAAAGATCTTTTCAAAAATGTAATAATATACAAGGTGTTACATTAAAAAAATACTTCATATTTTTGTTTTTCCCTGTAAACGGCGAGTGACTGAACTGTTGATAGCATTTAAATAAATTCAGTTAGAATCATACAACTTTCATAATTATATAAGTTTTTTTTCTACGAGCAATAATAACGATAATAAGGGGTGGGTAATTTGTAGTGAATAACCCTGTACATCTGTTTACAAATATCTGCAGTCAGTAGACAGTCATTACCCTAATGTTAGTGAGATTTTGTTATACTGTGATAGTTGTGGTTCGTTTCTATGGCATCGCCAAGGAAATAACTTGCCAGCTAGTCAACCCTGCAACACAAATTTATTAAGTAACTTAGTGTAAGGGTACTCACACGTTGGGATACCTGAACATTCTGAACTTACTTGAAATAGTAGCAAAGTACTTCATTTTGTGCATACCACTCTTTCATTATATCGTGCTTTGAAATAGCATTAGGTAGTACTCGTCAAGACTATGTGAACAGATATAATGAAATCGTTAGAGAAAATAGAAAAATGATTAGTTCTTTGTCGACACAGGAATTTGCGTTTCGGGGGGACGATGAAGCAACTCATTCGAACAACCAAGGAAATTATAAAGAATTGGCAAAATTTGCTGAAACGTTAGATGAAAATTTTAATAAATGTATAGATAGATCGCAATCTTTCTGTATTTCCGGTTTATCAAAAACTATTCAAAATGATTGAATTGATTCAATAACAAAAATTTTAATGAACAAAATTTACAACATGGGAAATTGATGAGACTAACGGTATCGATATTAGTTGTTTTTCCCAGATGCCCATTATTATTCGATTTGTTTGTGAGCAATACAAAATTAATCGAACAAATATATGACGGAGCTGTGGTCATGGCGGAAGAACTCGACAGTTTACAAAAAAAGTGAAACCTGTTGCTTCCCACTCCCCCACTTCGACTCACTGTTACGCACAACCGACTGAAATACAGTATTCAACGGCAGAATACCCAAAAAAACCAGTGCAGCATGTGAAAAATCCTTCTCCAGAAGAAAAACAGAAATTGGAAGAAGATTATTTAGTACATAAAAAACTGAAAGATTTATCACGAGAAGAAAAAGATAAAGATATACAAGAGGCGCTGAATAAAATTCTAGCAGTTTACGATTTACAAGCGGTTCTTTCTACACCAGTATCTGAAGTTTCAGATATAATATAAGAGTAAATTAGCTATTAACTGTCTTCAACATTGCGAGCAAAGAAGGTTTCTGCTTTCTATGGTCAGAAAATGTTTGCAAAACGGGGAGCCAACGAAATTGGAAGTTGTAATTCTCCAATTTTTGAAACCGCACTGCATAGGAAAACACGTCACGTTTTATTCAGACAACTGTGCAGGGCAGAACAAAAATAAGTATATTGCCTCATTATATCTCTACGCTGCCTGGTCACAATTTAGGAGTGTCCAGTATAACACAAGTTTTTTATAACTGGACACTACCAAAATGAGGGCGACTCAATGCATTCCTGCATAGAAAAAGAAAAAAAACGAATTTTGAAAGGAAGTCCACTTTTTATTGCGGCACAGTGGATACCTGTTATTCAAGGAGCAAAAAAGAGAGGAAAACCTTACAAGGTTACAGAAATGGATAGAAGTATCATGTACGATTTACAAAAATTAAGTACACAGATTGCAAATAATTTCGTAAGAGACATGGAAAATAACAAAGTAAAGTGGACCGATATTAAAGTCCTGCTAATCAAACCCTCTTCTGATGAAGACAAGGACAAGAAATTCTGCTTTCCCTTTCCTAAAAACATACTTTTTTCACTTTCGATAATAAATCAATTCTTTTTCAAACAATAACTACCTACCTACTAATATTTTGAATCAATCAATTGGATCTGTAATATCCACCGTTTTCACACCTATTCTGTGGTCAGATATTCGGTGGTATTACTTTGAAATTCGTTACCAATACAGGTAGCTCTCGTCGTAGATTAGGTGGTTTGTAATAGTAAATAATTCGTAGGTGATAACTAGTATAATATTACAATTGATATGTACATGAAGATAATAAATATAATATTTCGGTGGCGGTGTCACTTCCTTATATTCCCCTAGCCGGTTTGTGGAAGCGTACGGTGTTATCTTAACTTCTTAACGGCTTGTTTTCCTGCAATTAAAACTTATTACTGTATCTATAATAATACTGTATAATAATACGTTCTGGCTGGTAGGTATCGGAAGGTTTGGCGGCTTAACCTATAACCCTCCTTTTTCAGGTCTTTATGCCTTTCACCCACCTGGTGGCTTTCTGCAAGTGAAAAGGTTCCGGAGGTGTTAAGCAGGATGCAGGAAGGACTGGATTTATATGGGATGTGACCAGGTGTCAGGTCGGGGAGTAGGGTTATGTTTTATACGAGTTGTTTGTAGTGTGCTGCCGTTCAATTTATAGAGTACGGAGGAAGGGTAATACACAATCCCTGGCTCGGTTCCAACAGCAATCCGTACACAGGGCTGGACAAACACTTAAGGGTTTCGGCAATACGTTGACCAGGCTCGGTTCCAAAAGGAATCCGTACACAGGTCTGGACGAACACACGGGGTATAACGCACAAATTATGTTTAGGTTAGTAACAGGTCTTCTTGTTGTACGTGTGGTGTTATCAGGTCAAAACAAGTAAGGTCTCTGAGTTATGTCACTTTTCTTGCTTCTCTAAACTCAGTTTATGTCGCTTGTTTTTATCATTTCTTTGTCTGATGTTTTGTTATAGTTTGATCTTGAGAAAGTTTCTTCAAGTCTACAAAATCCTCGTAACCCAATTCTGTTACTTTATATGGATTTCCTGTTTTTCTCGCAGATCGAATTAATCTGACGTAATCAGTGGGAATATAAATGGGACCCGATTTAAGAGCTCGTTTAATAGACTTCTCTATGACAGAATGCACATTGTCCCCTTCATTTTGTGTGTGGCCCCTGATGAGAAATTTGTGTGTGATTGATTTGATTTTAAATTTTTGCACAGCGTACAGGTACATTCCCATAACGAATTCGTTCTTTTGCTGGCCGCAACAATTATCAGAGTATAGTACAATTTCAAGGTTATCGTCGTTTTTAGTGTTACATTTTTTTTCTAAATATTTCAGAACACAAGAGCCGATTTCAATGGCACCACGATTTCCTTGAACTTCATGCCAAAAAAAGCAATTGACGTAATCTGACTGAAGTTCGGTAACAGTTAAGTTGTAGCTATCGATTTTGCTTTTATAATAAAAGGCAGACGTATCCCCTCTTGGTGCTGGCAGCACAGCTTGGAGATCGTAAGTGGCGACTATAATCTTTCCTTCACTTTCTTTTGCTTTCTTTTTATCCTCTTCTTTCTCTACTCGTGATAAAACTTTCTCCTTCAAATGTTTATCATATTTTTCTTGTACCGCTTCTTTTTCTTCTTCCCTAGCGTTATTATTGGAGCTGCATAAGTCACACTGATCCTTTTTCGGGGTAAAAAAAGAAATGTTAAAAGTGTTAAAAATTCGGGAATACATGGTAAGATTTGCAAAAGGAACGTTTTTTTCACTGCACTCTTTTTTGTAGTCACGGTGTAAATCAGCCAAGCTTTTCCCACCTTCTATATACTCCCGAGTAGTTTGCGCACGCGGATAATGACTGTCAATTCTTAGGATTGTATTAATATGGCCAATGACGCCATCTTTTATTGTGGGATCTATTTTAGAGTGGTGTCCGTGTTTTCCTCTGAGATCTTCTTGAAGAAATCCTTCGTTTAATTTGGCTATCACAGTCCTAATAGGCCGGTCGTTGATGTCCAGTGTAGCCTTGTAACATGATTTTTTATAGGTATAAGTATATTTAAATATTCATTTAGTAATTAGCGAATACATGCAGTCATGATGGGTTGCCTAACTTAAGTATTTATAAGCAAATTTTATTTTGTTAAGATGAGGTCAGGAGTCGAATGATAATCCTTTAATCATTATATTAAGGATAAGATTTGACCGGTCGAAGAGACAGGAAAAAGGCCATTTTGAAAATTCCGTGCTTTGACTAAGGTAGAACAATTATTTAATTCTCCATTTAGTGGGATCATCTTAGTTACAAAGTAAGAAAATATATCTTATTTAAGGAAGCAATTAGCAAGAGAATTTGTTGAGAAAGATATTTTACCCGAAAAGGGGATTTAAACGGAATTAATGTAATAAATGTAAATAAAAATTCATCCATTCAACAGGTGAGTGTTTGCTCATTAGCCATTCGTTAAGGCTCATGTTAATATAAATTTCAGATCGATTACTTATAAGTTAATTAGAAACATAGGAACATTAAGTTCATCATAAGTTAATTAGAAACATAGGAGAAACAGGAATATATTAAAGGCTATAACACACTAGGTAAGGGGGGGAATATTAAGTAGGATATACAGGTAATTCACCTATTTTAGCCAGTCACAAAAGTCCGGGAACTAGGAATAATCGTTGCAGCCGGCCAATTAATTTAATCCCGTTATTCTTTGGCAATCTTGATTAGTCTTGGAAGTACCGAAGATACATCCGGCATGATCGACATCACGTTTAAGTTGTACCACCATCATCTGTAAGCACACCTTCATCAATACGAGGTCAGATTTGTAAAATTATATATATATATATATATATATACTCACCTTATTGCTGAATATTATAACCTGGTATATTAGCCGATTGATCCCTTAATTACTCATTCTAATGTAAAGACATAATTCGAAGCGTTCTTTACTTATACTTTTAAACTTACGGAATATCTTTGGTGCCGATTCATTTATACATTGCACGTTACCGAAGTGAGGTTAGATTTAACTACCGACACCGAGGTTATCCGACATAAACAATATAACATACGTACAGGGTGCGGCAAGGGGATCACAAACTAGTTGTAATAAGGTTTGTGATACCCCAATTACGTTGGCCAGGGTAATTACCAGAACCCTTTACCCCAAATTCATATATAGGGATATAAAACAAAAAAATTAGCAGGCATTAGTAAGGTGCTATTTATAAAATAAAACCTCCGAATTACATCTATATTAACAAGTGATATTCTACCAATTTAATTCGTAACATTATTTTCATAATTCATGGTTAGCAACCAAGGGTAATTGTTATAAAAGAATAGGTGAAGGTGAAGATAAATAAAGATTTATAGTTGGTGCATACTTTTTACCATTATTTTGTATATATATATTCATAAGAAGTGGCCAGCCTGTGCCTGATTAATTTAATTGGATGCCCGTCCTGAACGACTACGCCATCTGGTGAATATCCTAACCAGGGAAATGAATTACATATCATAAAACCTAGTTCGAATACTTCGGCATTTGTACATTTCTTATATTCGTCAAGAGCTTCCTTTTCATATTTTTTCCCATGTTCAGTATAAACAGATTTAAAAGGCTGCGGGAAGAATATTGAATTAGCCTTTTTTTCCCAATCTAATTTTTTATAAGTATATATGCTGTAGCATGTGGAACCTACAATAGTTATTTTCGATTCAAGTGCACTGTCATACCAGGTATTTACAGAGGCTGAGAAAATATACAAAAATATCAACTTTACTTTTCGAAACGCAGGTTAGTTTATTTTGTCAGCTTATAAAAAATCGGTAAACAATTTACCAGTAATCCGTAATCTCCTCAATTCCAACCATTCATCTGAACCCTGAATAACTTCGGCAGCTCGTTCAATGTTGTCGCTAGTCAATACAGTTAACATCTTCTGACAACAACTTCTTAAATTTATGCTAGCCATATCAAAATTGATAGCTGCCAGAAATGATGAATTTTTTGCATTTCTGCAAATTTTGTGTTTTATATCTTTTGTAAGCACTGATTTATTACTATCGCTGTGTGTGCTAGGCGTACCTACTTGGTACTTCATTTCTGTTTTCGCCACATGTCCGTAACCTTAAATTTGAGTTACACTATTAGTATACAATTGCTTAGATTACTTACTTATGTTTTTGTAAACTTGAAAAAGGCTGTCCTTCTCGTAATTTTTTTAAATAATTTTGCTCTTCGTCTGCAGTCAAAAGTTTGCAACGTTTAACATTTTGGCGCAGGGAATGATAAGCTGTTACTGGTTGAGCTTTGTACCGGTCTTCTACTGCACTTTTCGAATTAGACCAATAACATTTGACATCGGTAGTAGTCAATTTCTCCAGCGTCATAATGTCATTTGTGAAACATAATGTGTAAATAGTTTATCCAGATCCACTTTTATCAGGTTTAATGTCGGGATCAATCTGGTGGAATCGCGAAGCTAAATCTAACATTGAAAAATAGTTTACCCTACCTAATTTATCTAAAACTTCTGTGATATTAGGAAGAGATGTTTCATTTTCTTTTGAGGCTTTTATGAGGTTACGCGTATTAATTAATTATATATTTATGAAACTGTTTATTACACAACTATTGTTAAATCGATATTACATCATTTATGCACAACAACAATCTGCAACTGAAGGGCCCAGTGCAAAAAGTGCCTAAGTCACATTTTACAGTTCTGAGATATTGGAGTATAAAGTTTACTTTTTTATGCTGAAATATTGTTATCAACTATTACGTCTCAGTAGGTTTTTTTTTTACTATGTGTGGTTGTTATGTATGAGACTATATGCACAATTATACGTTCAAGGTTACAAGGGGTTGAAAAAAAAATTTGCAATTTGGACTTAGGGACTTCTTGACACCTAAATATAAACATGATGTAGAAGAATGCTAGTAATACACAGTGTAATACCACATATCATTTATTTCTGCCGTACATATGATTTACAACATAACTAAAAGACAAAAATTTGAAAAAATATCCTTTATTATAAATTTAACCAATGGTACACATGCTCGAAACTACAGGACAAAATCTTAAGAACTACTACATAATATTATTGTTATTCGTAAACGTCAGTGTCACTATCCAGTTCGTTAATACCTTCTGGTTTATGTTTCTTTACTACTTCATTATTAATCAAAGTTCTATTGAAAAACCCTATATCTCCTGAGAGAACGTAGTTGATTAAAAACATAACGTTTTCTCGTTTCTTGGGTTTAATGTCAATGTAGTTATCGTATGCTAAGTTTGGTTCATTAGAGATTTTCCTGTTGTGACCAACTTTATACAGCGACATTTTTTCCATTTTACCATTCCTTGTTTCACGGAACATAGGAGTGCATCCGGTACTAAACTGTATATGTCTGACTTTTGAAATTCGCTGTACAGAATCTTTAGATGAGGTTCCATTAACTGCTTAAAATCTTTTACTTTGATGAGGCGGTCTCCCTCCAACAAACCTCCATTTGATCTCAGAGAATCTTGAACAAATACGACTTGAAAAGGCTTAACAGATCTGCTAGACTTCACTATATTGACATAACACTCAGGATTATCAATCTTATCACATTTTCGTAACTTTTTTTCAACGGCAGCAAAATTTCTGTCTATAGGCATCATACTGTGACCTGGAAGAGGGTAGATAACTTCCACTTCACTCAACACCTTGTTTATGCACAGCTGATCTAAATATGCAAAGAGAAAACGATTTTTATTTTGACTGAAGCAGTTGTCACAGTATAGTTTTAATACATCTTGTTCCGCACTTTTATATTTTTTTAAAAAATCATCCAAGCATGTTATTACTTCGTTGGGGCCTTTATGAGCAAAATTCTCCGTATACATGTACATAACAGTTTCATTATTGCTTAAGCAGTGCACCCCAAAATTATGTACCCATAGCTGCCGTAGATAGTACTCGTCACTAATGTTGGTTACGGGTACGGGGAGATTTTTTTGGTAATCGAAGCATATTGCTAAAATCTTTGTATCGGTAGATTTGGTTATTTCTGACAGGGATGTATGAAATTACTCTGCTCGTCGTAAATGTACTTCTTTTTCAATTTGTAAAACTTTCATATTTTCTTCTTCTTTTTGCAATTCGGCCTTTTTAATAGAAATAGCCAGTTCTGTACAACGTTTGCATATATCTTTTCGCGGATTGCCAAACGATAAGTTGAAGTCTTCATTAAAAATTTTACGGAACATTTCATAAGAAATTTTGTATTCTTGGTTTTTCTCTAGGTAAAGTTTGTGAAGTTTCGCTACCGACAAATTTGAATCCAAATATTTGCTTAACTTATTATCTGACCTACTGTAGTGCGATTCACGTTTTGGAAGATCAGTAATGAATTTTCTAACAGCTTCTAACACATTTTGATTCAATCTGTTTGGTCTAATAGTATGTAAACCCCGCAGGTCTTTAGGTCATAGAATTTTGAACTTTTTTGCGAAGTTTGGATCTCATAATCCCATGTACAGCTAAAAACGCCCTTTGACACAAAATTTGGGACCTATTACTTATTTGAACACAATACTTAAATGTTCTTCGCGGTCTTATAGACTCATCATCAGTTTTTTGTGGTCGGCGACGTTTTTTATCAGCTGACTGCATGCATCCTTGTAAATAAAGATTTCTCTCGTTGTGACTTGATAAACTCATATACCTGTTAAATAACTGATGTCGTTCCTCAGGAGTTAGCTTACCGTCACATTTGCATCTACATTTCGGTATAGTATCATGGCTTCTATTGCTTTTCAAAAATCTGGCGTTCTTGGCTTTTACTTTCTTCCACGACTCTTTATTAACCTTTCTCTTCTTTCCCTTCTTTACAACATTTTTTTTTAAGTTTTCTTTAGGTACAGACTCGTTTTCCTGAGTACCATCGCCCCCTTTGCTAGTACTTGCACTGGAATCATCTAATATCGAATAACATACTGCATCTCATATTATTTACTAGTACTTACCATTCCGAATAGTTTTAGCTAGCTGTATTTCAATAGGATCGTTGTCACTACTTTCAATACTACTATCTGTCTCTGGGACATACTCACTTCCAGAGTCAGAAAAATCTTCCCACGCTTCATAAAGTTCTAAAAATATGTGTCATGTTTTATGTTTCATATTCCCTAAATCCTTAATCTTAAATACCGACCTGCATCTGTTAATTTTTTAGTCATCTTTTATAATATTATTATTGCACAATGGTATAAGAAAAGCCTACAAAGTACAAAACACACGAAGTTTTCCGAACTCGCAAGATAATACACTAAAACTGCTTACTCGAACCAATATTCGCGTAGGACTAAGGCACTTTATGCATTGAAATAACAACTGTTGTGGACTTGGGCACTTTTTGCACTGAAATTCACCAAGATAGTATTTTATGACTATTAAAAATATTGTACTTAGGCATTTCTTACAGCAAAAATTCTTAATACATTTGATAGTATACCGAATCAGAACACAGATGGCGTGGAAATCTCAAAACAGAAAAAATGTGACTTAGGCCCTTTAGCACTGGGCCCTTCCTGAATACCGTTATTCCACTGTTGCACGATTTACATATTTTTATCCATTATTGCCTTTTATGATGGCGTCTTATAATGAAGAACAGTTTCGATTACCTCTTTGACTGCCGGCATAATTAATTCCTCACCAATTGTGTGTGGTTTTCCCGCTTTTGCGATTAAAATGAAATATTATATGAAGCTTGCAGTCCATCATCTTTTTGTTTAGGAGACGATGCAAGGCTGTTTTAAATATTTCTTTTCAACTCCTTGAAAATAGGATAAATCTTTGTCCCTTTTATCAACATGTATTTTATTCAAATGCTCTTGGAAGGCTAAACTGTTTGGCAAACTATTTGGTTTGTTGGATACTGCGTAAATCCATATTTCAAATACCTACTCAATATTGTACTGCCCACATTTCTTCTTAGTTTCAGACATTTTGGAATTCACAATTTGTTACGATTACAATACATTGACTTTTCAACCGATTTATACGAAGTTACAAAACTAATGACTATAATGACTTCTTTACTTTATCAGTGACGCACGAGTATGGATCACTGACGAAGCACACACAAACAATAAGACATTAGAAGAGCTATCCCTGCCTTTTAAAGACTCGATTTCGAGCACACAACAAAAAATGAGTTTGTCGTTGATATAATGCAGTTTTCTTCTTCAACAACATAGGACAATGCAAGTTCTAAACTGTTGGGATTTCTTAATCTAACCATGTCTTGAGTCCGGCCTTGTAAGTAAACCCCGTATAAATGTTGTTAAAGGAAGACTAACATAATATTCATAATTCGTCATGTGAAGAGTTCGTTCGGCGTTACTTAGGTTTTCACAAATTAGTTTAGAAGCAATTGCACTTATACATTTTTGTAGTCTTTGACCAAAAGAGACATATGTTTCATTCTTTAATGGAATCTTGAACCAAAGTAGTAGTAGTAGTAGTTTATTTCTTGACCAGTGGTATTGAAAACAATCTAGATTTCTTTGATCGCCGAAACTTAATCTTAAAAGGGATTTTAAATTTGTCCAGTTCCTAACTTCTGGGCGACTCCGTACTAACATTAAAGCATCTGCAGCTAATTTACTGATTACGGCGCGAATTAAAAATGTATGTATACGATCATTTTCTGTTACATTATTTGTGCATGTTGCTATTAACCCATCCGTCGGGCAATGCTGATTCTAACACGTCCGGGCGTAATGTATCTGAGAGATTCCAGTATTCTATCTCGTATAAATACATACTTTATCTTTACGTCTGTTTGTTAGTTGGTATCAAATAAAATTGTTTTAATTTAAACAAGGTACAAAAACATACATTTGCACTTAAAATATCTGTTATTAATTTTATTTTTCATATACATAAGATTGAAATGAAAACGTAGGTACTGTACGTTCTTAAAAAGTAAAAAAATTATTATTTATTGAATGTAACAGTAAATATAAAATATAGAAACCTAAACATAATATCAATTCAATCTTCATCACTTTGCTCGTTGGATAGATTTGATTGATAACATTGATTGCATATCATGACGGCATGCTCAAGACCGAAACATTCATTACATTGCTTGCAAAAGTACTTAGAAAGCCTTGTTTTTTTAGTAGATGAACAGGGCGCACAACGTTTCCGTTTATTACTACTATTTGAAGGTAGGTCGTTGTCCTCTTTGTTATTTGGGCAATTCGTTTTGTTTAGTTTTTCTTGAAGATACAATGGAATTCCTCGACTTTTCGTGCTCCGTCTATTCAGATCATCTGCCACTAGTTCCCTAACAAGCTGTTTTAAAAAATCTTTCCTACTCTTGACTACGTTTTCATTTTTTAGATGAACAACTAGGGAATTAATTCCACTTACATTTAGCATGGCAAAGAAAACGACCATTGGCCAACGGCGAGTGTTCCTTGCTACATTATAGGTGGCGGCCATTTTATCAACTGTATCAAAACCAGACTTAGTTGCATTGTAAAATGTGATGATCTCTGGTTTCCGATCATCTAGTGTTCCCGCGTCGATAGCTGCATCATAATGAAGGCTTGAATCAAAACGACGTTTTTTTCCCTTTTTTGGTCCCATCATTTGAATATCCAAACAGGCTACTTTTTTCCACCCTATTTTTAGTAGCTACAAATTCTATTGGTAGTTCTCGTTTGTTTTTTTTTATTGTTCCAACAAAGTTTTTTATCTTTGAGATCAGTCACTAAAGAAACATCAGTGAACCAATTGTCCGCTGTTATATTACGTCCAGTGTGATATATTGGTTCCGCAAGCCTTTTGACAACGTCGACGGGTTTATCACTAAGTTGGTACGGGCCTTCGGGCTGTTTTCCTGCATATGTTTCAAGATTATGTGTATAATAATTTTGTGCACCAAAGAAACGATTTTAATTCCATATTTCGCCGGTTTGGATGGAATGTATTGACGAAATCCACATCCCTGTTCCATCTGTCGCCCATAACTCTTCTAAGCTCTGTCTATTACTACGAACAACCCCTGCAAGGAATAATAGACCAATAACTGCTTTTATTTCAGTGATATCAGTTAATTTTGCATCTCTTACGCGTTGGAATTTGGGCCTAATTGACTCAATGTACTGGTTAGTGTACTGAACAATAATATCTAATATGTCATTCTAAAATAACTCCAAGACTGATACGCTGTCTTAGCTTCTTTCGCGGCACGGTTGCCTCCGGGCACATGCGTAATAATATTGTGCTGCTTCTTCTTTACACGTTGAGAGCCCATGGTTTTACGCCACTTTGTAGATTTATCCTTTCCAAGGAACAAAATCACCACCGCCTTCATTACCAATGTCGTCATCTGAAGCGTCTGCATCTGTAAATTGGTCCGTGTCAGAGTCGTCTTGACGGACTTCTACATAGTCTTCAGTTTCGGAATCAGTCTCGTCTTCAAAATCTTCCGCTAATAACACTTCGTCGTCATCCTCCTCAAGCATTCGTAATAACATTTCTCGATCTTTTGGATCGTCGGTTTGATAACGTCGATTTGCCGCCATTTTCCCAAGGTAACCTACGAAATTCAATACAAATAACATTACTAGATGCATACATCTGTTAGATACAACTCAAGAATTATAAATATTATCATAAAATATCTATAAAGAACATCTTATTAACCTACCTTATGATGCGATATGTAAGACAAAATTGTTTAATTACATTAACGCGCACCCAAGAAATAATTACTCTAAAGGGCGCAATGTATCTCAGAGATAAATACCGTTATAATCCGTAAACGTAATCTTAAAGAGGACCGTTAACTTGCGTTAACTACAGAAAAATTTCCAAAGTGTTTGAATCGCTAAGATAGTATAATTTGTCGAACTTTGTCGCGTCTTTGTATTATAGTACGTAACAATGTAATGTTGGGAGTTACCAAGCGTGTAAAAGTTTGGCTCCCCCTCTAGGATTGTTATATGACCCATTAAACAACATTAGAGGGGGGGGGGGGGGGGGGGGGGTTGAACGGCCGCCATCTTGAAAATGCCCGCGAACCTATTTTTGGCTATATCTTAGCAACCGTATGTCCAAATCGAACGTACGTAGACTCTAATTGCACAGTTTTGTATTCCTAAGATAAATTGTTATAAGTAGTAATATAAGGCCGGAATGAAGCCACTTCAAGGTCACTCGTTGCGCTCTCGTAAACTATGTATAAAAAGTAGGTCATGATAATATAAGGCCGGAATGAAGCCAATTCAAGGTCACTAAGCCCTCTGGTGGTGACTTTGAAAACTAAATAGAGGTCGTGGGGGTGCTGGTAGTGACTTTGTGAACTAAGTTGAAGGTCGCTGGACGTTGAACTGTACATGAATTTTTGTGGACTTTGAACTCTTCAATATAAAATTATACGTGTATTTAGCTGACATTGCAGATTATTGAATTTGGACTTTGAACTCCCTAGCGATGACTTTAGGTGGGGGAAAATGCTTTAAAAATGAATACCTGAACGTTTGTTACATCAGTTTTTGTATTCATCGACCAATATGGATCTCGCGTCGTTAAACAGTAACACTTATTGTAAACCTTTCGAAAACGTAAAGGACTTAGTTGTTGGTGAAAGATATAAGATTGTGAACGTGGATGTAATAAATACAAAGTTTGGAAATCGTGTGGTGATAGAAACAGAAAACTTCAAAAGTGTTTTGCCTGAACGATTTTACCGCTACTTTATGGAGGGAAGTCGAATGATGGAATTCAACGAGTCTTTAAAGAGCAAGGATGTGTTTATAAGTAGTTTGGGAAGTGTCGGCAAAACTACAAATTTAAGTTTTACTTAAAAAGAAAAAAAATGTATCATGTTTGTAGCAAATAAAAAAAATAGATATTAAAACTCGTCTGTGTATTTTGAAGTGTTTGTCAAGGTGAGGGGTTTGTATCCTGGCTTATCTATAGATATAAGAGTGTATTAAAAAAAAATGAGCCTGAAGAGGTGGAGAGGGTTAGTTTGTGTTCTGATTCGAACAAGTAAAGACGTGCAATGAATATTTTGCATTGGATACTTAGTTTCTAATGTAAATGGACAATTAAAGATATATAAAATAATGTTGACCAAAATGGACGCTTTTGTTGACTTACAAGGATTTAGAGGCAGCCTTAAGGAATTCATACCTAAAGAGATATCTATTGTTTCATCATATGGACCTAGCTGCACAACTTTATTACTAAAACCGCCGGCACAATATCCATTAACAACCACTATGAAAAAAGGGATTAAATATTTGGAAAATTACCATCATGGTCTAAAGTGGGACGATGCCCACATTAGATTTGAAGACTTTGAAGAAGAAACACGCGCTTTGCTACAGCCATTCAGCAGGATTTATGTAAAAGGATCCGAGAAACAATACGTGTTAAAGTTTCTTAACAAAGTAGTAATTAACTTAGAAGAAGTTGACTGTCCATCGCTGAAGAAATTGAAAAAGGAAATTTTTGCATACAGTTTGCATCACGGTAGTGACACGTTGATGTGTGCTCAAGAAAACGCCTTAATATTGTACGAGTTGGATAAGAGACAATTCAAAAGATGCCAATGATGAACAGCCTAAGGAGAACATTGGAAGCGAATCGTGTTGCTCGTGGTGTTAAGTGTTCATTATAGAAACTTTTTAACCTTGCCTAAGTTAACAACTATTGTCACATTATGCTTCTTCAGCAACCGGAAATGATAAGGGTCATTTCCGCTTGCTTTGTCAACGTTCGCAGATCTATATGTATATATCATTTCAAAATAGCGCTCCTTATTCAGTCATTATACATACGCGATCATGGCAAATTTATCGTCAAAAACGTCGAAGTTGTCGTTAAAGAAAAAACCTCAGCAGCCCGTAAAGAAGGCGCAAATTATACAACACTTGTTGGTGCAGCCCGCAGTGCAACCCCCTATACAATCCCCTGTGCATCATCAACAGGATCCACGACCGCCGCCACCAGCTTCACCGGAGATTCCAATTATCAGCATAAGGGACTCGGACATCGAGGAGGATTTTGGCCAATTTTTTGAAAAGTAAGTACATTACTTAATTCATAATTTTTTGTGTTTTGTGTGTGACGCATTCTCTCTATTTACAGCGTCACTCCAGCGACCACTGTCCCCTCCACCTCGCCTGGTTGGAGGTATGGCGGGAAGGACCTGATCCTCCTGGACATACCGTCGCAGGGTCAACAGAGGCCTCATACGCCGCGAACACCCCAGCTGTCTGCGACATTGCAGCAGTTCAAGGAGCTGCATGAGGCCTCGATCCAGTATATAAAAGACAACTTTAAGGAAAAGATATATTTGAACGAATGTAAATGAATTTAATGCGAAACACGTGGGTAGTGCTGCTACCTTTTAAACAGATCTATTTGTCTAACTAATTAGCGCAATTAATTATAAATTCCCCGCCGCCGCCTACAACGCCTTCTCAGTTTGCCTTCATCAGGATTCTTGCGTCAATAATGATGCAACAATATTCTTCTTCTTTAGAAAGTAGAGGTTTGTTTAATTTTCACATGTTGAAACATCATTCTATAGGATATACCGTAAAACGGGGTAAATAAGAACGGCGGGGTAAATCATAACAAAATGTCGGAAAAAGTTCAAAACGTTTGATCGTCCCTGGATTAAAAGTAAAAATTTTGACATCATACCATCAAGGCGCGAAAAATCCAAATTTTATGTTGGCAGCCCTTCATTTTTAGTTACTTTTGCGTGAAACGTCATAAATTAATATTAAAGTTCCTGCTCAAAGTCGAAAAAATTTGACACTTAATAAACTTCTGCTGTAACAAAAGTTTATTTTGCTAATATTAAAAATATTTTATTATTGTTAATAACTTGGATTGTCCTGTTTACGTGAGTATATTTGTCATTTATATATATTTTATTAGAAGTGAACAACAGAATTTTAAAGGAAAGCATGTATATTTGTAGGTTAAATGGGGATAATCAGAACAACATGCCTCGCAACTATACAAAGTCTGTTCGGCACCCACATGGAAGTTACGACGAGGAACTATTAAAAAAGGCCATTGACGATGTAAAGAATAGAAGGTTGACATACAGAGAGGCTTCACAAAAGTATGATATCACTCATTCCGTTATATATCGGCATGTTAAATGTTCAGATGTAAAGTCAAAAGGCAGACCTCCTGTGTTATCGAAAGAAACAGAAAAAATGTTGGTGACCAGAATTAATACATGTGCTGAATGGGGGTATCCGTTGGATGGGTATGATTTACGTGTGCTGATAAAAAACTACCTTGACAGATCTGGTCGCAAACTTTCAGTGTTCAAAAATAATTTACCGGGAGTGGATTTTGTTTCGTGTTTTTTAAAACGACATAAAGAGAAAATATCTAAACGAATGTGCCAAAATATTGTCACATATTGAAAATCTTAAGAATTAATTATTCATATCAGTAATGCGAAATGTATTATTCATTTCCTCAGAAGTAAGTAGAACGGGACTTTTTATAGATAGATTAGATTATGAGAAAAGTACCGTCCGTATCAATCTTCCGTGCAAATCATCCGGGATCTTGTGGAGACCCAAAGTAGGTTATCTTAGGGTGTTGTCGGAAGTACTGACGTACAGAGTACCGACGAGTATAAGTATGAGATGCCGGGACACAATCGAGAGACGCAATCGAAATTGCAATCATTAAAGTTACCTAAGTTAAGTGATGCCCAGTGTACCAAGACAATGTTAGGGTAAGTCTTTATATATTCTATATTAACATTATTGTATTGTATTATTTCTATCTTGTAACTATGCTTAATTATAAGTATGTCACTAAATTATAAATATTATAAATGTTGTCGTCTGGTGATTAGAACTGATCCTAGTTGAAAGTCACGCACTCTCGTAATGCCAAGCTCAAGAATATATTAACAACCCCCAAATCTAATAATCACAAGCCACCAGCGTGACAAATGGTGGAGGCGCCGTTCTTTTTTTTTGCTGTTACATTTTTTATGGTTCATATTTTGTTAGAGTAAACCACCACTAAATGGTGGAAGCACTGTTCTTTATTTTTTATTTATTTTTTTTTACAATCGCACCGGACTTTATTTTTAAATACTACCTTAAAGTAAGTGATGGAAATACCGTTCTTAATTTTTATTCTCCTCCAAACTATTCTTTATTATTACCTTCAAGCAATTTGTCTAGTTTCGTTTAATCCAAACATTCCCCTAGATACAATGATTTCTAATGCATGTGCGGTTGTATCACTTCTAACCATTTTTATTTGCTTAAATATAACAATAATTATATTTCTACTTGTAAAAAACGAAGTCATTTAAATTTTTTATTGTCCTTTATCAAAAAGTTTGCAGTAATTATGCTACATGAGAAATTTTGCCCTTTAAATGTCGACCACTAACAATAATGCAAGTACCCCAGTAAATCAATATAAAACTAGGAGTAAAACTTTCAAACCCCAACAATCTACAATTCACGCGGAGGACCAAATTTCTTCGAATCCAGATGAAACTGTAATTTTTACGTCTACTAAAAAATTAATTCGAACACCACCATCAACCTCTATTGTTGAGAACGAGCCGGAATTCAAAGAAAACTTAAATTTTTACCACAAGTGTCGCTAACCCCATTGCAATTTGATTTAGTTGTAAAACCACACAATTATAGTACCACAGAGATAATGGCAAATCAAAACGTAACAATTCAACAAGTTAATGAGACGGCATCTACACCGATCTTTCCAAAATTTGTAACCCCTGATTTTTTTACACCTGGCGTAAAAAATTGCATTACTTTTTTGCAAGAGTATAATAGATGTGCCAATTCTAATCACTGGGGCGATGACAATAAAATCGCTCACTTAGGAAATTTTTTAAGAGGTAATGCATATACGTGGTATATTGATTATTTAAAAAACCCAACCAACGCCTCTAATACTTGGACTGATATATCTAACGATTTCCAAAGACATTTTGGGGGCACAACTGCCACCTTAGCGGCTAAACACCAATTACGCAATCGTAAACAACAAATAGATGAAACTGTCCTAAAATATTACTACGAATTATTAGAACTCGCAAATCAAGTCAACCCTACAAACCCTATTGCCGAACTTGCGGAATATTTTTTAGAAGGTCTTCAACCAGGGCTCAAAGCCGATTTTATGCTACTTTGCCCTAATCCTGACGAGTTAAATTCGGAAATTTTTAGAGCGGCCGTATTCAAACTTTCCAATATACAAGAAATGCGAATTCGTGACGAGATTCAACAAAGATCTTTACAATCATTAGCAACCAAATCGGTAAATACAACTACAAATCGTTTCAATAATTTACAAATTTCTGAACCACCGCCCAGCGGCCGAAGAGATACTCAGCCATACCGTCGCATACCCCCCAGGACTAGAGACGCGAGACCAGTTTGTTTTAACTGTAATCGACCGGGACATTATGCAGCTTCCTGCAATGTTCAAAATAATAGTCAAAATTATCCACGTAGACCTACTATTAGATGGTCCGCCCAAAATTCAAGTAATTACGATCGATTTTATGATAATCGATTCACCGATCGACCAGGTAATCGCGACTTTGTAGTTCCTAACCACCCGAGAACTCAAACTTATCGAGGCGCAAATATTAACAATTACGGTAGAAATAATTATAGAGAGAACGGAAACCGCAACACAAATCAGAGGTCAGTAACTTTCGCGAATTCTAGAAATCGTTCCCCAAGTCGCAATTTTTATAATGATCGAACAACCCCCCCCGAGAAGAAGTCCAAAAAACTCCCAAAACAGCATCGGCGACGACAACTAAGACGTGTCGGTGCTACACTCGCTCTAAATGACAATCTACTCAATGTATACGGGAATATCGATAATAGGAAACCCATGAAAATATTAATAGACACGGGGAGTTATTACAATGTTATTAGTGCTCATTTAGCAAAACACATTAAGCCTTTAGCTAAGCCACTTATTTTATACGCTGCAGGAAATGTACAGATACCTGTTTTAGGAAAAACCACGCTTCACATTAGATTAGGAACTTTTGAAACTAAAATAAAGGCATTAGTCATTAAAACATTACCAGTAAATTTATTGTTAGGAGAATCTTTTTTACGGCAGAATAGAGCCTTATTAGATTTTAATTATTCGTGTTTGATGTTGTTTAATAATTATAAAAGATTTAAAATACCCTTTGTGAAAAATAAGGACGATGATATTAACGATATCTTTGATGAAAAGCTCGCAAATGTGGAAAATAAAAAATATAAAATGACAATTAAACATGACGTAATTTTAGATATAGATAACCCTGTGAATATACCAGTCGTATTCAATATCCCTGACACTTTTAAGAATTTTTCTAATTATCGCTTTGAATTAGAACCCGCTTTGTTTAACAAAAATCAGTTACTCTCCTGCGCTACCCCTATGACCATGAAGGTACGCATTACGTTACGTTGTTATTATTGGTACGTCAAAAAGTAAAATTATTTGCGGGCACTACAATTGCATACCTCGTATATGATCCTAGAAGCAATCATATACACTACATGAAGGAAACCACAACGAGGGAAAACCCTACGCATACCATATCAGCATCATTATCATCTAAAGAACAAGGTCAACTGAACAACCTTTTGAATGAATTTAAAGACATCTTTGCCGAAGATGCAGCAGCTATGGGATTCACAGATCACGTCACCCACACAATCGACACCGGAGATGAAGTACCTGTAAAGAGCAGGCCATATCGGGTTTCTCAAAGAGAGAGAGAGAGATCATCCAGGATCAAATAAAAGAGATGTTACAACATGGCATTATAGTACCCTCCCAATCCAATTATAGTTCACCAATCATCCTAGTGAAGAAGAAAGGAGGAGACTTCCGATTTTGTGTCGACTACAGGAAGTTAAACGCCATCACTAAGAAAAATAACTACCCCTTACCCCTCATTGATGACATCTTCCAATATTTACACCAAGCGAAATATTTTACCTGTTTGGACCTATTCTCCGGATATTGGCAGTGTGCGATGGATCCACAAAGCCAAGAGAAGACAGCTTTTATATCACCCGACGGACTTTATGAATTCACTAAAATGCCTTTTGGACTTTGCAACGCACCAGCTACGTTTATGAAGTTAATGGATAATGTCTTCGAAGGATTAAAATGGAAGGAGTTAATAGTTTATTTAGACGATATTTTAATTTTTTCATCAACATTCGACGAACATTTAGCGAGACTCCGTAACGCCTTCACCCGACTTCGACAAGCCGGATTAACTTTAAAACCATCAAAATGTACCTACGCACAAACAGACGTAAAATTATTAGGCCACATTGTTTCAGAAACAGGGATTTCCCCAGACCAGAGTAAGCTTACAGCAATTTCAGATTTTCCAACCCCACATAACGTCAAAACAACCCAAAGCTTTTTAGGACTTGCTAATTATTACCGTAAATTTATTAAAAATTTTTCACAAATAGCTCGACCCTTATATGAAATTACTAAAAAAGATATAAAATTTATTTTCGGCCCAAATCAACAGTTAGCTTTTGAAACCCTCAAATCGAAATTAATAAATGCACCCGTATTAGCGTATTTTAACCCCGAGGCACTTAAAGAACTCCATGTCGACGCCTCAGGTATCGGCATTGGAGCGGTTTTATTACAAGAATCAGAAGGAGCCATGCATCCTATAGCATATATCTCGCGGAATTTAACGAAGGCAGAAAAGAATTATTCGATATCAGATCTTGAATGTTTAGCAGCCGTTTGGGGACTAACGCAACTACGACACCTCATT
The DNA here is from genome assembly GCA_036250285.1 of Pyrocoelia pectoralis. NCBI lineage: Eukaryota > Metazoa > Arthropoda > Insecta > Coleoptera > Lampyridae > Pyrocoelia > Pyrocoelia pectoralis. The sequence goes on from CM070075.1 coordinate 27,317,276, forward strand.
CATGGTAGACCAATCACTGTCATAACAGACCACCATGCCATTTGCTTTTTGAAAACACTAAAAAATCCAACTGGAAGATTAGCACGATGGAGTATAAAATTGTCAGAATTTGATTTTACAATTGTACACAAAGCCGGAACAGCTCATCGAGACGCCGACTGTTTATCCAGAAACCCTGTAGAGGAACCCACCGCAGAAGACGAGGACGTCATAAACATTCCAACATATTTACTCCAATCATCAGATATTATGACATTTCGACGAGATGACCCAAATTTAGCAATGCTGATCGACGCCATCGAACAACCGGAAGAAGCCAGTATAGCGCTACGAAGAAGAGCAAAAAATTATACTATCAAAAACAACGTTCTATATAAGAACACGTCTACAGAAGGAGACCCAAATCTAGTAGTCATTCCCAGCCATCTTAGGGAAGAAATTCTCTATTCACACCACAACGAACCACATGCTGGACATTTAGGCATCACAAAGACACACCACAAAATAAAAAGTCGCTATTATTGGGATACATTATTAAAAGATGTAGAAAAATATGTCAAAGGATGTCCGGATTGCCAAGCACGAAAAGGGCAAGCCCATTTTAAACCAGCCGGACTGCTTCAGCCGATACCAGTATCATTACCGTTTGATAAAGTAGGTATAGACCTATTAGGACCATTTCGAAGGAGTAAAAATGGTAACACCATGATCATTGTTGCCACAGACTACGCAACCAGATGGGTAGAAACTAAAGCATTGCCGAACGGAAAAGCAGGACCGGTAGCTAAGTTTATTTTAGAGAACATTTTAATGAGACATGGATCTCCACGATTTTTATTGAGCGATAGAGGTAAGACTTTCCAGTCTGAAGTTGTCACCGAATTACTAAAAATCATGGGAGTCAAAAGTTATTTCAGTACCTCATATCACCCACAATTTAACGGCCTCACCGAGCGATTTAACAAAACTTTGGCAGACATGTTATCCCTATATACTAACACCCAACAAACCGATTGGGACCAGTATTTATCACTGGTCACATTTGCATTCAATACCTCGCGACAGGAGACCACTAAAGTTTCTCCATTCTCTTTAGTATATGCTAGAGAACCCGTCCTACCGACGGAAGCTACACTTAAACAAGACACGACGACCGAAGATATCCGAGAAATTAGGGAACGCGCATTGTACATACGTAAATTTAGCTGTAGACAATATACAGAAAAAGCAGGTAAAGGATAAAACTCGCTACGATGGAAAACATCGCGTAGTCGAGTATAATATCGGAGACATTGTAAAAGTATTTACACCTATAAGAAAGGTTGGGAAAAGCGAAAAATTATTGTTGCGATGGTTCGGACCGTATACAGTTATTGACAAGAAAGGTGAAGTAGATTACGTCATAAAAATGGGTTCCGCACCCAACTCTAGGATAGACACAGTACATGTTTCGAGGATCTTACCCTATAACGATCCGTGGACGCCAGACGTCATGGATGGGAACGAACTGGAGCAGGTTAATAATTAATCCAATAGTAGGAGAGAGGGAGAAGTGAAGTACCCACTGCGCCTGCATAGCAGAGCTAATGGCTTTGCAGGGGCATGAGTACTACATCACCCCGACCTCCAACGGAAATTCCATCGTAGGATGTTGTACCAAATTACGTTAGTTACGTTTCTATTTTTCCCTAAACGTTTTAACATTAGGTTAAAGGTTGCCACAATCCCAAGGATGTAATGGTCCCAGATGGTTTTTAAATAAACCCTGGTATTCCTTTAATTCAAAATTTTACTTTGGGAGTTTTGCATTGACTCACGTGTCAGGTGTTTCGGCACCTTATCTTAAAAAACATAACTAGACCTAGAAACCTTAGTGAAAGCTATAATGACTTATATACGTATCAAGGAGATACAACATTATTTAATTTGGAATGTAATTTTAACAACGTTAGTATTAGTTTTATTTTATAAGATTTTTAGGATTAATTCATCAGCATTGACCATACTTACCCAAGTTGTAGCCTTAGAACCAGAGGATAAAGAGATCGTTTATGTTTGTAATAATAATTACTTTATACTTCCGATGTAAAAGAAAAAACCACATAACACCACGAATGAATAACACTGCACGTTGGTTATCAGTGGTCCCTAAGGAGCCCGTCCACGTAGCAGGGTTGGAAAGAACGCGAGAGCAAAGCCAAAGTCTCAGTTCACCCAGAGGAACCGAGTACGTGTTCATAGTAGACAGACAAAACGTATAGCATCAATCTCCAAGCAGTTTTTCAACTCCATGGGAATGTTATCGTAAGTAATTACTACTATTGTTTAAGTCGCATCAGCGCACGCTCAAGCAAAATTTATGATCAAACGAATGTAAAATTTATGAAGAAATCTAATGGAGGATATTAATTAAAAAAGTGTTAAGTTATATAAGAAGATAAAAAAGTAAGTAAAATTAAAAGTATAATTAAAGTCGCAATATAACGCGCACCACTCAGCAAAAAGTTCTTTTACATTAAATCATCAAACGTCAATTGATGAATGAAGGAATACCAATAACCGAGAGGTAGACCTACAAATCTTTGGACATTCAATGCTCTTATGCGCAAAAATTTATGAGAGCCAAAATTAATTCTGATTTTTTAAATAACCATTCTATCACTCTACATTGGATTGTAATTTGTTCTTCGATTACTAACAAATGAACGATGTAAAGGACAAATGTCTGAGAACTCAAATAACACCAAACTAATTGCAAAAGTAAGTCTAATTCAAAATATGATTAGCAAAGGAGATTAGGAAAGTGTTGAATAATATGAGTATATAAATAAGTCTAATTAAAAGTATAATTAGCAAAGCGAGTAGTAAATTGGTAAGTCATACAAGCAAGTAAGTAAGTCTAATTACATGTAAAATTAGCAACTGCATTTAATGAAGTATAATATAAAGAGATAATGAGAATAATGTAAAGTGAGGAAGAAATTGAGTTTATTGAATTTATTAAGATAGTAAAGAATTAAATAATTGAATTGAGGAAATAGTGAAAAGTAATTGTTTTTTTTTTAAGATGAAGAGTTTAATTATATTGTGGCTTTTAAGTATGATAACAAGCGATATTGTCACCGCAAAAGTAGAAGTGACATCGGGAATATATTTAGAGTCATTACCAAATATTAGTTTTTATCAGTCAACAAGACAGATAATTTTTAAAGTACGACGAAATGAAGCAATCATAGATAGATTAAAATGTATAGAAAGCTTTTGTGGAAATTATCCATTGATGTGTGACCCATTGTCAAAAAAGTTAGATTATTTCCAAAATTTAAATAATAACCCATCCGCTATTGAAGAGAATATTCTCTTGAATGACGGAGAGTTATTTGATTTCCAATTGGCTACGCGAAATCATTTAACCCGTAACTGGTGAGGTGGGGTTACTCAAACCCCAGCAATACTTAGATTGTTTACCGCGCAATTACAGGTGGTGGGATACCTACGCCTTTAACTGCAGCTTTCAGTCAGTCCACGGTGGTCACTGTAATAGTTCGTGTATATCAAAATTGTGGTGTAGTGTCTCAATATTTTCGTCTTTTTCAAATTTGGGGTGCATCAAACCCCACGTCACCAAATAGATACTTAGTAAAATTTATATCGTCAATTTTGTCATGGCTGCTTTGTCTTCGATAAATGAGATGAAATCTGATGATCCACGTTTTAAAGAGTGGGTTAAAGATGTTTTGGACGACCTTGAAAGCGATTTTAGCGGTAATGAAGATGATGCGCCCGATTTTCAAAGTGTCCACGAAAGTAGTTCGGAAGAAGGGCTGTCTAATAATGAAGACGTGAGTGTTACTGCTCAATCGAAGCCAGATAATTCATCTTCTGATGATGATGAGGAACCACCTATTACAAAGAGGAAGAAAAAAAGCCCTAAAAGCTATTACGGCAAGAACAAGTTTAAATGGTCGGCAGATCCTCCAAATAAAAATGTTCGAACAAGATGCCACAACATTATTACTCACCTTCCGGGGATAATCGGCCCTGCCAAAGTGATTGGGCAGTACTGTACTCATTCTTCTGCTTGGAATCTCCTATTTAATGACGAAATACTTGAAGAAATTCTGCTTCGTACAAATGAAAAATTATCTCAGGTTCGTCAGCGGCTTTCCGAACCCAATAGACAAGATTACAAAGAGCTAGGCATTGTTGAGTTCAAAGCAGTGTTGGGCGTTTTGATATATTCATCAATTTTCAAATCTAATCACGAGGACCTTGAAGCGTTGTTCGCTACTGACGGAACGGGGCGCGATATATTCCGTTGCGTTATTTCATTGAAGCGTCTTTTGATTGTATTAGCATGCCTCCGCTTTGATAATGCTCTGGATAGGGCTGAGAGAACTAAGACTGAAGCCGCAGCTGCAATCTCATGGGTGTTTGAGAGGTTTGTGAAAAACTGCCAGGCGTGCTATTCCATTGGAGAATACGCTTGCATTGACGAAATGCTTGTGGGATTTAGAGGCCGTTGCAAATTCCGAATGTACATACCAAACAAGCCCCGAAAGTATGGTATAAAGATCATGGTGTTAAATGATGCAAAGACTCATTACTTCTTAAACGCCTATATATATTCTGGCAAAGACAGCGATGGCAAAACTCTTTCTGACAACGATAAAAAACTGGGTAAACCCACACAGTCTGTCTTGCGTCTAGCTGGTCCCATCAACGGAACTAATCGGAACGTAACGGCGGACAACTGGTTTTCCTCTATCCAACTTGTTTCAGAGCTGAAGAAGAGAGGGTTGACATATGTAGGCACCTTGAGAAAGAACAAGGGAGAAGTACCGGAAGAATTACGACCTGCTAGAGCAAGGGAAGAAAAGTCCGCGCTATTTGGATTCACCAATGATCTAACCTTAGTGTCCTTCGTTCCAAAAAGAAGCAAAGCCGTTCTTTTAGTTTCCTCGATGCACCACGATGACTGCATTGATCCACAAACTGGTAAACCTGAAATTATTATGTTTTACAACGAAACAAAAGGGGGCGTGGATGCTCTAGACGAAAAGTGCACCGTGTATTCCACAAGTCGGCGGACCAATCGTTGGCCACTTGCGATTTTTTATACTTTACTCAATATTGGGCTTGTCAATAGTTACGTGATATTCTCGAGCTTCCCTGGAAATCCTGCTCAGAAGAGAATCGACTTCGTAAAATCTCTTGCTAGAGAACTGACGGAGCCATACCTAAACATTAGGCTACTCAACAATCGCCTACCACGCGAACTGCGGCTAAACATTGGGCGTATCCTTCAGAAAGCCATAACTTACAATGTTCCACAACCCCTCGAAAAACAAGTGAGGTGCGAGAAATGTCCCAGCAGCAAAGATAAGAAAACAAGAAACACATGTATTGACTGTAGGGCTCCCATTTGCGGTAGCTGTGCTGTGCATCAGTGCGCGGAGTGCGCTCAGTAGAGGGTGGTTGAAAACTATATTCCTTTGATTTTTGTAATAAAAAATTTTGTTGCGTCTCTTGCCCGTGATCTTTTTTATGTTTCTATAGAATCATTATTGTTTATTTGTGTATTGTTTTTTAATAAAAATAAAATGTACAACGTGCCAATTTTACAGCGGTTTGTGTAGTCCGTACGGAAAGTATATTTTTTCCAACAAGCCGCATTTTTTATGCAATTGTTTATAATACGCCTACTTACTGATCAATAACATTACCCAACAATCAATAATTAAGGCGTTTTGATCATCTGTTGTCCCAGAAACGATATTTTAGTTTGGGGTTTATCAAACCCCACCTCACCGGATACGTGAGGAAACAGTCACCTCACCAGTTACGGGTTAAAAAAGATGTTCGCAACTGACTACGAAATTAGAGTACTTGTAGAAAAATTTAATAAAAGAGATAACATAATGTTACGAGAAATGAATTTTCCAAATTTAATAGGCAATGATATTAATATATCTTGCACAATGCAAATTTTAAAGATTTAGTTCGTAGAGATTTAGAATGGCAATATAGAAACAGTCAATTGCTGGTAAGCATGTGTCAATTGAAACGTTTAGTGTTAGATTTTTTACCTTTAGATAAATTAGGACAGATTTTAAAGGAATTAAATAGTGATTTGATTAAGAATGATTATGTTTTAGCTCTAAGTTCCATTGCACAGTTCTACACCATGCCTTTAGTAGAATGTGTGATGTCGCAACATATGATATTGGCCGGACTTCATGTACCACTGTTAAGGACAGAACTCCAGGGACTACACATGATGACGGTGCTAACCCCAGCCTATGCGTGGGAGAATTACACCTGTTCAGCAAATGTACCAGTGCTAAATGTAGCATTATTGAAAAATAATTCCCAATGGAAAGTATTTGTTCCAAAATGTGACCCTGTGAGAGAAGATTTATGTTACATTAGCGACTACCGCAATGAAGAGAATTTAGGAATCGCCTGCGTACAACAGACATTACGCGGGGGATCATTCAAACAGTTTTCCATAAACTGTCCCATCTCATGCCACGAGACTGGAATCGATGTTCAATACATGACACCGATCAACAGCCATAGATTAGTGATCACTCACCCGACACCAACGCTTCGATTAAAGTGTCGGAACATTACTGAAACTATAAAGAAGGAAGAGAATATTGGAACACTTAGTATTGCCGTTCCTTGTAACTGTAGACTAGAAGATGAAGACCATTCCATCTACCCAACATACGCATGTGTGGACAAATCGATCAAATTTAGCCAACATTACCAAATACCAGCGGCATGGACCCGTTATAGTGGGCTCACACTTCCAAAATGGGGAGACCCTCCCTTACACTTTGACAAATTAACCGATTGCTGGGATCAACACTGGATTACCTATCAATTTCCTGACGATAAAATACCTACCACTACATATTTCCTAATTTTACTCTCTATCCTAATCTTAATTTCATTAACCCTTTCCTCGTATTTAATTTATAAGTCACGTACTTCCTTTGAACACGGTATACAACGCACGTCACAGAGAACCTTTACCCGTGTTCCAATGCCAATAATAGACCCTCGACATCGACCCCTACCCCAGCCGATAGAAGAAATGGAGTTAGAAGAGACTGAAAACGAGTATTTGCAGCCGAAACCAACAAATCTACAAAGCCAGAGACCACCTACTCCAATACCAACAAGCCCAACTACACCACCAACAGTTCAAGCATATGTGCCACGCCCAGCTGTACAAGCAAGTACTTCCGGAACCCAGCGAGAACCCGGATACGTTAAGATGGATAAACTAAGAGCTATGTTTTATGCCAAGAATCGAACACAGTGAGTGAATAAAAAACAATTTAGTGGAATGAGACAAGAAACTTACCATGTGAAAGAAAAACATTTTTTATTGAACAAATTAAAAACACTATAGTGCGACCGCGTATATAACACTTACAAAACTAACTAAAAATTCGGTAGTGTAACGTAACAGAACATAAGTGATAAGACTTTTTTTAAGGAACTTGTGGTACACGACTTCCGGACCTATCAAATTAATTTTAGCATTTAATAATTCGTGTATATTTTTATATTTGTATCTAGTTTGGTTAAAACTATTGTAACAGGATAGCATAAGTTAAAACAAATTGTAAAGGAGAAGCATGACAAGGATAGGTTGAACACTTGCATACTTCTTCTACAATAACTGTGATATTAGGATAAGATTTGGAGCACTGGTACTTTAGTTCCTACAATCCCAGCATCTCAAACAGCTCGTACTCTTTACGATACATTTTAAAATTTAAATTTATTCCTTGAGGACAAGGAAATTCCTAGCGGGAGGCAAATGTCACATATTGAAAATCTTAAGAATTAATTATTCATATCAGTAATGCGAAATGTATTATTCATTTCCTCAGAAGTAAGTAGAACGGGACTTTTTATAGATAGATTAGATTATGAGAAAAGTACCGTCCGTATCAATCTTCCGTGCAAATCATCCGGGATCTTGTGGAGACCCAAAGTAGGTTATCTTAGGGTGTTGTCGGAAGTACTGACGTACAGAGTACCGACGAGTATAAGTATGAGATGCCGGGACACAATCGAGAGACGCAATCGAAATTGCAATCATTAAAGTTACCTAAGTTAAGTGATGCCCAGTGTACCAAAGACAATGTTAGGGTAAGTCTTTATATATTCTATATTAACATTATTTCTATCTTGTAACTATGCTTAATTATAAGTATATCACTAAATTATAAATATTATAAATGTTGTCGTCTGGTGATTAGAACTGATCCTAGTTGAAAGTCACGCACTCTCGTAATGCCAAGCTCAAGAATATATTAACAACCCCCAAATCTAATAATCACAAAACCATAGCGTGACAATATAAAACGGAGTATCTCCGGAAATTATTAACGAATATTTTGACAACCTCGCAATAAGCCTCGATGGTATACCTCCTCAAAATATAATGAACTATGACGAGACTAATTTGTCAGACGATCCAGGTAGAAAAAAAGTTCTGGTGAAGAGAGGGTGTAAATACCCCGAAAGGGTAATGAACTCTTCCAAATCTGCAACGTCCATTATGTTTGCAGCGACTGGTGATGGGAAGTTACTCCCACCGTATGTTGTTTATAAATCGATTCATCTATACGACTCCTGGACTGAACGTGGCCCTAAAGGTGCACGTTATGGTAGAACACCATCCGGATGGTTCGATGCCTTTTGTTTTCAGAACTGGGTGCAAACAATCGCTATCCCGTATTTTAAGAAATTTGAAGGCAACAAAATACTTATTGGTGATAATCTGTCCTCTCACCTTTCAGTTGGTTTAATAAAAAAATATGAAGAGCTTAATATTTCATTTATATTTTTACCCGCCAACTCGACGCATTTAGCCCAACCATTAGATATAAGTTTTTTTCGACCCTTAAAGGAAGCGTGGCGCCAAATATTAACAACATTTAAAAAAGGTGAAGGCAGAAAAGATTCCTCCGTGCCAAAAAATAAATTCCCCACACTGCTCAATCTACTTATGGAGAAAATTAAAAATAATGCTTCGGCCAACATTGAATCGAGATTTAAAAAAGCAGGAATTATTCCTGTGAATAGGAATGAAATCCTTAAAAGGGTGCCACAAGTAGAAGAAAAAAACAATGAAAACGAAACCACATTAAATGATTCCTTTATCGATTTATTAAAGGAAATGCGTTATGAAAAACCCCCAATAAAAAGAAAAAGGAAACTTTATGTTCAACCTGGAAAAAGTGTCGGAGGGCTCGAAGAATCAGAAGATGAAGACAATCATATACTGGAAGAAGAAAATAGTAATTATGATGGGTAGTTGATGGATGAAGAGGTATTAACCGAAGAGAATAGCAATAGTGACCAGTATGAATTAGTAGGAGAAATATTACCAATTTCCAGTGAAGCGTATGCAGCGAGAAATAACAAATCATTCCGTAATGTTTTTCCAGTGCTTTCTCCACATAATATAGTTGTTAATGACTGGGTGTTGGTAGCGTTTCCAATAGAAAGAAAAAGTGAAAAATATTATATTGGAGAAATAATTCAAATTTTAAAAGGAAATAAATTTCTAGGAAGGTTTCTGAGAAACAAAAACACAAAAATCGATTTTGGTTATTATTATGTGCAACCAAATGTGCCTGATGAAACCGAATTTATTTTCAACGATGTGGTGGGAAAGCTAGAAAAACCAATGTGCTCCAGGCTAGGATACAAATTTAATGTTGATTTTAATACTTTGTAATATTTTTATATTCATCTTTAATATTTTTTGTATAAAGCTTTTTTATATTAATCCGTAGTTTTAATTATTCTCGTTATATAATCTTGCTGTGCAATTTTATGCAAAAATCTTGTAGTATACAATGGTTAGGTATCACACCATTCCATAATTTATGTTCTGATTTACCCAGGTCTGGATAAAAATGAAATATTAATTTAAAAAGCATACATGTTCTCTTTCACCCCATTGCCGGGTAAAAGAGAACAAGCCAATAAATATTTTTTTTTTTACTCATTGACTGCAAAAGTGAACTTTGACTCTTGGTGTAGAAAGTATAACAAATGGCCCAAATATAGGTGAAAACTAGAACCTTCCATCATCAATATTAAAAAAGATGTTTGCAATTTAACTATGATTTTGTTCTGATTTACCCCGTTTTACTACCAAATTTGATTTCTTTGTTTCCAGAGAATCCTTTTTCGGTTCTCATAACTGAAGCAGATGATTAAAAGGTGGATATAATGTTAAAACGGATCGAATTAAAGCAAAGATTTTAAGCGAATTTCAAGTGTAAACGTTTAAAATAGTTTAACTATTGAAATACGTATGTTTTTAACTCGTTGAAAATTGCTATATAAAAGTTACATAAACGGAATTGTTTTTGCAAATGGCGTGCACACCAAACTTGAAAATAATATGCGTGTTAAATGTCGACCCGTAAAAGACTCTAGCCCCGATTGTATATAATATAATAAATGGAAACTATTACCTAATGAGCTTTAAGTGCTGATGTTGACACATTTAGGCCCTTAACGACTTTTTATTTAACAGATATTAGTTTTCCTTCATCCCTCTGCATTTAAAATTTTACAGTCATCGAAGTTATCGTGATGGACGGTAAGTTTTTTTTCTTAAAAGGAAACCTTTGCAGCAATAATTTCAAATTACAGCAGCAGTTGGAACGGCGCTCGCAAAAATCGAGGAGGACTGTAGATTTAGTAGATGTGGTAAATATATTCAAAAATTTTATTGTTTGTTTTAAAACTGTATAATTTTCTGTTCTAGAAAAAAGAATTTTATCGCTCGCGATAGGCACAACAGGAATTGTAAGTGGATATTATTATTATAATAAATAACCCCTGTTTTATACTTGTATTTTATGTAGAGTGATTACATCGTGGTACAAGCGGGCGAGGAACCACCTCTTTATTGCCAGATTGTACAACGGTGGTTCCACGGGGCTGCACGAGGGCGCAATTTTACGGTGCAAATTTGCCCCTCGCTAGGGGCGATCATTATCGTTTTTAATGTTTAACCGTTCTCAATATTTATGCCTACTTTTGTTTTAGTTTGAATAAACACATTTTTTATTATTCTTATTTATTGCTATCCTATAAATGATATTCATGCAAAATTAGCTGCTAGTTTTTCGATTTTCAACCGTAAAATGCCTCTTTAGTGCTGAAAATTCAAATAAAATATATTCGGCGTTATTTAAGGAATGACTGCGTTAATAATATGCTTTAAATAGGAGGTTTTTAAGTAAAGCCTACTTCACGTATATATTGTTTATTTCACTTAAATGTACAGTTTTAAAGTGGAAATGACTGATTATGTTTCCAAAAATGTAAAATTTGAGGTATAAATTCTCTCTTTCGAATTTGAAGCACTTCGACAGATGTTACATAAAAACAAGAGTTGAGAAAAATATTAAGCTTTACGGTAGGTAAATCTTTTATTCGAAGACGTCGCCCTTTCAATATCTCATAATTTACTTGTTATTAATAGTAAAATGTGTTTAATCTTGATCACTGCGGTGATTTCACTTCGTATATTTTATTAAAAGCTATACGTAGGTACGTAATTGAGAAATTTTTTTCTGATTGAAGCAGCTGATTAGAGACAATGCCTTGTGCGCAGTTTCTTAGAAAACTTAACTTTCGCGCGGCATAATAAATTTTTTTGTCAAAGATGAAAAATGCGTAGAAAAGTGGCAAAGAGGAGAATCCGCAAAATATGTGATCCTTTTACGAATGTTGAAGAGAAGTCAAATTTTAACGGTGGCTAGTAATGCTAATTCCAGGTTTTGCTTTTAACTAAAACTAGCATTTCTATATAAAGTCAATGTTAAGATAATAGGAAAATAAACAGTTTATTTAATTATAATTTAACTGTTGTGTGCAAGGCCGTTTTTTACTTATTCAATCGTTCCAATATTGAAGGGGGGAAGGAGGGCAAAACAGAGTTCTATTTCTGGAGCTAATGTTAGCTAAACCATTGTATTTATATTTAAATACAATGGCTAAACGTACAAAACCCCACCCGGATATAGATGCAACAATTTACTTATTACTTGGATTTGTTTGACTCACGTAGTACCGACGTTTAATTTGTCAAAGTGGAGATGACGTCACAAACCCTGAAAAGATGTACGTTTCCGATATTCTCGTTTTAACTGCTAACCGACTAGTGTTGAGTTCTACCTACTTGTCAAATCTCGATGACAATGATATTAATCCTTTATGATGTTTAGATTTTTATATTACAGAAATTAGAAGTAGGTTTAATTTTAAGGACAAACGTTTTATTGGCACTTTTGTTCCTAAAATTCCGGTGGAAAATTATCATTAATTGAAGGATTCGCTTTATTTCCAGAGATCAAACTCCCATAAGGCATTGTAAACCGCGAATAGCAGTTACCTACTACTACTACCATGGTACAAGAAGCGACATAGCGAGTCAGAAGAATTACAGAAACATTCCCATAATTTAAATGGCACTTAACATTGGCGCCGCAGTCCCACGCCTACGAGGGTGTAGATGGCGGGGAATTACGAAGCAACGATCCGCGTCGCGCATTCATAAATATATTCATGTAAATGTATTGTTAGAATTGTAAATATGTTCTCAATAAATAAGCGTTAAGAACCAACCACAGTTTAGTCTCTAGTTTTCGGTGCAAACAAAGGTTAAAGAATTCGCTACTTACCAACTAAAGACATACGCGCGCGTTGCGGTATAGGTACATTTTTTAGTGCAAAAAAAGGATTATCAAATTTACAAAGTGGAAGCAAAAGATCTAAGGTAAAAAATGCATAGCTTTCTGTATAACCCTTTTACTTTTATGAATCGAACACCGACTGTGTCCCTCACGTATGGATGGATTGTATTTGCGATAAGCAAAGGTAAGCGGCCTTTGTATCTAATTACATTTTTACCAAACAAATTTCCTTTATAGATCAGACGTAGCAGTTTGGACGAATTATAATTATTCGTTGTTATGTAAAATTGTAGTAGTAGTAATTAAAAGGGCATTTGTGTGGTGTTTTTATTTTTACCTCCAAAGCGAATTAGGGGAGTGCGATTCTTTTTAGTATTTCGTAATTCTAGTAAGCTTTCACTAAAAACGTAAAAATTCATATTGTAAATGTTCTTTAGAGGAGCGATCCACTTGAACTTAAATTAGGTCATATTTGAAGTGTTGACAGGTTTATGATACCCGAAATTACTTCAACTTTAAGGTTCTTTTAGTTTATCAAAGACTGAAATAAAGGAAGTTTTAAATTTGGACGTGCAAATAGGCTGGTTAATTAGCAAAAATGATCATACAACTTTTCAGGTTAACATTCGATTAAAAATTGTGCAATTTCTTTTCTATATTGACGTAAAACAGCACTTTTTTTTTCTTGGCATTGGTTATTAACTTTGCCACAAACTGTTTCCTTTTTTTTTTAATATCAAACGTTAACCCTAACTATTTCCAAAAACTGCACAATTTCATCTAACACTCTTTTGTTCATAGTCAGTAGGTGGTTAATATTAATGGGAAAAACCACACCCAAGGAATGTAACTTTGCCATAAATATACAACTTTCATTTTCATGATTTTTACACGCGAAAAACATGTGGTTTAAATCCCCTTCTACCGTATTATCGCAACTGCATGCTGCAGATTCCCCTATCCCTATTTTGAACAGGTGAGCTGGAAAACACCCATGATTTAGTCGCAATCGTGTTATAATAGTCGAATATTTTTTTGAGACGACGTACTCGCAAATGTGTGGTATTGAAGTAGGAAGAGTAGGATGTAAGAGAGTGTATGGGTTGTGTGACGTACTAACGTAGTCCTTCCAAATTTTTTCCCATTCAATTCTTATTTTTCCTTTCAAGTTATAGTCCAGGCGTCAGAGACAAAAAATGAGTGGAAACTGGAAAAAATTCTAAACCAGCCAATTTTTTTTTTAATTGTTAATTAGGATGTCAACAATGAGCCTTCAAAAAATAATCCTCCAACTCCGACCGGAACAATTGTTTAAACAATCAAAAAGGTCTCTTTTTGTGGTTTTTTGCGATTATCTTGGAAAATACGGCTTCAATGATATAAATAGTTAATATCAAATTTATTTGTTATTAAATTTTGAACAAAAAAGGTCCTACACTCTTTCTCCCCTGAGCCATATTTAAAAAGTTATCGCCCCCGAATCAAAATAGTTCAGGGCGCTGCGAACTCCCATTATTCGCAAAGTGGCGCGCATTGATATTTTCGTCCCGTAAATACTTAAAAATCGTTTTCCTTTTCTATTCTTGATATGAGCAGACCTACATCACGTGAATATTAAATATGCAAACATCAATGTTAAAAAAAATCGAAAGGCTTACAATCAAGAAAAGCGAATTAGTGCAGCACGAAATCGTGGAAACCCCAAGCAAAAGTCGACACCGTCGCAGTGATTTTGACTTTGAAAATAAATGTTTATTTTGTGCAAATGATGTATCCCAGACATTCGTGAAAAATGAAATGAAAAAGACACCTCACAAGCGAAATACAGTGTGCATTATTGCTACCCTTTCAGTGAAAGATTCAATTTTATCCGCTGCGAAGACAAGAGATGATGACTGGGGGCCAAATTGCTACACAAAGAATTGTGAATGAGATTGACTTGGTTGCTAGTGAAGCTCGATATCACAAGTCTTGTTACGGTAGGTTCTTATTAAAAACTCAAAGACTCACCTGTACCCAGAAAGTTAAGAAAAAAATAAGTTTTGACAATAAATTTCGACTATTTGTATGAAATAATAGTAGTTTACGTAACAAGTCCCGAAAGTGATCTTTTACTGGACAAGTAGGCAAATTACAGGACGAGCCGCAGGCGAGTCCTGCAAGCCTACGAGTCCAGTAAAAGCACTTTTGGGACGTATTACGTACAATATTTTTTTAAAAATCGCCCAGAAACGGGAAGAACAATTGACCATTCTAGGCCGGAAAGTAAAAATGAGTCCGGTAAAACTTTTACCGGACTATCACAATAACTTTCCGGCTCAGTCCGTCAAAATGACATTTTCTGGCCTAAAAATAATCCGGAAAGTACTACTTTCTGGCCGATTTAAAAAAAAATATAAACTCATTCGTTTTTTCATTCTGTATTAATATTCCCCTTCACATTCTAATATTAATCGAAAAACATTCATTTTTTAAAGTTACATAAAAATGGACTCATTATGCAAAACATACAATAATGCCATAGAATTACTATTCATTGTTGTTTTTTTTAACATTGATATTTGCATATTTAATATTCACGTTATGTAGGTCTGCTCATATCAAGAAAGAAAAGGAAAACGTTTTTTAAGCATTTACGGGACGAAAATATCAATGCGCGCCACTTGGCGAATCATGGTAGTTCGCAGCGCCATGAACTATTTTGAATCGGGGGCGATAACTTTTTAAATATGGCTTGGGGGAGAAAAAGTGTAGGACCTTTTTTGTTCAAAATTTAATAACAAATAAATTTGATATTAGCTATTTATATCATTGAAGCCGTATTTTCCAAGATAATCGCAAAAAACCACAAAAAGAGACCTTTTTGATTGTTTAAACAATTGTTCCGGTCGGAGTTGGAGGATTATTTTTTGAAGGCTCATTGTTGACATCCTAATCAACAATTTAAAAAAAAATTGGCTGGTTTAGAATTTTTTCCTCCGCAAAACCTCTGACGCCTGGACTATTATTAATTAAATCGTTATTAGTGGTCACCTTTTCAATCTCCGCAAGTCCTAATGATTTTTTTGCGTAATAATCGACTTTCTCATTACCAGGGATGCCACAGTGACTTTTTGCCCAGATGAAACTAACCGAAATACCTTTTAAATGCAGGGAGAATATCCTATTTTTAATTCTCAAGATTATTTCATTTCTAACGTGGTTGTGCAATGTACACTGAATGGCTTTCAACACCGACATGGAATCAGTCACAATCACTGCATCCTTTGCATTAGAACTAATCCATTGTAGACAACGTTCTATGGCATAAGCCTCCGCGGTAAATATTGAGGAAATGTCTAGAATATGGTACATATAAACTTCATTTGTCGCCGGAACTACTATTGCACAACCAGTCCCGCCGTCCTCATTATTCTTAGACCCGTCCGTAAATATAATCACTCTATTGTCGTATTTACTCAATATGGATGTCATCAAGTTCTTATTATATATTGGAATATCTGTATAATCGGGGATTATGACGGTTGATCTGAACAGAATGGCTTTA
Source organism: Pyrocoelia pectoralis (assembly GCA_036250285.1). Taxonomy (NCBI): domain Eukaryota; kingdom Metazoa; phylum Arthropoda; class Insecta; order Coleoptera; family Lampyridae; genus Pyrocoelia; species Pyrocoelia pectoralis. The sequence goes on from CM070075.1 coordinate 27,333,575, forward strand.
TATTCGTACATTGAACTTTTCCCACGTTTGTTGATGTAGCCATCAATAGATGCCGTATCAACAAATGCATCTACAAGAGGGGGACTATTTTTTAATCTCCAGTATCTATTACATAAATTCTCAGTAGTCAACCTACTTATTTTGTTTAACATATATATGTTTGACGATTTCTTATTTTAATGATAAATTTAGCTGCAAGAAACTGTCTCCGAATCTCAAGCGGAGGTTCTTGGGCTTCCGCTAAAATTGCAGGACATGGTGATGATCTTAAGGCTCCAATGCACATACGAATGGCCTTGTATTGTAATCGATCTAACACTAACAGTTTGGTTTTCGCGGCTGATCCATAGAATATGCACCCATAATCCAATATTGAGCGTTTTCACATCTTGTTTTCACGTAGTCGATGTGCTTTGACCATAGCAATTTGCTATCTAATACGAAGCCAAGGTATTTATATTGGTTAACAAGTGGTATTTTCAATGTTCCCAGTGTTAAATTACTGGTGATATTTAATCTGTGTCTGGTGAAAACCATAGCAGCAGATTTTTCCGATGAAATATTTAAACCATTATTATGTAACCAATTTTCTAGTTTATGTGTTGCATGTTTCAAATCCATTACACACTCATTAAAGGACTTCCGGGTTACATAAATGCAAATGTCATCAGCATATTGAATTACATTAACTGCATCACCAAACATGTCGTGCAATTCAAGCGTATAAAGATTAAACAACAATGGACTTAATACCGATCCCTGAGGAAGACCCCGGGATGTCACACGAGGACCGTGGAGATTATTAAAAGTATCCCTAATATAAATACTTCTATCTCGGTAAAGATCCGTAATTACTGTAGCGACTTTATGATTAAATCCAAATATATTTAGCTTATTGGTTAAAATGTTCAGATCAACGCAGTCATACGCCCCTTTAATATCTACGAACAGACACATTAAATAATTATTTTTTGAAAAATTTAGCTGAATATCTGTAATCAGGTGGCCAATGGCATCCAGAGTTCCACGATTGCAACGAAACCCATATTGGGTAACCGGCAACAAAGATCTATTTTCTAAAAACCACTCTATTCTACCTTTGATCATTCTTTCAAACGTTTTAAGAAATGTCGATGTAAGAGAAATTGGACGATAACTTGATGGCTCTTCGAAATTTTTATTCGCTTTTCGGAGAAGGCATATGACGACCTCTTTTAAAATACTTATATGATCGGATTTCAACCACCAATTATTATAGATAGTCAGAAGCATCATCTTCCCGCTCCTCGGTAACTGATTAATCATTGAGTATGTAAAACCATCCTTTCCTGGCGCAGTATTTCGAGATGATTTAATCGCATTCAGTAATTCCATATAACTAAATGGTTCAGAGGTGTGTTTGATTAGATCTAGATTCCCACCATTATTTGTATAAGAGGTGCAATTCTCTACCGATGGAGGAGCAAATGTGTTGAGAATTGACCCTATAAGACTTATTGGAAACGCAGGCTTTTGTCGATCGATTGTACTACGATTTATTTTTCTCATATGTGACCAAATAGTAACCGAGGGCGTACTTTTATTTAAAGTATTCCAAAATTTTCCCCATGATGCGCGGGCTTTTGTTTTATACAATTTATTAATTACTGACTTCTTTCTCTACCTCTCTCCTTTTCTTGAGTTTGGTGACATTTAGTTTCGTTCTGTCAAGTAGGTTTTGGAACCGGCCGAAAGACTTGAAACTAGATGTGTTGTTATTGTTGTTGTTATAGCTTAATGAGGATGCCAATCATTAATGCTACTTGTGTGTTGTGGTTATAGTAGTTTAATTACCTACTACAAACCTTATTCTATACTGATAGTTTGGCTTAGCTTTGATTACTACCCGATATGGTTCTCGCTGGTGGAGTCTTCAACTCAGTCGCTTCTCGACACACCTGTCGTTTTGTGGCTGGACCTGCGTCTCCTACTTTTAGTTCCGGTACCTTTTGTACTGGGAAGGATGGTTGCTTTGCGGTACTTCACATCTTTCTAACCAGATGGAATTTAGGATATCCTTTTCGCCTATCTTTCATCACCGCCCTTTGAATTAGAAAAAGAGCAAAGAAAATCCAAAATAAAATTCTCATAGAGACAGGGAAAAGAACAACCCCGAAGGATTTACATAATTCATTATGATATGAAACTTAGAAAAAGCGATTTGGAGGAAGCTGGTCTTGGTTTAAGATCAAAATGGCGTAAGTGGAAATAAATTTCCCCTACTCTCAAACTTTATCCTTTGTCAATTTGACAATTTAAAAAAATATGAAACGTAAAATGTTTATATTCAAATTATTGTTTTATTTTATTCATATATATAATATTTAATCTTTACTTTACTGCTACTTTAATACTAGCATAAATGAAGGATCAGAATTTCATGGTATGAAAATCCGCAGAGCTGCTGAACGCTTTGAAATTCACAAACACCATCAGAAAATACTTGAAAAAAGGTGTAGCTTCCGAGCCAATTATGGAAAGAAAACCAGTGTTCACTACGACACAAGAGAAAGAGATATCAGATCAAATACTGAGCCTTGCAAAATCATTCTATGGTATATCGAAGTCAGAACTTACGTAAAATTATTTATGAATATGCCCAACGAAGCAATATTAACCCTAAACAACCGAATCGTGTCCAAATTTACTTGTATTAATAATCTAAATTGCTGATTGTCTCGCAACATGACTTCGTGTATTATACATGTTATTGTTTATATAACTAAGTAAAACTTTCAAAAATAACATTTTATTATTTGTTTTAGACATTTCTTCAAAATTATAGCGTAAAAACCCAGATGTGTCCATTACACACTTGGAATATTCAGGCGGTTTTCGACTCTAGACGTGGTGTAGACATATCACAGCTTGCAATACTTCTGCTGCAGTTGAAGTATTATCGGAAAAACATTCATTTTGTGCTTGTGAGGGGACACGTACAGGAATAACAATTATTATTTTATTGGTACAGGAAGGTAAGAAGTAGGTGCTTCTGATAGTGAAAATTATTACACAGAAGTTACATCGGGGGCCGATGATGATGTATCTATGTAGCGATAATGTAAACGAGGATGGATCAAAGAATAGTAATTAATTGAATACGTGAGTAAAGATGGAACAAAATGGAACTCGGAACCGGAAAAAGCAGGAAAAACTTCACATCATAATATAATTCGTGGACGTATTCATAAAGTAGTTCTGCCTCCAGGAAAAGTAATTCAAAACCCAATTTTTAGCTCCCATTTATTCTTTGAGAGAACAACTTATTGTATAATATACCAATCCCCTTATAGAATGCTGCAAAATAAATGGAAACCAATAAATATGATTGATTATGGCTAACCATCGGTGCCAATAAACAAAGGAATGTAGATTTTAGAGAGTACTGAAACCCAATATTTGACAATCCAATTTTTCGTGCTGCTATGTGTAAAATAGGTACACGTCTATATCATAATGTAATAAATTCCGCAATGGATTGCTTGGCTTGCCAATGTTGACCCCACCAAAATTAAAGTGTGATTAATGCTACAATGAATTCGTTGGATTACCAACATTGGTCCAACCAAAATGGACTGTAATAAATTCCACAATTTACTCGTTCGGTCGCCAACATTGACCCAATCAAAATAGAATGTGATAAATTCCATCGTTGGCTTGCCAAGCAAAACAGAACGTAATACATTTCACAATGTAGGTACTCGTTGGGTTGTGAAAATTGGGCCAATCAAAATAGAATGGGATATTAATTCCACAATGGATTCGTTGGCTTGCCAATTACCAGCGTTAACCCAACCAAAATATAAAGTAGCAAAATTAACGAAAAAAAGCGTTGCTGGATGTTTTGTTTGAACATTTGAAAGAAATTACCTAGTATAGCTAACCTATATTGTTTCGAAGTGAAAATATTTGTTAAATTGAGAGTTATTGTAGTGATTTTGTTTAGGAAATAACTAAAATCGATTGTATGCGTTGTTCCTAATATTAGCGACTTTTTAGTGGAAAAAGTTAAGGGAGGCTGAAAGGGAATCAGATATACTCATCTGTATGGAAGACGACGAAAATCATTCTAACAAAAGAAAAAGAAAATCAAAGAGGGGTCACTTCACATCATCATCATCCAGTGACGACGAAAACGCTTCACGTCGGAAGTTTTCTTTTACAACACCTCCACCAGTGGCCTCGTTGTCTAGAACAGTTGATAGCATTCAGGAAACTTCTGCTGCCTTGGGGGTGACAGCAAAACATCTTGCTAAGTAAACGACAACCGTTGGCGAACTTGCGAAAAATCAAAGGGTGATACTGGATTCTTCTTTTGATTTCGCTAATACTGATGTAAAATTACCATGCGCCTCAGCAGGAGAAGTTAGTCATCTCAACTGGTGCATTTTGGAAAACGAAGAACACGAACGACAATTGGTACGTAAATCTAGCTACTGTACTGCATATTCTGTTTTTAAGTTTTTGGTAATGTGTGAGATACATAACTAATATTTTATTTCAGGAACTGGCAATTAAATTTATTGGGGGAAAAATTTTTAGATCAACTGTATACAGAATATTGGAAAAAAAATTCCAATGAAATAACCACTCAGTACATTGGACGGGAAAGTTTCAGAAGATACCTATGAAACCATTAAAAATTACACACATTATAAGTAAGTGTAGGTTATAGGGCCCTAAGATGACGAAAGCTTCTTCCCTCTTGACTCCATTTCAATATTGTTACAAAGATTGCATTGTTTAAGGCGGGTATGACTCATCCGCCGGAAGTTTCGAGAAAGCTGAGCACACACCGCGCGCGATGACTTACCGTTCCTTCTAGAATTTTCGAGAGCAAATGCGGACTTGTATAAATAATTCCGCTCAATTATTACGAGTTCAGTTGATAGTTCACAGTTTTACAGTTTAACGCGTTCGCGAAGTTTAAATGTGATTACCTTAAAACGTTGATTAGGTTAGACTTTTTAGTGATTAAATATTAAGTGTGATTAAAATAATTAGTGAACCTCTAGTGTAAATAAATTGATTAATTCTTAAGTTAACAACTACAAGTACCTATTCGTAATTAGAAATAAGTGATTAATAATTAGCGTGTAAATAAATAAATATTCGACTTGGTTTCTTAAATAAAGTTTCGTTACAATATGAAAACAGCAATTTGACACAGAACTATGATCAATAGTACAAACACAAATACACACTGTGATTCTCTATTTTGTTACAGCTGTTTAATGGATGAAGGTAGTATGTTACACTTATTGTTAGGTCTTGAATGGAAGATGGTGGTATGTGAACGTGAGGATTCATACCTCCTTCTTCCATTTGAGAAACTGTTTGTCTAGTTGTACATACCTCCTTCATCAATTGAAATATTAGCTGTAAAGCATTTTAGGCATTCAGGGTAAGTACGATAATTTAAATTGGCACATACCACCTTCTTCCAGGAGGAAATCTGGAAATTAGAAAAAATGTCACATACCTTCATCCACTTAGCTCTTCAATTAGTTTGAGTACAAACGTATTAATGTGCAGCACGTGCTGCCTGTTATAATTTTGTGTGGTTATCAAAGTAGTGTTTGCAGTTTGCTTGGTAAGTTAAAATAAATTTGTTTATGATAAATAAGCATGCGGCTTTCTTTGCCTTTAGTATGATTAAAATTCAGATGCATATAAAGGTTTTTTTTATAGAAACACTTTTTTCTCAAATATGCGATGAGGGTAAGATAACGAATTCGTCATCTTACCCTCACGCTAAATTTTATTACATTAAAGTTTTTAATTATTTCAGCAAATAAAAATGGGACGTATATACGTTAGAAAGACAAATAGACAGTCCTGGCGAAGGGAAGATATGGTCAGTGCTATAAATGAGGTCAAAAATACCCGTAAAAGTATTAATTCATCAGAACAGACTTTACGCAGATATCTGAAAACTATCCTGATAAGGTAATTTTTTAGTTATATATCGGACGTGCGCGTACACCTCTTTTTCTAAATATGTCGACACCTGCCAAAAAAATTAAAAAACAAACAATAGTGAGAGTTGTGAAGCCGCCACAGAGATAGTTGCTGAAAAAGGTTCTTCAACAGCAACCTGCAAAGAACGGTTCAAAAACGGATGCCCTCCCCCCTCTAACTTGCTTCTGGATGACCAATACAGCGTCATAAGCATTAATACGGGAGATAATTTTTTTTATATTTAACTATCCTAAAAGGTAATCTCTTCGCATGCTAATTATTATATGAAACTCTTTTGTAGGACTCCGAGTCATCTTAGAGACGAACTTGAAAATCTCCTCCAACAATTGGAAGGGGGGATGGAGGAGGAGATTTTCATTTATATAATCCTGAGAGGTCAGTATGCGTTGCAAATTAAAGTAGGTGATTGATATTTTTTTCTCTTTTCAGAATAGTTGACACTCCCGTGTTGTCTGAGGCACGATTATCGCCTACGCAACCCGCGTCATCACAGTTACTACCACCACCACCACCACCCCTCAACTTTAGATCGCAAATTGTGCAACAACCATCCTGCTCGGCAACACAACGGTAATTAATCAATCGTTTTTGTTTATGTTTCTTCTTATACACATACAGTCAGCCGGCAACAAAAGATATGGCAAGGATGGTTGGGGTGTATTCTGCAATAATGCGGATCCGGCTTTTGCCACCGTTCCCCCCGCCACCCCCAAACAACTTGCCGAGCAGTCGCTCCTTTGGTTGCAGGAGATGGCCCCCACTTACACAGATATGTTGGAGAGGGTCAAGAATAATTCCAACAGAATTGCTAATCAAATGGCGCAACTGAAGGAGCAGCTGGACAGCTCTCGGCTGCAAGAATGGGAGCTAGAGGGCCAGCTAAAATATATAAATAATTTTGTAAATTTTATTAACAATCAAAATAAATTGTATATATTATGAAGTTTTATCTTATTTTTTTTCAAATATCAAAAAAAGTGCTGTTGACAATATTGCAATTGAAGTAACAAAAAAAAAATTTCAGTATTAAGACTCAATAATGAGGTGAAATTTGATATTGGTAATAAGACGCAAGTTCATCGAGTTGTTTGACTCCGTTTTGGAACGGTTAAAGGGAGAGAAGTATCGACATTAGACGAGAAATTAGGTCACACACTTCTAAACAATAATGCACCACTACTTAATGAAGTTTCACCTGCGTTAAAGGTGATGGTGATGAAATGTATATGACGTAAATTTTAAAATTTAAGCGTGGTTAATTAAGAATTAAATGATTTTTTTCAAGAAACATATATGTTATTAAAAACACTGCAAGCTTTCTATGCCCATGAAACACTTTGTATGATTTCTAATTTGATGTTTTACAAATTAGTTTGAGTTTTTACCAACTTTATTTTCAACACCTTCTACGCAAATGGTGTTTTATTTTGATTTAAAATTTGAATGTACAAAGAGTAGTAGTGTGGAGGCAGTAAAAATGAATTTTTTCTTTGTGTGAAACCACAAAATTGATCACTTTTCTAACTGCATTTCACATCTTTCCGCTCGCATATAATTTTACAAGCTTTCTTTCATGCTTTAAAGAGTTTATCTTTTACCTTTTTAGAAGAGTATTTCCGTCTCCGCTACAGTTTTCTGTTTACATTTACTACGTCTAGAGTGCTATATGTAAACAAACTTTTATGATACGGGGAAGGGGTTGTCAAACGGATATTGGAAATGAATTTATTTATAACGCATATCGCTGCTTGACCTTTTACATTTAAGAAGAGTATTTCCGTCTCCGCCGCCGCCAAACTTTTCGGTTTACGTTTACGCCTAGAGTGCTATATATGTAAACACACGTTTATGATACGGGAAAGGGGTTGTCAAACGGATATTAGAAATGAATTTACTAAAATTTATCACTTTACGCGGGGGAACTGTATTTCACATTTTTTTCTTACGCTCTCATATAATTTTTATATAAACATATATTTGATTAAGTTTAACAAACGACAGTGTTAATACCTTAGATTAGGAAAGAGAGTGGATAGCGCACACACACGTTCTAACTGTGACCAAATGACTCCAAAGCAAGGATACCACCATAGAGAAAATTAAAACTCTGGATACCATAGGCGGCGCACTATCGACAGAACTATATACGGTGTTACATCCTCAAAAAATGCAAGGAACTTCAGAAAGACACCTACCTACTTGCGTTCTTTTCGAATCACATTTTTTTGGATAATTTAAACACAAAATGAGAACAACGTTTATTGACCTTTAAATAATATCATCTTAGTCAGATGATTACGAATTGAATCTTTCTGTGACATAGATTTACCAATAAAATGTAGCCGAATGTTTAAATACATTCTACAAATTGCCTGTATCAAATAATACAAATGGTTCACAGTATTTTCTAAAATATGACTATTTAAACATCTAAAAACCTGCCGATCTAAAAAAAAGCGCACAACTTTTGTGCACAACATTAGAATCAGACGTGGGTTGTGTATGTCGTGTAATTGAGCACGTAGAGAGATCTCCGTTTTTCGGCAAATCTGTATAACGTCTTGAGACGGGTAAATCAAACCACCATGGTTTTTTTGCGAGATTAATGAAAACAAAAAATTGTCTTTGTTTCCAGACAGAGCACCAACGCAACTTTCACATTTAATGGTCTTTTGTAAATTTCTAGAAACAAAACCTGCTATATAAATAATAACTTGCTCGGAACATTTGGACATAATATGTTGATTGACGATGTAACTGTGTTCTTCAAATATTTGTTCTAAATTTTCATCTTCAGTAGCTACCACAGTTAAGGGTATACTTCCGTTGATGACAGCTTCTGGTGTAGCAAGTAAGGTGTTTGCTGCACCTGGTCTGCTAGAGGCGTGTAAAATAGAGATTTGTTCTAAAGGTAAACAATTACCTAAACCCCCTTCTCGTATCTCGGCTCTCACTAATAAGCGTTTATAGGCCGCTGTGAACTGCCGACAAGTAGGGTTATTATTCCATCCTCCACGCGACCTTATAGACGAAAAAAATAGCTCCACATGATCTTGGCTAATTTTATATAGCGGGAGATACATTAATGTCCCTGATCCAACAATGTCGTTGTATAAATCTAAAGCACTTGATAAAGACGCAATCATCCCGATAAAACCCGTTTTTCGTGTGGAAGTTATAAGCGGTTGATCATCCAACAGTTTTAGGTGTGAAAGATAATTCGTCGCGTAATGAATAAATATAGTAGTTTGTTCAATGTTCTTTGCACACAAAGCTTTTTTAAAAGACGGGGCAACTATAGATCTACTATTAAGAATGTCAAAACATGTGTTGATTATTCTAATAAATTTCACGGTACCCTGACAACCCTGAAATTGTGGAAGATTCAAAGTTTGCTCACAATACTCCAAAGAGTCGGCAACCGATTCGCTAAGTAGCTGTACTGCCAGTCGAACTTTCATTTTTTGTTTAAAGAAATGCACGTGGGCTCGGCGCAGTTTATTTGCCAAATGCATTCCCTCAGATTCTTGTAAATGATGCAATGAACTGATGTAGTCCCATTTTATTAGTTGCCCTTCATCATCAACGAAGATTTTTTTGTCGCCAAGAGTATTACGTATCAGTTTAATAACATGACACGGGTCTAAAAAGAACCGAACAAGTTTTGAATTACTCACAAACGTGGTATTCGTATTTGGTTGTTGAAGGTTACAACCTAGTAGTGTTGCCATTGATAAGTTGGAAGCTGCACCATCACATGTCAATGATTTCACTAAAGCGCCTGTTTCCAGAACGAGCCCTATTGCTCGTGTAACAATGAACGTTTTTTGTTGACCGTTCAACCCATCACTAAAAAAATATCCTACTGGTATTTTCCACGTACCATTGATACACACCACCATGACAACAAATGCTTCTTTTGCAAGCGACGCGGAATCATCATCCAAATCTACTCCAAAGCCCACGTATCCGTGAAATTTTTTCCCGTCCCACTCTAAATGTTTCCTTATCGCAATTTCATCTATAACTAAGGAAACAACTATTTGCTTTGACGTCGCTGCCACATGTTGTTTTAATGTTTCTAAACTTTCAGTGCTAAACCCTGGGTCGACATTAACAGTTTTATACCATCTTCCTATGGTACTCTTGTGGGGTAGACACGTATCAAAGATAGTGCGTACGTATTCATATGCTTTTGGAGAAAAAAAATTTAGAGTCATGACGAACTTTCTCAATTCAGGCGGATATTTCACTTTTTTTCCTATTTTCCGGGCTAATAGTTCCTTGTTTACCCTAGTCATATTTGAAAGTAATTTACAGTTTTCCATTGATACCAAATTTTTTTCTTCAAGACTCTTGACGCACTGCTTTAACGACCACATGCGTTTTTTTGATCTCCTCAACGACTGACCCAACACTTTTATCCTCTGGGTTTTGTTTTTGCTTTTCAACTTTTCCATAAACAATTGCCGGCGCAGTTTTTTTTTACGAGGTGTGTCTGGTTCTGATTTTTCCTGCTGAGATGTGGATGGAACTGCCGGATCCTGTTGTGCAGTTGTATGAGCTAGAAAATGTTGTTTCGAAGTCGACGGAATTACATGGTCAGGTCGTAAAGAACATGGAAACCCAGAATGTACAGCTGGTTGACTGGCGACGTGACTGCGTTTGCGCGATCTTCTTTCCTAATAAATAGTACTTTAAGATAAAACATTTATTGTATCATTACACTCATTGTGAACTTACAGTTATCGTCTGTAAATACTGTGGCACTTGTTCAAAAGTAGGAACGGCTTCATTCAATAATTTTACTTTATGATTAGTGCGATAAAAAAATTTTTCTTCAAAGTGTTTACTGCACAATCTATGATACTCAGCTGGGGACCAATCATATGGCAGTTTCATATTTTTAATCCACTGTTGACGTATTGTTTCATCCCTTGGAAATCTAAAATACAGCAAAGATCTTTACCAAATGCAGTATAGCATATAAAATCTACAACAACAAAAACAAGTCTTACAACATATAACTAAGCATAAGTACCTACACTGCTATGAAGATAATAGTTTATCATAATAAAGCACTACAAATAATTGCAATTACTAGTACTTCCACATCACATCACGTAATGGCAAAGTGTTGTATATGGTATATTAAGGAAAAACTTTCGATTTATTAGGAAAAATAAACGTAAGCGGTCGTCAATGTGGAAGTACTGATCAATTCTTAGATTATGAAAATCAATTTACAGCGTTTATTACTTAAAGGATTTGAGAATTTTTGACCTACGCCACTGGCAAAAGGCGTTCGAAACGTTTCATTTAAACTTTTGATTTTGGTAATAATCTAGTTATAAAAACATGAATTAATTTCAGTTCTTTTTTACCTGTGGAATGAAATCCCTGGCTCTTTTCTCTCCGTACGACTGTTGCACGATAACGATGCACATACAACCATTATAATACCGATCACTGTCACTTCTTTATTTAAGCGCGTTTGCAATAAAAACACCAAACGTCACAATGACAGAAACGCTTTGTTTGACTCCAAAGTAATGGCGAGATCGCTTGATTTCAGTCACACTTGCGAGTGTATGCGTACATAGGGCGTGCGCTATCCACTCTCTTTCCTAATCTAAGGTTAATACTGTGGTGCACGTCGACCATACGTGAGCCACATCCAAATCCCACTTGCGCGCAAACCCCATTCGCGCGCAGACCCCACTCGTACGCAAATCCCCACGCGCAAGGACCAATGGGAAGCGCCCGCTTCCCTTTATAAGCGAGAAAAATCACAGTTCTTCTGCTCTTAACAGCGAAGAGATCTCACCCGTCTGCTTCTATAGCGACACCCGTCTGCTCGTATAGCGGCACCGTGGATGCCTTCAACGCCGCGGAAGCTTTCGTGACCGCACGCCGCCAGTCCGACCCGTAACACCGCTACCCGACTCGCCGGTCAAGGCGCCGTCATCCGCAACCACACCTCCGTGGAATCCACGGCTACTGGACCTCCAAGTAGTAACGTACGACGGGCTACCGCCAACATCACGACGCTGCAGGACCCACGCCGTCACGTGATACGCTCCCGCATCCGCCAGGGGATCGAAGCACGCAAACGTGAAACGTCATGTACATACTGTAAATAATATAAATACTCTGGTAAATATATCGTATCATAACCTTTCGGCTTATTCTTGAACATGCAATCGCCAAACCGGCGAGCATCCCCAAAGAGGCGCAACCCCACGCCAAAAATACTTTTTGCAATCAAATTAATATGTCATCGCGTGGAAAGTTATTAGTTAAAATAGCCCTTGATGCAATGAACAATGATATTACTGATTAACCTATACCGGGAACTAATGCGGGCTTAACGGTAGCTACAACCAAGAACCAATATGGCGGACGAAGAAGACGACTGGATTATAGCAAATTATTCGATCAAGGTAAGACCTGCCAGCACTATCCAATCCAATTTTACATTAACGAGCTACCATAAACTATTTTGAATTAATCTAATATGTAGGCTAAAACGTCGGTTGTTTGGCATTAAAACTACAAATGGATGACGCATCTTTTTGTTAAAGTTATCAAAAGTTAAAATATTTTCAGGAATAGTACTTCGAATTTTATCAACTTTTGGTTCAATTCCGGGCAACTGGTTGCAAATCTTTTTCTAGGCGTTGCGATGTCACAACTCATCTTTCCTGCGGAAATAGTTGATTTCAACGATTCGCACATAACGTCACACTCCTGCCATTTTAAAGATGGTGACGGTATGCAAGTGTTTGTAATCGTACACAACAGTAATTTTCAGGTCAGTAAGCCTTTTTTTATTGGTAGTCGGTTTTATGGTTGTTTTAATTTATGTCTGATATTTATGAAGAGGGCACTACAAACGGTTATGAATGAGACGTCGCTTTTAACTTTTATGACCAGAATTTTGTTGCACACAAAATTGAAGGAGCTGTGAATGAAACTTGACAGAGAGGGATTTCTGTGAGATCGGCTGCCAATGAATTTAATGTAACCAAATCACCCTTACATAGCCTGGTCTTAAAAGTAAAATCAACTAAGTCAACGTCTTTTGTTTATGAACCAAAGCTACAAGCATAGACATAATGTTCAACACTTTCTCAATAATTTAGAGAAATCTTACCTTAAGCATGATTTTTCTACAAATATGGTGTGGAATTTAGACGAAACTGAATGCACCACAGTAATAAGTACACCAAAGATAGTTGCGCAAGCAGGTGTTAAAAGACTTGGTGAAATTTGCTCAACAGAACGTGGATCACTTGTAACCTTGGGGGCTTTCGCAAATGTTTCTGGTGGGAGCATTCCTTCTGTTTTTACATTTCTGCGTGTTCATTTTAAACACCATATGCTCGAGAATGGTCCTACTGGGGCTTTGGGGTGTGCAAATGTATCTGGTTGGATAACAGAAGATTGTTTTTTGAAAGCTTTGAAAGATTTTGTTCAGTCACCAAACCGGTTTTAATAGTCCTCGACAATAATAAAGCTCATATAACCATTAGCGTCATTATTTATGCTAGAGAAAATAACATAATGATTCTCACCTTTCCACCTCACTGCAGTCATCGCTTACAACCCCTCGATGTGTCCGTCACAGATCGATCTCAATCACCTCAAAACTCGGCTGCTACTGTTGAAAGCTCTAACGAATCGTTCAACTGAAGAAGAAAAGCAGCATAAATCTTGTTCTATTGAACCACGGCATCACCTTCCCTTTTAGAAGGCACAAAATTCCCACCTTCTATTGTAAACGAGACCCAACAAGATTCCTCTACTTTGAATGAGTCACAATCTGAATGTTCTAAGTCTCAAGCATCCCATTCTAAAACCTCAAATCTTCTCACCTTCCAATAACTCCGGAACTTATTAGACCCTATCCCAAAAGCACCGCAACGAAACGCTACTGGATGACAACGTAAAGGTAAAAGCACAATAATAACTGAAACTCCTGAAAAAGGTAGATTGTTTATGGAAAATATGATGGATATCTTCAAAAAGAATACGAGCAAAGCTAACAAACAAAATGTAAAACATGCAAAACAAGTTTTTTAAATGCTCTTTAACAGATAAGATATGTTCCCTCATGCCACCTCTCTCCTACATGGGCTATAGGGAAATCTAATATCGTTTGAAAGAGAATCCTTTTAATTAACACCATGATCGATCCAATCAATTTCAATTGAGAATCCTTTATTGTATCGGATACGGTAAAAAATACCGGGTTCTCTATTTAAGATATTGTTATTAAGTTAGCAGGAGTCAATGATATTTCGCACTTTGGAACACTCCACATTTCTACATAATAGTAAATATTGCAAATAGTTGCCAAAAGGCTTCAAATCAACTGATTCGAAGCAATTTTTGTACGCCTACCCATTTTATCGTTATTCGAGTTTTTTTGGTGACTAAGAAAACCCGAGATATCTCGAAAACTATAAAAGATAGGTATAGGGAATTTTTAAGAGAGATTATTTGTTTACGTAAAAGTCGAAAATGTGATATAAACGGTGTTCCATTAAAAAAATATAACTTTGATATCCAAAATTTTTTTTGACCACACTATATTTATAAATGTTTTTAAATTGTAGCTCTTATTAACCTACATATGGATTTACAACAATAAAAAGATTTTTCTAAATTGTTATAGTTTAGGCACCAACTTCCGTGCCGTATGTGGCGCTCCTGGAAAAGAAAGCAATAGAGGAAGGGGGGTGCTCCACATTGGTATATCACAAACTTGAACACTTCTGGAAAAGAAAGCAATAGAGGAAGGGGGGTGCTTTGCAAAGAGAAATATCGCATGAAGTGTTCTGATAAGTTCAACATTGAAGACAAAGAAGCAATTTTGAATAAATTTTACAACCTAGATGTAAATAGTACGAATATATTGATACATCGATCAGACAGAAATATTACACATTTAAATATTCAGTTACTTATGACAAATGGATGATACCAGTGTCTAGAGATGCTTTATGCTCTCTATATAAAATAGGAAGGAAGGAATTTGAAATAACACACAATTATTAAAACTTGGGCAAGCTGATCCTTCTCCCATAAGGGTATAAATCGCCCTCGTAAGGATAGGTGATGATGTTATCAATTGCATCAATACTGATATTAACATGTTTCCTGAAGAACAGTCACATTATTCTCGAAACAAAAACCATAACAAAAAATATCTGTCTCCCGTTACTTAATGTGAATGGATTTTACCAGCTTTACATAGAACATTGCAAGGAGAACAAGCTCGATGATAAATACCTCGTCAAAATTTCATTATTATAGGCATATATGTATTTTGGAAACAAAAGTTTAATTTGTCGTTTGGCCACCCCCAAAAGCGACACTCGTAGCACAGTGATGCTGGAGAAAATTTAGCTGAACACAAAAAAAAACTGGGTATATGCCTTTTGTTCCCAAAAAGTAGACGGGCAAATACCACCAAGTGATTGGAAAAAATGTTACATAACAATGGATTTACAACAAACCATGCCCATACCTAAGTTATCGACATCAAAATAAACATGTTTAACATTCGTATGTACTGTAAAAAGCTAAATGCTCGTATTAGTTAAAGAGCCAGTGAAAAGCAGACATGATGTAATTCAGTAAACCCTCAATTTTGTCCAAAGACTCTCTTATGCTTACTGTTCATGAGGTGGGGACTAACTAAGCCGGATCAAGGTAGGTTAAGTGACGCTCAGGTGTAAGAGGTACCAAAATGAGACGACCTTCAAAAGCATTTCAGTAAGGCTGCCGTTTGTATATTTTAAATTACATTATTATTGTTATTGAAAAATCACAATGGCAGACGGTTATGGCGGTTGTTACATCACGGCAGACACTTTTCAAAATTCAAAAAATATTAAATTTCAAAAATATTTTAGTAGATCTGAAATTTAAGTATGTTATTCTTAACAGTATTATTAGCTTATATTTATAACGGCAGACATTTCCTCCAGTTATAACAATCCGGCAGACAGAAAAACTTAAGCTACAGTCCGAGCATATAGACCGCAAGACCCAGCAACATATTTTGAGTTGTCATGAAAAGTCACTCACTGAATCCCTAATAAGTACTTACTGAACAATAAAAGTTACTTACTTACCCTCTCCGATCCCGGTCGAGGTGTACTACCCTAAAACTACAAATAGGGGTAAGAAATAAACGGTTTATTTTTAAGAAGAACTAACCGGCACTTTACTTATAAGAGTATTATAGGCCGTCAATTTTCTCGTGGACCTGCGCTAACGGACCAAAATACGCTTATAATCAGCTGTTTGACAGTATATTATTCAACCTGAAAAATGAAAGTTCAAAAATAGCTGTTTTACATTATTGTTAAGTGGCCACCATGAGAAAATTTTCATCAGTTCGTAAAATCAAATTTTTTACACCCCATTTTATGTTTGATAACACTTTTCAAATGTGGCGCCTTTTCATGGTGAATGTTTTCAATCTTCACTTATTCCACACCATATGATTTGACGTCATCTGTTCGCGCATATCGAGGTCCATGAGAAAACGGACGGGCTCTACACACTTTACAACACTAAATAAGGTTTCATTTAGTTAAAGTATATCATGAAATTTCAGGAGGGTACTTTCACTAATATTCTGGATTTATGAAAATTTTGCCAGAACATTTTCCTCCCTCCTAAATTGTTGACAGAACGCTGTAATTATATATTTATAAAAAAAGTTGTATTTTTATTTCATCCGTGTTGACATTTGTGCCCAATGAAATATACCTTATCTATGTAGGATAAATAATATTAAGCGCCAGAAAAAAATTATATCAGCTAATCCTATCTGCCAGAGCGGAAAACGTTCCCATATGAGCGCGAGCGAGACGGTTTAATAGCAATCTGCGGGTTAAAAAAATAAAGTGTATCTGCGGACTTTATTTTCCAACGTTTTGGAGGTCATTATACAGGTATGAACGAGAAGTGGGCATCTTCTAACGGTTTAAGGGTGTTTCGAACTATTCAATATCTTAGTAGTCGTGTACGAATATTTTTAGAGTGCAGTAGAGGTTTTCATTTGTGCATTGAATTAGCTATTACAGCATATATTTTGTACTTATGTTATAAATAGAGATTGTAAATTATAAATTGAGAGGTCTCAAAGATCACCTTTGAGACCTTTGAGAAAATATCTTGTCTTTTTTGAGACCTTTGATACCATTGAGACCTTTGAAAATAGAGATGCCACGAATATTCGGTTACCATTCGGAATTCGGCCTATTCGACTGCTTTTTTTACTTTTTGGTATTCGGCCGAATACTGCGAACCATTTAGTCGAATACCGAATACCAAATGATGAAAAAACGCATAGGTAATATTACTCATAAAAAATTGTTTTAAAAAGAATCAGCATGATATTCCTAAATAGGTGATCTTCTATTAAATGGTGGCATTTCGTAAAGCTTTTCGAGAAGAAACACTGATATCTTTTAAGATATACAATATTATACACACTATAAGTAACACAATTTGATGTAACAATTAACAAATAATGCGTGTTGACACGACCTAATCGCGAATGAAGCAAATACGCCGACGGTATAGTTACCGCACGCACTTCAATGATGCAGGTCGGAACCTGTCATCCGCGAAATGTACTACCATTAAGTGTCGCCGAATATTCGGCGCTTCGGCTGAGAGTCTAGCGTCTAGCTGAATATTCGGTATTCGGAAAAATTACTATTCTTGACATCCCCATTTAAGGCCTTTGAGATCTTGTCTCAAAGGTCTCAACATCAACGAGGATGATGATGAAGACGAATGAATAACTTATTTAATTAACAATTTTCTATACACCTCGACCAGAGAGAGTTGCCAGAAGTAACTTTTATTGTTGAGCAGGTATTAGAGATTCAGTGAGTAACTTTCATGACTTTTGAAATGACAACTCTTGGCCCATTCTATTCGGACCGTTTAAATGCGGCAGTTTGAACGCCGTTATCGCGCCGTTTTTTGCCAACTATACGAACAGTTGAAAAGCTAGCGGTTTACTAGCCGTAGAAATGCTTGTAAAATGCGTGCCATTCTATACGGGCAGCCTGGGCGCTACCAGACGGCTCGTTGACTGCTGATGTGTTCAGTTTGTTGTCAATATGGATGCCGTAAGTACGAGTATGTATGTAGTTTGTTGGAAAGTTATTATGAAATCGAATTTTACACATGAAAAAAAAGAAAATGGGGAACTCATCCTGTATCTACTAGCAAGTCTACGAGTCAGTTCCATATAATGTTTTGTAAGCACCGCAGTATGAAGAGACATTTTTTCAATACTACAGAATGTCTTGCTACATCGTACAGACAAGGTCGCAGCTCAATTGCACACATACACTTTTCCGTATCGAACAGTTTCTCGGCACTCGCAGTAGAACTGCTTCAAAAGCGCGCGTATGGACAGATAAGCAGTTCCACAGTGTACCGTTTTTACGCGCCTGGTCGCGTTTAAACTGTCCGCCGCTCTGTTAACGCGTCCAAGCAAGGCCGTAAAAAAGTCCGTATAGACACTCTGTATATACCACGTATCCCCAGTCACCTGGCGTTTTCAAGGCGTTCAAACTGTCGCGTTTAAACGGTCCGTATAGAATGGGCCAAAGTATGTTGCTGGTTCGGGGTGTAGCTTAAGTTTTTTTGTCTGCCGGATTGTTACAACCGGAGGAAATGTCTGCCGTTATAAATATAAGCTAATAATACTGTTAAGAATAACATACTTAAATTTCAGATCTACTAAAATATTTTTGAAATTTAATATTTTTTGAATTTTGAAAAGTGTCTGCCGTGATGTAACAACCGCCATAACCGTCTGCCATTGTGATTTTTCAATAACAATAATAATGTAATTTAAAATATACAAACGGCAGCTTTACTGAAATTCTTTTGAAGGTCGTCTCATTTTTGTACCTCTTACACCTGAGCGTCACTTAACCTACCTTGACCGGGCTTAGTTAGTCCCCACCTCATGAACAGTAAGCATAAAAGAGTCTTTGGACAAAATTGAGGGTTTACTAAATTACATCATGTCTGCTTTTCACTGGCTCTTAGACTATATGTATTGATTGTTGCAGGGGGAAAGCTGATGACCTTGTTTACGTTCTATTTTTCAAATCATATTTTTCTAGTTCTCTTATCTACGAGGAGACCTAGTTTTTCATTTCCTGTTGTTAGCAATTTTTGGCATTCGAGAATAAGAGTTGGAAAGAGTCAGAAAGAGCACTTCTCACTAGCGGACACTACTCACCCCTGTACGAACGATACTTTTGGTATCACTCGCTCTAATAGCATTTTTCACTTATCCCAAAAAGGTCTCTTGGGGTTATCCTCATATCAACCTGTCCGTTTTATCCGCTGGACTTTGCCTGTTATTTACATTTAATGTATTCGAATTATTAGTAGCTTCGTTACAACGTGCCATTAGCCAAGGCCACCTAGGGGCCTTGCATTAGCCTACGAATATTACCATTATCATTTCCATTATTGTCCGTCGTCCGAAGAATTGGGTGTCCTGCAACGGCGGCTCCATTCGGGCTGGGAGTGTGTCATCTAGTCGTCCATTGGCTACGCCACCGATAGAAGTTAGCACGATTATCATCCTCATCACCTTACTTGGACCAAGGCCTCCGTTACCGCTCGAGCATCGGTATTTCCACATCGGAGAGAGGTACCTCCTATCCGCAAGATCAGGTTAGGAGTCATTGTTGTGTTGTCCATTGTATTTTTCTACATGAACATTATGTTTTGTATCCTGTAAACGGAATATTATATCGGGGTCCGAATATTTGTTGTTGTTATTAGAGAGACAGGAGATTAAAATAGATATAGATACATGTATATCTACTTTAATGCATGCGCTTCGACAAGGCGCGAAACCCCGAAGAGCCGCGGCGCGCATTCACGCGCGAAGCCTTCTGGTATACTATTTATACAACTAAAAAGAAACTAAACATTACAATATTTACGAATCTTTTACTAAAATATTCCTAATAGGTAAATCTCTAGATATACGAGGGTCTACGATTTCAGGCAACATTCTTAGAATTTGTTTAGTTTGGGAACATTTTTTGCCAAAAATTATCATCTTTATGAATAATTATTAAACATAAAATGTCTTTTTTTGTAAATATGACGAAGTAGCACATACATCTTTGAGTTATTGGTAACTGACCGTGTATTTGGTACATATAAGAATGATTTTCTTTTAATTTAATTTCTTTATTGGAATCTATGCACAAAAAGGGAATCGATTGGTTATTTACCCCTTCAAGGATACTAACATCTAGAGCGGTGTAGGGACATCTAACTTCAATTATAGTAGTTGTATCTACTAAACCATCTGGCGAAGCTGCTAAGTATTTATGTTCTCTTTGTCAATAAATAAGCCACATTGTTCCACAACTTTATCTAATGTTTCACAAAAGTGATTTATTGCCACCTTCTCATTTAAAATACCGTATTCCAATGATTTAGCGGCAATGTTTCTTTGATATAGAATTGATCTTACCGTTGAATTTGTACAAATAGACAAACGTATTTTGCATATTTTACCCAAATTACTTCCCGTTAGTCTACTTGATTTTTCTCGGAACCATTCTGGGTTTGTAGACTGACCCCTTGTCTTGTTCGTAGGTACTTCTATGCCCTAACACCTAATTTATCCAGAAACTAATATGTTTTAGCCTTTCATATTCATAACCAATTTTATCATCTACTACATCACATTCTGTAGCTCCATAGTCGCAATCTTCAGTAAAGGTTTCTCTTTTTCTTTTTAGGCATATTTTTTTAACATACAGTACAAACGGTTTCTTATTATAATTTGAGGCAGCTGCGTAGCTCCCTTTTCAACTAAAATGGATCCGTTTGCTACCTATAGCATTATTGATTTGGTGGTGGTTACTTGTACTTGTGGAACAATACTATATCGAGTAAGTTTCATAAGTATTTTGTATTTGTGTAAATATATCGAGTGTAATTTTTGTGAGTATTTTGATTGTGTTTTGATTTATGTATCTCTGTAGATAACAGAAATGTTGAAATCAAACTCCAAATATGAAAGATGTCGCCCGCTCACTGACCAGGAGCATGAAGAGGAAATTAGATTGATAACTGAGAGAGGTAATTTAGATAGTGAATTTGATCTGTCGGATGAGGATGACAGCATTGAAGATCCCAATCATTTTGATGTTGAAGAAAATGTATCAGACGTAGAAGATAACCTTGAATTAGTGGAAGAAGAGGCTGAAGATTATGTTCAAGTTGTAGCAAAAAATTTTGACGCAATAGATGATGAAGGTCCCGATGTTGAACAAGAGCAACAACCTAAAGGTGATCAATATAAAGCAAAATCAGGTAAATTATGGCAAAAAAATAATTTCACCCACAGCCGCCGCCGAATCCGAAATATTGTGACTGAAGCTCCCGGACTAACCCGATGCTCAGCTGCTGCAACGACTATTCTCGATACCTTCAACCTCTTTGTAACGAAGGAAATGAAGGAAAAAATGTGCTTGCATACCAACGAAGAGGCTTCTCGAGTTTACAACGCGTATAATAAAGAACATCCTGATAATCAAAAAATATGGATGCCACTAGCAGAGGTTGAATTGGATGCTTTTATCGGAATATTGATTTCCGCGGGTGCGTTGCGTTGTAGTAAAGAAAATAGGTACTACTGATTGTGGACAACAGATGAGTCGATCCGAAGAGCAATTTTTACAGATTCAATGTCTCGTGACAGATTTGTCGCAATTCGCACATTTTTGCGTTTTGATGATAAAATAACCAGGGAAGAGAGAAGGGCAATTGATAAATTAGCGGGCATTCGTGAATTATGGGATAATTTTGTCGAAACTTGCAAAAAATCTTATATTCCTCACGACACAATAACTGTAGATGAACAACTGGTAGGATTTCGTGGAAAATGTCCTTTCCGCCAATATATGAAATCCAAGCCAGCAAAATATGGAATAAAAATTTGGGCAGCAGCTGACGTAAAAACAAGTTACTTTATAATATGCAAGTTTATACAGGAAAGCTTGCTGGTAATCGACCAGAGAAGAATCAAGGTTTGCGTGTGGTGAAAGATCTTATTGAACCACTTTACAACACTGGACGTGCCGTAACTACGGACAACTTTTTTACGTCAGTGCCCTTATGGAATTTTTACTAACAAAAAAAAAATAACATTGCTGGGAACACTTAGGAAAAATAAACCGGACACGCCAGAAGAATTAAAGAAAATTACGGGACGATCAGAGTAGTACTTGTCAAAATTTGCATTTACGAAAGATATCACCATAGTATCGTATATACCCAAAAAAGGCAAAATGGTTCATGTTCTGTCCTCTCAGCATGATAATGAGGGAGAACAACAAAAACCAACCATGATAGTGGATTATAACGCTACTAAAGGTGGTGTGGATAACGCTGATAAGCTTATCTGCGAATACAGTTGTGCACGCCGAACTGCAAGATGGCCATTCAGAATTTTGATGCAGATTTTGGATGTAGCAGCTCTAAATGCTTTTGTTATATTTACAATAAAAAATCCCGATCTTGAATCAAGAAATACATTCAGAAGGCGCGTTTTTCCTCAAAACGTTGGGAAAAGATTTAGCTACCGAAAATATGAAATCCCGTATAGCACAATTACGTAAGCATCCACATATTCTCAAAGCTATTAAAGTTTGTGGAGTGGATACAAATCCTATTGCACCGGCTCAAGAGAAACCAGCTCCGCCGGCACGGCAACAAGCAAAACGGGGAAGATGTAGACTTTGTGAACGAGCATCTGACAAAAAAGTAAATATAAGATGTTCGCAATGTCAGTTCTTCGTTTGCAAAGAACATCGAAAAGAAAATATTGTCTGCACAGCGAGTTGCATAGATCATGTCGAAAATTGACAATTATTTCTTTAATTTACAAGAATTCACTTGTTTTCTTTTTTTTGTAATACATATGTGTTAATTTTTAATGTATTTCGCTATTATAAACACTTACTTAAATATTACCATACGTTTTAATATTTTTTTAGTTTTTTAGTTCCTTCAAGAACCCCACGCCGTAATTGGCGTCGGTCTAAGGAACGCAGTAGTCTAAGGGTTAAGGTAAAGATTTCGACATTATTCGTTTCTGCATACAATTATTGGCGCGTTATTTAAATGCTACATCTTGTAAAATTAATAATATTTTATAGTTATTATTATTATTATTGGTTCTGGGGGTGGTCCCAATAGGTTTCCGCACTGCGACCTTTTGGTCTATTGTGCTCCCCGGTGTTGTTTACCCTTCAAGAATACCTGTATCTTTTACAAAGTCCAGGATTTTAGTAGGGTGAATCTTCGTTACTTCCTCTTGTGTAATTTTTTCATTTCCAAGTAGGAGTTCCCTTGCCTTTATGAATGCCTCACATTGGCAAATGATGTGATAGGGCGTTTCATCTGCCTCACCACAACCCCTGCATGTCGGGCTTTCAGTCAGTCCCATGTTGTGCAGGTGTTTGTTCATG
This sequence comes from Pyrocoelia pectoralis, assembly GCA_036250285.1. NCBI lineage: Eukaryota > Metazoa > Arthropoda > Insecta > Coleoptera > Lampyridae > Pyrocoelia > Pyrocoelia pectoralis. Next base: position 27,357,157 of record CM070075.1, read on the forward strand.
CGACAGTGGCCCGTGACCATTTCTGTCGCAAGTTTTATCTTCGTCCTGCTTAACTTTAAGATGGACGTAGCTAGGTCCCCGTTTGGGGTTTCCAGGAAGATCTTGGAATGACTCTGTCCTGGGATTTTCGACCAATGTCTGCAATGGTCTTTCGTGAGTATTGCTTGAATCTCCTTTTTGACTGTGTTATAAGTAATCCCACAAGCCGGTTCGGGTCCTATGAATGGTTTTGCGCTTGCCATTCTCGCAAGCTCGTCAGCAACCTGGTTACCTGCGATTCCCGCATGCCCAGGTGCACACACTAGTGTGACTGAGTTGCACTTACCTAGTGCGTTTAGCATTTGTGTGCATTCAAGGACTAGCCCTGAATTTACCACATATGAGTCTATTACTGCAATTGCTGCTTTGCTGTCTGTCACTATAAAGATTTTCCTTTTGATAAGGTTCTCTTTTAATAGTTGAGCAGCCGCCGTCAGGATTGCATATACCTCGGCTTGGAATACGGTCGCTTGTTGTCCTAGGCTTACAGAAATTCTGCAGCCCCGTCCATTGCTCCCGTATACTCCAGAGCCGGTGCCCTTTGTGGTTTTCGAGCCGTCTGTGTAATACACGATTCCATTCAGCTTCGCTTTACTGGAATTGCTCTCCCAGTCTTGCCGAGTGGGGATTGTTGTCTTAAACAGTTTGATGGGACAAACTGTTTTGGGTATCCTCTCAGTGTTCATACTAAGGGTTTTGTCTTTGGAGATTTCGTCAAAAATGAGCGAGTGCCCCGCCCTTGACGATCCCTCCTCGCCGTTAACTCTCAGCCGGTGTGTCCCTCTGAGCGCCTCTGCCCTAATTGCTAGGTTTAGTGGCGGTAAGTTCAGGAGGGTCTCCATAGCTGCCGTAGGGGTGGTTATCATTGCCCCCGTGATGCCAAGACAAGCCCTACGCTGCACCTTGCTAAGTTTCTGTATGTTCGTGTGGGTGGAGGTTTTATGCCACCACACCAGTGAGCCATACGTAATGATCGGTGTGATCATTCTGGTGTATATGGTGGTGGTGGGTCATCATTGGAGATAAGCCCCATTTGCTTCCGAACGCTCGCCTGCAAGCCCACAAGGACTTTGTGGCTTTGTTCGCTGTCTTCTCTAGGTGCGGTTTGAAGGTTAGCCCTTGGTCTAGCGTTATTCCCAAGTATTTTCCTTCTCCCACAACCTTCACCTTGGTGCCATACATTGCTATGTATTTTATAGTTAAATCTTATTACTGCACAATATTACTTAGAATTTCTCAGAAAATAAATTGTCACCAACAGTGTTTAACCTGAATAATCTGTGATTTTTTTATTCATAACCCTGAAGATTATAAGCAAACTAGGTTCCTCACTATATTGAAATATGTTAGTGTTATTCTTCCATCTACTGAGGTAAATCTTACGATTTTATACAGATTTCTGGCGCCCATTAATTTATTCTTATTAATATCTATTTGTGCTACAGGTTTCTATTTGAACCCACGAAAATCCATAGCCGCGAGCACTATCGGTACCACAGGAACCGCCATATAACCTGGATCTTTCCAAAATTTAGAAATTTCCCGTTATAGAGCCATATTTTGAAAATCGACTACAGATTTCAGCTCCTATACGGCTGTTTGCTATATAAAATTGTTACAAATCACATACCTTTTTACTTATTTCAATTATTAATGGTGCATAATCGTTGCTCTAGGTATAAAGATAGATACGTCATACCGAAACATAATTTGACTAAATTTTTAATGTTCATACTAATATTTTGCTACGTCCTTTTTAAATACCTATTGGGAAATTTTCTCTCAATCAAATAGTTTGCCAATATTCAAAAGGCGCTTAAAAGAAATAATTAAAATTTGTTAGTATTTTCTAAATTTACGTTAGTATTATTTTCTCTTTATAAGAATTAAGGTAGGGTTACGAAGCTAAACTCATCTTAGTATACACTTTGTGGTATCAAGTTTCACTGATTGCTGTTGTTTTTTTCATGTGCCGGCAAATTTTTTTTGTATAACCTAAAATTTACTTCAAAGTACCATTGGGGTTAAAAGGTCCACGTGCGATGGTGCCGGCTCTTTTTACCCCATTTGATTTTATTCGTTATTTTCAGAATGCGTAATTATAAAAGAAAAACTGAGCGGGGTATGAAATCGGTGGAGTTGATGCAGCGAAGAGCGGACCTAGTCTTAAATGAAAATAAATCGCTAAGGCAAGTTTGTCGAGACTATCAAATAAGTAGGACATCATTGTCACGTTTCATAGCCCGTTTAAAGGAAAAAGAATCACCAAGATTTGGTTATGGGACTCCCAGATTAGTGTTTAATAAAGAACAAGAAATTTCTTTATCTGAGTACCTACTAACAATTGCTGGAATCTTTCATGGCTTAGGACCTAAAGACGTTCGTCGCCTAGCGTATGATTGTAGTGTGAAATATAGATATATAGAAATATAGATATAGATCTCACCACTAATGCCTTTTTGGCGGTTCTAAAAAGGTTCATAAGTCGCCGCGGAAAACCTCACTTAATAGCACTGACAATGCTACCAACTTTGTCAGAGCTTTTAGAGAACTGCGAACACTTATGAATTTCTTAGGAGGGAAAGTAACAATGAAGTTTCCACATTGATTACTAACGAAGGAATTAATTGGGAATTTATCACCCCTCGAGCACCTAATCAAGGAGGCTTGTGGGAAACTTGTGTAACATCAACCAAAACACATTTGAAACTAGTTTTGGGCAACACGAACATAAACTATGAAAGTTTATGTACTGTTTTGATGCAAATTGAGGCCACTATTAATTCACGTCCCTTATCCCGCTTCCCACCAGTTTGTATCTTACCGTAAGTGCAATAACAATTTGCAAGTTAAGGAAACAATGTGCTTGAGTGCTATTTACAACTAGATATGTGCATGTGCAATTTATTAGAAGTTATAGTTAGGAAGAACGTTTGCTCTTCCTTCGCGAAGAACTTTAATGGCCCTTCTAAGTATAGTACCAGTCGACTCTGGTATCAATGCGTACTTAATGGAAAATTTAAAACATTCTTGTAAAAACTTGGCCAACAAAGACAAGCTGTGTACATTATTTTTTGACGCAATGCGAAGCCACTCGCCACAACTTATCGCCGGTGGAGGATCTAAACGAAGACGGGGCAGCACAGACGCCAGCGTCTCCACTAAGCGAAGCAGAAGAGCTTAGTATGTTTACGAAAACGAAGAATTCAGATGGGATCCTAATGTACGAGCTCATCTGGACGGACATAGTTTCAGTTGCCATGTTGATCGAATTAACGCGTGTAATGATACGGAACGCAGCTCTCCGTTTACGTCTTCAACAGAAACGATTTTGGGACAACCAATATCAAATGTTACAACAACTACAGGAGCACATGGATCGCAATCTGATGAACACAGAAAAACCAATATCGTTGAATCGATTTGTGCAACTCCTTTGCGACGCAGAGTTATACATGATGTTATTACCAACCGAGGACTACAAAATGTTTATGCCAGAATTAATCAAACTATTTCAGGTAATAACGACATGTGAGTGTACCATTCAACTCATATGTGATGCTTCTTATGCTCGCACAATGCGTAAATGTACTAATCGTGATGGTTAAACATAGGAAAAAGTGGTATCAATCTACTCTCATTGCAACACATGGCGACCACATCCACGTCATCCACCACTGTGCTTATGCCGATAGACGGTGAAACTGCACCCGAATTGTCAACCTCCGACGAAATGGAAAACATCTACGGCGAATTACTTGGAGCACCGAGTGGACCAGACAACACTGGTACTCAATTGTTAAAAGTTATTGGGTATTAGACCAGGTATAATTCAGTAGTTAATTATTTATTTCAATATTTCGCAAGCTAATTGTTTGCTTCTTCAGGAACTAAAAAATATATAACAAAGTACTTAAGTTAACAATAAATTGTAAGAATACTTACAATAAATGTTTAACATGTCATATAAACACAGATTAAGGTCATATCAAACACAACAGTTATTAAAATATTGTAAAGATAAAATTTTTAAATGATGTCAGAAAAATGGCTGACAGATGAATAGTTACATTATAAAAATCAAGTTAGATGCTAAACGATATGATAAGAGTCGAAGATTGAATTGCATAGGTTTAGTAGATATTGTCATAGGTAGTTAAGAATGTATATTATTATAAATAGATAGTAAATTGGCATAAATAACATGTAGATTATCTGTATCAGATCTAAAATTCACTGTATTATTGATTGGTTTGTTAATTTCAACCATTTCCATAAATTTCAGAGTAGATATTTTATTAGAGCTATTTAAAATAGAGCTATTATCAAAATCAAAAGAGTGGTTATTATTAATAGCATGTAAAGATAGAGCACGAGTTTTTTTGGTTTTAATGTCACTTTTGTGGTTGTTAATTCTTGTTTTTAACCAATTGGTCGTAAGACCTATGTATACGTTGGAACAATTACTACATGGAACATAATAGATAACATTAGATTTCATAAATTTGTTTGTTCTATCTTTTAATTTTGAGAAAAGTTGCTTGAGTGGTGAAGTGTTATAAAATGCAAATTTAATTTCTTCATGTTGTAATATTTTGATTAATTTATGTGTTAAGTCAGGAATGTAAGGAAGTCTGGTATACTTAATTAAATTTAAATCAACACTGGTACAATACAGCAACTTATCTATCGTCAAAAGAACGGGACATTGTATACCTTGAAGTCGCCGGGAGAACCTGGATACGAAGTGATAAAATTGGAGGTATATCCATTGGCGGAAGTGGCACATGGCTATGGTGAAAGAAGGCGAAGCTACGCAGTACATTCGTAACTTCCTCGAATGTGGATCCACTGAAGATGAAGATCGACCAGATAACGCTAATGGCGTTACGTCGCATCAAAAACTTACAAGGTCTCGTACAAGAACAGAAGAAAATCAATTATTATTCTCCAACCCGACAATTCCCATACTAAATATTTTTAATAGTACATTGTTTATTACCTCGGAGTTTTTCTTATAGAAGATGCATGAACATCGTAATCGGCAGGTAATGAAACTGTTTGCTCATCATATTAATAAAAATGTCCATCGAGGAATACGTTAGTAATTGTAATGTTATATACTGGGATTTTATTCCATTGTTTGGAATCCGAGATAGTTTCCCGGAACACTTACTATGGAAGTAATTGTCGAAAATCCTACCGAGCCAGTTAAGAAGGAGGTTAAGAAGAGTGGCAAAGGACACTCCGCTAAGCAACAGGAGCGTTTCAGAGCCAAAAAGAATGCCAGCTTTCAAGCTGAACTTCAAGCTTCGATATTGAAAAGATTAAAGATATCCGACCCCACTAACTTAGGTTCCATCAAGACCAGCGGAATTTCTCGAAATGAGGACCCCTGACAAAAAAAGTTGCTAAATAAAAGTTTGATGGTTTGGAGGGGGACGTCCGATTCTGTAACAAATTTCACCCCCCGACACTCACGCGGGTGACTTTAGAATCTTAAATGGAAACCCCATTTTTTATTGCAGATTCAGAAAGAGCATAAAAAATATGAAGATTTTATTTGAGAACTTTTTATTTATTTGCAACATGTGGCACTGCAATCGTTAAAACAGTATTTTATCATTTATTTTGTATTTAGCTGACATTTTATCTTTCAAAAGTATTCTAGCGAACGAAATCAGGAGTGTCAGTTTACGTCAAATGTGTACATTTGTTTCTGAAATTTTTTTATTCTATGACTGTTTAAAAATTGTACGTTTGCGGTGTAAAGATCTCTTCTATCGCAATGCCGGATTATTTACCGAACGAGGTTGTAGATATGATTATGTGTGTGGGTCACGCGGAAGGAAATTACCGAGAGGCTGACCGCGAATATCGACGTCGGTTTCCGAATCGGAGATGTCCGTCCCGCGTTACCATCCGATGTCTCGAACGACGTGCCCGCGAAGGTCAGCTCAGCCGGAAAAGAACAAAGACCGAAGAGAACGATCCGAATCCGAAGCTGCTCGTGGTTCTCGCTTTAGTGCACCAAAATCCGCACGAGAGTCTTCGTGAAATTGAAAAGGACACTGGCATTCCACGATATACATCCCAACGGCTACTAAAAGTCGTTAAATGTCAGCCATATCACATCTCATTACATCAGTCATTGTCAGATGAAGACTTCATTGCAAGACTGAACTTTTGCAACTGGGCTCGATGCAAATTTCAACGAGATTCGACGTTCTTCCGTCGTGTAATGTTCTCGGATGAAGCATCTTTCCAAAACGTTGGCGTTGTGAATAGGTAAGTGAAACAAATTCAGAAGGGAATAAACGTTAATTACGTTATGTTTGATAATAGACACAACTGCCATTATTGGAACGATGAAAATCCGTATTGGGTTCGGACGATTGACCACCAGCATCGTTGGAGTGTCATTGTATGGTGCGGCATCGTGGATTCGCCGATCATTGGGCCTCATTTCTTCGATGAACCGTTGAATGGAGAGCGATATCTGCAATTCTTGCAACACGACCTTCCTGAATGATGATGTACCATACTACACAAGGTTGACTATGTGGTTCCAACAAGATGGCGCACCTCCACATTTCGCTAGAATTGTGCGAAATTTCCTCAACGAGAGATATCCGCAAAAGTGGATTGGTCGCGGAAGACCCGTGCCCTGGCCGCCCAGATCACCCGACTTGACATCTCTTTCTGTGGGGTTATGTAAAAGATGCTGTGTTTCGTGAACCTCCCAACCAATAGCGAGAATATGAAAGACCGCATTAGGGAAGCGTGCAGGGCTATAACGCCTGCTATATTGGAAGCGATCTTGCGCAACTTCGAAAAACGGGTTAATCCGTTCGATGTGGCGCGCCTACGACATCTTTTAAGGCCGTATGACCAGGTCGCTTTAGTGGACAGAAAGGCAGTACTTAGGGGGTACTATAGGGGACACACAAGCAAAGGACAAGAGGAACGCCTGAATCGCCTCATCGAGGAACGTTTTACCACCCTCAAACAACCACTATTCCTTGCCTGTCCCCTTGTGTCCCTTTGTGCCGTAATTGTCCACTACGATTTGGTCAAACAAATACTACCCAACTCTAATGGCGGACCAGCAATACCGGAACTAAGAAAAATCATGGCCATAATATTCGGGGGTCCATACACCAGGTTCTCGGATGCGTCGGTGCGAGAAGGGCAACGGATACGCCACTTGAAGCAATTCCGAGAAAGCTTAAGCGAGTTACGGCAGTTGCATTTTCCGCACCGTCGTATCCCAGAGGCGCATGCATTCCTGCAACACCACCTACACCTCAACATTTGCCAAAATAAATGTAGCAGCACCCTGTAGGGCATTAACAAGTATGAATATTCTTTGGTATTAATTTATGGTGTCGGTACATTTTATGGTGTCGGTACATTTGACACCGTCAAAATGTCAATGTCAAACTTATTAATCTGTCATCTGTTTCTCTTATTTAGGTACATATTTAGGTAATAATTATTATAATTCGGAATTCCTTCGCATAGCATGTTAAAACAAGAAATGTAAGTATTTAAATAAAAACAAAATCTTAAACGCTTTTATTTAACAACATTAAAAATATACATAATCTTTCTTTAACAGCTGTCGTCGTCGTCGGGAGCGGGATTGGGGAACAATAGGAGATGGATTGGAGGAGCTTGGTAATTGGACAGGATCAACATCGGGTGCAGGAAGAGTATCGGGTGCAACGTAACAAAGTACAAAAAATAATACCAGGAAATAATACACCGTTGAATAGGGTTTTCTGTCGAGAATCTGATGGTAATTAAAAATACAGGGTGTTCCATTTAAAATATTCGTATAAATTCTATTTAAAGTTCACAAAGTTTGAAGTCTCATTTTAAACACTCGGTATAAAATTAATCATTTAGTTTTTTTTGTAGAGTAACACGACATTAGGGGAATATTATTCGTCAAATAAATTTTTCCTTTTTTGAAGAATAATAATTAGTTATGAATATTATAGTCCGACCTTGAATTGTACCAAATTTTGACAAAATAATTAATAACTTGGCAACCGCACATCCAATATCAAAAAAATTTTCAGGCGTGGTATAAATATGGTTGGTCGATACATGAAGGGAAAAAATACAGGGTGTGCCATTTAAAAAAAAGTGACATTGTCCTGCCACGTGAAAATGCAACACACTGTAGATATAAAAATATTTTTAAAAGATGCACAATTCAAATCAAAGCAACTTTTATTTGAAACTTTTTTCTGTATCTCTTCAACCCTCATTGAGTTATCGACCGATTACAGAGCAGTGGGACACCCTGTATAATATTTGTAATATGGCTATTCCCAAAGTGAATACACTGCTAATTGAATCACCGCCTAATGCAGGTAAAAATTATTTCTTTGATGCAGTGATCCATTACTTCTTTAATTTCGGACAAATTGGAAACTTCTCAAAGTATTGCAGCTTTCCCTTAATGGAATGTGTAAATAATCGCAATTTGTTATGGAACTAGCCGCAGTGCGAAACAGGAGCAATGGATACAATCAAAATGTATTCGGCGGTGATACATGGAATGTAAAAGTTAAATATGAGAACGATGCTATATTACATCGTGCTCCTGTAATTGTACAACTATGATATATTCCCTAAACCTAGTATTTTTCGTAGTCGTATGATCAAATATAAGTGGACGAGTTGTAGTATGTTAAAGGAATGTACTAAATAACCGCATCCATTAGCATCACTTGTTATGTAAATATTTTATTTGTAAAAAATAGAAACAAACATAAACTCTATAATCGATGAATTAATAAACAGTATAGACTAATTATATTATTTATTTAAAATTTTGATACAGATTTAGATGTTGGTAAAGATAATTTCGTTGGTCCTGATGGTTCATAACGCAGTAGTTTAGCTTCAAGGGCATCACGTTCGCGAGCTATCTTCTGATTGTTTTGTTGTAATTTTTGTTTGTCCGCTTTGAATTGTTTCATTTCTACATTTGCATCTTCTAAGTCCTGTCGAGCAGTATTGTAATGTTGAAATAATGTATTATACCGACTACTTTCCGTTTCCTCGGACTGTCACGTTGAAGTTAACGCCACAGTTTTACTTTCTCTAACTACTAAAAAAGTAGACGTTTATTGGAAAATAAAGTTTAATTGTTTGTTTTGTGTCTACCGTTACTTGATATTTAGACAAAAATAACATCGAGTGTAAACATTCAGCGCTACTACATTAAAATGTTTGTTTGGTTTTTGATAGGGAAAGAAACGAATTTTTAAGAAAAACGAAATATTATCGTAAAAAGAATGTTTTTGGGATCTCAATAATACAAAAAAATTATATCATTCCATTAAAAAAAAAACAATTGAAAGTCGCCATTTTGAAATAATTGGTTCAATTAAAAATCTGATATCACCATCGTGTAGACAATGTCCTGAAACATATTACTGCCAAATATTTTGAAAGTAGTACCCATAGTGTGGCTAAAAAAAATAAGGCGCTTACTCTGAAACAGGCTGTATATAAAATTTCTAGATTAAATTCATTAATACATGTTTCGACACTAATTAGAATGTCACTAATATTTTTAGCCTGATGGTGACAGGACTGATCAAAATATTGCCATGGCTATCGTTCCTAATACATGGATAAAAATTGAAAATGGTAAATACTATTGCATTTGGCCTAACTATTTTCATAATGAATCGCAAAGGATTACATTTCTCATGACACTTGAGGCACCAGATATGAATCGTTCATGCTTGTGTCCTGTGAATATTAAATACTTTACATTTTTATAAACAGTTTACTTTTTGCGTTATGTGAATGTAAAGCATTAGAATAAAAAGTGTAGATTGTTTTAGTTAGTTAATATACTAATTCAGATTCCTTTTAGGTCTGTACAATAACGCTTTATTAAAAATGAAAAAGTTGGAAGAATTGTCTAATGTTAGTAATAGCAGTGATGAAAATTCAAGAACTAAATTACGTAATAAATTATACAAGGAAAACTATATTCCGATTTTAGAAGACAATAAAAATGAAATCGATTTATTGGAAAGCTCTTGTCTACAGGTATTCGATGACTTAACGTTGGTTAACGAGGGGGGTGTTTTGCAACCTTATGAGGTGGCTCAATTGATTGATGACAGTTTAGCTAAAGTTTTAGAGGCTGTTAATCAATGTCTAACTAAAAAGGGAGTGGGCGTTTTCACATTGGCCGTCACGTCACCAGCACAGTAACAGCACAGCATCAGCACAACAGCAAGTTTGTGATTGTGGATGAAGCTATGGCCGATTTCAATCGACGATTGTATTTATTGTACATAAGACGTAAAGACAAGGCTTTGATTCAACAAGCTCTATGAGGGTAACTGCGTCATACTTCGCACTTTCCATCTTTAATTTGCCTAAATTTAAATTTCTACCTATACGTGCCCTTGCCAGCGCCCCGACAGCATGTACCGTCAGGTCACCGACACGTCACCAGCACGTCACTAGTGTGAAAGAGCTCATAAGATAACATTGCCGACGACGCTGTGCTGGTGCCGTGACGGCCAATGTGAAAACGCTCAGTATTAGGTCAGCATGTCCATAGTCCCGTTCTTTCCTCTACCGCTCGCCAGATATTTGACACGGAACTTATGAACAGATTTAACCAGTTGAAATCCTCTGATAACGAAAAGTCACTGTTTAGCCATGTTTATTAAAGTTTGATTTTCGAGAAGGTGCGCGTACGTCATAGACATTTTACATAGTTACAATTGTTGTCAACAATATAATAACAATAGTAACTAAGAAAAATGCCTATGACGTACACGCACCTTCTCAAAAATCAAACTTTACAACATATTTGTATGTTGGCTGATAACAGACTGCGATTCGATTACAAATTACGTTACGCAAATCATTGAAACAGCTCGTAAATTATCGGAAACGGGCTTGTCAGTGAATGACGAGTGGATCGGGTGCCTAATGTTGGCAGGTTTACCTGAAAAATACATCCCTATGATAATGCCGATAGAACATTCGGGAATGTGAAGACAAAGTTGATTGACCTTGCTGCTAACGACGACTCCGAGTCAGGAAGTGGTTTTTTGAGCAGAGGGAAGCACAATCGCCAACAGAATTCTAAAGTTGGTAACAGAGTGTTATGAACGACAGCTAAAATCATCATGGCGGCGGATTGTCTATGTCAGGATCAACAAAGAAAACAAATTACTATTAGTCTCTGGTTGAACCATATAAATGGTCTCTTTAAGAAAACCATTTAAAAAAAATGTTTTAACGTCTAAATTTAACTGAACTGACAGTGCAAACAATTATTTCATCAAATGCCCGTGAAATACTATTAGATGCAAAAAATTGGCCGGAACACGTCAGAGTTAGCCGTTATAATTTTCGGTTTGCCCACCTTAATAGACCATACGATTAGTAATTCTAATGACAAACAAACATTCCACCGAAATACTGAATTTTCATGTATTCCATATAAATGTTCAAAGTCTTAGAAACAAAATTCTTGAACTAGAAGCTTTCCTATTTAACAGCAATATAAAATACAATGTGATTAGTATTAGTGAGCATTGGTTGCAAGAGGATGAAATTCGGACTCTTAAATGCGGTGGATGGTTCGTTACATATTTCTACGCTAGAAATAACACAGCACATGGAGGATCTCTGTTAATGGTAAAAGACAAGGACGAATATGTTTCCCTTAACGAAATCAATTTATTATCTGTGGAAAACCACATAGAAATTTCTGTAACTAAACTTATTTGCACCGATCTACACATTGTCAACATTTACAGACCACCCTTTGGGGACTACGATGTATTTTTAATTGTTTTAGAAAATTTGTTAATTAAGTTAAACGGGAAAAAATGTATAATTACAGGAGATTTTAATGTTAAGTTTTGTACTAAAGAAACTAACACTACGAAGTTGTGCGACTGTTTATATTCCTTTGGATTTATACAAACTGTATATACTCCAACTACTAGAAAAAATAACTGTCTCGATAACATTTTTGTAAACTGCTCAATTGATAATTTTGTCGCGAATAACGTAGACTGTAATCTATCTGACCACCATGGACAGAGCATTAGTACAAGTTTGCAAAAATATATCACCAAATTAGGTCAGTAGGATCTATAGACCAATTACCGCGAAGGGTTGTAACGTCCTTCATAAAATTCTGAGCAATTTGTGTTGGAATTTTATCGATAATCCATACGAAAATGTCAATAAAAAATTCAGAATTTTTCGAAAAGCCCGGGGCATGGAAAAACGTGGAAAATGAATTCAAATGCTGCGTGTCCCGATGGAAATAGGAGAAATGTAGCTTCGTTAAAAAAATTTTATAATAATAGGAAGAAAGAAGTAAGGAAGATGGTGGCAGAGGAAAATAAGGAGAGGTAAGTCGCAATGTAAATAATGATGACGATACCTATGCTAGTAATGAATAATATGTTGCATTTTATAGGTGGTGGTGTTCCAAAAATAAAAGGCATCTTACAGGAAAAAGACCTACTTTTAAGTCTCATTAATAAAACGACAGTGTACGGTATAAACAATCCATATGATTGTGATGCTAGTCCACAACCCAGTGTATGTATACAATATTTAGGTAATGGTAATACCAATAATTTTATTTTTTTTTAGACCTCCCAAGTTAGTAATCATAATTTAACCGATCTTAACGTCAACAACGCTGAAATAGAATTTGAGGTAAATATTTTTTCTACTTTTCAAACCGTCCATAACATAAAATAAAGTTGGGTTTGTTATTGTAATTTGTATTGGGTGGTTTTGTTTTAATGAATGGTGCTCGTTTGACTTTGTTGCAAGTTATGTTTTTAACACGTTTTTAAGGAAATGGACAGCGAACCTGCTCGAAAAAAACTTCATTTAGATTCGGCATATTCAACAGAGGTTCTGCCTTCTGGAACTGATACATTTTTACCACAGGTGGGTAAATGAATATATTCTATTAGAAATTAATTCAAAATTATCTTTTGTTACAGGCAGCATCTACAGACTGGGGCCATCCTAAAGCAAGTATGTTGTCTACTCCAACGAGCAGTGCCTTACAAAAAAAAAACTAATGTAGGTAACAACAAACGTTTTCTTTTGAGGTATTTATGCAAAATAATTGCAGTCTGTTTCCAAAACGTGTAGGAGGCGTCCAGCAATTACTTCTTCCCTGCTTGCTGAGAAATACAACATATTAATAGATCAACGTTTGGCAATAGTTAAACTGGAGAGGCAACAGCTGGAGGGCAATTTAGATGGGAATTATGCAATGTGTTATTGATTGGCTAAGGCTCTGCAATAAACAATAGGTACAAAAATGTGCACACCATGCCACAGTTGGTCTAAGATGAGTACACGCAAAAAATTAGTTGCCCTGACTGTAGGTAATACTTCTAAAGGCTGCTCGTATACCAGCACCACGCGACCACTACGATACCGTCGGCGTCGCTTAGAGGTCGCCGTACATTATTTTAAATACAAGCGCACTCACCAAAGATACGGTGAGACGATCGCTACGCTACATAAAAGATACTGGTCTCGCGGACCTAACTTGCGAGTCTTTCAGGAGACACGACGCGACCACCAGTGTTTTTTAATTTGATATAATTGTCAAAATGGGTAGTAGAACACCGACACCTCAGTTACGGCAGCACTATACAAGCCCCACGTCAGCAACATCATTTGACCTTGAAATTTGTTCTTGGTCTTTCCGCTGGTCTGGGAATTTCCAGTAATTTACTTTGGCCCCACGTAGATAACGTTTGGGTTTTTCCATTATCTCGGGAATTTCCGATAATGTGCTATAAATAAGCGTATGTAATTGAATTTAGATAAGTTAGTTCTGTTTGAAATTTTCGTCATGGAGCGTCTAAATGTTAGTCAAATTTTGGGCTTGTTTCGCGGTGGTGTTTTATTAACCGACGAGTTGCTGTAAAGGCCTATAATATTATTAATTATAAGGTAGTCTTTAACGGTGACACTATCGATGAATTAGAAGTGTACGATGATTTTGTGGAAGCTGTGCGGAGAGCTGCTGGGTGGCTTGTAAGTATTTCTGTGTTTTACTTTTAAGTTTTAATTATTTTTATTGCGTAAAAGATCTGCTCAAGTAAACATGGAAGATGTGTTTGGTTACAATAAAGAAGAGGTGTTGGAAACTCTTGCAACGGAGGATTTTCGTATCATAATTTTCTATTGTTTCGTAAACGAGTACATATAGCAACAAGATCAATCGGAGTCGGGCTCATCAACACAGCAACAAAAGGCCGGAAAGAAATTTAATACTACGTGTAAATCGTTGTAGTTCACTTTCAACGACGAGACATGTAAAGATAATCCCTTTAACGTGGCTACAGGTAATGTGATATTGTTTTCTAAAATGTTATTTAACACATAGTTTGGAGAGTGCCTTCGTGGAAGTGCACGCATACATTGTCAAGGATGCGGCTCCGTCAGATCGGATCGGAGTCACCTTAAGGAACCCAAATTTCCCGGACAAACCGGTTGGCATTTGCTTTAGAAGGGTGGTTCAGTTGTCGGTGGACGTGATAATGTCGGTACTGGAAAAGATAATGCAGAGCAATGCCAGCTTTCTCTCGAGTGACTTGCTAGTTTTAAACGTGGAAAGAGTGACGTTACCTATTGGCTATGGGCGCAAAAACTTGACAGGTATAAAGTTTGAAGACTTTTGCAAGGCAAAAAGACAGGGTATTATTGCTGTACCGGTAACGAACGATAATAACTGTTTAGTTCGCGCCCTAGTCCTAGCTATAGCGTTCAGAAGTAACGATTCAATGCGCAGTAGCATGCAAACGGATAGTCCGCTACTTCAAACACGAGCAATGCAACACTGCCAAAACAGTGGAGTTGATGTTAGTGAGGGTGGTAGTTATCAGCATATACAGTCATTTCAGAATCATTTAGCTTCATATACCATCGTAGTGTATAATTCGCGAATAGGTGATTCCGTTTACTTCGAGGGTCCTAGAGAACCGTGTAGAGTAGTCTTAAATTTATTACTAGAAGACGAGCACTACAACGTGGTTATCAGCAGTAGTGGGCGTTTACGCGTAAATTTTGAAAATCTACGCCTACACGTAAACAATGTGTAGACTTTGAAAAACACGTAGACTATACAGTAGTGTAGACTATGACGTCAATTTTGTTGTTTGAGGTTATAATTTTGTTCGCGATTCTTATTTTCTTATCATTCATGTACGTTGTTTGCGTTTAAGTACAACTTTAGTTGCTTAAAATAGCTAGTAACACATATTAAAATGCCGGGGAGAAAGGTAAAATCATTTGCATTGTTAAACTTGGAGTGTCTTAAAAAAGGCAATAATTACTATGCCTTGTGCTGCATTTGTAATAAGACATTGTCAAATACGGCCCAATCAAGATTAAGAGGACACAGGTAGGTATTTCACCTACTTTATATGTAAGAATAATTGATTAAGTGTCATTACTTTACAGAAATATATGTAAAATGTTATCTAGTGGGTCTGATAAACCCAGTTGTAGCAGTAAAAATTTAAATTTTCCATCTCCCTACGTGTATGCCCAGATAGCACCAATGATTCTATGAATATTCTGTAATCTTTGAAAATTCTCTCGATATCTAGAATAATCATGGAATATTATTTTAGAATGTTATATGAATATTCATAGGTATTATTCATTGAATCTGACAGAAATAATTTTTGCTGTAAAATTTTATTTAATTCAATGAATAAACTTTTTATTACAACGAGCGATCATTACTTAAATAGTGAATAAATTATTTTAATTAAATTAAAGTAAATAATAATTATTTGGTCTCCGTTCTGAGATCATTATAACTAAATAACTATTATAGTAATTAAATGTATGTATACGTATTTGATTTATGGTGTAGTATAATGTACAGTTTGTCCAGCGAATGTTTGCCGATGTATGAAATATACAACAAAGTACGTCCTCACAATTTAGGTTCTTATTACGCACCAAAAACAAAGATAGATGCTACAGTATTTGTTATATGCGTGTGTTGAAACCTCAAAATACGTTGATACCAGTTTAGTTTGTCTGAGCTTACGCTGTATGGATACCATTTCTATTTTGACTTCAGTAGTGTTACCACGCTACTCCGCCGAATAAATTGACATTTGTCATTATCATTCTTTGACGTTTGATTTGTTTATATTTGTTCTTTGATTTTTTATGTTAAATTTGTTGTTGACAAACTAATATATTTTGTGACGGGTCATGAAAGTAGTTGCTGATTTAATATTTTATCTTGATTCATACACTTTGGACGGCGGCCATATCTGCAAAGATTCGCTGGACAAACTGTAGTTAATTAAACTTTTGTTAAAAGGACTGTAAGAACCCCTTTTGTAGCATCTTAATAAAGGACCCTGTAGGGTCCTAAAATGCCTTACAAAGAGCGTAATAGATGGCGGTAGCAGGAAGGTGGGGCCGCAAGTGAGTAAGGTACTGCCACTAAAGAGACCCCCTCCCGATAGACGAAGCTATAAAAGCGTAATCCAGTGACAAAACGCGGAGTTGAGATTTAGGTATCTAACACTAACAGTTCCCCTTCCGATTATAGATATCCAGACCCGTTAACCTAAACATAATTTGTGAGTAAAGTGCTGTGCCGTCATTGTTATCATACCGTTCCGTAATAGTGCATTCCCGAAACCTTTAAGTGTGTGTCCAGACTCCAGACCTGTGTACGGATTCCTTTTGGAACCGAGCCTGGTCACCGTATTCCCGCAACCCTTGTGGCCGTCAAGACCTGTGTACGGATTCATTTTGGAACCGAGCCTGGTCAACGTATTCCCGAAAGCCTTAAGTGTTTGTCAAGACCTGTGTACGGATTCCTTTTGGAACCGAGCCTGGTCAACGTATTCCCGAAAGCCTTAAGTGTTTGTCCAGCCCTGTGTACGGATTCCTGTTGGAACCGAACCAGGGATTGTGTAATTATCCGTCACCCGTATTCTAGAAATTGAAAGGCAGCACCCTACAAACAACCCGTATAACACATAACCCTACTTCCCAGACCAGATACCTGTGCACATCCGATATAAATTCAGTCATTCCTGCATCCTGCTTAAAATTTCCGGAACCGTTTCACTTGCAGAATACCGCCAGGTGGGTGAAAGGCATCCAGATATAAACACCTGTAAAAGGGGGTTATATGTTAAGCCGCCAAACCTTCCGATAGCTACCAGACAGAACGTAACATCCTGCGTACCTAGTGTTACCACCGCCGTGACGCCGAAACCGCCACCAGGTATTATTATACAAAATAATAAGATTTAATTGCAGGAAAACAATCCGTTAAATATCAGACCGTACACTTTCAAGTACCGCCTACGGGAATACAATACAAGGAAGTGCCACCGCCACCGAAATAATATATTAATTTCAAACTCTGTACATATTTCATCACATTATAATAATTATAACCTACGAATTATTTAATATTACAAACCACTTAAATCTACGACTAGAGCTACCTGCATTGGTAATAAATTATACAGTAATACCACCGAATATATAACCACTGAATAGGTGTATAAACGGTGGACCTTACAGGACACATGAAAGTGTATTATTGCAATCATGTCCGCTTTACCATACAGGTCGTTCGATTTTAGAGAACATTCCAGATGTTAATCTTGTAACTGATGTGCCACTAGATTATATGCACCTCATTTGTTTAGGTGTCGTAAAACGATTCTTAGTTAATACATGGCGGTTTGGTCGGCTACCACATAAACTAAGTACTGACCAAGCAGTTCTTGTATCGGAGTTCTTAATTTCTTTTCGAAACTATATTCCCAAGAAGACGCCCAAGAAGTCTTGATGAATCTAAACGTTGGAAAGCAACTGAGTTGCGATAGTTCTTACTTTATTCTGGACCTGTAGTTCTAAAAAGTGTTTTGTCAAAAAAAATATCACCATTTTTTATCCCTTCATGTAGCTGTGAGAATTTTAATAAGTGAAAGGTATTGTAAAGTATATGTGGATTATGCTGAAAAATTATTGAAGCACTTCGTTGACACAACAAAAATTTTATATGGGGCTCATTTTTTGTCTCACAATATTCACAATTTGTTACACATTAGTGATGATGTTCGCAAATATGGATCTTTAGATAATTTTAGTAATTTTTCGACTAATTTCAATCAGAGTGCAAAACCTGTTAAAGGAGAGTTTGAAATGAAGTGTTCCCATGCAAATGGCATTTTGATAAACGAATGTACATCTCCTCAGTTTAAAAAAGTTATTTTAAAAAAATTTAGTCTGTCTACTAATTTGAGAGAATCATGTTGTCTTCTTAAAGATAACACAATAGTTGTCATTGAAAATTTTTCTTTTTGTCCAAAAATTGGTGACTTTGTACTTATAGGCCGTGCATTTATTGTAAAAGAAGAATTTTACACTGTTCCTTGTCCGTCTTCTATAACAAGTGTTTTTGTGGTCAAAGAATTGGGTGATTTAACCTATTGGCCCATACTTTTATTAAAGAAAAAATGATGAGATTACCTTTTGCTAATAATAGTTTTGTTACTTTGTCTCTACTGCATACTCCTACTTTGTAAAATTATGCAAGAGATTTCTTTCTTCGCCAATTTATTATTATATTTATGCAATTTGTTTAAATTAATTTGTATGCTATTATATTGTTTCAATGTTGAAGTAACGTATTTGGACCTCGTCTTATTCACTTCTAAATCAAAATTTACTATTGTAGGTAACTTCAATTAATAATAATGACCACTACCTTGTGGAGGGTCGTAAAATTTGTAAGCGACAATTCTGAAGAGGAAAGCATTGAAACAGTTCCTTCATCGTGGATACGTGATGATGAAGAAGTTTGTTATTGGCCCCCTTTTAGTAATAAAAAGGATTTAGAAAAAGCCATCAAAAGTGCGTGGTCTCCAAATCCTAACTGGAAAAAATATAGTATACAAATAATTTCTAAGGAATGCAATCAATTTAAAGTGGCTTCCGCGAAAGCTTATAAAGCATTATTTTGCTCTGACGTAGACTCTAATACCGACACTGAATTGCCTGATAAACTGCAACGCAAATTAAATAAAAGAAAAATCAGTAGTAGAGGTAAATTGAAATGTAAAGAACCTGTCACGTGACTTGCGCCATGAACGAAAATGAAACGGACGAATCTACTATTCATATAAGGGGAAGAACGAATTGTAAAAAGCCAGGTTATGTTATTGTTTACGTTTGCTTGCAAGATATTCGTACTCGTTCCTTCGTTTTGGTTATCGTTTGTATATTTTCAACGTGTTAAACTTTGCGAATTAATCTAATTAATAGCAGTTCTTGTCAGAACTTTAGTTCATTTATTTCCAAATGGCAGACACCGTCAAATTAGGGAAGAAAGGGCTAATAATTCACAGCCAAGCAAGAGAGGTAAATTTAGTTTATTTTAACAAATGCATTTATGAGTACTAAACATTTTCATTGCAGTTAATTGCAAATGTTATGAAATTTATGAAAGAAGAAGCAGCTAACGGAGATCCCATAATACCACTATCAAATTATAAACTAAAGCTGCAACCGGAATCTCCGAAAGCTCCTATAAACGAATTCTGAAAGAAGCTGAATCTGTGGACACAGGGGCAAGCACCTCATTTTCTAGTCCTCGAAAGAATAGGCCGAAAACTGTTTTAAAAACAAACCTTCCGAACCACGAAGTAGCAATTTTACGAAGAACGATACATAATTTCTACATTCATGAAAAAAAACGTCCGACACTTAAACAGATTTTAGAAAAAGTTCGAGAGTGTGAAATACCATTTACTGGAAGTACTTTCACATTGAATGTTCTTTTAAAGAAAATTGGATTTAGGTAAAACAACAAAATTTTATGTTTAAGGTTATAACTAATAATGTTATTTTACTGTAGATGGAAAAAGACTAGCGATAAACAGAAAAGCTTTAATGGAAAGTTACAATATTAGAGCACTTCGTACAAAATATTTGAGAAATTTAACACGATTTCGCAATGAAGGTCGATCCATAGTTTATACAGATGGAACGTACATTCATAGTTCGCATACTGTTCCTAAAGAATGGTGTGATGGATTTAATGACACACTAAAAGCGCCTATTTCTAAAGGAAGACGATTTATTATTGTACATGCTGGAAATGAACATGTTTTTATACCAAATGCTCTACTTATGTTTAAGTCTGGATCTAAATCTGGCGATTATCACGATGAAATGAATTACCAAAATTATAAATTATGGTTAAACACACAATTAATACCAAACTTACCAGAAAATTGTGTATTAGTTATGGACAATGCTTCATACCATAATGTTAAAGCTGTAAAAGATCCTACGACTGCTTCTCTAAAAGGTGAAATGTGCGAATTGGCTAACAGCAAAGAACGTATTATTTGATGAAAAAATGACAAAACCCGAGTTATATGAAATTATAAAGATGCACAAAACGACAAACCCTACATTTACGATTGATGTAATGCTGGCAGAACGAGGAGTGAGTGTGTTGCGCCTTCCACCTTATCACCCTGAACTAAACCCCATCGAAAAAGTTTGGGCATTAGTCAAAAATTGGGTAGCACGTCACAATGTTACCTTCAAAATGGAAGATGTGGAGACCTTAACGGAAAAGTTTGCAAATGTGTCTCAAGAAGAATGGCGTTCTATATGTGATCACGTTAAGAAAGTCGAGGAAGAATATATCCAGAAAGAACATGTTTTCGATGAATGTAGTGAATTAGTTTTTCGTGTAAATACAGGAGATAGCAGTGATAGTGATTCTGATATTAATTATACTGATGATGACGTTTAATGTTTATGTATCATTTGTCAGGTACATTAATTTAAGCTCTACATTTATGATAACCTTTGTCTAGTAATTTCGTATGTTATTTTATTCAAATTGTCACCTAATTTAATAAATACATTTATAGTAAGGTATATATTTTTATGATTTGTGTTGAAGAAGTGTTTCAAAATTCCAAAATCGAATGGTATGTTTTTCCTTGCATAATTTAAATTACTTTGCTTTTATTTCATATGTTATATATAGACACATTACATGGAGGTGGCTCATCCAAGTCAGTTTTCGTAACTCCTTCACGTAAATATTCACCGAAGCAGTCTCAAAGGTGTAAGTTAATAGAGTTTACATGATTTCTTAACAATTATTTTTTCAGGATATATTGAAGAAACTGGTGTGGGATCTGATACCTCAGCTTCAAAGACATCCCGTCCTTTACAGCCCATCTCTTTCAATTAACACTGGTAAATTCTTCAAACATTATGTTGCATTCGTTTATTTTTGCTTAAAAAAATAACCCTAGGAAATTTTCTGAGCTTATCTTTATTATTTGTAGTGCATAGTGAGAGAAGTAATCTAGAACCTGACGACATCTCTACTTTTGTACAACATCCAACATCTTCCTTTCAGCTCCAAAAATTAGGTGAGTAGTTTTAGAGAAGAAACATGTTTCATTGATAAATTGTGCTTTTGCAGTTACAAATAATCCGACAGATTCAAGAATTCAATGTAAGTCAATATGATTATTGTTGCTAACTATAAATAAATTATAATAGTACATTGTTTTACAGCCTTAGAATCAAAAGTAGATCAGTTTATAAAATTAGCGTTGATGAATAACCGATTGGTTAAAGAACAGCAAAACAGTTTGGATATAATTGACGGCAAACTCGATCAATTATTAAATAGAGGAAATGAGGTAGGCCATCCTGTCCCAAACCAAACATTCGGCGTGGAGGACGAAAAAATGGATGAATTTGATTCCGAAAGTGGCGACACAATGGTTACGTTGGGTAGAACATTCAGAGCAAGTGACCAGGTATTAAGGTCAATGTTTATTGCGCCGAGATAAATACCGTTTACGAGTTTCTGGGATGCTATTGGCACGGTTGCGAAGAATGTGGTCAAGCACTGTACTTACCAGTTACCAGTAAACACGTACATTTTAGTTGTTTAGTGTGCATTATCACTTTCAAATTAACATTTTGTTAAACGTGTTCGTTTTTGAAAAAGTCCTTTTACAAATGTCCAAATGGACAGAGGAAACAACAGTCCAATTTGTAGAACAATATCTATTACATGAATGCTTATGGAATGTGCGAAGTGTGGCGTATAAAAACAAACAAGCAAGGCAAAGTGCTGTGGCTGCCATTGTTTTCGCCCGTCAAAGTAAACAGCTTTCAAACGCGATGAATTTTTTTCTTTTTGAAATAAATTTCTAAATTTTTCACGTTCTCTTTTAATTTTGGACCTGTCTATTACATTACTGGTATTAATTCCAAATCTGTTAAAACCGCCGTCGCTATTTTGGCTGCAGCTCGATCAGCTACTGATGCCCGATCACATTCTCTAGCAAGAGTTGGTAAAGTTGTTCTCATTTGTACCTTTGAAGTTGAAGGGTATTGCGCTGCTTGGTTCGCAGGTAAAGTTGATGCTGCACGGTTCACATTTCTCTTTAGAATAACTCTATCGTAAGTCGATAGACTCTTCTCGAAATCATCATCTTTAGGATCAGGGAGAACTTCCAAATTATTTAAATCAAGTGATTTATGTGACATATCATGTTCCGTCGTTTTTTGAACCAGTTTTTCTTTAAATCTCCTGTGTTCCATTTTTAATAATTTCTTCGTAGTTTTTTGGTCAACGCCGCCAATAACCATTTTTTTACAGTCCTCTGACCTTTTACAAAAACTTGTTCAATTCGAGGCACTTTTTCTTCTTTTCCGCAGTAACAAGCAGAAAAATCATCACATTTGCAGCTTGCTAAATCATAGCTTTTGCCTCACTTACAAAGAGTTCTGCTTTAATTTTAAATAAATCTTTTCGATGGCTGGATTTTTTCAAATTCATATATTTCTTGTGATAGTCTTTTAGCATTTCGTTAGCACGGTTAAAAGTAACAATTGGAATAGAAGTTGTTTTTCTTTTGTTGTTTTTCCATATATTTTCAAGTTTGGTCACAACAATTTTAGAACGGTGCTTTCGAATTAACATAGGCATAAGTTCATCACGCACGTTAATATAGCACTTCATAAATAGTGTAATTTTTTTAATATAAATGGTCCCAGCGGACCCTCTATAAATTAAGCGATTTAAAAAAAAATGACATGAGTAATATGTAACCCTAGTGCAAACTTTTTGTAACTATTACATTAATAAAATACAAAAAAAATTTTTCGCTCCATCCTACTGTTTATGGAGTTTTTAATAGAATATTTTCAGGTGACATATTTCTGCATCGTCAAGTTTAAATATGATAAAATAATAGCAGTGATTCCGAAAAGTTGGATTGTAAATAGATGGGAATTATGCAATGTGTTATTGATTGGCCAAGGCTCTGTAATAAACAACGGGTACAAAAATGTGCGCACCATTGCACAGTTTTAAGAAAAGAAAACCGTATCTGGAAAAGGGGTCAGCAACAGAAAATCTATCTATGCAAGACAGATGGAATTTTTGTAGCATTGCGGTATTTTATCTGCAACAACAAGTGTTGATGAAGATACGGAGACACAAGCTGATGAACATGCGGATGATCCAGTGAAAGAAAGAAACGTTGCAGCAACAGGGGAGCCGCCTGCAGGGCCATCAAGTCGTCAGAGTCCACCACTTTCAGATACGCCTGATGTCACATCTGCAAAAAAAGTTCCACCCAAGAAAAAGCACACTGCTAGTGAATTTTCTAGGATTCCAGCAGCAAAACAACGTGTAATAGTAGAAGAAAATTTATTAAAATTTATGAATTCTAATCCTGCAGACACCAGTACAACCGACAGATGATAACAAAAGTTTTTTCGAGTCGTGTATTGACAATACTAAGTATAAAAAGCAAATTTTAACCCAAAATGAACTGCAGGAAATCGCAGAGAAAATCAACGATTGGGAAGATTTTTCATCTTCAGGATCAGGTATGTAGTAAGAATACATGTTTGTTGTTGGAATTTTATCTGGTTCTCTTTTACAAGGTGGTTTGGCCTCCAACAAATGAAAAGGACCCCTTATGGGGGCAGCCAAATTGTTAATGTTACAGCCAACATCTCTACTGGGTTGACTGCAAGTCGCATAGCTGTATTTTCACTTTTTATGGTATCTTCCCATTTATTAGCTAGTTCGTTGAACGAGCGAATATTCATTCTAAAGTAATTAACGAATTTTAATGGGTCTTTTTGTAAATCACTAAACAACGTAACAAAAGCTCCTTTTAGAAGCCTAACACACGAGAGGATGAACCCAATATGTTTTTCGAGTTCTTGTACAAGTTATGGTACGTTAAGTATGCCACTGCAACGTCTTGTGATAATGAGAGGACCTCTGTCATCGTTCATAGAAAGGAGATCAATGCTGGTGAAAAAATTTGATTACAAAACAAATGACTTAGAAACAGTGGATTTTTCAAACTGGAAAACTGTTTTTTCAGTAGCGGATAACCTTTGCGCTAAGTGATCCGTCTAATTATAGCAGTAAGGAAACAGCTTGTGAATTACTAGAATGTATATATGTATTGGAGAGATGAGTTAAAAGAAACATTAAAAAACAAGAAATTCTCCATTTTAGCTGATGAAAGTACTTCTTTAAGAAATGAAATGAAGCTAAGTGTGATGTTCAGAGTAATGGAAGATAAAGTCACCATACCTAGGCTTGCTGCCTGTTTCCCCGTTAAAATCTGTGGCTATTACTCCCGAAGTTACGCGAAGATGATGTTCACAATTATAGATTTGGAGTTGTACATTCTTACATTCACCTACTATGCTGCCTTTTATCGGTCTCAGGCAACTCCTGAGCGGTCTAGAAAGAGGTGGTCAGTGAGCAAGAGGTATATTAATGCCAATGCCACCGCATATAGTAACGAGATCACTGCCCTAACAGAGTTTGCAGAGTACAAGATTAGACTTCTGAGAAGTACTGACCTTGGCTTGAATGCAGTTTTAGAGCAGGTGCGAACCTTGAAGTAAAGTCCTCCCAACCAGCATAATTTTGACAATTGCCAAGAACTTGTGGAAGAGTTCTTGGCAATTGTCAAAATCCCCGATGGAAAGGCAGAAAATATTGCAAATGCTATTGACAAGGAACTGACTGCTCTTAATTTACATTATGACGACATTATTGCTTTTGGATTTGATGGTGGTGTGAGAAGAAAGCTATCAAAAAAGGCAAACAAACAAGTTCTTTACATACACCAGAGGCGTGTTAAGAGTCAGAAAGGCCCCAGGCGAAATTGCATTTTATTGCCCCTCCTACGCAGTTGACTGACGTAAATAAAATGAAATTACAAATACAAAATGCATAAATATTTATTTTTTGAGACATGGTATAAAAATAAGTACATAGTACATTATAAATAAATTGTAACACAAAATATATTAAAACACTTTTTTTCGTGATTTACCGTTGACAAATGCATCGATTATTTGGTTTAGATCAATTTCATTTAAAACGTCACTTTCAATATTGAGAAGTACTACACTATTAAGATGTTCTTCTGTCATAGTGGTTTTTAAGGGCCCCTGCGCACTAGACAGCCTAAATATTGAGCAACCAGACCGTGACCAGTGGTGACCCCTTTGTCGAGCGATATGGATACGCAGACCCTTTTTTTAACTATAGATACACGAATGTCAGTGCAATCATTTGATAACCTTCTGCAAAATATAAGAAATTCAATTATGGGTACTGATACTCGTAGGTATGCGAGCTTGTATAACTCCAGAATGAAAACTGGTAAATTGTTTTCGAAATATCTGGCTGTCACATTACTTTAGCTTGATGACTGCGGCTGCGGGCAGCCAACTTGCTGCCGTGTAATCATGCGCTAACTCGTTTCAAAACAAGAGCCTGTTATATTAACACTGGACAATCATGACAGTCAAGTTAATGTCAACGTTATTGACTTCTGTAAAACGAATGGCATTATATTGGTAACGTTCCATCCACATACCAGCCACAAAATGCAGCCCATTGATAGGACTGTGTTTGGTCCCTTTAAGACTTTCTATAACACAGCCTGTAGCGAATGGATGTTAATGCACCCTGGGACAGAAATCACAATCTACGACATTGCCGAGCTGGTGGGAAAAGCATTTCCAAAAACATTCCTCAATCTTACAGTTTGATGTCGGTTTCAGTGGGTATAACGTCAAATAAGAAATTGTTTCATTTCATTTAATTTATATTTTGTCAATTTAATTTCATTTATTTCAATTTTCACCATTGTTTGTGCTGACCCAAGGTATAACACCCCGGTGGTCCAAGGTACATGATGACAGTTGTACCTTGCAAGTGTAATAAGTTTCATAATGTATTTGTTGTTATATCTACGTGTTTGTTAGTAAGTACATATGAAGCCTAATAATAAAACTATTGAATGCTGTTAAGAAACGTACTCTAACTCTTTTAGGAGGAAATAATGCAGAAGTGTACAGAAACAGAAAATCCTACTTTTGTTGTACTTGTTGTAGGAGATAGTAAATTATTTACTAACACCATTGCACAATCCCCTTACAAGACCTGAGCAACTTTATAATGAATCAGTAATACGAACAAGGAATGGCATTGAGCGGCAAATAGGGTTATGGAAAAGAAGATTTACCGTAATTGCATACGATCTTAGATTGAATTTGGGAACCACAAAAGCTATTATTATTGCCACTACATTGTTACACAATATTTTATTTTTATTTATTCATGTTATGGGCCGAGATCTAGGAACAGCGAATTTCCAAGCACCTCTACGCGCATCAACGGCTTTGGTTATTTCCCCTCCTACCCTCACTCACATTTTCCTTCACTAAGGGAATTTCAACCTCAACCAAGGATCTTTATCGTGCCGAACATCGCATCAACACGGGACCTACGATTTTATTTCCTATCCGAGAAGGCGCGTTTCAGTTTTTCTTCGCTTTTGAAAAACGGCTACCTTGGCCGTGTTCGAACCCGCGTCACCCGGGCGAAAAGTAAACACGCTTACCTTAAGACCACCGAGGTAGCTTGTTACACAATATTGCAAGAAATATGAACGAACCTGAACCACCTCTACCGGATTATTTAAATATTGCAGAACTTAACTATTTAATTGAAACTGGCTGCAAATCATGTAAATATCAATATTGCTCAAAATGGTATTATAAATTATTTTGCCACTAAAACTTTGTAAAAATGTTTATTGCAATACAGGTTACACATTAGTAATTGTTTTATTAAATTTAATTGCACGAATATTGGTTACAAATGAATGGTACAATTAATATTAATTTTTTAACTGTCGCTTCTTTAATTCAATGTCTATACCAAGCAACTAAGTTCTAAGTCTAACTTTGTTTTTTGCAAAGCATAATCTGCAATTACTTTTTCTTCTCAACTAGTTGATTATACTTGTCTGCAAGTACATTTGATGTAAGAGTTCTTCCTAATGTACCTGTCGGACTATCAAACTTCTGTTTATTTCATGCCGATATACTTGCCTAAAAAAGGTGTTCTACTGTTTTAAGAAAGAAAATCTCACAATAGTACTTGAGAGTAGGTCCTTTTCAATGTAGCCGATAATGGCTTTTGAAAATCTGTAATTTGCTTTTTCCACGTATTTTCTGGTAGGTGTTCTTGCAAATGCTTTGTACATACCATCGTATCACTTTCATAAGGCTCTGATTCAGATATCACGTTCTCTGTTTGTACGTTTGTTACAATTGCGACTTGAATGCTGTCATTAATTACTACATCATAAAATACATATTCACATTTAAACTGTAACCTTTTATGTTTTATTTTATCTGTTCACTTACTTCATAAATTACATCAACTGAATTTTTGGGGACACAAGGTATACTTAAACTATCGGAATCAAATTCATTGTGATCTCCATTAGTCCTAAAATGTCTTAAGTGGGTCCTTTCTAAGTCTAAGAAATGCTCCTCCACCAGTTAAAATGGTTTCTTTTCTCTCCTTCGCTTTTTGCTTCCTAACCTCTTTTTTTTTGTTTTCTGTGGTGAGGAAGTATTAAATTCGGAAGTAATCATTTTCTATGTCGAATTCTTTTTTTCCGTTTCTTTATTTTCCACAATATGTTTATATTTTTCTATTATGGATAACAACGTAAGGTTTTCACGAGTAGTAAAATTAGCGCTACGTGTTCGCTTTTTTTCTACCAGTTCGTTGCTTTCATTATTCGTTGTGATCGTGCAAAATATTTAAAAATCCTACTCGAAATAATTTTAGTTTTGATTGTGTAAATACGTGACACGTGACATCAATAAGTTGTGAGAAACATGGATGGAATTAATGAATGTAGAGCTTGCAACGATAACGATGATTGAAAATCCGTTTATTAATATATGATACAAAATGTTACATAATTTCGATGAAACCTTGTCCTGATTTGATAACATTACAAATGCCGATAAAAGCAAAAATCATGGTTTTAATAAAGAGTGGTATGATAGGTGCGATTGGTCGACAGGTTCAGAGAATCGTCAAAGTCTATTCTGTTGGGTGTGTTTGTTGTTCAGCACTTCTAATGAATTTCCCGTGTGGTCAAAGACGGGTTTTAAAATTTACCGCGATCAATAGAGACATGCAAAATCAAAAGAACACATTTTGTCAACCTGTAAATTAAAGTTGTATGGAAAACAAAATATTGTCACTGCATTGGATACAGCTCGGGAACATGCAATAAAGTCATCTAATATCGAGGTCTCGAGAAAATCGTGATAATTTGAAAAAATTAATTGACTTATCTTTTTAGCATCACAAGATTTGGCCTTTCGAGGGTATGATGAGAAAAAAGAATCCGTGAATGGAGAAAACTATAAAGAATTATGTTCATTATTCGGCAAGCATCATGAAAAATTTAATGCATTTGTCTCCGATAATCGAGTCCTTTCCTTCGCATGTGATTCAAAACGACTTACTTAATACATTCTATATCATTCGTCTTAAACCAAAACATCGATAGAGAGATAAATTATGGGTCATTTTTTCATGGGAAGTAGACGCAACTACAGATGTCGATCTCAATTGTCAGTACTATTTCAGTGTGTAAACCGTGGTAAAGTTGTGGAAAGACTTTTATCATTCTATGATGTCTCTTCTGGAAGAACATCCAATATAGCCCAGTCAATAAAGGTTTCGTGTCGCAACTAATTAGAGGATAAGGTATACACTAAAAAAACACAAAGTCCCGAGCTCTCCCCCTCTTGCTTTCACCCCCACCCCTGCAGCAACCTTACTCTGGTTATATGCTTACAGCTCGAAAACTAATGATGTTACGGGGTTGGTTCTTATATTATTTTATTCCCAACAAAATTATTAACAAATTATGTTATATACACTTTTTATGTAGATAGCTTCGTTTTGCTGTAATACTTAAACAATCCTCCCGCATTATTAGAATTTATGTTTCAAAACAACCTGGACAGTTGCATTCTCGAATTATACTTCTTTGCATAATAGTGACGATTCCACTAACGACCTCGTCTGTAGAACGTAGTTTCTCAACCCTTAAACGCATAAAAACATGCACACGTAATACGATGCACCAAAATAGGTTAAGAAATGTTGCGTTGATATCAACTGAAGAAGAGCTTGTATCTTTGTTATCGTTTCAAGATTAAAAGTTTTATGATAGTATCATAGATCATTTCGCAAGTTTAAAAAACAGGCGCATTCCATTAATATACCGGTGTGTTTAATTTTTACTTACTAATTGTAAGGAGAATTCTTTTTGTGTTTCATTTTTTTACTTTTAAGTAGATGTAATAAGACTAATAATATGTAATAAGCACATTCTTCTAGACTATTTTGTTTTTATTTCCATTTATTGAATATTTTTGTTTTTACTTTTAAGAATTTTATATTTTTTCGTTATTTTTATTGTATTTATATTTATTATATTTATATTATTTTAATCAGTTTCTAAAAGTTGTTGTGTTCGTTCAAATAAGTATGTATAGTTTATTGACGAAGTAGAGCTGAGCTGAGCTGGCCTCCCCAAAAACTAAAGTCACGGGCAGCCACTGGTGGGAAAATAAATATCCCAAGGTTACCCACAAATCACCAAATATTGTACAGTGTTGTGAAACCTCTTTGTTACTTGGTAAAGGGAGTACTTGGCAAAATATTGGTGCAAATGGGTATTAACCTTCTAATAAGGCACTCGACACAATATTTATAATTTAATAAGTTTTCGCATATGGCCACGAAACATACATTTATTAGCAAGGGCGTGGCACTCCTTCTCGCTAAAATCGCCTTTACCGTACACGGCCTCGTGTTTGGCGTCAAATACTAGCGCCGAAAACTGCTACTTGAGGCGTTCGACAGCCGTCCTAAAATTGGTGACTTTAACCCACGATTCTGGTGTATGTGTTATTCTCATGTTTACGACTGAACTCATACATTAAACGCCGTTTTTTATCGCCATCACCCCACTCACATTCGTTGTTGTTGACCTTGACATAGAACCACTTCGACCATGATCTCCGCTTTAGCAAAGATTAGAATCGGCCGGCCTTGGCATTGCCAAGATAAGAACCAACCAACATTTGACCTTAACATAGCTAAGATAAGAACTAACCAACATTTGGCCTCGATATAGCTAAGATAAGAACCAACCAACATTTCACCTTGGGGGAATACGGACAGCGGTTACGAGCTCAATGGCCTGAGGGGTCGACTTGTAAGCGGTTTCGAGGAGATTGATGTGCTTGAACCAAGTTCAGAACCGGCGACCTTAGCCAGTGGTTTCGAGGAGTTAGGGTAACTCAAGGGCAAAAAGCTCCGCGACGAGTTAGCCAAGATTCACACCCACGTATTTGACCAATCACCAATCAACTCGTGGGATGTGTCACACTGATTTATATTTTTCTACATATGTCAAAATCTAACGCCAAGGCATATTTAATTTTTGTATGATGTGTTGATTCTGCATTTTTCAAGGTATGCCACAACAAACAAGAAGATATTGTAGAAATTGAAGATGTCTATACATAATAGTAACAAAAATTCGAGAAAAATTCAAATTAATTTGGAAGAATACTACGCCGTACAACGTATGATACATGGCACATGGCGACAGTCGTGAACATTTTGGACCAGAAAACTACCAGAATTAAATTTTTGAAGACCGAACTACATGAGTACGTTTGACCGAAAGATGACCACGTCCAAACAAAACAGACGTTCGTTTTCCGCGGCCCAATTCAACTGACGGAGAGCTGACCATTTCACCCAAGGCGGCAAGATAAACTGAATACTGAAAAATGTTTCAAACTTTTAAAAAAATAAATAAAAGCTGTCAAAAGGAATTTTTTTTTGCTTTTTTATACTTAGTTCGCAGTTTACACGCTTGGTTGCAATGTCCAACTCATTTAAATTGATCGTAATCGCTCGCGACTGTACTGCAATCCTTGCAATTGTCCAATATTACCTACGTTCAAATTGACATTTGACAGGAATCACTAGAGATTGCGACGAAATCTGCGCAATCCCTTGCAACTGTGGCAGTCGCCAGGTGATTACAAAGCAATCCTCGCATTCGCTTAAAAAGAGCGCGATTGCCGCAATACATGTACATTTTTACAAGAGTGAAACACCCCTCGAAGTATATCATCTACTCATTTTAGCCAAAACTTCCAAAGGAAGTAAAATGACACCAGATTCCAAGTTGTGAAAGTGATTCCAATGTATCGGCCTCCGTTGAGGATAACGCTACAATTCTCTGCTTCCTGGAGCCCCAACTTACCGGACCATTTTCGAACATGAACGTGTATCCGGTATAGGATTTCCTGTCAATAGGACAACTTCTCCAATCGGCATCTACAAATCCTTCAAGGAATTTCGAGGATTTTTCATAAGATATAGCCGTAATTCATTGTTCCTTTTAAATAGCGCAATACTCTCTTCTCTTCTCTCTCGACCCAGACCTTACTATGCGAGGTTTTTCCCTAGCTGTTCCTGGAACGACTTCCTGATCCTCGTTATCCTCTTCGGCTTCAGGTGTTTCTTCGATGACTTCGTGTGTATCATTGTTTGTCATGCTAACCTCGATTGTTTCTTTCTTGGTCTTCTTCCTTCTCTCCTCCGCATTCTTCGGGTAGCACCCCTAGGTCCTTTTACGGATTAGATTTGTTAATCGCCTCTGAGAATCTGACATCTCCGGAAATTATTACTTTCTTTTCAGTAGGTAACCATATTGTGAACCCTTGCATATGCTTGCAAACTTACCCTTCTTGTCTTCTTGTCAACCTAATTTTAATTATAATAAGTTAATGGTAAGTGGTATTAAATCCAAATAATAATTGATCTACCCAAAAATCTACCACACCACAAGAGGACACTTTAAAAGTGATTCTTACATATCCTTTTTAAAATAATTTAATTGCTATCTCCAAGGTCTTAATGAAAAACTTGCAGGAATTTCTATGTTCGATTTTGATACATTTCCCCAAAATTTAGAAAAATAACCCAAATATGTTACTTAGTTCCCTCTATTGCTAAAATCTACAACTTGAATTTATTTATTTATGGAAATCTTTACGTTTGTATATATAATTTAAAATAAAATGTTACAAATCCCCCCTATCAAAACTAAAACGTAGCGAAACAAAAAAATAACCTATAGTGAATAACTAAACATGAACTAAAAAAACCCAGGAACACAAGGTAATAGGATAAAGAAAGGATAAAAGGATAACACCCCCCCCCCCCTCAGGACTCACTTTCAACAAGTTGTGCAGGTTCACCGGAAAACCAAAAAGTAGAGGTACTTAGGTACTGAACATGCCCTCGCGTCAAGATGATAAAGCGCGCCGTCGCTTATTCTTTAATTATCTCGTTCGTATTTTCAGGCTATAAATATAATTATATAAGTCTATAAATATCAATATAAATATAAATTTAAATACAATACTCAAAGTTACCTTGGTAGGAGTAGGAGCAACTTTATCAGTACGATCTTTTTCCCATGTTGGGAGTCATCCTTATCAGATACTAGATATCCAAGGTTATTATAACATCTGAAAGGAACAGGATTGGGAGATTAAGGAGAAAGGAGGAAGCTCTCATACCCCAGTCAAATAAGCCAGAAAAAGGGGCAAACCTCGGAATGGAAGCGAATAAGCTGAAAATTTGCATAAACCTTTATTTTGATGTTCTAATGACTGACAAAAAAGTCTCATATCATATCGTGTCTGCGTCATAAGTTATTCGAGGTCAAAGGTCGGGTAAATCGGTTTTTAGCAATTATTTCGTTTTCTATGCGAAATACCGCGTTCGAGGGTATTATGAATTTTGTAGATCATACACTTATCTACAATTTTCATTACAGTCATTTTTTTATAACTCCAACCATTCTCGAGATATAGCGTGGAGAGTGGGGAGCGCGCATCCGTATATGTTAAACTTACATAGATATAAGGCGTTGCTAGGTGTATAGATGATTATACAATTATTACACAATTATACACCCTGAACAATGGGGGTAGTTTTTGCAAAATGATATTTTACTTCCTACAACAACATTATTGCCACCAGCACCAGAAGAACTGTTGGACATCATCTTCTGTAATTGCAAAAAAGGCTGTGGTGCTAACTGTGGATGTAGGAAAGTAGGGTTGCAATGCTCTTCGGTATGTGGCCAGTGTAGTGGCCAAGCATGTCTTAACGCTCCATCGACATCAAATAATATTGATGAAGAAATGGAATATATGCCTCAAGAAATACTTGAGCTCGTGGAGACAAATGTCACCAATACCGAAGATTTCGATTATGATCCACTAATCGACTTTGAAGAGCAAGACGAAGAAGACAATGATGAATAAGACGAATTATACACATATATTTGACAATGTAGTCATTAAAAAAAAGACAAATATATTTTTTATAATAACTTATTTACATATAATAAAAGAATGAAAAATAAATTTAATTTCGTCGTATTTTATTTAATATTTGTCATATTTTCCTTGGTTGTATATATTTATTTATTGATAATTTTTAAATAATCATTACAATGACAATAATAATTTAATCCGATATTAACGTTTAGATGAAACTATACAAACTCTTTCAAAAGCATAAACTATAAAATAATGAATATTATTAAAAAAATTTCTTACTTATAAATAACATATTTAATAATTTGTTATAAATAAATTAACGTGTCACATTTATAAATAATAGTAAAAATAATGTCACAAATTTTATTTTCAATTTATAAATAAATTTGTGTAATCTACAATTTACTTGTCGACGCCGTTTACTGTAGACTTTACATATACGAATGCGCGCTCCCTACTCTCCGCGCTATATCTCGAGAATAGTTGAAGTTATAAAAAAATGATTGAGATGAAAATTGTAGATAATTGTGTGACCTACAAAATTCATAATAACCTCAAATGCGGTATTTCGCATAGAAAACGAAATAATTGCAAAAAACCGATTTACCCGACCTTTGACCTTGAATAACTTGTGACGCAGACACGATATGATATGAGACTTTTTGTCAGTCATGAGTACATCAAAACGAAATTTTTAGCTTATTCGCTTCCATTCCGAGGTTGAAGGCTAATTTGACTGGGGTATCAGTTCATGTAACAGTAACCTCATCGTAAAGCTCCCAGGAGATTAAGGTCAGATTAACTTTATATATATATTACAATCATCGTATAGAAGTCCTTCGGGGAACAGATAAAATAAAATCTGAAAAGGGTTATCTGAAATCTAAACGTATTATCAGTTATTTATTGGAACTTTTTATTTAATATCATACTTACTATTATTTAATCCACATTATTTAAGAGGATTATCACCTCATTATATATGTTATTTGAATTAAATCGTTATCATTGATTATTAGAATAGGAGTATTTTATCAGTTCAATCATATCATATCTTTCATTGTTGTTAAATTATCTTACCGTTTATTTTGTTAGAATTTAAATATTTTGGACATTAATTTTTTTTTGTAAACATAATTAATCCCGTTTTGTGATAAACTAGAAAAGTAGAAATCTGTAATTCCAGTACGTATACCAGAACTTATAAAATATATGTACATGGTGAGTCGGAGTCGTCAACAGGTGATTTAAGTTCAGACAGTAATAGGGAGTTCCGCAAGGACCTGAGTATGTCAGGTTAATCATTAATTGTATACACCTGGACGATATAATACAAGATCTTGTACGCATCGACCTTGGAATTTTAAAATATTTAAACATTTAAAGGATTTGGTTTGGTACTTGCGAAATTGTGACCTTGATTTTTGCTTATCTTTTTCAGTATATTTTATTATATTTAGATAAAAACATTTTTCAGTTCAGAGATTCGTCCTTACCCGGATTAGACTAATGGAGCGTTTGCGACTTGCGTTGGCAGCCATGCATGAACTCAGTGAGAGCTCGACGGTCAACGTTAATGCGTTGTCTCGTGCGTACGATGATCTCGGTGTTGTTGTCGCTGGGTTGATATCCTCTCAGTACCGTTATTCACTCGTCGTTAACGTCGGTGCTTTGAACGTTAGACTGATGATATTTCCCGAGATTGATTTTAGAGCACTAACATCAATGCGGCACATTTCTTTCGCGGTTAAGGCGCAGCGTGACGTCGCCAGGCAAACTTTGGCTAGTGTTATTTGTGACACTCCGTTCTCGAAGTCGCGGAGGTTTAGCGACACACATACTTACTACGTTGATCTTAACAATCAAGTTGTCGCTCAGTTTTATACGCAGATAATGAGTGCTACCGACCTGAGCACTAGAATTGAGGAGGTTGGTAGAGGCGTCTCGGAACACTCTACTTTGTCTTTTAACGATTCAAAGGTGACCTATCTTAAGGCGATATCTTCACTGCTGGAGGTTTTGGAGTCACCTGCCAAATATCAGCTTAGTGGTGTACACAGCAGGGAGTCATTTGAAGAGATGTACGGTTTGCTGTGGGTGTTGGGCTAGTGTAAATTCTAAATTTAGGTTGATATTGTTTATAATCGTTATTATGTTTACTATAATCATTATATTAGCTATTTCTTCATTAGTTAGTGGCGGTAGGCTGTCGTCGGAGTTTGTTCGATTATCGTTGGATTACCAGCGAGAATGTGCAGGTCAGGCATGTGTGGAGGGTGCTCGAGAGGTGGTGATGTTTGATCTCGAGTCTACTTCAGTTAAGTGCCCGCGCAACACGTATTTAAGTCGACCAACGATTACATGCAGTTCAGCAGGGACACAACGAGGTTGTACGCTACGGCGACGATTGTTGCATTAAAATGTAAATAAATTTGTTAGGTGGTTTCTTACCAATTCTTACACCCTAGTCGGCCTAGTCTGAATTGGACATTGTTTCAAAATTTCCGTGTAGTTCATTTTGGTCTAATTAGGTTGTTTGAAAATTCACATTTCTTTTCTATTCTGTTTTTCGTTACTTTGATATAAAAACCAAAAAAAAAACAACTTAATCACAGAAAATAAATATATAAATAACTAAAGACGTTTATGCGCAATAAATAAATCAAAGATATTCAGCATTAATATCAAACAACAAAAATACTATTAGTGGTTAAGTTAACCACACAACAATTAATGCAATCCTTTTCTTCCCGTCGTAGAGGGTGGTTACGGTACGGGTATCTTCCTGCTACGGACAACGCAAACGGGTAGTAACGATCCAGGGTGGCTGACTACGGGACTCGGTATGGGATACTCGGGCGCCAAATTTTACAGAGTTTACTCCACTCCTGTCTTAAGCGGCTGCCACGGGGCCTTCCGGAGAAACGGACTCCAGGGTAACAGACTGCGGGCGGGTGTAATTACTAAGGCCTTGAAGCTACGGCAAACAAAGGATTAGTTACACGAATTTGTGATCTACACGGTATAAAGGAATAAATCAAAACTTTTAATTTAAATTTTAAAGTACTTTACCTTACCCTCTTAACCCTTCTCACTAGCGGACACACTCACCCCTGTACGACCGATACTTTTGGTACTACTCGTTCTAATGGCATTTTTCACTTATCCCAAAAAGGTCTCTTCGGGTTATCCTCATATCAACCTGTCCGTTTTATCCGCTCGACCTTGCTCGCTGTTATTTACATTTAATGTAGGTATTCGAATTAATTATTAGTGACTTCGTTACAGACTACAACATCGCCTATTTTCGAGTTTTTAGGGCTATGCTTGTTAGCTGTAACTTATTAAATTATTATTTAGTTAATAAAATTTGTGGCGCCCTTACCGGATATTCGATTATATTTTTTTTTCCCTTTACATTTGCCCATTACCCAATACTGTACCATTAGACTGAGTTAGCTTATGCATTTTGTGACAATTAGGAAATTTGCACGTCACAACAAAAAGCCATAACATTGCTTATCATCTAAATCATTTTTTACAGACTTGATAAAGCTAACTTAGTTTAGCGAAACGTTGTGATATTTCATACTTAACATTATTATAAGTTTCAATGTAGGATTCTTCTTAACAGTCGCATCATGATCGGGGGGGGGGGGGGGGGGGGGGGTATCTAATAACCCCAGCTTATATTTTTTGTTTTATCATAGACAAAATATTAATTCTACATTTTGAGATTTTAGGACTTTTATCCTGAATGCTTTCTGCGTACTGTCAAGTATATTTGAAAGAGTTTTAGAAATTAGATTGGTTTTTATAGAAACAAAACTAATAGCGCGTGTTGTCTCTCTGTTGACTACATGTAGAATATTATATAGTAACTTGAGGAATCCTAATTCTGACTACAATAATAACTACAAAAAATATATTTTTATGTATCTAGGCGATTATTATGTAAAAAAAATATTTGTATACCTTATTAGGGATCGCACATGGTTTTTAGCGCATGCGCAATCATTACAATGGCTACTCTTTGCTCGCACGAGAATGTGTAGGTAGTCAACCGGAGCTTGTGAAACTGTGAAGACGGTGAAATTCAAAGTAATTTCAAAATGAGTACAAAACGTTATTTAACTTTTGAGGAATTAGAAACAATGATCCAAATTTATTCACGAGTGATGCTGAAATTGATGACATAGAAAGCTCAGAGTACGAGAGTGATGATGATGCTAAAAAATCGTATGCCAATCTACAGAGCGTGTGTTCTACGAATGGTAAGTTGTTTGAGAATTCTTTATATAACGCCCATTATTTTTTATTTTTGTGCCAGTGGCGTGTAGTTCGCATCAATTAGAGCATTATATATCAGATACTGACAACAGTAATGGTAATGATTTTGTCATGGACGATGATACTGTAGCTGCTCTTACAAGTAAACATCAAGGAAGTGTACCCACATCTGCTGACGAGTTTTCAGAATCTGAAATCGAAGATGATGTAGAGGACACCATTGGTAATCGTTTTTATTGTAAAATTTGTAGCACCTAATTAGAGTTTTTGTTTTATCTTGGAAGAAGTAAAAACCCGCCGACGACCTCGCCCAAAAGCCGTTGTAAATCAATCAGATTCTGCCATGACAGCTCCGTCTGGTCTTAAATGGAAAGCTGTCCCAGATATTCAAAGAAGACAGCGTTCTGCAAATATAATAAAAACGGTGCCAGGAATAAAACGGAACCTACTGATACAAACTCCAATTGAAGCGTTTAGATTATTCTTTTGTGATAATGTAATTGATCTAATTTTACACTACACTAATCTAAAATTTCAAAAAGTAAAAAACGCTTCAGCTTCAATATTTATACGCAATAGTAAAGACTTGAGAAGAGAGGAAATTCAAAGTGCGCCTAGGCCTTTTGATAACTGGAGGTGTATATCGAAATAATAGAGATCCACTTGATGAACTTTTTGGTGAAGAGCATATGTCAATATATAGAGGTACTTTTGCAACGATTTGAACTGTTATTGAAATGCCTTCGATTCGATAATATTGATACTCGCAAAAATCGAAATGAAACTGATAATTTTGCAGCTATTCGTGAATTGTGGAATATGATTACCGAAAAGTTTCCAAATTTTTTAATCCTGGGGAATCAGTGACAATTGATGAAGAGCTGATAACCTTCCACGGACGATGGTCTTTTTATACCTACCAAACCTGGAAAATATGCATAGAAGCAAATGTTTTGTGCGATTCAGATAATTATTATTGTTTTGCTGCCGAACCATACGCTGGGAAAGTAGATAATCAACCAAAAGATTATAATAGTGGCCCTGAAGTTATTAAACGTTTAGTAACATCTGCAAAACTAGAACATTCTGGCAGAAATATTACAATGGACAGAAAATTTACGTCTGTGCCAATAGCTACCGAACTGTTAGAAACAAAAAACTTAACCGTTGTAGGAACAATTCGTAGTGACCGAAAAGATGTCCCTTTAGAACTAAGTTATTATAATTCAACAAAAGCAGGTGTCGATACACTTGACAAATGTATTCGAGCTTACAGTTGTCGACGTGGTACAAGAAGATGGCCAATGGCTGTGTTTTTTAATTTAGTAGATATTGTTGCTTACAATTCCTATGTGCTATATTGTGAAGCAAACAAAACTTGGGCTAAAGAATATCCGAAGCGTCAATCGGGTAGAAAAGTTTTTCTAAAAGCTCTAGGAAAATTATTATGCCAGATTAATATGAGATACAGATGTGAGCATTTGCAAGGTTTACATACCACTACAACTACAGCACTAAAAGTCTTTGGGTTTGAATGCAATCAGGTAGGGGCAATTTCAAGGGGTACGGTACAAAGAACACCAAAGGGACGGGCAACAAGGAACGCCACTAAAAGTATCTCTAAAAAAGGAAGATGTTTTCTATGTCCAAGATCTGCAGACAGGAAATACATGAAATTCTGTACTAATTGCGTCAAGTACATTTGTCCTATACATACTTTTAAAGAAGAGCATTCCGTTATTAGAAAATGTACAGAATGTAATTAATTTTTTTACATTGTATCCTAATATCTAGTTTAGTTGTTGCAATAAATATAGTTCGAACTTTTAAACAATGTGTTCCTTTAATAATTAAATATATGGAAGCACTAACTGTCGATAAAACAATATAAGAACATGGGGTCACCAACCAACCCCCCTCATTTGAAATGCATAAATTTCACCTGATGTTGGGGTCACTTTATAACCCCCCTCATCTGGGTTTTTGTGGTACATATATAACATCCAAATGCGACTGTTAATCTTCACTTTGTTCTACGTTCGCTTGGTAATGAAACCAGTCGAAACATGTCGGCACTTACATAATTAATCATTTAAAATTTTTTTAATATCGTCTACCTACGTTTGATAGAAATTTCAACTTAATGAAATGGTCAAAACGGGAGGGGTGGTTGTTGCTTCCTGTTTCTTTCTCTTTCGGCACTCTTCGACCGTGCGGCCGAGGTTTTTACAGTAATTGCACTTACTGCGTGTGGTGCTGGGTTTGGTCCCGCCCGACTTGGTGTGCCTCCATTGCCTCGTCCCATGTCGTGATGGTATTCTTAGTACTCAGCCAACATGTCCCACCCTCCTTTTCCAAGAGCATCGGCATATATAATTCTATCATAATTAAAAAAAGCGATATAACAGCTAAATTTAAATTACAAAAGGTATTTGTTGCCATGCCAGATTTACATAGTGAAGTTGTAATCAATTTACAATTATTTAACAATAATGTTGTTCACTCGACTTTGTGTTAAAGGATAAGGTGAGTAGGAGAAAGTGCACCCTAAAATTTTAAAGTGCAAACTTTGAATTTGGTTTTGAAAACGTTTGACTGGAAAGCTTTGGAAACTTTATCGTTTTTAATACATATGATAAGTAAGATTATAAAGTTAAAAGGCAATAAATGTATTTAGCTAGGACTTTTACTGTTATTTTATGTACCTATGTATATAAAGGTGTAAATATATAAATATGAATCTTGCTTAGCGATTAAGCTATCACATCACATGGCGTGGGACATCATATTTTGGGAGGGCTGTGTGGATTATGGACCCGCATGTTGGGTTGCCGACGAAAAAAAAATAAAGTATTATTGGCGTGACAAGAAAAAAACTCAAACACAAAAACTTATATTGCTCCAAGCTAGTCCAGATAAAAATACTTGGAAAATTTACAAGGCTCGTTATAAAAAAACCGTAGAAACCATAGAAGAAGCAGTTACATGTCTGCAAGAACGCAAATACAGCTCGAAGTTTGATAGTTCTTTTGAAGAACCGGAAAGAGTAGGAAAAAGAAAGAGAAAAAGGTTACAGTATTTTTCCGATTCAGAAGACGAGTTTGTTTCAATGTGTACATAAAATATAAATAGATAATTAATAAATTCCATATTGTATACAACATTTTCTTTTCAGAGACTCAGCATGATGGGTGGGACGATGATATGGAATTTACCGTGAAAGAAACTTCTGGGGAAACTTTCCGCAGCTCAACTACCATGCAAGAAAATTCTGGGGAAGTTTCATACAGCTCAACTGCGAATTGTACTGCCATCCATTTAAAAAGGATAAATATATCTACATGACGCACAAAACATTGCTGGAACATCTTCGAGTTTAACAGCTGACTATAATGTTTCAGGTAATACATCTAAACTTATTGCCGTTATATTTCAATAGATAATTTTGCTGTCATGACACACCTACACCATGAACCTGAAAAGTAAATATTTGTGTCAAGTTTCATTGGATTACTTGTATCCGGTAGGGTTGCACTCTGACTGGTCAAATTGATCAAATTAAAATACATATTCATAAAGTTCAAACACAAGACAAAGCATTTTATCATGAAATTTTGTTATTTTTATAGAAAATTTGACATCAAAAG
This sequence comes from Pyrocoelia pectoralis, assembly GCA_036250285.1. NCBI lineage: Eukaryota > Metazoa > Arthropoda > Insecta > Coleoptera > Lampyridae > Pyrocoelia > Pyrocoelia pectoralis. The sequence continues at coordinate 27,399,048 of CM070075.1, forward strand.
ACATAATTATACGAGAATGAGTCATCTTCGGCGTCAAAAGCGTCCTGCGTTAACCTTCTTGAGCAGTTTCTTGCTATTGGTATTCTTCAAATTCACTTATAATCCAAAGTATTGTGCGATTCCATATCACAAAGGGGGAAAGGTCAATTAATTTCGTGTAACCCTGCTTCTAATTAGGTGTACTTATAGGAAACAAAATGTCAACGTATCTGTCCTAACATAGAAAATGTAATTTTTTTCTCCTCGCTTTGTAACTTAGTTTAGAGCGATGTTGTCCAACCCATTAACTTTTTCCGATTCAAAGCATTGCATTGCATATAAAACACAACACGTTTTAATTCAACTGACAGGGGTTTCGGATTTTGCTATTATACCCGTTTTATAAGTTGTTAGCATAAGCCAAACTGCCGTACACTCGCTAATAGAAATACCCGTTTTATTAACAGAACAATTCGATACAATAATTCAGTTTTCGTGTACACTCTCTGCTGTATATAAGGTACCCAAAGTTAAGCGTTCACAATTGGTATCTCCGTTATTGTTGGAGCTACAAGGTCGGTTAAATGGGCAAACTAATGTCATTTTTTCCGCTGGTTACAATGGTGACAACACAACAATTGAAGTGTATTTTGATCGTGACACACGTAGACCTGCAATCATATAAGACTATCAAAGTAAACGAAAGGGTAAATGCCATCCTAAACATGTAGAGTTCACACGTTCACAGTCCTGTGGACCATAGCCGGTCCCAAGCCCGGGGTAAAGTAGGAGGGTAATGGTACATCGGTCATTTAATTTCATTTTGCTTCGGGTTTCGTAGGTAATTAAGGTAATTTATTTAATATAAGGGTTTCGTTTTTTAAGTGACCGTTTAACGCTGCATCACGGTGAATACGGTCTTCGTGCAAAAGAACTTATAAGATCATAAATAAAAAGTTTAGACCTGCTATCATATAAGACTATCAAAGCAAACGAAAGGTAGGTCTTAGAAGGCATTTAGAGGTGTTTCCAAATCTCCTGACCCGTGAGATGCGCGACGAGATTTAAAATAATTTCGAAAAGTAGACACGACGTTATACGTCGAGAAACATCGGTAGTTAAAATGCCATCCTAAACATGTAGAGTTAACATGTTCACAGTCCTATGGACCATAGCCGGTCCCAAGCCCGGGGTAAAGTAGGAGGGTAATGGTACATCTGTCATTTAATTTCATTTTGCTTCGGGTTTCGTAGGTAATTAAGTTAATTTATTTAATATAAGGGTTTCGTTTTTTAAGTGACCGTTTAACGGTGCATCACGGTGAATACGGTCTTCGTGCAAAAGAAATTATAAACTCATAAATAAAAAGTTTAGACCTGCAATCATATAAGACTATCAAAGTAAACGAAAGGTAGGGGCCTTAGAAGGCATTTAGAGGTGTTTCCAAATCTCCTGACCCGTGAGATGCGCGGCGAGATTTAAAACAATTTCGAAAAGTAGACACGACGTTATACGTCGAGAAACATCGGCAGTTAAAATGCCATCCTAAACATGTAGAGTTAACACGTATCTTGCAAAAACAGACGCGAACTTTTAAAAATAAACAAAACGATGAATAGTAAAACTTTAAAAAACTATATATCTAAATACAGTGCTTTACTAAAAAAATTTATTGTTTCGGCCAAAAGATCACTTAAGTAAACAAATCATGACGTCTAACTCAAACTCTAAAACTATGTGGTCTATAATAAATAACAATCTCACTAAGCCTATTACAAACTCGTGTAAAAATATTAGGTTGTACAACAATAACTGTGTAACGGAAAACCCCAAAATAGTGGCAAACACTTTAAACTGTCATTTTGTGAGTGCGGGTAATGTAAACTCGAAGATATCCCTTAACCAAACTTTAGCTTACGTTAAAAGAAATCCAAATCAATTTCAAAAATCAATGTTTCTCAAGCCTATAACAGAAGACGAACTAATTAAGATAGTTAACTCAATGCCTAACAAAAAAACATGTGGAGTAGATGGTATTCCAATAAGTGTTATAAAAGCAAGCATTGTACATCTAGCTAAGCCAATTACGTTCCTTTTTAATCAATCGTTCGAACAAGGAATATTTCCAGCTTTTTTAAAACTTCTTTGGTGGTTCCTGTTCTTAAAAAAGGCGACCCGCTTTCTGTTGACAACTACCGACTAATTTCTCTAATACCATCATTATCTAAGGTTTTAGAAAAACTGATGTATAACAGAATTATAAGCTTTCTTTCGAACAACAGAATTCTCTTCTCGAAACAATTCGAATTCCAGATCTCCAACGTGCTTACTGACGTGATGAATGCACTTGAACGTAATGCAAAAGTAATCGGTATCTTTTGTGATCTCAGCAAAGCATTAGATTGCGTAAATCATGAGATACTTCGTGCTAAAATGGAATATTATGGCATAAGAGGTGTGACATGGTGGCAATGGTTAAAATCTTACCTGTCAGATAGAACACAAACCGTAAAAATGAAGTTTAGAGAACTTCGATCGTGTCTCAAAATTTCGATTTGTCGTATTCCCTAACGTTGGTAGAAGTCGGTTCTAAACATTTACAGCATTTCGATTTGTCGTTGTTTACATAAAGCCGACAACACCGCCGTGTTGAACGAAAATGCGCCTTAAGAAAGCTTCACAGCTGACATTTCTTGTTTATTGCGCGGGAAGTTAGTAAAAGTACCTATCCTTTGAACGTAGTCGGTTACTTCTACAAGGCGAAAGTACATTAAAATTTAAAAAGTTTAATCATTCGAACTTCTAAAATGGCTAATACTAGTAATACGAATAAAAAGAAAGTCTCTGCGGAGCAGTTAAATATGTTAGTGGACTTTATTGGAGTGAACAAAGTGCTGCTGCATGGCAAAACAAAGCCAAGTGAGGCACAAGACGATGTCATTCATAAGTTGTGGGAAGAAATTGCTGCTAGATTAAATAGTTGTGGATCGGGGCCAGCTAAACCTAAAGCACAATGGAAAAAGGTACGTAAATCGAAGTTTTCATTTAGTGTAAATCGATTTTCATATTTCATTTTTTATTGTATAGAAAAGACTTATACACTGTAGATTATTGTTATGACTTTTTATTTCTATACAGACTTTTATCGACTGGAAGTCGAATACAAGACGGAAGAGCAGAGATTTGGTGAAAAGTCAGAGAAGAACAGGGGGTGGTGAAGATGAAATAAAAGGGTTAACTGCTGCTGAAGAGAAGTTGATGTCGCTTTTGTCATGGATAACAGTTATAGGAGTGGAAGATGTTGCAGAAATTGGGATAGACGAAGCAGAAAAGGCAGTGGATAACCCTTCTAGTAGCTTTATAACGCTGCCATCATCATCATCACCTCCACCATCTCCCGTAACTGTGCTGCCAAACATAGAGACGACGGTACAAAAAAGGAAGTGGCTTAATCAGCACAACGCTGCTGATTCAGGCCCCACATTAAAGAAAACAAAGACTGCAGGTAAAGGTAAACAGGCTTGCTACATTATGTTAGTCATTTCAAATTACAGTTAAAATATAAATTCAGTACTTGCTTATTGAATCAGTTACAATATAGATTGTAAATAACAACAAAATAATATTATATTTTAGAAAAATCATCTACTTTGCAAAAAGCAGCAGAAGCATTTGCTACTGGGCAAAGTAAAATGCTGGATATCATTTCTAGCCTTCAAACACCTGGAGATCCGGAAACGAAGCGCAAGGAAATGGAGTTGAAGGAGACAGAACTAAAAGTACGCTATTTAGAAGCAAGAAACAAACAAGAGGAATTGCGATTGCGTGGCATCGAGTTAGATTTAAAGAAAAGGGAGCTCGATATTTTGCAATCCAAATAAATACCATGTATTTATCAATTAATATTTGTAGTTCTATAAAACATAAAAGAAATTCACAACTTAAAAATATACCAACGTTATTTTAGTTTCTTTTATTGAAAATGATTATGAATAAGCTGCATTCTGGTACGTCTGCCTGCCACTAAAATATTGGCATCATTATTTCCATCTTCTGTAACAAAATGAAAGAAAAAAGTGAAACTTATACCTGCTTCAAATTTTACAAACCTTGGTTGTAATTTATTGCATTCTCATCTTGCATTTGTAGATCTTCATCTAAAGGGATGTTATGGTGTATTAAAATGTTGTGTAAAGTACAGCAAGCATAAATAATTTTTGCTGCTTGGGGAGGGTTGTAGTGTAACACACGGTGCTTTAATAAACAGCGAAAGCGAGCCTTCAGTACACCATTACACCTTTCTATAGTGTTTCGCACACGTGTATGTGCTGCAGTATATCTCCCCTCTGGTGTTCCTTCAACAGCTCCCTCAATTGGCGTTAACAACCACGGTTGCAACGGATAACCGGAATCGCCTAATTTTAAATATTAAATTAATAATTAATATTGCTTTATGTATTTACCTAATATCCATGTACCACGCTCATTTGCATTTTGCAGATTTGGTAAAATATTGGACATGGTCCAAATTGCTGCATCATGCGTAGACCCTGGATATCTCGCATTGCAGTTCAAAATATTTAGATTACAATCACAAATCTAAACAATAAAACCAATTATGAATATGTACTAATAGTACATCTGTGTTACTAACAAGTTGCACATTTATGCTATGGAAGCCTTTTCTATTTAGATACGCATGGCCAGGATGAACAGGATGTTCCAAAGGAGGTGCGATAATGGCCACATGGGTACAATCAATGCACCCAATCACTCCTGGGAAATTGTATTTTTCCATAAATCTATAAATCGATAAATATACAAATTCTCTTTTATCAATATTATAAAGAATATTTTGCATACTGTCTTTTAATAATTTGTTTTTCTTCTCCATTTTGTGGGAATTTAATAAATCTGTTTGCCAAGTGAATTGAAATAATTTCACTTACAGCTGAAATGCAACGGCTCACTGTTGTTTGACTCATGGCCAATGCAAAGTCTTGCCCTACACTTTTTTGGTAACTGCCTTGTGCAAAGAAGTGTAGAGCACATAACACCTAAAAAGTACACTTGTCATTTTTATATTATATTAGTAAATGAATTAACAATTGCAACCTTAATATGATTGGGGACTGCCGTATTTCTACTGGGTTCCACCAAGAATTGACTTATTTCATCAATTAGATCACGTGCCAACGGTTTTGGCAATCGATACAATTTCCTAAACAACTGTTCTGGAATGTCAAAGGGATTACTATTATCTCGTAATCTCCTTCTTTCCACATGAAATAATTGCCTGTTAAATTATACAAATTATAATTATGAGTAGTAACAGTAGGTATGTTAACACAAATATAATACCTATATAAAGATGCATAGGTTAATAAACGGCAGAAAATACTTACATTTCAATTTCTCTTTCAATTTCATAACCAAAAGCCAAGCCGAGATTCAAATTTAACAATTCCATTTTTGTAGCATAAACTCTACAGCAAAATTTGTTGAAAAGTTAAAATATGTGCAAAATTACAAATTTACTTATGTCAGAAGTGTCAATTAAACGAATAAACTGCACTATGCGCCGGCGCAGTACTATGTCGATTCGCTTGATCTTAAATTTCGACAGCCTAGAAGCTGTCGAGATATATTTCGATCGGTAAGACGTGACGCATTTCTACAATCGAAATCTTTGCTGTTACGGAATACGAATTCCGAAACATTTCGATTTCATCAACGATTTCGATTAGATTTGTTACATTTCGACTCGATTTGAAGTTAGGGAATAGGCCTCAATGGCAGATTAATTGATGTCTATTCTGACATGGTTGATGTTACTGATGGTGTTCCCCACGGGTCTATTCTTGGTCCGTTGCTTTTCTTAAAAACACAGTACCGTGAGGAACGTTAATAATTTTATTCCCACCTTGGGGGTTTTGTAATTTTTTCTCTAAATTTAATGTGCTACAATATAACTTTCTGCCCAATGCACGTAACCCCGCGATTTTCGACAGTTTCATTGTTATTACTTTCAGGCAATTATGCTTGTTTAATTTAATCTAATTTTACTGAATTATTCATTTCACCAAATCATTTATTTTTACCAATTATATTGCTTAATTATACATGTTGTAGACCCTGACTTGAATATTAATAACCTCCAAAACCATATTTATTTGATCCGAAAGTACCACATGAAAAAGTACATGTAATCTGACACATCTGCCATATGCTCAAATTAATTAGAAATTTATTTGAACATTATAAAATACTTTATAATGGAAATGATGAGCCTATTTGGTTGTTTTATAGAAGGTATGGATAGAGTACAACGGGAAACAGGGTTAAGAGTAGTCACAAAATTAACATCGAAACATTTACTATTCAAAAAACAAATAATGAAAGTGAATATAGCAGCTCAAACATTAAGTAGGAGTGCCAAGATCATAATGAATTATTCTTTTCATTCATTCGCAACAGAGGTAAATTGTTTAGATCATTTGACATTTTTTTTAAATTACATATTTCATTAATTAAGTTTGCTTTATGTTGATAGTAAGTATCTGATCTTGTGGTTTATTTTTAGGAGGATGGAGTAACAACCAAACAACAAAACAATTTATATGTGCCGACAGAAGATTAGTAATAGACAGTGAAATTAAACTGATTGAAGGAAATGTCAGTGCTCAAGATAATACAAACATTTTATTTATCACTGAAAATATATACATTCACCAATATTAATTCCAATCGTAGGTACGTTGGATATGGAGGATGTGGCATATAGCAGAATAAATGATTTTAGTAATGACAATAATCATGAAGATATTCCTACAATCAATTTCAACTGTGAATTATCAAATTTTACAAGACTTTGTGCAGGTATATTCAGAAGATACTGCTGTAAGGCTTCATTGAATGCAGATTTTGCAAATACTATCATTTGTATACACATCTTTTATCTCAGACACTGACCGCTTTTTCATCTTTAACACGTTGACTGTCCCCATAAGAACTTTTTAACTTGCTCATGCGCTCACATGATTTTTTTTAATTAATCGATTGCTTAGTGTGTTAAATAACTGTTTTGACATAACAGAATATAACATCTTTGTTTTTAGTAATTGTTTTTAAATGTTTATATGTGACTCATGGACGTCTATATCTATTAACAAGGTCTCGACGTTCATGTATCACATATGATCATTGTTTCCCGCCCGTTTTTACATGATTTTACAAGCGCCCGCATCGCTCCGCTCTTACTGATAGTTTGTTGTCGGCGTAGTCCGCGTGTATAGCAGGAAGATTTGCCGTTGTGAAAGGGCACTGAGAGGTTGTTCGACGCGTTTTTTTTGTCTCCAAGTAATTTATTTAAAAAATTGTTCCGATTTCGTGCTTACAATAAAGGTGGGTTATATTGTTTTACTTTTATAATAATTCTGTGGGTCTAATAAAAGTGATTTTTAGGATTCATGGCTCGAAAGTATTTATCCGACCAAGAATTGATGGATGAAATGGGAAAAATTATGGCGGGAGAAGACAGCGATGATAGTATTGCGGATCCTACATTTGCCAACTCGGAATCGGATATCAATTATTCTTCTGATGATTCAAATATTGAAACCCAAGAAGATAATTCTGAAAACGAAGAAATTATTGACCACGCCACGTTTTCCGTTGAACCATCTTCATTGAATTGGTCAAATAATTTTCAACCATCGACGAGGTTGCAATTTATAGGAAACGAAGGCATTCAAGGTATTCTGTCGCAGAACCCCGATGCTACCCCTATGGAAATATTCTTTTCAATTGTTGACGATGACGTAATCGAATTTATGGTTATGGAAACGAACAGGTATGCTAGTCAAATGATGCAGTCCCAAGCAATTACTCGAGGACATCGCATGAGTCGATGGAAAAACACGGACAAAGATGAAATGAAAAAGTTTTTGGCTGTTCTATTGTTTATGGGATTAGTTAATTTTCCGAAAATCGAATGTTATTGGAAGCTGGATAGCTTGTACTACCATCCACTTTTTCATAAAATCAACATGAGTTATAATCGTTTTTCACTACTGCTTAGATGCTGGCATTTCGTGAATAATAACTTCCCACGAGAAGACAACAACCGCTTGTATAAAGTATCACCTTTAGTTAACGCGATAGTAAGCAACATTCAAAAGATTTATACTCCTGGTAAAGTTGTTGCAGTAGATGAATCGATGATTCCCTTTAGAGGTAGGCTGAAATTTCGAGTATACAATCCTGGAAAATCTGATAAATACGGCGTAAAAATCTATAAACTTTGCACGCCAAATGGGTTTGTCTGGAATTTTTTGATATACTGCGGAAACGATCCCACAATTGCAAGTCTTGATAAACCAGGTTCCGTGGTAGTTACACTTGGAGAAAAGCTGCTGAACGAGGGTCGTCTATTTATCACTGATAACTGGTATACAAGTATACCCTTGGCCTTGTACTTAAAAGAACGCAAAACAGACCTTTGTGGTACCTTAAGAAAAAATAGGAAATATTTGCCTAAAGATGTTGTTCAGGCCAAGTTAAAGAGAGGAGAGTTATCTGCTATGCAAGCCAGTGAAATTACAATTCTTAAATGGCACGATAAAAGAGATGTTTTAATGCTATCTACATGTGAAGAAAATGGCATGAGTGAATCTGGAACCGGACGTAATCAAAAGATGAAACCAAACATGATTATTCAATACAACAAGGCTAAACAAGGTATTGACATATCCGACCAAAAAAGTAGCTATTATAGTTGCTTACGAAAATCATTAATTTGGTATAAGAAAGTAGCCCTTGAATTGGTTTGCGGAACAGTTATTGTAAACAGCAGTATTATATACAACGAACTCCATCCAAATAAACCCATGAGACAGCTTCAATTTGTAGAACACCTAATACGTCAAATTTTAGAACTTGAGAATAATACAGTTGTGGAGAAGCCTAAAAATACGGCGAACCATTTTTTGAAAGAAATACCGCGTGGATCAGATGGCAAAATAAGAAGAAAGCGGTGTCATGCATGTTATGCAACAAATAAAGAAAACAGGGACTCAGAGTTTGCTGCTAAACGGACAAAACAAGTCTCTACCGAATGCGACGCTTGTGGGAAAGCATATTGTCTTGAGTGTTTTAATGAAAAACATTCGTTGTAACCTATTTAACCAGTTGTAATATTTTTTTTTTATAATAAAACCACATTTTTGAAGCGAGACGTCAGTTTTTTTATTTGACAAAAAATACAAAATATTTTAGCGCCCCATGAGTCATATGTGGTGCAATACAATTTTCAACCCTTTAATCAGACGTCCACTTAGTATTCAATACTCCGCTTTGCAGCGTCCAAAAGTTAGATGGGTATATCTACGGGTAAGCAAATGAATCAAATGTATCTCATGAGCGTCACAGAGAGAGCGGGCATGCATCACATGTGATGCATGGGACAGTCAACGTGTTAAGATTGGTTGTATCGGCCCCATCCATTTAGTAGCTACATATTTTAGAACTCTAAGCATCAGTACTAACAGTGACGTTAAACGGGCTAGTAGTTTCCGAGATAGATTTGATTTCAGTCTTGTACACCTTGAGCTGTTACAGTTCTATTCAGCTGTTTTTAGTGAATTGCATATTACAAAGGTATGTTGTATCATCATACCATTTCATTATTTGTGTTGTCTAACCGAACTTTTATGATCTTTTGATCAGGTATGCCTAATTATTGGTATGAAGCAGAACAAAAACGACTCGAGCGTCTGATGGAAGAAGTCCTAACGACGAAGATATTCAATATGATGACAATGATGATTCCCCTGAAATAGATTTTGTAGAAGAAAGAAAAATGGCGACAGTGAAACCGAACAAGAAATTTCAAGTCGTGATGACGAAATTCCTAATTTTGACGAACATAATACATTACTAGGAAGAAATAAAACAAAGTGCAACGCTACTGTCGCCCAGGGCGACATGTACCTACAAGCTTTCATCCACGCTGCTTCAGAATTACAAATGTATGCATGAAATTTGTTTAGCGTGTTACTGACGTGTTAAAGTAACATAATTTACGCTTCGTTCGAGAATTTTTTTAATTTTTGAGGCAGTACGCCGTAAGTTTTAATAATGGACAGTAAAGCAGGTCCTTCTAGAACAAAAAGTTCTAAATAATACAGAAATGGAAATGTTTTTGATGCAAAGTGATAGTGACGACGTCCAGTCAACTTTCTGGACTTGGTAAAAAACGTGTTGGAGAGTTTTTTTCACGAACTATAAGCTATTGGAACAAAGAAAGAGATCTTTCTGAAGACGTTCTCAAGGATGTTGTTAAGTTTGTGCTACGGTTATATACAACATGTGATGATATCGATTGCATAAATTCTCTTCGAGGGATTTTTTGGCGTCATCAAAAACTATTAACAAATTACCACCAACCTTAGACAGTCTACAGCAACACTGTCTTCGGGCTCACTACCAAACAAAAATTTGGTTAAATAGTAATGTACCTCGACTAGAACGAATTCTTCCTGATTTTGAAAGCTCTGGTTGGAAAATTGTTGATGGGAAAGTAGAAGCTATCTTGACATCACCGACACGTCAGTCTTAAGTACTTGCAACTGCAAGAGAGGTACCTAATCCTAACTGTAATATATTATTCTCTCATAAAGTGTAATTTTAGGATGTACTGGACCACTTTGTTCGTGCAAGAAAAGAAATATTTGTTGCATTGGATCTTGCAAGTGTATGGCTCAAGTACTTGAACAAATAAAAAATTAGAGCATGGCCACATCAAAATGCTTCTCGAAAATCCCTCTAAATCTAGTTCTGATTTGGATGAATTCTGATACTGATTACATATTCTAGCCTCTAGTTCATCACAATTCAATGTAAACACATCTTGAAATGTAGTTTATATTAGACTTCTTAAAAATCGCTTTTGTTAGCGTTATGGCTATCGGGATTATAAACTTCTACCATGTCCTCGTTTACCTTGGGTAACATAAAATTCATACAGATTTAGCTTTTAACTGTTTCAAATATAATATGAAAAAAGCTGAAAACATTGAAGTAGCGTTATTTAATATTTGACAAATACATATTTCGAACTGAAATATGCACCTACTACTATACTACTATACCAGGACAAAGCTAAATTATCGGAGACGTTAAAAGTGCAAAAAAAATGGTTGTAATTTTTTATAAATTCGCCCCTTACAACCCCCTGTACAGTACGAATTTTATACGACCAGGCTAAACCTTTATCGTTTAAGAACGGTTGTTACTTTTAACAACAAAGTGCAAACGGGGTGACACGATAGGACTGAATTTTTACCCTACTACTACGTTTACGTGGGCTTTGTGATTTTTAGTTGCAATTATTCTCTTGTACTTTGGGGTAATATGCCTCATAAAATGGTAGTGCGCCATATTACCCCATGTGTTTTCTCGACGGAATGGATCTAATACTTTATCTATAGAATTTTTCATGATTCCAGATCAATACAATGCCACGTTCTTATGGATCCACGAAATCTGCACTCGATCTGACAGGTTTTGCAAAGACTGCACTCCATTATCTAAGATAGCTAACAAGAAAACAGCAGCTTGAAGCACGTCATTTTCAGCCATTATTATTATGTATTAACAAGCATTTTACTTCACGTATCGATATACACACGCTCTAAGATGCTACCTTCCTTCTGCGACTGTGTCGATTATACCGATTGAGTCATTTAACCTGGAATTTGAAATATCTCCAACAATACGCATTGTACAAAAAAATTTGCCGAATGAAAACTTCAATATCTCCGAGGGGAAAATTCGTTAGTACTACATTCCACCAACACCCCCTGTAGGCGGGGCGGGCGGCAAATTTGAAATCTTAAATAGAAACCCCTATTTTTTATCGCAGGTTCTGATTCTACGTTGAAAGTTACGTACGATTTGTCCAAGAAATTTTTTTCGATTCGCGACAGAGGGCGCTGTAATTGCAAGAAATGGAGCAGAAGTAAAAAAACGATAAATACGTATTTAGTAAGATTCGACAAACGAACGCTTGTGCTCAGGTTGTTCAAGGTCACCATTTCGACTATTGACTTGATTAGTGAGAGGCAAGGGGATTCACATTAATCAAGCACTCCGAATAGAACATAAAACTATTACGTCCTCGTCGTTGTTCCTGGGTTACGTTAAAAGCAGTTTATTCACCAAATTCATGAAGAAAAGTTAAACAAAGGTGTGGAAACAGTGTACAATGTTGCATTCCGAAGGGCAGAAAATTTTGTATGGTACGAAGCATTAGATGGTCCCGGGACGTCATAAGTGTCTTCTTGCTTAGTTAAGTACATGTAAAGTCATTCAGATTCACAACAAAAGTATTTATCTTTATGTCCGATACTTGTGGAGGATAAAACAGAAATCTCATTGTAATTGCTATGTTTCTGTATGTAATTAAATTTCTCCAAATACCACAAATTGATTATATATTCTTTGAACTCCGTCATTCACAAATGGAGTGCGATTCCGTGCACGAGTACAATGAAGTCTGATTTGGAAATACATGATCCGTCAGGTTGGTATACTGCGATAAGAATGGCTTCCAAATAAAACAAATACGTAGTAACAGAAATCTCTCAAAGAGACATATTAGATTTTAAAGACTTTGCTGTAAAAATGATTAAAAATCGAAAGTTGATTCGAATGGAGAAACTATAAGATGGCTAGATGTAGTCTGGTTTCAATACAGAACCATATTTATTTTAAATATTATTTGAAGAGAAAGATTAATAAATTTGAAATTCAAAGACGATAGATAAGATCATATACAAAAAGACTGAATGTGCGTCTTGCTGTACAAGTATTGAGCGAAAGTGTTTCAAATGCGTTAAGTGTACTTACAAGAATCCAATTATATGCCAACTGTCTTTCACGCTTGTGAGGCAACCTCTAAATTTTGCTTATTTTTTAATAATATTTTTGATTTATTAAACAGTAGAAATAAATTTTCCAAGCGAAATCGTTTTAATATACCAATTAGTAAAGATTCGCATGAGTATTTAAAAGAAAAATCTCTTACTTTAATAAATTATGTTGAGGAGTTAAAAGATTCAAATGGTGTAGCACTTCACTTTTATCAGGTAATAGGAAAACTGGATTTTTAGAATTAATTATAAGAATAATATTGAAACAAACATAAATGTTAGATATTCGCAAGCGCACACTAAAGTGTCTCTCTCTGGTGGTAAATTTTACAACTATCAGTTTGAGGATAAATATGGACGTTCATGTTTATAACAGACGTAAATTGACAAAAAGCAATCATTATTGCTCTGTTCCGCAGTGTACAAATAATTATGCAAATTGGGTATCCATGCACGGATTTCCCAAAAATATTAATAAAAGAAGGGAATGGAAAATTCGCCTACGAATCGGAAAACCTATTACTGATACTATGAAAGTGTGCAGTGCTCACTTTACAAAGGAAGATTATATTTTGCCAGGTGAGTCAGAATAGTCCACAGGTTGAAGTGATGTCGTATGGACTTATTTAAATAAATTAAAATGGATACTTTAGTAATGCTGTATTGTGTTATTTTCAGACTTTATACATAAACGTAAAAGTTTAAAGCAAACTGCCTAACCACAAATACGGCATAAATCTGCAATTAATTATGTAGCAAATGCAAAACGAACACAACGTCATTTTCGCCGGCAACAACTTGCAGAAGAAGCAGTGCATTTGGAGGCCGCTTCTTTTGTTACAATATACAGAAAATAAAGAAGAGGAACCAACGAATGAAATGGCATGTGATAATTGTATGAGTGTGTATAGGGATTGTTCTGTTCAAGTAAACAGGTAGGGGAGACTGGGGTAAAATGATCCCTGCGAGTCAAATGATCCCCTTTAATTTTTTTAATATCGGTGGTGTCATCTTGTAGCAGATTGGTGAATACCTTCATCCAAAGCGTAGTTGCCAAGAGCCAATCTGAATTGAATGAAAAATGTGTTTTTATATCTAACGAAAATCTGCTTAGTATGGTTTATAGGGTATGTAACGCAGAGCAAATGGTGATTGAATTTTTAAATGGAGGCCGTATAAGAAAGTTGTGTTTACGTTTCTTTAAAAATGTATTTCGGGGTCAAATGATCCCATGCGTGGCGGGTAAAATGATCCTGCGATCGTTTTACCCCACATAACATTTCACTAAAGGTGCGTTTCCACCGAAGAAGCGAGCAAAAGGGTGCAAGAGCATACACGCATTCTTTATATGTGCTTGCTTGGTCGAAACTGACTTACGAGCGCGCAAACACTTGCTTGCTCGTGCTCGAATGTGATCGGGAGGGTGTCGGAACTACAAAGAGATATTCTGTTCGCACTTATTTTGGTTGAAACGAGTTCAGAAAATCCCTTCGAGCAAAATTGTAATCGAAAAGAGTTTAACAAAAATATTATTTTTATTTTAGGTTTGTTATGGAGTGGAGTAATGAGGACATGCTGAGATTAAGTGACGAATACCGCATAAGGCCTGTGCTATGGGATCCGACAAGTGAATTATTTAAAAATCGTAACAAAAAGGAGGATGCTTGGAAGGACTTGGCAGATCTGTTTAAAACAGACACGGTCGAAATTAAAAGAAAAATCAGTTCACTAACGCTAAATTATTATTATATTGTTCCATTTTTATTCGTCTTTAACTCAACTTTTCTTCACACCTTACTGGATCATTCGCGAATATGAGCAAATTTTGACCCTCGTTCAGCTGGCCCCCCCACCACGCGAGAATTAAAAAAATGATAACTCTGAATTAGAAGCTATTTATGAGCTTTCAAAATCCGCAAGAATAAAATTTGGAGCTCGATCCCTTTAGCAGGAATTTTAATTTGAAAGTGGGGGGGCTGAGTGAACGTTCACCCAGCCCCCCCCACCTCTTAAAAATAGCGAGGGAGGATCGCGCATAGGCGCATAATTAGGAGCTCTTTAGGAGCTCTTAAACGAGTGTAGTGTCGATTTTCGAGCTCTACCCCTTACCTTAAAACAACCCCAAAACTAGTTTCGCCGAAGAGGTAACTCATAGAAAATACCATTAAATCTATAATACCTTTAATGCATGTAGTTCCAGCAGTAATAGGATACAAAAATATGTAACACTTCATTTCCAAGTTCCAACCCCTTAGCAGGAAATCCACCCCTTATGCCAAACACACAAGAGAGAACTGTGTTAAAGAATCGAGAAGCGGATCAATTTATGACGGTGAATCATCTTTCGATTTAGGAGCTTACTAAATATGTATAAACTGATTTTCAAGTTGCAGCCCCTTAGTAAGAAAACCATCCCTTCTGCCAAACACGCAAGAGGGAACTACATTAAATAATCGAGAAACGAATCATTTTATGACGGTATACTATCCTCACATTTAGGAGCTTTCGAAATATGTATAAAGTGATTTTCGAGATGCAGCCCCTTAGCAGTGAAACCACCCCTTGTGCCAAACACGCAAGAGGGAACTATGTTAGATAATCAAGAAACTAATCATTTTATGACGGTATATTATCCTCCGATTTAGGAGCATTCGAAATATGTATAAACTCACTTTCGAGGTGCAGCCCCTTAGCAGTGAAACCACCCCTTGTGCCAAACACGCAAGAGGGAACTACATTAAATAATCGAGAAACGAATCATTTTATGACGGTATATTATCCTCCGATTTAGGAGCATTCGAAATATGTATATACTGACTTTCGAGGTGCAACCACTTGGCAGTGAAACCACCCCTTGTGCCAAACACGCAAGAGGGAACTATGTTAGATAATCGAGAAACGAATCATTTTATGACGGTATATTATCCTCAGATTTAGGATCATTCGAAATATGTATAAAATGACTTTCGAGGTGCAGCCCCCTAGCAGGAAAACCACCCCTTGCGTCAAACACACGAGAGGGAACTATGTTAAATAATCGAGGAACGAATAATTTTATGAAGGTGTATTATCTTGCGACTTAGGAGCTTTCGAAATATGTAACACTTCATTTCCACGTTGCCACTCCTTGAGCAGTAAAACACCCCTTGTGGCAAACCCGCAAGAGGGAAGTAGGTATGTGAAAGAATCGAGAAACGAATCACTTTATGACGGTGTATTAACTTCCGATTTAGCAGCTTTCGAAATAGGTATGAACTGACTTTCGAGTTGCAACCCCTTAGCAGTAAAACCAACTCTTGGACCAAACACGCAAGAGGGAACTGTTAAATAATAGCGAAACGAATCATTTCATGACGGTGCATTATCTTCCGATTTAGGAGCTTTCAAAATATGTATAAACTGACTTTCGATGTGCAACCCCTTAGCAGCAAAACCAACTCTTGGACCAAACACCCCCTCTGATTTCCAGTGAAAGTGACAACCAATCAGAATTAAGACGGTCAGAGAAATTAGCGAAAAAGAACCATATAAATTCCGGGATGTAACCGAAGCCTCCATTCCTTTCACTTAACAGCTCACCACCATCGTGAGCTAAGAGCATTGATAATCATCACAAAAATCCTTGTTTTGGTTTACAAGGTAAAAGGCAAGCCAGTATTTCAACGCAGGCCGTGGAATATAACGGCCCGGTATGAGCCAGTTTTGTGTGTTGTGCATACTTTTATTTTTAGTAGCTTTTCATCATGAACGATCTGACTGCTCATATGTTTTGGAAATTGACTCTCATGGTTATAATAGGTACAACATTTATAATATATTTTTTATAAAATAACATAGTTAATCTTAGATGGTATACAATAGTAATTGTATGTTTGCTTTATATCTTTTATTACCTCCTTTTTCAAATCATCATACTGTGACCAACTATTGTCTCGTCTTCGGCAAATTGCCGTAAAATACGGTATAGCATAGCCTATACCTACCTACTTATCTGTAACCCACACGCACTCGCAGACCGTATTGGGGTAAGGTTTTTCAATATTTGCCTGTATAGGAACTTTTTGATGTATCCAAGACTAACAATTTAAACATGTATTTTTCTCGTCAAATTTTTGGGGGCCTTTTCACGATTATTTAACGTGACACAAGAGTTGGTTTTGCTGCCAAGGGGTTGCAAATCGAAAGTCAGTTTATACGTATTTCGAAAGCTCCTAAATTGGAGGATAATACACCGTCATAAAATGATTCGTTTCTCAATTATTTAATGTAGTTCGCTCTTGCGTGTTTGGCAGAAGGGGTGGTTTTCTTGCTAAGGGGCTGCAACTCGAAAATCAGTTTATACATATTTAGTAAGCTCCTAAATCGAAAGATGATTCACCGGCATAAATTGATCCGTTTCTCGATTCTTTAACATAGTTGCCTCTTGCGTGTTTGGCACAAGGGGTGGTTTTACTGCTAAGGGGTTGCAACTCGAAAGTCAGTTTAAACGTATTTCGAAAGCTCCTAAATCGCAAATACACCGTCATAAAATGATCCGTTTCTCGATTCTTTAACATAGTTCCCTCTTGTATGTTTGGCACAAGGGGTGGTTTTACTGCAAGGGGTGGCAACGTGGAAATGAAGTGTTACATATTTCGAAAGCTTCTAAATCGCAAGATAATACCCCGTCATAAAATGATTCGTTCGTCGATTATTTACTTAACATAGTTCCCTCTTGTGTGTTTGGCACAAGGGGTGGTTTTACTGCTAAAGGGTGGCAACGTGGAAATGAAGTGTTACATATTTCGAAAGCTCCTAAATCGCAAGATAATACACCGTCATAAAAAGATTCGTTCCTCGATTATTTATCATAGTTCCCTCTTGTGTGTTTGGCACAAGGGGTGGTTTTCCTGCTAGGGGGCTGCACCTCGAAAGTCGGTTTATACATATTTCGAAAGCTCCTAAATGTGAGGATAGTATACCGTCATAAAATGATTCGTTTCTCGATTATTTAATGTAGTTCCCTCTTGCGTGTTTGGCAGAAGGGATGGTTTTCTTGCCAAGGGGCTGCAACTTGAAAATCAGTTTATACATATTTAGTAAGCTCCTAAATCGAAAGATGATTCACCGTCATAAATTGATCCGCTTCTCGATTCTTTAACACAGTTCTCTCTTGTGTGTTTGTCATAAGGGGTGGATTTCCTGGTAAGGGGTTGGAACTTGGAAATGAAGTGTTACATATTTTTGTATCCTATTACTGCTGGAACTACATGCATTAAAGGTATTATAGATTTAATGGTATTTTCTATGAGTTACCTCTTCGGCGAAACTAGTTTTGGGGTTGTTTTAAGGTAAGGGGTAGAGCTCGAAAATCGACACTACACTCGTTTAAGAGCTCCTAATTATGCGCCTATGCGCGATCCTCCCTCGCTATTTTTAAGAGGTGGGGGGGCTGGGGGAACGTTCACTCACCACCCCCACTTTCAAATTAAAATTCCTGCTAAGGGGATCGAGCTCAAAATTTTATTCTTGCGGATTTTGAAAGCTCATAAATAGCTTCTAATTCAGAGTTATCATTTTTTTAATTCTCGCGTGGTGGGGGGGCCAGCTGAACGAGGGTCAAATTTTGCGCGGTCGTTTGAATATACCGAAAAGCTCGTGCAAGCGGATGCTCGCGAGCAGATTCACAAAAGCGCAAGCAAATAATTGCTCCTGTTCGTTCTTTTCGGTGGAAACGCACCTTAATGTGTATTTGTATTTTTGATTTATTTACAGAATGCCTCGTAAATATGTTAGGAAAACAAATCGCCAAGCTTGGAATCCTGAAAGCATGCAAACTGCATTACAAGAGGTTGGAAATGGTATGCCTTTGAAGACGGCAAGTAAAACCTTTAATGTGCCCATAATGTCGCTAAAACGACGTGCAAGAGGAATAAACACCCTTGCCATCGATAATCTAAAAGTACTTGGAAGTAGAGCGGGTGTGTTTTCAGCTGAACAGGAAGAAGAGCTGGTGAATTACATAGTTGAATTTGAAACCAGAATGTATGAATTTACTACACGAGATCTTCGAAGGTTGGCATATCAGCTGGCTGAAATAAATAAGCTACCTCATAAATTTTCACATAAATCCCAAGCAGCTGGAAAAGATTGGCTGTATGGCTTCCAGAAAAGGCATCCGGATATCTCTATTAGATATCCTGAAGCAACATCAGCAGCCCGTGCTAGAGCATTCAACAGACCTGCTGTAACAAAATTTTTTAATCTACTTCGAGATGTTTCCGCTAAATACAAGTATCCGCCTCATAAGATTTTTAATGTAGACGAAACGTCTATTTCAACAGTTCCTGGCAGAAATTCTAAAATCTTTGACAAAAAAGGGAGAAAACAAGTGGCACGTGTTACCTCAGCTGAACGGGGAGAATCTACAACTGCCGTTATTTGCATGTCTGCAGGACGCACTTTTATTCCTCCCATGTTAACCCAGATACAGCTAAAGTCCTTTTAAAAGGACTCAAGAGACTTGCCTTATTGTTATCACTAAATACAAGTTTACACTTTTAAACAAAGATAGAGTTTGTTATATTTTACACGGCGTGGGTTGGCGTCACTAACTGATAATGCTTCTTTTACAATTTGGCGGGTTTCTGCCAAGTTTCGGTTGAATTATAAGGTGAAATACATAAAAATTTGACATGGATAATTGGAGGTAAGTTAAATTGACCGTTAAAATGTTTTTTGTATAATCATACACATTTTCTGGATATACATACGTATTTCTAACAGTATTTGAACATAAACTAATAATTATTTTCTTGTAAGTATCATATATCACACAAATGGCGGCGTCCTTTATAAAGGACTTTAGCGTTATAAGGAACTACATCAAAATAAATTTTCAGTTATTATCATCGCCCAATGAACTTCTCGAGGAAATTGAGAACATGGATGATGTTCATAGAACAACTTCTATTACAATTTTTCCACCAGAAAATGCCAACGATGAGGTATCAGATGAAGATTCTGGGGACGAAGACGCGTAGTTATAGACAATTTGCCAGGTTCAACAAGAGTTCCTGCAGAGGTAAGTTTTAAAAATTACTCGGACATGAATAATAATAGTGATCAAGAAAATGAACTTTGGGACAAGGAAGACAATTTGAGTTTGAGAAATATCAAAGGTACAGGAACTATACGAGATAATCGTAGCATTGGTTCTGTTTTGAGTCCTTCACACCAGCACAAGAAAAAGGATCGCGGTTCTTATGAATGTATGTTAGAGCCGGATTATAATATTATTGTCTGCTGATGGAATGATAATAGTTTAGTCACTTTAGCCTCATATAGTACTGTCCATCCAATTGGTATCGTAGAAAGATTTTCTCAAAAGGAAAAAAAGCTATCATGGTTCAGCAATCAAATATTGTGAAGCGATATAACGAGTGTATGGGAGGCGTAGGTCGATCTGACCAAAACATCAGCTTATATTGTGTGTCTATTAGAGGTAAAAAAATGGTACCTCCCAGTTTTTTGTCATTTGATTGATACGTCAGTTCAAAACGCATGGCAGTTGCATCGAAAATATGGAGGGAAAATGGACCAGTTGTATTTTAGAGCACAAGCGATTTTAGAAACATACAACATACTAAGTTGTTACCAAACTGGCACGAATCTTCACCATATGATAGTTTAGATCACATCATAGCGTACAAAGAAAAACAGAAGAAATGCAAATTTTGTACAAAAAAAAATTTTATATGTGTGAAATCCAAAGTTGGGCTTCACCCTAAAGACTGTATTTATCAATATCACTTTCGGCATTAATTTGCATTTTATATATTTTGTTTTTATACAAACAAATTTCAAATAAAGTCTTTCCAAATGTTTAATAGTTGTTTTACTTACAATGAACACTGCCATGTATGAAGCTAAAGTCCTTTTAAAAGGACCTCCTTTTTTACAATAAAGTGATATTGTTAAAATTTTTTGATATTTTTTATATGATTTTTCATGTCTAATTGTCACAATAAACACACATTTGATAAAATTTTCGAACAAAAAAAAGTTCAGCTTTATCTGGGTTAATATTCAATAGAAAGCGCATGAAGTGTGAACTAACAGACGGTACACCACCTGGAACTATATTTGCATGCAATGACACAGGTTGGATGAGGTTAGAAGTATTTTCTTCATGGTTTCATGGCAGTTACACCATGGTGGCGTAATGCAGCTTCGATTCTCAAAGGTTTTGTCAAACGCCCCTTCTATGTCTATGAATACTCCCAGGGTGGACTGTTTATAGTCCAGCGATCTCTCAATCCTCCCCACGATAGAGTGTAGGGCTGATTCTGTGGATCTTCCTGGAGAGTATGCATGTTGGTTAGGGTGTAGCGGGATTCGTGCCAGCGCTGTATCCCTTATATGTCTGTCGCACAATCTTTCAATGATTTGACGTCGACAATTGGTTTTATATTGTTGCCACACTTGTCAGTTGTTCTCCCCTAAAGGACCCGATCCGCTTTCGCTCCACCCCGAACTCCAAAGCCCAAAGCAAACAGTAAACACAATCGTCGATCCCTATATTGGTGTCCGCAGCACTCTATAGTATTTTATTGTGCTGCGCTCACTCAAAACTCCGATCTGTGTCGTTTTTTTAGAGAACACGTTTTTTGTACATCAGGCGTGTCACGTTCTTCTGTTACGAGCAACAAAGAAAATAATAATAAACCAGCTTCACACAAAAACCATCAAATTCTCGTGAAAAGTTAAAACCGTATCGCCTATTTCGTTTGTTTTTGTTGTTTTATTCGTTAATTAATTGTTAATGTTACAAGGAATCCAGACCTGAAAGAAGACCAACCGATAAATTTGCTGCGGTACGTTTTGTATTTGAAAAATTTAGAGAAAACTGTAAGAAAAATTACACTGTTGGAAGTTTTATCACCATTGACGAGAAACTTGATCCTTTTAGAGGACGTTGTTAGTTTATCCAATACATTCTAAATAAGCCTGCAAAATATGGGTTAAAATATTTTGTTATGTGTGATTCTAAAACTTTTTATGTCAGTAATGTTGAACTGTTTGCTGGACAGCAGCCTCAAGGGCAATATAGTGTATCCAATAGTCTCAGCGATATTGTAATGAGATTATGCAGTGATGTAAAGGGCAAAAATGGAAACCTAACGTGTGAGAAGTGGTACACAAGTTATCCATTAGTCGTTGAATGAGAAAATGACGTTTATTGGAACGATGAAACGTAACAAAAGAGAAATACCACAGGAATCTTTGCCCGATAAGAAGAGACCTGTAGGGGATATACGATTTGGTTATCAAGAAAATATAACATTGGTATCCTATGTTCCAAAACAAAAAAAAGCTGTCATTTTAATTTCAACTTTTCATGACACTGGCGAAATTGATAGAAAAACTGGAAAACCGGAAATAATTTTAGATTATAACGTAACAAAAGGAGGTGTCGACTGTCGATAAAATGTGTGCAACTTATTCGACGAGTCGACGGACAAAACGTTGGCCAACAAGTTTTCTATTCACAATTCTGAATATAGCTGGTCTCAATGCTCAAATTTTATATAATGCCTCACATATTGATGATCCACAAAAATATAGAAGAATACTTTTAAAAAATCTGGCTATTCAATTGGCTACAGGCCATATTGAAAAGAGGAAAACAATTCAGTCCTTACTTGCGGAAATTAAAAAACTTCTGGAAGAAAAAACACCTCACCCGGTCCAAGTCAAAGAACTGGCAGAGGAAGGTGTCACGTTTGTGGAAGAAAGAAAAATACATGGACAACAATTTCTTGTCAAAAATGTGAAAAGTTTTCTGCAAGCAGCATTCAATTGTAGAAAACAAGATGACGTGTACTATATGCATTACAGAAGATAATGATTCAGAATAATTGGTTTGAATTTGTTTTCTTAAAGTTAAAAAAAATTACTTGTTCATTTCTTATATTTTTAAGTATTAAACGTTTAATACAAAATCTGTTTTGTGTTTTTTGAACTTGGAAAAGTAGAAACTAAATTGGTGCATTCCAATACGCCGCGCGAGTACTTGCGAGAAATTGTCTGGTGCGCTTAATTAAAGGTTAAAATGCCTCCAAAAAAGTGCGGTTTGGGAACATATTGAAAAAAAAAGAGAAATGTTCAAAATGTCAACATTGTGGAGTGGAAATAAAAACTTGTGGGAATACGACCAATTTAAAAAACCATTTGGAGCACAAGCATTCCAAAATTGGCTGGAAGAGACCAACCCGGAACGAGTCGGAATCTATAACAAAAAAATAAAAGAGAAAGTAGTTATGGGAGCGCAAATAATAATGGATCCCTTCTCTTTAGGGTTGGATGATTCACTTAAGTCAGTAAATAAGGATGATGTTAGAACATTCATTTTTGATAATCCGATGAGTTTCTCCTTTGTTAACAGGGAGTGTTTGACGATGTTCCCATTTTTCTGAATCCGATATTGCATCAATTTGAGAATATTACACAGCAGTGGTTGCGAGGAGATGGTTTATTATTACGACAGTGGATCGAGGAATTCATGATTAGGAAAGATGTTGAACGACAGTTCGAAATTGAAGGTGCTTATGGGTCGAATTCGGTTCGATGGGCCAGACACGCCCAACCTCGTAGATTACCTATTTACACAGATTTGTTGCCAAGGTTCAATTTAATTTCAGTTTGTTACAGTTCAGGATATGTGGTGCCAGAATGTAATTTATCCGATGTTAACTTATCTCAACTGACACAAGCAATGCAAACAAACGCTAACAGAGCCGAACCTTTGACCGACATTCTTATTTCGCCTTACACAGATTCAAATGATGAAGATTTAAGACGTATCCTCATTGCTATGCATTTGCCTGGCCAAGTTATGGTTGACGTTGCATATGATAAAACGATGAATATGTATTTGGGGGGTTTGGTGGGTTTAATGACCAAACTATTATTCTCTACAACGCCCGGGTATCAGAACATAAGTAGTAACTCAGCGATCGAAACTGATTATGTCATAGGTGAGATGCTGAAATCGATTGGTTATCCCAACGCAGAAAGCAAGACCGTTAGCAGTAGAAGCTAGAAGACACCTTAACACAGCTCGATAGAATGATGAACTAACTTGTTCCCAAGTATCCCCTTCATTGATTGCATTAACATTGTTTCTGAACTGCTTCACAATTCCGACCTTCCTGACAACCAACTTGATTGCATTATTTCATTACTTAGACTTTGCACTCAACAAAATTTCTTTAAATTTAATAACTCTTTTTATTCTTAGATCGACGGGCTTGCCATCGGATCTAATTTGTCCCCGATCTTGTCTGAAATTTTCGTGCATAATTTAGAAAATCGTTTTATCACTACCTCCAAATTTTATATGGACCATGTTGGGGACGTTACGTAGATGACATCATTTGCGTCCACTCAGGAGATGATCCTCAATTCAATTTACTTTTATTTTTCTTAAATCAAATCCACCCCCACATTAAATTTACGGTTGAGTATGAAAGCAACAATCAACTCCCTTTCCTAGACATGTTACTCCAAAAAATCCATAATAAAATTGAATATAGCATCTTCCGCAAACCCACTACTACCGACCACCTTATTCCTTTCGATTCGAAGCACCCTATCTCACATAAACAGACAGGCCTCCACGCTCTTCTTAGAAGAATGTGCTTGATCCCTATGTCTCCTACTAATTTTCAAAAAGAATTTAATATTATAAAACAAATTGCCTCTAATAATGGTTACCCCATTAGTATGGTGGACAAACTATTTCATAGGATCAAACGTTCTTCTAACCTATCCCACCTCATCCCGATCCACTCTCCCAAACATACTTTACAATATAGATCACTGAATTTTTACCCTCAGATTTCTTACACCCTCAAAAACATATTTAACAGACATCATACTTGCATTTCTTTTGCGTCCAAAAATACTTTTACTTTTACCCTGGTTTTCAATAAAGATCGCATCGACACTCTTGATAAGTCCGGTATTTATAAACTTTTCTGCATTTTATCTGGGCCAAACTGGGAGATCTTTTCAAACTCGGTTTAAAGAACATTTGCTATTAAAAACAACAACCTGACCCACCGATCCACCTTTGCGGAATACATCCTTAACACTGGTCACTCTTTCGATCCCTCCATTAACTTCAAAACTATTCATATGGGAAAAAAGGCTTTTTGCTCAATGTCCTTGAGAATTTTGAAATTTCCAAATCAAAAAATGACCCGAATTCACTCAATGAAATTATTGACTTTCGTCAGGACTACATATTTTCAATTTGTTTGTAAAGTTTTCAAATAATTTTCTGATTCACCCCGTATTTTGTAATTTTTATTAAATTTAAGCGCCATCTAGTTATACACGTTAGGTTTTATAACATGTTAATTCTTTGTGTGACAGTCATTGTTCTTGTCTACTTGTATTAATTTTATCTGGTTTTATCCAGGTTATCAATCATGTTTTCCTTAAGCTTTCATTTCCCTTCTAGGGATTAGTGTTTTAATTAATTATTTTTGATATTGCTTAGTTTTTTCCCCTTCAGGTAAGTCGACAAAGAATGGCACGTTTTACAACCTAAATTATTATTTTTTCAGAACACAATATGTATTTTATAACACCCAAAATTTAATGTATTCATTCATCTACCTTTAATCTAACTTTTTACTCATGGTGAGTTACCTAGTGTTAAGTATCTGTTATTAATTCAAATTTTTTCAGCCCTTTTAACTTTGTAACGGATAGTTGGCTTGATAATGATGCCAGTAAGGCGTCGAAACATGTTGCCATTACCCCCCCCCCCCCCATACCTTTATAAATTTTAATTTTCATTTATCATTACTTTTGATTCAGACGACTAGTCACAGTAGGCTATCATTGGATAAGCTGTGTTTCAACATTTTAACCCTGACGTTTTGAATTGGCGTTTCAGTACTTCGGTACTTTTACCTAAAAACATAAAAATTATCATGGTTCATCGACATCATCTTCATCTCAATACACTGTTTTTAAGGGGAGGTTGTGAGTTTTTCTCTGTTATTTAAAAAAACAGAAACCATCTGCCAGCTCTTCTTCGGCTGTGAGTGTCAGTCACCCTTTAATTACTTCGGCTTTAGACAACGTTTCTGCTCATAGGGAGGGCGGTAATATTAACCACAAGATCATTCATCGTCTACATGATTTGTAAGGGCATGCAACCTTTGTCGGTTGTTGAGCATGTCGGATTTTAGAAAGTCCTCAAGACGACCCCCTCTGTTGACCATGCCCACTAGCAAGACCATCCGTTCAGGTATTAGTTGAGACCTATTGTTTTACCACCGACATCTGGACAAACCTGAAGAATGGGAGCTATGCTGAGGAGGGCTCTGTGACCAAAGGTACCATCAGAATGTTCCAGCTTACTGATAGGCACACTTCCGAATACATTGTACAACAAATGAACCAAATTTTTGTCGAGTCGAGTGGGAACTTTATATTGAAGCAACGCTCACCGGCGTCGTCTCGGACAATGCTGCAAATATTACAAAAGTAATAGAACTTATGTTTGGGAAAAACAAACATATCCCATGCTTCGCCCACACACTCAATCTTCTCGCTACAAAGGCCATCAGCGACGTGTCTGAATTGACGAAACTTTTAAAAAAAGTCAAAGCTATTGTGGGATGGTTTTACCACTCAGCTTCTGCATGTGATGCACTTATGTGCGAGAAATGTTTTAGAAGTGTTTGTAAAGGACATTCAAAGCAAAAAATATTTTGCAATGAATGCGAGAACCAACTTTGGACTAATATAGCTTTATAATTATATTTTTTCCATTTTGAATATATATTTGTTGACAATAAAATAGTGCTTGTTATTTTTTACGTTGTTTAATCCTTTATGTTTTTGTTTCTTTCAAGTATTACACTGAACCAAAACAGTGACCAAATGAAATGTAGAAGTGTATTTGATTAAATTTTGTTAATGTACTATTTGTTAAAGTATTATGACTAATGAAAATGTACTTTTTGGAACTAATGTGTACTTTTATTATTATTTTTTTTTAAATAACAAACTTAATGAATATTTCCATGTTGTAGAATGATTACTGATCCTAATCATACATTTAGTTGACTTTGTAACTTCATTCATATATAATATTTATTCATAACAAGTTACGGGTCACAAATGACCCCACGGTAGTAGTTGCGTTTTCTGAAAACACGATAGTAGTTGGGGGTTAATGTTCCGAAACTACTGATTACAATTTTTTAACAATACATAATATGTATATGTATTAATTTTATACAATTGTAAATTGTACAATTTAAAATTTTTGTGTTTCTTTTTTCAAGTTGTTAATTCTTGTAGGTTTTGTTTAACTAATGCATCAATATTAACTTTAATATTTGTTGAACGAAGCAACTGAGTAAATGTGACTTATGAGAATATTTTGTCTAAATTTCATCTTAGAAAGATGCTTTGGCAAAGATACGTGCTTCCCAGCATTGAGCCCAGTGTACGTCCCAAGTTTCGCAAGTTGTTGTATCGTTCTTCTGGCAGCAACTCGGAAAAGTTCAATACTGTTTCAATTCCTCCTTGGTAAAAAGGATCTGATTGCAAATCACCAAACTCCAGTTGAAGGTGTGCTCTGCTTACATTCTCAACTGAAATTGTAAGGGGCCGCGTAAAAACTGAAATCTTTCTTTCAATTTTTTTAAAGTCGCTACATCGATTTTCGAATTTTGTTGAGAAAAAATTTTTTTTCAATGATAATTAACCTCATAGTGTTGTAGACCAATCAGACATTAAGAACAGTGTCACATGCACCAATCACAAGTTTTTTTAACTGAAAAGAATGTATGCTACTTTTCTTGCCGCTACCTCATTGTTTTAGCAACCTATATTTAAAAAAATCAAATGTCATTTTGACAAAAGTAAAAAATTTGACGTATTTAACGCTTCATTCAGTTAATTCTCCAACCGAAGGTTCTCAACTCTTGTCAGGCAAGATTTTTTTGTATTAGCATTGATTGCTAAAAGGTAATTAAACTCGATCAAATTCTTGGGAAAAGAACCCTCGCGCTTCGCGCTCGGGTCTTTTCGTCAATTTGATCTCGTTTAATTGCCAAGCAACCAGTGCTCATACAAAAAAATCTTTCCGACAATAGTTGAGCACTTATGATCTTACTGTTGAAAAATGTCAAAATCGTGTTTAGGAAATAAAATTGAAAGTCGAAAGTGGTAAAAATTAGGGAAATGGGATTTTAGGTTCTCAATGTCAAAAGATTATAAAACCTACTTTTTATACATAACCTGACTAAAAACGTCGGTGAAATGTAAGACCCATCCTAACTCAAAAAGTCACTAGAAAAGTCACTAAATCTAGTGACTTTTTGAGTTAGGATCGGCCTTACCCCACTACTAACATGTGCATCCTAAGCACGCATTACAAAATCAAGAATCAGTGGTAATTATGTCAGCATTTCGGTGCACAAGCTGTTGTACTTTAAACTTAGATTTAAATTTACTAATATCAAGCGTTTTGATATCATTTGGTAATCCATTATATAATTTAATTGCATTGTATGTAAAAGATCGCTGAACATAGCTGTACGAATCCTTAAGAAGGGTTTTTTAACATACGTGGTTTTCCCAATGTCATTGGATACATTGACGGAACGCACCACATTGCTATACGCCAGGTGGTGATAATACGGAAATGTATCGACATCGGAAGAGGTACTTTTCCATAAACGTGCAGGCCATTTGTGACTCCACTTTAAAAATAAGAGACATAGTTGCACGTTGGTCAGGATCGGTACAATATTTAACAGTTCATGTATATTCGAGCTGAACTGGAAGCCGGAGAGTATCCCAATAGTTACTTGTTAGGATACAGTGCATATCCTAATCGTAAGTATTTATCAACGCCATTGCTCAATTCAGCGACCGAAGGTGAGCGCAACTATAATGCAGCACATATACAATCAAGAAATACTGTGGATCGAACATTTGGTGTTTAGAAGAGACGTTTCCCATGTCTCGTCCAAGGACTGAGGCTGAAAATGGATACAGTGCTTTCAGTTATAGTCGCAACTGCAATATTACATAATATCGCCATTAACATAAATGAAGATATTGATATACATGAAAATTACAGAGAGGAAAATGAAAACCCAGTGAATATAAACCAAAATGGGTTTAATTTGGAAGGGAATTCATGCAGGCAATACTTGATTGATAATAATATATTCAGGTAAATAAAACTACGACAACCTCCCCTTCAGCAATTGCTGAAGGGGAGGTTGTCGTAGTTTTATTTATTTGATCAACCCCTTTGTGATTTTTGACCGCAAACTATGGATTCAACATATTCAGGTATGACAACTGAATTTTGTTCATTAGTTTGATTTATTTACGTTTTTTATACTAGTATCATAAACGACTCTTTTGATAACTAGAAATCGTTTATAATTTCCAGTTTTATTGCACCCGTGACTTCAGACGTATTTTCACACGTATTTCATCAGTTGACACAGAAGAATAAAATATCTTTTGTTAATAGTACACAACAGTTACTCCGTAAGTATGAGAAATCGCAATGCACTTGAAAATTTTTTATCGTGAATTTTGTAGAATCCGAAAATGC
The DNA here is from genome assembly GCA_036250285.1 of Pyrocoelia pectoralis. Classification (NCBI taxonomy): domain Eukaryota; kingdom Metazoa; phylum Arthropoda; class Insecta; order Coleoptera; family Lampyridae; genus Pyrocoelia; species Pyrocoelia pectoralis. The sequence continues at coordinate 27,428,607 of CM070075.1, forward strand.
CAAAGTGTTGGTTTAAAGATTGCCCAAGTACTTCTAAATCGAAATAGTACAAAAATGTTCGATTTTATCCATTATCCATTTCCAAAACCTACCAAATCGCGCAGAATGTTTGTTATGGTTGGATTTATGCGGAAATAACAAATTGACAGTATTTCGAGAAATGTTTATATTTGTGAGAAACATTTTATTGGAAAGAAGACGAACGATGCAAACCCGGTTCGGTATGAACTTTGTCGTGAAACTTATCGAAAATGCAACAGTTTGGATATTGCAAGCTGGAGGCAGTGCTGCTGGAAATAGTAGTGTTGATTCGAAAATATTGTCATCTTTAAATATGGATGATCATACTTCTAAAAATATAATTGATCATTGCTATACCAAGAATCGAACAAGTTCCTTACCTTACAACACAACGCAAACTATTGCAATGGCGGTGTTTACGACAGCAGGACAACAGAAGCCGAAAGAATCAGAATTCCGGTATTTCTTCTTGTTTTCATCATTAGCTAAACACAAACATTTTAAATATTTTACTGGATTGACACTTGACAGTACCAGATTTTGAAGCACTGTATAATTTCTTAGATGAAAGTGTAATGCCCTATTTAAAATATACCAGAAAGAGTAATACTCCTACAAGAAAAAAGTACAGTCAACTTTCATTTAAGGACAAATTATGTTTAATGTTAGTGCCATTGAAGAGAGGATATACGTTAAAAGAACTTTCCATATTTTACAATATGAGTGCTACTCATATAGGTGGATGCAGTTTGTGTATCTTCAGTGCTGTTGCCTACGGAATGATTTGTTTAAAGGTGCTAGAAATACAGAGAGAAGTCATATGCCAGCTTGCTTTCGATATTTAAATGATAAAGTGACTTTAGTATTAGACAACACTGACATTAAAATGCAAATGTCACGTAATTTTCAAATAAAATCATTGACACTTATTGACCCAGTATAATTCTCAGGTCTTGGATCAAACGCAGTTCTTAACAGAGGTTGGAACCTTTTAGTTGGATATTTTTTTGATGCCACTGGACCTGGGTGTTTGCGGGTGCTTCCTAATCCCCATTCCCTAAGTTTACTAGTACTTGATTCTTGTTCAAACCACGATACATGTGTAAGTGTATCGTGGTTCAAACCCGCTTATATCGGTGTACCTTGCCAAAAACAGTAATAGTTGTTGGAGAATTGTTCTTGTATTCTGTATGTACAAGAGACACAACCGGTAGCGTGAGTAGTTAAGTAAAATGTAATGGCGTATGTATGTCGTGTTATATCAACTCATATAATTATATTTCTGTTTAACCCCTTTTTAATATACAAGTAATAAAGTTTATGTTCACCCACAGACTGCTTCCTTAACAATCCCAACAATAGTGCACTTAGATGACTGCACTTTCCCAAAGCCGATTGCTTGCACTAACATTTACCACAGATCACTGCACCCGACATATAATTTAATGAAATTTCTACAAAATAAACAGTTTTCTTATGAAAAGAGGCAAAACACTTCGCCTTCGCATTTTCCATCTTTGGCATCGTACACTTCATGAATGTGATCACTATCGACATACTGACTTCCTCTTCTAAAAGATTTTTCAGTAACACCAATTATCTCACCATATTCGTAATCTTCATTTTCAAAAGCAGAACCTACTATATACGTGTAGATGTGCCCCTTATTAAAATAATGTGGAATAGATTGTGAAGGACATTTAGTCCAATTAATGGATGGAAAATCTTCTGTGGGTACTGCAGAAGAAGTAGAAGCAATTGGTACTAATTCCCGTTTCGCATCGTACCACTTTCCGTCATCAATACCAACAAAATATTGTTTTCTCTACCAGCCGTTATACAATTGGTTACGCTACAAATAAGGGAATTTTGTAAAACATTTTCTACTATGTAAAATTTTGCTTACCGTTGCACTAAGTCACATTTGAAACCAGTCTGTTTTAAAGATCGACATTCTAACCATCTCTGCAACTGGAACTTCAATGCTCAAGTTCGGATTCAACACAGCACCCGGAACGTTATTTGGTGTAAGACTTATCGAAGCATCCACTAATAAGAATTCATGTAATAACAAATGCAAGTTAAATGTTTACATTTACTTACTTATTACGTGTATATGAGTTGTGTTAGTCTTGAAAAAGACTGTTAAAAGGTAAAGATGCAGGGTAATGAAAAGAAAATAGGAAAAAGGAACGTGTAAAAGAACGATTAACGAAAGATAATTATGATAATGAAAGATAACAAAATAAGAGAAAATGATATAAAACATAGGTATAAAACAGGAAAAACAGAAAGAAATGAGAATAATAAACACGGTAAAAAGGTAAAATGTAAGGTTAAGATTATGATTATGAATTTTTGGTAATAAATAGTGTAATTTTTTATGATTTAGTAATTTAGCATTTCACATTGGTGAAACTGATTTAAAGGAATAAGGGCTAGGGAAGCGCTCTTTGCTCTCTCGTTTCAAGGTCAAATTTTAATAGTTCTCATCTATTTTTCATGCTAAAGGTGCGCAATTAGTGACTGCGCTTTTTGAATCCTCGTTATAGTAACAGCTGATTTACATTTACAGAATTAAGTGTGGTTATGTTCATTGTTAAACGCGGTTAAGTTTTGTTGTTATTCTACGCGCCAAATTCTTTTTGTTGGTCTTTGTTAAACCTTAAACTGTTAAATTGTATTCCTTGTGAAGTTTATTAAGATGTCTTGGTCAAGGGAGCAAGTGTTTATGCTAATTCAAGAATATAAAAAATATCCTTGTTTATATGCTGTTAAATCAAAAGTATACACTAACAAGCATGCTAGGTTAAGTACTTTGACTAGAAGCAAGCTTAAAACAAATTAAAGCAACAACATCACTAAACGAAATAAAGGCGAATTGGGCTGGTCTCAAAACAACAATGTTAGCAGAATACAAAAAACATAAACGTAGTGTTAAAAGCGGAGCTGGCACAGATGAGATTAGTATTGAAGTATTATAAACGTAGTGTTAAAAGCGGAGCTGGCACAGATGAGATTAGTATTGAAGTATTAGTCAGCAAGGTATTATTTATGAACCTAGTTTGTGGTACTATGAAGACCTAAATTTCATATTGGATATGCACGATCGTCGTTGCTCAGTAGATTTCCCTAGATATGTTGCAACAAGGAAATTCATCGAATGTCATTACTGATCAAGATCACATGTCAGAAGGAGAAGGAGAAACTCCTGAATTTTCCATGGTACATATAAATAATGTATGATATTTTGTTATAAAATATTTGCATTTCTATTACAGAATGACGATGATAGAATTGAAGTATATCAAATAAACAAAGAGGGTGTTCTAGAGGACTACACCAACAATTCGAACTCATCAAAACCTTCTTTAAATGGAAACTCAATTGAGTCGACGGTGGAGCTGCAGTATCCACAAAAAGTGAAGATGAGTAAACATAAAAAGCGAAGACAGGATGATGATGAAGTCATTAAGATAGCTTCAAATGCTTTGCAGGAGTTATCTAATACAATTTACTGGTATTAAAGATAACTCTGATGGTGATGATACAACATTTGCAAAGTTTATTGTTAATAAATTGAACAAAATAACAAATGTTAATGTACGTTTAGAAGTAGAGCAAAATATCACACAAATTTTGTACGAGGGCATAAAAAATGCTCAAAATAATGTTTTTAAGTTTTTAATAATGCATGTAGATAACACATATTACTGTGGGGACAATGCGGCAAAAACGAGTTCGCACGATGACGCGCCGAACCCCGATCTCGGTAGTCGCGCCCATACGTGACGTCAAACCCCCACATGACAGACACGAATGCGCGTTCGAGTAACATCGCTACCGAGCACCGACGAAGCGCCCCTGACAGGGTATAAAAGCGTGCGCGCGACGACCAGGAATTAGGAAATCACTTTCGTTCCGGAGTTGTTAATAGCCTGGAAAGAGCCACCTACCCCCTTGGCCGGAGTTGTTAATAGCCTGGTCATAGGGGGGCCACCGTCCGACGCCGGAGTTGTTAATAGCCTGGCTAGGATAAGCGACCACCGCTACCACCTACGCCAATCAAGCGGCTGCGGTCCAGATCACCGTGTTATTCACCGGTGCCATCGATCATTACACCGCTACCACGTACGCCAGTCAAGCGGCTGCGGTCCGGTTCATCACGTTATTCACCGGTACTACCTATCGTTACGCCGTTGCCGCCGACGCCTACAAAGAGGCCATCATGGAAGCTGGCGCCGATCGACCTCGACACAGGGCGCTGCTACAGCGAACCTCATAGCCGACCCCTGCATTTACTCGACCCACGAAGACAGTGCGTGAAGTACATTCGTTCTTTAACTTTGCGTTCTTCTTAATTTGTTATTGTTATTGTTATTATGTTATTTGTTCTTTCATTTAAACTCGTTAGTAAAAACCGTTAAACCACTACACGTTCTATTTCCTTCGAAAAGATCGGCGCACACGCGCGCCGACATTACAATGGTAATTAAAATATTCTTATTCTATTTTTTTATAAATATTAATAATTGTAATAGTTGATTAAATTGTCTTGCCAAGGAATGTGACCTTCAGTTGAATTAAAAAATTCTTTCAAATAATCTCTTATTTCTCTGGAAGTTTTTGTAGATCGTTACTGCTGCAACGCAACAGTTTGGGTAATTGTTCATCCTTATCTGTTAATTCTACATAGGATGATGTCTTAGTTGTTATAAGAAAATTGTGTAGTATAAGGTATGACGCATGTTAATCATTACCAAAACATCTTTTCCATTGTCTCTTGGTTGCAACCATGCCTTACTCCAAACTCGGCGACTCCGATACTTTTTTCGGTGCAAATATTTTTTTATTAATATGATTGTGCCTAATGTTATAGCAGTAACAGTATAGCACAGCGTTTCCCAAAGTGTGGGTCGCGACCCGGCACCGGGCCGTAGAACAATTTTGCCGGGTCACGGAAAAAAATGGTAAAAACACAAAAAAAAATTGTTTAAGTACCTATTAGTTTTTTTACATCAGTTATACGTTATACACTAAGAATAGTGGAAAAGTGTGCATTTGCACTCTTTCACATAGCTTTATCGCTCGCGTCCGCGCGTTGTGCTGCTAACGTTGATAGTTTACTTCATTTACTAGTTTTAAATGAATATAATTTTTTAATTACTTTTATTTTTCTACTAGATTTTTACATAAAAAATAAAGTTTGTTTTGTAAAGAAGTGGGGTTTTTTCATAAGGTGGGTCGCCAAAAATTTTAAAACCTCATACCGGGTCGCGGTCAAAAAAGTTTGGGAAACGCTGGTATAGCACTTTAACGCTGTATCCATTGTAAAACAACTCGTGTCTACAAATAAATAAGTTCGACGGAAATTGAATGTATGCATAAAACTTAGAATATATAATATTAATATTCTAAGATGTAAAAACGCGTGCGTATACACAATATTTTATACAAAAAATTTTACCGTAGCATGTAGAAAATAATTTTTGTATTAAATTTTTCATCATTTTTTGTAATATAAATTTTCAACAAATATGTTACCAAATTTTGTACAAAAAATAACATCGTGTCACGCGGCCTTTACTCATAATCACATTAAACATTAGTCTTATTTAAATTTTTTAGGAGGGTAGGGGGCGCTGTGTTAACTCTTACACCTCGGCGTCCAGTACCGCCCTAAGAAAATCTAATACGAAACCACAATTTCCAGTCGAGTATGAAGCTGAAGACTCAGGCTCAGAATAAGACAATCATCCTAAAGAACTTCATTCAAAGCTTGAAGAAAGTGATAATGAAGATGAACTAGTTGAGGGTAATGATTTTTCCCAGTGGTCAAAGAAAGGAGAAGCTCATAAAACGTTTATAAATTACAATTCTGAGACTAAGGGACCTACAATTTTGGTTGATAGTGAATCGCCAATAGACTTTTTTACCATATTTTCCAATAAAGATTTAGAAGACCAAATTGTTCAGCAGTCACATTTATATGCAGAGCAAAATAACATAATTATTAGAAATCACTTCAGATGAACTACAAGCATTTTTTGGAGTTCTTGTAATAATGGCGTTCAACCAGTTGGCCCAAATAAAATTGTACTGGTCTGTTGAAGAAAGCCACATTGAAAAGGTTTTTAAAAATTTTGTGATACTTACATTTAAACGATAATTCAAAGATGGCACTCAGAGGTACTCCTGAATTTGATAAACTATGTAAAGTTAGACCACCTTATTAACCACCTACAGAAAGTTTAGGAAAAACATTGCTCCAAGCAGAAATATACCAATAGATGGAGCATGATAGCTTTCAAAGAAAGAAATTCGTTAAAGCCATGCCAATGAAGCCTATAAAAAGGGGATTTAAAATTTGGGCACTAGCCTGTTCAGAAACGTGTTATCTTGGGTCATTCGATGTTTATCAAGGTAAAGAAAAAGAGAACAATGATTAGCATACGCTTGGAGAAAGAGTCATCCTAGGTCTTTCAAGGGAACTACAAAATAAGGGGTTCTGTATTTACTTTGACAACTTTTTTCTACTATTCCTCTAATGCAAAAATTACTAAAGTATGGGTTATTTGGGTGCGCAACAATAAGATGGAATAGAAAATATTTTCCAAAATCTCATCTTGTTGAAGACAAAAGAATGGTAATAGGCCAATTCGATGGTACTTATGTGCAATGAAGTGTCCGTTGTAAAATGGAAAGACAGAGGAATTTTTTGCGATAATTTCTTGAAAAAATTATTATTTATTTTTGAATCTGCATTTATTTATTCCAGAAGCACGTTCACAAGAAATTAATATAGATAATGGAGTGGTCCAATGAGCATACGATGCAATTTTTAGAATATTACCGAGGAGCACGTTGCATTTGCGATCCACAACATCCTCACCACAAAAATCGAAATAAAGTAAACGATGCTTGGCACGAAATGCTAAATTATAACTGTACGATTGCTGAATTTTGTAACAAAAATTGAAATGAAAAAGGGGGTCTCATGAGGCACATCGTTGTAAAGCTCTTAACAATGGGAATTCAAATCCCAAATTTGAAAACGATCGATTAAGGTATAACAAAATGGCGACCTTTTCAATGAGTCACTTTTCTCCTTTCCGGAACGCATTTTAATAAATTTTTCAAAAAAAAACACTTTCGAATTTCAAAAAAGCAATTTTATTTCTGTAACAAAGTAATCCGACGTAACATCATATGATACAAGTCAGGGAATGCGTTGCAGAAAGGAGAAAAGTGACGCATTGGAAAGGTCGCCATTTTATTATAACTTAATCGATTGTTTTCAAATTTAGGATTTGAATTCCCATTGTTAAGAGCTTTAAAACGATGTGCTACATGACCCCCTTTTTCATTTAAATTTTTTTTTCAAAATGACGCGTGGGCGCCATGTTGACTTTTTCGTAGAAAGATTTTATGCTAAAATGTACCCAATAAAAAATAAAAATCGACGTATTTCAGGATTTTTCTCTGAAATAAATTGTTTGCAAAATAATGAATTTGTTTTCCAGATACTCCTCTTGTGCATCAATAATTTAATTCATTATATTTTTTTTTTGTTCTTTTCAAAATACGGTCATTTTTTTTATTACTCGTAAGTCTTGAGCTATAGACCTGTAATATGAACCAAATAAGTTGTTTTAAAATATCAGGTATGAAACTTACAAACAAAAAGCATGAGGTACTTCCAAATTGTCTACGGCATTTTTTTCGGCAAATTGGTAAGAATTTAAATTTGGACAATATAACCGCCTTCAAAATTTTAAAGAAGAACAAATTTAAATCGTACAAGTTCTCAAACCACCAGGAGATTTTTGAACCAGACATGTATTACAGAGTGGTTTTCTGCGAAACAGTGATGAAAATGACCAATGTAGATAAGTATCTCATCAACAATATTTGTTTTTCTGACCATTTCACCATTAGTGGAGAGCAAAATGTGCAAAATAATCGCTATTGGGATACGGATAACCCTAATTTGATGATCGATAACCATTCCCAGTATCCACAGTCAGTCAACGTATGGTTAGGAATATACGGATCTAATATTTATAGGCCCCTTCTTCATCGATGGGCACTTAAACGGCGAAAAATACCTTGAGCTGCTTCAAACGGAGATTGGTCCGGCCATACATGCTGTCGCAGGAGAAAATGTGGTATGGTTTCAACAGGATGGTTGTCCTGCGCATTTTACAAGAGACGTCACTGCTTATTTAAATGAATGCTATCGAAATACCTGGATGGGGCGAGGCGGACCGGTGAATTGCCCAGTTCGTTCACCAGATCTATCACCAAATGATTTCTCTCTGTGGAGTCATTTAAATTCAAAAATATATGGTGCTAGACATACAAACATCGAGGTTTTGAAGAACAAAATTTCCGAACCATGCAACAATTGATGGACCAGCTCCTCATTTATCAGCGAATCACCTCCTACTACGCCGAAAGAGTTGTCTGAGTGCTCATTAAAGTGGTTACGGGATATGTTCCTTACCAATCGCGATCTTCTTCTTGCGAAACCGCGAGAAAAGACAACCTGTATTCAGCAGGAACTACAGCCCGCGCGGCTAAAGAATGCCTGAACGTGGGATGCGCATTCGTCAGTCAACTCGTATGTATAGAGTTCACTGGCATTCGTCCAACTTCACGTCTCTTAAGCGCGGCATGTCAATGGCGTCGCCACCAAAAGCGCGTTCCGTTTATTATGTATTACACTAATTAATTATTTGTCTGTTAATAATTTACATACGTACTTGTTAGTTTAACTTTATTACAATTATTGCAACTCCACATGACTTAGGTTGCCACGGTGGTGCTATTTAACGTGTTATAATAAAAGACCTGGGATTTCAATCGCATCGAACTGAGAATAATAGAAAACTTTTAATAGAAAAGAACGATATAAGGGCTCTAAGAATTACTTACTTACAAAAAAGTCAATTCTACCGAGAATTAAATCGGCCAATTATCTACATGGACGAAACATATGTTCATAGTGGACACTGTAACATCCTGGATGTCATTTTTAATATTTTAAATAGATTCTTACGTTATTCCTTTAGTTTTCTGTTTGTATTCGTATTTCATTTCATTTTTCATTCAATAGATGGCTCATCATACACTATTTCGTTCATATATTATTTTTATTAGAATAATCAGTTATCATATTATCACTTGTATTGGATGGGTCAGGAGTCAAGTACCTTTAATCCCAGGATCGGTGGGTCATCTCGCAGCAATTTCCCATGATTAGAAAAGTTAATAAAAGCCTGTCCGAGTAGTTATTTGTCCTCTATTTCATTCCTGCAACGTTACGTGTAGTTACGATCAAAAGTGCTAAAGTATTTCACTAATTAATTTGATATTTGGTTTATCAGTCAAGTTATTTCTTGGATAATAATTAGTTGAAGTTAAGGGTATTGTCGTATAATTGTATAGTAGACAATTAGTATTTTAAGTACCCGTCCTGTAAAGGATTTTAAATAAAAAAGCACTTTATCGGTTAACGAAGGACGTTAGAAGCCCATATCATCTAAGGGTATGTACAAACCAATTACATTAGGTGTAAATTACAGAACATTTTCTTACTTTAGGCTTCAATTGAATTTCATTTAATTCCATTTCGTATCAAATCAAGTTTTACCTTTTGAAGTCGGTGATAAGATTTCACATAAATTTTCGATCATCTGGGAAACCTGGTGACCTCATCTGTAGTCGCTGATCTGGCAGACCTCAACAATCAGAGCTAATTAAGAAGCTTCAATATCATCGGAAAAGATACTTACTGTCCACGTTCTGGTACATATTGGTCTTGATAACCCAGTAGAAAATCAACAAAAGGTCAGACGTCTTCATTATTCTCAATCATAGTATCGTTCACCTCATAATCATTATCGATTTAAATAAAGATTTCATTCATTGTCTCATTAAAAATTCATTTCATTAATCGTATAATTTTCTTGTATAAATTGATTTCATGCATATAATTTTACTGTGAATCTGAATTGACATTTGACACTGCGATAATTGGTGAAGATTTTTTTTCTTATACAACTCAAATGTCATATTAGGTTAATGTTATCTATACTCAATGGTATTTTGTTATACTTATTTAAATCAAATTTAAAATTAACTGATTGTATCCAACTTTTATTTTAACTTTTATAGTTACAAGACAGAAACGACTACGCAAGTAGAATTTTTTTAAAATTTTACTGAAGGTATTTTATTGAAACTAAAGACGTCACACAAGCTTGTGCGAAATCTTCCCTCGGGAATTTATACAACTTTTACCCTTACAAATAGATATTTATTCTATTTTATATTGGATTCTAATAAAGAGAATCACATTGCAATCTTATTTTCACTTGCGTATTTCATATAGGTACATAATTCTTTAGTAAATAATTTTCATATTGAATTATTTCTGATAGTGTAAAATAGTACATAACTTTTGATAAATTTAGAATTATTTGTTTTTAGTTATTATTACATATCATTTGAATACATCAATAAATTTTATTTTCGTTATAACTTAGAACATACACATAGCGTTCTTGATTATTTTTGCCACCATAACATTTATAGGCCTTCAGGGTTTTCACTAGTTTGGAATCGGCTATTGAGCAAAACACCTTCCTAGAGGTATTCAACATTAATTAATAGATTCCTGGCGCCCTTATTAAATTTTTCGAAACATCGTATCGTGCTTTAGGTTCCAATTAAACCCACCCCTAGCCACGAGCCTTATACCTTTAGGAACCCAATATTATCGGTAACATTTTACCGTGATAACACACACAATCAACGTCGTGGAGTGATGGCACAACTAACGGACTGTAGTCTGCAATTTCCAAAGGACCAAGAATGATTGTGGTACATGCAGGAGGTGAAATGGGTTTTTTACCAGGTTGTAGTCTGAAATTTAAATCGGGTACTAGCAGCGGAGACTATCACGACGAGATGAATGGTAGCAACTACGAAAAATGGTTACGTGAGGAACTTTTACCAAACTTGCCTCCACAATCGGTTTTGGTTATTGATAATGCGCCGTACCATAATGTTCAGGTGGATCGTGCTCCAACAAGTAATTCCAAAAAGGCAGATATGGTGAAGTGGTTAATAGAGAATTTAAAATGTTTCTCAGGCGACGCCATGGCAACGAAACCTATCGGCAAATTTCAGCGGCTTGTTTTGTGCATTAAATTTGAGTCCATATTTAAAGGAACAAATGTGGTTAGCGTTTTCGATGGTAGGATCGAGTCAGTTGCTACGTTACAGTCATCTGCTGGTGATATTCGTGAAATGGAGAGATATCTAGTTCTTGACGTGACGAATTCGGTCTATATCATGGATATGGACCTGTTTTTGGCCATTGATGAGAATAGACTCGAGATAGGCGATAAGCGAAAGATGAAGCGACATGCGTGCGCCAACATCACACAAAGTGCTGTCATAAGAAAAAAGATACAGGATAACACTTGTCTTATACTTAGAAAGCTGACAGTGGACAAAGTAGTAGAGCCTTTCAAAACACCGAGCATTAACGCGAGTACTCTAGGTAGCGATGAAGAGGAGATGGAGGCGGATGAAATAGATAAATTATATGAGGATATTAGAAAGAAAAGAGAAGACAGAAACAGTCAGCAAAGGCGTGGAAGAGGAAGAGGTGGTGGTGTGGGTAGGAGTTTAGGAAGATTAAGTCTAGATTCGTCAGTTGCCTCAGATATCTCAAGCGCGGGTGTCCCCATCACTTTTCCAGAAGTGAAAAGTGATGATGAGGACGTTAGTACTGAAGACGTAGTGCCTTCCAAATCCGCAGATTGGTCAGAAGAGGTCGAAGAAGTTAACAAACCATCAAGCTCACAGAACGTTACTAAAGAGAATTCACAGTCTACGGATGATGAGGAGAGCGACGACGTTCAACAACGCGCGGAGAAAGAGATGAGGATACTGGTACCCGGAAAGTGGGAGATGGTTACTAGTGTTCACGACCTAACGCCCTATTTAGTACATTATAAGATTATGTATGAGATTCCTGTTCATCAACCCTCTGGGGTTGTACAAATCACACACAGTGAGGGGAAGAAAAAGAAGAGAGTGGTAACGTTAACTTATATTGGAAGCAGCTCTCAGGTGTCGGGAATATGTTCTTTGAGACTACAAAAAAGTAAGGAAACAGACAGCAAGGATAGTAAGATACCGTTCTCTCCTTTGATGTACAGACCACAACTTTATGAAATAATTAAGCTACACAAAAAGCAACATATAACGTACAAGTTTGATTCTATAGTTCGGCCGCTGGATCTTTATCGATTTATGTTCACATATAACGACGTGCGTATCCGTCATTCGACTACTTTATTACTAAAAACAAACAAGGACAAACTGACTGAGATTTGCAGTTTGTCTTTGTTTGTTTTTAGTAATAAAGTAGTCGAATGGACAAATACGCACGTCGTTGTATGTGAACATACGCATCGGTAAAGATCCAGCGGCCGAACTATATATTAAGTAATGAAGGACATACGGTGCTGCGGCTACCTCTCTATCACCCCGACTTAAACCCGATTGAGTTGATTTGGGCTCAAGTGAAAAATAATGTTGCAAAAAGAAATACCACCTTTAACTTCAACCATGTTAGAAGATTGTTGGCAGAAGAATTAGCGGCTGTCACTCAAGAGAACTCAAAAGTGCTGTAAGAAGGTAATCGACCAGAAAAACAAATTTAGAGAACGAAATACTGATTGACGTACAGGGTGGTGGTATTTGGACTGTTTTGACAGGAAAAACCTATTTCTGAACTAGATAGAGGAAATCTGACTTACATGTCAAGAGGTCGATTTTTGAGAAACGGCCGATAAACAAAACCGCATCGCGATATCTTCAAAGCCAGCTGAGATATAGGGTGTTTTGAAAATTGCCGATAACTTCGTTATTTATGGAGATTTTCGATTAGGATAAAACATTGTTAAGACACTTTTTCGAGACAAATCCAGTGGCTTACGCAGATTTTTTCTCAAGTTTTCTGTTCTTGCTAAAATTAATACAACTTTTTTATTTCTTATGGCAATCATAGTCGGCTATTCTCTCAAAAAAATGCACGCGTTGAGCTCTTTCCATTGATGTATGGTTGTTGGTACTGCTGAACTTCAGTCTCAAGTCGTCCCTTATCACGGTAAAATGTTACCGATAATATTGGGTTCCTAAAGGTATAAGGCTCGCGGCTAGGGGTGGGTTTAATTGGAACCTAAAGCACGATACGATGTTTCGAAAAATTTAATAAGGGCGCCAGGAATCTATTAATTAATGTTGAATACCTCTAGGAAGGTGTTTTGCTCAATAGCCGATTCCAAACTAGTGAAAACCCTGAAGGCCTATAAATGTTGTGGTGGCAAAAATAATCAAGAACGCTATGTGTATGTTATAAGTTATAACGAAAATAAAATTTATTGATGTATTCCAAATGATATGTACTAATAACTAAAAACAAATAATTCTAAATTTATCAAAAGTTATGTACTATTTTACACTATCAGAAATAATTCCCTATGAAAATTATTTACTAAAGAATTATGTACCTATATGAAATACGCAAGTGAAAATAAGATTGCAATGTGATTCTCTTTATTAGAATCTAATATAAAATAGAATAAGTATCTATTTGTAAGGGTAAAAGTTGTATAAATTCCCTAGGGAAGATTTCGCACAAGCTTGTGTGACGTCTTTAGTTTCAATAAAATACCTTCAGTAAAATTTAAAAAAAAATTCTACTTGCGTAGTCGTTTCTGTCTTGTAACTATAAAAATTAAAATAAAAGTTTGATACAATCAGTTAATTTTGAATTTGATTTAAATAAGTATAACAAAATACCATTGAGTATAAATAACATTAACCTAATATGACATTTGAGTTGTATAAGAAAAAAAAAAAATCTTCACCAATTATCGCAGTGTCAAATGTCAATTCAGATTCACAGTAATCACAGTAAAATAATATGCATGAAATCAATTTATACAAGAAAATTATACGATTAATGAAATGAATTTTTAATGAGACAGTGAATGAAATCTTTATTTAAATCGATAATGATTATGAGGTGAACGATACTATGATTGAGAATAATGAAGACGTCTGACCTTTTGTTGATTTCTACTGGGTTATCAAGACCAATATGTACCAGAACGTGGACAGTAAGTATCTTTTCCGATGATATTTAAAGCTTCTTAATTAGCTCTGATTGTTGAGGTCTGCCAGATCAGCGACTACAGATGAGGTCACCAGGTTTCCCAGATGATCGAAAATTTATGTGAAATCTTATCACCGACTTCAAAAGGTAAAACTTGATTTGATACGAAATGGAATTAAATGAAATTCAATTGAAGCCTAAAGTAAGAAAATGTTCTGTAATTTACACCTAATGTAATTGGTTTGTACATACCCTTAGATGATATGGGCTTCTAACGTCCTTCGTTAACCGATAAAGTGCTTTTTTATTAAAATCCTTTACAGGACGGGTACTTAAAATACTAATTGTCTACTATACAATTATACGACAATACCCTTAACTTCAACTAATTATTATCCAAGAAATAACTTGACTGATAAACCAAATATCAAATTAATTAGTGAAATACTTTAGCACTTTTGATCGTAACTACACGTAACGTTGCAGGAATGAAATAGAGGACAAATAACTACTCGGACAGGCTTTTATTAACTTTTCTAATCATGGGAAATTGCTGCGAGATGACCCACCGATCCTGGGATTAAAGGTACTTGACTCCTGACCCATCCAATACAAGTGATAGTATGATAACTGATTATTCTAATAAAAATAATATATGAACGAAATAGTGTATGATGAGCCATCTATTGAATGAAAAATGAAATGAAATACGAATACAAACAGAAAACTAAAGGAATAACGTAAAAATCTATTTAAAATATTAAAAATGACATCCAGGATGTTACACTCCCCCTTCGCTTCCCAGAAACGAAGTTTCTTCTAGTATATTACACGGCTTTAATTCCTGTACATGCCAAATTCCACTATCAACTCCAGATTCATCTTCCAATTCATACGTCCAATTACCTATCTTTTTCTTTATAATAAAAGGCCCTATATAATTCGGTGCTAATTTTGCCGAAAAATGTTTTGTGGCATCTGAAATCACCTTATTTTTCCTCCATACCTGGTCTCCTATATTATACTCCACAGGTCTTCTCCTTAAATTGTAATACTCCCTATTTTTATCTTGCGATTTTTTTATTTTGACTTTAATTTCATTAAATAATTTTTTATAACCATTAATTCTTTCTTCTACCTTAATAGGTTTTTTCTCATCTTCTCCTAAAGTATTTTTATATATATTAGCATTTATAATATGCTCTCGTCCAAAATTAACAAAATGTGGGGAATATCCTGTCGTCTCATTCTTTGCAGTCCGAAGAGCACATGTTAACGATCCAATATTTGCATCCCATTCCCTATGATTATCTTTTAAATAACATTTTATCATCGTTTTTATTGTTCGGTTAGTTCTCTCAGCTGGATCTGCTCTTGGATTATATAACGAAGTATAATTAAGTTTGGTATTATAAGTTTGTACTAATTTCTGAAATTCTTTACTTTTCATTTGTACCCCATTATCACAGATAATGAATTCTGGAACACTATACGTTAAAAAAACTTGTTCTACATGTTTAGCCAAAATAGCACCAGTACTTTTCCTTACTGGAATTATTACAGGATATTTACTAAAATAATCAACAATTACTAAAATATGCGTATTTCCATTTTTCGTTCTTGGCAAAGGTCCTATAAAATCTAACGAAATAACTTGCCAGGGGTATTCTATTTTTGGTCTCTCACCCATCAACCCTGCTGGTTTCTTCTGTTCAGGTTTATTCTGTGCACAGGTATTACACCCATTCACATATTTTTTTACATCTGCCTTCATTTTTGGCCAAAAGTATTTGTTCTGTAAACGCCAATACGTCTTATGTATCCCAAAATGACCCGCAGTTACAGAATCATGATTTTCTCTGATTAATTCCAAACGACGATGCTTAGGAACAATTTCTTTCCAATAATCTCTACTTGTGGCTAATTCAGGTATTGCACATTTAACATATTTATATATTTTGTTCTGTTCCTTTCTAAATTTAGGATATTTTCCAGGATTCTTATCAATCTGTTGCTCTAAACGAACAAGCCATGGATCTACTTTTTCCACTTGTTGTACTGCATCCACTTGAAAAGTACTTTCTACTTCCGATGTTAACTTCTCCGGAACAGCTCTTGATAAAAAATCAGGTACTATATTATTCTTTCCTTTCCTATGTATTACTTCATAATTAAATTGTTGTAGCTGAAGAGCCCATCTTCCTAAACGACCTGTAGGATCTTTTAACCTATCCAACCACACAAGAGAGTAATGATCTGTAACCACCGTAAACTTTACTCCTTCCAAATAATGTCGAAGTTTTGTAACAGACCACAGAACAGCGAGACATTCTCTTTCAACCGTTGAATATTTCCGTTCCTGTGCCGTCAAAGTTCTCGATAAAAATGAAATAACT
Organism: Pyrocoelia pectoralis; assembly: GCA_036250285.1. NCBI lineage: Eukaryota > Metazoa > Arthropoda > Insecta > Coleoptera > Lampyridae > Pyrocoelia > Pyrocoelia pectoralis. The sequence goes on from CM070075.1 coordinate 27,445,224, forward strand.
TTCTCTTCTCCATTGATCACCTGTGTTAAAAACCGCACCTATTCCATAAGCACATGCATCAGTTTGAAGTACAAAGGGTTGTTCAAAATCAGGACATGTTAAAATTGGCGCAGATACTAAATTCTTCTTTATTTCATTAAAAGCAGCATCACATTCATCTGTCCATTCCCATTTTTTATTTTTCTTCGTTAACTCCGTCAGTGGTGCACTGATTGTTGCATAATTTGGTATAAATCTACGATACCACGATGACATCCCAACAAAACTTCTTACTTCTTTTACATTTGCAGGTGTACGAATATCAAGAATTGCTTTAACTTTATCCGGATCCACATTTAAGCCGTACTTATTTACAACGTATCCTAAATACTTTAGTTCCGGTCTACAAAAATAACATTTCTCACGACTTAAGGTAAGATTAGCTTTCTTTAAACGATCAAAAACTTTACCTAAAATGTTTAAGTGCTCTTCAAATGTAGCTGAAATAATGATGATATCATCCAAATATACCATAACTGATGGTTCGAGATCAGCACCAATGACTGTGTCAATTAATCTCTGAAATGTTGCAGGAGCATTAGTAAGACCAAATGGCATCCTCTTAAATTGAAAAAGACCTCTTCCAGGCACCGTAAATGCTGTCAATTCCCTTGCACTTTTCTTCACAGGAACTTGCCAATATGCAGACTTTATGTCAAGTGAACTAATAAATCGTGCTCCTTTTAACTTATCTAAAATCGAAGAAATGTACGGAATTGGATATGCATCAGGTTTCGTAACTTTATTAAGTTTTCTGTAATCTACACAAAAACGATGTGTACCATCTTTCTTTGGCACCAATAGTACTGGACTTGACCATCCGCTCGTTGAGCGTTCTATTACATCATTTCTAAGCATTTCCGTGATTTCATGATCAATCATTGCTTGTCTTTTTGGTGAAACTGGGTAATAACGTTGCTTAATTGGTTGTGAATCTACTTGTATGTCATGCTCTATTACCGTCGTAAATCCCAATTTTGTACCCATCTTTTCAAATTTTCCTTCTAATAATGTATGTAATTCTTCTTGTTGTGCTAAATTCAAATCCGCAACCTGCGTTATACTCGATACATAGTTCGTATTGTTTCCAATGTCAGTAAAGTTCCAAACATCATTAGCGAGATCCGGTATTATTTCCATCTCTCTCCAAAAATCTATCCCTAGTATTATACTTTGAGGAATGTTTTGCGCTATTAAAACATTTATTACTTTGGTCTTATTTTCAAGTGTTATAGGTAAATCAAGAGTTCCCAATACCTCACACGGAGTACCATCAGCCATAATACATAATGTGTCCTTATTTTTATGAACTTGCAATCCTAAATGTTGTAAATATTCCCAACACTCACTTCCTATTAAAGTACAATTTGCACCCGTATCTAACAATCCTAAAAATTCTTTACCATATACCTTAACCTTGATATACGGTCTAGTGTCTCCTTTAGCATGACTAATTATATAATTCAGTACAATTTTATTCGTTTCCCATTGCCGTTGTAAAGTTTGTCTTCGATTTTTGAAATGTCGGGCCGAATTCTTAAACATCATATGAGGAATCACTCGACCTTGTGGCTCCCCTGCCTTCCGTTTCCCGAACACTTACTACAAGTACGTATTGTTACATCAGGCTTTCCACATTTATAACAATATAATTTTTTTGTTTCAGTACATTGCCGTGCCGTATGTCCTTGTTTACTACAGTTCCAACATGTAAACTTCTGTACCTTACTAGATGAACTATCTAATTGTTCTTGTATAACAGAAACTTTTCTTGTTTGCTGTTTATGGTATGCCAACGACGGTTCCAAACAATGACTCAGATTGGTTGGAGGTGGCTGATATCTCTGGACGCGATCCGCAACATCTTCAACCGTTTTACAGAGCCTACGCAATTCTGAAATCGAATAAATATCTTGTAAGGCTAGTACTTTTTGATGATCGGGTAGTAAATTTCTTTTAATAATGTCTAATCTTACAGGTTCCGAAGGTTTCTGCTGCAGCCGATTAAACAAGTTCTCCATACACGCAACGTAGCACACAATTTTTTCTGCAGAACCCTGAGTTCTTTGACGAATCTCCTCCCATAATCTATGATCATAATCCACAGGTAAAAATGCAATCTTCAATTGCTGTACCAAATCATCCCAATCTTTTAAGCTTTCTCTTACCGACCTGTACCAATTTAAGGCAGAACCTGAAAATATTTCCACAGCTCCACGAAACATTTGTAATTTTGTGTAACTCCTAGCTATTCGCAATTCCTCAACTCGCTCTAAAAATTCCGTTATGCTAGTCTCACCATCATATACTATGTTCCATTTGTGTAATGAAGTTTCCTTAACAAAATTAGGCACTCTTGAATCTTCATTATAATATCTCGTTGGAAATTTTGGAAGAGAATGTGCGAACTCATTGAACTGGATTTCTGGCATGAAACGAACTTGGGTAGACGTACGAGGTGGTATGTCATCGAAAGTAATTAATGTATCTACATTACATTCCGTAGGTGAACGAATACGAGATGCTGTTGGTGTTGAAGTATGAGATACTATAGGATTTGGTTGATCTAAAATCGATAGCGTAGAAATTGGTTGCTCCGTTTGATTTGTTACAACAACATGGTTTTCATGATACAGATTATTTAAATTTTCTGTTAGTTTATTCAGAAAGGTTAGAAGACTATGCCGCATGTTTATTTCTTCTGGGTTTATAATAGGCAAACGAGAAAGACGTTGTCTGACATGTATTATTCTGGACATAATTCTATCATATTCATTATGTTTGTTCCCCGTATCAAAATCTTCAACATCTTGACTTAGATCTCTCAACTTTTGAGAACAAATTTCAATTTCAGTGGCTATATCCACATTAAGTTCGATGCTTGACGAAATAGGATCATTTATTGTTTGGCGTAGCATTTTCCTATTCTCAGCTACCGTACTACTAACTATAGCCTTCCTAATTACTAACTCGTAAATGAGTTCATCCTGACGTAAACGATTAATATTCATAATAGACTCCATATTTAATTAATAATAATGTAACACAAAATATGATATATCAAAGAAAATAAATGTAAAATTCAAATAACCACAAATAAAATGTTCAAAAATGTATAATGTACACAAAATTAACCAACGACCGTAAAAAATTAACGAATCTGTCAATAATTACTTCTACGTCAAAAACCCTGTAAAGTTTTACAAAAAAAAAAAAAATCAATACCACATAAGTTGGGCGCCAAAAATATCACGGTAAAATGTTACCGATAATATTGGGTTCCTAAAGGTATAAGGCTCGCGGCTAGGGGTGGGTTTAATTGGAACCTAAAGCACGATACGATGTTTCGAAAAATTTAATAAGGGCGCCAGGAATCTATTAATTAATGTTGAATACCTCTAGGAAGGTGTTTTGCTCAATAGCCGATTCCAAACTAGTGAAAACCCTGAAGGCCTATAAATGTTGTGGTGGCAAAAATAATCAAGAACGCTATGTGTATGTTATAAGTTATAACGAAAATAAAATTTATTGATGTATTCCAAATGATATGTACTAATAACTAAAAACAAATAATTCTAAATTTATCAAAAGTTATGTACTATTTTACACTATCAGAAATAATTCCCTATGAAAATTATTTACTAAAGAATTATGTACCTATATGAAATACGCAAGTGAAAATAAGATTGCAATGTGATTCTCTTTATTAGAATCTAATATAAAATAGAATAAGTATCTATTTGTAAGGGTAAAAGTTGTATAAATTCCCTAGGGAAGATTTCGCACAAGCTTGTGTGACGTCTTTAGTTTCAATAAAATACCTTCAGTAAAATTTAAAAAAAAATTCTACTTGCGTAGTCGTTTCTGTCTTGTAACTATAAAAATTAAAATAAAAGTTTGATACAATCAGTTAATTTTGAATTTGATTTAAATAAGTATAACAAAATACCATTGAGTATAAATAACATTAACCTAATATGACATTTGAGTTGTATAAGAAAAAAAAAAATCTTCACCAATTATCGCAGTGTCAAATGTCAATTCAGATTCACAGTAATCACAGTAAAATAATATGCATGAAATCAATTTATACAAGAAAATTATACGATTAATGAAATGAATTTTTAATGAGACAGTGAATGAAATCTTTATTTAAATCGATAATGATTATGAGGTGAACGATACTATGATTGAGAATAATGAAGACGTCTGACCTTTTGTTGATTTCTACTGGGTTATCAAGACCAATATGTACCAGAACGTGGACAGTAAGTATCTTTTCCGATGATATTTAAAGCTTCTTAATTAGCTCTGATTGTTGAGGTCTGCCAGATCAGCGACTACAGATGAGGTCACCAGGTTTCCCAGATGATCGAAAATTTATGTGAAATCTTATCACCGACTTCAAAAGGTAAAACTTGATTTGATACGAAATGGAATTAAATGAAATTCAATTGAAGCCTAAAGTAAGAAAATGTTCTGTAATTTACACCTAATGTAATTGGTTTGTACATACCCTTAGATGATATGGGCTTCTAACGTCCTTCGTTAACCGATAAAGTGCTTTTTTATTAAAATCCTTTACAGGACGGGTACTTAAAATACTAATTGTCTACTATACAATTATACGACAATACCCTTAACTTCAACTAATTATTATCCAAGAAATAACTTGACTGATAAACCAAATATCAAATTAATTAGTGAAATACTTTAGCACTTTTGATCGTAACTACACGTAACGTTGCAGGAATGAAATAGAGGACAAATAACTACTCGGACAGGCTTTTATTAACTTTTCTAATCATGGGAAATTGCTGCGAGATGACCCACCGATCCTGGGATTAAAGGTACTTGACTCCTGACCCATCCAATACAAGTGATAGTATGATAACTGATTATTCTAATAAAAATAATATATGAACGAAATAGTGTATGATGAGCCATCTATTGAATGAAAAATGAAATGAAATACGAATACAAACAGAAAACTAAAGGAATAACGTAAAAATCTATTTAAAATATTAAAAATGACATCCAGGATGTTACACCCTTTATACAAGATGCACTTACTGTGCAAAATTAATAGTATGTCTGTATCGGAAGCTTTAATTAAACTTCAGCCTTCACAATATAAATTGTCTTCAATTGTCTTTTCGACTTTCATTATTTGCTAAAAAATGGAATAATGTGGATTTTGGCGTTTTCGATATTGATCCGTCAATGTGACATAATGATAATGGTACTGGAGTTAACGGATATATCAATGTTGGTGTACTCCTCGAAATGGCACTATATTGATTTCTCCGAGTTGGGAGACGTTCTTAGGGAGTTTGTTAAGTGGGATGGTTAATGGGACCTCATATACCTACTTCATTAGGCTAACCGACGTTTCGACTGGTAAAGGTCCAGTCTTCCTCAAGGTTCTGAAGAAACAACTTCGATATACTTAAGCCCAGCATGAGCTTTAACCCAGATAAATTTTATGCTGTATCCTCTCGACAGCAGCTGGTTATATTTTATTTTTATTTGCACTATGTTGAAATTCAGTCGAAGAGACAGCGGGTGATATTTGTTTTTTATATGTTTTATGCGGTCTCTATGAAGATAGCAAGGATCCTTTTTACATTTGTGCTAAATGTGACGACGAATCTGACGAAGATCCATATCATAGCGATGAAAGTGACGAATTCCTTCCAGAATAGTGCCTTTTCGGTATCGACGGGCTGTGCTTAATATGTGCCATTTTACAGGACTTATAAGAACAGAACTTATAAGAGGAAATGTTTCATTTTTGAGAATCAAGTTTTATTTTTTATAATGTTATTTTTATAAGAAGAAGGGCGAGCAGAGTAGGAACAAAGGCGGGAGAGAGGGGAGGTATGGTTACTGGAGGGCAAATTTAGTTCCCTGGGTACCGGCAAGCAGTTTTTTCAGTGGTTTTGGTGCGTGAAATGTTCCGAGACTATAATCTCGTTACTTTTTATTTAGGGGTGTTCTAATTTGTCTATGTGATATCTTTTGTTTTAGTCATGTTACGGTTTAAATGCATCGTAGGTTTGTGTGTTGCCTATCTTCGTGTAAATGTTGTGACCTTGTTGCTATTTAATTTGTTTATTGCAATTTTTTTTTTTTTTTTTTTTTGGCTTGGGACAAAATCCATACAGCCAGAGAGTTGTTTATACATATAATATAATATTTTAATTAAGACGATTTTTAGGGAATAGACGAGGTTATACAATCTTTCACCCTAGGGGGTTCGTCCTAGGGACTTCTTTCTCACAAAACATTACAGAACCAACGGTTTAAAGGAGGTCAACAATAGGATAAAACATAGGATTCTATTTTTTTTTTTTTTTTTTAATTGATCAAATTTTTTGTTTCGTTTGTTTAATGAAATCTATTATTTCATCGTAAATGTTTATATTCCTTGTTGCGAGTAAATATTGTATAGAAAATGGTCTATCCATTTTAAGTTTCTCAATTTTACTCTCAAAATCTGTAATTTGCGTGAGGTACTTTGAACAACCAAAAAATATGTGGTTCAGGTCTGACTCTTCGTAGCCACATTCACACTTAGGAGTGTCTATAATACCCAGTTTATGCAGATGCTTGGGGTAGCATCCGTGTCCAAATAAGAGTCTTGACATGTTAACTTGGTAAAAACGAGAAACCACTACATCCTGATACCAAGGTTTATCCGGAAGTGTAGGGAATAGTTTAGAATATTGTGTCTCTTGTTTAGGATATGATTCATACCAATATTCTCTCCATTCTTTTCGAAGTCTGGACTTAGTCCATGCAATAGCGTCTCTTGCAGTCAGAAACGAATCGTAGTGTCTACCTTCGAGGATACTTCTCTTAGCCAGTTCATCTACTGTCTCATTACCTTTTATGCTATTATGAGCCTTGACCCATATCAAAGTTAATTCAACTTCATTATTTGTCATTTGTTCGATTTGCTTCCTTATTTTTATAATTATTGCATTGTTAAGTTTTGAATTAGTAGACACTAGAGATTTTAATACGCTTTTCGAATCAGACAAAATTATTGTTTTCCTACATTTATTTTTTTTTACATATCTCAAGGCTTCTAATATCGCAATAGCCTCTACAGAAAAGATACTTAAATTATTATTTAGTTTTATTATTTCTGAATATCCGTTATCCTGACGGTAAAATGCACATCCACATCCTGTTTGGTTTTTTGATCCATCGGTGTAAATACACGTAAAGTTTGAATAGTCCTGGAGTAGTTGTAAGAATAGTTGTTTATTATATATTTCATTATGATTGAAAGGTGGAAAAATAACATTTGGTGTAACAGAATATTCCGATTCATAAGGATTTTCTTTTAATATAGGAATTCCAATTTCACTTACTAGTACAAAACCTAATGACAAAGGGGGGGAGTTTTTCTTTTGCCAATATCTATTCGTTAGATCAAACGTCGTTAATGTTGCAATTTCGTCTATAATATCTTCGCATTTATAAGTCCTTAATTTAATATTATACTTTTTTGCTAAGAACTTTCGACGTAAGTGTAAGGGAGGTTCATTTGCTTCTACAAGTAGTGCTTTACATGGCGTGGATTGCATGGCTCCTATACACAGTCTGAGTGCCTTAAATTGTAGTCTATCCAATCGTTGTAAGTTAGTTTTGCTAGCTGACCCATACATTATGCAGGCATAATCTATGATAGACCTTATGTAGGTTTTATATAGGGTTAATGCCGTCTTTATGTCGGCTCCCCATGATTTCCTACACACCATTCTAAGAATATTTATGGCTTTTTCGCTTTTTTTAATAATATTGTTTATGTGTAGAGTCCACAGTAACTTATGGTCCAACACAACACCTAAGTATTTGACGTTATTAATGATCTTTATAGTTTTTTCCGTTCACTGTCATTGATCCTTCGGGCAGCTTTCTTCTTCTCGAAAAGAAGGTAATTGTTGATTTCTCCATAGACAATTCAAAGGAATTTTTTTCTACCCACAAACTAATTGTTTTTAGAGCAGAGGCGACGTTATCTTCACATTTTTGTATCGACTCCTCACTACAATACACACATATATCATCTGCATACTGTATGATTTTAATTGGTGGCTCAATGGTTAAATGTAGATCAAAAGTGTACACATTAAATAAAAGCGGACTAAGAACAGAGCCTTGAGGAAGTCCAGTCATTGCAGTACGTGGCCCATATCTTAAATTTTGTGATGTACGGATATAAATTTTTCTATTTATATATATATACTAATAATATTATACGCAACAAAAGGAGGCACACCTAGCAGTATTAGTTTATTTTCTAGGTTATTAAGGTCAACTGAATCGTAAGCTCCTCTTATGTCCAGAAACAAGGCTCCTAAATAATTATTTCTTGAAAATGAGTTCTGGATATCCGTGACTAAGTTGGTTAAAGCATCTATTGTACCATACATTATTGCAATTTTCCATTTCCTATTGTTGATAGCCTTATGTGTTTTCGGTCTTGTTTTTCATTTCCTGTGGTCAACTATATCGTGGCAAATTGTGCAACTTTAATTATAAAATACTCACCCATTTGGTGCAAGGAATTGAGGGTGGTGGAGATTTTTCTCGCTTACGCGGATTTGAAGGGCCCGTGTTCCAAATTTACTGATCAGTTCGCCTAACATCGCAGAGGTTGGTATTGCAATTTGATTTGTATTAGTATCCCGACCTTTCCTATTATATATTGTACCTTTATTCTGTGCTTTTACTGTATTTATTGCGTTTTTAATTATTTAAAGTTTAACTTTGTGTAGGTTCTGGGTACTCCAACTTTATTAAATTTTTCGGTAAGTAAGTTAAAAATATGTCTTTGTTTTAAGTATATAACCTAAAATGAATGGTGTTAAAAAACACAGCACAGCAACGGTTGCAGATATTGAGGGTGCAATGAAGTTGTGGTTGGTGAAAGCGAAGGAACGTGAAAGCAACAAATCAAAAAAATATGAGTTGTATACGATAGGTACATGTTTATGTTGTGCAATAAACTTTGCTTATATTTTTAGTACTTATTTGATATAAATACCCCTGGTTTAGAACAGTAGAAAACAATCTAGAATATTTATAGATTGTTCCACACATATGAAAATGAATATACTGTTAATATTCTTATGATATTCCAGAATATTCTTTATGTGTCAATTAAAACGTTTAACATTAGATTTTTTACCCTTAGATAAATAGGAAAAATTGTACGAGATTTAAATGTAGATTTTAGTAAAAACGCTTTATGTTACAATGCCACTTGTGGAGTGTGTTATGTCTCAACACACAACCCTGGTCGGACTTCAGATACCCTTGTTGAAAAAAGAATTCCAGGGACTTCATATTATGATGAAAATCCTTGCACCAGCCTATGCATGGGAAAATTACACATACCGGTATCGACAACCGCGTTACTCCAAAACCAGTTCATGTGGAAAATATTCGTTGAATTCACGACACCTCTTAGCAGTCACAGACTTGTAATCATTCATCCTACACAGACCCTCACATTAAATGTCGGAATAGCACCCACATTATATCGCAAAACGAGAAAATTGGTACGCTCAGCCTTGAGATTTCATCTAGAGGACGATGACCAGGATGTGTGCCTTGTGTCTGTCATTGGGGATCGAATATTTTGTAGGAAGTTACTGCTGATCTGGTTCTGTTTTAGGTTGTGGTTTTAAATATTTTACCAGAGAGAGAGAGAGAGCTATTTTGCTGATCAACTATACCCTTAATGACGAGGAGACGACCCTTACAATGAAGAACCCTCCTGATTTCGACGTCTTGGATGCTAACACACCTATTACCTCCCGAGGTGTAAGCCAACCTGGCGTCGTCGCGAGGCAAATTGAGATGGATGTTTTACGAGACATGGTTATCACCCAACAGCATTCCCTTCATATGCTTCGTAAACAACAAGAGACGTTGAACTCCACGCTTTTGGAGTTGTTACGTCATTATACACAGAAATCTCCAGACAATTTTAATACTACGGGTTTGGAGGAATCCCAACATTCCACCACCCTTCAGCGCCCGCACAACATGAATATTACTGTTTTGGACACACCTCCGAGTTCCAAGGTGCGAGGAGCTTCTCCGATCCTTCATGGTAGCCGACTTGTTAATGAACCTGGTGCTGCTACTGTAGAGACTGTTAGGCCTTTAGGTGATAAGTTTGTAACATTTAATGCTTATGAATGTAAAGAGTTATTGATAGGTGCGGAAATTATATTAAACAGCTAAATGTTTTATTCCAGTAGTGTAACTATCGAGAATTGTTTATATTCAAGTTAACGTTTCACCCTTCTTAGGGCTTAATCATAACTATTACAATCATATTTAATATTCTGTAACAACATTAATTTCATTAAAATCTAATTATTTATTAGTTTTGGTTAGTGCCAGATGTGTAATATTGGCACGTGGATACTTACCATAAAAACGGGGGTGAAGATGAAAATGAAGGATTAGTTGAAAATGGGAGGGGATTTTTACCCTCCATAATTAAGGTTTAACATATTAAAATTTAATTAAACACACATTAAATAGTTAGGATGGGACTACTTTATTGTAGAACGTGGTTTCTTTGACATTTTAAAATTGACAGCTTTTACATTAATTCTTTTAGCCAAGTTTAAAATTTTTCTCAGGCAACGCCATGTCAACGAAACCTATCGGCAAATTCCAGTGGCTCGTTTTGTGTGTCAGGTTTGAGTCTTTATTTAAAGGAACTAACGTAATTAGTGTCTTCGATGGCAGAATTGAGTCAATTTCTACATTGCAATCGTCTATTAACGATATACGTGAAATGGAGAAGTATTTAGTCCTTGACGTGCCAAATTCAGTCTACATTATGGATATGGATCTGTTCCTGGCTATTGATGGAAATAGGCTTGAAATAGGTGACAAGAGGAAGATGAAACGCCACGCATGTGCTAATATTACACAGAGTGCCGTTATAAGAGAAAAAGATGCCAGACAACACTTGTATTATACTCAGAAAATTAACAGTAGATAAAGGTTGTAGAACCCTTTAAGACGCCAAATACTAATGCAAGTACACTGGGTAGTGATGAAGAGGAGGTGGAAGCGGAGGAGATAGACAAGTTGTATGAGGATATCAGGAAAAAGAGAGAAGATAGAAATAGTCAACAGAAGCGTGGGAGAGGAAGAGGTGGTGGTGTAGGTAGAAGTTTGGGACGATCAAGTTTGGATTCATCTGCTGATTCGGATATTTCGAGTGCGGGTGTTCCTATCACCTTTCCCGAGGTGAGGAGCGACGATGAAGATGTTAGTACCGAAGACGCAGCGCCTTCTAAGTCTGTCGATTGGTCTGAAGAGGTGGAAGAGGTCAATAACCCGTCGAGTTCACACAATGTCATTAAAGAGAATCAGCCATCCACTGATGACGAGGAAAGCGATGACGTGCAACAAAGAGCAGAAAAGGAGATGAAGATATTAGTGCCCGGAAAGTGGGAGATGGTCACGAGCACCCATGACTTAACGCCTTATTTGGTTCATTACAAAATCATGTATGAAATTCCCGTCCATCAACCTTCTGAGAAACAGCGCCAAAACCTCACAGACAAATGTCTGCGAGCGTTCCAGCGTCCCAACTGGAGCAAAATTTGCTCCAGACTAAGGGTCTCTGAACGGGAGATCAAGACCGCCATAGCGGCGCTCGATCCTTCCTCACTCGCTCGAATTTCGAGCGACCAAGGCACCCCTTCCCTTATAAAGGCAGGGATTGTCACGAAGAGGATGATCGAGTCGGTCGATGACTGGGCGGAAGAGGTTGAACTAGAGGAAGCTTTCATCAAGTCCATATCCTCTGCGTCTAGCGCTTGGAGTCGGGCTGTGTCGGCTGGTGTTGGCGTGAATCACGTCAACGACTGGCCGGCATACCCCTCCAATCCGCACGACTTTCTGGCCGGCAATGCTATCCCCGTGTGTCACGGAGTGAGCGCACTCTTCCCTCGTAAGGGAAGGCCGTCCTTTAAGCCGCGGTTCATCGACGCTGTTATGGCGTCCTCTACTTTTGTAGAGGCTTTCGAAGAAGAGTCAGGCTTTGACTCCTCAACGATTGACGACCGTGTCCGAGTGACCCCTCATATCAAGGGGGACCCACACGTATTACGTGTGGAATTTTCAACACTCGGCAAGCCAAGGTGGAGGAGGCATTTATTCCTGATGTTGTCAATCCCTATAGACCTCTGGTTGCAATTTGCTATAAGTGATTAGCAGCAGACCAAGTCGTTTCAAAATTTCAACCTGACGATCTTGCATCGACGTCAGTTTCAGTACCTTTGGTACTTACAATTAAAAACATAAAATCCTTCATTTCACTCTACATCCCATCGTTAATAAATTTTGTTATAAGGGGAGGCTGTGAGTTTTTTTCTCTACATTAATTCCAACCCCTTTTTGAGTACTACGAACTACATTATGTCAACCTTCTGGAGTTGTGCAAATTACGCACAGCGAGGGGAAGAAGAAAAAGAGAGTAGTGACGCTGACTTACATTGGAAGTAGTTCGCAGGTATCAGGGATATGCTCATTAAGATTGCAGAAGAATAAGGAGACAGATAGTAAAGACAGCACTCTCATGGCTTTTTTCTGTGAGGGGTAGAATTATGTTATATATATAAAAAAAAAAAAAAAATGGCTAAAAGAATTAATGTAAAAGCTGTCAATTTTAAAATGTCAAAGAAACCACGTTCTACAATAAAGTAGTCCCATCCTAACTATTTAATGTGTTTAATTAAATTTTAATATGTTAAACCTTAATTATGGAGGGTAAAAATCCCCTCCCATTTTCAACTCATCCTTCATTTTCATCTTCACCCCCGTTTTTATGGTAAGTATCCACGTGCCAATATTACACATCTGGCACTAACCAAAACTAATAAATAATTAGATTTTAATGAAATTAATGTTGTTACAGAATATTAAATATGATTGTAATAGTTATGATTAAGCCCTAAGAAGGGTGAAACGTTAACTTGAATATAAACAATTCTCGATAGTTACACTACTGGAATAAAACATTTAGCTGTTTAATATAATTTCCGCACCTATCAATCAAGCATCACAGCTACAAAAGTTTCATTAAGTAAAGAGTTATTTAAATCCTTTGCTAGTCGTAGTCATCCTGTGGTGACGGAGAAGCCTGTTTTTATTAGCCATAAATGTAATCATATTTTGTTTTTACAGGAATTCGACGATTTTTGTAATTTGTCAAAGATTGCCGCCCATGATAAATTGATGGTGTTAGGGACTTGTTTCAAGGGACCCGCTCGCGATTGGTTCAGGTTAAATTTAGATATGTTTAAAAATTACACTCAATTGCGACATAAGTTCATTTTACATTTTTAATCAAAGGAGAAGCAGTTAATTTACAGAGAGTATTTGAATACCAAGAAATTTGCTGGTCAGGGCAGTATGGGTATGTCAGAGTTGTTCGTAGTGTGTTTATTAAAATTATTCGTTCTCCCCATCACGAGCAATTCGTTCACAACGTAGAGTCCCACCATTTTGACAGGTTTGTTATTGACGATCATGTGCCTTGTGGTTTCAGTTAATCAGCGGGAAAGTTTGTTTTGGTTTCGAGTTGTGCAGTCGTGCTCCATTGCACCTGGATATGCTACAATATCTACCGCAGTAGAAGTAGGAAAACCCACCGAGTGCGTCGGTATGGTGTTAAACCGTTTAATAAATTACGGTCGTTATATGGCCAATACGAAACAATGGTCCTATACCAACCAACGACGAGAAGTTTTTTTCCTATACACGTATCAGACCTAAAGTGTTCGACCACCTGGTAGAGTTGGTTACACCCAAACTAACCAAACACCCTAATAGGAAAATATTATTTCGTATAAGTAGTTTAATACTGATGGCGGTGTGCGATGCTGGTTACAGATTCGTATATGCGGATATTGTGCCTTTCAAGACAGTTATGTCTTTAGGGAATCTAATTTTGGAAGGGTATTTTTACATAATGAAATGGATACGCGATTGCCTCATTGCAACATAAGTTTACCACATTTTCTAGTGGCCGATCAAGCATTTCCCCTTCACACCAAGATTATGCGCCCCTACCTTGGACAACTGTAGTGCTAAAGATGTAAGTTAGTTATTTCTTAATAAAGTAACATAAGTATGTCACTAACGCAACACATACAATGCAAGCAAGCAAAGTATGGTTGCATTAGAATGTCGTAATTAGTACACATTACAGTAATGATAAGTAGGCAATAAATAGTTAATAAATACTAGGTTAATCCATCAACATAACAATAATGATTAATCAATTAATCAATTAATATTAGAGATAGTGATAGATGTAACTTAACCTCCGAACGACCAACAATAAATGTTACCACGTCGTTATTATTAATCGCTTCAAAGAAGTTATTTCCTTCAATCGTTCCCGTGAAGTTCCATGACATCACACAACGTTTAGGTATGAATAAGAATATTTTAAATTATAGGTTGTCTAGAGCACGACGCACCATTGAGAAAACCTGTAATTGGGGATATTTCGACATGCACAAAGGTTGTCTAAGCAGTGGTGATTTACACAATTATGTACATGTATCAGAGAGGGAGGTAGCTGCACTGATTCGGACATATTGTCCAACAGGACTGGCGGACGAAGACCACAATGGTGAGGTGACTTCTGGAGCATGGAGAGAAGATGCCTTTCGTTTAGCATCGGTGGGACGCATTGGTGCAAACATTACTCCTCGACTGTGCAGGGAAATCGGGACGTATTGTGCCAATATTTTCTATCTGATGTTGGAGCTCTCCCTGGCAGTGGCATCAGGTTTTACGGGGTGGTGCACCGTAATCGCGTATTGTGTATGCATTATTTTCAGTGCATAAGGTATTTCAAAGTTCCTACTCCCACCCCTTCTGCACAGTGACGTTATCGATTTTTTTAAATGAGAACACCGCAGTTTCATAACGGCTTGCAATAGATTATAAAACGATGATTTCAGCAAATATAAACATTGTATCTTTTAAGTGCAGATAAAATATTGTCCTTATGCATATAGCATCGTTGGTAAAATGGTTTTTCCATACTGCAGATAGAGGCTTTCCAGGTACCAAACTGCAACCAATCGACTCCGTTGAAATATTATTCAAACAAAACAAAAGAAAAAACAGTTTTGTTCATGGTAGACCTGGCAAAAAATGGTATACTTCCTTCATAGAAAGACATCCGGAAGTGAGGGTAATTGAAAATTTGCCATCGAATGCGGGTCTTCAATGCAAACGAAGATATGGAAAAGAGTAAGTAAAGCCATTTAAAAATTTGTCAAGTCAAATTGTAGGTAAAGTGAGAATAATGAGAACATGCGTGCACATAATCAATGACATTTTCTAACTAAGGGATTGTACCAACTGCTTAAAATCTTTTTTTTTGTTGGTTAAATTCAATGTAATCATGTTACTTTAAGAAAGAATCTAATAAAGTTAATTTTTTGATTTTAATTGTTTATCGCATTCTACTTTCAATGAAAACGACAATAACATTTGAAATTTGGGGTTTATTTTTGTTTAAGTTTGCCCAGTGCCGATTTGATTGTGCATAGTACGATTCATTGTATTGCTTCCAAGATTACCACTGAGATTTTTTTAAATGGTTCAAGGAGCAGCTATTGCCAAATTTAGAAGAACCTTCTCTAATTATCATGGACAATGCTAGTTACTATAGCGGTTTATTCGAAAAAATACCAAACTCCAACTGGAAAAAGTCTGAATTGCAAGATTGGTTACAACAAAAGATTGTCATGCCTTTAAAATGAATTTGTTTGAGACTGCTGCACGAGTAGTTAACTACTTATCTTAATTTTAAAGAAGAGTTATTACTTTTAACATTGGGTATTGGATAACACTTTTTGTAGAAATTGATGTCTTTCTCAATAGCTTTATACAATATTGCAGTATTAATTGTTGAAAATACTTTTGGTATACTTTCACAACGGTGGCGTATACTGAGAAAACCTATAATTGGGGATATTTCGACATGCACAAAGGTTGTCCAAGCAGTGGTGATATTACACAATTATGTGCATGTATCAGAGAGGGAGGTACCTGCACTGAATCGGACATATTGTCCAACAGGACTGGCGAACGAAGACCACAATCCTTTCACTCTAATATTGGTTTACTCCATTTTGAGATTACGCTAGATTCTACCTCCACTAGCTATGACCTTACTTATTTACATTATTGTTTTATTTTTTTAAGTAACAATAAAGCTTTTGGGGAAGACCCCAATTTGTATAAAAAATACTTATTTTTAAATTTAGTAGCAACATACAAATTGTAGACAGGTATTGATAAACCCTGTATTTTAGAAACAAACCTGAAAAGATTTATGCTGCTGACCAAATGGCATTGGAATATGGACATGTTATGCTGAGAAAAATTTGGGGAACAGCGAAGACATTTTACAATCAATATATTGGAGAAGATTATGGGAATGAAAAATGTTTAAAATTTGGCAAGTGGCACTTGATAAAGTGACTCCACAAATGGGAAGTTGCTTGGTTGAGGAAATAATATAATGTAATGTAATGAATGCAGTGAGGTGTACCGGTTTTATGTGCGACACTCTGTATTTTCTATCTTGATTTTTGAAAAAATCAGAATAATTAATACAGAAATATGACTTCCATGTTTGGAGTGAACATTCCATGGACAAACTCCGTAAAATACCTAGGAATAATCCTAGATAAGAAGCTCACGTGCAGTCGTCAGGCCAGCCACGACATACGCCTACGAAGTTTGGACATACGCCGCACCGACACACGCCGGTCACCTACAAACTGTGAAATACACATTCCTCAGATGTGCCATCAACGCCCCATGGTTCGTACGAGAAGACATCTTCCACAGGCAACTTAACATCCCCCCCCCCCCCCCCCCCCCCTCCAACAACGAGTTCCACCACGCGGCTGCGGTGAAGATACAGCATTGCGCGATTCTGAACCCATAAAATCATAAACTGCGCAACCAACCTCCCCAACAACGACGATAAATGTATAACGAGACACAGTCCCGAGATACCATAAGAAACTTGAAGGCAAGGAGCTCTGGAGTTTTCGTATATCCTGACAGGATTAACCGCTCTACGCCGAAGTTCCCTATAGCCCAGATAGAGACGCTCGCTCGGAGTTTCTTATAGCTCGTGTCGAGTTGTTGCAGGTTAAACCACCAAACGTACCCGTTGGGCGTCGCTCGACTACGCCGCCGTAGACGGTACGACTTCCGTGCCTTCCGTCACCGTTCACCAATGAGGTCATTCCATGTTTGTTCGTTCTATCAACAAGTCGTCCATTACCTTTAATCATTGTTACCTGTTTTTTGTGTCCTACGTTGTAGTCACCACATGGTGTTACCGTTTTCAATAATTCATAGTCTAGTAATGGATCCAATGAGTGGTACCTGTCGGTTCTTGACCGCTACTAATTCTTCAGAGCCTTGATAAAGACTGGACCAACTCCAGTCGAAACGTTGGTTGGTTAATGAAGTACGTGTAGCGTTATTAACCCTCCCTTCGACAACTCCCTAGAAGGCCTCCCTCCAACTTGGAGGAAAAATCATATAATTCGCAACAGGAGTTTTCTACGTAGAATACGTAATGAGGTCTGTAGCTCTAATAGTTCTTTCACAATGACAAAATAACCAAAGCGAGGCAAAACTGCAGTTTTCATATAACAAACCAAAACTATTCTAATTCCTATATCTTTGTATGTTTACAAGAGCTTTGCTGGCCTCTCTAAGTAGGGGAGTTATATGATTTTGAAGAAATGCTTAAATCTATTTAAAAGATATTGTGGGATAACAATTTTTGTCACACACACAGGGTATACGGATCAGCCATAGAGTACGAAAAGTCAGGATAGTCGAGTGATAGCAATATAGTTTTAAATTTAAAAATTAACGTTCCGGAAGTGGGCGGTAAATGGAAGCGGATGAAGTGTGACGTAGGAGGTAGTGACAGTAGCAGTTGTTAAGAAAATGGAGTAAGTGTGTGTGAATTGCTTTTATGTTAGTAAAGTTTTATGAGTTTAAGCAAGCCTCCTTTCACACGGAAATACTGTATGCCGGATACTGTATCCGAGATACAGTCGCTTGCGGAAAGATTTTCGGGCGACTTACGAGATACTGTTGCCATACTTTCTTGCGCAGGCGTGATTGTAAGAATTAAATCACGAATGCATTCAGTTGAGTGGCGGCGGCTATAAATTTCGAAACTAATTAAGTTATTTAATTTATATTACGTGGTTTATTCAAAACCTGTTGTGTGTATGAAAATATTTGATACAACGTTTTAACGGTATAATTAACATTTTTCAGTAGTAATAAAATGTTACCGTTCTATATTTTCCATTTGTGAGCGCAATTTTAACTTTAACACGAACACCAGTGACAAGTTGCCGTCTACAAAGTATCCTCGTGTGAAAGATCCCATAAGAAACAACAGCCGGTCAGTATCCGAAAGTCGTAAAGTCGCCGCGCGACTGGGATTTGCGGGCGACTAAAATTTTGTTGCCGGCGACTGTATCTCACAAATTATTCGTGTGAAAGATTCCATAAGCGACAATGTTAAAAGAGTATGCGAGATACAGTATCCCCGTGTGAAAGGAGGCTAAATGTTACTTGTTTTATATATTACGATAAATAAAATATAGTTAACATATCTTGTATAATGAATTTCATTAGGTGTAACTTATAACGTGTCTTTCAATAACAGCGGAATAAATACTTCCTATGAGATACAAAAAATATTAGTTTAAGGATAAGGATTGGGCAAAAGATTAAAAAATAGTACTGGTCGTATAATTTAAGAGTTTATTGCAGATTCAACATTTCCTCGTCCCTTTCAAACGATAAGTAAACAATCTTTGCACTTAGTTATGCCGACGTAAGCATTTTGTGAATGATTCACTGTAAGTAATAGAAATATAAAGTGCAACTAGAGCACAGCATACCTACCGAATAAATTTTACAATTCAATTACATTTAAAATACTCTTTCTTGATACCCTATAAGTAAGTAGTCAGCATACACAAAGTTATAAATAGGTAACTTTTAATGTTATTTTTTTAGTTAGCTGTTAGTAATATTTTGAGTGACATCCATCCCGCTATCCTGACGCTTTTCGTGCTCGAATTTGGGGTTTTCCTCTCTCAGTGTCTCTCTTACTTTTATGTTGTGCAACGAATAAGATAATGTCGGTTGTACCGGGCATGTGTTTTATATGTCGGTATGCACTGGAAACAGATGACAGTACAGTGGTGTTGGTGAAAAAACGAGGAATCAATTCTCTTATTGACGCAAGTGCAAAACGTGGTCTAAAGGCCAATGTAAACTTTCTGAAATAAAAGAATGAAATGAGTGTTCACGATGCTTGCCGGAAGAGATACATTGCTCAACATAACATTGAAGCATCTATTCGTCGCGGAGGTGATCCAGTTCCCAAACCTTCTACCTCAAGATCATCTGGAGGAATAATGAGTCTGCACGGTATTTATTTCCTCTGTGGGACGAAATCACTGAAGCGTTCCTCAAGCTCGTAGAAACGATTTGCACACAGTGGAATCGATAAGATTAAGGGAAACGATCCTTTATGTGGCTAGTCGGCGGGATGATGAGTGGAGTCAAAAGATCAAAGATCGTCTTGCGTTTGATGCTGATCTCGTTGCTGCTGATGCAAAATATCAAAAATTTTGTTATAAAAAGTTGTATAACTTGCCAGCCACTGCAAGACCACAGAAGAAACTTCCTAAAGCGAAGAATATTTCACAGTGCACGGAATACATATTTTCATATCTTAATGAAAAGGGAGATGAATGCCAGTTCTCTTTGAATGAGCTTATTGATCAAATCGAAGGTGATTACAAACCTGACGTCAGAACCGTAAAAAACCAACTTACGAATCGGTTTCGCAACAAAATAGCTGTTGCAGAAATCGGCTGGGGTCTCACTGATCAGGTGGTTATATACTTCACAGACGTTGGACAAAAGATTCTGTACGATAATTGGTACAATGAAAGAAAAAAAGATCCAAAAGAAGAACGCATGAGAGTGGTAAAGAGCGCAGCTGAGATCATCTTACAAGATATTCGCTCCAAAGTATATGATACAACTGAATATCCTGCATCTGATAATTTCCTACAAGATATTCGCTCCACAGTATATGATACAACTGAATATCCTGCATCTGATAATTTCCTAGAAGGTGCGGAGACCGTCGTTCCACAATCACTTTAACTGTTCCTTGAAACCATTGTGATGAAACACAAGCGCCATTCTCTCGACGGCTGGAAAAAGAACTATGTTTCGATTGCTCACGCAATTATCTCAGGCGCGAGAAATCGCTCTTTCCTTTCCTCAATCAAGACAGGCTTAGGTACCTACCTCTACAGGAAGTTCGGATCCAAACATCTCGTCAAACTCTGCGCAGCTATGGGATTCTCCTGTAGCTACAATGAGGCAATGTTGGTCGAGAGTTCTACTATAGTGCAGGGAGGAGGACCACCGCCCATTGAAAAATGAGGATTTTGTTTACGACAACGCAGATGTGAACATCAACACGTTGAATGGTAAAAACACGTTCCATGAAATGTGGGGTATCATGACCATCACACTGCTGTCATGTCAGATGAAGCGCTTCCTCGATTGAAGAACGTCTCTGCGGACCAAATAAGCTCTTACGCGGTATCTGAACTGCAACAATACAGCACGAGGAAAAAATCTGGATTATCTGCAATTCCAATCGTTGATGTGCATGAAGGTTTTCAGTTTGCTGGTGATATACTGCCCTCTACCCCAGAGTTGCTCTGGTTGTTTGGGAAAATCTTGAACGCTCCTGGAATTTCAGGATGCAATGGTTTTATGGAACAAGTCACTGATGGTCTCGCTTTCAGTTGTTCCAAAATCGTGTTTCTATCATTCATACATGCTCCTCCCACTGACTACGATGCCCTGTTCTCACATCTCTTCTTATGGCTGCTGAAAAAACAAAAGCCCATGGTCAAAGTAGGTACGTAGCTGCTTTGTGAAGATACCGCACAAATTCTTTGCTCAAATATTCGCCGCCGTTGTCGCTTTTCAACATTTTTATTTTTCTATTATGCATTCGCTCGACTTTGTTTTGATATTCGACGAATTTGCTCATAACTTGACTTATTGCGTATACTTCTGCGTGTCTACTGTGATCGTCTATAAACGTTACAATATATCTATTACCTCCAAGTGATACTGGGGTTATTGGACCAATTACGTCACTGTGTATCAAGTCCAGGCAACCGTTTCGTCTGTTGTCGGTTTTTCTTGGAAAATTTTTTCTCTTGATGTTGCATACGTTGCACGTTTCGCACGTTTTTTGCAATGCAGTTGTTTTTAAATTGTACAAATCGATTAATTTTTTCGTTTTCTTTTTAGTAGGATGTCCTAATCGCTTATGCCAAAAATCAGCCGAAGCGTTATTAGTAGTGTAAACACATGTTCGTTCTTCGGTCATCCTGTATACATTATTTCTTCGTGTAGCCCTTCCAATTTCTTCGTCATTTTTCATCAGTACAGCTTGCTTATTATCGAAACTTGATGTTTCAGTCTCCTAATTTTGCTACCAATATTAAGTTCCCTTTTAACTCTGGTACGTACAGAACGTCCGACAAGATCATTTTGTTTCCTCCGTTCTCTCGGCTCCACTTAATTTCTATGTCGCCTTTGCTCTCGCATTTCAATGAATATCCTCCAGCACATATAATATTCATTATTTCGTTTGTGATGTTCGTTAACTTAGTTTCGTCGCTTGTGAGATGATCAGTTGCGCAGCTGTCAAGCAACCATTCGTTCTTTTCGAAAATTCGTTTCTCTCCGCTTGTTTCGTAAACTGCTCTATGCTCACGGCAATCCTAAAAGCGTTGCACGTGTCATGACGTAAAAACAGTACCAATGTAATATTAATTTTTCGGATTGTCGTTAAAGGTAATATTCTGGGGTAAAATAATTCTACAAGTTGGCAGCATCATAAATAAAATTACAATGTTGCAACCAAGGACATCTGTCATTTATTGTCTTCCATTTCGTATTTTATTCTATTTCGTTTGAATCCATATGACAACACTGTTGACATGTATATAATACTCGTGACGTGCAACGCTTTTTGCTTTGCCCCAACTTTATGTACGTTAACTGTGGTTGGACGTGATTAGTTGCGTTTACCGTTCCCGTTCCTTTCGTAGGTTGTTTCGCCCCTTTGACGAGTGTTTTCGTTTCGCCCGCGATGGTACCGCGCGTTGGTTCCGTGCTTAATATGATCTCAATATTTTCCACAATTTCGTTCTATGTGTTCAAGTTCGTTACACCCAAAGCATTTCAAATCGCGCAACGGCTCGATTCTCGATTGTTGCCAGTTTCGTGATGTTTATGTGTGTAACCCTTGCTATATTTCCAACAAGTATTGTCATTTTTAATCGCGTTCACGTTCCTCTCGCGATCGCTTCGTTCATATCGCGCACCAATCAAACGTTCTTCTGTCACAAATTTTCGTTTAAGAAGTTCAACAATTAAGTCAATTGTTCGCATTGTACACCTAATCCGATCATCATTATGCCTATTTCTATATTAACGTCTAATTTTAAACCGCAACTTTCTAAGCGTTGGTAAGTTTCGTTCTTGTTAAATACGTAATCGTTAATTGTTTCGGGATCCTTTTTATGTTTATTCAGATAATCACGTAACGTTAAAATGGTGTGAAAACTATTCAATTTCGTATGTCCTACCTTTAATTTTAGCCAAATGTCATAACTTGTGCCATTCTCGTCAATATTGCTTAAATTTTGATCGTTTATGTTTAACATGATTAGCGCCTTACATAATTCTTCTATATGTCTATTTTCAGGTGAAACAGCGAAATCTTTATCTTCAATTGCGTCTTTAACTCCTTTTACCACTACAGTTCCCGTCATTCGCGTAGCCCAAAAACGATAGTTTTTGTTGTTCAATTTTTCAATATCCGTCGTTTTATCTATTTTCGTAGTAAATAATGAAATAATTTATTTGCACAAAAGGTCGTTAAAAATGTTCACATAATCAATTACACTCGCGCGATAACCCGACACAGTTGAACGTTCGTTCTATTTGTTTTTGTTTTTTTTAAACTCAATCACAAATGTACCAAACTACAAAATAACAGTTTTTCACGTTTTACAAACTTGTCACCTCAAAAAATCATTTATTATCTCTGTGCTAATCAAATTGTTTGTTTTTCCGTTTCTAAGTATTCGCTCTTTTTTTTCCTGTTCCCAATTTTTCAGGAAACGTGCATCCCCATTGGCTCCAATAAACTCTTGTATATGGATAATTTGCTCGGTCATATTGTCAAAAATCGACACTGAAATAAGTAGCAATGCTGCACACAATGAAAGTAGGACGTACATCACTCTTGCGAAAAATTGTTGTTATTTATTATTATTATATTTATTTTTTTGTATACACATATTTTTGTAATATCTAATTAACTTATATAATAGTCTTAAAGTATTTATATAGTCCTCTAAATTAACTGACGGCCACTTCCCAGAGTCAGGTCCACATCTCCAACCTAACTGTTCGTTTGGAAGATCTTTTCCAATATTTTCTTGAATCCAATTATAAATTTTGAAATGATCAGAATTATTCCACGGCTTAAAAGTGTATTTAAAGTTTTGTTCAGTCGTTACATCGATATACAGGGTGTCTCACGGTGACCACCCATTAGAATGTTTCAGAAACTACTATGATCTGAATTTTGAAAATTTTCGGTGATGGGGTTTTCGGGCATGGCCTCCTCAAATAAAATAATGGCGTCTACGTAACACTTCCGGTTTTTTCCGGAAATGACACCAGCTTTGTTATTTTAAATGTAACACCCTATGTATTATTTCGATTTTGGATTCTACGTGAAATTTTAGGTGGACTTTCATCAAGTTTTCTTATTCCTAAAATTAACCGTTTCCGAGATATTTAATTTTTTTAATAAAAATTAAAATAAACACTAACTTAAAACCATGTGAATTCTACAGAAAGAAAGATAAAGGAACCATTCACACGAGAGATAGCTGGACCCCCAAGCTTCCCATCCGTACTTTCAAAGTGGCTTAATTGCATACAGGATGGTGGAAATTTAATGCCGAGTTTAGTTAATTTCAAATCATCATAAGTTGGTTTTTTCAAATGGAACACTCTGTATGTTTCGTCGTAATCTGATGCACAATTTCATTCTCTTTCAAACGGTACCATGGTTTCCTATACCTATCTCTGTGCAGTCAACTAAGGTCATTCAATTTCTTGCGAAAATGGCTTAGCAGAACTTCAAAACAAACGACTGTTCTATCACCAGTTATTAGTTGTCACGTTGTCAGTCTAGCACCAATAGTGACAGTTGAATTGAATACTTTTTATTAAAAAAATGGAAAACAACAAACGTATTCAAATGCAGACAATCTCAATAGTATTTATTCATGCAGAATGTAACAAGATAATAAATAGAACTTGCAGAGTGCAGTTCTATCTGTTATTACATAATAATTATTATTCTCGTTCTTGTCACTGATACATTTACTAATTAATTATTCAATATTTTTTATTATTAAGATCATATTATTGATAGGTTAATGTCTTTACCGATGATAACATTATTGTAACTAACTTCTTAAAATTCTGGTAAATGAGGGTCTCTCATTAAACACTGCAAGCTGTATTTATTATCTTGTTACATTCTAAATGAATAAAATAATAATAAATTTAGAATACCTGCGTTTACGTGTTGTTGTTTTCCATTTTTTTAATAAATAGTATTCAATTCAACTGTCACTAGTGGTGTTCAACTGACAACGTGACAACTAATAACTGGTGATAGAACAGTCGATTGTTTTGAAGTTCTGCTAAGCCATTTTCGCAAGAAATTGAATGACCTTAGTTGACTGCACAAAAAAACAGTAAATATCTCAAAAACTAGAAGAGATAGGTATAGGAAACCATGGTACCGTTCGAAAGAGAATGAAATTATGCATCACACTACGACGAAATATACATTTGAAAAAATCAACTTATGATGATTTGAAGTTAACTAAATTCGGCATTAAATTTCCACCACCCTGTATGCAATTAAGCCACTTTGAATGTACGGATGGGAAGCTTAGGGGTCCAACTATCTCTCGTGTAAATATGGTTCCTTTATCTTTCTTTCTGTAGAATTCACATGGTTTTAAGCTAGATAGTGTTTATTTTAATTTTTATTACAAAAAATTAAATATCTCGGAAACTGTTAATTTTAGGAATAAGAAAACTTGATGAAAGTCCACCTAAAATTATACGTAGAATCCAAAATCGGAATAATATATAGGGTGTTACATTTAAAATAACAAAGTTGGTGTCATTTCCGGAAAAACCGGAAGTGTTACGTAGACGCCATTATTTTATTTGAGGAGACCATGCCCGAAAACCCCATTACCCAAATTTTCAAAATTCAGATCATAGTAGTTTCTGAAATATTCTAATGGGTGGTCACCGTGAGACACCCTGTATTTTTCTACAACACCTACGTTAAATTTCTAACGCAGTATTTTTCTACTATCACTACTTATTTCTAACGCACTAGATACTTATTACTATTTTCCTTCCATCTACTTTAATTTATGATTCCATGATCTCAGGCACGCCTATCTTCAATTTCTTAATTCTAATGTTGATCTCGTACAGCTCAATATCCCGCATGACATCTCTAATCTTCCTCAATAGCTCTTCAATTTCCTTATTTCTTTTGTATTTGTACAGCAATTCGCTCCGCATCTTTTCAATTCTTTTGCTAATTGTTGCTTCACAAGTTCTTTTACCCATTTTCAATTTGAAATACAACTTAACCTAATCTGGGAGCCGGCCACCTTTTTTGCAATCAATTAGTATACCTTTTATACTTCGTGAGCGGCTTTATTTTAACGAGACGGTAAACTTTTTCCTCTACGAAAATGTTCGCAAATGGGTCTTACGGGGGTGTGCAGGGAAAAACATGTTGATTTAGAAATTACAAAAAATGGATGAATATCATGGGACAACGGCCCAACTAATTTGGAGGACAAAGTGGGAATTTAATTATACAAATATTTACTAAGCTACAGGAAAAAATCAGCTTGATATTCATTATTTTTGTTAATATAGTACTATCTACATGTATCTGAGATGGGGACACTCTTGATGGACTCATTTTTGTTGTAGGACAAATGTTATTTTGAATTACTTACAAAAAACTTAACAGTTAACTAAAAGTGATATTAATCAATTTTTTGTAATTACCACATCAACCTGTTTTACTCCTGCGCACCCCGTAGGACCCATTTGCGAAAATTTTCGCAGAGGAAAAAGTTTAGCGTCTCGTTAAAATAAAGCCCCTCACGAAGTATAAAAAGTATACTAATTGATTGCAAAAAAGGTGGCCGCCTCCGGGACCAACCCATTCATTAGTGCCCAGAATTCATTTATGGTTCATTCCGGCCTTATATTACTACTAATAAACTCTTTAAAATACGACTTATGGTTGATTATTTTATCTCTAAAATGTGTGACATTTATTATCCGGACAAAAACCTCTCTCTGGATGAATCAATGGTTCTATGGCGTGGTAGATTAGTGTTCAGACAATATATACAAAATAAGCGCCATAAATATGGTGTGAAATTGTATATGTTAACTGAACCATCAGGAATCATCTTAAAATTTGCCATTTATACTGGCGCTTTGGATGAATTTGGTGGGAAAGGACATGCCTCAAAAGTTGTCAACCATTTGATGTGCGAAAAATTGGATGTGGGCCATTCCATTTTTATGGATAACTTCTATAACAGCTATGACCTTTCTCTTCAATTACTGTCCAGAAATACGCTATCAACGGGGACCCTACGAGCAGATCGTAAAAATTATCCCAGTGACGTTCGTACTGCAAAATTGAAAAAAGGTGAAACGATTGCGCAGCATTCCGACGGAGTAATGATAGAGAAGTGGCGGGACAAGAGAGAAGTTAATTACATATTTTAGTTATGTTTTTTATTTGTGAATAATATTGTAATTTGTGTATTTTTTAAGTAAATTTGTTTAAACTATATTTTTTTATTACATAATGTAAAAAGACATACAACTTCTATGACTTTTTTTTATGGCCGTATAGGGTGCATCGATAGCACCTCACCATGAATTTCTCACGCAGTCCTACCGTCGCACCGTGTGCGCTTAGGCCCAGATTTACCTCAAAAATTATTAATTTAGAATTTTGTTATAATCTAATATGTGCTCTCAATAAAATTTACGTATAATTTTGAAAAAAAAGGTGTTAGCCCCTGACGTTACTATACATAAAATGGGTAGCCGCGAATGGCGAATGTGTTAAGTAAATTGACAGAGAAAATATTCAAGAAACATTGCAACAACGTACCTAAGTAAATATACTGGGACTATTTAAACTTTCTGTGGGAAGTAACATTTGAGGTTTCCAAATTTGAATTAAATTTCATTACTTACGTTAAATAAAATGAAATCTTGACGAAGGGCATACGGAATATACACCTCTTGAAGTAAGGGTATCATTATTGCATTGAGATTCTTAACAGATATTTAGGATTAATACCTTCCAAAGGAGGCAACAAATGAATATCCAAGTGCCATCCCAGATTGTCACATCTGGCAACTCAGTTGGAATAATATTTCAGTTACGTGGATATGCCCTGGGATGGCTCTTATTTATTTACAAACATGATTTTCATTGGCTGGTTCAAGGTCGAACGATTTTACCGACAGCAAATGTGTTTCATTCCCTTGCAGTAGTAGTTTCTAGTCATGTTTGAAACAGCGTATTTTCAATAACAGGTACAACCTGTTCCAGTTTTAAAAAGTACCTATTCCAAGAAATCTGTTGCAGTTCCAAACTGTTCCAAAACTTAATTCTACCTATTTGAGTTTATCTTTTACACGACGCGGAGTCAGTCGTGTCGTGTCGATCTCGATATTAAAGAGTAAGATTTTGGAATAGTTTTGGTGCTGGTTTACGTATTTATACGTTATTTGTTTTATACAACTTTCCTTTAAAATGAGTACTTTAATGAGAAGTTTATCGACGCGAAATAAAAGTAGCCCAGTTTGGAACTTTTTTACACCAATGGATAAAACGAACGCAAAATGTAATATTTGCAAGTTACAAAAATGTCGTATAAATCTTCCATAACAAACTTAAAAAAACATATTGAACGAAAACATCCAACTGTGAAAATTCCCCAAAAGTCTGTAACTTTAAGTGATGAAATTGAAAAGACGACAGCGACGATGAGACTGGTGATAGTACGAGTAAGATTAATGATTCACAGCAGTCAAGTGTTGCTGGTGGTATTTCTTCTGATGCAGCCGAAAACGCGCCTGAACAGCCAGTGCGTTAAAAATACCTAGACTAATTGTGCCAATTGTGGTACAAGACAGAATGACATCTTATTCAAATAAAAAGTTATCCTCAAAAACAAAGTAATCCATCGATTCCGATTATTCACTTTGGATTTTCAACGGTTCAGTATTGTACAAGATGAAGAAGGCTTTAAACGATTTGTACGTTCTCTAAATCCTTCATAACTACCAAGTAGGCAAAGAATTTCTAAAACCCTAATTCCAGCTTTATATGAAACTTGCTTAAATAATGCTAGAGAGGCGGCACAAAAAATTTTAAAGTTATGTAAAGTTTGTATTACTACAGACTGCTGGACGTTCGCAAATAATAACAGCTTCATAGCAGTAACAGCTCATTTTATCGACGAAACGTTTCAGATGCGCTCTATTCTTTTGGAGTGTGACGTATTTGAAGGAAGTCATACGGGACTAAATTTTTCTTTAATTCATCTTGCAAAAAATTGGGGGGGGATACAGAAAAAAATTATTTTTGCAGTGTCAGACAATGCAACTAATATTAAAAATGCAATTACTGCTAATGCAGGATGGAAACATTTTGGATTGTTATGCTCACACCCTTAATCTAACAGTACATGATTCTTTAAAATTAGCAAAGAGTATTTTAGATAGAGTAAAATCTACAGTAGCCCATTTTAAAAAAAGTAGCTAAGCTACCCAAAATGCTTATGGATACGCAAAAAAAATGGTGTTAATGTAAGTACCATTTAAACTTATACAAGATGTCCTTACAAGGTGGAACTCAACGTATAACATTTGACAGATTTGTTCCACTACCAGAACGTCTTCGTTCCACTATAGGTCCTCCTTGACGTTACGTTCGGGCGCGGTCCAGGGGGGGGGGGGGCTAGAGGGGCTTTAGCCCCCCTCCATTGAAGCAATCGTTTTAAAGAGATTATTGCCCTTCAAGGCCTTATTCCCGCATTTAGTAGTTCTTACCGTCACTCCCAGGCAGTGAGATTGAATTGCGAGCCGAAATAATATTATGGAATGCAACATGCACTGAAAAACAATTTAAGCTAAACACTGCAGCTTCAGCTTTTGAAAACTGCAATAATAAATTTCTGATGCCTAATATACGAATTCTACTTCAAATTTTGTCTACTGTTCCTCTCTCAACTGCCACAGCGGAGAGAACATTTTCAAAACTGAGACTGCTAAACACATATCTCCCCTCAACAATGGGTAAACAGCGACTTAATGGTTTAGCGCTTGTCTATTGTAACAACGAAGAGACAGTCAGTATTGAAAAAGTTATGGACGATTTTGCAATTATGAAACCACGACGAATGGAATTGAGAGATTGCAGTAAAGATAAAGACAATAATGAATAAATCATCCAATATATTTCTTACAAAAATTGTTTGTGCACTTTATTTAAATAACTGTGCTGTGTGCATTTATAACTCTAATTAATAACGATGTTACAAAATGTTTACTCCTATTTAATTTATAGCACGTTATACAATGAATGAAAACTGACACTTTTTGAATAAATTTTGAAACAATTTTGATGTTTGAAAGTATTAAAATGATAAAAAATGAAGTAAAAGTCCATTTTAAAAAATATCATAGGGGAGATATCCTAGAAAATCCACATGGCGCGCGCGCGTATGACCTAAGTGCTAAGTCGTCGCAGCACCCTTAAAACCAAACAAACTACTCGAGTTAAAAAAAAACTAGTTAAGCCCTCCCCATAACAAATTCCTGGAACCGCCCCTGGTTTCGTTACCTACACTTTCAGGAGAGGAGTGGACTATACTCAAGGAAATGTGCCAAATTTTAGAACCAGTTGCTGACACAACTAATTGTGTAAGTGGTGAAAATTACATGTCGGCGTCATTAGTTCGCTGCAATGCGTGCAAATGCGTATAAGTCACATTTTGTGTAAAATGGGATAAGCGCATTAAACGGTCTAAAATATCGCATACTATCGGCGTGCAAAGAGATATAAGTCAGTACGAGGTCGTATTCTGAGATACTGATAGGTGTTTAAAGCGTTCAAAACAAATTTTAATGTGTAAAGGGGTTCATGTATACTTAGACCTTTAAACCCAACTATTACAATTTGTGGTGAGAGGGTGAAGTAGACTTATACCTGTTAGCACATACGGCTTTCTTGCTTATACCTGTTTACACAGCCAAACGGCCATCTGTACACATCAAGTCACGCTGTGATATTAACGTTATTTTTGATACTGTCACATGTGGCACGAGGTTATTGCAGGAAGAGGTACTAATCAAGTTGGGTCATGCTTATACAGTCATCTTATCTCGAACATTCCCCCTGAAGTAAAACAAGTGATTTTGTATTCTGACACATGCGGGGGGCAAAATAAAAAATAGCCATCTTGTTGCAATGTTTTTCGTGATGTACTTCCAACTAACATGTGCTTTCCCGCCTCTTTTCTATCCCAGTATGTGAATCGGTTGTGATATAGTTAGGTGAAATATTTTTTTCTTAAAACAAGAGTTAATTTCGTAGATAAAACAATGAAATTTGAATAAACCCGTACTCAAAGGTATGTACACCACAGTCACATGTTCAATTGACATGAATAACGTTCTAGAACTATTTTGGTAGTATGGATCACATGCTAAGTTGGTTTTATTGCCCGGGTTATATTACCGCATACACGTTTTACTACTATTTACACCTACATTTTTCTAACAATTGTCGAAATGGGGAAAACAAGTAACAATCTGCGTAAACAGTGGAGTCAAAATAATTTAGAGGCTGCTCTAGAAGCTGTTGGAGCAGGCGAAAGTCAAAGAAATGCAAGTGCACGATTTGAAATCTCTCGGTCCACTTTGAGAAGATACATTTCTAATGGCATTTCTCCAACACGTTTGGGTGGTCCTAGCGTGCTCACCTTAGAACAGGAAAACGATCTTGTAAATAAAATCATTCGATTTTGCGATATTGGGTTGCCTCTAACGCCAACTTTGATGCGGCACCAAGCTTTAGGTATTATGAAATAAATAAAATAAAGCACAAGTTTAACAAAACTAAGGAGTGTGCAGGTCAATCCTGGCCGGCTCAGTTTTGTCGTCGCCATTCCAAATTAGCAAAAAGAAAGGCTCAGTTGATGAATCCAGCTCGGGCACCAAAACTGTACAAGGCAATTGTGGATAACTATTTTAATAAACTGAGCACTACTTTAGAAGACTTAAATATAATGGGCCAGCCTCATCGAATATATTATATTGTCACATATGGAAAATTAGAAATAAGAACAAATACTTTGGATGAGACTAGATTACCGGGAAAGAACCGTATGTATCACCTTCCTAACTACCCATACTTACGTAAAGATTAGACTTCGGGAAGGATCTTGTGGGTACCCAAACTGGGACATGTACATAGGGAGTAGTCAGGATGCTTGACGTAAAGAATACGATATTATAAATAAGAGATGCAGGGACCAAATCGAGGAGATCGACAGAGTCTGAACTAGTAGACTACCTGATATACGCGTGCATTACATGATGGTTAGTGTTCACAACATTATCGAGTTAGGGTAAGTACATTTTAATTAGCTTTAATCATTTATTATAATTGTAATTATCTTTATCCTATGCTTATTAAATATTATGTTAATTGTTACTTGTGAAATCTTGTTTTAGAAGAACACAGAAGAGAAGCTTCGGTTAAGTTTGTGGAAACAGATATTTCCATTTTATCGTCACGAGACAATGACAAACCCATACCTTATGAGACTGAATCGGTTTTGGTGGAAACATTAATAAATAATTCAAATCCGAATTTTGGTAACATTTCAACACCAAAGTGTCACAGCTCCTTTTTGAATTACCAAGAAGCGACAGTATTGTCATTGAAAAATAAATTTAGTTCGACTACGTATTCATCTATATGTACGAATGCAACATGTGACTTCCATGAAGTTGATGATAACACTATATGGTCGATGGATATTAAACCAACTGAGATGGAAAAGGACATCACTCCTCCAATTTTCGATGTTCCAAAAGCAATATTAAACATATCGAGTCTAGATCCTAAATCGGAGATTCTTCCTAAACATTCT
Source organism: Pyrocoelia pectoralis (assembly GCA_036250285.1). Taxonomy (NCBI): domain Eukaryota; kingdom Metazoa; phylum Arthropoda; class Insecta; order Coleoptera; family Lampyridae; genus Pyrocoelia; species Pyrocoelia pectoralis. The sequence goes on from CM070075.1 coordinate 27,477,842, forward strand.
GAAAACCGCATAAATCAATCTAAGAAACCTTCGTTCAAAGAATGCACTAAATTGGAGGGCTGTTTTTATTTGGAAAGTGTGGTTTGGAAAAAGACCTTTAGCGGGGAAAAATTAAACGTAACATACTATCCATATTGTTTACGGAAGAAAATAAAAATACATGTAAATAATGTGTGTATCATAATTTTTCGATATGTCAATTATGCTAAAAAACGCAAAGACGCTACCGTTTATGCAGAGTGTAAACATAACAACTTTACTTGCAAAAAATTCAAAATAATATTATTTAATCAAAAAGTAACGGTGTACAGTACCTCTTTGGAATATTTCCCTTCCAACCTGTTGAGCGAATCTGTTAGTGGCGTGGAAACCTTTTGTGTATAAAAAAATCTATCTCTGAAGCAAATATTAATATTGTACAAAAAGGGAAAAATTTGCAATCGGTAAAGTCCGATCACGTTAATAGAATAATGCGCTCCGAAACAAATTCCGAATTTAACAGAAGTAGTAATGACTTATATGACGTACTTTTGATGCAGCAAGATCACAACGGCCACTCCGGTTTTTGCTATTTCATAGCTGATCAAATAGTATTAAAGGCCGTTGTGATCAAAGTGGCCGTTATGAACAAAACCCAGAACACAACGATTGGTACGGAAAATGCATCTTTAAATAAATCCATACCTAACTACCTATGATGGTTTTTTTAAGTCTAGTCCTTTCTATAAAAGGTTTATTAGAATAATTGATGCTGTATCTCAACAAGTCAAGGAAGATGAATACAATACTAAAACGCATAATCAATTCCTTAACACTAGAAGCGCCAAAGGGGTCATTATGACACTTTCCTGTTTTAATTTTTCTCCAACTTTTCAACGGTGTACACAAGGCTGTTGAGTACTTTTGACCTTTCCTGTATAAGACTGATTCTGAATTCTGACGACTATCACAACAGTGACTTCGAAGATGATGGTCGATTATTCTCCCCGAATGAAGATGATGTTTCAGAATTTTCAGATTTTTAGGTGAGAAAAAAAATTCGTCAAGGATCTCCTGCAGCAACAATAGGTAAGTAGAATTTTGTTTTACACTATTTTTCCAATGATTCAAGTTTTTTTTTACTCCGACTGCTTTCATAATTTTTATACGATGCCCACCCACGGAACTTTTTTGTAATCCCAAAACTGTAAGCTGTGGTTACTCTTGTTCAAACAAATTGAGATAATTTTATTGTTACAGAAGAGGCATCTACATCTCACACATCCGTCACCATTCAGAGTGTATTGGCATTCAGGAGACTACAAATAAAACTCGCGGCCGTGGACGACCATCGAAAATACAGAAAACGTCAACCGAAGGAACAAATGATACTTTTACTTCTGGAACCATTTTCTTTGAGAACGATAAATATACTGCATGGAAAGTTATTCACTTTTGAGGCAAAACTTCTGGAAGAACAAAAACTCATAGCGTCTTTTAGGAGACTCCAGGGCAATACATAGCGAACACACCGAATAAATTTGATAATTATTGATGGTGGGAGACGCCAAATCAAAGTCTATGTGCAACGCGTTACCATATTAGAAAAAGATGACCATCCTCCAGCAAATGAAAGTCTGACCCAGAATGTTGTTTGGCGTCTTATAGAACCATTTCTCAATAAGGGTAGGAATATCGCTACTGATAATTTTTTTACTACAGTAAAATTGGTAAAACGTTTGAAAGCAGCCAATACAACGATTGTAGGAACAAATGAATAAAAAACGGAGCGAGATTCTAGTCGAGCAAAAAATAGAAGAGCGCAACTTTACGACACAAAGTATTGCAGCATGAAGACTGCACTTTGACAGTGTATCATGCAAAAAAGAAAAAAAAATGTGATAATTTTGAGCACTATGCCTTCTGACATTGATATTGGATCTTTAGGCAATATACATTTAGGTTCGCATTTTTTAAGGCTACCAAACGCCTTAAACAACCCCAACAAACATTTTCCCCGATCCGCCGAAACGATGGAAGCTGGGCCAAAAGCGACTCTGAAAAGGCAGATGCTTTCGCAGAACATCTAGGCAAAGTCTTTCAACCAGATGAATCTATTACAGTAAGAGAACGTGATGAAATACAAAACCTCCTGGACGCACCCCTTCAATTATCTTTGCCGATAAAATATTTCTCATATAACGAGGTCAGGAAAATGATTGAAGGCCTGAAAGATAAAAAATCACCCGGGTACGACCTGATTACTGGACGAGTACTAAAGGAGCTACCAAATAAAGGGACCAAGCTGATAACACACATCTTTAACGCCATACTAAGGACTGGCTACTTCCCTGTTCAATGGAAGATAGCGAAGATCATTCTAATCCCAAAACCAGGAAAACCAGCCTACGAGCTAACTTCATACAGGCCGATAAGCCTCTTGCCTATTTTAAGTAAATTATTCGAGAAGCTATTACTAAAGCGTTTAATGCCCATATTACACGAAACAAAAATAATACCGGAACACCAGTTCGGGTTCAGAAAGCAGCACTCGACGATCGAACAGGTGCATCGTGTAGTTCGACACATAACCGCAGCGTTCGAAGCAAAACAATACTGCCCTGCTATCTTCATCGATGTTAGTCAAGCGTTTGATAAAGTATGGCATGAGGGACTCCTTCTCAAGCTAAAGCAATGCCTACCGGACACGTTTTATGTTATTTTAAAATCATATATCCAAGAAAGATATTTCCTAGTCAAACATGAAGAGGAGATGACAAAACTGGTAGAGATAAAAGCGGGAGTTCCTCAAGGTAGTGTCATGGGACCGCTATTATATCTTATATTCACAGCCGACCTGCCGACTGACAGCAGTGCTATGTTTGCCACATTTGCGGATGACACAGCTATTTTAACCACCGATGAAAACCCAGTAAGGGCAGTACAAAAATTGCAAAGCAATTTGGATGAAGCGCAGGAATGGTTCAAAAAATGGCACATAAAATTAAACGATACCAAGTCCGTATACGTCCCGTTCTCAAAGCGAAGAGGCATATGTCCCCCTATAGCACTAAATGGGAACGAAATACTACCATCTGACAGCGCTAAGTACTTGGGCATTCATATAGATAAGACCCTTACATGGCGAACTCATATCTGGAAAAAGCGGCTACAACTGAATATAAAACTTAAAAGCTACTACTGGCTATTAGGTAGAAATTCACAGCTTACTCTAGATAATAAATTGCTCATATATAAAATGATCTTTAAACCCATTTGGCTCTACGGAATCCAAATATGGGGAACAGCGTCATACTCGAACATATCCATTTTAGAGAGATTACAGTCAAAGATATTACGGACCATTACAAACGCTCCCCAGTTTATTACCAATGCCGAAATAAACGCTGACCTTAAAATGCCTACAATCAAAAGTGAAATTGTGCGCGTAAGTGACAAATACATAGAAAATCTACAAATTCACCCGAATAGTTTAGCGCTAAATCTACTCGACAATAGTGAGGACAATCGCCGACTTAAGAGATACTACACCTTAGACTTACCGTATAGATTTAAGTAGCACGTAACATTGTTAAACATTAGACAATATGCTCTTGAAGATCTACTTTAAATGTAATAATCCATAATCATTAATTTAAGTTAAGCAACTGAAAGTGCCATCACTGGGTGAGCACTTTGCACGCTATTCCTTTTCATTTATAGAATTTACTTAATGCTTAATACCAGCAGATTGTAAATAGTTTGTCGTTAAAATAAAAAAAAAAAAAAATTTTTTTTATTAGTTTCAAATACTGTTTAGGATCATATTCCCGTTTTTGTATCAATTGAAAAAAAATATACTAAACCTACCTCTAACCTAAGCGCCTGATTGACAATATACGAGGTATGACAATTAAGTAATGAGACTGATTTTATTGCCGCGCTTGTGGTAAACCTGCGACCTTGAAACTCCTTTCCTCTTTTTCCGGCATCCTTCCCCTCTCCATTGATATATGTACCATCGCTCTAGCTTGTTTAGTTCGCTTGCTGTGTCGTATTGAGTAGACGTGTGTTGGTGGTGCTCGTCACGAAAATGGAAAAACGAAATCAAGAGCAACGCGTCGCTATAAAATTTTGCGCCAAATTGGGCGAAACAGCTTCGGAAACGTACGCTAAAATTGTAAAAGTTTATGGTGATAGTGCTCTTAGTCGTGCCCAGGTGTTTCGATGGCACAAAGAATTTAAGGAGGGGCGTGAAAGCGTGGAAGACGAGGCGCGGAGCGGGAGACCAGTCCAGGTGCGGAGTGACGCGAATGCGCAGCGTGTTCGCGCCCTAATCCGTGAAGATCGGCGTTTAACAGTTCGAATGTTGGCCTCGGAACTGAGTATGAACCGTAAACAGTCCGACAAATTTTAACCGACGATTTTGGGATGAGAAAGTTGTGCGCGAAGATGGTTCCAAAGAACCTTTCTGAGGAGCAAAAGCAGCATCGAATGACCGTCGCAGAAGACTGTTTGGAACAAGTGGAAAACGATCCCACGCTGCTTGATCGAGTTATTACAGGCGATGAAAGCTGGTTTTTCCAATACGACCCTGAAACCAAACGGCAAAGCTCACAATGGTTATCTCCGCACGTCCCCCGCCCGAAAAAAGCTCGCATGAGCAAGTCGAAGGTGAAAACGATGATTATTGCCTTTTTTGATAGCCGTGGAATCGTCCACAAAGAATTTGTTCCACCGGGGCAAACCGTAAATCAAGTCTACTATCGCCAAGTACTCGAAAGATTGCGAAAACGAGTCAACAGGGTGCGCCCAGACATCGCTCGTAACTGGATCCTTCATCACGACAACGCGCCGTGCCACACCGCCCTCAGCGTGTCCCAGTATTTGGCCTCTAAAGGGATCACCGTGTTGCAACAGCCGCCTTATTCGCCCGACATGTCACCCTGTGACATTTTTTGTTCCCTAGAACAAAATCGGTGGTCAAAGGAACTCATTTTGGGTCGATTACGGACATCCAGGCGACCGTGACGAGGGTACTCGCGGACATCCCAGTCGAAGCGTTCCAGAAATGTTATGAAGCATGGAAAACGCGCTGGAATCGCTGTATAGCTGCCCGAGGGGATGGCAGAGTTGTAGAATAATTTTTAAATATACGGTTTTTATGGAACCAGTCTCATTACTTAATTGTCATACCTCGTACGTTTAGGGTGACATTTTTTTAGTTTCAAATACTTCTATAAAATAAGTAAATGGGGTAAAATAAAAAAAATCTTCGGGTGAAATGAATAAATTTTATGCCAAAACCTACTAATGGAGTGTATATAAATAAAGTACAAGTAAAGTTAAAATTCTACTTATACAAATGGACCATTAGAAAGAACACTTTTTATAATAACATTTACTGCAGTTCTTTGTGTGATGCTGTAAACATTAAGATTGTGTTTTTGTTCAAATGCTTATCAACGTCCCCTTTTTGAAAAGCACAGGTTTAGATCTAATAGAATTTTTAATATGGACGAGACAGGGATAACAACCGTCCATGTGCCTCCCCGTATCTTAGCACCAAATAACCCAGCATAAGCAGGCTGATAAATATAATTTATATTAAGTGAGTATTTTTGCAGATTCCACCAAATCAAAATGAATGAAGATGACCCTGCAAACCAGCTAATTCATTTAATAGTTTCGTTAAAAAAATGTTCACAGCTTTCGATCATTGTCTTGTAGTCTGTAGAAACTGTGCTTTTCAGAACACGCCGTTTGTTCTTTCTTAGTGTACAGGTATAATATAAGAACATTAATTTAATTCATTGTAAATAAACATACATATTAATGTTTCAGAACAAGCTTTTGTTATGGCAGACACAGACTTTTAAAAACCATAAAAGGAAAGGGAAAGTAAACTTCAAGAATTTGAAAAAACTGCTATACGACGACATGTTCATGCATTTTATTTTCGAAATGAATTACCAACCGTACTGAAATTATTGAATGTAATTTAATTAATAATGACGGATGCACTTTCCAACCTCAGCCCTTCATCGTTATATCAAATACTCCTAAAGTTAGGATTTATATATGACAAACGATCACGAAAAACTATGTTAAAACCCGAAATTGTTCTTTGGAGAAGAAAAAAAATATCGTGAAGGGAGAAAATTTTATTAGAAACGTGGGTTAATGCAGGACATGTGAAAATTAAAGTGTGGCAAGAGAGAAGAATTACGACTGCAAGACAGGCACTACTTCAAGGTCTAACTCTTAAAAAAATACTTAGAATAAGTGATATATTTTGTTATTTCTGACACTTTTATATAAAATTCTTATGTCAAAAATACCAGCCTATTTATACTGTACCATCGATTTTATAAAACGCGAACATGGGCAAAGAAAACTAACAGCGCGTATTCCTAGGCACCACTGTGAAAAGGCGCATTTCTGTTCAATTCTGTTCAATAAGTATTATACAATATTGAACACAGTTCATTACATAATTTTAAGTTAAACGTAAAAAATAAATTATTGTAGGAAAAGAAATCTATATGGATTTATTGAGCTTGGAATTAAAAAACTGGTAAGTTTCTAATTTCTTGTGTGTTTTTATTATATCAATAATTTTCAGGGGATTTTCATGAAGATATGAATGGTGAGGTTTTTAAAGTGTTTAGAAAGTACTTATATTACCAAATTTGGAAGAAAATTCTGTTATAGTAATGGACAATTTGAGAAAGTACCAACACAAGTTGGAGAAAAAATGACATTGGCAATTGGTTTAATTTTAAGGGTATTGAAACGTATGGTGATTTGTTAAAATTGGAATTACTCGAATTGGTGAAAAATAGTAAGATTACCACCGCATCACTGTAATTTAAATCCAATTGAATTGGTATGGGCACAAGTGAAACATCATGTGGCTGCTAACAACACTCATATAAAATTGGGGATGTGAACAAGTTTCTTAATGATGGAATTGCTACAGTAACTGCGGAACACTGGCGAACTTGCACTGCATGAAGAACAACGCATGTGGAATTTAGATGGTATCGTAGAGGATATTGTGGAGAAGATTATTATTAATCTAGGATCAGATAGTTCCACTGATAATAGTGTTGCTGCAGATATGGATATAGATACTTTACCAACATGAAATGGCTGGTGTTTTCCACACGAATATTGTATACTTATACGTTTTGTTATACATTTTCTTTATAGTAGGTAAACTATGTTTGGTTTAGGGAAAATATAGAAAACACGCGATACACCAATTATAATGCAATTACTATAAAAGTTTTTATTACTTTTATTGATTGTTCGTTTATGCTATGTTGTATTTTATTTGTGTGAAATATAGGAAATCTCACGTTTATTTATAACGTCTTTGCGTTAAAAGGTATACCAAAATTTCACGTTTCTATGTTTGGTGGGTAAGCTTTAGTTTTTATGGCCAGAGGTTTATTTGCCAAATGGAAAATACCTATTGGTTATGGGCCAATTCAGTTAAAAATTAATACTTTCTTCTAAGATTATTCAGCATACCAAAGAATTACTAACAGCGGGGCTTGAAGTTCGTGCAATTATTTCTGATCAACAAATGCAACAAACAGATCAGTTTTTATCATTTAGATTAGATTTTTCATCTAACTGAACAACATCCATACTTTTTTGTAAGTAAATAAAAAATGTTTGGAATTTACGATGTACCTCACTTAATAAAAAGCATCCGTAATAATTAAGATTTTTATGTGCATGGTAACAAAATTTCTTGGAAAGAAACGTTCAGAATTGTTAAGAACTCGCGTACAGCTAGAGCAGCGGTAAAGATAGCAGATAAGATGAAGAGACATCAACGAGGACGAGCGAGGATCAACCGTTTTTAGTGAGTGACAGTCGTGGAAAAAACGACTGCAGTGTAGATTATCTTCCAATCTTGCATTTACTTCTCAAGTTTTCACCACGGCGACTCATCCAATATCAAGGTCGGCCAATAATCTATCAAGTTGTACATCATTGGGAACACATGCAGTGTATCCGTAGTAATTACACACAAACGTCTTAGTCACTTCAAAATCCAGACACGGTTCTTTCTCGTTTAAAATTTTGCATATTCGCAATTCTTTGACCAACGTAGTGTAATTCCGGGATAGATGGCCATAGGGCTAATCTCCAGCTGTGTGTTATATTTGTGGCGGCAAAGCAGTTTACTGTGTTGATCAGTCCTAAAAATCCGCTTACATCAACGCCAGTATTTTTCTTCAATGGTTGCCTGAACATTTTGTCCCGAGAAAGCCGTTAGGAAAGGTGCTATTAATACTTGATGGGCATGCGTCACATGTTAGTTCGGTCGAAATGTTGGAATTCGCAGATGCAAACGAAATAATCATATTGTGCTTACCCAGCCATACTACCCATTTTCTCCAGCCACTAGATAGAAGTTTTTTCAAGTCATTAAAGTCTCATTTTTATGAAGCATGTCGTTTGTGGCTTAGAAATCATGCTGGGCGACGCATCACTCGGTATCAATTTGGAGAGTTACTAAGTGCAAGCTGGGGCAAGGCTACCACAACGCAAAACGGATCTTCAGGTTTCAGATCTACGGGAATCGTACCTTTTAACCGTGACATTATACCAAATTATGCATTTTTCGTTGATAGTAACTCCCCAAAAGTATTAACACGCACTTCATCAGAGGCAGAGAATTCAAAACAACTAGGTGATGGCTTGGAAATACAACCGTCCTGTTCTACAGAAGTGGTTGATGGCTATATTCCCTCAAAAATACTATCTGATTTATCACCTCCTATTCCACAGAAAATAGCTGCCGTTACAAAACGAGCCAAACAAGTAGCAGCTATTTTAACTTCGGCCGAACATTTGAATTCACGCAAAGAAAAGGAACAAAAAGCAAAAGAAAAAGAAAACATTACTCAAAGTAGGAAGAAAAAGGAAAACAATCCAGATAAGAACAAGCAGTGTCCACCACACAAGGCCAACAACAATCTGCGTGACCAGTATCCGCCACACAAGGTTAAGAGCAGATCTATGAGAGGGGATCGCTAAATAAAACGCATATGCGCTATGCAATTTGTAGTCATAGTAAATCATGGACAACATTTTACGACAAACCGTAGAAAAGTTAAAAAACCAAAGTAAAATTAGTGTGAGTAATACGGTAACCGATTTAGTTTTACTTAATTCAACGCGATATGAACTAAATAATAGTAAATCAAAATCCGTTTGTGTTGGACTGTCGCTGTATAACCAATTTACTCCTATGGTTAAAATGTGGGGAACCAAGGCTGCTGGAATACTATTTAACAAAAACGAATGGTTGGCGTTCAAGGAAAATGAAGGAAATATTAGCAAGTATTTTTGTGCCACGGAAGCGAATTGGTTGTCGATCAAGATTGGGTCTAAGGTCATAACTTTCGAAGCGGTCAACGGTACCAAAGTGATAAAAATTGTCGACAATGGCGAATGCGATATTTTTTTAGATTGGGAGTCTCTTGAACGTTTATGGCGTCTATCGGCAATCATCACTTATCGTTTAGAAATTCTAACCGGCTTCGAATTTGACAATTTTTACAATAAAATTATAAATGCAGCGGTAGAAATGGCAGGCGATCCTATTCATAACATAATGAAGATTATTACTCCACTGCAAGACTTGTGTGATAACAATGTGGCAATAGTCATGGAACTGCTAGAGTTTGCCAAGGAAAAGTTAGCGGTGGATGTTGAAATTAGCAGAACGTTAATGATCTGAGAGGGGGAAGTTTATATATAATATATGTAAGGCTACAAAGTTTAGTTATTAATAAAATGTGGTTTGCGTATAGTCAGCAGCATTGGCCGATTGCGCATGATGGATATTCGGGAGTGGAAAGACTAAGGCGAGAAATGGAAGAGTTATGTTTCGATTCAGACCATGAAAAAGTGTATGGACTAGGAAGATTGTATTGTGATGAATATTTAGATAGTTTATCGGATAAGTATTTAAGTGGGCAAAGTTTGTGCGATTTATATTTATCAAAGCATAAGGTAAACGAAGGGAATCGTTACACCACTGAAAAGCATCCGCGAAATTGCGTACCATGCCTTAAAGACTTAGTGGAAGGATTAAAAGCTATATCGTTGGAAAATTTCGTGCATGGATTAGAGAAGTATCTACCGCGCGATAATAAAACGTGTGAAGTTTGACGACTCTAAAAACACAGCGGGGTACCTTTTTGAGGTTAAATAAGAGTGCCTTCATAGAATCTGCTATTACTTTTCCATTTTTTCGTTTTATGGGATACGCCCAAACAAATTTAGAGAAAGCGTTTATTACTACCAAAATGTAACGAAATCCTTTATTCAAACTAGCGTACGGTATCATTTCCACTAAATTGGCTTGGAATAAGTCATGTAGATCTTTTATTAGCACAGAAAGTCTTGGAAAGTTCTTTCTTGCCGGTGTATGTAATTCTTCCACTAGCTGTACTTTACTCATCTCTTAAGTTTGCATTCTAATGCGGCGTTCAAAGAGAAAAGGACATTTGCAGCACCTCCAGGATACGATGCGGTAATGACATCATTTCTTTTTAATGTTAGCCCCCTCCTTTTGAGGACTCCGAATAAGACGCCTCGTTTATAGTTACTGTACTATTCTGCGGCACCCAATCACACTGTACATTGTACAATGGTACCTTCCGTGAGAGGAAATTTATACCTCGTATTGTTTTCTGCATTAAAAAGGGTAAAGACGGGCGCATTATCACTCATGATTCCAAGTATATTAAAATAGTACTCATACGTATAAGTTGCGGGATCATACACAGTGCGGTGTGCGTGGATGTGTCGTCCAAATTTGTCGAGAGTCACATCGTTAGAATGAACCAACAGGTAATAAGCAGTAAAAATTTATTCTCCCTTCAATGGTACATGCAATACAACTTCAAACACGAATTTTCTGCATGTTCGAAGTGAGCAATGCGCCGATATACGATCGTTCAATGTTAACACGTGCCTCATCAATAAGGTCGGATCTGTGTAGCTCTTGCCCGCTATATGAGTATACTGGAGTATACTCATCGATTTCCTCTAAAATACTTGGTTCATTTATAGAAAACAGGTTTCTTGGCACTTTGCGGGGAGTCGAAGTTTGTGGAAGCAAATGCTTCCGAATAGGGGAATCAGCTCTATCGCTGGAAGGTTCAACTTTTGCAATGTGGTCCTTTAACGTTGTTAAATTTAGCGCTGCTTATAAATTTTTTTAACGACTGTTTAATTGGCTGAAATTGTTGCTCCACGACGCGTTGAATAGCCGCAGAGTCCTGTTTTAAACTGTCATACTTTCGTTTGATAAGGCCATCAACAGATCTTGCAACAGACGTATTAGGAAGGTTTAAATTCCAAATCAGTGGTACCGCGAGTAGAATTTGAAACAAATTCTAACATAGCAAATAATACTACCGCATATTGTTTAATTCTGCACGATCGTGTATTTACCTACAATGCACTAACCAAGGCTGTGAGACAAGCATAAGTATCCCGCAAAAACGAGAAGTGGCGAGTCGTGAGATAGTCTTGGCATAAGAATGATACTTGTGGTGGACGTACAAGGTTACAAAACGGCAAAGAAAATGTTTACACCAAAAGAGCTTGCAGTGTATCACGGAAAGCAAGTAGCACATTTCGTCTTCAAGGAACCCTTTCCTTGGAATAACTTAGACGTGGAGATGCAAAAACAAGTGTAACGCCCTTGCGTTAATTTCCTAATTTATATTTGAAATATTCCTAATTTTCCTTCTTTACATTACTAGTTTGTATTCTTTTAAAAATTGCTACAAGGTAGAGAGCATCTGCTCTCATGACGCATTATCTTAGTCCTGTGTAATCTAAACCTTCTGAAGTCTCTTTGTTCGCTACAAAGTATGACTGAAATTCTCTTGTCCGCTACAAAGTATGACTATGTTGCACTGTAGATCTATTCATTTCTTTGTCCTTTGTACTAATTCTGCTTATTCCGAACTTTTGCCTTTAGGGTCAAGAGCCCACTTTTCTCTATTCATTTCTTCAGTTAGCTACTCGCTTCGCTTCAATTCACATCGCTTCATTTTCTGTACGATAAGATTTGCATTTACTAAAACTCGAGTTATTATCGGATTTTGTGCTCATCTATCAAAAATTTAGTGAACGTCTTAACTGATGCTTTTAAGAAGTCACTGAAATCCGTATTTTTACGTATATTTGTACATTAAAGAAAAGTGTACGTGAGTTCCTGAGAACGCTGGATAAAAACTATACTATTTTCCAGGTTGGTACTGATTTTTTCTTGCTTAATGTAGTTAACCTAATTTCGCTTTCCCTTTTTATAGCGATTTTACACCCGTAAAAGCTACCTATAAATCTTCTACCATTTTCCTGCTTTCTGTGAAATTCCGACTTCGACGACCGACGCTTCGTGGGAAATCAACCATTTCTTCAATCCCCGATCGCCGCTCCGAAAATTCAGTGAATTCCATCTTTACTATATCTACCGTCGCTAAGTGAAAAACCAATTTCAGTTTTTCCCCTTTGTTACTTATTTTGCTCATGATTTGAGTAATAACTTTCAATTTATACTACGTGAACTTTTGTACTTTAATTCTACTTACTCAGTTATTTTTCTACTATTTTATTTAACCCTAGAATACTAAACATTCGTAAATTTTACGAGTCGGTCTTTGCAATTCTGCGAATTTAGCTATTTGTCGCTGGCCAATCGCCACGGTTCTCCCACTACCTGCATTATGCACTGCTAATATACCACAGTTGTAAGGGTGTGTCGGTCCGAGCAACATTTTCCATATTTCTTAAGTAGGCATCGTCAATTTTACGAATGTTTAGTGTTTGAGTTACTTTCTATACCGTCGATCGTTTATTTTAGGAGTGTTTAGTGTTAGAGAACGTTTCCTTTCTAAAGGTGGGTGTGAGGTTATATTTCAAACAAGGTATTGTGATTAGTTTTTTTTACATACTTACTATTAATTAGGAATATCAATTTTGTAGGAGAATACAATTACTATAAATTATTAATCAGCCATGTCGCGGAATGATAGAAGACCATTGACACAAGTCGAATTAGAAGCTGAAATGAAAAAGATTGTGCACGGGGAAGATTCTGACGTGGACCAAACATCTGGGAGCGAAGGTGAAGAGGACGTCGAAAGGGAAGAGATTGATTCAGACGATGAGGGAAACATGAGTACTGATGACAACTCTTCTCAATCTATTGCCGGTCAGATATTTCAAACAAAGCAAACGATACCTGTTTCCGATAGTGAAGATGAATATAATGATAATATACCTTTAGCTTTGATTGCTGATATGGAAAGAAATATTATCATTCCTAAAAAGTCCTCGATAAAAGGCAGAAAACGGTCATAGATGGTCTACTATAGAGCCACAAAGGAAAAGCAGAATTGCTGCTCGCAACATAATTCATTTCATATCCGGTAGCAAAAGATCAGCTGCACATTTGTTGAAACCTGCCAGCAGCTTTGTACATTTTCTTACAAACAATATTTTGGAAACAATTGTGCTTCACACAAATGAACAAATTAGACTGAGATCGGCCAATTATGCTAAACGAACTTTGACAGTTTCTGAGACATGTAAAGAGGAAGTAATAGCTCTAATTGGACTTCTTATCTTTTCAGGAGCAATGAAAAACAATCATTTGAGTGCCAAACAGATGTTTGATCATAAGATATCAGGAAATATATATCGAGCTACTATGAGCTGCGAGCGATTTTTATTTTTATTGGATTCGCTACGCTTTGATAATAAAGAAACAAGGGCTGATAGAAAAAAATTAGATCCTTTTGCTCCAATTCGTGACATTTGGGATGAACTGATTGGCATTTGTAAATTATCATTTACTCCGTCTAGTTATACAACTTTAGATGAGCAACTTTTACCGTTTAGAGGCAGATGCGGATTTCGGATGTTTATACCAAACAAACCTGCCAAGTATGGCATTAAAATCGTTATGCTGTGTGATGTGGCAACAAAATATATGATCGATGCTGAACCGTATTTGGGAAAAGGAACAAATACAAACGGATTGCCTCTAAGCACATATTACATCAAAAATCTAACAAAAACTATCCATGGTAGTAATCGAAATGTTACCATGGATAATTGGTTTACTTCTGTCGGTATTGCGGACGAAATGTTACAATCTCCTTACAAATTGACATTAGTTGGTACACTGCGCAAAAATAAAGCTGAAATACCCCCAGATATGCTAGAAACTCGTGGCAGAAAGCCAGGAACATCGATGTATTGCTTTGACAATAACAAAACTCTTGTTTCATACATGTCAAAAACTAAAAACAAAAAGTTGGTACTTCTACTTTCAACAATGCATAGTAATAAAAGTTTAAATGTAAGTACAAAGAAACCGGAAATAATACATTTTTACAATGAGACGAAGTTTGGGGTTGATACATTTCGCACCCCCTCTTCAAAAGTGGCATAAGTCAAAAAATACAAATTGTGAGAAAAGTGAGATTGAAAATGTTGGTATGACTTTGTAATTTTGTGCGGTTAATTAAATACTTATAGTCTTTATTATTTTAACGCCATTTATAAGTAAATAATGTTTCTCTTTGTACATACAGGTCAATTATGATTTAATTTTTTTTGTAAGCAGACGTCTGGCCCTTTTTGAGTTGTGTCATTTTTTTATGATTATGACTATACAACAAATTTTGATTTATGACATCAATAATAACTTGTACAATGATGATAAAGAAACAAACATTTTTATTTTATTTATTTATCATAAACAAAATTGTTACTACTAAACAGAAAACAAAATACTGAAACGTAGAAAAATCATTCTATGGAAATAAGTTACAAAAAATAAAAAAATGATTTTGAAAAGATTACAATAATAAATTAATTGCTACATTAAACTGTTATAAAAGTCGGCGTAATACTTTTTAATGTGATTATTTTTCAACAAAAGCAATAAGTCATTTTTTTTGTTTTCTTTTATTTTTAGTGGACTGTGGTACGCTTGTTTTAAAGCAGGAACTGTTCCTTCCATTGTGGCCGTGTGTCTTCTCATGGGCTTAGAAAGATCGACTTCCTGGAATTGTAAATCGCTGTAAGAGGTCTTACAATAAAGTTTTGTGGTGGATTCCTTATTAATTCTAAACATTTTTATGTCGGAGATCTTGAGTGAATTAAAGTTAAGACCTAACTGATCGACTAGATCCTTTATTTTAAAAAAATCTGAATGCGTCATTTCGTTTATATTATAAGGGTCCCCACGTTTCTTTGCTGTACGTATTATTTGTGCATATTGCGATGGTACATAAATTGGGCCGGATTTTAAGGCCTTTTTTATCCCTTTCTCAATGGTTGAATGGACACTGTCTCCTTCATTTTGAGTGTGGCCGGTTATTAAATATTTATGCGTAATAGAGTTGATAGCTGTAAATTTCTTTAAGGCGTAAACATACATAGCCACTAGATATTTATTTTTCTGTTGACCACAACAATTGTCCGAATAAAAAACAAAGTCCATTGGTTCTTCCGCAGCAGCACCCATAACTTTTTTTTCAATAAACTTCAGTACGCAAGTTGCAATTTCCTCAGCGCCGCGGTTGCCTTCACCTTCATGCCATAAATAACATTCCGTTGCCCCAGTGTTTAGTTCGGATATCGTAAAATTGTAATTGTTTAATTTCGATTTATAATAGAACACGGATACATCTCCTCGAGGTGTTGGTAGAACAGCTTGTAGGTCGTAGACCGCTACAATAAAATTTTTGTTGGCTCGAGATTTATCAGCTTCTTTTTCCTGTCGCGATAACTGTTTCTCATTTTGGTGTGTTTCGTATCTGATGCATAATGCTTCCTTTTCCTCGCCTTCCGCATTTTGAAATGCAATACATAGTTCGCATTGATCCTTCTTCGGTGAAAAAAATCCTATGTTATATTCTTCATTAAATATTCTACTGTACATTAATAAATTTGCGTATGGTAAATTCGATTCAACGCGCTCCTGTTTATAGTCCCTATATAAATCTGATAAAGATTTGCCCCCTTCAATGTAATTGCGCTCGGTTTGAGCACGGAGATAGTGGGATTCAATTCTAGGAATTGAATCGATATGATTTCGTACACTATTCTTAACTTCAACTCCAACTGTAGGGTGTTTGTTGTGTTTTCCACGTAAATCAGTTGCAACGAAACCAATTGTATCTTTTTTTGCTAGAACCGTTCTAATTGGGCGATCGTTAATATCAAGAGTGGCTTTAAAAAAAGTTTTACAAACTCTTATACGTTTACCATTCACTTCGAAGTAAAATGCAGAGTTTAAGTTACGATGATTTTCGGTTGACGAATATCGATATTTAGGTTTTATTGATTGGGTATTAGCAGCAATGTAATTTCGTTGTTTAGACAAATCACCAAGCGCCCAATAGCTACTAAAAATCTCTTGCCTTCGATTTTCGTCTATTTTTTTGGAGCATTCCAGTTTACACTTAACTCCACAAGAAGGACGTAGACGCCTTTCTTCATACAGCTTCCTACTTTTTGAAGCAGATACATAGGATTGTCCGGAATTTCTTTTCTGTTTTGACTTATTTATACGCCATTCTTCTGGATGTGCTATTCTTTTTTTGCCTTTCTTCTTCACTTGCTTTTGCTCTGAGTCTTCCCCTGCTGCTTCTGTATCTAAGTCTTCTTGTCTTTTTAGATTTTCTGTCTCACTTTCACTTGATTCATTTGCAACGTTCGGTAAATTTTCGTAGTTTGGATCTTCGTCCGTATCGTCAAAATCTTCTTGGTCACTATTTATTGGTGATATCTTGCAATTTAATACTTTTCGAATGCGAAGTCTAGTTGGTACTAGCGGATCGTACGAGGAACAAAAGTCTGTGTTGATTTTGTTATTCGTTGAGGTACATGGTTCACATTCCATTGTTTCCAACGGCAATAGTATCGTGGATTGTTCACTGCTGGGTACTGCTACTGTACAACCAACTACTGATAATGCGTCTTCGTTGGTTCTTTCAGGTTGCGCTTCCGTTGCTAAAGACACCAGCAATTTTCCACGGCTGAAGCTCATTTTTACAATCTGTAAAACAAAATTAATTCGAACAAATTAAAAAAAAACGTTACAACTTAAACAACAGTGTAACAATAAACCACTATTTTATCATTAAAAATGTCATAACTCTAAATATTTCTTAAACAATTTTTGATTTTATACATTAAAACTGTCACAACTACAAATAATTAATAAACTAAAGTACAAAATATCTCACCTTAATCAAAAATAGTGTTGCAATTCGAAATATGACGTTATAACAAAATACTTTTTACACAAGTATGTAGCACAAAACTGACACAAGTCAAAATATGACACTTTTACACATCTTTACCTAAGCACTGACAAAGCTCAACTAAGAAATGTCACTTTTGATGTGGGAAGTATCCATAATTCGATCAACTTTAAAAACGACATTAGCGACCTCTATCTAATAATTGTAGAAACTGGTTTGTGACACTTTTACAGATGAAAACTGTAAGGATTTTATTAGGTTTGTCGACATAAAAACAAAAACGGCATTTTTTGACTTGTGTCACTTTTGAAGAGGGGGTGCGATTTGATCAAATGTGCTCCAATATGAGTTGTGGTCGCAAAACTAGACGATGGCCCATGTGTGTGTTTTATAACATGATAAATATAGCTGCTATAAATTCGTTTGTAATTTATAATTCAAACAGGATCAAAATGGGTCAGAAAACCGCTTCCAGGATGACGTATATGCTTGATTTGAAGGATGAATTAGTGAGACCATTGTTGGAGCGCCGAATTGACACTCCTACTTCGCACCGCCCTGTACGACAAGACATATGCGATATTTTAAATATTAATGTGCTTACTGAAAGACCCGAACGTACTACCTGTGCTTTTTGTCCATCACATATTCGTAGGATGACAACTAATTATTGCAATCGTTGCAATCGCGCTATCTGTGGAGGACATCGTGCCTTCTGTTGCCAAAACTGTGCCGAATAATTTTTTTTGTAATATTCTTGTTTAATATTTGATGAAATAAAACATAATTACAACATTCTATGTATTTAGACTTTCAAAAATTATAATAGTTCGATTTCGCCACAATAAATTAAAAATGTCGTAAAATTTACGACTGTTTAGTGTTCATGTAACTTCTACGTATGTTTAGTGTTCTAGGGTTAAACGATTCTGTTTAGACATTAACGATTTTATCACTTAAAATTTGCTATATTTGCTATTGCTGTAACGTAACTTTACCTTATTATTTCGTTTGAACTTTATAAATTAATTTTTAATTGCTAATTTAATTTTCTACTTGCTAAATATTAATTTGTTATCAAATTACCTTTAAATTCTCTTGAATTAACTTAACTATTTAAATTTGAACCTAATCTATATTTGGTATCCGATTTTTTGAATCACAGGATAGTACTCGTGTAATTATTCATTTCGGCTCGCTGCCAGTGACCCTTGTTTTATTATTTTGTTTAAGGACTTGGAAAACTGTGCACAGGAGTTCCATCATCCGACTCAACTTTAAAAAGAAAGGTAGGATTAGCAATATAACCACCGATTACTGTCTATTGCATTTTTAAAGTCGCATCCCTATATCTAAATTTGTTTGTTAATTTAACGTCATTTTACTTACAATTTTTGATTGACTTAAAGGTAGTTTAGACCCACGTATTTTGTGCTACAAAATTGAATATTTAATTTATCAAAGTCATATTAATAATCATTCTTGAATTTATAAAAACTGTTCTTTCTTTTTAACATATTTTATTTGAATTATTCATTATAATCACCTTAAATTTATTTACTTCTCTATTTTATTGCTGAAACCACCCCGTTCTCTTTCAGAATTGACATCGTTACTATTATAACTGTTAATACCTTCATAATTCGGATTAGCAGCCCTATTTTCTCGAAGAATTACGTGGCGCCCTTTTCTTTACTTATTTTTCCCTATTTTACTACCCCTATTCTAATCCTTTTCGCTCATTATCTCTAACCTGCGACCACTTGTCTACTAGCACTGAGCTATTGCGGCCATCGCTCCATTTAATTTCGTTACGACCCAATTCTTGTCGTAACACAAGCTACCTGGTTAGCTAACAATCGTCACTGTATCAAATGGGAAGATGGCCAGACACCGTCCCATTTATTTACCAACATACTCCGTCCTTTGGTAGCGCCATTAGACGAAGTATACGTTAAAGGAAAAGAAAAAGCGGAGTTCATTCGGAAAACGTTATCAAAGGAGGTCATTGAGGTGGAAGAAGAACCAGTGCTTCCCATGCTAAAAGCAGACTGTTATTACCATTCACGACCGCTTTGTCATTGTGCATTATCAAATGTTTACTATATAAATAATAC
This sequence comes from Pyrocoelia pectoralis, assembly GCA_036250285.1. Lineage (NCBI taxonomy): Eukaryota > Metazoa > Arthropoda > Insecta > Coleoptera > Lampyridae > Pyrocoelia > Pyrocoelia pectoralis. Next base: position 27,497,268 of record CM070075.1, read on the forward strand.
ACATTTATGTAAATAATTTTTTTACTAAAACACATTTACAATCGCATTTGACATGAACATATAGAGAATAAAGCCAACTAAAGTTTTTTATTAAAAACTTGTTAACAAGGCACACACTTTAGTATTTATTAGCATGTTATTTCGTAAACAACGAAAGTGGATTGTAATGAGGTGTAAACGGTTAAACTTTGCCAGGTGGAACAGCAGAGGGAGAGGTAGTAACCTTGACGGGTAGAAGAGGTGTGAGGGGAGAGAGGGGTAGTAACATTGGTCGGTGTAACCTTGAGTGGTGGTGGTGTTTTGAACTGTCCAATCCCACCTACTCGCAAGTTATTCCAGTTTTCGTTGAATTTACAGTTTTGTTATAAGGATTGTGCAAGTTTGAAGGTATATATGTTTCAAGGATACTTACATATTCAGTAATGTATACTAATACTAACGTGAAATATTAACAATAAACGGCAACATTTTTTGTTTAGGAGACTTTCAACAATAAAGCTCATGTTTAGGGGAAGGACGGTCACGTTTGTCGGGAAATAACGGCAGTGCCACCATTACCCCCAAACAAAGTAGGAGTTCAAGTAAAGGAATGAAAAGTATTGGTTTTTCTTATTCCAGATGGCACGAAACTATGTAATAAAAAGTAACAAGGCGTCCTGGAGCCAGGAAACTCTAAGAACTGCATTCAATGCTATGGAAGGAAGGTGGTCGCAGTCTGAAAGATGTGAGTAGAAGTGAGACACCTCGCCCCTCCACTTTTTTCTGACGTCACAAGCCCCGCTCGCTATTCGACCACGTGGGCGGCTATATTTGACCTTGAAATTGGTTGTTGGTCTCGCCGCTAGTCGGGGAATTTTCAGTAATTTAGATAACGTAATCAGTTCTTGATCTCGCCGCTAGTCTGGGAGCCTTGAAATTTGTTCTCGGTCTCGCCGCTAGTCGGTGGAAATTTCCAGTAATTTGTTTTGACTCCGCGTAGATAGCGTAATGGTTAGTTACCGATAACGTAATTTGGATTATCTAATGACCGTGTTATGGTATAAATAAGTGCTCCGAAATCATGTTTTGTCAATCACTGTTCAAAGCCTAAACAACATCGTCAACAAGAATCTTTGAATAGCGAGACTGACAGCTTATATCATCTTCGTCGAGGTAAGTAAATTAATAAGTTTTCCTCGGTACAAATTACTACATTATCTTGTATTTTAGAGCGCTGCACTTAGATCAGTTTGTACGGTAATTATCATTGTAAAACTATAAAAGTCTAAATAATCGGGCACGATGATGAATCTCGGCGCATTAAACGAAGCCACTTATTGTAAACCGTTCCAAAACGTTAAAGACATGGGCGTAGGTGAAAAATACAAAGTTCTAAGTGTCGACATAATTAACACAAAATACGGCGACCGAATTGTGGTTGAAACAGACAGCTTTAAAGCGGTACTGCCCCTACGTTTTTACAATTATTTTAACGAGGGCAATCGCATGGGTGAGTTTAACGAATCCCTGAAGAAGAAGGAGGCGTTTATGTGCAGTTTAGGGAATGTCGGGAAAACAACCAATTTAAGTTTTACGTAAGAATAATAAATAAATAAACATGTTATAGTTATCTCACGCATTTTTATTGTCGAAAACATGGGGGTTTGCTTTGGCCCCACGTAGATAGCGTAATTTGGGTTAATCCCGAATTTCCCGCGCTATAAATAAGCGTAATCGAATTTAGCTAAATTAGTTCTGTTACTGTATTTACCATGGAATGTTTAAGTGTTAAACAAATTTTGGGGTTGTTTCGCGGTGGTATTTTGTTGACCGACGAGCTACTGATAAAGACCTATAATATTATTAATTACAAGGTGGTTTGTGAAAATGATGTCATCGATTCGATGAGTATTTACGAAGAGCTGGTTCAATGTAAGTATATGTTTGTTTTATTTCTGAATTTAATTATTTTTTATTGCAGACAAGAGATTGATAATCGAGAGACATGCCATGAAGTCACCCTGCTACCAGCCCAAGCCTGAAGATTATCAAGATTTTCAAGATTGTGCTAAAAATTATTATGGGGTCACATTACCAGAAGATGCTGTACAGAAACAATAGATAAGATAAGACTAGCAAGAATGTATTTTCAAAATAAAAAGCTTTATTTAGCCTGTTTATTATTATTTAAGATACTTCAAAGTCTCTCCGGTACTCAGTACTATTTCAGCATCGGGAATGGAAAGCCAGTTTCAGCATCCTTTTTCCGCAATCGTTGCAGGCCCATCAGGCTGCGGAAAATCCTATTTCGTGGTTAATTTTCTTAAACAGATGTCAAAATGTGTAATACTAATTTTAAAAAGGTTTATTGGTTCTACGATCAATGGCAAACACTGTACACGAATTTAAGTTCATCAGCGGTGGAATTTCAGCAAGGTTTACCCGATATGAATATGTTTGACGGGTCGGAGCCGGTGTTAATAATAATTGACGACCTAATGCGTGAATCAAATTCTTCGTTAGTTGATATTTTTACGAAGGGCTGTCATCATAGAAATCTAAGTGTTTTCTTTCTGACGCAAAACGTTTTCCATCAAGGGCGCGGCCAAAGAGATATTTCCCTCAATGCTCACTATATAATCTTATTTAAGAGTCCCCGCGATCGAGCTCAAATAAAACATTTAACGAGACAAATTTGCCCCGAAAACTCAGTTTTTGGAAGAGGCGTACCATGATGCAACATCCATGCCGCACGGATATTTGATGTTTGACTTGAAACAAGGCACACCGGATGCATTGCGTTACAGAACGTCCATATTTGGAGAAGAAGATGGCGCATGTTGTATTTACGTACTCAAAAAAGGTATAAAGTCTCAGATCACGAAAACTTAACTATTTCTTAAAACGCTATGCTTGAAGCAACAACAACAGCGATTACTGAAGATAATGTCGAACTGCTTCGAGCATTATCAAAATTAGGTAATAAAGAAAGACTAGCTCTGTTAAAATGTTTAGATGGTAAACAAGTTCGTTGCATTTGCGAGTGCATTTACAATACTTTAAAAGGCAATGTACCACTATCGAAGCAACAGAAGCGTCGGTTCTCTTGTCACAAAACGACGCTAAGACGCTTGGTTAAACAAGGCGAGCCTATAAAAAAGAAGAAGCAGATATTAGCGCAGAAAGGGGGTTAATTTCTGCCACTTCTATTAGCCCCGCTGCTTAGCGGTGTACTGGGAAGTGTTTTTCAATGAGCATGGAGCACGCAAAGAAGATGATTCTGGTACCTCAGGAACTTCTACAGCGGCTAAAGACACCGGAGAGTACACAAAATAACATTTTGTCACAGTTGGATGACGAAATGAGACATGTGCTCGCTTTAAATTTATCCGATCACGATCAATACAATCAGATACTTCAAAGGTATTTACAGTTTTCCGGTCAACTGCGTCAACCTATTAGTATAACGCTTGAATCAAAACCGAAGGAGGGGGAGGAGGAGCTTTCAAATGCCGATATAGTGGCAACGCTACCCGAAACGTTCAAGAGGAGGAGAAAACTTTTTACGTATTTTGAAAGCGTCTGGAGATGTCAGCTGGGACAAGCGAGGAACGGTTACAATAAAAGGAGAAATCGTACCATATACGAATATTATCCATCTAGTTCACGACACACTACGATCCCGAAAAACATCAAACCCACAAGGTTGGCGACAATTTGCTTCGCACATTCAAGAAATAAATGTACCCCACGAACTTATCGGTAACGTACAAAGACGAAACGTCACACCTGCAATTCTGGATCGACCATCTCCAAAACCGGACGTAAAAAAAACTGACAACAGCAATCAATCCGACAGCGAATTGAGTTCTTCGCCTCGGCAAGAAAGTCCATTAACAAGAAAAAGAAGAAAATCTAAAAGGTTCAATCCTCCTCGTGGCTGGCGTACATTCAAACTGTAATTATGGAGGTTGTATATTATGATTCTGCACATCCGTCAGGATTTGCCGGGGCCGCTTCTCTACTTTCTACATTGAAAAGACAGTATTCTAGTGCGGAAATTAGAGCGTGGCTAGAGAAACAAGAAGCGTACACTATGCACAAGCCCGCAGTGAGAAATTTTACTCGAAATAGGTACATTGTGAGTAACATTTTCGAGTTATGGCAAGCGGATCTTTGCGATATGAGGAATCTAAGTAAATACAACGACGGCTATAATTATACATATACTGACGGTTATCGTTGTATTTAGCAAGATGGCGTGAGCAAGAGCTCTGAAATTGAAAACTGCAACTTCTATAATCGATGCATTTTCGGATATTTTTCAAACATGCGATCAGGTGCCTCAAAGCATACAGACTGATAAGGGTAAGGAATTTATCGCGAAGTGTCCAGCAATTATTTAACAAATATCAGATCAATTACTATACGACAAACAATCCTGACGTTAAGGCGGCTGTAGTCGAAAGGTTTAATAGAACATTGAAAACGAGAATGTGGTGCTACTTTACGTACTCGAATTCCTATCGCTACATTCATGTATTGCAAGACTTCATCTCGGCGTATAACAGCTCCTATCACTCGAGTATCAAGATGGCCCCTGAAACCGTAAATGATGAAAATGTCCTAGAGGTATGGCAAAATCTGTATTCGAAAGGTTTAGGATCGGAGCGTGTACCCAAATATAAAGTAGGGCAGCATGTTCGTATAGCGAAAAGCAAGTACCAGTTTGAAAAGGGTTACGAAAGCAACTGGAGCCAAGAAGTCTTTCATATTTCCCACGTTATAAATCGCAAACCTCCTGTTTATAGGTTAGTTGATTTGAAGGACGAAAAGGTGGAGGGCACCTTTTATGAGGAAGAGCTTCAAGTAGTCAGCATTGATCCCGATACGGTATTTAAGATCGATCGAATTGTGGACGAAAAAGGTCGAGGGGAAACAAAAGTTATCTAGTTAAGTGGCGAGGATACAGTGACAAGTTTAATTCGTGGATACCGGCTGTCGAGTTAAGACATCTGTAAAACATGGCTGGAGAAGAAGAGTTTTATTTAACCTTATTGAGTAACAGTTCGATGGCCTACTTTCCGAACAACACTACTGCCAGCTTCATTACGCAGCTGCCAAAGCGTCTAAGACTCACCGGTGATTGGGTTGTAGGTGAAATGGATAGTCTGGTTTACTTTAGAGAGGACCCACCACCACAACTGCCGGATGCGCCATCGCTAGAAACTGTAATTAAAAAAGCCACAACTCACTTTCGTGGCGACGTCGAACAAATCAAATATGAAGAGGGTGGCTGGATCGTGATGCGCTTTGCGGCCGGGAATTATGCGTCAGTAGAGGAAATTATCAGCGAGTTAAACAATCATATATTAATAGGCAGACTGATACAGTTGAGTATAATAAAGCAGCGAAACGTGTATCTATCAAGTTTGAAACATCGCTTATGGTATTCGGATTCTCCGAAAGATTGGGTTTGCAGCTGGGCTTTCGGCCGAATCAAAACACTGAATTCGAGCGAGAGGGTGCCCATCCGTCAAGCACTGGATCGGTCTGCCCTTCCAGATGTTTGTCTATTGTGACATTGTGGAATCGCAGATAGTGGGTGACGTTTTGTCACCTCTGATGCGAATAGTAAACATCACAGCCGACAACTACCATTACGGCTGCCATAAGGATGTCGTATTCTCTCCGGCACATTACATTCCCGCGATGACCAAAGAGTTTGAGGGCATTGAGATAAATATAAGAACGGATACAGGGGCCTTAATGCCATTCGAGTTTGGAACTTTGAAGTTTGATTGATTGATACTGATCTTGTCAAATTTTGTAAGGCATCGTAAGATGATGAAACAATTAGCAATTAAGTGTGTTCACAATACGAAAGAATAGCTATAACGATGATGAGAATCAAATGAGTTTGTCTAATTATACACGCAGGCATTCATCGGCTTTAAAAAAAATAAACTAACGATAGAATGTGTTACAGTTTAAATACCAGCAGAGAAAAATTTTTTTTGTCAGTTACACTGTCCATCCTTCTACTAAACATAGCTAATATAAGTTGAAGAGCAACGCTGAATCCTTTTTTGCCGGAATAAGTAAGTAAACTTAAAAAGATTTTCTATTCTTCTTACGTATATAATAATTACCTAAGTTTTAGTATTTTAGATAAACCATTAGATGGCTTACAGCAACAGCAGCGTGTTAAATATCGAGAGATTAATGATTCACTTCATCGCATTAGTAGAAGACGCTGAGAATAAAGAAAATTATGGATTGGAGATGCCAATGGAATTGTTCGTGAGTGAGCTGATAGAAAAATATACGATAGGGAGTAAGTAAGTTGTGCGAAGAATTTTTGAAAAGAAGACCTGATAATTGTAGGGGTCAGTGTTTTAAAAAATTAGAACAAAATTTAATGTCGAACGGTACAGGGAATTTTATACGTTTTCTGTAAAAAAAATGTATTGTATTGTATTGTATAGAGATAAATAATATTTTACTGTAATTACCGTAATTCATTTTAAAACCAATTAACGATTTTTGATAATAATCCGGTGTAATTAGATATATATAAGAAAAAGGAATTAAGTTATTAAATAGCTTTGTACTTTATTTTCCCCGAGTAGATAACATAATAGATAGTTAACGACCGTGTTACGGTATAAATAAGTGTTTCGAAATTATGTTTTGTCAATCACTGTTCAAAACCCAAAACAACATCGTCAACGGGAATCTTTGAATGGCAAAACTGACTCCTCATAATCATCATCGTCGGGGTAAGTAAATTAAGAAGTTTTCCTTGGTACAAATTACTACATTGTCTTGTATTTTAGGACGCAGCACTTAGATCGGTTTGTACAGCAATCATCATTATCTGATAATAGGGCTGGCGAGGGAAAATTGTGAAACTATAAAAGTCTGGTGCTTTAGTTGCGTCTAAATAATCGGGCAAGATGAATCTCGACGCATTAAACGAAGCCACTTATTGTAAACCATTTCAAAATGTTAAAGACCTGTGCGTTGGTCAAAGATACAAAGTGCTAGGTGTTGACAAAATAAACACAAAATACGGCGATAGAATTGTGGTTGAAACAGACAACTTTAAAGCTCTGCTACCCCTGCGTTTTTACAATTATTTTAACTAGGGCAATCGCCCGGGAGAATTTAACGAGTCTCTGAAGAAGAAGGAGGTGTTTATGTGTAGTTAGGGAATGTTGGGAAAACTACCAATTTAAGTTTTACATAAGAATAATAATAATCAAAATGTTATAGTTATAGTTATCTCACGCTTTTTATTTATTTATTGTTGAAAACATAACATGTATAAGTATATATTTTTCTAGAACCACCCTATAGCTAAGCAGCTAGACTTGAAAATTAACGTATAGCGTAAAGGTCGTAATTTAGTGACTATCGATAAGAATAAGTTACTCTTACCGTCGAAGAATTGAAAACTTTGGAAATTAATTGTATAAATTGTAGAATTTGAATAGGTATCGGATAAGATGATGAAGCCACAATAAGTTTGTCTAATTACAAACAGTCATTATCGAACCGTGTTAATTGACGTTTAGCTATTGTTATCAAATAGTGCGTGCAATATTTTAATTTTTATATAAATGCCTAAGAAATTATTTGTAAATTGTAGAGTTTGAAAGGGTAAAATAATAATAAAAAGATGAAATATTAGGTTTGTTTGTTTGTTTAACTTATTTTTTTTACTACAATTAAGTGTACTTCACAAAAAGCAACAATCCTTATACAGTTTTCATATTTACAAAGCTATATCCTCACATCCGCGTAACCTGAACGCCTTTTTGGCTTTCTGGTTTTCTTTTTGGGTTTTCTGAATGAATGACATCCCGGGTGCCACCCTGGATGATTTTCTGGATACTTTTTTGGTTTTTCTGGATGATTTTCTGAATGCCTTTTTGGCTTTCTGGATGATTTCCTCAATATCCTTTTGGCTTTTCTGGATGACTTCCCGGGAACGAATCATTTCTACTTTAGCAGAGTTCAGAATCAAATCTACAGCCAGGTTCAGAATCATTTCTACTTTAGCAGAGTCCAGAATCAAATCTACAGCAAGGTTCAGAATCATTTCTACTTTAGCAGAGTTCAGAATCAAATCTACAGCAAGGTTAACAATCATTTCTACTTTAGCAGAGTTCAGAACCAAATCTGTAGCGGAGTTCTGAACCAAACCTACGTTTGCGGGGTTCAGAACCAAAAAAAAGAGGCGCCCACGTGGCCGGTAAAAAGGGCGGGGATTGTGACGTCACAATCCAAGATGGCGGAAGGTGTCCCGCTTCTACTGATATAGATACTTTACCAACATGAAATGGCTGGTCTTTTCCACACGAATATTGTATACTTATACGTTTTGTTATACATTTTCTTTATAGTAGGTAAATTGTTTGGTTTAGGGAAAATATAGAAAACACGCGATACACCAATTATAATGCAATTACTGTAAAAGTTTTTATTACTTTTATTGATTGTTCGTTTATGCTATGTTGTTGTATTTTATTTGTGTGAAATATATGAAATGCTGTTTTCTTTTACGTAGACGTAGATCCATTAGTTTCTATAAACTTTACTGTAGAATAAGTAGTAATAAGAATTAAGACTGTAATAAATCGTAATATTTATAATATTTACTTATAGGTCCATTAGCCTCTATAGACTCAGTAGCCTATAAAATAAGAACCAAGAGGGTAACAAGTCAGTAATACTTTAGGCGTGAGCTTGTCCATTACTCGCTAGAAATAAGTGCATGTCTTTTTCAATAAACGAAATAGTAATTTTTGGTTTCCAACGAACGTAATTATATACATATACAGTACAGCAGTGTACCTACACATAACTTGAATTCAGGCGCCATCTACTGTATTCTTATTTGATTTCAAGTATAGATATGTATTTACTTTCAGAATTATCAAAACACTTTGTTGCATTAGTTTTGTCCAAAAAAATTATTAAATGTATGCATTTAGCAAGCATTAATAATAACTGGAGGGCAATACCTATTATCTTCATTCACTTAAATTCACGTTTATTTCGCGTTAAATTTACGTCAATTTTCCGTAAGAAAAATACGTCAATTTCACGTTGAATACATGAAGTTTTCACCTTAAATACACGTTTTTTTGCGTTAACTTTACTTCAATTATTCGGTAAAAAATGTGGCATTCGTAAGTATCAAACACGTAAATCTCACGTTTATTTATTACGTCTTTGCGTTAAAAGGTATACCAAAATTTCACGTTTCTATGTTTGGTGGGTAAGCTTTAGTTTTTATGGCCAGAGGTTTATTTGCCAAATGGAAAATACCTATTGGTTATGGGCCAATTCAGTTAAAAATTAATACTTTCTTCTAAGATTATTCAGCATACCAAAGAATTACTAACAGCGGGGCTTGAAGTTCGTGCAATTATTTCTGATCAACAAATGCAACAAACAGATCAGTTTTTATCATTTAGATTAGATTTTTCATCTAACTGAACAACATCCATACTTTTTGTAAGTAAATAAAAAATGTTTGGAATTTACGATGTACCTCACTTAATAAAAAGCATCCGTAATAATTAAGATTTTTATGTGCATGGTAACAAAATTTCTTGGAAAGAAACGTTCAGAATTGTTAAGAACTCGCGTACAGCTAGAGCAGCGGTAAAGATAGCAGATAAGATGAAGAGACATCAACGAGGACGAGCGAGGATCAACCGTTTTTAGTGAGTGACAGTCGTGGAAAAAACGACTGCAGTGTAGATTATCTTCCAATCTTGCATTTACTTCTCAAGTTTTCACCACGGCGACTCATCCAATATCAAGGTCGGCCAATAATCTATCAAGTTGTACATCATTGGGAACACATGCAGTGTATCCGTAGTAATTACACACAAACGTCTTAGTCACTTCAAAATCCAGACACGGTTCTTTCTCGTTTAAAATTTTGCATATTCGCAATTCTTTGACCAACGTAGTGTAATTCCGGGATAGATGGCCATAGGGCTAATCTCCAGCTGTGTGTTATATTTGTGGCGGCAAAGCAGTTTACTGTGTTGATCAGTCCTAAAAATCCGCTTACATCAACGCCAGTATTTTTCTTCAATGGTTGCCTGAACATTTTGTCCCGAGAAAGCCGTTAGGAAAGGTGCTATTAATACTTGATGGGCATGCGTCACATGTTAGTTCGGTCGAAATGTTGGAATTCGCAGAGGCAAACGAAATAATCATATTGTGCTTACCCAGCCATACTACCCATTTTCTCCAGCCACTAGATAGAAGTTTTTTCAAGTCATTAAAGTCTCATTTTTATGAAGCATGTCGTTTGTGGCTTAGAAATCATGCTGGGCGACGCATCACTCGGTATCAATTTGGAGAGTTACTAAGTGCAAGCTGGGGCAAGGGTACCACAACGCAAAACGGATCTTCAGGTTTCAGATCTACGGGAATCGTACCTTTTAACCGTGACATCATACCAAATTATGCATTTTTCGTTGACAGTAACTCCCCAAAAGTATTAACACGCACTTCATCAGAGGCAGAGAATTCAAAACAACTAGGTGATGGCTTGGAAATACAACCGTCCTGTTCTACAGAAGTGGTTGATGGCTATATTCCCTCAAAAATACTATCTGATTTATCACCTCCTATTCCACAGAAAATAGCTGCCGTTACAAAACGAGCCAAACAAGTAGCAGCTATTTTAACTTCGGCCGAACATTTGAATTCACGCAAAGAAAAGGAACAAAAAGCAAAAGAAAAAGAAAACATTACTCAAAGTAGGAAGAAAAAGGAAAACAATCCAGATAAGAACAAGCAGTGTCCACCACACAAGGCCAACAACAATCTGCGTGACCAGTATCCGCCACACAAGGTCAAGAGCAGATCTATGAGAGGGGATCGCTAAATAAAACGCATACGCGCTATGCAATTTGTAGTCATAGTAAATCATGGACAACATTTTACGACAAAGCGTAGAAAAGTTAAAAAACCAAAGTAAAATTAGTGTGACTAATACGGTAACCGATTTAGTTTTACTTAATTCAACGCGATATGAACTAAATAATAGTAAATCAAAATCCGTTTGTGTTGGACTGTCGCTGTATAACTAATTTACTCCTATGGTTAAAGTGTGGGGAACCAAGGCTGCTGGAATACTATTTAACAAAAACGAATGGTTGGGGTTCAAGGAAAATGAAGGAAATATTAGCAAGTATTTTTGTACCACGGAAGCGAATTGGTTGTCGATCAAGATTGGGTCTAAGGTCATAACTTTCGGAGCGGTAAACGGTACCAAAGTGATAAAAATTGTCGACAATGGCGAATGCGATTTTTGTTTAGGTTGGGAGTCTCTTGAACGTTTATGGCGTCTATCGGCAATCATCACTTATCGATTAGAAATTCTAACCGGCTTCGAATTTGACAATTTTTACAATAAAATTATAAATGCAGCGGTAGAAATGGCAGGCGATCCTATTCATAACATAATGAAGATTATTACTCCACTGCAAGACTTGTGTGACCACAAGGTGGCAATAGTCATGGAACTGCTAGTTTGCCAAGGAAAAGTTAGCGGTGGATGTTGAAATTAGCAGAACGTTAATGATCTGAGAGGGGGAAGTTGATATATGTACAAAGTTTAGTTATTAATAAAATGTGGTTTGCGTACAGTCAGCAGCATTGGCCGGTTGCGCATGATGGATATTCGGGAGTGGAAAGACTAAGACGAGAAATGGAAGAGTTATGTTTCGATTCAGACCATGAAAAAGTGTATGGACTAGGAAAATTGTATAGTGATGTCTGATGAATATTTAGATAGTTTATCGGATAAGTGGGGAACGTTTGTGCGATTTATATTTATCAAAGCATACTGTAAACGAAGGGAATGGTTACACCACTGAAAAGCATCCGCGAAATTGCGTACCGTGCCTTAAAGACTTAGTGGAAGGATTAAAAGCTATATCGTTGGAAAATTTCGTGCATGGATTAGAGAAGTATCTACCGCGCGATAATAAAACGTGTGAAGTTTAACGACTCTAAAAACACAGTGCGGTATATGGTTGTGTGGCAATTTGCTCACCAGGAAGCGAGAAAAGGGATTTGGGAACAACACGCAAGAGATGCCGAACGTTTCCAAAGACGAATTCAAAACTTGGATAAAATATCGCGCCCGTATTAAATAAGCAGCATAGGGCAGTCATATACATAAGTCGCTTTAGCAATAGTGTATAGAAATGAAACAATAAATAAAATTAAAATTATATTATTTTACAATATCAGAGTTAGATGCCCCTAACCACTTCACCAAATATTGATTCGCTTTTCGACGTACGATACGTTCAACTAAATGAATGTCTGGATATTTGGCGTGCTGTAGTTCTTGTTCGTAAAAACGTCCTTTGATTTCCACTGACACAGTAGGAAAAGGCTCTAAAGGAGTGAAGAAGCATGCAGGTAAAGGCGCAAAACAACGAAGGTAGGACAATTATCGTGCCGCCAAGAACGCCGAAACTGATGCCATGATTATGGCAGACATATTCTCGCGCCTCAAGATCAAGGATCCTACCGCTGTCTCCTCGCTGCCAATGGCGAAGGATAACCATCCCGTCACGGTTCCCGTTATTTTCAAACAAGTTCCAGAGTTTGTTGACAGAGTTTGGGATACTATGGAGGCGATCGGCACCAGACCATTTAACCAAATGAACACGCCCGAAAACAAGAATGTTTTCAAGAAAGGGGTTCTCATCCTTTCTGAGGTTAAGGTGTGCTACGCACAACACGCACATATCGACAAACCCGAGGAGGACTTACCGTCTAAGAAGCTATACACCAGTGAAGAACTAGCTGACTTCAACAACATGGCGTCCAATTTGCCATATCCCTTGGCAATTATGCTTGAGACGCTTGGTAACTGCACTGACCGCAATCAGGTCGTTACCCCCGCTACTAGCCACTCTGGCTGAACAACCGCGATTGTGCTAATTAGAAAAACTAATAAAAATACTTAGCTTAATAATTTATCATCTCCTTACATATTACATAAGCTAAAAGTGGAGGACTTCATAAAATCTAGGTTTAATAATGTTGACATATTTAGATTGGCCGCTCCCCTGAATTTGTGAGGTTGCATCATAATTTCGACGTGCCGCATTGGTCGGTCCTATAATATCACGGTAAGCTTTAGTATCACGAGCCTGATAACCAATGGGGTTTCTTTTAAAGAGCAGTTCGTATAAACCCGGGGTTCCCTTGTATGTAAATTTGTCTCCCGTAGGTGGTATGATAACAATATCTTCTTCCTTGAAATCTAATTCAGAATTTCCAACATACGAGGGCGGTTCAAATGTAAACCGGAATTTTTGAATAAACGCGCGAAAAATTTAGTGTCGTAAAAGTGGCTGCACTGGATGTTAGACTGGTCTGTTACGAAGCGTAGAGAACAGCCGGGAGCGTGTAACCTCGCTTGTTAGTGTAGTTATAGCCATGAGGGAGAAGGATGTGGCAGTGTCTGTTGCGCAACGCATCATTATTCGTTTTTTGGTCAAAGATAATGTAAAATCCGCAGAAATTATCGAAAATTACTCGAGCAGTTCGGAGATGAGTGCCTCTCCAAGACTCTAGTGTATGAATGGTGCTCCGCTTCCCAAAAAAGGCCGAGAAGTGGTGGCAAACTTGCCACATGCGCGGCGCCCCAAAACTGTCAGCGGGGAAGGTGTTGTGTAACGTGTTTTGGGACATGAGAGGAGTATTATTATTATTATTGGTTCGGGGGTGGTCCCAATAGGTCCCCGCACTGCGACCTTTTGGTCTATTGTGCTCCCCGGTGTTATCTACCCTTCAAGAATACCTGTATCTTTCACAAAGTCCAGGATTTTAGTAGGGCGAATCTTCGTTATGTGGAATTTTTTCATTTCCAAGTAGGAGTTCCCTTGTCTTTATGAATGCCTCACATTGGCATTGGCATTGGCATGAGAGGAGTAATTGCGGTTGATTTTCTCACTGAACAACGAACTGTGAACAAGCAGTATTATAGTAATCTCCTCAAAAACACGGTGAAACCTGCCTACAGATCAAAACGACGCGATATTCCAATCCGTAGTGCGATATTGCTGCAAAACAACGCCAGACCGCATACAGCTCGGCTTATGATGGAAACATTGAACACATTGGGTTGGGAAACACTGGAACACCCTCCTTATAGTCCCGATTTGTCGCCATGCGACTATTTATTTGGTCCATTGAAAGAGGCACTTGGCGGACTGCGATTCGAAAGCAATGCGTGAATGGTTACGTGACAAGCCGAGAGATTTTTACGAAAAAGGCATCCGAAAGCTTCCGGAGAGGTGGCAAAAGTGTGTAGAGTGTGACGGAGACTATCTAGAAAAATTGTAAAAAATGCCAGCGCTGTAACTTAATAAAATTTTTTATAGCGAAATTTCGGTTTATATTTGAAGCACCCTCGTAGAATTTATTTAATGTTGGATCATAGCGAACTCCATATCTATGATCATACTCGTTATTGATATCTCTAAATATTCCCTCTACGTATATTTTCGGTAATCCTTGGTATTGATTCAGGTACTCCTCAAATGCTGGACTAGTTCCTATATCTTCTAGTTCCTCGCGCAATTCGTCCAACGTGGGAAGATTTGCTTCATCTGGTGTAGAATCTCCATACTCATCGATTTCCTCTAAAATACTTGGTTCATTTATAGCAAACAGGTTTCTTCCCACTTTGCGGGGAGTCGAAGTTTGTGGAAGCAAATGCTTCCGAATAGGGGAATCAGCTCTATCGCTGGAAGGTTCAACTTTTGCAATGTGGTCCTTTAACGTTGTTAAATTTAGCGCTGCTTATAAATTCTTTTAACGGCTGTGTAATTGGCTGAAATTGTTGCTCCACCACGCGTTGAATAGCCGCAGAGTCCCGTTTTAAACTGTCATACTTTCGTTTGATAGATTTGCGGGCCAACAACAGATCTTGCAACAGACGTATTAGGAACGTTTAAACTCCAAATCAGTGGTACTGCGAGTAGAAACATAGCAAATAATACTACCGCATATTGTTTAATTCTGCACGATCGTGTATTTACCTACAATGCACTAACCAAGGCTGTGAGACAAGCATCCCGCAAAAACGAGAAGTGGCGAGTCGTGAGATAGTCTTGGAATAAGAATTGGGCGTATAAGGTTACAAAACGGCAAAGAAAATGTTTACACCAAAAGAGCTTGCAGTGTATAACGGAAAGCAAGTAGCACATTTCGTCTTCAAGGAACCCTTTCCTTGGAATAACTTAGACGTGGAGATGCAAAAACAAGCTACCTGGTTAGCTAACAATCATCACTGCATCAAATGGGAAGATGGCCAGACACCGTCCCATTTATTTACCAACATACTCCGTCATTTGGTAGCGCCATTAGACGAAGTATACGTTAAAGGAAAAGAAAAAGCGGAGTTCATTCGGAAAACGTTATCAAAAGAGGTCATTGAGGTGGAAGAACTAGCGCTTCCAATGTTAAAAGCAGACTGTTATTACCATTCACGACCGCTTTGTCATTGTGCATTATCAAATGTTTACTATATAAATAATACACATTTATGTAAATAATTTTTTTACTAAAACACATTTACAATCGCATTTGACATGAACATATAGAGAATAAAGCCAACTAAAGTTTTTTATTAAAAACTTGTTAACAAGGCACACACACTTTAGTATTTATTAGCATGTTATTTCTTAAACAACGAAAGTTGATTGTAATGAGGTGTAAACGGTGAGAGGGGTAGTAAACTTTGCCGGGTGGAACAGCAGAGGGAGAGGTAGTAACCTTGACGGGTAGAAGAGGTGTGAGGGGAGAGAGGGGTAGTAACCTTGAGTGGTGGTGGTGTTTTGAACTGTCCAATCCTACCTACTCGCAAGTTATTCCAGTTTTCGTTAAATTTACAGTTTTGTTATAAGGATTGTGCAAGTTTGAAGGTATGTATGTTTCAAGGATACTTACATATTCAGTAATGTATACTAATACTAACGTGAAATATTAACAATAAACGGCAACATTTTTTGTTGAGGAGACTTTCAACAATAAACCTCATGTTTAGGGGAAGGACGGTCACGTTTGTCGGGAAATAACGGCAGTGCCACCATTACCCCCAAAAAAAGTAGGAGTTGCCGTTTAAGTAAATGAATGAAAAGTATTGGTTTTTCTTATTCCAGATGGCACGAAACTATGTAATAAAAAGTAACAAGGCGTCCTGGAGCCAGGAAACTCTAAGAACTGCATTCAATGCTATGGAAGGAAGGTGGTCGCAGTCTGAAAGATGTGTCAAGAAGTTTCGGAATACGTCGATCAAAGTTGCAAGATAGAAGTAAAAACAACGATTGTTCTAAACCGTGCTTCGGTCGGAAGCCAGTGTTTTCAGAGACCGAAGAAAATATGTGCATTCAACTATGCTAAAATAAATAATTTGAGAAACCCTTTCACGGAAGGCAATTGGCTGGTCGTGATTGGTTGGAAGGTTTCACAAAACGCCATTCTGAAATTTCCCTCACAAAACCAGAATCAACGAGTGTCAAACGAGTAACAGCCTTTAATAAAGAGGAGGTACGCTTGTTTTTTAACAATTTGAACACTGATGGATAGCACTCGTTTCCACCTACGCTAATCTTTAACGTCGACGACCGTGCAACGTCCCAGAAAAATATTTACCAAAATGGGAGAGGTTTCTTGACAAGTGGGACAACAACAACCAAAACCACGAAAGCTAGATTTACGCTTAGAAGTAGAGGTGACACCAGAAGAGGAAGTGAAAAGGTTGTAGGTGAAGACATTTGTATCATATGCGGTGACATTGGAAAGCATACAGAATGGTGAATTTAATGTTGCGGATGCAACGAGTGGGCACATAAAGCAAGTGCAGACTTTGAAGAAGGAAGTTTTGTATGCGATTTTTGTGCATTTTTATTATTTTCGATGTTTATCAGGTCGACTGCCTTTAAAAATAGTAAAAATTGTTTCTGGTACCACGTGAAATTTCGAGTATGAATAGATAACTGCTATATAAAAGAAATTAACTTTTAGAACGAATTCATTGAGCAGTCGTTTTTCTTTATTTGTGCTCTGGAGTTTGGAGGAATAACGACGTAAGTGTTCATTCTGTCATTTTTTATCTGAGATTTTATTATTTTAATGTCATAAGTTTATGAAAATGGTGTGCAATATTTATTTAATGTGACCGGAGTACCTAAGGGGAGGATTGAGTATGAAGAGGATGGTAGCAAGATATAGGTGCGGGAACAAGGAAAGGGAGAATAAGTATTGGTGGGAGGATGATAAGAGGAGGTGTAGGTTGTGCGGAATAGGACGGAACAATATAACACACATACTAGGGGAGTGTGAGGAGCTGACGGAAGAGGAAAGAGAGAGAGCGGAAGGAATAGAATGGATGGAGAAGGTGGAAGAAAGAAGGAAGTAGAAGGCTAGGTTAGGCGAATGGGCATTATAAGGATTAGGACAATGTGGCTATTTTTATTGTATTGTGAAGGATAGAATCTAAAAATTTAATTTTTAACACGTTAACTACTACGCCCCTTTCGAAAAAATGGGTCTGGGACGCCACGGCATTATATTTGAAACATTGAGTCAAAATATGCCGAAAAACATTATTTCCTACATGATAATTCAGATGACGATGTAGATTATGAATTGTCAAGCGAGCAAAGTTCAACAAGTGAAGAGGGTGATCAGGACCTTGTGCGACAAAGGCCCAGTGATCAAATCGAGAAAAATTTGGGTTCTCCCCGTTTGGGACTCCCTTATGTGTTAATTAATTGTTAAATTTACCTTTTTCCCCATGGCTTTGTTTTTGTGATGATGCTTGTTATTTTATCCAATTTTCCCAATTTTCGTCGTTGTTATTGACTGAGTGACTCACTGCACCCCGACGCTTTATTCCCGTTTAACTTAACATTTAATTATACATATTACAACATAATGTTGTTTTTCACCTTGTAACGATAACCAATTCGTTGTATGTAAGTAATCGATTTATGCATATTGTTTTTACTCTTATAATTAATTTTAGGATTAGCCTGATGATGATAAAAAGTGTAATTTTATCGAAACATATCGCTATGATGTCAATTTCTTGTAATTTTTAATAATCAACTTTATTAAAATATACATGGGGTATGGTTTTGTGATTTTCTCCTAATTCGAAGAGATACTTGTAGAGGCCGGATTTTAGGGGTAAAATCTGTTTCTGAAAATAGTTTACCTGGTGCCGCGTGACTGAAAAGGGAATGAATACATTGTTAAGTGCTAGTTTGACCAGGAGAGATGGGAAAGACAATGTTTTCCGCGGAAGAATAAGTGGTATTGTACATGCGAAATGTAGAAAACACTACACCAGACCTGCAGACGTCGAGAGGGCAGGTAGGTCAGTACATTTAGCCTCTACATCTGGTGTTCCCTCTTTGCGATTATCCAAACCCCCATTTCAGTGTCAAGAGAAATGTTTGTTCTGTGCTGAAAGCATTGATGAAAAATTGTATGAAAAACAGAAAAAAATGAAGCAGCACCTGCATAGAGCAGTTTACCATGTGAGAACAATGGAGTTTGACAAAACACTTGCAAAACAAGCACACGCTCGAAATGATGATTGGGGTAAGGATATGTTGCAGCGCATCTGCAACGTATCTGATTTGCATGCAGCAGACGACAGGTACCATGAAGAGTGTCGCCACAAGTTTTTCTGCTCAAAGCCACAAACCGGACAGAAGAGAGGGAGACCCTCTGCTGCTATGGAGGAAATATTTCATAATTTGCACGAAAACGACAAAGTTCAGTTTTCCATGGATGAGTTAATGGATCAAGTAAGTGGTGAAAAGCCATAGTTGAGGTGGGTGAAAACTAAGTTAGAGGAAAAGTATGGGGATAGGATCATTTTTAGTATGGTACGTTCACACAAAATGGTGGTATGCTTTCGAGACGTGGGTGAGAGTATTTTGAAGGTATGCACATCGACTGGATAACGAAGAAAAGTTAAGGGTGATACGAACGACTGCTGCAATTTAACGAAAAGAAATCCAGTCTAAGGCATATGACATAAGCAAATATCCTCCAAACGATGAGTTTCTCAATGAAGCTGCGGGGATGGTGCCACCTACACTCTTAGCTTTTATGAAGTCTCTTATCCCAAAGAAAACTATGGGTACAGATGATAATATCATGAGGAAAAGAGTATCCCATTTCCCACGCCATCATTTCTGCCGTTCGTCCGCGATCTTTTGTATCTTCAATTTTGACAAGCATTGCGTACTTCGTTCACCGAAAATTTGGATCTAAGAGTTTGATAAATTTACTGGGTAACATGGGATTCAGTGCGAGTTACCACCATGCTCAACAACTGGAAATATCCTCCCTTCACCAACACCCGAACACGACACCTGCACATATTTTTTGCCATTATGTTTATGGTAATGCTTCTTTTAATATTGATACTCTGGACGGACGTAATACATTTCATAGCTTGGGAGGCACTAAGTGTGTCACACCAGCAGAAGCGTTACCAAAATCAGATGAGATTGAACGAATGAAATCCCCTCCTACTATTTTAGAAGTGGGAAAGTTTGGCGCCCTCAACCTGGAGTCTTACGAAAACGTCGCACAAAATGGGTTGAAGAAAGTTTTTATCTAGAATGTGAATACTTTGAATCCCATACCTGACTGGTATCGAGTCTCGAGGACACACTGTGGATGTGTGGTAAATACTTTTCAGAGGAGGGTATCACACAGATTCCCGAATGGAAGGGTTTCATGGGGTTGGTATGCAAGCAAATCAACTTAAACCAAACTGCAATTGTACCCCTTCCCTTCATAAATGTCCTCCCAAGTGTTGACGATATGCTCTCAGATATGCATCAGAAGATTATATTTTTTCTTGTTCATCAACTGAACAAGGAACTCTGGTAACAGCTGAAATTTGCTTAAGCGCTTAGCAAAATTACATTCCTCCGGCTCTTATTTTCGAGCTAATCCCTTGTTCCCTCCAAACAAGAGGATGGATAACGTCGAAATGTAGAAATACTTACAAATTGTAGACCATGGACAAAAAAGAATTGTTGTCCCTACTGCGTGCAAGAAGTGACACATTTTACTAGACCTTTAGAAAGGCATCATAAAGGTGAGGGTGCAGTGAGAAAATTGCTATCTCTACGGCAAGGAGATCCCAAAAAAAGAAAACTTATCAAACTCATTCGCGGGCAAGGGAACTTTATTAATTCCAATCAATTAAATACCGTTCGACCAGTTTGGAGACCAAAAAAAAAACCATTTAGAGAAAACGGATTTTAGTATCTGGCCAATTTTGTTCTGGCTACTTAAAAAAGAATTTTTTGAGACGACATCGCACTAAGCTACCATGGACAGCATGCAAGCCTTGTTGATTTAGTGAACGAGGTAAACTCTGCCAACGTTACTACTGCACCGAATGATATTTAAGTAAGTAAACTGTTAAAAATTACTTTCACATTTTATTTCATTATTAGGTAAAACTACAGGGCCAAGGCCATGACCCTAGCGATACGCACAAATAGGCACACTTTTAAATCGATTTCATATCTACAGCGCCACTTATAACGCCCTTGCGTTAATTTCCTAATTTCTATTTGAAATATTCCTAATTCTCTTTACATTAATAGGTAATATTCTTAAAATTGCTACAATGTAATGTAGAGCATCCGCTCTCATGACACATCATCTTAGCCCTATGTAATCTAAACCTTCTGTAACTCTCTTTGTTCGCTACAAAGTGTTACTATGTTGCACTATCGACCTATTCATTTCTTTTAGTCCAGTAACCCTGTCGCCTGAAAGGGGTGGTACCTAGCGTCAAATCGGGTAGTTTGTGATTTTTTGCTGACTTATTTATGATGTTAGCCCAATGAATAATCCAAGTTTGAGACCTCGAGCGCCGAACGCAACCTTGGCATAAATCGAAAAAACCATAACATTTTCGACTTTATTTCAGTTTTTGGCCATTTTACGCCTAAAGGACTAGTTTTTCGATAATACCTACGCAGTAAGTTTTTAAACTAAACTAAATTTGCTACAATATGAGACTATAACTGTCCCTATAGACCCAATAGTTCCCAAGATAAAGCTTTTCAAAGTTTATCATTTTTTCCAAACTTCGCAATTTTTAGCAATATTTTAGACGTCACTCAAGCAACACAAGCGGGCTCTATCAGAGGTTCTTGGAACTACACAGGTACAGGCCTGGTTGGGAGTCACACCGTAGCCTCTCTCCTGGGGGCGGATATCGAAGTCACAAGACCTCTGCCCCAAAATGATATCCAGAGACACAGCCCCACAAAACCTCTTGCGGATGATTTCTTGTGGCTGCAAAAGGGGTTGTGGGAACATGTGCAGTTGCAGGAAACAGGGATGGAATAGTTATCAGTCTGCAGGTGCTACAGCGGGGCCTCCTTCACAGCGTACCGGATCTTGCAGTAGAAGTAGATTTCGATTCCCCAGAAGGCGACGTTCTGTCGGATGTTGACATGGAGGTTGTTTTGTGGGGACAAGACATCGACGATACATCGTCATCCCCTGATAGGGATATGCCATTACGATACGATGATCCAGATACGGGCGGTCCCTTCCAAGAGGGCAAAATTATATTAATTTATTGATTATTTTGAATAACTCAATTGAATCATTGATTACAATATTAACTTAGGTAATTGATGTACCTATTAACTCTTGTTGTACCTACTTACCTGTTTTTATTTCATTATTCATAACTTATCATTACACATACACATCATCCTTCACACATCTCATTTTCTTTTATAACATCCCACCAAGGCATCGATAATACAACAGGGGTATATTTCAGAAATGCCAAAAATAAGGGGGGAGGGGGAAATCTATGGGCTCCTCAAACCTCTTTAGGATACACTAAAATTTAATGGGGGGGGGGGGGGGGGGTCAAAATTCGTTCAGAAAGACAAGTTAAATTATTGCTAAAAATCGCGAAGTTCGAAATAAATAATAACTTTCGAAAAGCTTTATCTCGGAAAATATTGCGTCTACAGAGACAGTTCGCATCCCATATTGTAGCAAATTTAGTTTACTTTAAAAACTTACTCCGTAGGTATTATCGAAAACCTAGTCGTTTAGGCTTAAAATCACCAAAAACTGAAATAAAGTCGAAAATGTTATGGTTTTTTCGATTTATGCCATGGTTGCGTTCGGCGCTCGAGGTCTCAAACTTGGATTATTCATTGGGCCAACATCATAAATAAGTCAGCAAAAAATCAGAACTACCGGATTTGATGCAAGGTCTGAAGTATAAGGTTACTGGACTATTTACCCTCATTCCCTTTGTCCTTCGTACTAATTTGCTTATGTAGAACCTGCTGATTTACTGCCTTTAGGGTCAAGAGCCCACTTTTCTTCATTTTATTTCTTCAGTTCGCTGCTTGCTCTATGACCGTTCACTTCGTACTTTTTCTGTGCTCGAATATTACGCATTTCTGAAACTCGATTAAATCGGCTTTGGCGTATATTTGACCTGGTAATTAGTGATATTTCGGAACCATCTGCTTGTCCGAAAATCATCTAATACGTAATTTTTTTACGGCTATATAACACATAAAAAGTGTACGTGAGTTTCTTAAGACGCTGGATTAAAAACTATTTTCCAGGTTAGTACTGAATTTCTGCTCAATGTAGTTACCTAATTTCGCTTTCCCTTTTAGCGGTTTTACACCCGTAAAAGCTAACTCTCAATCTACTACCAGTTTCCTGCTTTCTGTGAAATTCCGACTTCGACGACCGACGCTACGTGGGAATCTCGCCGCTCCGAAAATTCAGTGAATTCCATTTTCTATACCATCGCTAAGTGAAAAACCAATACATGCTAGTTTTTCCCCTTTGTTACTTATTTTGCTCATATGTAATTTGAGTAATAACTTTCAATTTCTACTACGTGAACTTTTTTTTAACTTCAATGTCGACGTATTCATCGAACTTTTAGTATTCAAGATTTTGTTCCCTTAAATTTGCTTATTTTATAACATACCTAGTTGAACTTTTAAAGAAACCTTTATTAATTTAATTGCTAAAGTTGTAACGGAAGGATTTTATTAAATGCAATATTAGTTGCCTAAATATAAATAATTTTGTTATTAAATAAATTGAATTATTTACAAGGATATCCTCTTTGATATCTTGGCCATTTGCTAGGAAGTGGGATAAGAAAGCATTCTTGTTCTAACGTTGAGAAAGTGAACGTGGTAGATTCTCGCGGGGTAATTATCCATAATTTTGATTAAGTTAATCACCGGAAGCCGGGATATAGGATAATTTTCCCTAACAAAATTAATATTGGAATATTTGATTATTTGGAGTAGAGATATATTTTTTTTACTTTGCGAAAAGGATTCATGAGAATCAACCGTTGAATATATGTAGGTGAGTTTATTAGTTCCCTTTCATGAAAATTAATTCTCGTTTTCATTAGTGTACAATATTACATCCATCAACACATGTCGTTAAATTTCATCCAAGTCACATCGGTACAGCCATAAGAGCTAGGTAAGAGGCAGGTCGGTAGCTGAAATCTTTGTTAAGTTACCTTTATTTTAGCTGTTTTAATTACGGGATTGTTCTTACAATTGATCCCGTGTCAATCAGGTGGTGATAACAGTAATGGTCGGCCGAGATAACATTCCTTGCATCTGTGAACTGGATATCAGCCTATCTACATCCTATCTATCGACCTATGCACCTTCAGGTTAAGGTTAGACACCTATCTTCTATATTATCAGTCACCCACATACAACTAAAAGAATTTAAAATCATCTTCAAATTAAAACCACAAAGTTATGTTAAGCAATCTTTATCATTATTGGAAGCAAAGTATATCATTAATAGGTAACAGTATAGTATAGGGGACCAACCTTATTTCGGGGAAAAATTTTTAGGAATGATAGGAAATGGGTCCCTTATAGAAAAAATGGAAAAACAATTTCTCGGAAAACAGCCGTTTTTTAAAAAAAATAATTTTGTAATTATAGAGGTACATGCTATTGTTCCATAGGTGGCGTTGTAGGTATGAATTCGTATATTTAAATTGCATCAGTTTTTAGCACTCAATCAATAAACACACGTGTAGAATATTATGTTTACACTACCTTACATACTAAATTGAATTGGAAAAATGGGTAGTATAAACATGTGAGTAGGTTAACCTAATTAAAGAGAAGGCCATTGTACTATTGCAGGAACACAATCCATAGGATAGGGTGACGAATGCTTGCTCACTAGCAACTAACTGTGACTGTTAAAATTCGTATTATTTGTAATAATAAACAACAAAAATAACCTACAACCTATAACTTTCCTTATATGAGCTCTATTAGTAACAATAAACAACAAAATAACGGTTCTTGACTGTGTATTATCGGACCGCAAAATTGAAAAAAAATATACTAAACCTGCAATAACCTAAGCGCTTTCGTGACAATCTACGCTGTCGTAAGCATTACTTTGTTAGTTTCAAACGCCGTTGAGTGTCATATTTCGGTTTTTGTTTTCATTCAACGCTTTTACCGTCTTCTAACAATTCTACTTAACAATTATGGACGTGGACGATTTGTGTAAGGCAGGCATGCGCATATATATTTAAACCTCGTACAATTTTTTGATCGGTGGCGTGCGTGCATGCGCCATAATACCTATTCCCTTGTAAATATCGATCCGTGGAACTGTATTTTGCATTTTTTATGATGACGCCACCTATAGAGAAATCAACCAAGTTTTACATCAAGCTATTAAATTGCTACTATTTATTTATTGCATTTTTAAACAATTGAGTGACTTGCGCCCATTATGTTATAGTTTTTCTTAGTTGTCTAGTAATCCTTTCTTATAGGGGAAAAGTTGAAACGGGTTGGTGCATGGTCCCCTATAATATATAATTACCCATTAATATACTAATTACTTACGTTGGAAACTGTACTTCAATATCATAATCACCGCATGCACATCTTCATATATTATAGGTAGGTATTATAATTATTGTAGTTGATGATGAAAAGGGTAACATTCGTTACAGATTTGTTAATTATTGTAAAAGCACATGTTATGTGTGCAACCAGATTTTATTAGTGAGGTTATGTACAAAATCTCTAAGGTCACAAATTGGGTACCGGGTGCGGCATAAAAAAAAATAAAAATGTATATTACGAATATACAAGAATTAAATAGCTAGCTATTCAATTAACAAAACCAGAACCCGTTTAAGAACGTAATCATCAGGTAAAGTTAAGGTAATCAATCCACTAACGTGAAGGTGGACACGAATATCACCCTTGTATCACCACGTACATCTTGTGACAATCATCCATCAGTTCATATATACCTATTCAACCCTCATTATCGAATCAACGTTCATACATCCATATATTATCTTCTTATAAACGAACTCAAACGATTATCAGTAGTCTTTATTATTTTCCCATATATTTCCAATCCATCGTGTAGGTATTGAATCAGGAATTGTGAGTCCTGAGTGATCGTCAGGGCGATCTACTACTTAAGATCTGGCGCCCTCAATTACTTATTTTTACGGATCAGTTTATTTTAATCTCATGTTGAAGAGTTTATGGTATCAACTTACCCACGTTGCAAAGTGTACTAAATTTTGTCCTGTAAACAATTTACCTTGAATTTATTTTTACTTTACTTTCAATAGCGAAATCGCTTATTTTACTCATATTTGGTATCCGATTTTTTGAATCACAGGATAGTACTCGTGTAATTATTCATTTCGGTTCGCTGTATGCCAGCGACCTTTGTTTTTTTTATTTTGTTTAAGGACTTGGAAAACTGTGCACAGGAGTTCCATCATCCGACTCAACTTTAAAAAGAAAGGTAGGATTTTCAATTTAGCCACCGATTACTGTATATTGCATTTTTAAAATCGCATCCCTATAACAGTTTTTTTTGTTAATTTAACGTAACGTTATTAATTTTGGCTCACTTTCCGCACCAAGGTGAATTGAATATTTAACTGATCAAAAGTTAAGTAAGTAATTTTAATATTAATAATCATTTTGTATAAAAACTGTTCATTTTATTTTGTAATATTTTATTTGAATTATTCATTATAGTCACATCTAATTTATTTACTTCTCTATTTATTGCTGAAACTACCCCGTTCTCTTTCAGAATTGACATCATTACTATTATAACTGCTAATACCTTCGTAATTCGGATTAGCAGCCCTATTTTCTCGAAGAATTACGTGGCGCCCTTTGGCTTTACTTACATTTTCCCTATTTTACTACCCCAATTTTAACCTTTTCACTCATTATAGCTAACCTGCGACCACCTGTCTACTAGCACTGAGCTATTGCGGCCATTCCTCCTTTTAAATTTAGTTACGATCCATTTTTGTCGTAACACACTGTAATAAAAGTAGGAACCCCCCTTTTTCCTTCCTTCGAAGGGAGGATAAAGGACGTTTCTAATCACAATTTAAGTCCGCGCGAGAGGAGGTTTAGTGAACTACCAGAAGCGCAACAATGGTATAAACTGAGCTGGCTGCGTGAAAGACAGGAGAAGCAACAGACAATAGATCGCGTCTACCAGCAAGTAATATCATATGTTAATTATTATAAGTAGGAATATTTGGTAGAAGAGAAGTACCAGTATTTTTTTGTTTTTGCGAGCCATCTTCCAGAAGCAAAACCAGGATATAAATAACTTCATGCGAGTTTTCCTACCATTATTTTATCCTGGCGGTGGAAGTGGTTGTTAGGGGCTCCATCTTTATAGCGAAGGCCGATGAATTCTTAAAAACAAGTAGTAATGTAAGGCCGATACTAACCCAGTTCAAGGTCACGACGCTCCCTGGTGGTGAATTTCAAAACTAAATAGAGGTCGTTTGTCTGGGTTAGAATCGGCTTTAGTATTTTACGAGCGTCTGGTGGTGACTTGGCTAAAGTAGGTCACGTGTTCTGAACTTGACTAAATCACCGGTGCTAATCTTGGATTTGCGACTCGATACTTGTAAATGTGGAAGGGGTGATTGCTATATAATGCAGCCTTTAAAGTATTATTTGCAATCGTAAACATGTGGATGGCATACGCCCAAGAGTCGGTTAAAGCCACCGATCTTAGAACGGCGGTCGAACGCCTCAAGCAAGAGTTTTCGGCGTTAGTGTTTGATGCTGAACCCGAGGTCGTGTACGGGAGAGGTGATTATAGTAAGGAGCAGTGCAACCCGCTTGCCAATAAATTTACGTTGGGTGTGACAATATGTGAGAACTTTTTAAATTTTAAGTATTGTGTTGAGTGCCTTATTAAAAGGCTAAATGATGCCGGATTGGAGGAATTTGCAAAAGAATTAAATTAATGGGTATGTAGCGAATCTTCAGCTTCGTCGACGTCGTCGCCTTCTGACGAGAACCTGAGTGATGAAGAAGAAAGTCACATTTAATGAGTCTCAGAATAAAGTCAATACATATAATGGTAGTGTGGTCTTTTGCTTATGCGGAAGCAAGAAAAGGATCGTGGGAAACTGTAGCGCTGGATAGATATAGTTTTAGTTGCAAAATAGAGCAATTTGATATAATTCTGTCGCCCGTATTACAAGAAAATCATCGTGCAAAAATTTACCGCAGCATCTCAAGGTCAGAGACGCATTATGAAGAGAACGGAAGAATGAAGTCCGTCAGTGAGTGTTTGCAAATCAGTTAACATGGATCTTACAAAGGTGAACAACAGCACATTCTGCAAACCCCTCAAGAACGTCAAAGACATGGAAGTGGGTGAAAAATATAAAAAACTTGGTATCGATACGATTAATACGAAATATGGGGAGCGAAAAGTATTGGTGACTGAAAATTTTAAATTTCTACGAATATTTTAACGTAGATGGTCGAATTCAAATTTTCAACGACTCTTTGATGCATAAAGACGTATTCATGACAAGCACTGGGGCGGCGTCACAAACGACTAATTTAACATTTATGTAAATAGAAATTAAGAAATTGTAAACAATGTTGACAAAATAAAGATATAATAAGTTTTCTCTCTCTGATTTCATTATAAGAGATACCTCGAAATAAATCAGTTGTACACTGACCGTCATCGTTGGTGGTGCTGTTGCTGCTGCTCTCATGAACATATTTCGAAAACTCTACATGGATACTGAAGAGTTGCAATAATAATTACTTTAAATGTACGTGCTGGTGCTGTAATGAAGACGATGGCGATGGAGATGGTTCCACAAATGTGTGCGCTCCCCCATCCGAACCTACGTTCAATGGACGTTTAATCGATTGTACCGCTTATGACCTCTCTGAGAATTATTCGAAATACATGGAAATCGGATACAGTACACACCATGGCCTTGCCCCAGTTCCACGAATTGTTTGTGGCAGTACAATAGTGATGGAAAGAGAAGATTGGGAGACGCTTCTAAAATGTCAAACGTACCTAGAAATGAAATTTTCCGTCAAACGTACCTAGAAATGAAATTTTTCCGATCACATGAGATGGAACGTTGGATTGACTGGTCAGAGATTAACGAAGAAGTAGATAAAGAATATTCTCAGACTGTGGAATCGCTTAGTGGCAAATTGATCATTTACTATAACTGGGAATCCGTTAAAGGAGAAGAGAAAATGTTAAAAAGTGTAACAATGAAAACAACACGTGACAATAACAGTTCTTGTACGATGAATGAAAATGAGATTGAAGAATTGTTTAATCTAAAAGATATAATTAATTATCGATTAGAATTACTGGAATCGTGTAGTCTTCCCAGTTTCTATCAGAATCTCATCGAGCAGATAACTAACTATCGACGCTTTCGAAAGATACAGTTTGATGACGACCACGACGACGACGATGACATCTATAGTGACTTTGAGAATTGGTTAAATTATAAAAATGACAGAAATTCGCATAATACAGTTTGTATGATGGAACTCTTACATTATTATCGACCTGCTTATATAATGTATCATTTGTACGAACCTTAGATCTTAAACAATAAACGATTACTGCAAATTTTGGTGTTTTCTTTCACGAACCACCTCTAAAACCCTATAAATATCTCGATTCTGCATTAATTTTCAGCAATGTTAATTCAGAAGCGGAAGAGTAAAGTACATGGGCGTAGTGGTCTGGTAAATACGCTTATTAATAAGCTTCCAATTGAACTACATCTTCCCGGTTATCAGTATTGCGGTCCTGGCACTAAATTAACTTGTAGGAATCGTGCATATGCGAGAATGCAGGACGTCGCATCGGTAACCAGAAGCGCGGTTGGCTGACGTTATTTCCCCACGCCAAGTACAAGCGCCAATGAGAATTCACCTAAACATAAGTGGGAAGACACGCCCGCTAAAATGGGTTTAAAAGCTGCAGGAACTTACTTATTCTTTCGACGTTGATAATAGCACGGAAGAACTAAGTACCCCTAGTCCGACGTTGATAATAGCACGGGCAAAGGGCCAGCTACCCTAGTCCGACGTTGATAAAAGCAAGAACAAAAGGGTCAGCTATCCGACGCCGACGTTGATAAAAGCACGGCTAGAATGAACGACCGGTAACAGTAAAACCCTCTTCGAGATCGTTCATGGTACGTCCTGAAGATCTGCGTCGGAGCCGGCATGAGATGAATGTTCTAAGGAGTTTCCTACGTCGTCCGCCGTTTCCTCCTATCGTCTCACCGCTGCCTCCATCACCGGTTAGGCCTCCACGAGACATTACCCCACATCGACCACCGGTACCAACCATTGTCTCCCCGCGGCCGCCGACACCGACCAAGAGCCCGCAGTGGAGATTGATACCAATTGAGCTTGACAGCAGGCCCTGTTATGCGGACCCTCCGAAACGACCCCTGCATCCTCTGGATCCTAGAAGGCAATGTATTACGTACATACGCGCCGTAACTTTACGTTCTAGTTCGTGTTTAGAGTAAATTGTTCATTTTCGTTATTTATCTATTATTTCATTTTATGTATTTAATTTTATATTTATGTTCATGTACTTACCTTTATGTTTTGTACCCCGTGTGTAAATATATTCTGTTCATGAAAAATATCAAAGTCGCGTCAACAACGCGATAAACTAAACGACTCAAACGTGGTGACCCCGGTATAAACCCTTTAGACATTCAGTGCAAAGAACACGATATTACCTATAGAGATAGTAAAGATTTAGAAAGTAGACATAGGGCAGATAGAATTTTGGAACGAAAACCTTGGGATCGTTTGAAAGCATCTGACGCAACGATGGGAGAGCGAGCAGGCGCTTTAACTGTCGGCAGTATAATGAATACGAAATGAAAATTGGGGGTGGAAGTTAAGAGAAGAGGGGGAGAGAGAGAGAAGAAATAAGATATCACGCAGCAGTTTGGCAAATTTGCGTAGAGTAATTGCCAAAAAAATGAAAAAAAGCAAAAAACACGCAAGAATCGATAGTCTGCTATTACAGCCGCAAAATTGACCGTGAAAACTTTAGATGGAAAGGGAAATGTCAACCTTCCGAGAGTAATGCCGTTACCGAAAGAAGGCGGCTTTTACCATTTCTAATACTGCTATTCGCCGTTTTATCGGCGGTCGGTGCTTTGACCGGCCGGCTCAACAAAAATTGCATGATATATAGTGGAAAGTATATCCGCCCATTATTATTAACTACTATCCTCCAACCCCGTCACAATGGTCACTCCACGAAAGTTTTCAAAGTTGCTAAAGAAAAAAGTGCAACCGTCGACCAGTTTCGTACCACCGCAGCCGCCGCTGCTAAGTAACGGTAGCCTAATGCGAAACTTGTTGAAGAAGTGTGATAATGTGCCCTCAAATTTGGAAAGTGACAAGTACAGCGTCATTACCATTATGTCGGAGGACGAGAGCCAGCAAGCGAAACTCTGGTAAATATGATTTTATTCGTGTGCCTATTTTGATTAATAGACAACCAAAAATACGCTCGTATGTTTATATGTGTTATATTTATTTTGTAGTACTCCTGAACACATCGGTGAAAACCACGCACTTGAAGAGCTGCTACAGCAGCTCGAAGGAAATGCGCAACACCTATACGAACCCGATCGGTAAATAATTAATTAACGATGAACAATTTTTTGTTACCAACATTAATTGCGAAATAGATGTGTATAGTATCAATTCCTTACATAATAAACGCTACGCCCCACATGACGGAGGTACAAAGATCGCCACCACCACCGACGGTACCACGTCCACCAACACCTCCACAAGTACACAAGTACCTCTCATAAATATGAAGAGTTTAACTAAAAATTCTCTAATTGTATAGCCGAAACGGGGAAAAAACATGCGTCAAATGGAGGACCTGTATGCGAGCGATGGATCGAGCTTTGCACGAGACACCCCATCTCCACGAACACCCCAAGAGCTGGCCGACCGCTCCTACGCGTAGCTGCAAAATATGTTGCTGGATTATCAGGCGCAATTAGAAGCCACCAGGAACAACATCGGTCGCCTGCAAACGGAGTTGGAGGCGTCTCGAACGCAAGAAGTGAAATTGTTAGACGACATGGGCCGCATACAGCAATACCTTAAAGCAATGGTTTTCAACCAGTGCGCCATGGCGCCCCGCTGCGCCGCGGACGATGGTTCGGGGCGCCGCGAATGAACGTGATTTATTTTTTTTTGTTCATGAGATTATAAGATTCTTTTATTATTTAAAATTGTTTTTCTTTTCTTTTTTTTCAATTTACAAAAACAACATATAACAGGGCAATGAATGAATAATTTTTTTAAGCATTTTTAAGGTTCGACTGCTTGCTTAAAAATTAACAGGGGCGCCGCGACAAGTTTTTAGTTTGTCAAGGAAGCCGTGGATTCAAAAAGGTTGAAATTGAAAACCACTGCCTTAAAGTATTTTGCAAATTTTAGCGCTCTTAAATTTTTAACTTTTCAGGGGGTTTTAGAAATGAAAAAAGACTCATCTCACTTCCTAGAATTCATGGTAATGCAGCTGCAGTTAATACAATAAAATAGAACAGTTATGTATCATTAAACCGTTTCGAATTAAGGTAATAGCGACTAAACACTAATTTAATTAAACAGTAATTACTCGGACAATTTTTATAGGATCTTCGTAATTGAAATTATGTAGGTATCGCTTACGGTACAAGTTCCGCATATACGGGGGTGATTCAACTATTATAGATTTGATGGCTCATAGAAAAATTAGGGGAGGGGTCTGCTGCTGCTGACTAACGAGAGCCTTTACATAATAAAAAGGTGTATTAGTTACAACTTCAAACTTCCTTTAATATTGTTTACATGGTATACATAATACCTTTAAAACTATAAAGTGCGGTACTAAAATTCAATGTGTCGATTTCAATTTCCAATTTAGAGGACTTATAAACAAACACAGACACTCAGTTTTCGCACTACTACAATTCCACTTTAGAGGTCCTGTAAACAAACATCAACGCAAGCACATTTTTCAAACACTGCAACATCCTGCTTTAACTTCTTAATGTTTCGTATCAGGTTCTCAATCCTTCTCCGTCGCTCATTCCCTTTACTTGTTATGTATGAATTTGTAATTTTGTGCTTTTGTTTTGCGTGTTTTGGTCGCTTGGTAATTTTTATTTATAGTCAGTATTATAAAACTGATTCCGTTACAAATCATATTTTCGTTTTGTGTCCATATAATTCTTTGCTGGTACCGTTTTCGTCATTGCTATTACAGTTGCTCCTTTGAAGTGTTTCTTCTAGGTTGTAAGGCTTTATATCTATAATCCGAACAACCTCCATTTACTTCTCAAAGTCACCACGTAGTGACCTTCAACTGAGTTAGAATCGGCATATATGACCAACGACCTCTATTTAGTTTAGACGCTCGTAAAATAGTTAGGCCGATTCTAACCCAGACGAACGATCTCTATTTAGTTTTGAAAGTCACCACCAGACTCTCGTAAAATAGTAAGGCCGATTCTAACCCAGGCGAACGACCTCTATTTAGTTTTGAAAGTCACCACCAGACGCTCGTAAAATAGTAAGGCCGATTCTAATCCAGATAAACGACCGCTATTTTGTTTTGAAAGTCACCACCAGGGGGCGTCGTGACCTTGAACTGAGTTAGTATCGGCCTTGCATCACTACTAAACGGACTGAACTATACTTATACTGGAACGCGCACTGGCGGTCTCTGCCAGAGAAACGTCGCGAGACGAGAGAGATACCGCGCAAGGGACATTTCTGTCTTTCTCGTAAGGAGTCGACGCTCGCAAATCTTCAGGTTTCATGGGAACTGATAACATGGAAAACGGATTGTCTGTCTGACTGTCAAACATTTCTTGCCATTTATAAAGTCTCTGTTTCATCCAGAGCATCCCATCGTCGAGACTTTCAATCAGTGCGACGAGTTGCACGAAATCAAAATTATGAAATACATCGCTTCTCATTATACGACCATTCGGATTCATTATTACTTTATTTTTTTTATACTTTATTATTTTTCTAAAATGACTAAGTATAACAGTAGGTAAAATTATTTTCAACTGACATTTGTAAATATGTACACATGGTTTTAAAAAATTATTAATGGAAAATGCATTATTCATATGTTCAAAACATATCACATCCTTTTCAAACGCTGCGGCATGACAATCGGCTGCTCTACGCATGCGCGTACCGTGGAGAGTAGGACACAGATGTCCCTTGTGGCCCTCTCTCTCGGATCGGGCCGGCGGACGGAGCGCGCGTTCCAGTATAAGTTTAGTTCAGTGGTAAAAATAGATCAGAACTTCAAAAGTAAGTGCAAAAAGAATCCTGTTCTGACCCTGTAT
Source organism: Pyrocoelia pectoralis (assembly GCA_036250285.1). Lineage (NCBI taxonomy): Eukaryota > Metazoa > Arthropoda > Insecta > Coleoptera > Lampyridae > Pyrocoelia > Pyrocoelia pectoralis. The sequence continues at coordinate 27,531,130 of CM070075.1, forward strand.
AGAGAGACTCGAGAAAGGATTCAAGAATTATAAAAAAATAGGAAACAAGATGTTGACGTTTTGCCATGTCTGTGAATAGGTATGAAGAAATTCTTAGAAACCTTCATTTCATTGAAAATCCGGTGGATGGAAGGCGCAATACTAAAATAAATGTGTCAACCAAAAACACTGAAGACAAACTATGGAAATTGCGACCTTTCCTGAATAAACTTCAAGCTAATTTTATTAGTGCAATGGAACTTATGTGGCAACTAGAAATGGGACAACAATAACAAAGTTGTATGATAAGGCACCTCTGCGTGTGCTGGGAAGGAGCCATAAGATAAAGCAAAAAGGTATTCTAAAAAGGAAAACAAAAATATTGGAATTGACCGACCATTTTCCATCAAATTCTATAATAAAAATATGGGTGGAGTTTATTCAAAAAATTAAAATTTTTTTATACAAAAATATGATCTATTTTGATTTATAATAATTAAAGTTTTTAACACAATTTTGAACTTTATTTTGATAATTTATCATTTTTGTAAATTCGTGCAAGAAAGGGTTAAATGTTTTTGTCATAAATTTTTTGTTGATAATGAACTTTATACGATTGTGAACGTCTTCGAGTCAACTTCGTTGTGTTTCTTGTCCTATACAATTGTTTGTGCCAAAATGCCTCCACCCAGAAACAATAGTATATTAAAATACAAGTGTTATAATGAAGCCCATTGTAATATGAGTAGGTTGCGGCATGAGTGGCGCAATCACGAGTGCTCGCAAGATACGAATATTACAAATGGGCATTGTAACACGCGTATTTTATACTATTTTTTTTATTTCGGGCATGAAATTAGTATATTTCCTGCACAAAATTCAAATAAAATACGGGAGTATAATAGGTAATTCAAATTTCGTATGTTGGTTGCAATTGAACAGTTGGTAACAAATTAACTAGTGTCAAAAAATTAATTTGAAAATTCAAACTCTTATTTTCCAAAAATTGTGTTCATATATATTATTAAAATGAATTCCAATTCAGAATTTTCGTCTACGCCCTCAGAATTGCACGATCTTGCAAACTCTGCGGTAGAAAAATTATTACCCACAAAATCAAGAGGCAAATATGAAAAGGAATATAAAACTTTTAACAATTGGTGTAGTGCAAATAACGTTGTAAATATTACTGAAAACGTTTTATTGGCATATTTTAATAACACGAGTAACGACAAAAAGTCTTCCACAATGTGGTCTAATTATTCAATGCTTCGTACATGCCTTTCTATTTACAAAAATATCGACATTTCAAAATTCCTAAAACTACGTGCATTTTTAGAAAGATAAACTCAAAATTATGTATTATTTATAACAATTGTACTTGCATGTTTATTTCTTCACTTTTAGATAATATTAATAATTGGTTATTGTAGTGCCTGCCGACGTGGTGAATTATTGAATCTGTTAATACGGGACATTGCTTTCAATCATGATTCTGTAGTGATTAATATCCCTGAAACCAAAAATAAAGTTTCGCGTATGTTTCTCATCAGTGAAGTATCGTGGATTACAATAATTAAAAAATACGCTCAATTGAGGCCATCACACACTCTTCACAATAGGTTTTTCATCACATATAGAAGAGGTAGATGCACAGTGGCCCCTATTGGCATTAATACAATTAGGGAGGTTCCCAGAAAAATCGCTTCGTTTCTTAAGTTGCCAAACCCAACACAATACACTGAGCATTGCTTTCGCCGTTCTTCTGCATCACATGTTGCAAATCAAGGCGGAGATCTTCTTACTATTAAAAAGCACGGTGACTGGAAATTGTCTGCAATAGCAGAGGGTTATATTGATGAGTCGATTCAACAGAAGAGGAAGGTTGCACGTATGTTTTCAAGTTGCACTTCTGCTAATACACAACCGTCAACGTCACATGCCAAAACATATGATCAGTCAACGTGTAGTTCAGCAAAGTCGTCAACATCATCCAGCACTGATACTATACTGCTCGATGCATGTACTACAAATTCAGAAGTTGTGGCTATTGGCAATGAAAGTAAAACTGTTGTAGTTTCTGATGAGAAACAATCACTTCCACATATTTCCATTTCGGCCAGTGACAATGCCCAAGTGTCTATTAAAATAATTACAAATTGTAATTGTTATGACTGACCGTCTTTGTATTACACCTATCCCGTTATGCATTTATGTGAAACTGCTCGTAAAGTTTAAGCTTCTTAAAACTAGACAAATAGATACCTTTTCGGGTAAAATGATTTTGAAATCCTTTAAACGAAAAAGAGAGCAAGTTAGCAACAGTTGCAGTTCGTTCTTATAAGCAGTTTACTGCCAAATATGTAATTAATGTAATCATTATAAGTTCAAATAAATTGATAAGGTGCAGCAGCACAATCCGCGTGTCATTTCACGCGAATAAACACTAATATTAGTCACTTAAATTAAATAAAGTTAGGCTACCTGTAGGCATGGTATTACATTTTCTAATTCCATGTAATTTATTTGTATTAAACTCTGTTCCATTCCGTTCCGTGTTAATAAATTAAAGAACATAACCTCATGCTATTTGTAATTTTCGGTACTGAAATATTTAAAAATACAAAAATTTCATCCTTATAAGGTAAAATTGATTCATGAGCTATCAGAGACCGACTTTGATCTCAGGCAACAATTCTGTGAGCAAATGATGGAAATGTGCAATCGTGATCCAATGTTCTCGCGGCGTATAATATTTTCGGATGAAGCAAGTTTTTCCTTACATGGAACTGTAAATAGGCAGAATTTTCGATATTGGTCTAGGGAAAATCCACACTGGATGCAGGAAGCTCATACCCAATATCCACAAAAGCTCAACGTATGGGCAGGAATTGTCGGGGACAGAATTTTAGGGCCATTCTTTTTCGACGCTAATTTGACTGGGGAAAGATACCTAGACTTTTTACAATTTGAATTAGTGCCTGCATTAAGCGATACTATTTACGGATGAAAACGATCCAGACGTGCCAAACAACAACATTTGGCTGCAACATGATGGCGCTCCGCCACACTATGCAGTAGATGTGCGGCGTTATTTAGACGAAGTGTTCCCAGGAAGATGGATAGGAAGAAGGGGTCCAATGGAATGGCCGGCTAGGTCTCCTGATCTAACGCCATTAGACTGTTTTCTGTGGGGCCACTTAAAAAACATGGTATATCAAAATCGACCAAACAATTTAGTGGACCTTCAAGAAAGAATTCGACATGAGTGCACATTAATAACGCCTCAAATGCTTCAAAACGCTGTAAATGCCTTTTATGACCGTCTTGGGTATTGCCAGATGGTGCAGGGTCGTCAGCTTGAACATTTAATGTAATTTTCGAAATCTAAAAGGTCTTTGTGTTTGTTATCACCAACAAATCCGGGATTGCATATAATTATATCCTTAACTAAATATAAGGAAAATAACTACATTAGAAATTATTGCTTTGTATTTCATCATCCACTTCTACTGAGAAACGAATCACTTCATTATTTTATATCTTTATTTGTTTAGATAATAAGAAATATTATAAAGGACAACGTACCTATATGTAATTAAAAACAGAGATCATATTAACGTTGTTAGTGATAACTCAATAAAAGTATTAACCCCTTTTTGTGTGTTAATATAATTATATGTTTAAATTTCCCATTAAAGACACAGAAAAATGTAAACAGTGGATTGTACATGCAAAAGGTAATCATAATTTAAATACAATTTTATGACAAAATTGAAACTCTGTATTTATTTGTACCTCCGCTTGTGTTTTAAAAACTTGTATTACATGCAATTAGGATTTCAAGGTAACTATTTTTTACAGGAGAAGCATAGTTCAAAAACGAAGTTAAAAAATCAACCGATTTGTGAAGACCACTTCAATACTTTCGCTTTTATGAAAGCTTCGAAGGAACGTTTAATTCACAATCCTGTTGCGAAACCTATAAAACAAACTACATTTAATCTTACTACCGGTCAACCTATTTGTGTCAGAGGAACAAATCATGATAAAACTTATGAACGTATGGTTCAAGTACCTACAATGCTGAATTTGATACTCCTTCAGTAAAAAACATTTGTCCTTCGATATCCCCAACATTGCAACACCTTCTGAGTTCCGACTTTAGTGCACCTAAATCGTCAATTTTGAACATAAATTGAAAAAAAATTGACTAGGCTAATAGACATTACGACCAGGCGCTAATAATGTCCAATATAAACAAAAAAGAAAGGCTCGGCGCATTGAAATTATTCGTGCAAAGATGATTAAAAGAATGAAAAGCAAAGTGAATAAAAGTGTGACTGAGAACAGTAGCTTTCTACTAACTCAAATAAACCATAAACCACGTCAACGTTGGAATGTATCGATGGTCAACTTAGCCATGAACATTTATTTTTCTTTTTCAAAAACATATAAAAAACTTCGCCGAGAAGGAGTCATTCGTCCAGGAGTTTCCACGTTACAATCGTATTTGAATAAAATCGATGTATTACCAGGATTTGCGACAGACGTTTTCTTGCGGTTAGAAGCAAAGATTCAAAGTTGGTCAACGCAACAACGTCTCTCAGTTTTGATGTTTGATGAAGTTGCAATAAGAAGTCAAATGGCAGAAATCTGGGCAAGATGTTTTCAAAAAGTAGTGTGGAAAATGCACAAAATGAAGCACAAGAAGAAAATGAAAAACCCAACGAAGTAAATCAAGTAGAAGTCCCAAACATTGAAGATTTTATGAAAGTGCTTAACAAAATGAAAACACATAAAAGTGCAGGAACAGATGATATACAAATGGAATTAATGAGATATTCGGACCAAGACGTATTACATAGAATTCGCAAGCTCATATTACAAATATGGAAAAAGAAAGAAATGCCTGAGGAATGGCATGAAGCACTGATTACTTCCATTTACAAAAAAAGTAATACACAATCCCCAGAAAATTATAGACCCATATTCCTCCTAAACACAGGATGTAAATTTCTTGCACACTTAATAAATGAATGACATTTTTGAGTTGAAACCAGTCCTACGTATTATCGAGACGTTTCTAGTGACTTTTTATATTGAAACCCGTGCTATATACATATATTATCGAATGTGGTCGAGGTAATGTGCTATATGACACAATATAAAGAGGATGGAAGAATGGGTCGGCGAAGTCAGTTAGTGACCATTAGTGAATCAGTTAAAATGGATCTTACAAAGATGAACAACAGCACATTCTGCAAACCTTTCAAAAACGTTAAGGAGATGGATGGAGAAAAATATAAAGTTATTGGCATCAATACTGTCACATAATGAAATATTAATCAACTTAATTATTCATAATTATTAAGAAATACGAACAAAGACTTGGGTTAGATAATATTAAATTATTGAGAAATTGCAATATGTCAGCTTCCGTACAACTCATGATTTTCCTTGTAAAAAATTACGTCTTCGGACGGACGTTGTGGGTTACCAATACGAGAACAAAGAGCTTAGGGAAATTGACGCAAGGCATGTGCACGCTATAAATACGAGATGTAGGGACAAACCGGGATCATTCAAAAAGCATCAATCGTTCATCATTCATCATTCAAGTATTATCACTATCATCATTATCTAGTATTCATTAGTCTTAAACCATTCGTATCAGTAGTGATGCAAGGCCACCTAAAGGAGGCCTTGAGTGATGGCAAGTGATTTGATATACAGTTTTAAGGTAAGTCTACTTTATTTAATGCTTTTATTTTACTGCTTATTATATAGGGTAAGGTTAGGTAATTTGGTAATAAGTTTCGAAATCTGTAATGTTTGGACTTTAAAAATATTATAAGTATTTTTAAGTTATCAGAAATCTTTGATAGACATCTCAGACACTTCATTTCGGAATTTATTTTGAATTTAGTTGATTCGGTTTGTCACAGCAGGATTTTTAAAAATGTCTTACCATAGAGAATGTAATTCTCTACATTCTCTATGGTCTTACCTATCTAGGTTATTTGGTGACAGGTTAGGTTATGTGGTGATAGTGGTAAGGTTATTTGGCGATAATAAAAAAACAAGCTCTATCACCTTTTTCTCAATATAAAATAACAAAATTTTTATTTGGAATTTACATTAAGTAGTAAATTTAGACATCTTCACAACAAAAGTCACACATGAAAGTGCCAATGTCGTCAGGCTCTTCTGATTGGCATTTTTCATGAAAAGTTTTCATGCAAAAAGAACATTGGATCCATTTCATACCATTTTTTACCTTGACATCATCTGAGTACAATTTATTGCACGATGCACATTTCCAATCATCCTCATTCTTTTTGTCTTTCTTTGTGATAATGCCAGACGTAGAAGGTTTATTAGTTCCTTGTTGTGTAAATACCTTTTTAGACAGAGCAGATGACTTTTTAGGAGCGTTTTCCTTGTTCAAAAGCAATTTCCTTGTTACTGGCCTCTTCTCTTCTTCTGTTCTTTTTTTTCCATCATTTTAGCAATATGAGTTGGTGATGTTATATTTTTTGCTGACGGATCAGACTTTCTTTTTATATTCTTGCCATTTGTTTTCGGAGCACTTATCACGGTCAAAAGTTGTTCTACTTGATTACTTTTTGACGGTGTTAAAGAAGAACCGCTTTGCTGACAGAAATCGCTTGCGGTAGTAGTAGAAGTTGAATTGTGAGTTGGAGAATTCTCTGTGGGGGTTACGGAATTTGAATTATCAACTGTTAGGTTACCGGAAGGGTTGATTTCGATAGTTTTGTGAGTTAGCAGAGATGGGGCAATAGCTTCTTCCTGTATTATTTTGTCGTTGAATGGTAATATTCCTGTTTTCTTAAAAGCATTTTGGATATTTGATGTACTCATAGCATTCACAAATGGCATGTTAAAGATGGAAAAGAAATTAAAACGACTTGGTCTATCGTGCGGATGTTCCGTCATATAATCAGTCATTTTTTTCGCCCAATAAGACTTCAAAGACTTATAGACACCCACGTCCAAAGGCTGTAATAGGTGTGTCGTGTGTGCCGGAAAAGTTAAAAGATGAATATCATTTTTGACGGCTAAGTCAATAATTTCGGGAGTAATATGTGATGCATGAGAATCCATGATTAAAATCAATGGTCTTGTAGTAACTGAAGAAATGAAAAACTGGAACCATTCTAAATATAATTCTGAATTAATCCAACCTTTGGGTGATAACTTTATTTGAGTGTTAGGCAGACAATCTTTTTTTAACAATTCATTCCAACGGACGCCTTTAAAAATGATTGTTGGTGGTATCCAAGTTCCATCGGCACAAATACACCCAATAATTGTTTGCGTTTCTCCTCTTTCAGCATACGTGCGGCGGTAAATGTATTTTTTCCCACTGACGTTACTACTCTTGGCCCTTTCACTACGTACTGAAGTCCTGTTTCATCTGTATTCCACACATGATATTTTAAGCGCTTTTCGTCAACATTTAACTTAGTGTAAAGTTTCTTCAACAAAGAATAAAATTCTGCAATTAAAGTAGAGTTTCCACACGAAGCACGGTAAGCAGAAAGATTTTCAGGCACTCTTTATAATGAGGAGCAGACTTTCAAATTGGATTTAGTCCATTTTTACAAATGTTGAGGAGGAGCAAAATACTGTTACAGAATAACTTGTAGCGCGAAAAAAAATGTTTGGTATAATAATAATGTCATCAGGCGTAAATATCTTTATCGCGAGTTTTGGTCCAAGAAAGTAAAAACACAACTCAAAAAAATCAAAAAAACTGTTGGACATAAAGCACTTCGTTTGTCTTGATTGGACAAAATGAGATTTGAATGTCACAAAGTGAAATAAACAGAGTAAAACAATGGTATTTTGTGGAATTTTAATGATGTAACAGTGAATAACGAAACAAAGCGGGTATATTAGTACAAAAAAAAATTATTTATTTTTCAAAAAAAATGTCCATAAATTTTTTTAAATAAAACATAGTACTTCGCCACCTTCTTCTTGATCTTGAAGATCTTCTTTTTCACTGTTCGCCACAACAACGTTTTCAAAAATTTCACTCATCCATTTTAACTCTGGATCTGTGTCGTACCATTCCTCTCCAGATAGTGTGACAAGTAATTTTTGTAAACTATCCAATTTTTTTTGTTTTATTGCATGCCCTAGTGGTACGTCAGGGAGTACAATTTGAGCCAAACGTTTACGGGGTTTTAGCAAAGTTTGGAATTTTTTTGCAAGATCATCGGATCGATATAAAAGTTCGGATTTCATCACAACCCCAGAGACCGGCCTCTTTTTAATGATTATCCTCTTACTTGTGCTAATTCCTACTACTTTTTTTAAAGAACCTAACGCTTCTTTAATGTTGAATAATGACCAGTCAGGTCCAAGCTTTCTTATTTCTCCCACTGTTGAATAAAGCTCCCAATATTTTTCGGGAGTCTTTATAACCGCATGGCGTCTTAAAATCTTTTCCACTCTCCCAAAAATTCTATCTGCAGGGAGATATGAATGTCCACGCACTGGGAATGTTACCTCTATTTTCTTCATAGTTTCTGGAGCGAAGTTATGCAGCCACAACATGAGCATGTGGATAATAAAACTATTTTTATTTTGCCCCCCACATCCATCAGAAAAGAGGCGAAGAGTATCTATATTCGGGGGAAAATTGGTCTTCTTAAGAAAATCAAGTAGTGCTGAAGAGATTTCTGTGGCTCCCCTGCCAGCTTGATGCTCCATCCATGAATAAAAAACTGGGTTTTTACAGTTTGTAGCTGTAATACACAAAAAGTAAAAGGACAGCTGCTGTGCATAAAAAGCGTCCTGTATAGGTACTTTCGGAAGACTCTGCACTTGTTGCAGGTCAAAACAAAATGACACTGCATTAGCAAATTCTTCCTTCATTAATTTATGGAACTGAGAGGCTCTGACTTTATGAACTTTTAACTGTGTCTTTAGCTGGTTTTTCTGAGCATCATTCTTGGCATTATTGATTTGTGTTGTCGTTCTAACACAATAATTGCACACATCTGTAGCTGGGCTACCAAAGCCTATGTTAAAGTTATTACTAAAAATTCTGCTAAAGTATTTATAATTCACTTTTTTGTCATCATTCACTTTTTCATTATACAAATGACAAAGTTTCGCAATGCTGTATTCGGCGGATACGTAAATTCTTCTTGATTTCCGACGACCATAATGGCTTTCTTTGCCTTTTAGTTTACTTATGAATTGTTTCACCTCTCTGAATTTCTCAATATTTTTTTGAGACTTTCTATCCCCACCTCTTGTTTGAACAAGTTGAGATCCACTTTTTATTTTCTGGCATATTGTATTTATACGTCTTTGAGAAACGCTAAACAGAGCTCTAAATAGTTTCTGGCACACCTGCTTTTTCCGACCTTTTAGAAATACCTGGGAAAAAGGAAAATGAAGAGTAAAACGCTATTGCTGACATACACTTTAAAATAGCTACTTACAAAATAATTGACAGCAAAATCATGAGATTTTCCGTCTTGTTTGCGACTTCGTTTGCGCTTTGGTTCTTTAATTTCCATGTAGCTTGCAAGCATGTTGTCTTGCGTAATTTTGTTGGGATGTTCAAAAAAGATCTGACGAATTTTCAGCACATCTTCTTTTAACATTTCCTGGCAATCCAAGTTAGTATTTTTATGATTACAAACTACGTTGAAATTGTCGAGATTAATGTCCAGATTTGAATATCTTTAAAATTAAGAGCAAAACATTAATAATATTTTTTAAATTTCTAAACTCAAAATACCTTATCTGTTTTTTTCTTTCTCGCGATGTGGTACCACTTTTTCTTTTTCTACTACCTCTGTTGCTATCACCAACAATGTGTTCATTATCTACAACTTCCATTTCAAACAAAAAACAACTTCTCTTCTATTGTTAATAATACACGCACAGCTCACACACTCATAGACAAAACGCACACACTAGATGATGGTTTTCTACGGAAATGAACGAAAATACCATCACAATGCATTTTGTCCTTGTTATTGGACAAACTGCGCTTTGAAAGTTTTGTGGCGCTGGACTAAATTCAGTTTGTTTGTCTAGATCGTTTTTCCCCTTTAATAACACGCACATTTAATGCACTTAGACCGTCCAAGTGCTCATAAAAAAAGTCTGTTTCACACTTAAGAATGCAGCGCCACCGCTATCTCAAACATGGCGAAAATGGACAAAATGCAATTTGAATGTCTGCTCCTCTATTGTTAAATTATATCGAGACTGAAAGTGCGCCCACCACCATTTGCTTGCAATGCATTTGCTTTCGTTAAAAAAATTAGCTCTACCAGAGTCTGCTATCTTAAACGCTACAGTTCTTACTTGAAAAACTGTTAAACCGAAGCCTAACTCCTGCATTTTGATAATGTAATGGTACAGTTTTTGTTCCAGCTCAGTAGTAAGTGCAAAAGGTTTACCTTGTTTGCGTATCAAAGCGTTTTGTTGATTAACATCAGGATTAGACTCCAAGTACCGTTTCAGCGTTGACCAAGGGACATTATTGTCTTTTGAGGCTTTATAGACAGATTTTTTGTCCTTGATCACTTCTTTTACTGCATTTATTAACTCGGCAGTTTCATAATTACGATACGAACCGACTTTATTCTTTTATTATTCTTCACTCTTCTTTACACAAGTTTACACAAAAAAACTCACGAGAAAAGTAATGTTATCACTCGAAAATATATTTAAAAGTAAGCGCTCGAAGAATGCACTAAAAAACGCGGCAAAAGTGAACATCAAGTTCTCACACGGCTAAGGCTATAACAACTGCACATCAAAAGTAACTCTTGTAAACTAAGGTGGATTGTAATCCCAAATTCATAACGAATACACCCATATAAAAAAATACAAAACTTCACTTGCACAAACGTAACAACAAAAGTCGGAATTAGGACGTCAACATTAACTTGAGAAATTGTGACTCGTAAACATAGTTACGGCTTCCATGTTTTATATAAAGTAATCAAGCGCGCCAATATGGGTTGAAACACATTTAACAACAAAATTAGACAACGTACGCCATCTTTTGAAAAAATTTTCACATTTAACCAGGAGGATATTCTATGATAAACTGTAATAAAACTATTACCAAATAACCTGTATCACCAAATTACCTGACCTTGTTGTATAGTGATCATCACCGTTGCTGCTGCTCTCATGAGAATAGTTAGGAAACTACATGGATACTGAAAAGCGTTGTAATAATAATTTATTATTTTAAATTTTAAATGTACGTGCTGGTGCTGTAATGATGATGATGGAGACGGCTCCACAACTGTGTGCGCTCCCCCATCCGCATCGACATTCAATGACACGATTAGTATTTAGTATTGTTAGTTTTACGGGGACTTGTTCTACACCAACTGTTATGGTATTTTGAACAATAAAGCTTATTATTATTATTATTATTATTATTGTACCGCTTATGATCTATGCCAGAAAAAACATATATGTTTCAAAACTGTGTTACCCAATGATGCTAGGACCTGCTCATCCTTGTAAATGTTCATCCTTTGTTATTTCAAAATTGTCATCAATATTAACTTCTTTAAGGTGTTATATACCGTCAGAGTTTTGTAGAAAACCGCGACCATTAGGTGAGGTCAAGAGATGGAAAGGTACAGAGTTTAGATTGTTTCTGTTGTATGTTGGTCCTGTAATTTTACATAATGTTTCTGAGTATTTGGATAACTATGCTGATATTTACAATAATTTTCTTAGCTTGTCTATCTCTATCAATATCTTGTTAAATCCAAAATTTTGCATGCAATATCAAGGTTATGCCAGAGATCTTCTAATTCATTTTGTTAAAACCTATAAAACTTTATATGGGCCTGAATTCATCACTCATAACTTTCATGCACTTACTCACATATCTGATGATGTCACAAGTTTTGGATGTTTAGATTTATGTAGTAGTTTTAAGTTTGAAAACTTTTTACAGGTTTTTAAAAGATATGTTAGAAAAGATGACAAACCTTTACATCAAATAATGAAAAGGTTGACTGAAATGTGTAATACTAATCTTTTATATTCACAAAAATCTTCCTTTAAATCTGGTTGCTATGGATGTCATTCTTATGGCCCATTGTGTGACGGATGTGATTCAAATCAGCAGTTTAAATACATACATTTTTCTTCTTTTTCTATGTCCATTTTTCCTCCAAACTCCTATTGTTATTTAATAACTTCCGAAATTGTAAATATAAAAAATATTGCTTTTTCACAAGTTTCGGGTACTACAGTAATAATATATCAATATTTTAAAAACTCGAGAAAATTTTTGTAGTACCCCGTTTCTGAATAGTTCTAACTTAGATATTTTTACAGTAAGCAATTTATCGGAAAATCTATCTACCGCCCCAGCTCACGACATACCTATCTCATAAAATTTTACCTTATAAAAACGAACACGTTGCATTTCCCTTAATCCATTCCACCAAATAATTGCTTTTCTATTTACCCGTTTCTTTATGTAATTTAATTTTTTAATTTCTAAATTCTGTAGTTTGCAACCCTTTTTCTTATTTTTTTAATTTTATGCAGTACATGATTTTTTTGTTAAATGGTAAGTTTCAATTGATAAAAGTAAAATGTGTTCCTAATATAATTTTTGTTTAATTTTTACAGATGAGTTGGAACGAATATGCCGTAGTACTATTTGTGGATGAAGATTCGAGTCCCGGAATAATCCTCACTTCCTGGCTGGAATCTAACACTGTTTGCCGTTACCCACCAGTGAAAACGAATCAAGCACGTGACAAACTGTTGAAAAAGAAAGCGACAGGACTTGAAAACTGGCCTTTATGTCAAGTGAAGATACTTAAAACTTATGGTACCTAATTGTTTTTCATGATGTGAATATGCATTTTATGTTTTGCTTATGTTAATTTTTGTAGATTCATTTACCAATGCTCTTTTGCATTTAAAAAAAGCAGAGGACACAAGTTGTTTGAGCAGCGAAGAAGGTGATGCTGGTGATGCTGGAAAGCGCAAACCAAAACAAAAATTCATTGTTCTTCCGGGAGAAAAAACTTCTGAAGATTCCTCTGAGGACGAAAATATCAATCGTAAACCTGGCAGAAGGGTGGATATTCCCGACTACCCAGTTCCAGTAATGCAGGAAATCCCTCAAATAAATAATGTTAATCGTCCTTCCTCGGTCGGTCAAAATCAAATACTTCCTGTTCAGGTAAGTAAATTAAGATCTTTATAATTCATTTTTAATTAGAGGAAAATCTTTGAACCATCACGATGAGACATGGTAATATGTGCTAAAAATAAGCGGAGTTGCAAATTTTCTAAGCAGATTAAAAAGGGCATTCCTTTATTGAATATTTACTAAAAATATACACAAACAAAACAACTTATTGTAATAAATAACCAACAGCCTAAAACAAACGAGTATAAACAGATCACCTGAATTGAATTAAATAAACACATAATAAAACAATAAGATAACTGATACTGGAGTATTTGTTATGATATGTGTATATTCTATGGTTTAGTATTTAGTTGTGATCGATATTATCGACCCTACCTAGTTGTGCACAAGGTAAATTCTCAATTTCCTAATTGGTTGAAATATTCTTAGTCTCGTAAATAGCCTCGAACCTCGTTTCCGGCGTGCTACTCATCTCTCTCCTTTTAACGTCATTCACTCTCTACTATCTCTTTTTACTTCTTAAGCCTCTTAGGTTTTCTTTTACTGGTCAAAGAGACTTCCTTTCGAGTTCTCAAACGGTACAGACGCTCCATTTTTGTAGTGAGAAATATTCACAATTTCTTTAAGTGAACGTTATATAAAACGGTTATAAGTGAAATTTCTTCAACTAATTGGTTGTGGAGAAACCACCTGCTTATTTCTACCACTTCCAAACGTATACAATTACGGTATTAATACATTTATTACGTGTCGTATATGAGATTCCTTATAAAGTGCCACTTGAAGTCAGTGATTGAAACTCATTGGGTATGTACTTATTCGTTTACTATCTTCAAGATTGCATTCTTCCTTCAACTTCTCGTCTTTACTTTCTCATAATTGTCCTAGCGTTCAAAGAATAGCCTAGCGTTCAGCGTATCGCTTCCCGTTTACCGTATGGTTGATCCTATCAACTACAATATCTGAAACCACCATTTTGGCCGATAACATCCATTTCTACATTGACGACTCGCCGCCATATTCTCAAGTTCGCTGAAGACTTCAAACTTCATTTACCTTTTCTGCTTCCTTATAAATTACTTTACCTTTTGTTTTCCTTTAAACTCATTAACTTCAAATAATTTAATTTGTGGATACTTCGCCTTACCGATAGTATATTGTGTATCGAGTAGGAAAAGTGTAACATTCACGGGCGATGTGAATATTGTTGGGCGAGGCGCCAGCAACACAGAGTCGGGGAATGTTGCTTTTCCTACGGGGTGCACATACTATTTTTCCGCCGATCATTAAAAAAAACAGACTGAAAACACTGAAATTCTAAAAATTATTTTATGGAGAAAAGAATAAGCGATGGCTTGAAAATAACGAACGTCGGTATTCATGGAGAAGTATCAACATTGTAGATCAGACGACGCCATTTGCCGTTTTTAATACTCTTGTTCTTTTTCTATATTTTTAATAAACATGTCATCAAGTGAAGATGAATCTATCCCGAGAACTCCACCCGAAATTGCGGAAGCAGTAAGTACTGCTACTTTAAATCTGCTGCCGAAGAAATCGAGGGAGAAATACGAGCAAGCGTACCGGCGTTTTATGGATTTTCGAATGGAAAAAAGCGAGTTCCTTTTCCGAAAATGTTGTGATGGCATATTTCTTGGAACTGTGTTCGAAAATGAAATCGTCAACTTTGTGGGCAAATTACTCAATGTTAAGGTCAATCCTCGGAATTAAGCACGATGTTGATATATCCAAATTCGCAAAACTTCGTTCTTTATTGAAAAGACAAAGTGAAGGGTACAGGCCTAAGAAGTCCAAGATATTAAGTAAAGCTGAAATCGATAAGTTTTGTAACGCCCTGCGTTAATTTCCTATTTTCTATTTGAAATATTCTAATTTCCTTTACATTAATAACTAATACTTTTTAAATTTGCTACATTGTAGAGCTTTGCTCTCATGACCTGTTATCTTAGTCCTATGTAATTTAAACCTTCTGAAGTCTCTTTGTTCGCTACAAAGTATTACTGAACTCTCTTTATTCGCTACAAAGTTGCTACTATGTTGCACTATAGATCTATTCATTTTCTTTGTCCTTTGTATTAATTCTGCTTATTCTGAACTTCTGCCTTTAGGGTCAGGAGCCCCTTTTCTTCACTTCATTTCTTCAGTTAGCTATTTGCTTCCTTTCGACTGACAACGCTCCATTTTCTGTACGATCAGATTTGCATTTACTAAAACTCGAAGTATTTTCGGCTTTTGTGCTCATCGATAAACAATTTAGTGAAGTTCTTACTGATGCTTTAAGAAATCGCTAAAATCGTATTTTTACGTATATGTGTACAGTAAAGAAAAGTGTACGTGAGTTCTTCTTAAAACGCTGGAATTTAATTAATTATTTACCAGGTTGGTACTGATTTTTCTCGCTTAATGTAGTTACCTAATTTCGCTTTCCCCTTTTTTATAGCGGTTTTACACCCGCAAAAGCTACCTATAATCTTCTACCATTTTCCAGCTTTCTGTGAAATTCCGACTTCGACGACGCTTCGTGGGAAGCCAACCATTTCTGCAACCCCCGATCGCCGCTCCGAAGATTCAGTGAATTCCATCTTTACTATATCTACCGTCGCTAAGTGGAAAACCAATTTCAGTTTTTCCCCTGTGTTACTTATTTTGCTCATAATTTGAGTAATAATTTTCAATTTATAAAACGTGAACCTTTTTGTACTTTAATTTTACTTACGCTATTTTTCTACCATTTTATTTAAAAGATCCTGTTTAAACATTAACCATTTTTACTATTTAAAATTTGCTACATTTGCTATTGCCTGTAACGTAACTTTACCTTATTATTTCGTTTTAACTTCCTAAATTGATATACAGTCGAACTTCCATAAGTCGAATCGCCATCGTGCACCAAAAAAAAGTCGAGATATAGAAAATTCGAGGTATAGAAACACCAAAAAATTTTAAGACTTTATTATATAGTATAATAAATCTACATGTTTAAATGTACATATTACTGAAATTATGTACTTGTTTGGAGAAATACAACCTATGACAAAAAGTACATATGTACTACATATGTACATACATATTATTTCTTAAAAAAACTCGTAATTTTTGACTGTCTTTGGCAAAAAAATTGGTTGTCAACAAAATTTTCTATAGTTGTTAAGGCACGATAAACTTCATTGGTAACATTGTCTTTCGAGCACACAAAATCACTGAATTTAGTCAACAAATGCTGCATTTCTTTGTTTGTTGGTGGATCTGGAACTTCGAGAGGGGTTGTATCATCACCATCATCGGATAATAAAACTTCGTCGTCTTTGTTTTCTGCAGTTGTGATTTTCTCCAATATTTCGGCGTCCGTCGGATAGTCTGCCACTACAAGATTGTCGTCCACAGACAGGTAATCTTCAAGGGAAACTTCCTGATTATTGAATTTTTTGGAATAAATTTCAAACGCGGACTTGAGTTCCGATAAGGGTGTGTCGTCCTCTTCACACCAACTGCTCTCGCTTTGTTTTTGGAAACCGGCTTTTGTAAAACAATTTTTATGGTTGACTGTTGTACGTCGGTGTCCCAGGCTTTGGATAAGTGTAAAATGCCATCCCACAAAGTTATCTGTTGCGTTTGATCACTGTCTTCTAGAACAGCTAACGTTTTTCTTAAAATCCTTCTTCTGTAATGTTGTTTCAGATTGTTTATAATTCCCTGATCCATAGGTTGTAGTTTTGATGTCATGTTTGGCGGTAAAAAAACCACACGAATTGAATTAAGTGTCTTAACAATTTTTGGATGTGATGGACAGTTATCCACAAATAACAGAACTTTACGTTTTTCAGCACTAAATTTTTTGTCTAAACCAGCAAGCCATTCTTCGTAGAGTTCACTCGTCATCCAAGATTTTTTGTTGTTTCGGTACGTAACTGGGAAAAATTTTTTGCCTCTGAAACAACGCGGATTTTTCGACTTGCCAATGACTAACAACTTCAATTTTTCCGTTCCGCTCATGTTACCAGCTACCATGACCGTGATTCTCTCTTTGCTTTGTTTTCCACCAAAACACTTCTGGTCCTTAAAAGGTTAAAGTTTTGTCCGGTAAACACTTAAAAAATAAACCCGTCTCGTCTGCGTTAAAAATGTCTTTCTCGTGATATGATGCCAAAAGTTCTGGTAAAAAATTACGCCACTCTTCACAGTCTTGTTCACTAACATCAGCACTTTCGCCACACATTACCTTTTGAATAATATTGTGTCTTTTTTTAAATTTGTCAAGCCAGCCTGCACTAGCGACGAAATCGGGGTGTCCTAAGGACTCGGCAAAAAAGAGAGCTTTCTCTCTAATGAGTGGCCCGGAAATCGACACATTTTTATCACGAATCATTTTAACCCACTCCAGAACAACTTTGTCGATGTCTTCATATGTACAAGTTTTAAATCGTTTACGGCCGCTGGATACACCATCCTCAGCTTTCCTAAGAATTTCTTCGCGATGTTTTAAAATTGTCGAAAGCGTGTTCGGAGGAATTCCGAATTCTTTCGCGATGTCTTTTTCTTTTTCACACCTTTATCAACTTCACCTATCAAACGCAATTTATCTGATAAAGATAACGAATTCAACTTCCTTTTTACAGCACTCATTTTCACAAACGTTACGAAAAGAACCAAAATAAAACTGCAAACAAAACTTTAAAGTCTCCGCATTTTATGATCAGTTTAAGAATTTGTGTTGTCATCAGGGAATGAGTAATGAAATGCACGCCGGCGCCGCGTTGATTGCAAAAACATATTGTAGGCATTATCTAAAATTCCCGAAGACTTAAAGAAGGTATTGTGACTAAAATAAGCTGAAAGAATATTAAAGAAACAATTGTCTGTGCTTGAGGTAGATTATAGAATTACCGTTAGCAAACAAAATCCTTTAAAAAGAATTCGAAGAATCTACAGGTAAAAATTTATGATAATCCTTTTGTGAAAGTTCGAGTAAAGGAGCTTCGCCATCCAACAATACACGAAATTTACCTCGAAATATAGAAAACTTCGACGTAAAGAAAATCGAGATATAGAAACAATTTTATATGTAAAATGCGCTCTTGGTGCTAAATTTTCTTAAAAAATTCCAGATATGGAAAAATTCGCCTTACGGAAGTTCGACTTATGGAAGTTCGACTGTAGTTTATTTGCTAATTTAATTTTCTACTTGCTGAATATTAATTTGTTATCGAATTACCTTTAAATTCTTTTGACTTAACGTAACTATTTAAATTTGAATTTAATCTATATTTGGTATCCGATTTTTGAATCACAGGATAGTACTCGTGTAATTACTCATTTCGGCTCGCTGTAATGCCCAGCGACCCTTGTTTTTATTTTGTTTAAGGACTTGGAAAACTGTGCACAGGAGTTCCATCATCCGACTCAACTCTAAAAAGAAAGGTAGGATTTGCAATTTAACCATCGATTACTGTCTATTGTATTTTTAAAATCGCATCCCTATATCTGAATTTGTTTGTTTAATCTAACGTCATTTTACTTACAATTTTTGAATCCCTTAAAGGTAATTTAGATCCCGTATTGTGTGCTACAAAATTAAATATTTAATTTGCAAAAGTTAAGTAATTATTTTACTATTTAATAACCATTTTTTTGTATTTATAAAACCTGATTTTATTGTGTAATATTTTTTTATTGGAATTATTCATTATAACCACCTTAAATTTATTTACTTCTCTATTTTATTGCCGAAACCACCCCGTTCTCTTTCAGATTTGACTTCGTTACTATTCTAACTGTTAATACCTTCGTAATTCGGATTAGCAGACCCATTTTTCTCGAAGAATTACGTGGCGCCCTTTTCTTTATTTATTTTTCCCTATTTTACTACCCCAATTTCTTACTTTTTCGCTCATTATTGCTAACCTACGACCACGTGTCTACTAGCACTGAACTACTGCGGCCATTGCTCCATTTAATTTCGTTGCGACCCAATTCTTGTCGTAACAGTTTATTTTAGACGCTTCAGATACGGAATATCTAATGATTAAAGTAAGTTACAAAATTAAATGTTTATTCTGATAGCGCACACCGATCTACTTTTAGGTTGCTTTAATATTTGGCATTTCCGGTGCCTGCAGAATGGACGAATTAGTTAAGATGACTTTACCAGATATAGAAGACCTACAATCCAAACTTTTAGTACATATACCTGACTCTAAAACCAAGAAACCACGGTCATTTGTTGTTAATGAAAAGTACTTAAATCTTTACCGCAAGTATGCTGCATTACGACCGGAGAACATGAACACTGATCGATTTTTCTTCAAATATCGGAAGGGAAAGGGTTGCCGACAGGTAGTGGGAATTCATCAATTCAGAAAAATGCCCCAAGTGGTTGCTGTTTATTTAAATTTAACAAATCCGGCAGAATACACCGGCCATTGCTTCCGTCGCTCTTCTGCGACTATTTTAGTTGATTGTGGTGCAGACATTACCAGTTTGAAAAGACATGGAGGATGGAGTTCTAGCACTGTCGCTGAGGGATACATTGAGGAATCTCTGAATAACAAGGTGGAAATGTCGAACAAAATCTTTACTGTGCAACAACAGAGTAACTCTCCTAGTTCGAATGTTGATGTTAATAATTCCAATACCGTTAATACCATCCCCTCAATAATCAATACGTATAATAATTGTAATATAACTATTAATACAACAAAATAATTAAATATGACTTGTTAAATGTGTTTTCATTATCTTGTTCAATGTGCTAAATTTACTGTAAGGAAATGAACATTTCTTTACAGTACAGAAATGGATGTTTCCTTACAGTAATCGTTCGTTGCCTAGCAACGACTATATGCACCGGAATCTTTACCTTTTCCGCTCAAAATTCTGTCAGAAATGTCACTAACTAAATTTGCTCTTCAGTTGATACTTTTGCTCCTTAAAGTTAAATATTATTCTGTTTGCGTTAATGTACTCGTACGTAAAATTGTATTAGCTACTCCCTTTTACCTTAACTTTTAATTGCTGATAGATTTAAACTCTTTTACTAATATATGCTCAGTATCCGATCCTTCAAGTGAATCGTGAGTAATTAAGTATTCTCGTAGTTTGGGACCGAACCATTATTTCTGGTCCGATTTGTACTAATTTTCTTTTATTTAGATTACATCGCTTCGGCAGACTCTTTGCAAAGGGATCTCCACCGAACATTATATACAGGTACTTTATTATTATTACTTACTTACTTGGCTTACTACGATTGCATCGTATTCGGACAGATTAAATTTTCATGCTAACGTAATTCTCTACGAGTAGTTTATTGCAACGCTACTTGAAAAGGTAAACCGGATCACTAGTTACTATTATTACTACTTAGTAAGTCACTACAATTTTTTTCTCTCATTATTGCTCCATTACCATATTTATCTTTCAGATTACTACGTTACTCATCTCCGAATTGAGACTATCTTCGCAGTTCATACTCTCAATTTTAGCTATTACCTTTAGAACTTGCGTGGCGCCCATTTTCTTTATTGAGTATTCGTTACTCATCCTGCTTCTACTAGATACAACTCACTTTCTCTCATCCTTACTAATCCACGCCCAATCGTCCATATAACTGAGCCTACTGGTGCAATACCTATTTATAAATTGTGTTACAATTCTCAATTCTTGCCGTAACATATTCCATTGCTGTTTTGCATTATATCAGTGTTTCTGTATGTTGTGATGGTTTGCTAGCAATTTTACTCTAACATTTTTCTCGCTACAGTAACATAAATCGTTGAGTGAAAAATATATGTCTTTATTCATGAATTCTTCAGATGTAGATTGTGCAAATATAACAAAGACAGTTATGCAGTTAAGGGAAATGGTAGGAAACATGTATGAAGTTTTTGGCAGAATTGAGAAAAAATTAAGACCACATTTTACTGTGCGAAATAAATATAGAACCATCTGATGAAATCTTTAATTTTCAACTTCCATGCAAAAATGTAAATTCTTTTAAAGAACTCGAAGAAAAACAAGTAGGTAAGTTACACGTTCTTTTAGAATGCACTTTTATTTCTTAGGCTTGTCTACATAAATATCTGATTTATTGTGTTCAATTTATTAATGCTGAGGTCAGCTATAACGTCAGCACTTCATAAAGAATTATCTGTACCTGCAGATGAGTAACTCTCATTAGAAAATAGTTATTTTTGTATCTAGTGCGCGAAATGCCACTTTGGTGATCGAGAACTGATTTATTTAACGAGGCGCAGCCGATCACCAAAGTATTTCGCGCACGAGTTGCAAACAAAATTTAACATTCAAAGTAATGACTTTTACGCGACGACCACTTAAATGGCGCGGGCTAGTAAAACGGGTTTGACGAACTAGGTCGCGGCGACTCTGTCGCAGTCGTCGGCGACCGGCGAAAGTGTAGGAAAACGCTACTTAAGGCTGTTTTAATATTCGATAATATGAAAAAAAAAGAATTAACGTAACGCGCTATATAAAACTCTTTATTTAACGTATTGTTTATGTTACTGAACTGCATATAGACTTGTTATTCTCACTTCTTCTTAATATGCAGTTTTATTAGTAAATGAACCATGAAGATGATTTTAATTCATTCAAAGGTTTAGCAGCCATGAGTGGTAAGATGCTTTCGTTTAAAGGTTAACCCTTATTTTTACCAGAATAATTTCAAATTACAGAAGTTGTAGCCGATAATTATTGAGGTAATGGAGGGGGTTAATAATAATAAATCGCTTACTTCCGCACAGTAAATATATCTATGCAGCTTTCAATCAATAATTTTGTTTCTGTTATAGAAAAAAAAATAATTTGCGTGGCGGTGGCCATGTCTCGAGTGGTAAGTGATATAGCGAATAATCACTCTTTTAATTACATATTATTTAGGCAGACTTCGTTAAAACCAAGGGGAGAGAGCTTCCTATGGAAGCTCCCCTATTTACACCCTTGGGTAATGTGGGGTGATCGCGGATCGCCCCTTCAGGATTTACGAGGCAGAATTTATGGATGCCATCGTCGTGGAAATTTGTAAGTCTCTTTACGTTCTCATATTGCTAATATTTTGTATAATTGTTTTTAGTTTGATGAATAAATACGGAGGCGAGGCACCGCTATTAATATTTATTAGAGTAATCTCAATATAAGAAGAGGGCGTCACGTGATCTTTGCAAGGAATGAAAATTAAAATAGCCGGCTTATTATTTTCGCTCAAAGTGCAATTGCACTTAATCGCATTTAGAACTATTCCAGCTTTATGTTTGATGACATAAACAACAATATTTTAAGTTGTGCAGCCACAAAGAACGGTACCGGTATTCTGATAAGATTTCGCCCATGACTTCTGGCTCATCTGGCTAGTCAGTATGAAATCAAAAAATATTTATCCTTTTTGTAGAGAATTCGATTCACTACAAAAGAGGTTTGTTCATTCTTGATCCGAGTAAAGCTTCAATCTAGGTATAGGCGAGCCTCGTGTCACACTCTCTGGACTGAATTTGGCGAAGATTCTAGCAAATCTGCTGTACAAAACATTCTGGGATATTATTGTATGTGCCAAGTTGGTTCAAGGATTGTCGGGACTTGTGCTTATGTAACGCTGTTCTCCTCTTCTTAGGTCGGGATCGATTTAACCAAAACAGGCAGAATCGCCGATCGAAGGAGATTGGTTTTACTGGACGCTGCAGAAGCAAGGGTAGTGGGAGAGGTTGTAGCCGAAGATAATGCGCCTGTTGAGGTGGGAAGTGTTGCGTCTATATAGAATAAATTGGGTTTTCTTTTTAAACAACCGTGGTTATCTAACTTTAAAATTACAGTTTAAGCTGCTAAAACATTAATTTCTAAGTGAATCCGCGTTGGTTCGCCCAAAGTTCCACATTTAAACTTTAACCGTTGCTATCTAGCTTTGGAATTAGAGTTTAACCTGCTAAAACATTAATCAAGCTCATTAGATATTTTAATTTTATAATTGGGACTGAATCTGTTTTGAATCTGCATATGAAATGCTTAATTGGTTTTTAAAATGTGTGTGCGTATAATGTTTTGAAAGATTAGGACTTTAAATGTACCAGGATGATTGACAAGGAGACCAACAATGGCGTTTATCGATGAGACTCCACATTTTTAGATAAACCTTTCATAGATAGTTATTTATCGCATAATTTCCTCCCTCCACTTCGTTTCGGGATGCAAACTTTATGCTCGCACTAAAATCACTTACTTCCCCCAGTGTATAATACATATTTTTTATATACCCCTCAAAATAGTGATTACTGTAACAGCTAAAAATGATTGCCGGCGCCCCTTTTTAAATACACGGAACATCAAAGTAACATTGACGTTTGACATTTCATAGAAAAATGAGTAATTAGTTATTTATGTATCAAGTACGCAAAATGATGTTTTAGTGGATGAGTCGAGCCGAGTCCGAAAACTTAGATGAATCCACTAAAACGTTTTGCGTACGTGATGCATACAACATTTTTTTGCATGAATTCTCTAAATTATCAAATTAATTTCATAAAAATTTAATTTGGTACGTACAGAACAGTTGTAAACGTCATATTTAGCTTTGACATAGTTGTTATAGCAACAACAAGTAAATTCGTTATATCGTAAATACAAATACGTCAAAACGAATGAAAATTCAGCATTAAGGTTGTCATAGCGACTTTAGCGTACTTGTCCTAGTTTAAAGATGTATTCTGCGGATTGTTTTCAGTCCGCAAAATGGTTACTTTGGAGACAGAATACAAAAATAGCTATTTGTGATATGAGTGTTAAAAGTACTGTTTTATTTTGTGAGTGAAAAGTTTGCGAAACGAGCGAAGCGAGTGGAACAATTTCACGGGTTATTTATTTTTCAATAATATGTCAAGCATATACCATAAAGCGGTAACAAAGTTACCGTAAATAGAGAGTAGTGAGTAAAATACCAACCGGTAGACATCACCGGTAACCCACCCATTGTATTCACTGAATTTTTATTTACCGGTTAAGTTACCGGTGGGTCTGCTGAATGTGGCCATTGAAATTAAAAAATATTTACGACAGACCTCTTGTTTTAAGGTTAAGGTATAAAATAGATATTATCTAACAAATACCAACTTAGCAATGATGCCACCTTAAAATTTCGTTGCTCTATTAGGTAGGTTCGGTGAAGAGTGTAGTAGTGTGACTGTGAAAGAAAAGAGTCAACCAAACCGCCTACCGCCCCTTCCTTGCTCATGTCCTCCATTCTCTTACTTTATATTAGTACTTATACACGCTAAATGTGTAAGGTCGGAGATCAAAGGTTAGATTTATCCCATCTTCGAACTTAAATTAAGTGTGAAAATTATGGTTTTAGCAAGACCAACCTTGACCTCCTGGGTAGTCTAGAATTCGAGTTATCGGTTTGGTTATTGATCTGACAGGTGACAGGAGTACTTTGTTACGTCAGATAAAATATTAGGTAGGAACAGTTGTAGTCACCTAAGAAGTCAGTTGCGTATCATATCTTCATTTACTTATTATTATTCTGCGTAATAAATGCATTCCCACAAGTGCATTTCTTTCAATAACCTTAATTCAAATTTGATTATATGTATATCACTAAATATCTAATTATCCTGTAATTAAAATTCACTAAATAACATTAATGTTCATATTTAGTGACGAATAAACATATCTACAAAAACAACATGAAACGACACTGACTTATACATTCGCACCAATTTGACAGGCAGCGTAAATTCGTGGTTGCGCATTGTCGCGTCGCCTTCTTAGGTGATTACAACTATACTAACAAATTCAAAACCTCTATTAAAATATTATTTAACATAATATATTATATTAGAATTCATTTTTAAGCATTTCGGTGACAACAATAAATCTTGGATGACAGATTGCAAATTAATTTGTGTTTCTCTCATTTCCATGACAACGAAAGGTATACTGATTTCATATTACGAATTCAACCATTTTACATTATTAGTTCCATTTTAATAGCAGTATTTATGATTTCAAAGCGAACCAATAAAAAAAATAGCGTAAACTATTCGAGGATAACTGGTCTTTAAAACACTTGCTCTATTTCAAGAATTCTGGCTACACCGTCGTGCTTGAAAACTCGCGCGTGTTTTAAAGACCTGTTTATCCATTTATACTTTAATATGTGCTATTATAAAGAATAAAATCGTTGTTTTTTGCATTTATGTAAAACATTCGGGAACAATATAACGTAAGAGCTCCGCTGTGTTATGCATATTGGCGTACACCGTTCGTATTCTATGTAGTGCATGCACCATAGTACGTTATGGTTATTTATACACGTGCATAAACAAATCGGTATGGTTAGGAACAACTGTAATGTACTAAAATTAGTGATGAAAGTACAGTTCTCAGTGTATTAAATCCGCATAATGAGTCCCTTTTCATTACTATGGTAACGTGGGCTTAATTGTTAGGCGAAATGTTTCCTATGTAATTATAATGCATTTAAATGGGAAAGTAGGCGAAATCTTATCAGAATACACCGGTACCGTCCTTTTAGTTTATTTCAGAGTAAATATCACGTAACACCATGTTTTTATATTGAGATTACTCTACTACCTACCCCTACGTTCCCATAATGACTCTATAGTGTTCTTTCATAAATTATTTAGTTGTCAAAAAAATACACCCCACTTGCTTTAACGCAAGCCAAGGGGTAGCATTAGGGTTAGAAACCTCAGTACTTAGACGCATTGTAGAAGAGGAGTTCCATTACCGATCTCCCCATCAATGCCTACATAACAGTGGTGACAGAGGTTGTAATCATAATAGAAAAAATTTAAGTGTTTTGCAATTCCAACTTTTTGAATTTAAAGTTTCGATGGTGATGCTTGCTATGAAAAGTCGTAGAAGGAAACCTCATATAGCTATAGAGAGAGGTATTCATTGGGGATTGTTGTAACCTGTAGGAGCTCGATAGGGCGATTCACAAATCGATACTATTAAAAATTACCGTGCAAGGCTATGTGACTTGGAAAAATTAAGTGCATTCACAATTGACACCCCCCCCTCCCCCCACATATGTGACAAAATACTGTATTTCAAATGTAATTGTTTTGCTAATGTAGTATGCAAATAGTTTTTTGTTACAGGGTTAGTCATCAGGCTCCCCTAGTGCTCCGCTCTACGTTTGCAAGATGTAAGTTGAAATTCAAGGATTTTCATGAAGCAGATTACAGATTTTGAGGCCAGGGATTTCGCTGCTTTGACCGAGCTCCTCCTTATCTGGAGGCATCAGTAGCTACCACCCCTTAAACCACAAGGTACCCCCGATCGCTAATACTCGCTTATTCTGTGGGGCACGTGTTACTACCTGCAAGAGAAAGATGATAAATTTGATCGATTTTTACGAGGCAGTTAAGGACGATACGAGCCCAACATTCTCCTACATTATCTAATTACAATCGATCGTCTTCACAAGCTAAAGATAATTTTCTGTATGCTGTTTATCAAGATTATTCTAAAATTCGATTGAATAACTTGAAAGCGTAAATTCTCATACACACATCCTAAGTCCAATGGATCACTCTCCTTCTCCTCTTTCCCTATTTTCTCAGATTCCATATCACGCTGCTTGGTTTCGAAATTTTTTGAATGTTAGAAAACGTCTCGATTCGAGATTTATAAGTTTTGTTACGGCAACAAATGATTGGTACCGTAATCAGGAAAAATGCAATGACTCGATAAGCTCAGTTATAAGGGGCAATCTAATGGGCGTGGGAATAATGAGTATAGAATTTAAATTTATAGTAAGTTATAGTTAACAAATATAGTCAAATACCTTTTAGGGCGCCACGATAGTTCTTTAGTAAAGACAAACTGGTAATCAGAACTACGAAGAGCTTAGCAGCTTATAATAATAATAACAGAGATATGATTTCTGAAAGAGAAAGTGGGTATTCGATAAAGAAATACACTAAAATAACGATAGTGGTGGTTATAATGGATCAAAACAAAATAACATTGACACAATCGGAACAAATTTTACAAAACAAATCTTCACAGGAGTGAAGCAGTAAAGGGGGTTTAACTTTTACCTTGCAGGGAATGAAGTTTACATATTACAACAATGTACAATTAATAACACAAAAAAATACACATAAATATATCAGCAACCGTCTCGGTAGCTGTACGAAAGTCAGTACGTAGTAGTTGTCATTAAACAACGCTTACCAAAAACACATCCGATTATCGCCGTTGCGCAACGTCAATATCGCTGAGTTATCTAAACAGAAAGGTTGATTAACAAGAAAAATTAATAGGGCTGCGACAGCAGACCGACTGAAAATAATAATTACCGACTTTGGTCAGTACTCGTTCCGAGAGTTGATATTTAAAATAATAGCAATTTAGCTTTTAATTTAACTTTAGCAAATTAAATCTTCAAGGTAAAAGATAATACACAAATAATAAAAGTAACTTTTAAAGTAACGAACAAAGTTAATGCAAAATTAATTGAGTAGTAAACAAAATGAATAAATTAAATGTTTTAAATTGAAGCAAAAATATGAAATGTGATTACGTAATTGAGTATAATCAAATTTTATAATAAACAGTAACAGGAGTTCAAATAAAGTTCAGCAAGAAATGTAGGGTTAGTAATTTAAATAACTTATCAAATCTTGTTTTCAAAGGTTGACACCAGATGGCAGCATATAGTTTCCAAAAGCAGTAATTTCGTCACAGGAATGCGGAAATAATTAAAGATGATTTGTGGAACAGCAAATATGTAGTTTCACAGGAAAATAACCATCGATGTTCAATAGTAACGGATCAGCAATAATTTCGAGTAAAGTTGACATCAATTTTCTAACAAAATGGTGGTAACCAAAAGTAAGATGTAGTAATCCCAAAAGTAAACGGGGTAGGAAACGGGTAGTAAACGCTAGGACAAATAATATAAATTACTGTCGAGGAATTTAAGAATGACACGGTAATTGTTACAAAAGAATTTTCTACATACCTCAAAGGAAATTAATCCCTAAAGCGTGGACACTTTTAACGTAGCGGTACTAGATGCAAAAAGACGTAATATCACGTTTTAATGGTACTTAGAATAAGCAGATGATTCTAAATATTCACTATTTGTGGAAAACTTTCACTTATAGACGATTAATATCGATTAGAGAAATTTGTGAAATTTCCGTAGCACTTAGTAACGTTTGTTAGGAAGTAGAATAGAAAAAGATACGCGGTTGAAAATCGAGTTGCTATTTATATCAGCACGGAGATATTCCCTAGTGAAGTGCTTGTTCCGTTTTTAAGATGAAATATTTTATTTAGTTAGCCGAGGATCAGCCAATCAGAAACTAAATGACTACATTGACAGCCAATAGAATAATTTTTAATCCAGCAGAGTAGGAAATCTGTAATGGAACCAACGAAGCTGATGTGGTTAGAGATGACGCTTCGCACAGAATACGTCGATGCGGAGGAAATATAGTACCGGGCAAGTATTGAAAGTGAACCCTATTAGCAAAACATTGAATTAAGGAATTTTGCAATCTGTAATTCTGATAGAGAAATTGATATGATTGATTCTTGCGAATTAGCTAATAAACGAGGAACGTAACACCCCCCCAACAAAAGTTGAGCTAGTAGGCGAAACGAAAGAGAACGCCAAAAGCGAAACCAACTGAGTAAATACTTACGACACAAGGAAGTAAATATCAATAAGTAAACAAAACAAAACAACAAAAGTGGACCAACCATGTTTAATGACAACTACTACGTACTGACTTTCGTACAGCTACCGAGACGGTTGCTGATATATTTATGTGTATTTTTTTGTGTTATTAATTGTACATTGTTGTAATATGTAAACTTCATTCCCTGCAAGGTAAAAGTTAAACCCCCTTTACTGCTTCACTCCTGTGAAGATTTGTTTTGTAAAATTTGTTCCGATTGTGTCAATGTTATTTTGTTTTGATCCATTATAACCACCACTATCGTTATTTTAGTGTATTTCTTTATCGAATACCCACTTTCTCTTTCAGAAATCATATCTCTGTTATTATTATTATAAGCTGCTAAGCTCTTCGTAGTTCTGATTACCAGCTTGTCTTTACTAAAGAACTATCGTGGCGCCCTAAAAGGTATTTGACTATATTTGTTAACTATAACTTACTATAAATTTAAATTCTATACTCATTATTCCCACGCCCATTAGATTGCCCCTTATAACTGAGCTTATCGAGTCATTGCATTTTTCCTGATTACGGTACCAATCATTTGTTGCCGTAACACGATTTTTGGCGCCTCAACGTGCGGGCCCCTCTCTCCCCTCTCTTTCCGTTACTCTAACACGATTTTTAGCTCTCGTTTTCTTTACTTTCACAGATTTCTTTTGGCACACAACGTGGTGTTCCCTTATTTTTGATTTTCAATTCTACTTATTTCTCTCCTATCACTTATCGTTTGTCTAGTCACCATGTTTTCATTTAAAATGGATGTCAATCGCTTAAACAAAACCGAATTAGAATATGAACTTGTCTCTCGACGTATAGAATTAGCTCCTACTGTTATTGACTTAAGAAGATCTGTTCGTAATGCTATCTTACTCGAATTGAACAAATCCTTAACTTCTGTTACTCACTCTATCTCTTTTGCTGATGATTCCACTGCAGTTACTCAGTCCATTGAAGAAATTAAATCACTAATCACTTCTGTTACAAATGACTCCAAGTCAAGAGATTTCTTACGTGTTAATACTTTGATCCCTCACTTAGAACGTCGCTGTTCTTTAATGAATGCTACTACTGATGCTGAAATAGGCCAACGAAATACTTTTCTTCTGTCCATTGCAACTCTTAAATCAAATTTAGTACTCAAACTTAAAAAACTCAACCGTGTTACTTTATCAGAATTTCAATCACCTTCCTTTAGTCCGAAACCTACTACTTCTAGTGTAACTAATATAGCTGAAGACAATGAAAGTAACTCTGATCCTTTAATTCCTCCTTTACTCTCTTCTAGTGAAGATGAACTTGAACCAAATGAACCTTTACGACAAATAGCCGCTGTTACTGAATCTCTTCCTTTCGAGAAACGTCTCGATATTTCTAAACTTGGCTTAACCTTTTCAGGCGAAGGCAAGGTATCTCTCTTAGATTTTCTTACTCGCTTAGACGAATTAGCTACTTCTCGTAGTATTTCTAAACAGATGTTATTCTCTCGTGTACCTGAATTGTTAACAGGACGTGCTTTATTACTGTACCGATCTCGTAAATTTACCTTAACTAAATGGGACGAAGTTATAGATATGCTTAAGTCTGAATTTTTACCTATCGATTATGATGAACGTTTACTTGAAGAAATTAAAAACCGAACAATGGGTCCTACCGAAAATATGAGCTCATACCTTGCTGTTATGTATAATCTTTTTCAACGTTTAACTACTCCTTTACCTGAATCTAAACAACTTTACTATATTCGTCGAAATTTAACTCCTTTCTATCAGAAAGCTTTAACTCTTACTCCGATCTCTAGCATTCCTCAGCTCTCTGCTTTAGGAAAACAAATTGAACAGAACCATTACTTTGTTGAATCTTTTAAACCACCACCTTCTAGAAAAACTACACAATTGCTTGAACCAAGTCTCGCTTACTTAACTATCTCATCTTCTTCTGATACTGATTCTTCTAAACGTAACTCAAGTACACCTAAACTCTCTTCTGCTACTGTCATGTCTAATCCTAAAGGAAAAGATACTTCATCTACTCCTAAACCATTAACTTCGACTAATGCTAACAATACTGCTACGGCTAAACCCAAATTTACTTCGAAACCATCAACTAAACCTGCTTCTACTTCTAATTCTTCCCCGATTACTTGTTGGAATTGTAGGAAAATAGGTCATGTTTCTCCTATATGCCCAGAACCTCAATCTCTTCATTGCTACGGTTGTGGAAAACCTAATACCATTAAACCAAAGTGTCCTAACTGTAATAATATTTCTTTAAACTAACTTCAGAGTTCTCGAACCGAGTCGAGTCCTCTTCTCCTTCACTTATCTCGGAAACTCCTTTTGGTACTTTATCTGATAATCATAAATATGTTCTTAACTTTATACTTGCTAGTGTTCGTAAAGATGAACGTCCTTATCTTAACGTTTCAATTTTTGGCTATCCCTTTAAAAGTTTGTTAGACTCTGGATCTTCTAAAACTATTCTAGGTCAACTAGGATGGAATCTTTTAAGCTCTCTAGGTTTGTGCTTACGTCCTTATAAACATTTCTCTAACTCTTCTTCTACTTGTTTACTTGCTAACGGGAAAACCTGTAACATACTTGGTACTGTTAACCTTCCTATCACTCTTCAAGACAGAACTGTAACTTTAGAAGTTCTAGTCATCCCAGAAATTAATTCACCTCTAATCTTAGGTATAGACTTTTGGAAATCCATAGATTTTGTTCCTAATTTTCAAACTGGTACTTGGTCTTTCGGTACTTCCGATGAACTTTACTCAATTTCTACTGATAACTTAACTACCAGATCTAATCTCTCTCCTGCTGAAGAACAATCACTTCAATCTTTACTTGATTCTCCTGTACTAAATTCTTCTGAACTTGGCTGTACTGCCTTAATTGAACACAATATTCGTACTACTGCTGAACCAATAAAACAACGTTACTATCCACTTTCTCCTACCCTACTCAAAATTGCTAATGCTGAATTAGATTCTATGATCTCTTTAGGTATTGTTGAACCATCTTCAAGTCCTTGGTCTAGTCCTATCGTGCTTGTTAAGAAAAAGGATAACTCATATCGCTTCTGTATTGATTATAGAAAGGTAAATGCAGTAACTGAAAAGGATGCTTATCCACTTCCTTACATAAATACTATTCTAGATCGTCTTCGTGATGCTCAATTTCTCTCTTCTTTAGATATTCGCTCCGCTTACTGGCAAATTCCTTTATCTCAAAATTCTAAACCCATAACTGCTTTCACTATTCCCGGCAGAGGATTATATCAATTTACCCGTATGCCTTTTGGTCTCCATAACTCACCCGCTACTTTTCAACGTTTAATTGACCGTATTCTTGGTGCTGATCTGGAACCCTACTGTTTCGCCTATTTAGACGATATTATCATTGCTACCCCTTCCTTTGAAAAACATTTAGAAGTTTTAACTCAAATTTTTACTAGATTGTCTAATGCTGGTCTTACTTTAAATAAGTCCAAATGTCACTTTTGTCTTTCTGAACTTAAATACCTTGGCTATGTTGTCAATAAGAATGGTCTACTTGTAGATCCTGATAAGGTCAACTCTATTATCTCTATCCCTCAACCTACTTCAGTCTCTGAAATTCGTAGATTACTTGGTATGGCTAGTTGGTATCGTCGCTTCATACCGAATTTCTCAACTGCTTTAGCTCCCTTAACTAATTTAACTCGCAAAAATGTCTCTTTCTTTTGGTCTCCTGAATGTGAAGAAGCCTTTTCTTTTCTAAAAAAACAATTAATTTCTGCTCCAATACTTTCTTGCCCAGATTTCTCTTTACCCTTCACCATTCAGACAGATGCTTCTAACTATGGCTTAGGTGCTGTTTTAAGTCAGGAATCCCCTGATGGAGAAAAAGTCATCGCTTATATTAGTCGTTCCTTAACTCAACCCGAGAAACAGTATTCAACTACTGAAAAAGAATGCTTAGCTGTACTATGGGCTGTAGAAAAATTTCGTGCGTATATTGAAGGTGCTCACTTTACTATAATTACTGATCATCATTCACTTATTTGGCTTAATAAACTTCAGAATCCTTCTGGACGATTAGCTCGCTGGTCTTTACGACTCCAACAATATAATTTCTCAATTATTCACCGCAAGGGTAAAAATCATGTCGTTCCTGATATGTTATCTAGAGCTGTTCCTGATATACCTTCTGAATCTCTTCCTGAACTTTGTGAAATAAATATTTCTAATACTACACCTTCTATTAACTTGCCTATTACAGATACTTGGTACCTTACTATGATTGGAAAAGTTACTAATAATCCTAATAAATTTCCTCTTTGGCGTATAGAAAACAATTTGCTTTATAAACATGTTAATCCCTCAGATCTCTCAGACATATCTTTAGGAAATTGGAGAATTGTTGTTCCAAAAAATCAACGAACTGAAATAATTCGTCACTATCATGATCCACCTGTTTATGGACATTGTGGTGTAACTAAAACTTTGAACCGTATTAATAAATTCTTCTATTGGCCAAATTTACGCTCCGATATTGCTAGATACATTCGTAACTGCCACACTTGTGCTGCTCATAAAGTTGAACAGAAAGCACAACCAGGTTTACTTTCTCCCAGAGCCACTCCCACTCGCCCTTGGCAAGTGCTGAGTTGTGACATTGTTGGTCCCTTACCTCGTTCTTCGAAAGGTAATTCTTATGTCTTTGTCGTTGCTGACTACTTTACAAAATTTCCATGCTTCTTTCCACTACGCACTGCTACTGCTAGTAAAATCACTAAAATAATGGAAGAACAAATATTTTTGTTATTTGGAACTCCACAATATCTCATATCTGATAACGGTGTGCAATTTCGTAGTAAGGAATTCACAAAATTATGCTCTCAATATCAAACAGAAATTCTCTTCACCGCTAAATATCATCCTAGGGCTAATCCAACTGAACGAATTAATCGAGTACTTAAAACTATGATCTCATCTTATATAAAAGATAACCAACGTTCTTGGGATGTTAATTTACAAAAAATAGGTTGCGCTATTCGCACTTCTAAACACGAAATAACTAATTACACTCCATACTTTGCATTTTGCGGCAGAGAACACATACTATTTGGAAACACTTTTAAAACTTCCTCTGATACTGAAATTCCTTCTATCGATCCTAATCCTATTGTTACTACCCGTACTAAAGAGTTTTACGAAAACTTGCGTACAAATATTTTAACTAGAATAAAACAATCTTCTCAACGTACTCAAAATCGCTATAATCTTCGAAAACGCAATGTTACTTATAAAAAAAATGATTCTGTATGGAAACGTAACAGTTTGTACAAAATCCAATTCTTTAATGAATCGATCAGCCTTAAGACGGTTGTACTTTTGCTGTACCTACTGGATTCTAACGTGTAAACGTAAACAATTTGCTTTGCATTTTCTACGGGTTTGTCATTCTACGAATGGACATTCTATGCATTGCCGTTCTATGAACTATCTGGGACCCGATGTGGCTGCATCGTCGATCGGAAGAACCAGCTCCGATTTCAGTTTTATGGTGTTGGAGCAAACTAGTTTTGTCCAAGCTAGGATCAAATATAAAATTTACTAAATATTACGAAGTGCGACGGCCACGGCCGGCCATACACTTTTCAAAACACACGTACAGACGGACGGCCGCCAATTCCTGTCGCCAGTCGATCACTGTATACTCTGTGTAGTTATTTAACAAAAATGGCAAATCAGCCTGAGTTTGTGAAAGATTTTATTGAATGTTATCGCAAGCACACGCGTTTGTGGAAGGTGAAAGACAAAGTGTGCGCAGGCAGAATTTTAAGAAAAAAAGCATATGACGAACTTTTACAACATTTTAAAACAGTCGACGAACATGCTACTTTGGATTTGGTTAAAAATAAAATTAACAACGTGAGGAGTGCTTTCAGAAAGAACTGAAAAACGTAAAAGAAGTGGTTCCCCTGCAGACGATATGTACACTCCTTCCTTGTGGTATTACGAGTTGCTGTTGTTTACTATAGAACATGAGGAACGTCGGGAAACTCAATCGTCATGCGGCGAGGTTTCGGATGAAAACCCAATTGGGGAAAATGAAGTCCACAATGAAAGTGAAGTAAGTAGATATTTATTCATTTTAAGTTTAGTTAAATCATACATTTTTGCCTAACGTACAGTACTTGTTTAATAATAATTTTATAAAAAGTTATCTTACCAAGGTACTTTTCCGGCAGATATGAACAAATGTGCTCAATTTTCCGCCACACTGCACCTATAAATTACAGCCCGTTACTCCTGGATTCGAAACAATCCTGGAAAAACACAGACAAACACTTTTCCTTTCAACCGGGATATATTCCCAGATGCTCAGTAAGCTTGTAACGGACCGTCCTGAAAATTTGGTGCCATCCACCTCTGCAGAGTCACCCCGCTATCAACCAAGTGAAAGCGAAACTCCATCGTCACCACTTGAAGAAATTTGGGCTTTTCCAGAAATTTTTTTTATAAATAAATTTGTGTTCTGAAACTACTCCGCCGGCGGGGCAAGTTGGCAGTAGCGTATGTAAAAGAAAACCAAAGGCACTGGGATGTGAATTTATCAAAAATTGGTTGTGCCATTAGAACTTCAAAACATGAAGTAATTGGTCATACTCCTTATTTTGCTTTGTTTGGCAGGGAACATATTTTGTATGGGAATCTATTTAAATGTCCTGGGAAAATTGGTGAACCTATGATTAACCTTGATAAATCTAACATAGTTGGCAAATCAGCTGAATATTATGAAAATTTGAGAACTAACATATTAAGTAAGATTAAACGTGCCACTAGTAAAACACAAAATAGGTATAATTTAAGGAAACGAATTGTAAAATATAAATTGAATGATTATGTTTGGAAACGAAATTTTGTTTTGTCGGATGCTGCAAAATATTTCAATGCGAAATTAGCTCCAAAATTTACTGGTCTGTTTAAAATTAAAAATGTTGTATCACCTTGGACGTATGAATTAGAAGATTCTCAAGGAAAATCATTAGGGGTATATCATGCTAAAGATTTAAAACCTGATCATACTAGGGATAATAGTGAACCAAGTACTAATAATCATAGTACTGATACTGAGTCTATAAATTCTGATGGGGGTCAAAACGTTCATAAGGTATCACAGACCGAGAAAACGTCACAAAATTTAAATATTGTTGTATAAACCACATTAGGTCAAAGTTTTTGGCTGTTGTTATGCGTCATATGGGAGGAGGTTGAGGACGCTAGGTGGAAATTTTTGGCTGGTATTTCATGTTTTCCTTTTCGAAATACACAGTCGCTCTTAAGATCTGAGCCCTACATCATGCTTTTATCATATTCATTATATTGCTGTACTACCGAGTGTACTCCTGTTTGGAATAATAGTTCATTCATATTCATTTACCATCTGGTCTGTCTCTTCTTTTGCCTAATGTGGACTTTGCGAATAAATACATACATATATAAATACTTATATACTTAAATATTTTGGGTATTGTTGGGATATTTTGGTGTTTTGATCCGTAATGCTCACTAAGTCAATGCGGTTTCTCGTACCGTCCTCATATTTTCCTTCGAATACATTACAATCTGATAATGCAATGAGTAGGTGTTGACCTTGGTTGAGATATATTTTTTTTCTTAAACCATAAATATAAACCATAAAATATATTACTTTTTCAATTTTACTTTAACCCATATAGACCATGTGTCGTATAGTTTTTCCAGTATGCTGTATAGCGATTTAGTTTACATGATGACATAGTCTGAGTGTATTTCTTGGAGTTGTTTGGTTTCTTTCGTTGGTTAGATAGGTGGATGGTGAGGTAGTGCTTCACACTTTACTTTGTTTTGGGGCTTGTATCCTACCTACTTTTCATTCTTCAGGGTGCAAGTTCCGCTCGAATATCAGAGCTCTTCACAAAATAATAAAACCATCTGGTCTTTCTTTCTGTCATTACTTCAATTTTTGGGTGGGTTTCTGGTATGTCTATCTCTGTGTACTCTTCTGGGTTGGGTAGGTTAAGTGTGGGTGGGGGTTTTTACTGGGGATTTTATTAGGGTGGGAACTCCAATACTTACGATCTTTACTTCTGGGTGGATGTTGATGTAAGATTGTATGAATGAGCAAAGATAATCATTCCTTTACCTAGTTTGTTTTCTTTCCTTAATCCGTTTGGTATCCTCTAACGTAGTAATAATCCTTTATTATTTAGTCCTGGTTCAATTTTTTTTGTTTTGTTTGGGTTTCTTATCGCTTCACGATAGACTCCTGTTTTAACGCTGAGCATGTGAACTTATCATGAGGGGGGGAGAGTGTGTGGATCGGAACCAATCTTTGGTAGTCCTTTCTTTGTCTACTCTTCTTATTTCTTTCCCATTTACCCACTATGGGAGAATTCTGGGCCTTTCGAGGACAAACGTAAGTCGCTGATTCGGTTGTGTCCGCCTGGACAGCCTTCTGTTTAAGAATTCTGAAAGGGCTTGGGTGCGACTGAACAGTGCAATCTTTTCTTGTTTTCTTTAATTTTTCTGGCCTTCTTTAGGTGTCGTCTTGTGATGCTATGGAGGGTTGTTCTTGATCCATGGACTGTCGCATCCGAGTGATAAGGGAGTGTGTATCAGTTTTGTGTTTTTGTTTGATTTTTTGTTTTTAGATTTTCCTGTACCGGCCGATTTGCCGAAGGGTTCTTGGTGGGTGTTGTGAGCCAGATTATTTTTGGGTATGAGTTTAGTGATATGAGAATGGGGAGGGATGATTGAACTGGGAGTATTGGGAGTTTGTTATTGGAGGGGTTTATGATTATTTGGGGATTTAATTACATTTGAGTTTTGGTGGGTTTTGTTGCTGGTAGGGGGGATTTGGGATGAGTTTGCTTCGGATTTTGTTAGATTTTTTTTTGTGTCGGACCTTTTGTTGTTGGTAGGGGGGAATTTGTAACGTGTAAATGGTGCTTTAGGAAAGATTGTATATTTGAGTTGGTAATAAAATGTTTCATTTGGTTTGAATTTGGATGTGCGCAAGTTACAAAAATCCTATAAGTATGAGTGAAAGGGATAACTCGCTCTCTTTTAAATAAAATCTTGTTAGTAACACGTGCAAATAGTGAATCGTAGTTCAACGCTACTTTGTGAAATTGTTAATCGCCATTTATTAAGCGGATCTTCGTAGTGTGGGAATAATTCATATATTCCATCGTATGGATATGTAATTTGGAAAGTACGAATGGTATTATTTTGTCTTCGAAAGAAGGATTTAAAGATTTGACTGAAGCACGTGAAGCGAAGTTTTGTTTGAAAGAGGTAAGGGTTTTCAAATTCATTTGTTGTGGATACTTGTGAGAAATTTAGAGTGTAATTAGGGTTATTTGTCATAGCGGATTGTATGGTTGGATATCTTATGAATCGGTATTTTATGGATGTTACATTTGGAGGAAATAGTTAAGTAAATTGAATCGTTGAGATGTCGCTATAGAAGATTATATTCTGGGGTCATCTGTCAAAGGAATGGTATTTTGGGGTAGAGTTAATTGAAAATTGAAGTTTGAGTTAATTTACGAAGAATAATTATCGTCTCGTTATAAACACCTGTTGAAGATAAAGTTCCGGATGTCGGCCATTTCCTTTTTGAGAAGTATACGGTGAAATCGTCCAGATGTCGTGTTAAGTGATTTGTAGTTTACCTAATTATCAATCAAATGTCCACTCTAATTATCAATCAAATGTCAACTGTTATTTTGCAATTTTAATTTTCTTTTCCATTTACTTAAAAATCAAGTCCTATACAGTCAATTATTTCAAATTTTCGCTTAAATAATTTTGTTTTCATAAAGTCAATTATTGAATGTGATAGTGATATTTCCAAAGTGTTTTGCTTTATTTCAGAGTTTGAAGAAGCATACAACCTTCGGAGAGCTCTTCGTCGGAGGTGATTGTAGTAGAGTAAGGGTAAGACGTATTGTTTTATTTTGAGTATTATCTTTGGGAGTTATCATATGTTTTTGTATTCACGATATGTGGTTACGATTCTATAATCGTACATATTTTTGCTAATATTTAACCGAAGTATTTTGTAATTTATCTCATTGTTAGTTGTATTACTGAATTGATATTAATTGTTTTCTTATATTGGAATTTATTTATGTGTAAATTATGTGGGAGAGATACGTTATTAAAACAGTGTTCCTTTATTAAATTTGGTACTACTTTCTATATTTGTTTTACTAATGTTAACATCATAAACAATTGCCTTTCAAATATAGTGGCGCCCATTCATTGATTTAAATTTTTTTTTCCTATTCTTTTGGTATAATTTAGCTCACGACCCACTCGTTCACTTTGACAGAGCTATCGGGACATTGTTTATTATTTTGATACTGAGAACCTGGTTCAACACGTAACAACTGTGTGTGAGTAAAATGCTCACGCGCGACCGCTGGCGTAATTATCATTCTAGTGACCACTGACGGGTTAATGAGGAAATGTTTAAATGTTCATAATTGTGATGTATGTCTAGAATTTGCTAACAGTGGGCAGAACACTTCAGATGAATCTAAGTCATTATAAAGCTTTTACCACACACCAGGGATTATTTGTATCATTATATGTGCCAGATAAGTCTTTTATAAAAGTTTTTGAAACATTGGAGTTGGTATTTTTGCAAAATAAACAATTATTAAGTAGTAACAATGTGTGTAGGCAGAGCTATTGAAACCCATGGCCAACCTCATAATGTACTACATCAGGTCATCCAGTTCAGATAATGAAGAAAGAGGGAGAAGAGAAAAACGTCCATATTAGAATTAAGAACTATGTTGAAGCTACTGTATGGCAGTATTCCAATGGAGATTTCAAAAATCACTTTCGTATGGAACGGGCTACCATAAACACTATAATTGATTTGTATGGTGAATACTGTGCAGATGCACATATAATCCTCATCGGGAGTGTTTACCGCTACGTCATTAATGTGTGAAACTAGCTATCCATTTGTTTATACTGCCTTCTCATATTAATCAGTGAATTAAATAAGGATGGTGAACATTCGCAGTGCATTTGACGAAATCGACATACGGTATTGAATAAGCAAATGTAGTAGAAAGAGTAAACCTATAAACACGAAATCAATTTGTGCTATATTCATATGAATTTAATTTTCGTTTGACTAATAGAGTACCTACTACATAACCTCGAATCTCGTGTTGTTTGTTTATACTTTCACTGTTTTCTCATTTCCTACATTTACTTCTTTTAGTCATCATTTTTGTTACACACTTTAAATCAGTTATTTTCAGAACTATTCCCTTTGTTATTCATTTGGGCCTTTCTTACTATTCATTTTAGTCTCTGCCATCCTAATGTCCGCACAGGGTAAAACCTTGCACACGTAAGCGCAGCAATTCGTGTTAAATTTACTGCAGTATTTCTAGAGGGAGAAAGAAAATGGGGGTCCCTTGATATCGGTGTCTGCTGTCCAAGAAGTAACTATATGACATTAAGTGTTTATATCTTAATTTATTACAATTACGAAATTACAGCGCATGGCAAGCGCCTTGGGTATATCTGAGAAGACGGTGAGAAATATAAAGTCTCGAGCTACAGCTAACCCTGTTTTAACAAGTCCGGGTAAAAAACGACCACGCAAGAAACTAAAATCAGACGATCTACCTGAAACATCCAAAATGGGCATAAGGAATACGTTATACAAAATGTATGCAAAAAATTAGTAATATTACATCACAATGTTTTACACATGTTTGACGTACTACATTTATTTACAGAAAAACATGTCACAGTTGCAAGTTTAAATACAGAAATTCGTAACAGTCACACATTAGTAACCAACAGAAGTCTTCACCGTGCAATCCAATCGCTAGGATTCAAATTCAAAAAAGACTCCAACCGTAGAGTTTATTGGAAAAAGCTTACATAGCAGAAATGCGAATTAAATTTATTAAGCAATACAATTTAGGCCCCTACTGTTTTTACTTTACATAAACGACTTGTCAGAAGCACTGTGCTGCGACAAACTCCTATTCGCTGATGATCTAACTGTATGCCCCGATCAACTCTATTGAGGACTGCCTCACCACAGCATCAGGTGTCCATTTTAGCGGACTGATGTAAAATTAATGACTTGACATTAAATATAGCTAAATGTAATTATGTCACCTACACCAATCGACATCACCCTATCGAATTTGAATACAACATCAACTCTACCTTACTAACCAGATGCACATCAACTAAGGATCTAGGTGTACACTTCACTCATAATCTGGATTTTTCCCTTCATGTTCAGCGTATTACTAAATCAGTCTTAACCAACTTAGGTTTCGTCATACGCAACCCCAAGTCATTCTTAAACATAACCGCAATTAAATCCCTATTCAATTGTCTAATACGTACTAAGCTTGAGTACTGTTCTATCATATTTTACCCGAGATATGCCTATCAAATAAATCACATTGAAGCAGTCCAAAGAAAGTTCTTAAAATATTTATCGTTTAAAATAGACGGTGTCTATCCTTTACGTAACTATGATCATACTGAACTGCTGACTAGGTTTAATGTTCGATCTTTGGCTACTATTGTTCGTTTTTTAACTAGGAGGAGCGTTTCAAATAATTCCCGCAAAAAACGTCACTTTCAATTGGCTCACATGCCGCCTTGTTTAACTAGGGAAATTTCTAAATTGACAATTTAACTGTCAGTTGCACTTGCACTGAATTTGGGTCATTTATCAGTGTCAGAAAAGCAGTCCATCTTAAACATGTATAAGCAAATTTTGTCCGATACTCCTCAAATGAAAATAACCACCATTGTTAAGAAAATTCCAGATACGGCAGATGAGGAAATTTAACCTAAATTATCCTTTTTAAAAATTGCATTTTAGGAGTAGCAAAATCTACTGTTTATCGCACAATGAAAGAATACAGAGAGGCAGGTGCTGTTACCCCCTTCTACAAGTTCTCCACATGTTGTAGCAATGTACGACGAGACAACTAAGAAATGTGTTCGACAAATAATACACTTCTTTCACAACAATGAACTTCCAACATTTGATAAAATTTTAAAAGAAGTACAGAGTCGTTCCGATTTACCACAAATGTGTCGATCTCCATTGTATAAATTAATGAAACAGATCAATTTTAAGTAAGCATTTATTTGTTAATCAAGGATAAACACAAACATATAAAATAACTCTTTATATTGACACTTGAATTCTTTGCAGGTATATGAAACGCAATCGCAAAAGTATTTTAATCGAACGTGATGACATCATAAGATGGAGACGAAGATAGCTAAAAACCATTAAACAATATCGAAATGAAGGTCGAATTATTTACTACCTTTACGAAACTTGGGTTAACGAAGGTCACACAAAAAAAAAAGTCTTGGCTGACAATAATATAGTTAGCCGAAGACGAGCATTTGTAGAGCGACTGTCTACTACTGGCTTAAAGAATCCTTCAGGTAAAGGAAAACGTTATTATTTTACATGTTGGATCTGAAAGTGGCTTTGTAAATGATGAGTTACTACTTTTGAAGGCCAGCATCAGATTATCATGAAGAAATGAACGCTACAGTATTTGAAGAATGGTTTTCTACATTATTAAATAAACTTCCCAGTAATGCAGTAATTGTTATAGATAATGCTTCATACCATAGTCGTAAATCAGAGAAAATACCCACATCTTCGTCACGAAAAAATATAATGCAAGAATGGTTACAATACGTGACGTTAATGAAAATTAAATTGATGCCGAAAACATGAAAATATAGACTGAACTAAACTTAAAAACCTAATAACAATATTTTATGGCAAAAATATGGAGTCGGCTTCTTAGGTATTGGCCTCTGATCGGCAGCGAACGTGTTAAGATTCTTTAAAAACATAACCGAGCTTAAAAAAATAATAGTCGACAGCTGCGCCCTCATGATCCGGGCAGAGTATACAATTAATAAGTTGAAGTCGGTTCAAAACAACGGTAATACCAACCCTAAAAAGAAGAAGACTGTAAAACAGAAGACCAAAGTCGTCGGCAACATCAATTGTGCGCGTCCTGTCTTGCTTTTGAAAAAAAGAAAACTATTCCGAATTGATGACGAGGTCGTCGTCATCAACGATAATGACAACACTGAGGGGACAAGAAACGCCCCGATATTGAAAGCTCTTCTTCTGCCCGAAACTGCTATGGAGGTGATTCCGGCGAAGCTTCCAAATATGGAGGCGACTCTGGCAGAGCTTGTAGATATGGAAACTACTACTATGAAAGCGATTCCGGTAAAGTTTCCAAATATGCAAACTCTTACAGAGCCTCCAAATATGGTAGCCGCAATAGAGGCTATTAAAAAAAAACAAGGATCTAGAGCTTCCAAATATGGAGGTGGCTCTGCCGAATTTAACCAATTTTGATCAATTTATGAAGGGGTTTCTTTCGTTTTAAAAAATAAATCATAAACTTTTAAATTTGTGTTTATTGCTTATATCCAAACGGTACAGTATCAAAGTTTTCAATTCTTCCACGTTTAGAGTAACTTATTCTATACTTTTTCTCTCTTGTCTACTGATTAAATT
Organism: Pyrocoelia pectoralis; assembly: GCA_036250285.1. Lineage (NCBI taxonomy): Eukaryota > Metazoa > Arthropoda > Insecta > Coleoptera > Lampyridae > Pyrocoelia > Pyrocoelia pectoralis. Next base: position 27,574,671 of record CM070075.1, read on the forward strand.
ATAACTCTTATCTCTAACTATTTTCCTGTCGTTATATATATGTATATACATACAGAGAGTCTTTACTATTAAGCACCATATCCTTCATCGAATCAAAGTTTACGACACGAGAGTTTTTGTAGTTTAAGGTAATACCCATCCCTTTACACGTAGTTGATTTAAGCGTCTGGTGGAACTAGTTTTTCGGTCCGGCACTCACAAACGCAGCTTCACTTCACTGTACGCCTCCAGTTCGTCGGTCATTTGGCCGAGGAAATCGCCACATGGTGGATTCCAGTCGCCGGTTTTCGATACAAATATGACGCTATCTGTATCGTAATACAGAGCGCGACGGCCCAGCTTATCCAGCTAACTGTATAGCTCAGCTTTGAAAAAATCCTTTGCCTCCGATGCGATACCGCTCTGGGTTAAATTTTCGCGCTGGTCTAAACTTACCCCAAAACGAGTTTAACATTAGCTTGGCCAAGTATCGTAAGCCGGCTTTTTTCTTAATGTTGCTTTCGTCCAGTAGAATCCCATTTTTATCGTAATACTCCTCTATGTACTTCTTCTTTTCGACATCTGTAGTACAGTGACTTGGCCAGCCTAAACATTCCTGAACGAGCACACGTCGTAATACATTATTTTTTCGCTAATGCCATCACACTTATGATAGAGTTTGCTGGCATTAGTGCGACAGCCGTAAAACGCGGCTCGCTGATTTAAGGGTTCGTCATCTTGAGTGCCTAAATTTTGTACAAATGCTCGTAATTCCTCGTTTGCAAGTAATAGTCTTTTAAAATGACATTCGCGCATCCCCACTAAATTGTACCCTCGTTCGCGAAGACGCTGAGATCGTACCGCCGTGTTCTCGTTTCGGACAAACATGGATGTATTTGTCCAGCTTTGGATCAATATTGGCATGATTGGGGTAACATTCTTCGCAGCCGTGACAATAGCATCCCAGAAACTCGTAAACGGTATTTGTTTCAGCACAATAACCGTCGACCTTAAATACTTGAAGGTGTTCTGAATTTACGAGCTTTTCCGGCATGCTGTATGATCACAACCGTTAACGAGAATCTTAACGTCCATGAGACAATATCTCACAATCTCTTCGTCCATCTTAAAAACATAATTATTTCGAGTCTCGGTCGCGTGCCAGTCTAAAAGTTTTTGTCGTTCTTTCCTCGACATTTGATCGTTAGTTTGAGACCGTTGGAGATGATTTTGGGCCTCCACTGTTTGTTATTAGCTAGCATGCATCTAACCACAAAACATCCATCGTACGCCTTCATGTTTCGCTACACGTGGGATCGTCCAAAAGGTCAATGCACTTGATACAAAGGGGGCAAACATTCACGGCCACGCATAGATTGGGCTCATGCAGAAATCTATCATTCGTTCCCTCACACGCTTTCTCCTGCATACACTCCAAATCGTAAAAGATAAACATATGGTGAACGCCAAACAAAATCCGTTGCACGTCATATAATGTGAGTGACGTAAATTGGGGGCAATGTTGCCAGATTGTAATTGAAAGAAGGTAACGCAAATAAAACTTCTGAGTTCACTCGTGGTTCACTCGTAACTTTAGTTATAATAAATGAAAAACAAAATCAAAACTTCAAAATTGTGACAGTCAAAACATAACCACAACAAAACATTACCAAATCGATACCTTATGGAATTGGCATTGGCAACGTTGCTGAAAACAATCCATTGTTACCAACGTGGCGATCATAAAGTTCTGATGAAATTAATTTTTACAGGTCGAATTTTCACGATTTTTATGCCATTACATTTACGGCAGGGACGTCAATTATCAGCTGATTGGTGACGTGCAACGGATTTTGTTTGGCGTTTACTTTAGATGATTTACATTCAGCGCTGTCACCGCGACCCTTGTTGACAGGCATGTAACAAAGATGCCCAATAGGTTTTTGCCTCCTGCAGGTAGGGCAACGGCTATAACCTATGTTTACCCTTTACTTCGACTGTTTTAAGACACTTCAAGCATCTACGCAATTTTTTACAAAGTTCAGTGTCCTTGTGACTTTAACAGTAACAGTATTTCGACAATACATACCTAATAAAGCCCACAGATATGAGATAAGGCTTTTCAAGCTATGCTCTACTGAAGGATATACTTGGTCCAGCGAAATATACTCAGGGAAATCTGAAAATTATACAAAAAGGCTTGGTTTAGGTAGAACAGTTTGTAAAGAGCTCTCGCAAGGACTTCTAAAGAAAGATCGCACATTATTTATCGATAGCTTCTATACGAGCTATGAATTAGCATTGTCCTTTTTACACCAAAATACTCACGTAGTTGGTACTTAGAGGGCCAATAAAAAATATATGCAACGAGAACTTTTACACGCTAAACTAGATAGAGACCAAATGATAGCGAAAGAAGAGCAAAATGGAATTGTGGTACTAAAATGGCGGGATACACGCGATGTAAGAATTCTATCAACTAAACACGCTCCACACATGAGAAATATTACAGACGACGAGGAAGAAAATACTGGAGCAGATGGGGGATGTAATGCTGACCAACCATCAACTAGTCGAGCTGCAAATACTAATCGAATACGTAAAAATAAACAAAAGCCAATCGCCATACTAGCGTACAACAGAGGGAAAGCTGGTATTGATCTAGATCAAATTTGTTCATATGCCACGACCCTGAGGAAGGGTATAAAGTGGTACCGGAAGCTAGGCATAGAGTATTTGGTAGGTATATCACTTGTGAATGCTTTTGTAGTATATAAAACAGCAACTAAAAAATCAGCCGCATTTGAAGTAACGGAGAGCCCTTTTCCATACTATAACGCAATGTGTCGTTACTTCTAAACGCTATCGCCAAGACTAGGGCACGAGCTAAATAACTATTATCGTTCGATGCTGGTACAACAATACCCTTTTTTTGACTTGCAAAAGTCTTCAAACTTTAACCCTGTTTTGCGCCCATAGCCAACCGGTATCGTAACTCTACCCATGTTTAGAACTAGCAAGTCACTAGAGAGAAAGCTGGCATTGCTCTGCATTATTTTTTCCAGTACCGACATTATCACCCCCACCGACAACCGGCCCACCCTTCTGAAAGAAATACCAACCGGTTTGCCCGGGAAATTTGGGTTTCTTAAGGTGACTCCGACCCGATCTGATGGAGCCGTATCCTTGACGGTGTATGTGTTAAATAAGGTTTTAAAAAACGATATCATTTTACCTGTAGCCATACTAAGGGATTACCTTAACATGTCTCGTCGTTGAAAGTGAACCTCAACGATTTACACGTAGTGTTAAATTTCTTAATAAATTTGGTGCTCGATTCCTCAATTATTTTAATATGACTGAACCTTTGAGTAGAGGATTTTGTTGCTATAATGTACTCATTTACGAAACAATAGAAAATTAATAAGAAGTACCATTATCATCCTCAAATACTCCACTGCGTCCCACGCTTGACCATCACAAGAAGTTTCGAGTACCTCTTCTATGTTTACTTGAGGGGCACTTTAAAATAATTTTCAAAAATAAAATTAAAACAAAGAAGTACTTACATGCCACCCGCTCTCCATTAACGTCATATGCCTATACGATTTCTCCTTCCACCCATAAGTTTCGCTTGATTCGATGTCTATTTTCGTATTCCCCCATTTTTTCCTGTAATTTTTGTCCTCGGTTTTTTTATCATGATCATTTCAGGTGGAGATTTCTGTGTTACTTAGTTTGGAGTATTTCTATGATTAAATAAAAAATTATCCTACTTGTGTTGTAGCGTCATAAACCTTTTATGTTTTAAATTTCTTTTAATAGTGTGCACTTGTTTTTCAACTTGGTGAATATGGTGGGCTGTGTTTTAATTGAATCCCATTTGATCTGCAGAATATTTCAAACTCCTTGCTGTTAAATGGAGGCCCATTATCTGTTATCAAAACTTATGGCAGTCCAAAACGAGAGAAAACTGTTCTAAATTTAGAAATAATTTTCGCTGTATTTGTTCGCTGTGGCATAACAAACGCCTGCAACCATCTAGTTCTACTGTCAATAGTGTGAGCAATTCGACGCCTTCAAACTGGAAGAAATCTCCGTGAACTCTGCCAGTTATTTGCTGCCATAGGCCACTTTAATATTTCACTTTCCTTTTGCGTATTAGAATATATTTGCCATTCTTCGAAGTTGCTAATTCTTTCTTCAATATCCTGAGTGATTCCCGGCCACCAAATATCCAATAAACATCATTCCTGGATGCTGATCGTGCAATAACACATATTCTCTCAAGGTTTTTGGAATAATTACTCTACAACCCCAGGTAAGACAATCATTGTCATTTGTTATTTCCCTTCTTCTACTGAAATATGGTTTTAATGCCTCTGTTGGACATTGGTGTGGCCACCCTTCAGTAGAAGTGAGGCACCTTACCACCCAAAAAGGGCCCCTCAAGGTCCACGTTAGCGGCTATATTAGACCTTGAAATTGGTTCTTGGTCCCGCTGCTAGTCTATTTGACCTTGAATTGGTTCTTGGTCTCGCCACTAGTCAGGAAACCTTGAAATTTGTTCTTGGTCTCTCCGCTAGTCGGGGAAATTTCCAGTAATTTGCTTTGGCTCCGCGTAGATAGCGTAATGGTTAGTTACCGATAACGTAATTTGGGTTATCTAATGACCGTGTTACGGTATAAATAAGTGTTCCGAAATCATGTTTTGTTAATCACTGTTCAAAGCCTAAACAACATCGTCAACAAGAATCTTTGAATAGCGAAACTGACACCTTATAATTATCATCTTCGTCAGGGTAAGTAAATTAAGAAGTTTTCCTTGGTACAAATTACTACATTGTCTTGTATTTTAGAGCGCTGCACTTAGATCAGTTTGACGGTAATTATCATTGTAAAACTATAAAAGTTTAAATAATTGGGCACGATGATGAATCTCGAGGCATTAAACGAAGCCACTTATTGTAAGCCGTTCCAAAACGTTAAAGACTTGTGCGTTGGTGAAAGATACAAAGTTCTAAGTGTTGACACAATTAATACAAAATACGGTGACCGAATTGTGGTTGAAACAAACGACTTTAAAGCGTTGCTGCCCTTGCGTTTTTACAATTATTTTAAGGAAGGCAATCGCATGGGGGAGTTTAACGAATCCCTGAAGAAGATAGGAGGTGTTTATGTGCAGTTTAGGGAATGTTGGGAAAACAACCAATTTAAGTTTTGCATAAGAGTAATAAATAAAAATGTTATAGTTATCTCACGCATTTTTATTGTCGAAAACATAATAATATGTATAAGATCTTGTATAAAGGAAAACGATAACAGTTTTGTCATTTACAGCCAACATGCGTAAGGTATGGTTTAACGATTCTCGTAATTCTATACTTTATATGACCGTCTGGCAACATTGCTATAAGCAGGCCCGTAAAGGGGAGTGGGAACACCGCGCTAGAGATTCTGTTCGTTTTGCAAGACGAATTGAAATCGCCAGCAAAGTTATTTCACCAATATTAGAAAAGAAGCATCGGGAGTTTGTAGTGGGCCACATGATCCGGGAGCCTTGAAATTTGTTCTTGGTCTCTCCTCTAGTCTGGGAATTTCCTGTAATTTGCTTTGGCCCCACGTAGATAACGTAATCATTAGTTACCGATAGCGTGATTTGGGTTATCTCCCGAATTTCCTGCGCTATAAATAAGCGTAATCGAATTTAGCTGTTAATCAAATTTTGGGTTTGTTTCGCAGCGGTGTTTTGTTGACCGACGAGTTGCTGATAAAGGCCTATAATATTATTAATTACAAGGTGGTTTGTGAAAATGATGTCATCGATTCGATGAGTATTTACGAGGAGATATTTTAAACCTAACGATTTGAATAATTTCGAAGATATGTTTACTGGATGTTAAATTGAAAACGACGAAATAATTAAGCTTCTGTACGATACATGTTTTACAATAAATGCCTTTTAGCCAATTTACGTTTTCTAATTAAAAACCGAAATTGCGACCTTTGTGCTATACGATAAATTGATTATCGAAAGAAAGAACAATAGTGCTTTATCTATTTGAAAAGTCATTATGGAAATTCAATAATTATTGACTGTTTGTCTATTATTGGATTTTTATCACATTGTGTGTGTGAGATGTGTTAAGGCGGACTCCCACTATTAGTGTATTTGGCAAGTACGCAAATATTTGCGTACTTGGCAAGTCACCAAGTTTCGAACTCAATTTGACAAGTACGGCGCTCCCACTACTCCTGTATTGGCACGTACGCCAATATTTGTGTACTTGGCAAGTACAGCAGGTTTCGTCAAAATTGCCTGATTCGAGAACCGTCAGGAAGACTGGAGAATTTCCTGCGAATGTCCTACACCGACTTCGAATTTCTACTGAATAAAGTGGGACATATGATAGGGAAAAAAGATACTCAGCTGAGAAAGGCAATTCCAGTGAAGGAAAGGTTCTGCGTTGCACTCAGATTCTTCGCTAGCGGCGACAGTTTCGAGAAAGCCAAAAACAGAATAACTGCAGACCATAAATTAATTGCGGCCGGCCAGCAAGTAGTGGGAGCGTATCGACAAGTACGCACTTGTCAAATACGCAAAAAACCCGATGCATATCCAAATAAAGCACGAAGATCGCCTTTTACACGTAAATATGGTGTTCTATTTTTAGCATTTTCCCCTAATTTTGACGTTATTTACTCAAGTTTTGGTTTTATTTTAATATGAGTTCTTTGAATGTATTCTTTTAGTTACAGAAATTGCATTTACTAAATATCCACCCGATACCCTCGCTATTCCAGGACCGCTTGTAGCCATATTCGAGTCTTTAAACCCGTCTAGCCCATCAAACAAGCTCTACGCCCAAGTAGGAAATATCAAAGCCTCAGACTTGCTTCCATATAATGACGGAAATGCATTCTTGCTTTCCTTACCTAATATTCCCTATGATTTTAGGCTTCATTAACACAATTCTTGAAGCAGCTGACCAAGCCATCCCTGACTATACGGTAAACATCACATTCAACAATCAAGCTAATCACATGATTAATGGACACGTTTTTAACGCCCATGCTTGGAATAATGTTGAAAGAGCCGCACTCCTCACCCCTGGCCTATTATATACGCCAGAAACTAGTCGAGACATCGATACCAATTTCAATCGATTTGGAAAACGACTTGATTTACCCGCGATCGCTGCTAACGATCCTATTACTTTACTCCCTCAATTCTTGTTTCTCTCAAGATCCAACCAATGGTTTGGGAATATTTTACAAATCATGACGACTTATAGCACTTACTTTGCTGGCCAATCTACTCTCGCCCAATGTAGTACTCAGTCAACCGTTTCTCCCTTAATCATTTCCGAAATGATTCAAGGTTCCACCCCCCGCTCACAAGACAACCCTGTGCATTCTTAAAAAAGAATGCAGGTAGGAAAACTCTTTCTATTTATAAACTCTCCGTTTTACGCTCTGCATTTATTCGAAATATACGTTTTGTAAGTGGATACAATACCGTTAAACCATTCTTCCGCAAATATTCTAGACGCCAAAGATATTAAATAAAAGGCGTACCTTTTACGTTATGGTAGAGTTTAATTTTATAGGTAGTAAAAGCTAATTTGCCGTATTTGCACATTTATTCAAATTGCTTTTGGATAGAATTTTTTATAAAATCTTTCAGGTGAAATTCTAGTTAATTTTACAGTTTCCTCTCTGATTGAGTTTATCATTACTTCTGTTAAGCTGATGTTATAACACTAAAGGTCGATTCTCACTATAGTTCAGGTCACGCTCCGCTCAAGGTACGATCAAATATTTAACATGTTGTTTAAATGAGAATATTCACATTTGACGGTGCGCTCACGGTACGCTCACGATCTTTGATCGCGGTCTTTCTCGCCACGGATATTTTGAACGAACCGTGAGCTGCCGTTGCGCTGTGCTTGCCCCAGTGTGTACAAGTAACATTCAGACTGCATAATAAAATAATGGCGATGTCATTTTGTAATAATAATTATTATAAGTGTCTTAATAAAAAAATAAAATTCAAACAATTTAAAACCATTATATGCTCTATTGGTTTCACAAAAGTGTAATATTAACTCCTGATGATGCAAAGAACACATCGCTTGTTTTATTAAGAACGACGACGACGCAGCGTACAACACACACCGCGTGTCGCGTCTCGCGCGCGCGCGCATGGAAAGATTCAATGTAGTAAGGATAGAAACAATAATCAACTATTTATTATAAATTATGACTTTTCCACATACCTTAAGCATATTAGAAGAGTCTATTATGCCTTAAGCAAACGGTTAGCTTTTCCAGTGGTGAAATTGCCTCTCGAAATGTAGTATTTTGATTTGTCAAATCTGGTGAAATTTTATTTAAAATATATTGAAATGTGTGTTTTGTCATACGAAAGTACTGAAAATTTTTTATTTCATCGTCTACAAGGCCTTCATAGAGCGTAAAAAATTCTCCTTCCGTTTTTTTCGCTTTTTCAGAATGTCATGAACCCATACCTTCTTGCGTTTTTTGTTTTCTTGTTCTTCATCATCCAAGCATATGTCAATTGCTGCTAATTCCAGATAAGAAAATTTCATCATGTTGAGGCTTTTCAATCTGATTAACAAATGAGCGCCAGTTGAGTGTAAAATGTGAATACTACCTCAAATATTTAACTCTGAGTGGATCGTGAGCGTAGCGTGACTGGAGCGTAACCGGAGCGCCTAGTGAGAATCGACCTTAACTTCTCAGTCAGGGAGGCGGTCGAATATTTCTAAATATGTATAATCTTAACCGGAAACATAATTTTTTTAACTGAAATGCTGTTTGCTAGATAGGGACTCCGAGAATTGCACATGAGTTAACTTTCCACATGTTGGAGAAATGGCCTGATATTTCCTTGAACTGATTTAGCTCGTGAATGATTTAAACCTCTTGACTCTTAAGTCGCACATGTCCTGAGAGTCCAGATGTGGATTTGTTGTCAAGCAGCTGATGAATGATTTAAACCGGATGTTGGAGGTACGTAAAAATTTATGGAAAACTTTGGCTGGGACATTTGTTGTCCACAGGTGGTTTCATAGAAACATTTTAACCTAATTATTTCAAGCACTGATTTATTAAAAGCAGATGAGTTCTTATGAGCTTTTGCGAATGATTAAATCAAATGTTGACTCTTAAGCCGCACATGTGTGTTCCCGCCAGATGGCTCAATAAATCTGTCAGTCTTGAAACGAGGGTGCAGAACATTTTAAACTAATTATTTCAAGCACTGATTTATTAAAAGCAGATGGGGGTTCTTATGAGCTTTCGTGAATGATTAAATGTTGACTCTTAAGCCGCACATGTGTGTTCCCGCCAGATGGCTCAATAAATCTGTCAGTCTTGAAACGAGGATGCAGAACATTTTAAACTAATTATTTCAAGCACTAATTTATTAAAAGCAGATGGGGGTTCTTATGAGCTTTCGTGAACGATTAAATGTTGACTCTTAAGCCGCGCATGTGTGTTTCCGCCAGATGGCTCGATAAATCTGTCAGTCTTGAAACGCAGGTGCAGTTACCCCCTCCACTTAACAGCTTGTATATAAAAGGATGGTTCTAATTTCACGCTTTAGTTCTTCATTTTGCTATCAAGGTGAAGTTTTTGCCAATTATAGTTTTTTGCTTTAAATCAACAATATTTTTCTGGTATGTACAGAGCATGTTTTTTTATTGATAGGTAACAATATAAATTATAGCAATTACTTCTACGTTTACTTCGCTCACCAGTCAAGTTGTAAAGACAACCAGAAGTGCAATGGTGTTAATAAAAACTAAACAGGACATTCTTAGACATGTGCATATAGTTAGGAAAAATATAATGTTAATAGAGCAATTTCTTAGAATAGATAGTGATAGGAATGAAAATAGGTTAAAATTAGAGAGCAACTTGTGCATTTTAAAAACATTTCTAGTTAAGTTAAAGCAATTAAAAAAGAGTGTTTCAGTGAAACGAGGTGAAGGGATTTCCAAGCAAAAACTAGTGTGGCAGGCTGTTGATTCGTGCTTTAACGACAGGCTCCTAACCGGTATCATTGTAAACACTAATTTTAAAGATTCCCTGGAATTTTTATATAATGCCAATAATATTTTTTCGCGTAAAGTATCTGCAATTGTAAAGAGCACTATGGTCAAAGCGAACGCGGTTTTGGTATGCCATTTTATTCATCCGCAAAATCAAATTATTGATTTAAAGACGTTCGCAACTAAGAATGAAATTATTAGTACAGGCACGGACCTTAGTCAGTGGTATCAAACACACGTAGTTAACAAAATTCAAACTAAGATTGAGGAATTTTCAGAGAAAGATAGCGGGTGGACACTGCACGAAATACTGCATTTAAAAGTTAACATTAATAGCTATATATCGCTCAAAGGCGGCTCGTCAACGTATGTTAAAGTACCCCACTTCATTGCAGTAAAACGTGCCGTTATTAATGTTAGGAACAACTATAATTACTGTTTTTTGTGGGCTATTATATCTGATCTTTATCCCGCAAAGAAAAATGTAGAAAGAACTTCAAGTTACCCCCATTTTTGCGAGATTTTAAATTATAATTCTATTCAATTCCCAATTAGGCTTAGTAACATAAAAAAATTTGAAAAGTTGAACGGCTTAACAATCAATTTATTCTGTATAAAGGGGAAAAGCGTAGTACTATTCTTATTAAGTGAAAACCAAGACAGGGATCCTATAAACCTGTTAGTTTTGTCGCGTAACGAGGATGCAAGTACTTCTTTGCATTTCACATGGATCAAAAACATGTCTGCCTTATTCTCAAAGCAGTTATCAAAACATGGTCATAAGCATTTTATTTGTAACCGATGCCTGAATCACTTTTCATCAGACGCCTGTCTAGAAAAACATCTCATTCATTGCAACCAAATAAACAAATGTACAGTCAAATTACCGGATGAAGTAAATAAATTTTTGGAATTTAAACACTTTGCACATCAGGAAAAAGTACCATTTGTAGTCTACGCAGATTTAGAAAGTATTTTAGAGAAATGTGCAGATAATCAAGTCACTAATACTCAATTACGCGAGAAACATATACCGTTTAGCGTTGCCTACTACCTGAAATGCTCATATGATGACTCATTATCCAAATTCCGTTTATACAGAGGTAACGATTGTATTCAGTGGTTTGTTAAAGAACTACAAGATATAGCAAATTGGACGAATGAGATCTTTAATACAGTCGTGCCAATGGAAGCTTTAAGTAAAGAGCAAATTGAGAGTTTTGAAAACGCCACACATTGTCATATTTGCAAAAACCCGTTTCAACCGGGTGAAATTAAAGTTAGAGACCATTGTCATTTTACTTCTAAATTTCGAAATGCCAGTCACAATACGTGTAATCTAAATTATAAAGACAGTCACGTCATACCCGTAGTGTTTCATAATTTAAGCGGTTACGATTCCCACTTTATTATAAAACAATTGGCTTTGAATATACCCGTTCAAATTTCCCTTTTACCTCTCAATAAAGAGAAATATATTTCATTTACCAAGTCGGTGGAGAATACAGATGTAAAGTTTAGATTTATTGATAGTTTTAGGTTTATGAGTAGTAGTGTAGATAAATTAGCTTCATATTTAGATAATAATAAAAAGATAATCACTAAACTGAATTGCGCCAATGAGGAGGAGTTCAATTTCTTGGTGCGTAAGGGAATCTTCCCCTATGAATACATCGATTCGTGGGCCAAATTAAACGAGCCCAGTTTACCACCTAAAGAGGCCTTTTATAGTAATCTTCAAGGGGACGGTATTAGCGACGAAAGCTATGCGCACGCCAATAAAGTTTGGTCCACATTCAGCATAGAAACGCTAGGTCAGTACTCTGATCTTTATTTAAAAACAGATGTCCTTCTTTTGGCCGATATTTTCGAAAATTTCCGCGCAACATGTTTAAATGCTTATCAGCTGGACCCGCTTCATTATTATACCGCACCAGGTTTAGCCTTTGATGCAATGCTAAAAATTACCGGTGTGAAATTAGAACTGCTGACCGATATCGATATGATAATGTTCATCGAGCGAGGTATTAGGGGCGGAGTCGCTCAATGTTCTAATCGCTATGCAAAGGCCAACAATAAATACATGGACAGCTACGATCCCAGCGCCCCCACGTCATATTTAATGTACCTGGATGTGAACAACTTGTATGGAAAAACTATGGGAGAATTTTTGCCCTACGCGGACTTTTCCTTCGTCGACGAACCCGATATTGATAGTATATTAAGTATACTCCCGATGATTCAGACGGTGGGTTACATTATAGATTGCGATTTAGACTACCCCACTGAGTTGCACGAGTCCCATAGCAATCTTCCGCTTGCTCCAGAACACATGGCACCCCCTGACTCAAAATTAAAGAAATTATTGCTCACATTGTATTCAAAACGCAACTATGTGCTTCACTATAGGAATTTGAAAGTGTATTTAGAACAGGGCTTAAAATTAGTTAAAGTAAATAAAGTTTTGCGTTTCAAGCAGTCACCGTGGCTCAAAAAATACATAGATTTGAATACAATGTTGAGGCAAGCGTCAAAGAACGATTTCGATAAAAAATTTTATAAACTGATGATAAACAGTGTTTTTGGCAAATTAATGGAAAATGTTGGCAAGTATAAGGATGTTAAGTTGGTTACACAGTGGGAAGGACGCTATGGGGCAAGAGCGCTCGTTGCACAGCCCAATTTTCATAGTTCTACAATTTTTGATAGACATGGTCATCATAGAAATGAATAGATTAGAAATTTTCATGAACAAACCAATATATGCAGGGTTGCTGTTTTAGACCTTTCAAAAACATTTCTTTACAATTTCCAAACTTACGGTAAACATATTTTTTGTTTTGTTTTAAAGCTGTACAATTTATTGTTCTAGAAATAAGAATCATTGAAATGGTGGTGACGACCACGCAATTGGTATGTATTTTTAACATGTTTCACTAATTACTTTGAGTTTTCTTTAGACTGATTATATAAAAATAAGCGGTAGCCACCGGCTCAATTTGGGGCCTCCGATATTTATTAAAATACTAGACGGCACGATAGAGAATCACCCCTTCAACGTGTACCTGGGTGCCGACCAGCGCGGCGTGTAGCAATTATAGAGATTTAAGTTCATTATAATTGTTCGCATTTTTTATGATATATTTTATTTACAGTACAGCTGTACAATTTATTGTTCTAGAAATAAGAATCATTGAAATGGTGGTGACGACCACGCAATTGGTATGTATTTTTAACATGTTTCATTAATTACTTTGAGTTTTCTTTAGACTGATTATATAAAAATAAGCGGTAGCCACCGGCTCAATTTGGGGCCTCCGATATTTATTAAAATACTAGACGGCACGATAGAGAATCACCCCTTCAACGTGTACCTGGGTGCCGACCAGCGTGTAGCAATTATAGAGATTTAAGTTCATTATAATTGTTCGCATTTTTTATGATATATTTTATTTACAGTACAGCTGTACAATTTATTGTTCTAGAAATAAGAATCATTGAAATGGTGGTGACGACCACGCAATTGGTATGTATTTTTAACATGTTTCATTAATTACTTTGAGTTTTCTTTAGACTGATTACATAAAAATTAATGGCAGCCACCGGCTCAATTTGGGGCCTCCGATATTTATTAAAATACTAGACGGCACGATAGAGAATCACCCCTTCAACGTGTACCTGGGTGCCGACCAGCGTGTAGCAATTATAGAGATTGTAAGTTCATTATAATTGTTCGCATTTTTTATGATATATTTTATTTACAGTTTTAAATAAACGTATGCTGCATTTTCTTTTATTGCTTGTTGTTTCATTAATACCCCTCCCTAATTCATGTTACTTTCACCTTCAAAAAGCGTCAATCATCAAGGAATTTGCGTATTTAATCTAAAATGATTTCCCCGTAAAATGTTTAGAAAAGTGTATATTGCGGCATGTGCTCGAATGATTAAAAGAATTTGAACTATCCTCTACTTTTGCGTGAAAGTAAGCTTATTTCATTTATAATCGACTTGATAATACGTTTGTGCCATCGTAAATATAAGATGACACGCCCTCGTTTCTGCGGCCCAAATGTTTCTCTGCAAAAAGGGTATTCGTTTAAGCACTAAAAGTGTACAGCTTTTCAGTTTTTTCATTCACGCGCTCAAATCCCCCCCCCCCCCCATCATAAAAGGTAGTCCGTGAAACTTTGCGATATACATAGTTGGATTTGCTCTACATAATAAGTATTACCTATTTAATTTTAACGAAAGACTTATGCTACTCGTTTTCATGAACTGCGACCATTTCAAGCACAATGATTTGTATTTTAACCGCAAGTAGGAGGCTTTTAGAGCTGTATACCGACGAATCCCAAATCGTGGGCAGCTTATTTTGAATTGCCACGAATGTGTCAACTGGTTGTGTTCGATTGAGTAAAAGTTATCATTCAAAATCGGTTCATAAAATTGATGCTCTCACCCAAAGAATGAATTAGCTCGCGTTATATGAACCTTGCAAACATTTATCAAAAAATATCTAATTAATAATTTGATGCTGTTCAAGCCCATTATATACATTAAAAGTTATTTACTGTACTCGACAACTCCTTCTAATGAAACACTTAAGTTTCTATGTACATTTTGATTAAATTGGGCGACAGAATTCTCCCAAAAATTTTATATATAAAATATATGTATAAAAGATATAACAACAGTTATTATGATTATAGCAACTGCATTTTAGGTGAAGTTTGTCATTTGCATGTGAAATATGATACTTTTTAAGGACTTCAATTTTGCCATGAGTCAATCAACAGCTAGTCGCATAAGTGTTACATGAATTATTTGCACTATGTAAGACGTTCCGTAATGTTACACAAAATGACGTTCAAATGCGCGGATTATCCTATAAAAATCGCTAAAAATTAGTCTCAGGATGCTTCAGGCCCTTATGTCAAAAGTGTTCTCAACTTCATACCGATAGCAATAAATCTACGGTAACAACGACTAGTTATACCATGCTTACGGAATTTTAGGAAAGTTCTTATATGAGTTGTTATGGCAAATGGTTACAACATGGATAACAACTTTTTACAGAATCACTGTGTACTGCTTGCTTTATTTCAAGGCCTGCATTCAGCTGAAGGCGTCTGCTAGCACAGGAGATTTATTGACTTCGCCATCTGGAAACACACGTGCACTGATAAGCATCCGGTTTTAATCATTCACTCATAAGAGAGGTCTGCTTTTAATAAACAGCTCAAGTTCTCGGAAATAATAATTTATCGTTTTCTAGCAAACCTTGACACCGACGTTGGTTAACCAAATCTGGAACTAATTTTAAAATTCTCCTCATAAATGGCTTTCCATAAGAGCCAACCTCTTCGTGAAGATAAAGCTAATAATAGGCCATCTGCTTTTAATAAATCTGTCAGTGCTTGAAATAATTAGGTTAAGATGTTTCTATGAAACCACATGTGGGACAACACATGTCTGCTCCCCCCTCCAAAGTTTTCTATAAATACTACATTTTTATGTGCCACCATCACAGCCCATAATGGCAACTCCCGCGAAAACTTTTAAACGCGGTACGGTGAAGAAGTCTGCAGCGCTATCGCATAAAAAGAAGCCTGCGGCGGCACCTAAATTTGTTGAGCAGCAGCCGTCTCTATTAAAAAGTATATTGAAGCAATCTAGCGTCCCGACGGATCGGCATAGTGTAATCGCCATCAAAGATGATGAAGCAAGGTAAATTTAAAATGTTCCATTCCCATACTAATAATTAACTATATAGGTCAATGATGTATCTTGATACCCTTGAAATGGCAACCCCAGCGAAAACTTTTAAATGGAGCACAGTGAAGACGTCTGCAGAGCTACCACATAAAAAGAAGCCTTTAGCACCTAAATTTGTTCGGCAGGAACCGAGTATATTGGAGCAATCCTCGACAGATCTACAGAGTGTAATCATAGTCCAAGATGATGAAGCAAGGTAAATTTAAAATGTTCCATTCCCGTACTAATAATTAACTATATAGGTCGATGGTGTGCATTGAAAATCTCGTTCATCGGCTGGAAGAGTGTGCGTCTGACAGGTTAGTCAATGTTGTTGTTGGACTAAAATTCCCGTACTAATAATTAACTGTATATAGACCGATGATGTGCATTGATGATGATATCCTTGAAAATCTAATTCAACAGCTGGAAGAGTGTGCTCCTGACAGGTTAGTCGAAAATATGCCGTTGTGGTAGGACTAATAATCTTTTTAGGATAATTGGAACATCGCAAGCATCAGCGAACATGGGGGTTGCTATGTAAGTTAATTAAAACATTTAGTAAAACTAACGTTATATTTTCATACACACAGACCGTCGGCGCCTCAAAAGGATGTGGGACTGATGTTGAAACTATACAACCAACAAACATCTCCTACTACACCGGAAGAGTTGGCTGAAAGGTCATTAATGTGGCTTCGAGGGATGATACCCACATACCGTCATCTATTTATGCATGCTAAAGATAATTCGGCTCGCATTGTACATGATCTGGAGCGGGTTACTGCTGAATTAGAAGTCTCACGTCGCCAGGAACAAGACTATGAAAATCAGCTCCAATATATAGATAGCTATATAAATTTTGTTAGTACGTAAGTAGTAGTAATTTTTTATTGGAATAAATCAGCACAGTTATCTAACGCATTTTTTTCGTTACTACAGGGTGTCTGTAAACCTCCTACCATAAATTTACCAGCCGATTCCTGACGCAAAAATAAGCCGAAAATCTCAGTACAACTTTTGCCGTAAACCGCTTCCTGAGGAAGATACACGTCTTTGAAAATGGTGTTGAAAAAACGGAAAACAATTGCATTTTTAAAACGGCTTGAGATAAAAAATTAAAATTTCTGAGGCAGCCTAAGCTGTTAAAGGCCTACATTTTCTACTATTTTGTTTTTTAAAAATTAACCATGGGCGGTACGAATGGGGGTTATCACCTTCTTATTATTACCCGCTTTTTTTACCTTTTGTTTTTTTGCATTTTATTTTGCAGATTCGGATTCTCTGATATCTAATTAACAAAAAAGGTTCTCTTGTTGCAACTTGCCTAGACTAACCGTTTCCTATAAAATTCAGGTTTTCTGTTTAACGAAATTCAATTTTAAAAAACACTGAATTTGCGCAAATTAAATTAATTAAAACACTTTTTTAAGTTAAGTTATTGAAAAATAAAGTAAAATTAATACAATTAAAGTAAATGTTGGAAGTATTCTCCGTTAGTCTCAAAGTTTATCTAAAATGCAGTGATTATGATTTTAGAAATAAGGTGTGCTACAAACATCTGTCAAAAGTTGTTGCAGATGTTTTTGTATTGACAAATTGTTCAATTAATCGTTGTCATTATTTGTTTAAGTTAGTTTCAACAGTCAATTATGGCTGTAGCATACACTTTTGAAGAATATGCAGATATGCATTTAGTGTTAGGGGAATGTTTAGGTAACTGTGCTCGTGCTGTTGAACGATACTCTGAATTGTATCCTCTCCGGAGAGTTCCCAATAGAAGAACGTTTATTGCTGTAGATCAGCGAGCCCGAGAAACTGGATCATTTGTCCCAAAACAAGGTACTGGAGGAGGCCGCAATCGTACTGTTCGTACTCCACAAATGGAACAGAATATTTTGGATGCTGTGGAAGAACAACCCGGTGTGAGTGTTAGAAGACTAGCAAACACACTTGGAACTTCTAAAGACGTCGTTCATGTAACACTTAAAGAACAGCTACTGTATCCCTACCATTATCAAAAAGTTCATGCAATTTATCCTGAGGATTCGAGAGCTAGACTTCAGTTCAGTAGATGGATATTGCAACAACGTGTCAACAATCCAGAATTTTTAGTGGACTTGTTAACAACAGATGAGGGGCAGTTTACTCGGGATGGGATTTTTAATTACCATAATGAACATCGGTGGGCGGATGAAAATCCCCATGCTATACGAGTTGGGAACAATCAGAGGAAGTTCTCGATAAATGTTTGGGCGGGTATTGTGGGCGACCATCTTATAGGACTATTTCGTTTACCCCAGCGCTTAAGTGGAGCAAGTTATCTAAATTTTCTCCAGAATGATCTACTAGGCTTGTTGGAGGATGTACCATTGCAATAATGGAACAGAATGTGGTTTCTGCATGATGGGGCCCCTCCCCATTTTTCACGTGCCGTCCGAATGTGGCTACACGAAACATTTCCAGAGCGCTGGATAGGACGGGGTGATGATGCTCCGGTAAGATGGCCCCCAAGATCACCAGATATGAATCCTTTGGATTTTTTTTTCTGGGGTGCCATGAAAGCTGCAGTTTACAAACAGAACGTCGATACCGAGGAGCAACTTTGGGAACGTATCCAAAATGCGGCTAATCACATTCGCTTGCAGCAGGGAGTTTTTGAACGAGTTAGGAATTCTTTAAGAAGGCGTGCTGAAGGATGTATTCAGAACAACGGAGAACACTTCGAACATTTACTTTAATTGTATTAATTTTACTTTATTTTTCAATAACTTAACTTAAAAAAGTGTTTTAATTAATTTAATTTGCGCAAATTCAGTGTTTTTTAAAATTGAATTTCGTTAAACAGAAAACCTGAATTTTATAGGAAACGGTTAGTCTAGGCAAGTTGCAACAAGAGAACCTTTTTTGTTAATTAGATATCAGAGAATCCGAATCTGCAAAATAAAATGCAAAAAAACAAAAGGTAAAAAAAGCGGGTAATAATAAGAAGGTGATAACCCCCATTCGTACCGCCCATGGTTAATTTTTAAAAAATAAAATAGTAGAAAATGTAGGCCTTTAACAGCTTAGGCTGCCTCAGAAATTTTAATTTTTTATCTCAAGCCGTTTTAAAAATGCAATTGTTTTCCGTTTTTTCAACACCATTTTCAAAGACGTGTATCTTCCTCAGGAAGCGGTTTACGACAAAAGTTGTACTGACATTTTCGGCTTATTTTTGCGTCAGGAATCGGCTGGTAAATTTATGGTAGGAGGTTTACAGACACCCTGTATACGCTGCTTTCCTTATTATCCATTGCACGAACAGGGGCCAGTTTTGAACAGGGGCCTGTTTTGAACTGGGGTCTTTTTGAACAGGGGCCTGATTTGAACAGGGGTCTTTTTAAACAGAGTCTGTTCTGATTTGAACAGGGTCTGTTCTGATTTGAACAGGGTCTGTTCTGATTTGAACAGGGGTCTGTTCTGATTTGAACAGGGTCTGTTCGGTTTTGAACAGGGGTCTGATTGAAAAGCCGTTTGCTACTGTGGGGTGCTACTAAAGTTCGTCACCCCGGATGCCTGACTGCGGCTTCAAGAGCTAACGGTGATATTAACAGTTTGAGTTGATGATGGCCCGCTATGTGTTTTAAGTTCGCCCTGTAGCTTTATATAGAGTGTGGTTACGTTATTATATGTCTAGTGGTGAAAAGATTTTAGCTTGTTTTCCTAAGTGTTGGACTGATGATGATGAAATTAGTGATGGTTTGGTAAAGTTTCCGTATCCGTGATTTGTGGATATTTGGACGAATCAGATCATTTCCTGTAACCGGAAGTAGCTAACGTCGACCATTTTTATATTTTTTCATTTCCGGTGACCGGAGGTGCTCCTTCCGGTCGGTCACAATTCGTCCAAAACCGGAAGTATAAAATTTCCCATTGATAGTTACTTTTGGACTTTGTTACGATAACGCGCCGGGTACTAGAACACCTTACCGGCGCGTACGGGATGTTTTTTAGAAAAAATTTTCTAAGTCCGAAAGTTGATTGTGATTCACGATGCCCGGAAAAAAACCAGGACGATTATTTTTTATCACTATCAGTTTAGAGGAAGTGTTTGATGATATAAGAGAACAATTTGTCGGTTTATTTGATAATGTAGTTAGTTATTGTTGTGCTGTTGAGACGTCAACAACGTCTAGAATTGTATCTTCTCATTTGCATTGTTTTTTAGAATTAAGTGAGGATTGTTTTTTAAGTGATATACGTGAGTATGTGTATTGTAATTTTCCTGATTTGCGAATCGATGTTCAATCTGCTCGATCACGAAGAAATGTTTTAAAGTATGTTTCTAAGGAGGATGTTAATTGTTATTACAATGTTAAATTGTCAGATCTTCATTTTAATAAGAGGGTTTTTGAATGGGCAAAGACAGTTGATCATTTTAGACATAATGATCCATTTGTTGTTGAACATCGATTCTGTTATTTAGAAAAGTACTATCAAGATTTTAAGTTTGATTTGTGTGGGGGTTTGTGTACTTTTCGTAATATGAGTTATGCTTTTATTAATTGGTCAATGCATGTAGCTGTGTGGTGGAATAATCGTATACATACAATGGGTGTAAAGGAAAAGCAATTGTATTTATGGGGTGGGTCTAACATGGGTAAGTCCACTTTTGTGGAGTTGTTAATTTCTAGAAAGTGTATGCCTTATGTTTTTTATCCGGGTGTTGGTAAATTTTTTATGATGGGATTTCGAGCTGACTTTCATCGAGTAATTGTGTTTGAAGAATTTAATTATAACTATCATTGTGTTAATATGTTGAAACGTTTATTAGAGGGGCGTACTTATGCGTATCCTGTTAAGGGTGGGTTGGATCAATATATAACGTTTCGTGGTCCGGTTATATTTGTTTCTAATGAGGATGTAGTTCGTGATGAAGCGTTACGTAATCGTTTGTTGTTTATAGAGGCCAATGAACCGTATTGGTTGGGTGAAGAAAGGGCGCTCCCCAACCCAGGACGATATTAACGTAACATTTGTGAATATGCATGAGTCTGGAAGCGAGAAAAACAACATGCGTTTACGATTTTTATTCATAAATGCGATACATGATATCAGCAGGTCTATAATGCAAAAGTTCCATCATACAAAGTGTATTATGCGAATTTATTTAACCCGACGCCCAAGAAAGAGCGCAAACACCGCCGGAACGTTCTTCGGCGCTTCAGAGATCGAACCCCGCCAATCCGGCCGATCTCGCCGCTACCTACGACACCGAGCAAGACGCCGGGAGCCGCCCCCACACCTTCATGGAGGCTACGGCCACTACAGATCCACCCAGTGATATACGCAGGGGTATCTGTTGACGCAGTTTCGCCACGGGACTCATGACGATTCATTATCCGGTCCAGCATTCGACACGCTTTCATATCTGATGCTCGTACCATGTAACTTACTCTGTACATATAATGTAAATATACTGTATCATAACCACTTCGACGGCGATCATCCCCCCCCCCCCCCCCCCAAGAGGCAACCGATGCCCAAAAGGTTAATTAGGTACGAGATCAAATTAATTGTTTAAATAATACATTTACTAAAATTAATTTTTGATCTCTCTATAGGTAGGTTTTCTAAAAATTCACGCTTTTTAACAGTTAAAAGTTCCCCAGATGGCGAAAATATGTAGTTTCTATTCAAAACAAACGCAAATGAAATTTTTGCCTAAAAACGTTAAACAATAATTTGAGATACCTATTTTATACTAAAATGAGAAAATGTTACCCATTGGAATAGCATTAAAAGCGTTTCATTTGCTGCGCAAGGTTGCTTTTATATCATCACGTGTCACAGTTGCCTACCTAACTGCTGCGACATACAGATATGTGTTCGTTGAAGTTGAACAAGTTAGAAGTTAACAGAACTTTATTTTTAATTACAATACAATAGTGACAACAGCAACAAAGTTATTAATTAGCTTTTATTAGAATAGTTTTGTCTGATAAAATTTTAAAAAGGATAGATTAGTTTCCAGTTTTAAAGGGCTCTATCTAAATTCCAATTGTTTTCAGTGGCTTTCTCTAATAAGAAATGTTACTTTTAATGATCGAGAGGTGACGTAATATACCTATCGGCTCTGCATCTGACTAATTTAAGCACTTCACGAGTACGTTGAACAATGTGGCTGCTTATTGGACGCTAAGTAACCGGAGATGATGTCATATTCACAAATAAACAAACGTAAAACCTTGAAATATAGAAATCAGTTTCCGTATGTATTTATGCTTCACGCATCCGTTATACAGGGTGAATGAGACCACCCGTATCAGTCTTTTATTTAAAGAACGGTGAGTCGTAGAGAGGTGGGGTAAAAAATGTGATTATAAAAGCCATAATAAAGAATCGAATGGTGATATCATTATTTCTCGGAAAAGTCAGCATTCCTCCAGAAGGCCTCCAACTCCAAAATTTTAAATGGCACCATAAATCGAAAAAGGTATTTTTTAGAAGATTGTTAAAAAAGAAGAAAGTTTTATAGGAAAAATTATTTTATTACTGCCACCCCTTTTCAGTAATATTCGACTAAAGTTATTAAATTTGAAATTCACTGTTAACAAGAAACATTGAAAAGTCGGCTTTTAAAATCTAGTTACCAATGTTACATGTGTTCTTCCCTTCGAATATAAAACAAAAGGAAGGAATGTCCCTATAGTTTAGTAGACGGTACAATGTAACGGAAGTTACGCAGGCTTTACGTCACAGTGACGTAACAGTAAACCATTTATGATTGGTCAAACGGGTGTAGCGTGCAGTTTGTCGGTTTAAAAGTATAAAATTAACCAGTAGCGTAGAATTCATTATACGGTTAAGAACATAGAGAATGTGCAAAAAATTAGAAATATGCATACCAAATTAATTATGTTTAAAGGGCAATAAAATTAAAAAAAAATTTATGCATTTTATTTTGTTTACAGCAGGCGCGTAAACATACAAATGTTGGATTTACGACCCTGCTTAACAGTACACCAATGACTCGACGGAATACGTCACAGTAGGTAGCCATATTGGTAAACCATTAATGTTACTCATTTTGCCATATACATGTTCCTTCCTTTTGTTATATGTTCGAAGGTTCTTCCCTTTCAAAAAGTACTTATTAAAGCCACTGATAGTGTACCTAGAAGAGATCAACAGTGCTTAGCAGTAAATGGAAGATATTTTGAACACATGTAACATTGGTAACTAGATTTTAAAAGTCTACTTTTCAATTTTTTTTGTTAACAATGAATTTCAAATTTAACAACTTTAGTCGAATATTACTTAAAAGGGGTGGTTGTAATAAAATAATTTTTCCTATAAAACTTTCTTCTTTTTTAACAATCTTTTAAACAATAGATTTTTCGACTTATGGTGCCATTTAAAATTTTGGAGTTGGAGGCCTTCTGGAGGAATGCTGACTTCTCCGAGAAATAATGATGTCACCATTCGATTCTTTATTATGGCTTTTATAATCACTTTTTTTACCCCACCTCTCACCGACTCACCGTTCTTTAAATAAAAGACTGATACGGGTGGTCTCATTCACCCTGTATATAAAAAATTAAAAGACGCTATTAATGGCGCCCGTTAAATTCGCCACTTTATATAAAAGCTAATCAAGGGCAAAACTTTCCACCCCCCCCCCCCCCCCAATGTTGAGACAACAATTCTCTTTAAAGCGAGTGCAGTCATATCGCGAGCTTTCGCTCTCTCTTTCCTTCTCATTAATAATGATTTGTTTTATGAAAACAAACAAACATATTTCTATAATAAGTACTCAGTTATAATCCATAGTAAGTCAGTAATACCCGAAGGGGGTCGATGATAATAAATACTAAGTAGTTTTATTTATTACTCAGTTATACATACATTAAATACGTGCTTATTAAGAATGACGCCGACTCATGCAAAAATAATTAAAGTGTCAACCCCAATAACTAAGACGTCGTCGTCGGTAGTACGGCGCGTTGGAGCACCCCCTCTCAACCACCGCTCATTATTAAAACAAGCGTTGGTGCAACAGGTGCGGGTGGTGGAATCGCAAACGGATGCCCAGTCCCCTACGCTACTTCACGACCATTCCAGCATAATAACAATTAATACGGAATTGGTCTTTATGTTATATAACTATCCTAAAATGTAATCTTCACATTCTAATTGTATGAATACCCACCCACATCGGCATTGAACAGGAGGATCTCCTTCAACAATTGGAGGGTGATTGTGGAAGCCGCTTTCATGATCCGGATCGTTTAGTTGCAAAAAATTAAAACTGAAATATATTGTTGTAGGCAAATCAATATTAAATACATCCATCTCTTTCAGAGTAGTGGCTACTCCAAAATTGTCCGAAGTTCAATTGTCACCTTCACAGATATCACTCGTGGTAGAAGGACCTCCCCCTTGCTTACCAATTGCCGGCTCCAGCAACCAAACACATGCGTAAGTTGATATAAAAAATTGCTTCTTTTACATCTAACGTTGCATTTTTTGTACACAGTCAGTTGGCGAAAAAGGACATTGGAAGAATAATGTAATTGTATAAAAATCCTAACCCCTCCCAATCACCAACTACGCCAAAAGAATTGGCTACCCCGGTCATTGGTATGGTTGCGGAGGATGATACCCACGAATCAAGAGCTGTTAGCGCGCGCTAGGGCAATTCCGGCCGACTGGAAATTGAATTGGCACGTGTCAGAGAGCAATTTGAAACGTCGCGCAGACAGGAAATTGAAGTGGAAAATCAATTACAATACATATATTGATAGGTATATGGATTTTGTTAGCAAGTAAGTTGTACATAATTTACCAAAACGTTTTTACTGCAACTTTATGCAATTAAACTTTGGCCGTTAATTAGTAGTAGTGGTACTTTTGTTGTGTAACTAAAGCTAAATACCTATTATTAGAATGAGTAGTTACAGAAACACATTGTGTAATTTCCCTATAAGTGAATATCTTTTTGGGGTGTCTGGGGGTGCGAACTTTATAGACTTTATTTATTTTATCATTGACCGAATAAGATCCATAAAGACTCTACTAAACCTTCCCCATGTATTTGTTTATTGATTAATGGTTATATTATTAAAACATGATCAATTGCGATATTTTAAAATATCATCATGAGGCAAACGGCTACAAGTGTAAATATAATAATTGTGATTAAGCATTAAGTGGTACGTCTGGCGCGGCCAGTTAATGTGCCATCTCGACTAATCCAATGATTAGGAAAAGCTTCGTTTAAACAAGTTCTTACGCCTATACCAAAATGAACTGGACAGCTATCTTACTGAAACCAGATCTGATTTACAATATTAATTTCGGGCTAGTGGGATCTGGTCGAAAGTTGTAATCTCGGATTTTGTTGCACCTAATATCTTGTATTCTGTACGTTTGGTTCATTATTTAGAGTAAACGTGCTCTGGTCAGGTTAGTAAAGCAAATCGATGAGAGAAAGTGGTAATCTCGATTCCATAACGTCTTCACAAAATAAACGCCTACTTTCTTCATCTATTGCCAACAACTCTTGATGGCTGTGGTTCGTACGGGCGATAGCTGCGTTTCTTCAGGATATTGAGAAACATCACATTTTCTGCTACAACTCTCGTACTTGTTGGATTTTTATCGAATGCTAGCACTCGATCGTCTAGTTCTGCATTAACCAGCCTTGAACTCTTTATAAAAATGCATAAATATCGACAGAATACAAATTCAATTGTAACTTTACCACTCCTCTTTCATACTGCGATTTCTTCAAATTGTCTTATAAATTGTTGAATTATGTTTACAGATGTTATGGGTCGATAAATCTCGAACTCTTCGCAAACTGCCAGCACTGAAATACGTTTTTAAAATAAACACTCATTCCTTGTTATAATAACTATTATTATTACCATTATTCATTATTAAATTTTTCAGGAAAATTCCGTATTACATAATTAAAAATGTATGAATTTGACATGTCATGGCTGCTCATATTTGTTAAATTTTGAAAATTATATTTTCCTAATTAACAAAGCAGTGAACATTACAAGGAATTTAAAAATATAGTTGATGGTTTTGATACAAGTTGCAAAATGTTTTAAAAAACCGTGTAGGTACTAATTTCTCATTTCACTTATATAAAAACACACTTTTCTGATATTCCCACTATAATTAAAAAACTAGAAACACAAAACTTACTTTTAACAGAATCTCTAGAATTAATAGAAAAATTTAAAAAAAAAACAGTAAATGAGAATAAAATTTAAAAATTTGTATTCTTGGCTTGAACAATAAAAATAGTTGTATTAATTCATTGGTTTTATTTCAATATCCTTTGAGAAAACACGAAAATTTTTACAGCGAATGAAATTTTTTAGAGCTATATTAAAGCATCTATAAGATACTTTTCATAGCATACGTTAGAGCGCGGCTGTCCCACGAAAAAACACAGCAACTGACATTTCCTGAAAAAATGTGTTTTTGCAATTTTTGGAGTTACTAGGTAACGTATCGTATAATTCCCGTTTAAAACTGGCAAAAGTGACAATATTTTTCAAGATTTTGTAGTGTCAAAACACAGTAACTGTTTCGACCGAACTGAATGTTCTACTATAAAACACAGTAAATGCTAATGCCCATTATAAAACCCAGTAACTACTTTACAGTTACTGTGTTTCTTTGTGGTAAATGTAATTACTTCATTTCATTTAAAGATAATTTTTACCTTTCCCACAGAAATACACAGTAACTACATTTGGTTGCAGTTACTGTGTTTTATATGGGTATTTGAAAGAAATTGCTTTGACAGTGCAACAAAGTAATTGATTTTTACTGTGTTTTTATTTGGGTAAGTAGTAATGAGTTGGCGTTGTTTCTCATAAGACTGATTAATATATTCGTTTCAAGTTTCCATTTGGTTTTATTTTTTTTATTTGTGCCCTACTTTACCTGGTTAAAACACGCATCAGTTTGCAGTTTATGATATTTTCCCAAGATAAAACACAGTAACGGCACTTAACGTGTTTTGACGTAGAGACCTTTTTGACCCATTTTTTAAGCAAGGTAAGTTACTGTGTTGTATACAGGTAGTTTGTTTCAATACTGTAAAAAATCCTATAGTAAAACAAAGTTTATTGCGCCTTACTCACATTTCCTAAAATAAATGGTTATAGGCAAGAAAGGAAGCTTTACAAATTAATTTTAATGATTCAGTGCAAATTTGAAATGTGTAGTAGCATTAGTTTGGGTAGGCTGAAAAATTTCATAAAATTGTAATTTTCTACGAAAGACGTTTTATGCAGTTACTGCGTTTTTTCATGGGGCAGCCGAGCGCATTATGCTCTATCTTTACAGCATATCTGCCCAGCCCTAGTTATTAGGCTAAAATGGAAGTTAACAGTCGCATCATGATCGGGGGGGTTCTCTAATAACCCCAGCTTATATTTTTTGTTTTAAGACAAAATATTAATTCTACATTTTGAGATTTTAGGACTTTTATCCTGAATGCTTTCTGCGTACTGTCAAGTATATTTGAAAGAGTTTTAGAAATTAGATTGGTTTTTATAGAAACAAAACTAATAGCGCGTGATGTCTCTCTGTTGACTACATATAGAATATTATATAGTAACTTGAGGAATCCTAATTCTGACTACAATAATAACTACAAAAAATATATTTTTATGTATCTACATTTGTCCTATACATACTTTTAAAGAAGAGCATTCCGTTATTAGAAAATGTACAGAATGTAATTAATTTTTTTACATTGTATCCTAATATCTAGTTTAGTTGTTGCAATAAATATAGTTCGAACTTTTAAACAATGTGTTCCTTTAATTTAAATATATGGAAGCACTAACTGTCGATAAAACAATATAAGAACATGGGGTCACCAACCAACCCCCCTCATTTGAAATGCATAAATTTCACCTGATGTTGGGGTCACTTTATAACCCCCCTCATCTGGGTTTTTGTGGTACATATATAACATCCAAATGCGACTGTTAATGTTAACCTCTGAAATAAATGTAATTAATAATTTTTTAAAAACCAAATCTCAAGATGCGTGAACATTGGCCGATATGACATTATTTCATAGGAAGAGGACCCCACAAGAAACGACTCTAGCGCTTTCCTACTATTATAAATCTCCATCACTGTATAAAAACATGAGGCAAAAGTCTAAGATACCTCTTCCATCAACTCGTACAATTAGGTTGTGGTGCACGGCAGCCATACGTGAGCCACATCCAAATCCCACTTGCGCGCAAACCCCACTCGTACGCAAACTCCCACACGCACGGACCAATGGGAAGCGCCCGCTTCCCTTTATAAGCGCGGTCCGAAGCTGAGAAGAATCAGAACTCTACTGCTCTCATAGTGTAGAGCATCCCACAGTCTGCTGCTTATAGTGACCGCACCACGGTCTGCTGCTTATAGTGACCGCACCACGGTCTGCTGCTCATAGTGACCGCACCACGTTACGATACCGAGCGGCATCGCCATCACTCGAACGCACACACGGGTGCCCCCCATGCCAGACACGCCCACGACGCCACCCAAGGAGAAGAAGCACCGGAGGAATACCCTGCGCCGCTTCAGAGACCGCACTCCTCCCGTTCGCCCCGTGACGCCACTACATACGACACCCAAGTTTGTGGAAGGACCATATCCACCGCCACTTATACAATTATGGGAGACGTATAAGGAAAAGGAGGGGTCTGTTAAAACGTCTCCCAAAATGTTCCAAAACAACCAATTGTATATAATTTTCGAACTTGCGTACGGCGGTATGGATATGTGGTCATACGTATTTCAAAATGCGTCTGAATGCCTCGGGGTTTTTAAGCAGGTTGGACAGCAATATTTTTAGTACCTATACGAAGCATTATTTTAATTAAAAACAATTCTAGATTGCATGCTATTTAGCAATTGCTGAAAACGCTCTAGAGTTCGAGCATAGAGACTTGCATTTGTGCAATGTCCTCCTGAACAGCTGCGAAAAGGATAAGAACTTGGAGTGTAGCCTGAACGGTCACTCATTTATTATACCGAGTACTGGAATCCAAGCCTGTATCATAGATTGCACATTGTCCAGGATCAAACTTGGTGAAACAATAATATACAGCGATCTGAGCAACGATGCCGATTTATTCACGTGGCGCCCGCAACGCCTGCAGCTACACGTGCAAACCTACACCGGAGTGCCGGCCGACGCCGTCACCCTCCAGGACCCTCGGCGACACATCATCCGTGCCCGACTCCGTCAAGCGGAAACTTGCCAATCCTGCACGTATTAACACGTCACGAATTATGTATATATGTTTCAATTTAATATGTAAATATATCGTATTATAACCTCTTCGACTCATTCTTGAACACGCAATCGCCCAACCGGCGAGCACCCCCAAAGAGGCGCACCTCCACGCCCAAAAGGTGATGGTTGAAAGTTTTTCATTTAACTACCGGTGTAGCTTCATGCTTCATCCAATGTTAAAAAAATTGAATCTAAAGTAAAATAACGTTTGATGGGAAGGATAAATTTTGTGTCCTTTTTGACGAAATGGTGTTAAAGAGGTATTTAGAAAACATTAGACCTAATGAGGGGTTTCAAAATCTTGAACATTTGGGACGTTCTCCCTAATCAAGGCTTTGTTTTCATGGTGCGTGGTCTGTTCTCAACATGGAAGTAGGCACTATCTAATTATTTATCTGAAGGAGTTCAAGGAAGTTTGCTAATTCTTCTAATTCAGAAAAATATTGAAAAATGTGCATTCATTGGACTAAAAGTAGTAGCTATTGTTTGTAACCAAGGTTCACACAACCGATACGTTTACAACTCATTTCAACCTTATTTTACATTTCAAAATGAAAGAATTTTTGCGTTATACGATACTCCCCACCTCATAAAGTCCATTAATAGATTACTAAGTACAGACATACATAAATTGAGAAAAGGTCTCCTGGAACGACGTTCGTGCAACATACCACATTAATAAGAAATCACAGTTAGCATCTTCTTTGACGAAAATATCTCAACAACATAATATATCTCCCAATAATTTTGAGAAGATGAGGGTAAGGTTGGCTGTTCAAATATTTAGCCATAGAATGTCAACCACTATGGACACGGGAATTTTTACAGGTGAGCTAAATTCTTCATTGGCACAAAACTATAAAATGCTAGCGATAATGTCCAAATCTTTTAAGACCGATAAAGGGCAATACAACTAGAAAGTTGAACATTGTACAAATTCAAAAGCTTTTGGTCCTTTAGTTGGTCAAAGATGTATGTAAGCAATGTCTTACCAAATATAATACCTACATTGTAAATGCAATTAATCAAAAAAGTATCATTAACCTAATGAGACATGTACATATATAGAAAGATACTGGCAAGTAGCGGTTTTTAGCCATAGACATAAAACTTCATACCTTGAATAATTTACTATTATAACTCCACTAACACGTTTGCAAAAATCAATGTATTTTTGAAGATACATATAGTGAATTTAAGAGCAAGAATATTTTATTCAAATAAACCTGCAAGAGTCCTTAATTCTTAGATCAAGGATTTTTGGTCTTCGAAGCACAAAAGGAACCGTTTTCGTTGATATACGGCAAGAAAAACCTAGGACATGTATGTACTTCTACCCACATTAAAGCTCTCCTACACAGCTGTGTGGTCGTGACATCAAAGTAATATACAAGGTGTCCAGAAAGGGGGGGGGGGGGGTATTTGTATCGGCGTTGTCCGAGTAATGGCGCGATTGGAGGGGGGGTGGATAGCATAGTGTGCTCCGCCATTATTTGGAGATTCAGTAACCATGGAAGCGTACCCGGGAAACCATCGTGCTTTTTGCATACGCGCTTATTATCGCAATGGTGATTCGATAGTGTCAGCTCAACGTTTATATCGTGCAGAATTTAATGTACGGAATGCACCGAAGGACGATACCATCAGAAAATGGATTCGAATGTTTGAGAATACCGGTTTTCGAGTGTGAAAATTCACCATCCAGGTCGCCCACGCTCTGTTCGAACCCAACAAGCGATTGAAGAAGTGAGAGTTTCAGTGCGTCAAAATCCGTCTCAATCAGTTCGCAAACGAGGTCAAGGCCTTAACATTAAAAAATCGTCGTTGCACACTATTTTGAAGAAATATTTACATCTTACAGCCTACAAAATTCAGACCGCACTGTCAGCTGTCACCTGTTTTGTGATTTCTGATTTGTGTGGTGTGTGGGTTAATCGTTGTGTTTGTTATGTTTATATGCAGGGCTTTGTGGTGCTTCGTAATCCGGGGCGGGCTCAGTATTCCGGTGCAGATCATTTATCGTGCGATTCGTAACCTTCGTACCATAGCGTCCCCAAAACTCTATGCTTCTGGATGTGTCCCTCTGCATAGTAGCGTGACGCGTGAGTTGCTATTTTACGCAATTTTAAAGCATAATTCCAGACACATTAAGGTAAGTACTTTAATAAGAATTATAGTGGTTTTGTTGTTTTCAAGTTTTAAATAGAATGGATAAGTGGTTAGTTCGAACATCGAAGAATGCTGAAAAAAATGACGTATTCAGTCATTATACATACACGATCATGGCAAATTCATCAAAAACATCGAAGTTATCGTTAAAAATAACCTACGCAACCGGTAAAGAAGGCTCAAATACTACAACATCTGTTGGTGCAACCCCCTGTGCATCAGCATCAACACAGGATCATATTGTTCCACGACCGCCGCCACCAGCTTCACCAGACATTCCTATTGTAAGTATAAGGGACTCTGACATCGATGAGGATTTTGCGCAATTCTTTGAAAAGTAAGTACATTAATTAATTCATAATTTTTGTGTTGCGTGTGTGTGTGCGTGTGCGATTACATTGCCAATGTGACTCATTCTCTCTATTTACAGCGTCACTGCAGCGACCACTGTTCCCGCAAGCTCGCCCGGTTGGAGATATGGAGGGAAGGACCTGAGCCTGCTGGACATACCATCACAGGGTCAACAGAGGCCACACACCAAGGACACCCCAGCTGTCTGCCACATTACAACAATTTAAGGAGCTGCATGAGGCCTCGCTCCAGAGATTCATGGACAAGTTGTAACGCCCTTGCGTTAATTTCCTAATTTCTATTCGAAATATTTCTAGTTTTATTCCTTACATTAATAGTTCAATATTCTTTTAAGAATTGCTACGTTGTAGAAACGGTTTTCCCATGATTTCGCTTATCTTAAACCTGAAAATGCAATTCTACAGTTTTTATCTCTTCTCACGCACGTGTGCTATTTTAATGAATGCTGCTTTGTTCTTATTTACGTCATATCCGCTGATAACTCCAATATTCTATTTCCCGTTGATTTAGCAAAAAGCGTGTGAATGCCTAATCTTCCCCTCCTCAATAGTTTTCTTGGATACAAAATGCACTTTTTGCCTTCAGTTTCATAACCGCTCTCCTACGAGTTACTAAACCTTTTCTGTAAAAAGGTAAAACGCTATTACTAAAAATCGAAACTATTTTCGTCTTTGAGTGTTTTATCGACCTAATTAGTGATATTGTGGAACTTCTGCTTCTCCTGAAATATCAACTAAACCGTATTTTTTACGTTTCTTAATACTGAAAAGTGTATGTGACTTAAACTTGCTGGAATATTAACCCCAGGTACGTTTTCTCTAATTTTCCTAACTGCGTCACCTAATTTCGCTTTCCCTTTTTAGCACTTTTTGGTACCTACCAAATTACACTTATTTTTCTACATAACTCCGTGCTTTTCTGGTGAAGATAAAACATCGCCTACACTTGTACTTTTCTTTACCTTCATTACTCCGAAGTGAAGATCGTGGAAAACTACTGTTCCATCCTCGATCAACGCTACATATTGGATTTAAATAGATTCTATCACGCCGTCGTTAAGTGGAAAACAACAACACCAATTTCCTGTTCTACAATTACCGTTTATTAATTTTCTACGATTACTGCTTATGATTTAATAATTTTCTACATTTATCGCTACGTAAATTTTAACTTTAATTCTACATTTCTGACATTTTTAAATTTGCTTTAAGTATTTACTCTTAACGTAACTTTACTTTAGTATTTTACCTATTAACTTTTATCTTTCTAAATTTATTAAAGTTTACTTAAATTACTCATTTAATTCTCACTTGTAAAAGATTAATTTGTTATCTAATTACCTTGATTCTAAAGAAATAAAACTTCACAACCTTCCCTTGAAATATAATTAATCGGGAACGAATTGATGGACTATTAATCCCTTTGTGATTCCGGACTTCATCCTTGATTCTTTTGTTTGCATTTAACGTAACTACTTTGAAGATTGAATTAATTAATATTTGGTATCCGATCCCCGTACTACAAGCTAGTGATCTGTTTATTTTGTTTTGTGTTATTACTTTTGTTCAAGGTACATCTCAACGGAAATTTATGCATAAGAGTCCTCTGAAGATAAAAGTAAGGTAAAATTTCGATTTATTCATTACAATTACTGCCTTGTAAATATTCGATCGTTTCCCCAATATTTTTGTTTGCTAATTTAACGTCACTCTAATCATTTTATTTACAATTTTGATTCTTTTAAAGGTAATTTAGATCCCTACTTTGTTGCTACTGAATTTAATATTTATTTGTATAAACAACCTTTTTTTTGTATTTATAAATTTGCCATTTTGTTACATATTTTATTTGCAATCTTTTAGTTCATTATAATCACATCAAACTTCTTTCTTTTTTTTTATATTGCTCAAACCACCCCGTTCTCTTTCAGATTTAACTTCGCTACTACTTTACCTGCTGATACCTTCGTATTTCGGATTAGCAGTCCTATTTTCTCGAAGAATTACGTGGCGCCCTTTGGCTTTACTCAGCCCTAACTATTTTTCTACCCCAAATTCTAACGCTCTTTCGCTCCTTATTGCTAACCTGCCACCACTGCCTACTAGCACTGAGCTACTGTGGCCATTGCTCCATTTAAATTTCGTTACGACCCAATTCTTGCCGTAACAAAGTCGCGGAGTGATGTGATAGAATGCGAAAATCGAGTGGCTCAGCTAACGGCGCAGTTAGCTGATGCCCCGCGAGGTTGAATGTATCGCGGAAAGAGAACAGTGACGCTGAAAGGCTTTTACAAGCCCTACAGGGTATAGGACAGATGTAGTGTAGGTAACGATATTATTAGTGTCGTGAACAATTATTATTAGTGTAGTGTAGTATTAAGATTTTTGTAAATATATACATAATTAGTTTAAATGTTTAGGTTTAATTCGTTTGGTAGGTACTATTTTAAGTTAGTGTTTTTTTAAATAAATGTTTAATTCGATTTTACTATTTTTACTTTACCAATTCCTTCACATCATCTATTTACAGATTGTGCGCATCAAAAGTAAGTACATAATTAACATTTCACATGTAAAATGTGTGTTTATATACTCACAAATTGTATGATCCTGTAAAATCAAAATCCATAAGATTTTATGATGGATAAATGTCATCGAAGTCATCAATCAATCAATGTTACTATTTCATTCAAATATATTATTCTCAAACAAGGTATAAAAAATACATTGTTTCAGGTAAGATAGACAAATTATTTTCAGAATATTTTCTACGGTTTTAAAACATTCGTTTTTCTTTTTATGGTGAATGAACTTACAGTAAAGTAAACGCTATCTCGACACATTGTTTTTATTTTCTTTAAACATTCTTCTATTTCGTGTTGCTTCTTTGATCGATAGAATAACTCGCTATGCATCTTTTTAAGTTCCATGTTGATTGTTTGTGGGCATTGATAATTTATTTTCCCCATTTTCTTCAAAATATATTTTAAATGAACGACTAGTTACGTACTTTCTGTACTGCAATGATATCTTACTCACACGTACCTCTACATCCCCAAAAAGTTGGCATTTTGGGTGGCTATGTCAAGAAGGAGGATAATTGGCCCCATTTTCTTTTATGATACCATAAACGGAGAACGATACCGTGATAATCTGCGTCAAGCTATTGAACAAAATTTACATGATGATGAACAACAACGAGGTTTTTTCCAGCAATATGGAGCTAGTGCACACACCGCTAATGAAACGATTAGGTAGGTACCTGCAACAATTTTATGGCGACCGAATAATTAGTACCGGTTTGTGGCCTCCAAGAAGTCCTGATCTCACGCCCTTAGATTTTTTTCTGTTTGGGCGAACTAAAATTAATGTGTAGGAATCGGGCATATCGAGGATGCACGAAACCACATCGGTCACGCGAAGCGCTGTTGGCTGACATTGGTTTCCCACGCCAGGTACAAGCGCCAATGAGAATTCACCTAAGATAAGTAGGGAAGACACGCCCGCTCAAATGGGTTTAAAAGCGTGCGCGCGCTGCAGGAAATTACTTATTCTTTCGACGTTGATAATAACACGTAAGAACTAAGTACCCCTAGTCCGACGTTGATAATAGCACGGACAAAAGGGTCAGCTATCCGACGCCGACGTTGATAAAAGCACGGCTAGGATAAAGGTCCGGTAACAGTAAAATCCTCTTCGAAACCGTTCATGGTGCGTCCTGAAGATCTTCGTCGGAGCCGGCATGAGAAGAATGTTCTAAGGAGTTTCCTACGTCGACCGCCGGTTCCTCCTATCGTCTCGCCGCTGCCTCCGTCGCCAGTTAGGCCTCCACGAGCGCCGGTACCAACCGTTGTCTCACCGCTGCCACCGACTCCGACCAAGAAGCCGCAGTGAAGATTGGTGCCAATTGAGCTTGACAGCAGGCCCTGTTATGCGGACCCTCCAAAGCAACCCCTGCATCCGCTGGATCCTGGAAGGCAGTGCGTTACATACATACGCGCAGTAACTTTACGTTCTAGTTCATGTTTAGAGTAAATTGTTCATTTTTGTTATTTATCTATTATTTCATTTCATGTATTTAATTTTTATATTTATGTTCTTGTACCCGTGTGTAAATATATCCTATTCATGAAAAATAAACAAAGTCACGTCAACAACGCGACAAATGTATTTAAAAATCGACTGCATACTTTCGAAGAATTGGAAGGAGCAATAGAACAAGAGATTAACAATATAACTCCAATTGAACTTGAACGTGTGTTTGAAAATATGAAGCGAAGAGTTAATTTGTGTCTAGAAATGAATGGTGGTCATTTTCAGCACCTTTTGTAAATAACAATAAATAAATAAATTCTATTCTTGATTTTTCAAACGTTTCATTGTAAACATCTTTTAGGTTAAATTAATTTATTTAATCTGATGTGAACACTAGTAACCTCTAGGGGAAATTGATCAGCTTTGCCAATTGTGTATCTTTAGTTGCCTAAGCACCTGCAAAAAGGTAGGGACGATCAATTATGAAAACCCTGTATTATTGCCTTCAAATACGGGATGGCTTTCCCTAAAGCAATGTATGAACAGACCGGTATCGTTGTACTGTTAACAAACGATCAATAAAGAGTACTATCGACAAGTTCAACGCCGTTTGCGTGAAGCAGTGTGAAGAAAACGTCCGGATTTGTGGCAAAACAATTCACGGCTTTTGCACCACGATAATGCACCTGCTCACACATCGTTGCTTGTTCGTGTAATGATGCGCCAACCTCCATATTCGCCAAACATGGCCCCTTGTGACTTTTTCCTTTTTCCAAAAATAAAAAAAAACCTTAAAGGGTCGTCGTTTCACAAGCATAGATGACATTAAAAGTGCATCGCTGAAAGAGCTCAAAGCTATCCCAAAGATCAAGTTCCAGAAGTGTTTTGAGGATTGGAAAAAGCGCTGGCGTAAGTGCATAATATCTCGCGGGGACTACTTTGAAGGGGACACCATCAATGCAGATGAATAAATAAATATTGTTTTCAAAAAACGAAAATTCCGGGTATTTTTTGAACACACCTCGTATTAAGGTATCTAGGGTGTTATGAACGAAATAACGCCAAGGTCGACAGTGTATAGCCCGAGGGATATACGTCGACCGTAGGCGTTATGTTGATAACGCCCGTGGTGCCTTCATAACTTTATGTCATACTTGTAAGAAGTTGATTAAGACGATTAAAACAGATGATAACAATAAAATCAGTATAGACCTGACAGTTAACATCCTTGTTGAAGAGAAAGTTTATTTCTTTGAAAGACAAAATACATATTTGAGATCGAATTATGAAAAAAAAATACATATTGAATTTAAGCAATTTTAGGAACGTAACTTTTTGTATTATCTTTTGGTCTCATATAACACGACTTCTTACAACACGCCATTTTCTAGGAACCTTTCTATCGTGTTGTAGTTGTAGGAAGACAACCTGTACTTTCTTTCATTTAACACTACTCATATGTGTGTGAACGTTTATCGCACTATAGCTTGTGATACTGGTATAGATAATTATTTATAAATATGATCTGTAAGAATCCCCTTTGTAGCATTTTAATAAAGGACCCTGTAGGATCCTAAAATAACTTACAAAGAGCAAAATAGATGGCGGTAGTAGGAAGGTGGGGCCGCACGTGAGTAAGGTACTCCCACTAAAGAGACCCCCTCCCGATAGACGAGGCTATAAAGGCGAAAGCCACTGCCAAAACGAGAAGTTGAGATTTAGGTATCTAACAGTCCCGCTTCCGATTATATATATCCAGACCCGTTAACCTAAACATAATTTGTGAGTCAAGTGCTGTGCCGTAATTGTTATAATACCGTTCCTGAATTGTGCGTTATACCCCGTGTGTGTGTTCGTCTTGACCTGTGTACGGATTCCTTTTAGAACCGAGCCTGGTCAACGTATTCCCGAAACCCTTGTGTTCGTCTTGACCTGTGTACGGATTCCTTTTGGGAACCGAGCCTGGTCAACGTATTCCCGAAACCCTTGTGTTCGTCTTGACCTGTGTACGGATTCCTTTTGGGAACCGAGCCTGGTCAACGTATTTCCGAAACCCTTGTGTTAGTCTTGACCTGTGTACGGATTCCTTTTGGAACCGAGCCTGGTCAACGTATTCCCGAAACCCTTGTGTTCGTCTTGACCTGTGTACGGATTCCTTTTGGGAACCGAGCCTGGTCAACGTAATCCCGAAACCTTTAAGTGTTTGTCCAGCCAGAGCGCAGAGACAAACTGTTCGCTAAATATTACAATTATAGAAAACAACTTAAGGAGGCCAGTGATCTAATAAATAATAATAATAATGATACAGATGACCTTGATGAAGGAACAAATGTAGATCCCTCAAATGGTATTATATTTATTTATTTATTTATCTTCATTCTTAATTTAAACTCACTTTTGTTTACTTCTATTTTTAGATAAAGACTCCTTAGAATATTTAAAAATTTTTATTTGTTCTGGGTTAAACTGTGTAGATATATAATGGAATTGATTAAATAATCCAAACGTTTCGGACACCAATTACAGGTGCCTTCTTAATCAATTCCATTATATATCTACACAGTTTAACCCAGAACAAATAAAAATTTTTAAATAAAAATGAACAACTGTGGAAGCTTTCATTATTATACTCCTTAGAATCTTTAGAGTGGTTGAAACATAATAAGGAACTATACCAAACTGTCGAGAATGAAACGCAATTTGAATAGATAAATTTGTTGCCAACATTTTGAATGAAATCAAAAATGATATGCCTGAAGGTGGATATACATACAGGGTTTTTCAACGAAAAGGAGCCACCCTTTATAACTTCTAACAGAATCAAAATTTGAAAAATCGGCGATACCCGTCTATAATAATATCGAGGGGGACACTTTTTGACATAAGTTTGAGATTTCATACCTTAACCCCCTGGGTCCCACAAACATACCCTTAATTTTTTTAAATAGCAACATGGGTCATGTGATACGTCATTTGAAAGGTCTTTTGATATCTTGCATTACTGCGTTTAAAATTTTAAAATCGTTCAATTCGTTTGTGAGATATTTTAATTTAAAGTTTTAGAGAACTGATATAATTTTCTTCAAAATGGTTGTTTTTTATTTATTTTTTTGCTTTTATAGTCAAGATAAATTGATACGAAATTCATTGTATTAAACTTTTTTTTAATTACATGGAAATAAAACTTAAAATAAATTAAAAAGTCAGTAATATTTTTATATTGCATTATTATAACGACAAATTATATCAGTTCTCTAAAACTTTAAATTAAAATATCTCACAAACGAATTGAACGATTTTAAAATTTTAAACGCAGTAATGCAAGATATCAAAAGACCTTTCAAATGACGTATCACATGACCCATGTTGCCATTTAAAAAAATTAAGGGTATGTTTGTGGGACCCAGGGGGTTAAGGTATGAAATCTCAAACTTATGTCAAAAAGTGTCCCCCTCGATATTATTATAGACGGGTATCGCCGATTTTTCAAATTTTGATTCTGTTAGAAGTTATAAAGGGTGGCTCCTTTTCGTTGAAAAACCCTGTATACCTATAAATAGTATGTCTCAAATTTGACACTCGACATTTTTTACGAAGATTAGTTTATTACACCATTGGAAAGAGTTTTAAAATTGAAAATGGCGAGATGATATTTTTAGACACGTTTTTGGAAGAGTTGCCTAAATTACCATCTCATTACAACAGAGCCAATACAAGCAAGCTCTATCTGGGAACATGGCTGAGCGTTATCGAATATACAAGTGCCAGTGCGGGAAAGAAATGTAGCACCATTATCTTGTCCTCCCACTCCGACACGGAGTAGAGTCTCCGGATACGCATGCTCAAAACTACGAGAAGGCAACTCTTCTGCTGACTATAGCGAAGAGTACACCGTCTGTGACGATAGCGACACATATAGCGCGTAGCTCACCTCATCTCGGTAACCCCGCCCGAAGAAGATACGGAAGCATCGCCGTAACATCTTGAGGCGCTTCCGAGACCATACTCCATCGGTGCGTCCAATATCACCCTTACTCGATACGCCGACCAAATCAACGGAACACCACGTTCACGTCCGTCGAACTCACAGCTATCGCTATGCACGTGGTGACTCACGACGACATAGCTGTCAACGCCGTCCAACTCAACTATCCTCGTCGTTTCCTGGTGCGCTCGCAGATACCGAGCAAAGCGACCACTACAAAACATAATGTTGTAATCATTCAATCCTATACAGATAAATATGTAAATAAAAACGTTACTAAGAAGCCTATGAACTTTTCGAACTAAAATAAAAAACACGCCATAATACCTCCTAGAGGTGGATAACGAACCCAGTAGGGATTCAACCCCCTAACCGGTCACTCACTGACCGCTAAGACGATAAGATACCCAAAATAAAATACATTCCAAGAATAATGCTTGTATAACGCTGACCATGGATCTACAAGCTGTTAAGTTAGCTCCCAACATTAATGCTAGTTCGATATTCTTCAAAACTAAGCTGTGCTG
The DNA here is from genome assembly GCA_036250285.1 of Pyrocoelia pectoralis. Classification (NCBI taxonomy): domain Eukaryota; kingdom Metazoa; phylum Arthropoda; class Insecta; order Coleoptera; family Lampyridae; genus Pyrocoelia; species Pyrocoelia pectoralis. The sequence goes on from CM070075.1 coordinate 27,614,893, forward strand.
CTACAATTTTACTATCTATAATCGCGATAGCAATGAAAGCGAAACTGATTTAAGTTCATCAATTTTTGTCATGATATGAGAGTCTTCACCGATGTATTTATAGGCATGCCTGATAGACTACATGATGCTAGGGTTTTTAGTAACAGTCCTCTTTTTAATAAGCTAGTTAATGATCTAATTCTTTTACCACCACATCAGCATTTATTAGGCGATGCAGCATACCCATTATTACAATATTTATTAAAACCATATAGGGACAACGGTCATCTTAATGCTCAACAGGTTAGGTTTAATCAAGTAATGAGCGGTCAAAGATCTGTTATTGAAAGAGCATTGGGTTTATTGAAAGGTAAGAATGTATTTTGACTTCTTGTAAGTACCCACATGTTTTATGTAACCGTAGGTAAATGGAGGAGATTAAAGACATGTCACTTGATTATTTAATACCTGAAGTCGGCTCAGATTTCACATTAAGATTTTCGTGTAATCCCTTTGTGGAAAAAGGATCATAGTGAAGTTTGGCATAATTAATTAAAAATGACTCATCCGTTGTATGGATAAATTTATGGGGGCGTATATTTTTTCGCTTAAGCGGATTTTAACCAGTGTAAACACTAGAACGTTATAATTACACTGTATATAAAAAAAGTTTTTTTTAAATTCGAAGTTAATTTTTATTTTTTAATTTGTCTTCTCTATTTAGTAAAATAAAGTCAGATTATATTAAAATCAATTAATTTTTTATGATTACTTATACTACTTCAGTCTACTCTCCGATACCTGACGGTACTTTAAAGTACCTTCCATTTTTTAGAGGGAAAACGATTTCAAAAAAATTTCAAAAAATTTATATATCTTAATTTAGGTATTTTATTAAGTTATTAGTAAAAATATTTTGAAAAAATCATATTTCTAATTAGTCAGGCAACAAAGGGATAAACGCACTCAAATTTCTATTAACGCACCGCTTTGAGTGCGGTTATGGATTTGTAAACGACGCGAAATAGAAAAAAAATATTGAGACATTATTTTTTATTGTCTAATATTATTTTGTAATCTGGCTATGTGGGCGTATATTACAGTGAAAAGAATATGTGCAATGGAATAGAATAGAAAGAGACGCTTTTGTTAGCAAGTTCACAGATGCACAATTACTCCAAACTGTTGTAGTTTGACTAAAACTTGCTTATGACATTTATGAAAAAATACGAAAAGTAGATGTTAATACAATTGTAGCAAAATTAACTTTTTTATTAAGTTGCAATTAGTAACATGCTCAATGATGACACATTGAAGTTATATTTTACATTTATCAAACCCATTCTTCAAGAAGTAGATCATGTCAACGTCCTTTTTCAGTCTGAAGGAATAGATATAAGAAGTGCATACAATGAAATGTACTTATTATTTTTAATATTAGCTAGAAAAATATTGAAACCATCTTTTTTGGTGGAGGCAAATAACAAATCTTTGCTCACACAAGTTTCTGATGCGTGATCCAATAGTTTAGCATATTTTATCAATGGAAGACATGGATTTTGGAAAAGAGTTTGTCTGTAAGTAATATGAAATCTTCAGAATCCATTGCTATAAAAAAGAGATGTTTTAGTTTTCTAAAAACACTACTTGAACAAATGACAATGAGGTTACCAGCACAGGGCTATCCAGAAAGAACCTGCGGCTACTTGTGGGCATACTTTCTGGGCACTGTAAACTTAACAAGCATATGCACCGCATGGGCTTGGTCGAATCACCATCCCGTAGAGGATGCTATACAGACGACGAGACCGCGTGAGTGTCCCGTACTTGTCGAATTAAGACGATCCAGGTTGGGGGATTCCTGACCGGACATGGTTAAGATTACAGCCGCTTCCCGTCCAGCATCCTCAGGTTTATCTCACGTGTGGGATGGCTTGAGCGGCGTTACGGGGTCGAACGACTCGCAATCAGGGAGGTAGCACAAAGAGCCCGAATAGGTGGCCTATGTGCGCGTGGACTTCTGACAACCCTTCCATCTTAATTCGGCTACGCACGACAGCAACAATTCATGAGATGACTCCTATGACCTCTGCCCGAGGTTACGATATCCAGGATTTTAGTAGATAGTAGTCGTAGACAGAGCATGTGTGCTTTAGTGTTTGACATTAGTTGTGATAACTACTCGGCAACTCGCTTTTGAAATGCCAGACTACGGAATTAGCTGTTAATGGATTCAGGGTGACGGGAATATGCCTATTGAATAAACATGTTTTCACCGATTCTGATTTCATTGCCGAGGAAAATGAAGCCGAGAAAACCTGTAGTTCAGGCTCAGAAACACATCTGCAATTAATGTATTTCTTTTGTAGTGTACTTCCATGCAAGTAGTAAGGGGGAAAGATGTTGTGGACACGACTCGAAGAATTATTACTATTATGAGTAACCTCATGAAAAACTGCGTTGTAATCAAATGCAATTTGTCAAATTGGCCAGGGCAAAATGGAAAGCTATGTTTTGAGAGTTTAAGAGATGTCATGCAACTTATTGTTGGTAAGTAGCATCGATTTTACATAATTTAATTAAATGTGCTCTTGGTTTTAATCCTTAGAGCTCTTTCATATGGGGATACTGTATCTGAGATACTGTATGCGAGATACCGAATCTGCATCTGCGGTTGAAATTTACAGCATTCTTTCGAGATACAGCTTTTCAAGCACTTTCAAGTCATTCATTACTCGTCAGTGGCGGAGGTAGAATGGATTTCGAAGAGTGCGTGATGTTATGGTAGGTACCTGTTAAATAAAAAAAAAGCAATTGAAGAGGAGACGTACTATGGGGATGCAAACTATAGTGGAATTGAGGGAGAAGAAAGAGGCGTACAATTTACTTTATATGGATTTGATGAAAGACTCCTCTAAGTTTTTCAACTACTTCCGAATATCAATTACACTAATAGTAATAAGTACAATCCTACGCCTATGTATTCTGCTGTATCGGTATCCTCGTCTGAAAGGCTCCATTTATAAATAATATAGTAATTCTGCGTCCGAGAGGCGGATACAGTCACGGGCGGATAAATGGACAAGATACTGAAATTTTGCAGCGGGATACTGTATTCGGCGAGTATCCACGTGTGAAAAGCTTCATTTGAGCACATGTATTGGCTGTATGCGATTCCGTATCTCGCATACAGTATCCTTGTCTGAAAGAGCTCTTAGTGTCAATTCAAGAATGTGCAGGTATATAAAATCAAAATTACCTATTTATACCACAAAAATGAAACGTTTATTGCATAATTCTTTTATCCTTTGAATTTACTACTTTGATTATTGGCCAAAGTGTGTATCGTATTAGATTATTTGATCTATCTATTTTAATGGTTTCTTTATTAGTTTTATGTGTCAAGTGGATCCTGTTCAAATTTTGATTAGTTTCTACTTGTGTACGATCATTACAATTTTTTGACTGCAATTATGATGGCTGTATTACAGTCAGTGGCGGCTCGTGATTCCTTTTACAAGGAGGCCATTGCAAATTTTATAAGACAGTTATAAAAAAAACACTAAAAATTTGTACTTATATGTTTATTTAAACACTTTTCCATTTTAAATCGATTCCCCTGTCCTTACTATTTGCGAAGTGATCAATTACAAGTTCGTTTAATGTCTTTTCTATGCTCAACATTGCCAACGCCGAAAGTCTTTCTTGTCCCATAGTATTGCGTAAAAATGTTTTAATTCTCTTTAATCTAGAAAAGCTACGTTCACTTTCTACAGTCGTCATGGGAAATGTGCACAATATATTTAGTACCGAACACCTTCCGAAAATGTGTTGCACAGGTTATTATTTATAAATAACTGTAGCATCGCTATTGCTCCAGCACTTTCACGAAAATCATCCCGTTCATAAATAACTTCCAGTTCAGTTTTTAGTTTTAAATGATTAATAAAAGAAAAATCTTTTTTCACTAACTTTAAAATATGGTTTGGGCATTTTTTATCCTTGAAAGTAATCTAATCACTATAAAATAATTGTGCGATTACTAAGTGATCACTGAAACAAAACGGTGATTAATTTCGGATATTATTGATATACGATGTTTACTATCCTGATTTCTGGGTCTTTTGACAGCTATGGATGCCATTTCCCCTAGAGAACCTGCCCTAATTTATTTTACCTCTTCCGTGTCGGCGAAACAATTTCTGAAAAAATCTAACCCAAGCGGAATACTGTATGAAGCATACATAACTAGAAGGAGAAAACTAAGATCCATAGGCGAACTTCCTAAAAGCAGACGCCGATCAACAACGTCCTCAGCTTCATCCCATTCTGCAGACCCAGCTTTAGCTATTGGTGATTCTGAGTTAGAAGGTAGGTATATTTTGAGACACTTGTGTTATAAGAGGATATTAACTAATTTAGACAAATAATTACCTAATACATTATGAATTAATAAAACTTGTACTTTTACAGATAATCCAACACTACAGGAGCACCTAGAGTGGTTAAAAACTAACATTGAGCCATGGAGCGTAGTTGAAATTTATTGGGGAGGTGGATATCGTGTTCGGCAACTACAGTCCTCTCCACAAAAAACCATACCGGAATATTTCACTAATTATTTTAGATGAAAATTAGATGATTTGCAGAATGTTATTCGCTGCAAGACGCCGCCAAGATCTACTTCTCGTCCTAGTCATCCAACACCAAGAACAGACAAAAAACTGAAGAGAATGGATAAACACCCGAATGCTTTAAGGTGTAAACTTTTTCGCAAGCAAAACTTTGCTCACTGTTTTTGTAAGGATAAACCAACATTCTCACATAATCGTGCCACCATTTATAAGTTGATGTATGAATAAAAATCGTTTTTATCAACAGAAGCACACACGTTACTTTGTGTCCTGTCATATTTTTTTTAAATTCAATTAATCCATTAACGAAAATCATTGTGAACTGGCATTCTGTCAATGCTGGGTAGTTATTACACAGTTTGAACTGACATTGCGAGAAAGATTAAAGTTTCAAAACATAATGATAGGTTATACCAGCATAACAGCAACTTGAATTAAGATTGAAAGAAAGATGGTTGTTACTGTAATTTAGGCAATCGGTCTCTTTGTAAATGACGTCAGTTCTGTGTCAGTCATGGTGGAACGTACTTATTGAAGTACAAAACGTTCTTTTAACAGATGGACGGATTAGTGACGTCATATATTTTATCCTTACAAGTAATGTTAAAACAGTTTGTGACGTCATCATTTATAGGCATTATAGCAATGATTCCGAAACAGTGGATTGGTAAGGATGTGGAGATCTTTTGTCGTATAATACCATTGTTTTACGTTAGGTGGACCTTTCTTTCTGCATCTTGCAGCATTGCTTTTCTCTCAGTGTACCGACTTGTTTGTATACATTTCACCACATTCTTGTTGTACAGGTTATGTTCAATTAATTAAAAAGGTATTCAGGAGAGGTTCGGGGTTAGACCGCCATGTTGAAGTGGGGAAATTTCGCCAGTGGCGGAATTCCCCGATGTTAGTAGTACACCAGCTAAGTGGACTAGCCCAGCCTTAGATTCTGCAATAAAAGCCGTAGAATCTGGCACATCTGTGAAAAGGGCTGCGATGTCATTTCGTATCCCAAGAAGCACTTTGAGAGATTCAGGAAAATTACATGGGCCGCAAACCAATTTTCAGTTCTCAACAGGAGAAAGAGATGGCCGATGACGTATTACGTTTAGCTAAAATGTTTTAGGGATTAACTCCTATAGAATTTAGACGTTTAACATACAGGTATGCGGAAAAAATAAAATAAACATATGTAGGTTCAATACTGCCAATCATCTTGCAGGACTCGACTGGTTAGAGGGTTTTCTAAGGAGAAAATGCAACAGAATCCAGCTAACATGGTCACGTCATATTGACGTAGAAATTAAGTGATTGCGTGACGTCAAACCCTCACGTGATAGAAACGAATGCGCGCTCGGGTAACAATCGCTACCGAGCACCGCCGAAGCGCCCCCGACAGGGTATAAAAGCGTGCGCGCGACGATCAGGAAGTCACTCTCCTTCCGGTGTTGTTAATAGCCTGGAAAGTCTCCTACCCCTTGGCCGGTGTTGTTAATAGCCTGGTTATACGGGGCCACCATCCGACGCCGGTGTTGTTAATAGCCCGGTTAGGATAAGCGTTAATCGCTGCATCCACGCTCCTCGCGATCCGTCCAACTCGTGGCAGCTACTTACTAGCTACTCGAGCCCCTCATGGTGCGAACTGAACTCGCCGACAAAAGTATCAATTCAGGTAAAAAGCAGTCGGATAACAACGTTTTAGTTTGTTATATTTCTTTGTAATCTTATAGGCAACGTTTTGGAAACAGTTGTGCAGGCAACTGGAGCATCGAAAAGCACAGTAATTCGTATTTTGAAACAAGGTCGAGCCATTGAATGTGGAGAGAAAAGTACATTTGCAAATGCAACCCCAACACCTAAACTTTCTCCTAATTCTTCGGTGGATAACTGTGGTAAAAAAGTGACACGTCGTATTATTCATAATTGTTACATTACCGAAAAGCAGAAACCTACTGTCGAAGGAATTTATAACCTCATTGACGAAACAATTGGATATTCGGGAAAGAAATCGTCATTAATGGGCTTCAGGTAAGTTTATTGATTAATTTGGAAGCATATCTTATCTTGGGTTTTATGTAGGAGGAAACAAACATCTGATCATCGTAAAATTATAATGGAACGACATGAAATACGTTATTTGCGTTGTGCATATATACGTTCGATTACTAATTATCGAAAAGCAGGACGACCAATTATATATACAGGTTAGTTTTGAAGATTGTAAACTATACATTCCACTTCATAATGTTATGTAAATTTTAGAGAAACATACATACGTTCGTCTCATACGACACCATATTCGTGGACAGATGGGACAAACGCAGGTCTTAAATCTCCTATTGGAAAAGGAAATCGCCTTATAAGCGTACGTGCTGGTGTTTATTTAATTAATATGTTGCTATTTATCATTATTTTAGGTGGTGAAATGGGCTTTATAAATAATGCTCTCCTAATATTTAAATCTGGCCAAAAATTAGGAGATTGTCATGACGACATGAACTTTATAAATTATAAACGATGGATTGAACAGCAGCTCATACCAAATTTACCACCAAAATCTGTTATCGTAGTTGATAATGCCAGCTATCACAACGTTTTAGCTATAAAGCATCCTATTTCCACCAGCAAAAAAAAATGAAATGACAACTTGGTTAAGTGAACGTGGAATTGCTTATGACCATAACTCTACAAAACCTGAGTTATATGAACTTATAAAATTGAACAAGCCGAGATACACACAGTATTCTATCGATGAGGTGTTTGCAAAATTTGGTCATTCCGTATGCCCTCTGCCGCCGTACCACCCGGAATTAAACCCCATTGAGAAGATTTGGGCGAATATGAAACATTGGGTGGCAATGCGAAATACCACTTTCAATCTTAATGATGTTGTGGAACTAGCTAGAGAAAAGTTTCGAAGTGTTGGTGAGAAGGAATGGACGGAAGTATGCCGTCATGTGAAGGACGTTGAAGAGGATTACATAAATAAGGAACACATAATGGACAACATTTGTGACAAACTCATAATTCAAGTAAACGGTGATTCTGATTCCTCTGATGATATAACTTTTTCGTCTGATTCAGAAGATTAAATTGACAAACAGTTTCTTTTCAGTAATTAATTGACAATAAAGTGCAAGACGATGTGAAAGTAGCTTTGACAGCCTTCCTAACTGAAAATTATTATTGGCAAATGTATTTTACTAGATTTTGTAACTATGACAATTGCTATGTATTGAAACTAGTATTGTATAGGTATGTTCAATTTATGATATACTCTGTATATATTATTAAGTCTGACATGCAGAGGTGGGGACGAGGTCTTCTGCATTAATAAAGATGTCGACGCACATGTTGCTTTTCTTTCATTAATTACAAGTGTCTGCTAACAATATAGTGCGAGATCCGGTATCCCATCTCATCCGTGGTTGCCTATTTAGATGACAAGTTTCAGCGCGAGCGGGAAGAGTGACAGAGAAGCGTTGCGCCGCCAATCCATGTGACATACAAGGATGCAGAGAGTTGCTAAGAATTTTCCCGAATTTAACAGCTTAGGCACCCGATTTAGCTTGGCAGCCCATGTGCAATTTATCAACTTATATATTATCTATCTTATAATCTTTGTTAGCATCAAATAACAGATGAGAGTATATATTTCTAGAAATAATAACATGACATAACCTCAACTTTTATTTTATTATAAAAAATTCAGCTGTACACTGTGACGAGCTTGGTGTCTTCCGATTTTGATTTTACTCTAGTAGTGGTAACGAAGATGCCATCACAAATGTGTCGCATTTTGAGCGACCACCTAATCTAAAACCTGTTAAACGAGTAGGTTAGTAATAATTGTGTGCATGTGCATCTTGATTACTTCTTGTATAGTTCACGTTGAAACTTTACATTTAGCCATTTAAAGATTTTAACATTTTCATAATTTATTGTAGAACAAAACTTAGCTGTCTATGTGAGTCATTAATTATACAAAAATATCCTTAAATAATTCTGCTTTGATAATGTTCTGCTAAATGTATTTTTTGTTTTATATTAATACCACTTGTAGGACATGAGGCTTCGACTTCAATTGGTGAGCATTTTCGTTCAAGGATTGCAAACAGACGAGACAGTTTATCATCGGTTAACAGCGTTATTGCCACTGCTTCTGATGAAGGTACGTCCAATACAGGTAATATATTTTTTAATTGTAATTAAATTATGTTATTATTGTTATTTTAAGTGTTTCAGAAGAAACTTTTTACCTTCCTGTTTCAAATAAAGTAGCAAAATACAAAAATTGCTGAACAAAATATACAAATTATAGATTTGCTTAGCAAAAATAACACAACATCAAATGTTCTTCGTTGTGAACCGAAGGATATGCCAGTTGAATTAAGTACCTTCCCGCCAAGAAAGTGTGTAACGCCCTTGCGTTAATTTCTATTAGAAATAGCTCTAATTTTATTCCTTTACATTAATAATTCAATATTCTTTTAAGAATTGCTACATTGTAGAAATGGTTTTCCCATGAATTCGCTTATCGTAAACCTGAAACTGCAAGTCGACAGTTTTATTGTCTACATATCTGTTCCCACGCACGTGCGCTATTTTTAATAAATGCTGCTTTGTTCTGATTTGCGTCATATCCGTTGATAACGCGAATAGTCTCTTTCCCGTTGATTTAGCAAAAAGCGTGTGAATGCCAAATGTTCCCCTTCTCATTAGTTTTCTTGGATACAAAATGTACTTTTTGCCTTCAGTTTCATAACCGCTTTCGTACGAGTTACTTAACCTTTTCTGTAAATTGGTAAAACGCTGTTACTAAAAATCGATATTTTCGTCTTTGAGTGTTTTATCGACCAAATTAGTGATATTGTGGAACTTCTGCTTTTCCTGAAATACCAACTAAATCGTATTTTCTTACGTTTCTTAACACAGAAAGAGTGTACGTGACTTAAACTTGCTGGAATAATACCCCAGGTCAAGGTTTATTAAGAAAATAGGTTACCTCAATGAACAAATTTACTTGGATTGGTTGAGTAAGTCTACGTAATCGCAAGTCCTTTTAGACACGCCCACCACTAAATTTGAATGAGTATATTCACATTTTAATATAGTTTATAAGTGTATGAATAAAGTTCCGTTGCTTTTTTCGTTGCTTCTGCGCTGGTCAGAAAACTATTTAACCGGCAGTAAATGTGAAGTTACTAGCATATGCTTTGTTATTGATTTTATTGACGGCAACAAAACCTCTTCAAATCTAAGTAAGTATTGATTATATAACTATACTCTAATGAAAGAAACCCTTTTAAGTAACCATAACAGCGTTTCTGCATGATCAAATTATTTCTTTCGTTATGCTTAAAAACGTAAACAATGTCATTTTGTAGGGTTATATCGAACTATGCGCGGGTACACGTGCACCGGCTAGGCACAGCACATAGGAGAAATCATGACCCTCAATCGATGGAGAATGCTTTGGAAGCAATTGTTGATGGCGGCCTGTCTTTTAGTCAGGCAGGTTTCACAGTTCAGTGTTCCAAAAACAACTTTATATGAAAAATATAGAGGGATACAATCTGATAAACTAGGAAGACCATCACCTATCTCGGTCAATGAAGAAAAACTTATTGTCAGTGCACTTCTGACTGCAGCATGTTTAATGAAAATAATTTATGTGATTTTGTGCAACAATATTTAAACAGAAAGGGTGTTCTTGTGCCGAGCTTTCGTGATAATCGACCTGGAAAAGAATGGTGTCAATCTTTTCTGGCACGGAACCCTGAGGTTTCAAAACGAAACAGCCAAAATATTAAACGCTGTAGGGCTGAATTACAACCAGAAGTAATACAGGACTATTTTGAGCACTTGAGATCTACTCTTGAAGGAATTTCCCCACAATGTATTATAAACTTCGACGAAACCAATGTCAGTGATGATCCGGGACGTGAAAAAGTTTTTGTTAGTCGAAAAACTAAACATGCAAGCAGTCATGGATTTTTCAAAAACCTCTACATCTATTATGTTTTCTGCAGTCAAAATTGAGCATATAATGAGTACCATAAAAGAAATTATCTTCTTGGCAGATCTGTGGGAATTTACATCATTGGTACTATTTGTGATCAGGGCACAAACAATGTCAGTGCAATAAAGCAACTGGTAAATAACATTAGAATGCATATGATGAAGAATGGAGAAGAATTGAAAGAATATATTTTTAAAGCTGATGATGATATTATTATACCCTTATTTAATCCACCCCATTTGCTCAAGGGTATTCGAAATAATATGTTGACCAAAGACCTACATTTTCAATACCAAGGGGACATGTTATGTGTTAAATGGCAACATATTGTAGACGCCTGGAAGCGAGACAATTTTAGTGGTGAATTGAAAATAATGCCAAAATTAACAGAATTCCACGTTATTCCTGGCAAAATCAAAAAGATGAAGGTTGTTATGTGCGCTCAAGTATTCAGTCGTAGTTGCATCTACACTTCATCTCCGGGCAGATCTGGTAAATGTTGCCCTGCAGTATTTATTTCTGTATTATATTATTGTCCATTATAGGAATGTCACTAGGTGGTTCAGATACTGCTCAGTTTGTTTTGTTCATGGAACATAGGCAGAATTGTGCCTCGATAGATAGTCGGTTTAACTTTTCTGGGACAGTATTTGATAATGTTAATGGCTCTTCAGTATTTGATGTCCATGGCAAAACATTACAAACACAAATCAAGTTATTGGATGACGATGAATCATTTTGCTTTTTGGAGGGAAGCCTTGATATGGCTGCAAGGAGTATATTTCATGAAGGATAGAAAAGGATCTATTCCACCTACACTGGAAAATTACAATAAATTAGGAATTTTTTGTTATTGTCGAAGACCCTAAAGAAAAAGGGGTTTAAAGTTTTGAAACTAAGATTAGATACTAAATGAAGACCCCCTAGAAATTTTTTTTGCAAAATAAGGCAAAGGGAAGGCGATTTACCAATCTCACCTGTTCGGCATTTGTTTTATATAAATCGCTCTTGGTGAATAATGCAACCGGAAAACACTCATTTGGTAGTAATTCTCGCTATTCACTACATTACAACATTTGGTTACTGAAGCAAGTTGTTACATAGTCATTAAGCTAATAAAAATTTTCAGACTTTTGAAGAACAGCGTTCAGATGCATGCCACAATAATTTGACAGCTATTCCCCAAATAAAATATGAATTGAACGAATTGGAAGCAAGTGTTTTGTCCTATATTGCTGGTTACATTACCAAACTAAAACTAAAAAGTGCATTGCTTGTAGATACAATGTATTAAGAAGGGATGAAGACTTAAATGATGACATTTATAACTTTATTAAACATAAAGAATACGGTGGACAAGTAGGGCAGAGGTTAAAAAATTGCAACAAAGAGTTTATTTATAGTTTAATGAAAATTTATAGCATATCTCAATATATTTTAGATAGGGTAGACACCATTAGTCGCCACCTGTAGAACTTTTTGTAGTTATTAAGATTGGTAGAGGCATTGAGAATAGTTGAAATTCAAAATAATTACTTTCAAATATCCCGCCTTATTTGTAGCATTGTTTATTAAGAAGATAGTTAGTCAACCGGAGGTTGTTTCTGCGCCACGACTGATAGATGGCGAGTGCCTTAACATTGCTTTTAAATAGGACGTGGCAATCGCCATCTATCAGTCGTGGCGCAGAAACACCTCCGGTTGTCTAACTATCTTCTTAATAAACAATGCTTGTAGGTGAAATACAACACCTCAATGGTCAACTTTTCTTAGAGAGTGACATATTATGGAAGCATCTGACACTTTTTGCTGGTAACTTTTTTATCGTTTTTAAAACATTTTACGTAAATTATCCCGCTGTTATTTTATTAATTACAATGATGTCTGACTTGTATGCTGCAGTCAAGGAAATAGAAAAGAAAGTGGACATGATCTTACTTCGAAATGAAAAACCACCAACTGAGATTGAACCAGAAGATGAAACCTCTCATTCAATTGGTTTGCTCCCTGTTTCGTCTGATGAAGACTTTGTAACGTTTGACCAAAAACTGCTAGGCATAAAATTGAATTGTTGGTTGGCATAACTTCAAATATTTTCAGCATGATGCGACGCTTTCTTTAGGACCAAGTGGCCGAATTATATTCCTTAACTGGAAAAGGAAAGGAGAAGAAATCTTTTATGAAAACAAATGTTTGAACATTAATACTATAGGTGAGAAATAAATATACATACATTTAATTTACGAGTCGTCACTATAAATTATTTGCTTTTAGAAACATGTTCAAACTTATTTAAAGATGCAACCGAACCTAAAGCGAAGGAAATTGTGTCAGACTGGCTGCAACAGGCAAAAGTACGAAGAAGCAGAAGGTGAGTTTTTTAAAATCAACTACATTTTATACACTTGCGTGCATAGAAATCGGCCCACTGTAAACTTTTGACTTTAACTGTATTTTATTTCGAATCTATCCATCAGATCAAAAAAAAATATATGTTGTTTGAAAGACAATTTAATATGCTTTGATATGAGTCGAAAGTAATCAAGATAGCTTATCGTAGCAACCGGTAAATAAATGAAACGTATTTGTTGTGGTTATAACGAAAATAACAAACTTGTGACAGATTGAAATCAAATGATCTGTGATTGAAATTATTGCCTTTGCTACTGAAATTTTCACATTATTCGTTTTCACAATTTGACTAGTTTTCAAGTGTGTTAGTTTAATGCATACTACACCACAAAAAGCCGCTCAAGTAATTGCTTTGATCGAATATGGTCTTAGTCAGCGAGCTGTTGCTCGAAATCTGCATATGACACGCGCAGCTGTTCGAAGAATGTACCAACGTTATCAGGAGACTGGATCTTGTTCTAGGCGACCGGGAACCGGCAGAAAGCGATGTACAACGGATCGTGATGACCGCTTTATTGTATCAATAACATTAAGAAATCGCCGCCTTAATGCGGTTCAAGTGCAACAACAGCTCCGTGAAATACGAGAAGTGGCTATTAGCCAGTGGGCAGTAAGACGAAGACTGAAGGAAAGTAACCTGACTTGTAAAACACCTGCACTTCGCCCAAAACTTACCCCAGCTCATCGTCAAGCACGCCTGCATTTTGCACGGCATCATCTGAATTGGACATTGGAACAATGGGGGTCTGTTTTGTTCTCAGATGAGACCAGGATATGCCTCTATGGCAGCGACCGAAGAAGAAAAGTATATCGGAGAGCAGGGGAGCGATTTGCAAAATGCTGCATTGAAGAGCGGATTGCTTATGGAGGTGGTTCTTGCATGATCTGGAGTGCAATTTCTATGGGAGCACGAACCGACCCTGTTTTCATCCGCAGGAACGACCGTCGTCACGGGAGAGGAGGTTTAACTGGTGCTAGATACATCGAGGAGATTTTAGCAGTTCATGTGGTACCTTACGTCGACTACATTGAAGACGAATTCATATTTATGCATGACAATGCTAGGGCGCACACCGCAAGAATCGTGCAAGATTACATTACAGAAGTCGGTTTTCGGGTTATGCAATGGCCAGCATGCAGTCCCGACCTAAATCCGATCGAACATTTATGGGATGAGCTAAAACGAAGAATTCGTGCTAGACTTCCTGCCCCAATCTCGATCCCAGAGCTTATTGTGGCAGTAGAAGAAGAGTGGTTCGACATCCCACAAGAAACAATATCGAACTTGATTAGATCTATGCCTAATCGTATGAGAGATGTTATTAGGGCAAGGGGGGGTCATACCCATTATTAAAAATTAAGAATTAATTTAGGTAATTATCAATAAACCAAACTTCTGTTAGTAATAAAAAAAAGATAATTTGTTTCATGTATTAATTTCACAATTTTAAGTCTAAGAAGCCGAAATAAATTGTAATAATTGTAAACTCATATCAAAGCATATTAAATTGTCTTTCAAACAACATATATTTTTTCTTGATCTGATGGATAGATTCGAAATAAAATACAGTTAAAGTCAAAAGTTTATAGTGGGCCGATTTCTATGCACGCAAGTGTAATTACATATACTCTTGTTTTAGGAATCAAAGGCTGAAAGAAAAGCAGATTGTAAATTAATTTTCCATATAGGGTAGACCGGGGTACAGTGAGACAAGGGGTACAGTGAAACATTGGCTATTTTGAATTTTAAAAATGCCGCTAAACACGTGCTGCCGCTGGTGTCGAAAAGCGTTACTTCTACCATCATTTACACTCATTGAACTATACAGCGTATAGCCATGATACAAATATACAAGGTATAACCGCGCGCAGGTAGCCCCACCACGATTTCCTAAGCGTGACGTAGTTCGGTGCTGAATCAAAGGCGACTTAATATGAATTTATTGATTTCCATTCATTTATTTTGTTTGTTTTTATCTTAGGTTAAATATTAACCTAAGGTTTTTATACAGTCTAATAAGACACCTTCGTATGCGGTTTTTAAATGCGGAAATACAGAAAAAATGCAAAACATGTACGATTTTTTCGATTCGCCGCAAATTCTATTACTGCGAAGAAATGGACTAATTTGTGTAATCGGCGGAATAAAATTAATATAAAAAACGGTGCGCTTTTGCACGTACAATAACAACACAATTGGTATACTTTTGTTTGTTTATAATTTGCAGCCAGAATTTGTTCAGCTCACTTTATAGAAAGTGATTACAAGCGTAATTTGCAAGCAGAACTATTAAATATACCAAATCAACGAAAATTATTGCTTCCGGAAGCATTACCATCTCTTAATTTAAAAAGAGATCAAACAAAGAAAAAACGTTTATTGCGTTTCATGGTTCCGATTTTTGTAAAGAAGAACACGTAACAACAACGCTCGCTAAAAGAGTACTGAAACGTAAACGAAAACGAATTCACGCGCCACATTTATAAATGTTTAGTTTTCATTTTAAGTGGATGGACATATACATTTAGCTGTTTATACATTTACAATGTATATTCATATTTAGTGTACTAACTGAATTCACACCCCCATTATCTTCAAAAAAGGATAAAATAAAGAAATTAGTTACTATAAATAAGAAATCCCTATGCTTAATACATTGCATTCATCGCGAATTAGCACCGAGTGACGTCATGCGCAAGCCGGCCGCATTTTTGCTACCAAGTGGTTATACCTTGTATATTTGTATCATGGCGTATAGCGTACAGTTCAATGTTTACACTCAGCCGGTTAATGGCGTGTATGGATTGTTTTACAGTTATTGAACGTAATTCTGTTTTAGTTGTGGTAAGTAATTTTTTTCATCTTAATGTTTCGTTTTGTAAAAGTTAGCATTTCATATGATTGTGATACCTACAAGTTTTTATGATGATGGACTAGTGTATGGGCTTCAATATAATAATACCTATTTGTAAGCATCATAATGCACTAAAGTCAGTTTAGTTAATACATTTTTGCGACGTCACAGAGTGGGGTTCAGCGAGACATTTTGAAATGGGCAAGGTTTGGTGGTATGTAAGTGTTTGTTTTAAAAATCTACAAGTTTGATTTATATTATTTTTCATTTTCCATTTTTCCTGTTGAACTTTTGCCGTACTGAAGTTCTTGACATTTTTTGGTATTTTAACTCCGCCATAGCCGGTCCCCAGCCCGGTTGAGAAAGGAGGAGGGAAGTACTACCTACATTTAATTTACAATTATACATATACGTTTGTTTTAAGGAAAATTGCGTTATACTTCACTTTATAAAATATTTATACCTACTGGTTGGGTTTATTCTACTCATAATGGGAATCTCGAAATCTTTTAGAGTAGCAAGTCACATTACCTACTGGTTAATAGGAAAAATGTGCTTACTTTGGAACCGATTTTCATTATTGTCAAAAAACCAAGAAACCGTCTATTTTTCTATTTACTAGAAACCGTGTTATCCTTTATAAAGTCCCCCTTACGGTAGGCGTACTTTTCCCATTTCACCGGCATTATCACTAACAGATTCTGAGATTCCAATTATGCCTAGGGTAAATAAATCATTCTGTATTCCAATTTGAAAAAGTTTCTTTTAAAGAACACATGAAACGCAATTTTATAATACTCTGTTTATTGATTGATTACCTACATACCTACAGTAAAATCGTAGATTGAACCGCGTGAAATTCTATATACGTACATCAAACTTTGCTTCACAAAGAACCTAGCTTTACATATGGAGGACAAATTCAGAAACCTAGTTAACATGCACAACCGAGAACCGAATATAGGATGTTGACCCGTTTTGCTCTTCGGTTGAATAAAATGTAATGACAAATGTACCAAACAGTAACTACGCCATAGCCGGTCCCAAGCCCGAGATAAGGCCGACCGCACATTGAGCGCAGCACAGCATAGCACAGCGCAGCAGAGGATTTTGTAACCCATGGAATTAAATGAAAATAATCCTCTGCCGCTACTACGTCTCGGCTGCGTTCATTATGCGGTGTTCGCTTTAATTCCATGGGTTACAAAATCCTCTGCTGCGCTGTGCTATGCTGTGCTGCGTTCAATGTGCGGCCGTGTGTTAGTGTGCACAAGTTCGTTAGTAATAACGTGGTTTTTCGTTATTCTGAATTACTTTTGCGTGATTAGTGTTACTTAATTTCTGAAGTGTTTATTTCTTTGTGCCACAGTATTTTTCTTGACAATTGGAAATCATCGAGAATTTATTTCGTATTGAAATAAATCAATTCAATAATTAACGTATTTATTGTATATATTGTAATATATATTTATATTAAGCATAAAAGAATAAGCTCCACTTAAGTATTCGTTTAATCGTCAATAAAAAATTAATTAGTTACGTTTCGCTGCATTGACTAGGCAGCTTCTTCAGACGTTTTACAGTGTTGTGTACATTTTGGTATAAAATTTGATTATGTGGGTTTGTGGCTATACCATTTTTGACTTGACACTTGTCATTTTATCAAATTTTATATTGTCGAGCTGTACAACCAGTTATTTAACTTGCCAATTGATTGTATATAATGTATATACTGTATTTTCGTTAAGGCTTGTATATATTGTATATATTGTATTTTCGTTAAGGCTTGTATATATTGTATTTTCGTTAAGGCTTGTATACAGGGTATACCACGGAAACCGTTCATTAGAAGTTTCTGGGGTCCCTTACTACTTATGAATTTGAAACTTTCAGGTTAAGGATAACCCATAGCCTTCTTTTGTTCTAAAATATTGTCGATGTTGTACAACTTCCGGAAAGACCGGAAATCGCCATTCATCTTCTTATTTTAAATGGAACGCCCTGTATATTATTGCATTTTTGGATTATACAATCCATTCTGCGTTAATCTGTATTAGATTATCCTATACCTATCTTCAACTGTTTTTGAGATATTATGATTTTTTTGAAAAATTTGCGCTTTGCGGAGGGATCTTTAATAGCCCACCTTTTGCTCTTCTTTGAACGCAAAACATTCATACTTTACAAACACGAAGTAAAACCATAAGGGTTCACAAAATGCATTTGCACACTTATCACAGATTATACAGGGCGTTCAAAATTAGTGGCAAAGTTAAAAAACTTCAAACACCAAAAAGTCATTTTTTTCAAATCGAACACCCTGTATATTTTTACATATTTGGAAGGCGATTTAATTTACCCATCGATAAACTATAGGTATCCCTATACCTATCTTTAGCGGTTTTGTAGTTATGAACACTTTTTATCTAATATTGATTAAAACTGCACTTAAAACTTATGCACATTTGAAAGTAGGCTGTGAGTATGCGAAAATAAAATACGGTAATGAACGTCTAACAGGGTTGAGTGGAAGAACAGGTCTCTACTTTTTTTGTAGACACCTGAACTCACTCCTTTTGAGAACAAATGTGCAGTTTTAACGTATTTTGAACAATCTAATGTAATTTAATAGTTTGCTCTCAATAAAAGATATTTTTATTATACTTCGGTTTTTATCGATACTTAGGCCAAGTCTGGTTAACTAACCGCACGGATCGGAATCAAGTAAGTATTATTATTATTATTATTATTATTATTAGTATGATTAGACAAACGAATGTTTATCTGGATGTCATGCTCATTAAAGCAAACAGGTGGTAAACAGTAAACAATTTTATAAAATGGAAGCAGTTAACGCATATTCCAATACTGATATTTTGAATTTATTCTATACCCATTAAAGTCATTTTTATTTGTTTGTTGTATAAATAAGATCATTAAATTCATTTTGTAAAAGTAATTGTTTTCCTTGTTGCCATACTCACAGCCTACTTTCAAATGTGCATAAGTTTTAAGTGCAGTTTTAATCAATATTAGATAAAAAGTGTTCATAACTACAAAACCGCTAAAGATAGGTATAGGGATACCTATAGTTTATCGATGCGTAAATTAAATCGCCTTCCAAATATGTAAAAATATACAGGGTGTTCGATTTGAAAAAAATGACTTTTTGGTGTTTGAAGTTTTTTAACTTTGCCACTAATTTTGAACGCCCTGTATAATCTGTGATAAGTTTGCAAATGCATTTTGTGAACCCTTATGGTTTTACTTCGTGTTTGTAAAGTATGAATGTTTTGCGTTCAAAGAAGAGCAAAAGGTGGGCTATTAAAGATCCCTCCGCAAAGCGCAAATTTTTCAAAAAAATCATAATATCTCAAAAACAGTTGAAGATAGGTATAGGATAATCTAATACAGATTAACGCAGAATGGATTGTATAATCCAAAAATGCAATAATATACAGGGCGTTCCATTTAAAATAAGAAGATGAATGGCGATTTCCGGTCTTTCCGGAAGTTGTACAACATCGACAATATTTTAGAACAAAAGAAGGCTATGGGTTATCCTTAACCTGAAAGTTTCAAATTCATAAGTAGTAAGGGACCCCAGAAACTTCTAATGAACGGTTTCCGTGGTATACCCTGTATATTGTATATAGCTTTAAGTCGTTTTAGATAAGTGTGCGTAAATTTACTATAGAAATTGAAACTGTTGGCAACAGTAACTTTGCGTAATTTTTTCGCTTCTTTTAATACGGATATACGGGTTTGTAGGTACGTGTATGTATGCTAGATTTGGTGGTTGGTATGTAAGTAATTTCGCAACACATTAAAATATCGTTTTCATGTTGCCTAATAGACGTTACATATCCTGGCCACAGTTCCATTTGATGTTCCGGAATGGAAACCTTGGCAATTGCATCAAAAAAGTTACGTCTTACTAATTGTAGTTTCAAGTGAGAAAGACATTCTCGCATTATAATATTGAACAATTTCAAGTATTGATTATCACCAACTGCAACGTCACAAACTAATCGAATGCTGATACGAACATCTGCATTTGTCTGTTCGTCTTTCAGAAACAACTCTCAGGGATCTGAATTTAGTCTTGTTAATGTGTACAGAACTGTTCCATCGAAAATATAGCCATTCACTTCATGTGTGGCTGTTCTTAACTGCCCTTTCTTAAGATTTATCCTATCTTCCTCTGGAGAGAAATCTATCCGATATTAATACAATGACCAATCAGGTTTTTGGATCAATTTGAAATAACTGGCATTTAACCTCACAGGATTCCCATGCACACCTTTCTTTGTTGACAAGGCGTCAGGACGTATGCGCATAATTGGGCCCTCGTGCAACTGCCTACATTATTTCTCCATTTTTCGTGTTGAACTTTTACGGTACTGTAGTTCCTGGCATTTCTTGGTATTTTAACTCCGCCATAGCCGGTCCGCAGCCCGGTTGAGAAAGGAGGAGGGAAGTACTATATTTCATTTACAACGATATACTTATATTGGTTTGAAAGAAAATTATGTTATACATACTTCACTTTATAAAATATTTATATACAGGTTGGGTTATTTATTCTGCCCATATGGGAATCTCGAAATCGTTTAGAGCAACAAGTGACATTACTGGTTAGGATTTTCGTTATTGTCAAAAAATCAAAAAAACCGCCTATCTTTTTATAGCTGCTAGGCCATTAGCTTGTAAGAGACCAATTTATAATTTTAAATAGGTGCCTGTAAGGCCCCAAAAATGCCTAATAAATATGGCTATAGATGGGGTACCTGGTCAAGTGGGGATTCGAGGTGCGCAGCTGCCTCCCACCAGAATGCCCCTCTACAGTTCCCAAAAACAATATAAAACCAAAGGACCCACACAAAATTAACAACTTGAGGTCCTTTCCCGTTCCTGTTAATAACTGTTGTCATTCACCGATATTAGTTAACCATAACCGTACTTAAAACCGGATCATTATCATAATTAAATATCCGTAACCTTAAAATTGTAACCACCGACTATAGAATATCTGTCACCACAGAATCAAGGTAGAATCGGTGCTTACATTGGCGCCCGAGCAGCGAACTTAAACAGGAGCAGGCAACCAACAATACATGTAAGAATTAGAAACGAAACTTATAACTATAGAATTGCAGTAACTTTCGTTTGTGTTTTTCCAGAAGCTAATTTTATTTTTTCCAGAACCGCATTTTAATTTTTTTACATAATTTTATTTTCCGTTCCAGAACTTAATTTTAATTTTCTTCCAGCGTTAACCATTTTTTCCAGAATAACAGTTTTATTTTAGCCCATACCTGAAACATTTGTTTTAAAGAAAACAGATAGAACGTATAAAGTACTTATAATATGGCGACAGCCGCACCGGAGGGAAATGTTCCAGAGACAGAGACCAAAGTTAGTTGGGTCTACAGCCTGAAGAAAGAGGCCCTAGCCAAGAAATTAGAGAATGCCGGCCTAAGTTCCACGGGAACCGTAGAGGAGCTACGAGCTAGGTTAATCGTGGCCGTAAGGACTGCATACGCTAGTGAGGGAGAAAGTGAGCCTCCTACCCTGCCTGAGCTTAAACTCAACAACGGCACCCTGAAACGACCTGAGCTAATTAGCGTCACACCTGATTATACGTTACCCAGATACAACCCCGAGCCAGCAGCTCCCCGAACCGCCCAGCCTCCTATGCCTAGTGCAGCCGATCTCTGCGACAAAGTGCGCAAATGGGGGGTAAAATTCGACGGTACCACTGATGCCTTGGGCTTCTTGGAACGTGTAGCCGAATTGAAGGAATGTTACGATTTCCGGGATGCCAACCTGCTGCAGGCCCTCCCTGAGATGCTCAAGGGAAGAGCCCTGCAGACCACGAGATTTCCGTACCCTACCTGAGCTGTTAGCCATGACCAGTGAATTCGAAAAACTACCTAAGATTACCAGTCCCGAATACAGAAGTTCGAATAGACCAAGGGTGCAGTTCGAACCCAGATCCACCACCTTGGCTCCCGTGAGGAATGTAGACCAGTCCAACTCCAACAGACCAGCCGACCCGGCTGAACGAAGCCATACCAGCAGTACTAATTCGCCAGCTAGCAGTCCAACCTACAACCGCACAGAAGTATGTTGGCGATGTGGTCAATCTGGACACCGTCGGGCCGCTTGTACAGGCCAATTCCGAGTTTTCTGTTCTAGAAGTGGCCGACAGGGGATAATGTCCAGAGATTGCCCGTGCAGGCCCTTGGGGGCCCTACACCCCATGATTGGAAGCCCTTATTCACCAGGGCTTAAATCAGAAGATGGCAGTCCTGGTCCAGCTTCCCTCAAGACTCCCTCGCCTATGGGGGATTGGCCGGTGCTACTCACCCCCGACTCAGGGCTAGCAGCGGTCTGCAGCACCTCCATGGTGGATTGGGAGAATATTGAACCAACCTGGCGAGAAGCTGAAGAGGTACCTATCGAGATGGCAATCGTCGGTCTGGAGGGAGCGCCTACAACCCTCAGTATTGGAATTTCGACACCCAGGCCAGCCGAAGAAGTCAATTCCCCAGCACCAGCCACCCAGAACGAGTCCCTGACCGGTAGGGAGAAAAGGAGGTTGAAGAGAAACCGCAGGAGAACTAGGATCAGAGTGGGAAATGGACACTTTATCCGTATGTCCAAGACTAAAGCAGCCGCCATGGGACTTCGAGACGGGCCTGTCCCCGAGGAAGGGATGATATGTAAGAGACCAAATTATAATTTTAAATAGGTGCCTGTAAGGCCCCAAAAATGCCTAATAAATATGGCCATAGATGGGGTACCTGGTCAAGTGGGGATTCGAGGTGCGCAGCTGCCTCCCACCAGAATGCCCCTCTACAGTTCCCAAAAACAATATAAAACCAAAGGACCCACACAAAATTAACAACTTGAGGTCCTTTCCCGTTCCTGTTAATACCTGTTGTCATTCACCGATATTAGTTAACCGTACTTAAAACCGAATCATTATCATAATTAAATATCCGTAACCTTAAAATTGTAACCACCGACTATAGAATATCTGTCACCACAGAATCAAGGTAGAATCGGTGCTTACAAGCTGTCTAATAAAAACAATATAATGATTAAAATCCGCCTTACCGTAGGCAAACTTTCCCATTTCACCGGCATTGTCATTCTTAACAGATTCCGAGATTCCAATCATGCTTAGGATAAATAAATCATTCTGTATTCCAATTTGAAAAAGTTTCTTTTAAAGAACACACGAAACGCGTTTTATGATAGATGCTGTATATAATCAATAATCATATACAGTAACTAAAATCATAGCTTAAATCGCGTGAAAATCTATACGGGCTTTTTCGCTTCAAAGAACGGCTAAGAGTCATGAAATCTAATCATTTATTAAACTGTACATCACACTTTGCTTCACAAAAGAACCCAAAACTTTTACATGTTGAGGAGAAATTCAGACCCCCTAGTTAACATCCATCACAGTTAACATCCATCACAATCGAATAGAGATTTTGACCCGTTCTCTTCGCCTCGGTTGAATAAAATCTAATGGCAAATGTACCAAACAGTAACTACGCCTATAGCCGGTCCCAATCCCGGGGTAAAGTAAGAGGGTAATGGTACTTTCGTCATTTCATTTACTTTCATTTTGTTTCACATTTCGTAAATAATTAAGTTAATTTACTTTATACATATAGGTAAAGAGGTCGTTTTTTAAATTTGTGTTAGGGTTAGTGTGCACAAGTTCGTTAGTAATCACGTGGTTTTTTTGTTATTCTAAAAGTGTTATGCATTTATTACTTTTGAGTGGTTATTGTTACTTGGTTTCGGAAGTGTTTATTTCTTTGTGCCACAGTGTTTAACAGTTGGACCTCAACCAGGATTCTCCTGTAGATAGTAATCTTTTATGGCGCGTTATGTGTAAGGTTTTACATGTGTCTAATTAATTGTTGTTGCACTACTCTTATTGTTATACATACTTATGAGTACGTTACTGTTGTGTAATGTGTACCTAGGTAACATTATTGATAATAAATGAAATAAATCAATTCAATAATTAACGTATTTATTCCCACGGAAACCGATTTTAAATCACCAGAGATGCTGCTGTATCATAGGCCTTCAATTATTCCGATGATGCTGTGTAGTAAAGGTATTATTTTGTTTCTTTTAATGCACGTGACTGACGTGACTTAGATCGTTTTATCCATTTCTCCAGCATCTTCCGTACGTCAAGACCTCCAATTATTTCGATGATGCTGCACTGTAAAGGTATTATTTTGTTTCTTTTAATGCACGTGACATTGATCGTTTAATCTATTTCTCCAACATCTCCTGTAGATCAAGGCCTCCAATTATTCCGATGATGCTGCGCTGTAAAGGTATTATTTTGTTTCTTTTAATGCACGTGACTTTCATCGATTTATTCATTTCTCCAGCATCTTCCGTACGTCAAGGCCTCCAGTTATTTCGATGATGCTGCGCTGTAAAGGTATTATTTTGTTTCTTTTACCGTAGGTTTAGAGCGATTTTATTTATTTTTCCTTTTGCTGCATTTGCAGCGTAACAGGGTACAATGAGACATTTACTGTTCTCCTATAATTAGGTATTAGTTTTTAAAATAAACCGAAATACTTATTCAACATTTGTTATACGAAATATTTAGCCATTTGTTACTTGTAACCAACAGAATAATAAAAGTTTGATACAGGATTTTGCTTTTTCTAATTGCATTTAAGAAAAAAATTGTCTCACTGTGCCCCTCTACCCTACCTACTTTTTAAATTATGTTATGTACTTTTATAATTTAGTTAAATAAATATAACTATCTTTAATCAAGCAATGATTATTCGTGGTTAAAAATATTTTTATGAAGCTTAATAACCCTTGCTACTTGATATTTCCTTGTCATTCCATTTTTCTATATGTCGATGATTACTACAGACTTGTTATATAACCTTGTTGTTCACCTTGTCAACTGCCAACTCGCAAGGTTGCCAAAGGGTTGTTACAACGTTGTTATAGCCTTGCGGCATTGTCACGACAACATTGATGCAAGGTTGCATACTTGTCATTGCAAGCTTGCATAAACCTTGTTGACAAGGTTGCTTTGCTAACTGGGTATTGTAATAAAATTCAGCGCGATTTTTGAATATTTGGAATAAAGGGGTCCTATAATTATAATTGTTATTGCAGAATGTTGAAATTAATAAAAGTTCGACCAACAACAGTATCCCTCCATATGCTGGAACCTCCACTGTGACAAATACTGCAAACGATAGTGAAGAGGATTTATATTTCGAAAACTCTGATGATTCTGTTAGGGACAGGAATTATCACCCAACTTCACCTTCAAACAGTAGTCTGTCAGATGAAGCAGATACAGCCACAGAAGCTGTCTGTCAATACGTGTGGTGACAAACGTCGGCGTGCCCGCCAGCGCAGTCCAGCTGAACAACCTCGCCGCTTCGTGGTACGATCGAGGGTACGGAACGAAATGTCTACCGTTTAAATTATCATGTAGGTATGTAAATAAAATGTTGAGTATTATAACCTTTTCGTAACAAATAAAGAACACGCAACCAACCAAAGTGGTAACTGCAGCGCCCCAAAGCGGTGCCCAGACACCTGAAGTTTCATCAATAACGGAGTAATGATTCAATAATTTAATTATTATTATTGGTGTGTGCTTAAACATTAGGTTAATACACAATTTCTTATTGCAGATGTCTGTGTGGTGCACGTCGATAAGACGTGAGCCACATCCAAATCCCACTTGCGCGCAGACCCCACTCGCACACAAATCCTCACGTGAACGGACCAATGAGAAGCTAAGGAAAATCAGAATCCTTCAACAGTGAATGTTCTAACCGTCTGATTGTATAGCGACACCCTGTCTGCTCGTATAGCGACTCCGCGAACGAAGCTCCCGCTGCTGAACAATAGTGCGGGGAGCCAGTGGTAAGCACGTGGTGCGGATGCCTTCGACACCGCCGAAAGAGCGCAAGCACCGTCGGAACGTGTTACGTCGTTTCCGGGACCGCACGTCGCCAGTCCGACCAGTAACACCGCTACCAGCCTCGCCGATCAAGACACCGTCAGCCGCGCCCACACCCACCCCCGTGGAAACAACGACCACTGAACCTCCGAGTAGTGACATACGACGAACTACCCGCCAACGTCGCGACGCTTCAGGACCCACGACGTTACGTGATACGTTCCCGTATCCGCCAGGGGATCGAAGCACGCAAACGTGATGTATGTTAAGGCATGTAATTCGGACGGCTTCGCCGGCAGTCGTCAGGGGTGAAGATTTTAAAACGACTTCTTTTTTCTGTTTGTTAAGTAGTAGAATTACGGCCTCACATTGGTTAATATGTATTTCGCTGTAATAGTTTTGTTAGGTTAAAAATTGCTGTAAATAAAGCAAGTAAGTACGTTATCATTTTTTTCATCAAACAAGATCAACAACAGCAACTACTACCTACAACAATACAAAAACATCAAATCATACAAAGTATCTCATGTACATACTGTAAATAATGTAAAATAAATGTACCAAACCAAATCTGCAATGGAATTTTGTGTTGTGGAATTCGATGATGGGGTGCAAGGCAAATGGTGCCAAAAATTGGATTTCGGGTGAAATGTGTGTTTGTCCACCACTGTTTAGAACCAATACGCGGTTTTTTCCATCTCCATCAACTAAAAAACGAACCAAAATTACTGAAAAAATACCTACACCTCTCCATTAACCCCTATTAGGAAAAGCACCCCAGTTGTGCAAGTGGCGCCAGTGCTACCACGCAGGATTAACGCGTAGGCTAACCTACACGGTAAGTTAACCTTAGTGTAAGGGGGCGTATTGCGAAGGGCACAACCCCGGGAAGCCCGTGGTGTTTAAGGGCCTCCACGGAGGTTTACAGTAGGGTAGAGGTGTACGAGGCAGGGGATCACAGGGGCGGATACGCACAAAACCTCGGCGGCTCGAGAGCGTTGATCGTGCGGCACGTCTGAGGGTTCGAGGTTTTTAGTTTCTCCGCCCCCCTATACCATCTAAAGGGGGGGGCCAAAGGGCCAGCTTGCTCGCCCAGGGTGTCACGGATGGGCGCTTACATAGCCCAGTGCACCAAGACCGTACTCTGGCCTTCTCGTGGCGGTGCCGATAACGCAAACAGAGACGGATCGACTACCCTCGCGAAGTGTCGTGGCCCAGCAGGCTAGCAGGCTCCCTACCTGCTGGGTTCTGTTTCTAGATGGGAGTGAAAAAAAAAAGAAACGAAGCCTCGGATCCCGCGCTGGACACGGGTTCATCCAGCTGGCAACGATTTGGAACCCAACAGCTGACGACCACCGCCCTCTCCAAGCCCACGACTTCAGCTTCAACACGCCCCCCGGATGCCAGGGGGGTTACATGGAAGACGACCACCACCTCTTCACAACCGGCAACCCTAGGCGTCGGCTCCCAAGGGGCTGCAGCTGCACGGAAGATATTATCCCAGCCGGGTACATCCACCTGGTCTGGCCAGCCCCAAACCGCAACGCAGCCAGGACGATGCCACACGCTTGTACCAAGTGCGGCAACCGGTACGCAATGCGCAGCAGTGTACTGCGTCATATGAAGGAGTGCGGCTCCAGATCCAAAGATACGTGCTAACACTGCGGAGCTAAATAGACAGCACGAGCGCCGGGCTCATCCCGAGCAATACCGGAGCGAGCTGGAGGCACGCCTCCCTCAACCTGAACCAGAGCTGATGGCCAAGATTGCTGCAATCGAAGCCGCAAATGAGGGAGGGTATTTCTACCGTCAAATGGAGACCGAGACCGGACTGACCAAACAACAGATCCGACATCGCAGAGAGAAACCCGAGTACACCAACTATCTAGTACGCGCGAGGGAGGAAAGGACGAAAGAAAGAGCGGAAAACCAAACCAAAGTCCGCTCGAGTACTTCATCCGTCGCCCCTCCCCGCCCAGCAAGAACACCAGCCGCGAGGTCTATCTCTACTGCGAGTGCCCCCGGTCCCCCACCCGACACCAGCACGATCATTGGCGACGGAGACGCAACCTTCAGCGATGACGAGGTCTTCGGCCACAATACCACCTCTCTGGCCACCGGAGTGCCGCCCTTGGATGACGGGACGAAACGGAAGCGTGGGCCCGTTTCACGCGAATCTCTACCGCCCCCCACGCGGGCCACGCCAACACCATCTGAACCACCACCACCTGCCGTCCCCCCGCCCTCGACGACGCCCATCAAGACCCCGCCCAACGCTAGGAAACGAAGCCGCTCCCTTTCTCCGACGCCACCAAGGAGAGAGCCGCCCGGTCTACGCCCTCGACCTGATATCCAGATAACCAGATATCTTTACGTTTTATGCAGTCAGGAATCAAAATCCACCCACAAAAAATTTCATATTTCATATTATTTTTTCTGGCATTTTTAAAATACCCAGCATTAATTTCCCAGTAAATATGAATGTAAAATATACATACGATTAATATAGAGATTTGATAACTTTATTTACATAAATATATGTTTTCTTACGTAGTTTACAATTAAAAATGTAATATATACGTATAAAAAGGATAAAAATTTAAAAATTATGCGTCTACACAATACATATAAATAAGGAATTTTTGTGGCAACCATGTCTAACAGCAGCAATAAGCAACCATGTGTGACAACATTGCTAAACAAAAGTGGGATTTTTGTTTGTGTTTATTTCGTACAACGAGGTTTATATTTACTCGTAGATTTCGTGCGTGGAGTTCCGTTTTTTTCCATTCCTACCATTTGGTTATGTATCCGAATTAAAAAAAAGAATGCTTCTGGCCAAGTCACATGAAAAATGCAACTCAATTAATGATCAATAATGTGTGTATCCAACGTCTATCTGGACTCGCCACAACGTTCGTGTGGAAGGATATTATAATAAGTTTTTCTATTTAATATTATTTACATTCGTTGATTACAAAGTTTTATGTTGATGTAATCGTCAATTTATTAATTAGTTTCTACCGCCATTGCATATTCTTTTATACAGTGTGACTCATTTAGATTGGAAACACACATGTAAAATCTGAATTTATTTACAGATTTTAGCGAATGTCAAATAATAAAACATCTACTTCGGGACAAAATTTTAAATGTTTATTCTAATTTTCAGGGTATACTACGATAACTTTTTCGCACTCGGAATGGAAAATTGTTATTACCGATTTGTTTATTAAAAAAATATCTACGCCACTGGATTCAAAATGCTTCCAAATAGCTGTCACCAAAATTTTACAAAAATATATTTATTAATAACAAAGTTATGACAACTTAAAGTTCCATAACTTTCTAAGCTAACAGTTACAAAACAACACCCTGTATCAATAGATGGCCATGGAAATTATGTTAATAATTCTTAAATTAAACTATCGGTGGAGAAAAAAATATTTAAAGTAACGTAATATTTAATAAAAGTAACGGAATAATATTTAACGCCACAAGTAATTCAATTGGCGACAAGGATTCGTAATTGGCGATACACCGCCAATGGGCTATCTCAAATTTTCCAAATTCCAACTTTTAATCCAAATTTCCAGCTGATTTCTTCGGATTTTTCGAACGAATGTCCGTGCTACTTGCTAGTGCAAAAATGCAATCAATTTCCCAACGCCAGTATATCTATCTTACTTTACAATAAGTAAGAAGAAGAAACAGAGAGGGAGAGAGAGAGAGAGATTATTGTTTCTTGTGGCGCCACTTGTAGCACACAACAGGTCGGTATCGGCACTACTTCTACGTGGAGGCGGAAAGAAAAGAATTATTTCAGTTACTCTGAAAGTTTGAAATATTCGTCATCGTCGGTTTTTCCTGTTGTAGTAGCAAGTAAAAAATGGGTAAATACGCGAAATACACAAAACATTACAAAGATATATGGGAAAAAGATCCTGTGTTAAGCAGTAAGTATTCGATTTTAATATTAAGCATTAAATCTTCTTCATATGTATATTCAGAGGTTAAAGGTGTAAAGCAACCCTTCCTCATAAAAGAAATTACCGCGCGGTAGCGCGGCCCTACTCTGATGGTATATTGGTTAGACATTCAAGACGTTTTAGGTAGAGCAGATACTTGGCCCCGTGGTATGCGAAGGAAGTTTTGGTGCAGTACTTTAAATTATCGTGATATATTGTGTATATGCTGCGTTTGGTTTTATGAATGGTTGTAATCCTGAATTACTTTGTGATACACTTAGTGAAATTAATACCGCAGCAACTGAGCGGAAAATTGCAAAGGTGTATGGTTTGTATTTGTATTGGGAAGGTGATACAGAAGAACATTTTCAAAGAAGAAGTAGATATTATTCTTATTGTTTTTATTTAAATAGAGTTGTAGATTTAAACGGAAATCCTAGAGTGTATGTTCCAAATATAGTTAATCAAGACGAACAGGATGTAAATGTGCGTAATAACGTTAATCAGTTAGGATATCATTACCCACAGCGCCGGGTACTAGAACAACGGCGCGTCCGGGATAAGCAAATTTTATAAATTATTCTAAGTTCGACAGGATGTCACAGTCTGTTACACGCCGTAAACCAGGCCGCATCTTTTTTATTACTATTAAGTTAAGTGATGTATTCGAAAGAATACGCGAAGAATTTGTGTCGTTCTTTGATAACGTCGTTACGTATTGTGTGTCAATTGAGACGTATTCTGTCAGTAAACGAGTAAGTCATCATTTACATTCTTTTTTGCAATTTTCCGAAAATGTATTTGTATTATCATTATTCTTTGAATGGTCCTTTTGTTCCATTTCGTAAAATGGATTATGCATTTATTAATTGGTCTATGACTGCTGCTGTTTGGTGGAATAATCGTATTCATTTAATGGGTGTGAAAGAAAAACAGTTATATTTGTGGGGACCTAGTAATGTAGTTTGTAGAGTTGCTTATTTCTAGACCTTTGTTGAAGTATGTATTTTATCCAGGTGTTGGAAAGTTTTTTATGCAGGGTTTTAGAAATGATTATCATAGGGTAATTGTATTTGAGGAGTTTAACCCATTCGCTGCGCATGGAAGTTTTGCGTCTACCGCCAGACGCGGCTGGTGTTTTTATGAAGTACTGACTCATTATATCCAACATAAGCTTTTACACCAAATGGCGTCATGCGCACCGCGCGCTCGCAACGAAAGCCGCCAATTGGCGTCATGAGCAGCTTAATCATCATTGTACTGGTATGCTTAAGCGTTTATTGGAGGGTCGTAGGTATGCTTATCCAGTTAAATGTGGTTTAGATCAGTATTTTGAATTTCGCGGTCCTATAATTTTTGTTAGTAATTTTGAAGAAATAGAGGATGAGGCTTTAAGAAATCGTCTTTTGTTTGTTAGTGCCGATACGCCATTCTGGAAGGTTGTGGAGAGTGCCTTACCGAAGGTTGATCCAGATTCGCAGGAAACGTGGTCGATTTCTTCCACGGAAGAAGAAGATGTTTCGTTATCGCAACTTTCGGTGGCGTCTGTTGAAAGGCGGTTGCAAGAGGGTCAGGTCGTGGGTTGACGCGTTACCGGCGTCATCATCAACGCAGTTACCCGATAATGAGGAGACACCCCCTTCTTCTCCGTTTTCCTCCGGTTGTGCGACGTGTAAGAAGCCTTTTCACGAGTGTCAATGCGGCCTGGTTTAATGGTCAGGGTTATTACGATCAGAGATTTAAATTTGTTGATTTGTTTGCTATGTCTTGTAAACCGACTTTGTATGATGACATGGCTGCGGTATTGGGGAAGCAATATAAACAGTTTATTTTAAATAAGTTAGTAGTTGTGTTGGATAATTTTGATTTTAGTAATTATATTCAAGTTGATAAAATAGGCACTATTTTACCTCCAGGTGCTTGGACTACTAATTTAATTCCTATTACTAGTAATTCTGGTGAGGGATCTTATTATAGGTTTAAGTTTATTGGAAATAGTAATTTAGGTGTAACTAAGGATACTAATGTTTCTTTGCAAGATCAATTTTGAGCGTATAAAGTATTATGATTTAAGTAAGAGACGTAGAATAGTATTTCATTATTATCCAAAATGTCATTATGTGCTAATACTGAACCATCTACTTGCGGAGCTGGAGGAGATGGACATCCTGTCAACCAGGCAGCATGGCTTTAGGACAGGAAAGTCAACAATAACAGCCCTAGAAGAAATAGGGAGGATACATAAAGAGACGGGGTGCAGATGGTGTGTTATTATCACGATAGATGTTAGGAACGCCTTTAATACAGCCCGGTGGAGCGCCATCATAGAATCCCCGAAGGAGGCAGGAATCAGCGAGTATTTGATACAGTGCGCAACATCGTACCTTTTGGAGAGATGCGTGAAGGCAGGGCGGCTAAGACACGAGTGTACGGCGGGGGTTCCACAGGGTTCGGTCCTGGGACCAACCCTGTGAAATGTTATGTACGACGGGGCACTGCGCTTGGTCTACCCGGAGGGGGTGACCCCAGTTGCGTACGCAGACGACCTCGCCTTAGTGGTGGAGGCGGAGGACGAAGAGGACCTGCAACGGTTGGCCGAACAATCCTTTGGTCAAGCCATAAATTGGATGATATCCAAGGGTCTACAAGTGGCCAAGGAGAAGACCGAAGTTCTCATTCTGAAAGGCCCCAGGAAAAACAGACAGGTGATCCTAAACCTAGCCGGAAAGGCGGTGAGGTCGTGTAAAAACATCAAGTATTTAGGGGTAACGTTGGACAGGGGCCTTACCTTCGGAGCCCATGTGGACACCGTAGTACAAAAGGCAAATCCAGGAATAGTTTTATCCTTTCCTTAAGGTTTTCCACACTTAAAAAACTTGCACCAATCAAAATGTCCAATTTGAAATTTATTGGAGACTACCCGGAGAGAGCACCCAGCTCACATCCATCTTATCACAGCTATAGACACATCAACCCAGTCCTAAAGCCAATGTCTAGAACATTACCAGAAGACGAACTACAGAGTGTCATCCATGGCTACAGAAGATCGGATTTTAGTAAGGAAGCGTTAATCGCTGATTACTTTAGAGGAGAAGTCCCAAAACACAACATTATCAAAGATGAACATTACACTAAAGCTATTAAAGTTGTCTCAGACTTATTTAGACCAAAACACAAATACAGACCAGTCAGTTTCCCTGATTTGAGGTACTACCCATGGCCTCTACCAACGTCAGCCGAAGCACCATACACATCGTCCCCCTATTGGAGGAAGTATGTAAGAGTCAAACATCAATTAGGATTTATCGACAATGAACGCGTTTCATTTCATAACCTATATAATGAGATTCTTCGACACAACAGAGAAAAGATACATCGCATCAAAGATGGTATCTATGTTGACAGATATGGTAATGATCTTAAGTATTGGAATCAAGCACACGCTAGATCGCACCTCGTTAAAAAGGATGATCCAGACAAGATTCGAATGGTTTTCGGAGTTCCTAAACTTCTACTGTTCGCAGAATGCATGTTTCTTTGGCCCCTAGTCAATGACTTAATGAACCGTAACGGACCTATGTTATGGGGATTCGAAACTTTAAGAGGCGGATGGTACGCTATTTACCAATGGATGGCCACCACCGAACCCAGAGATTGAACATATCTCGCTTTAGACTGGAAGCAATTTGACAAAAGAGCTCAATTTGCCGTAATTGACGATATCCATAATATCATCGAAAGTTACATAGACTTCGACAATGGTTATATCCCAACACACGATTATCCAGAAACCACCACCAATCCTGAAAGACTCAGAAACCTATGGAAATGGATGTGCGATGCTATTAAGCATACGCCAGACGTTTTACCAGATGGAAAGATGTATCAGCGTCAGCACGCAGGTATAGCTTCCGGATTCTTTGAGACCCAGTTACTAGATTCAATGTACAACGCATTGATGCTTTTGACTACCCTTTCAAAACTAGGAATAGACATCACGAATATTAAATTAAAAGTTCAAGGAGATGACTCACTCATCTCAATCCCCTGGACAAGGCGAGTGATTCCGAACATCGCAGCATGGTTGGCATGCAAACATAAGAGAACAAACTACTACTTTACGCAATTTCTGACGGGACACGGGTCCTTCGGCACATACACCCGCAGAATAAAGAAAACCGAGAGCGACACATGCGAGAGGTGCGGCGTAGAGGACGGCCCAGACCATGCCATGTTCGAGTGCAAGAGGTGGGAGGACCAGCGACGGGGGGCGTGGGAGAGATTACCCACGCATCCAAATCCAGATAACATAATGGAGATGATGCTGGAGGATACAGGAACCTGGGAAACGATATACAGCTATGTATGTAGGACGATGGAACTTAAGGAGCGGGAAGACAGGGAAAAACAGCGACAAACGGTGGAGGAAACATGAACCTGCAAAGTAAGAACTACGGGGGACACCGACGTCATGAGCCACAAAGCTCGGTTCCAGTGTTCCTCCGTAGGAGGAAAGGACGGATATAAGGAGGTGGTTTAGTGGGTAGTTCCAACCGAGAGAAAGGAGAGTCCCACACTACCCAGCACATAAGAACCAAGTGCTTGGGTGTCCGGAAAAGGATTCCACCTCCGGCAGCCACACAACTGCTACGCGCTGCACAAAAAAAAATGTCATTATGTAATACCATTTAACAAAACTAATTTGGAGATGACTTTACCGAATATGTTAAAATTGATGTATCCTTCAGGTTCTGAAGGTACTTGTTTGATTATGTTTGGTCCATCTTCTGGTACTGGTCGTACTAAAGATTCACAGTTATTTTCTGTACAAGATAATACTTTTAGGGTTAGGATATCATGGCATATGACAATTTCTGGTCGTACTTTTAATCAAACGTCCTAATAAAATAAATATCTATTAAGTGTATATGTTGTTTCAGTACCAGAATCTTCTTCATATATGTATATTCGAGGTTAGATTTACGATCTTTATTTTTTGCATTTGAGATTTTACATAAATTATAACAAAATAAACTACAACAAAAATGCAATATATATTTACTAAACTTTATAGAATTCATCAGCCGCACACCATGTCACGGTATTTTTTCCCATGCACAAATTTTCTATTTAAAATAAAGGTCTTTTGAAAAAAAACTAAACAGTGGGAAAAAACAATCACAGGGAAAATAATAACAATTAATTACCCCCGAACTTAATAATTTATATATCAAAAATCAAATAAGTAACATAATATGATAATTAATTTAACAAAATAAATGCTTCCAACCAAAATATGCTTATCCGGTATCAATTGGCAATTGTTGCTAAGAAACACGGCCTCTAGCGGATGTTTTTCGAACACTTGTAAGAGATGTCAATGATGTTGTAAATAACTACTACATACCGCATTGGCGCTGATGTCGCAGGACAAAATGGAACTCCGCCATGTTAGTGGCAGTCACGTGACAGTTTTGTTTATATAACCCGTTGTTCCATGTGTTTTGGCGGGGATCGGTCATATAAGATGGTGGTCGGTATTATCCTGTTTTATGCAAAAGCGATACAGTTGTTTCTAGGATTAATTAATAGTTGCTTTTAAATCTGCAGTATTATGAGGATCGCTTTTTTATTATTTAATTTTGAAGTAGTACAGTAAAAATTGTATAGCTATCTTCATGTATGTTATGAATATAGTTTTGAGCTTGTATAAAAATGTCAAATTTTATACAAGAGCAATATTTTATTAGTACATTACAGATACAGATTTAAATATCGCGCGCAATTTGCCCCTAACATGGCCGATATTTTTATTTCAAATTGAACCTACCCCCACCACTAAAATTCATATAGAATACGGTATCTAGTAGTTATTTACAACATCTTTGAGAGATGTAAACAAACAAGTTTTAGCATTGGTTTTATGGGGGGTTTTGTGTAATTTTTTTAGTATTTCTGTGTTTGAGCAGGTTTGAGTTACTTTACTTAAAGAAAGTACAATGGCAAATGCATTTTGTTGTGTGCCTTTCTGCACATCATTAAAAAGAAGAAATCCGGATATTAGTTTTCATAAATTTCCAAATAACAATGAAACTGTTCAAAACGCATTAGGTAGTTGGGAAACTTTGAACAGGGTCAAGCGTGGATACATAGGCTAAGAATTGGGAAAAAAGTATCTGAATTTATGAAAGTGTGCTCCTTGCACTTTGCAGAACCGGATTTTTTTAGAGGTTAGTTATAGTCATTTGGTTACTATTATGTAAAAGAAAATTTACAATAAATTAGTTTTAGTTTTGGAAAGAAAAAACTTAAAAAGAACTGCAATTCCATCACAAAATTTACCATTGCCTGTACATGGCAGTGCAGTACCACAACCAAGTACTTCATATAGAGCTGACCGATTGTTAGTTAGGAACAGAATCAAGGAATCTGTCGATAAAGAAGATGAATGTAATCGTATCAATGATGATGAAGTACATCCATCGACAGATGAAATTGAGGCAGCAAATGCTTTATTAGTTTTAGTAGACACCGATAATGTGACTGGTGACGGATGTGCCAAAAACATTTAATGATTTTGCTGCCCAAGTGAACACACCTACAAAATTAACTTTAAGCAATTTTATTCAAAGTGAAAATGCTCTGATTAGCCTGACAGACTTAAACAGTTTTATTATGTTAAATACAATAGTGTCGTCGGTACAACAAGTTTATAAAGAAGAACGGTTACATAAATTGTCCATAAAAGAACGTGTAATGTTAACGTTTGTTAAATTAAAATTGTAATTTTATCAGTGTTATTTGGTGTTAGCAGTACCTTGTGCAAGACGTACATTATAAAAATGATTAGAGTATTAGCAATTGTTTTACAACCGATGATAGTGTTTCCATCATCTAATGAAATTTTACAAAACATGCCTATCTGTTTTGAAGGTTTTGAAGACACACAGGTAGTGCTAGATTGCACTGAAATATTTGTGCAACACCGAAATGCTTATGCTGTTGTACACGTTTTATTCACACTGTGGTGCACGGCAGCCATACGTGTGCCACATCCAAATCCCACTCACGCGCAGACTCCACTCGTACGCAAACCCCCACGCGCACGGACCAATGGGAAGCGCCCGCTTCCCTTTATAAGCGCGGTCCGAAGCTGGGAAGAATCAGATTTATTGTTATGTGGAATCAGAACTCTACTGCTCTCATAGTGTAGAGGATCTACTGTCTGCTGACCGATAGCGACACACCTCGCGCCGAAAGACCGCTGCTGACGATAGTGCGGTACATCGAAAGACCGCTGCTGACGATAGTGCGGTACACCGAAAGACCGCTGCTGACGATAGTGCGGCACACCTCGCGCCGGTACACCGAAAGACCGCTGCTGACGATAGTGCGGCCACCTCGCGCCGATAGACCGACCGCTGCTGACGATAGTGCGGTACATCGAAAGACCGCTGCTGACGATAGTGCGGTACACCGAAAGACCACTGCTGACGATAGTGCGGCACACCTCGCGCCGGTACACCGAAAGACCGCTGCTGACGATAGTGCGGCCACCTCGCGCCGATAGACCGACCGCTGCTGACGATAGCGCGGGACCACCACGTACGGTAACCCGCGACACCGCCGTCGTCACCAACGCCGAGGGCCGCAACACGAATCAACCAGAGGCAGAAGAGCCAACGACAACGCCCGCATCCGCCAGGGTACCGAAACACGTCACGAATTATGTACATACTGTAAATATACTCTGTAAATATATCGTATTATAACCTCTTCAACGTATTATTGAACACGCACTCGCCCAACCGGCGAGCACCCCCAAAGAGGCACCCCCACGCCCAAAACACTATAAAGGTGCGTTAACTGTTAAATTTATGGTCGGAGTTTCGCCTGCTGGATTAATAACTTTTATCAGCAAAGCATACGGTGGTCGAGCATCAGACAAAATCATTTTTGAAAATAGTGGTATAATTAATTTGCTTGATACAAACTCAGCTGTAATGGTCGATAAAGGGTTCTTAATTGACAATATGTGCGCTTTAAATAACATCAAGATGTATCGCCCACCCTTTCTTCGTTCAAGATACAATTTGATCATGATGAAGCCATTTATAATAAAAAAATAGCTGCAGCACGAGTGCACGTTGAAAGAAGTAACCAGCGTCTCAATTTGTACTTGGCCATAGTATTTATGATTTTGTTTCAAACAATATATGCCGTCTTCAAATATTAAGTAAGAAAGGTTTTGAATGACACTTCCTATGGATTGTGTAGCGCACAACCTAAAAAGAAAAAAGTAGAGACTTTGAAGACAGCAGCTCATCCGAGTCTGAGTCTGAAGTAAATATGGAGCTTGCTAATGATGACCTCGACATTAGTGATACCGAAAACTTGGATCTAGCTGTTGGAAGTTACGTTATCGTTAAATATGGAGATGACTTTTTTCCAGGTAAACTCGATTTCCTTAGCGTCGCTTAATTTTTGTATCGAGTATCGTTTAATTAGTAAAAATAGTAATCGATTCTCAGTAATCGATGTTTTGTTGCTCGATACCCATCCCTCATTTTAACCGGTGTAGAAAAGTTTATTTTGTACCTACATTTTGTTATCCTTAGACAATCGAAAAAAACTCATATTTTTATGCGATTTTGGTGTTAGTGCAGTTTGGAGCAGCGCACCATCCTCCACCTTTACATATTTGGTGCCATTTAAACTCTGTTTTAATAAATAGTTAATTGAATTACCAATTGATTGTTTTACGCTTATTACGCCTATTAAAAATCAGAACACCTTTTAAAATTTGCAACGCACCGGATACCGCTACATACGCTGAAATGTATAATGTATCAAAGCATTCAAAGCGCTCGCTATAATTCTACACCCAGAGAGCGGTTAGTCGCACGATAAGAAAATGTGCAACACGTATTTAGCAGTGTCTCTTCTGAATCACTTGTGCTTTATTCTGTGCTTTTACCCAATTTGTACCCATATTTTCATTAAACTCCAGGCTAAGTAATCCATTCTGATATTTTTTCTTTCTCCTTCGTTTCACCGCTAATCAAGCAAACGTTCTTGAAACGAAAAAACCAAAAAACGTGCTTCTAAGAGTTCTAACCTCACTTATTGCTTTAGTCAATTTTCCAGTTAATTAACCAAAATTTTAAGGAGATTTCTTTGTACACCTGACACCATGTTTTATATTCTTATACTGTTTCAATAAAGTAACTCTTAGAGTATAAGTATAAGTTTAAAGTTTAATTCTAACATTCTTTGTTAACATGACGAGTACACCATTGTTGCAGTGTTACCAGTCTTACATATATCACAGATTCTATATAAAGTAAGGTAATTTTTGAAGGGGTCAAATGTTAAAATATGACAGCGGTTCTGTACACCTTGCTTTGTAAAAGTTAAAAAAATGTCTCGCGTTACAAATGGCATCTTTGTATCGGTGTTGGGAAGGTGTTCCTAGTGTAATATTACTATTGTTGAATCGGTGGCCTGCGAAAAAATTCCCCCGTCACTATTCCTTCCATAGCTCCTACTTCCACAGCAATAAATTTGTACTCTGCATTCACAAGTGCCATAAGAACAATAGAAAATGTTTTCTTATAATTGAAATATTGGGATCCGCTATTAGCGAGTGCTTATTGCCCCAAGAAAATTCCATATTCTCCAAAAATCATCTGCAATTCTCTTCCAATCATTTTCTTTAGGTGGTGGCATTTGCTCCTTCAACGTTTTCCTGCTTATAGCATTGCAAACTTCTTTGAAACAAAACTGTTGAATGTCCCAATCTATAACTAAAAGCTAACGACCTCATCGTATCTCCTGTAGCTAAAAACCTCAAACATAGACATTGTGTTTGTAGAATTAATATATTCTTTTTTAGCAAACGATTGTAAACAAAAATGGTTCAGTCTGCGAGACCAGTTTCGTAGAGTCCTAAAACTGTCTCCGGGCAAGCGGCAATGAAGAAAAAAAAATGGAAATACGAAGATGAGCTATCGTCTTTAATCCCATATTTTCAAGAGCGAGAAACAATATCTAATATTTCACCCGAAAATGAACGTCTGCGTGCATACGACCACGGTCTGCTTTCACAGTGACCGGTCTCCGCTTGCATAACGACCACGCTGCTCCGAGAGCGACACTACGAGCAAGGCTACCGCCAATCGACCGCGCACACCGTGCATGAACGTCAATCGCCAGATGCCCGCTACGCCCGGAAGAAGAGGAAACACCGTCGTAACTCACTGCGCCATTTCCGAGGTAGAACTCCACCCGTCCGTCCGGTGACGCCGCTACCCGACACGCCCAAGAAGACGACAACGACGCCACGAGCTCCCACGTGGCAACCGCAACCCCTGCACGTGGTAACCTACGCAGGAGTGCCCGCCGACGCCGTCACCCTGCAGGACCCACGACGCTTCGTCATCGGAGCACGACTCCGCCACGTTGCAATCACCGAGTCACGCTCATGTTAATTACCTGTACATACCTGTAAATAGTGTAAATAAACGCCGTCAAGTCCAAGCCTTTTCACGATACGACCGGAACACGCAACCTAACGAGGCCTCTCGACCTCACCGATAACCACCCGCAAACTAGTCTAAACTTAGTATTCCTTTTTCTTAATAAGGGTACAAGTTTTGACAGCAAATTATTGAACTGATATTTAGACATTCTGAAGTACTGATGAAATTTTACTTCATCTTCTAACAATTCTTTGTATAGTGTGAAAAATTCTCCCTCAGTTTTTCTTTTCAACAAACTTTTATGCACCCATTTCTTTGCTTGTTTTGCCTTCCTTTCTTTTATTTTACACTTTTCCTTCTCCTCATCTTCTTCTTCAAGTAACATAGCAATAACCGCTAACTCAGAAATTGGCGGTCAAATGTTTGAAAGTGTGAATACAAAATAAAATTGACGGTCATCTGATGGACGGTCGCCTGCCGCTGTCAATACGGATAGTGGGAATCAACCTTTAATCTTAGTTAGCATGGAAATTATGTTACTGTTTAACAGTTATGATAGATTTTTATTACAGATTACGTTACTTTAAATGTTTTTTTCTCCACTGATAGTTTCAATTTAATAGCAATGTTTTAGTAGGTGCAAATGTTTGAAAGGCATAGGAGGTAATTCAGGACAAGAATTTATTTTGTTTAAAAGCAGTATACAGCAATATCGGATGTTCTGTAATGTAATATTATGTATTTAACAGTGTATAGACATAGTCATACAACAGTGTAGCTAGGTTGTTAAGGTAGTACACTGTAAGAAATGATATAGAACATGGAGTTATTAAATGTCTACTTTTAATTTGGCCTTGAAATTGCATTGAAACTCTTTGTAGTTACTTTATGACAAACAGATGGCGCTGTCAGCCCTTATTCGATTTAAATGCAAGTAACACTGCAGGCTCAAACCAATTCTTAAATTCGACAGTTCGGTCGTATGACAACATTGAACTGTACGCTATACGCAACTGAAAAGGAAACGCGCATAAGTAACACTGAAGCCAAACGACTGGGTATCTCTATCTTTTTCTTTTACAGTTTTTACAGTTCATAGCAGATGGAGATTCTAGTGTTTTTGCAAAAATAAAGGAAAAGGTTCCATATGATAATGACGTAAGAAAAATTGAGTGCACGAATCATGCGCTTAAAAATTATGGCAAGCACTTGAGAAAAGTTAAGGACGACAAGACCATCGAATTGAGAGGCCGTAAATTGTTGACACTGAAAAAAATTGAAGTACTAACAAAACGAGCCAAATGCTCCATTTGTGAGCATGCTAAGAAAGAACATGCAGACGTACAACAGCTTCGACTTGATTTAAAATTGAGTTTGCACCATGTTTTTGGTGATCATTCAGACTGCTGGGAATCTATTTGTAATGATCTTGGTAATGACTCCAATAACGAAGTACCTACTTTGAAATCTACTTTTAATCATTTACAAGGTAGGTTCCCATATGAAATTATGTTATGAATTGGAACATGTAACTGTTTGTTTTAGGTGCTTTGAATTTATTAGTACGAAAAGCTCGACACTTTCCAAGTGTAGATGATTATTCTCAAGTAAAAAAACACATCCAAATCCCACTTGCGCGCAGACCCCACACGCACGCAAATCCTCACGCGCACGGACCAATGGGAAGCGCCCGCTTCCCTTTATAAGCGAGGTCCGAAGCTGAGAAAAATCAGAGTTCTTCTGCTCTTAACAGCAAAGAGATCTCACCCGTCTGCTTCTATAGCGACACCCGTTTGCTCGTATAGCGACACCGCGTATGCCTACGACAACGCGGAAGCTTTCGACACCGCGGAAGCCTTCGACACCGCCGCCGTCGACACTAACGCCCCGCATCCGACAGGGGATTGAAGCACGCCAACGTGAAAATACTGTAAATAATATAAATACTCTGTAAATATATCGTATCATAACCTCTTCGACTTATTCTTCGCCCAACCGGCGAGCAACCTCAAAGAGGCGCGCCCCTACGCCCAAAAAAGCATTGCCTCTGAAGATTTAATCCTAAAAGAGCAGAACAGAATTGGAGATAACAATGAATCTATGCCATCTATAAGTAAAGCAACTAAAAAAAAAGGACTGCCGATGTTAATAATGAGTCATCTGATTCGTTAGAAGACGAAGTAATGTCTATTTATTCTGAAGGTGAAGGTGATGACTGGGATCGTACCTCTGGTAATACTTTCGAAAATGAGATCACCAACACATTTCAAGAAGAAGATGGGCTTGGCGTTGGAAAAGAGAACCGAGACAAACCTATAATAAGAAAAAATGATTTTGTCATATTTTCTTATGAGAACCAGTATTATCCTGGACAAATATTACGAACAAAGGGAAATGAAGTGCAAATCAAATCCATGGTATCAAGCGGGTTGTTTCAATGGAGGTGGCCAAAGTTAGATAATATTTTATGGTGTAGGAATCGGGTATATGCGAGGATGCACGAAACCACATCGGTCACGCGAAGCGCGGTTGGCTGACATTGGTTTCCCACGCCAGGTACAAGCGC
Organism: Pyrocoelia pectoralis; assembly: GCA_036250285.1. Lineage (NCBI taxonomy): Eukaryota > Metazoa > Arthropoda > Insecta > Coleoptera > Lampyridae > Pyrocoelia > Pyrocoelia pectoralis. The sequence goes on from CM070075.1 coordinate 27,657,804, forward strand.
CAATGAGAATTCACCTAAGATAAATAGGGAAGACACGCCCGCTAAAATGGGTTTAAAAGCGTGCGCGCGCTGCAGGAAATTACTTATTCTTTCGACGTTGATAATAGCACGGAAGAACTAAGTACCCCTAGTCCGACGTTGATAATAGCACGGACGAACGGGCAGCTACCCTGTCCGACGTTGATAATAGCACGGACCAGGGTCGACCATCCGACGCCGACGTTGATAAAAGCACGGCTAGGATAAATCGCTGGTAATGGTTAACCTCTTAACTATCCGACGCTGACCAGTCACAGTTCATTACCCCGCATCGATCGCCGGTACCAACCGTTGTCTCACCGCTGCCACCGACTTCGACCAAGAAGCCGCAGTGGAGATTGGTGCCAATTGAGCTTGACAGCAGGCCCTGTTATGCGGACCCTCCAAAGCAACCCCTGCATCCGCTGGATCCTAGAAGGCAATGCGTTACATACATACGCGCAGTAACTTTACGTTCTAGTTCGTGTTTAGAGTAAATTGTTCATTTTTGTTATTTATCTATTATTTCATTTCATGTATTTAATTTTTATATTTATGTTCTTGTACCCGTGTGTAAATATATTCATGAAAAATAAACAAAGTCACGTCAACAACGTGCCAAAATGGTATAACGAAGGTAACATAAAAGAAAAAATAGAACCGCCTAGCTACCATGACATTAAGAGAACTGTGCAAAATACTGTCACATATTGAAAATCTTAAGAATTAATTATTCATATCAGTAATAAGAAACGTATTATTCATTTCCTCAGAAGTAAGTAGAACGGGACTTTTATAGATAGATTAGATTATCAATCTTCCGTGCAAATCATCCGGGATCTTGTGGAGACCCAAAGTAGGTTATCTTAGGGTGTTGTCGGAAGTACTGACGTACAGAGTACAGACGAGTATAAGTATGAGATGCCGGGACACAATCGAGAGAAGCAATTGAAATTGCAATCATTAACGTAACTGTTGTACTAGTGATGGCCAGTGCACCAAAGCCAATGTTAGGGTAAGTACTTATATATTTTATGTTAACATTTTATTGTATTATTGATTTAATCTTGTATATATTATTATGCTTAATAGTTCCTAATTATATATTACTATATCCTAAAAGTTATCGTCTAGTGATTAGAACTGATCCTAGTTGAAAGTCACGCACTCTCGCAATGCCAAGCTCACAAATATATTAACAACCCCCAAATCTAATAATCACAAGCCACCAGCGTGACAAATGGTGGAGGTGCCGTTCTTAATTTTTTTTTTGTCGTGTTACATTTTTTTTATGGTTCATATTTTGTTAGAGGAAACCGCCACTAAATGGTTGAAGGGCCGTTCTTTATTTTTTATTTTTTTATTCCCACCGAACTTTATTTTTAAATACTACCTTAAAGTAAGTGATGGAAATACCGTTCTTAATTTTTATTCTCCTCCAAACTATTCTTTATTATTACCTTCAAGCAATTTGTCTAGTTTCGTTTAATCCAAACATTCCCCTAGATACAATGATTTCTAATGCATGTGCGGTTGTATCACTTCTAACCATTTTTATTTGCTTAAATATAACAATAATTATATTTCTACTTGTCAAAAACGAAGTCATTTAAATTTTTTATTGCCTTTTATCAAAAAGTTTGCAGTAATTATGCTACATGACAAATTTTGCCCTTTAAATGTCGACCACTAACAATAATGCAAGTACCCCAGTAAATCAATATAAAACTAGGAGTAAAACTTTCAAACCCCAACAATCTACAATTCACGCGGAGGACCAAATTTCTTCAAATCCAGATAATACTGTAATTTTTACGTCTACTAAAAAATTAATTCGAACACCACCACCATCAACCTCTATTGTTGAGATCGAGCCGGAATTCAAAGAAAAATTAAATTTTTACGAAACATTAACTTCACCAAATAAAACAGCTGACACATCCAAACCACAAGTGTCGCTAACCCCATTGCAAGTTGATTTAGTTGTAAAACCACACAATTATAGTTCCACAGAGATAATGGCGAATCAAAACGTAACAATTCAACAAGTTAATGAGACGGCATCTACACCGATCTTTCCAAAATTTGTAACCCCTGATTTTTTTACACCTGGCGTAAAAAATTGCATTACTTTTTTGCAAGAGTATAATAGATGTGCCAATTCTAATCACTGGGGCGATGACAATAAAATCGCTCACTTAGGAAATTTTTTAAGAGGTAATGCATATACGTGGTATGTTGATTATTTAAAAAACCCAACCAACGCCTCTAATACTTGGACTGATATATCTAACGATTTCCAAAGACATTTTGGGGGCACAACTGCCAGCTTAGCGGCTAAACACCAATTACGCAATCGTAAACAACAAATAGAGGAAACTGTCCTAAAATATTACTACGAATTATTAGAACTCGCAAATCAAGTCAACCCTACAAACCCTATTGCCGAACTTGCGGAATATTTTTTAGAAGGTCTTCAACCAGGGCTCAAAGCCGATTTTATGCTACTTTGCCCTAATCCTGACGAGTTAAATTCAGAAAATTTTAGAGCGGCCGTATTCAAACTTTCCAATATCCAGGAAACACGTCTACAGAAGGAGACCCAAATCTAGTAGTCATTCCCAGCCATCTTAGGGAAGAAATTCTCTATTCACACCACAACGAACCACATGCCGGACATTTAGGCATCACAAAAACACACCACAAAATAAAAAGTCGCTATTATTGGGATACATTATTAAAAGATGTAGAAAAATATGTCAAAGGCTGTCCGGATTGCCAAGCACGAAAAGGGCAAGCCCATTTTAAACCAGCCGGACTTCTTCAACCAATACCGGTATCATTACCGTTTGATAAAGTAGGTATAGACCTATTAGGACCATTTCGAAGGAGTAAAAATGGTAACACCATGATCATTGTTGCCACAGACTACGCAACCAGATGGGTAGAAACTAAAGCATTGCCGAACGGAAAAGCAGGACCGGTAGCTAAATTTATTTTAGAGAACATTTTAATGAGACATGGATCTCCACGATTTTTATTGAGCGATAGAGGTAAGACTTTCCAGTCTGAAGTTGTAACAGAATTACTAAAAATCATGGGAGTCAAAAGTTATTTCAGTACCTCATATCACCCACAATTTAACGGCCTCACCGAGCGATTTAACAAAACTTTAGCGGATATGTTATCCTTGTATACTAACACCCAACAAACGGATTGGGATCAGTACCTATCTATGGTCACTTTCGCATTCAACACGTCACGGCAAGAAACTACCAAAGTTTCTCCATTTTCACTGGTTTACGCTCGCGAACCCGTTTTACCAACGGAAGCTACTTTAAAACAAGATACGATTACAGAGGACATTAGACTTATAAGAGAACGCGCATTGTATATAAGAAATTTAGCTGTAGAAAATATTCATAAGCAACAGGGAAGAGATAAGACGCGCTACGACAGTAAACATCGCGTAGTGGAATACCACATAGGTGACATAGTAAAGGTATTCACGAGTTATGGAACCACCATTTAACCATACAGTATAATTTATTGGGTATCATTAATAACACATATGTATTTAGTATATTTCCTATTATCAATATTTCCTCTAAAAATTCCTATATTTAACTTCTAATCTGTTTATGTCCAAAATTCTTAGTATGTGTAATCTGTTTATATTCAAACTTTATATAAGATGTAGATTGTTATTATCAATTAATTAATTCTTGTTAGCAAGTAAGAACTGTTGTCTTGTAGAAGACTTAAATAAATTTTTGTTCATTTTTTTTAAAAACGTTCCGTTCGTACCTACGAACCTAACTGGCGCAGTCGGTAGGATAGAGAAGACAGAATTTCCAGCCCGAGAAGACCTTCTTTGAGAACCGTCCTCGTGAGTTCCAACTCTTTATGGGCAAACGAACCACAGCTGTTCTAACCTCTATAGAATATAAAAGGTAAGAGCCAATCCTTATTACCTTACTCAATTTGATATTATATGACAGCAAAATTTGAATCTACGAATAAGATTTAAAATTGCCAAAGTCAATATATCTGTTTAAGAATTATATATAGGAATTGAATTGCTACGAACCAATTCAAAATTGATATCGAAATAATAATTAATCAAATTAAAAGTCTAAATTTAAAAGATAGTGATACGATGACGCAACAAAATGCAACTAATTATACTATGCTGAGATTGTACATCGATACAATCCCATGCTTTAATGGCGATTCTAATATTTTGGAGATATTTATTGAACATTGCGATCAATTAATAGTTACATATACAAATAATGTCGCAACTAACGACCCCATACACATGTTCTTAATCCGAGCAGTAATTAGTAAATTAACGGGAGACGCCCTGATGTTAGTAGGGAGTCGGCCAGAAATCAGGAACTGGTCGGACTTAAAATCCCTTTTAAGGCTAAGTTTCGGTGATCAACGAAATTTGGACTGTCTAATACAAGACTTGTTAATGACTAAACCAGCGAGAAATATAATAATGCCTTGAAAACTTTAAAAAAGAACCAACTTGAAATAATAAAAAACGTCAATGATCAAATATCAATCTCCAAAGAATTAGTAAACAAATATACAAAAATCATCGATATCATTATCCTAAACCAAAAAAAGATATCAAATTATGTAGAAGACCTCAATAAATCAATAAGAGATATCAATAATGAATTACACCAGTATATCATAATCCAATCCGTAATAAATCAATTCCATATTAATTCAAATTTAATTATAACTTTCTTAGATAATTTAGAAAACGCAATAACTTTTGCAAAACTACGTGTTACCCATCCAGATATATTAACAAAACATAATTTATATAAAATAATTGTAGACTTATCAAAAATGTATAAAAAAAAGGAAATTTTAAATTTACGGCTAGATTCATGGTATTCAATTGTAAAATCTAACTGTCATACTACGAACAACAATATCCTTTTCATATTAGAATTCCCTATTGTTTATCCGAAAATATTCCAATATTATAAACTCTTCCCAATGCCAACAAAAATAAATTCCATTATAATTCCACAAAAACCTTATTTGGCTCTGGAACAACATGTGTATCAATATATGAATAAAGAATGTGCTCAAATAGAAGATATCTTCGTATGCGACAACGAAAACTTAAATTTTAATACAAGTGACTGTATCACAAATATAATCCAACAAAAAGAAGCAAATTGTAACGACACCGTGGTAGAAAAACCAAATTTAATTATGAACACAATCAATAACGAATACCTGATAATTATAACAGAAATGAAAATTCAAATTAAAAGGAAGTGCCTGAACGAAGAATTTTCCACACTTATAGGAAATAACCTGATCAAAGTTCCAGTAAATTGCAGCATCACCTATCAAGATTATAAATTCAGCAACAACGAAAACACAAGAAACGGAATCCCACTAATACTATCAAGAACCAACAACATTAAGGTACAAAGACAACCACATGATAAGAAATTGAAGATCGAAAACATTCCATTAGAAGAAATTTATAAATGGAAAAAGCAAGTAAACACCATCCAAACAGTAAGTGCAACCTATGGAGAAAACCATTCAAAAAATTGGACATTTTACATAATCATAATCATTATATTAATTTTATTAACAATTTATATCGTGCTTAAAGTTAGAAAACGGATCCCGAACATGTGCAAGAAAAGCAAAATAGTGCCTTCAGTTTTCTTCAAACCCGAAAACTCCGTCTAAGAGGGGAGGAGTTATGGAACCACCATTTAACCATACAGTATAATTTATTGGGTATCATTAATAACACATATGCATTTAGTATATTTCCTATTATCAATATTTCCTCTAAAAATTCCTATATTTAACTTCTAATCTGTTTATGTCCAAAATTCTTAGTATGTGTAATCTGTTTATATTCAAACTTTATATAAGATGTAGATTGTTATTATCAATCAATTAATTCTTGTTAGCAAGTAAGAACTGTTGTCTTGTAGAAGACTTAAATAAATTTTTGTTCATTTTTTTTAAAAACGTTCCGTTCGTACCTACGAACCTAACTCGCGAGTTGGACTTATACTTCAGTAGCAAAACTGGCCGTTAGTGATGTTGAAAAAGTAACTATTCGTTACTCGAGTACTCGTTACTTTACAAAATACTAAGTAAAGATTACTGATATCTCTGATTAATAGTTACTTTGAATACTTTGATTACTTTTGAGTACAAGTATTCATTAGTTAGTGGAGTATTCGCATTGTAATTGTACGATTGTATTCGCTATATTGCCGTTACCGATACCGAATACTTTTCGTGTTCTTTCGTTACACAATATCAAAGTGTAATCTTTGACAAAACAAGGTTATGGATCCGTGACTTTTCGAATTAAAAATAAATAAAGCAGTTTATATTACCTACTCTGTGTTTACTTTCAAAATAAAGTTAAAATTATCAACACGCCCTAATACTCCTAATTTATTGATTTTCCTCCAATTTTTATTTTTTTTTGCCGAAACATATGTACCTATACTAAATTAACTAAAATATTTATTAAGGTAGCGAGTGGTACGTGACTGAAGCTTAATATATAGAAGTGGTACGCGAAAAAAAAGTTTGAGAACCTCTGGTGTAGAGGATCCCACGGTCTGCTGCTTATAGTGACCGCACCACGGTCTGCTGCTCATAGTGACCGCACCACGTTACGATACCGAGCGGTATCGCCATCACTCGAACGCACCCACGGGTGCCCCCCCCATGCCAGGCACGCCCACGACGCCGCCCAAGGAGAAGAAGCACCGGAGGAATACCCTCCGCCGCTTCAGAAACCGCACTCCTCCCGTTCGCCCCGTGACGCCACTACCTACGACACCCCCAAGGCCGACGCCGTTACCCACGTGGCGCCCGCAACGCCTGCAGCTACACGTAGTGCCGGCCGACGCCGTCACCCTCCAGAACCCTCGGCGACACATCATCCGTGCCCGACTCCGTCAAGCGGAAACTTGCCAATCCTGCACGTATTAACACGTCACGAATTATGTATATATGTTTCAATTTAATATGTAAATATATCGTATTATAACCTCTTCGACTCATTCTTGAACACGCAATCGCCCAACCGGCGAGCACCCCCTAAGAGGCACCAACGCCCAAAGTATGTATAAAATATGTACAAAGTATACCTTAATTATGTTTCTGTTTATTGGGTTATGATTTACAAATTTTTTAATTTGACTGTACCTTGGAACGCAGAAAATTTTAACATCAGCGAAATATTTCAATGGATTAAGAGGGTAGGGTTAAGCATTGTTTACCACTTTCTAGGAAATGTCAGGTAAAATTAGGGTGACAACCCGACCTTAGATCATATATGGTCTAAGGACCCCACTTGGCAGCCACCTTAGATCACATAATGGTCTAAGGACTCCACTTGGCAGCCAGCAGTGTCCAGTGTGAGTCTCGCGCGCATCCAGTGCAATAAATGATGTGCAAATATGCTGAGAGGTGAATAGGAACAAAACTTTCTAGATCCCTGTTCCTTTGAATATCTCTTAATTAAATACAGAAATCTGGTTTATTGCTAAAATAAATGATTAGGTATTAGTCCATTCGATGTCAGCACCAGTTGTTAGTGTTGTTGTACGTGCCACAAGTGTAATCTTTAAAAACGTTTAAAGTGTTGTGTGGAAAGGTATTAAATTGTACGTTAAAATTACTGAAATATTTTTTTTTAATTTACCATTTTAGTGTTCTTAAAAAGTAATATAGAATTTTTGTTCAAATGTAGTCGAATAATAATTTACACATTTTTTTTTAAAATAGGGTCCATTTTCGCGAAGTGCCAGGCGAATAGGAACAATCGAGGGAACAATAAACGAGAGGTAAATTATTATCAATATGCCACGATTGTATGTGTCGAAAGCAACGACATCATAAGGGTCCAACAATTAACATATAGGCAAGCGGCGGTAAAATTTGGAATTCCTACAACAGTCCTGGTTCGCCACAATAAGGGCAACGTCAAAAAGAAAGGGGGGCAATCATTATCCAACAATCCCGGACGAAACTGAATTTAATGAACATCAAATCATTATGAAGCTATCCTCATGGACTGAAACAAGAGGTCTTCTAAATTTTAGAAATCTTAACACAACAAATTATGAAAATGTGTAATCTCTTTTTTAATTCGTATCTGGTTTTAAGTTTTTTTGTCAAATAGTAAGGTAAAAGTTACCTCCCTCTCTAGTTTTATATTTTTTTTTTGTATTAATAAGGTGTATTAAAGAAATGAAATATAATTTAATGTTTTTCTGCATTAATGTCGGTTAAAAATTATTTTTGAATTCATTAAAAAGCGTATTCCCATATAACCACTAACGTCCGGCGGATGTCCGTTTTTTGTCCAATACACATCCACTCGTCCATGGACATATTATGGACATACTGTGGACGTACAATAATGTACTACTTATGGATTACCACTAGAGTACATCCTATGGTCGTCTTGTTCACGTCCACAATAACACGCACCGTACATATATTCATCACGAATTATTATATACTTCATCGAAGGCATTTTAACATTGCTCATCTACAAGAAGCAATTGGTTAACCTGCAATGTTCATTTTGTGCTTTTAAAAGAGATAGAATATATATTGTGCGTAATATAGGTTTACTCAAGTTTTTTACATATTACCTTGCAATATTTATAAATATAATGTTAGCATATGTACTACAATGTCTTCTATCAATATGTCAAAGCTTATTTTAATTACCGTTAATAGTTTCGGTGTAATAAAGGAAAAAGCGGGAACTTTCAAATTGAAAAATAACAATTTTAAGTTTTCAAGATTGGCAGCCATCATAATTACTTTATTTATTTTAGCATTATGTTGGCAACCTGGATAATTTATATCGGGTTATGTTTGTGTTTTGTGTTGTGTTTTTGACCGTTACTTTTACGTGCTTTTACTTTGTTTTCGGATACCGTTTGATGATTAGTGTGTATAATAGACATATTCTTGTAGTTTTTTCCTAGTTTAAACATATACAGACGGTATGATAAAACTAGTTGAAGTTCTCATACAAGTACCCCGACATCATCTCGCAGCTTGTCTGACATACCTGAAATTAATCCACCAATTCCATCTTTCTCTTCTGTAGTTCCTGGTAGTAATGATAGCAGCAAATGCTTATGCTGTCCTGTACATAGTGAAGGTATTTTTATCATGTTTGATGAAAGTGTAAGTTGAATGTCATACCTGATTTGTTTTAGGCATAAAAGTATATCTCCAGCAAGCAATCAAAAAGATAAACCTTGTGCAAGCTAGTATTAACCAACTTGCAAAAGACATGCAGGAGTTAAAAAAACAAAATATGTTTACCGAAGTAAATCACCAAAAACCAAATGAATCGTTATTTATAAAACAAAATTTACCTGCTACTACTAAGGAAACGTTAAACCATTTGGAGGATTATTTAAATAACGTGGACAACTTTGAGCGAGCGGTAATAAAAACAGTTTTCAATCAGAACCTCTGTATCAAGAGTGATCCCAATCTATTGCAGGTGTCTGAATTGCATCTAATTGGAGGGGCTACTCTTTATGATTTTGTAAAACGAATGCTGTCTGGACTAATAACTGACAAATTAGCGGCCCAGTTTAGTTTTTATGGTTTACGGACAAAGGAAAAATTTTCACAATTAAAGGTGTCGGAACTGATAATTAGTAAGTTAGATTATAACATTACTTTTATATTAGTGGTACTAATAATATATAGTTAAGGATGTAAAAAAATGTTAAACCTATGCATATTTGTTATTTCTTTCATAACAAAAATCAGATTCTGTACCATAAATATCAAATGTATGTATTGGTTTAAGCTTTGTCAGTAATTAGTACATGAGTTAAATCAATTATTTTGGTTACCTAATATACTGCACATTTTTGATAATGCAAATTACAATATTTGCGAAATGTCGGTCTTTTTTAAATTTTTTAAAATATGTTTCTATTATCGCCCCTATTTCACATCAGCACAGTGTAAAGAAAATGATTTCTATATTTGACACCTATTTGAAATTTACTTCTGCAGTGACGTCATTACTATTCGAGTCATAATATTGGCGAAGGGTATATTATACATATATTCCAATATTCTTTTTTTAGGGTGTGCTAAACATGGAAATTTTAAAGAAACTACTACCAAGGACGTGGAAGACTGTATAAAGAAGTGGCTGAGACGAGCTAAAGAAAGAAACGATTCGTATATAAAGAGGAAAGATGAAGGAAATAATAGTTTACAGAATTAATTATGAAGGTAAAAAAGGATCGATATTTTATATTGTGAGATTGATGAATTCACCATATTTATCTAAATATGGTGAATTCATCATCATTTTTAATGCTGTGTGAGATAGGTTTTTAAGTTTTCACTTTGTAGTCTTGCTTTAGTTTCATTTAAGTACTTAATTTTCATTTTACCTATAAAATTAGTTATATTTTTTTATATTGTGTAAGATACAGTTTTTAGTAGTCTTTAGTAACATTTATTTAATATTTTCTTTATTGTATATTTAAATTTAGTTGTATTTCACATTATATTTGTATGTTATATAGGTATGTCAATAGATAACTTGCAATTAATTGAAGATACATTTAATTTATCGACATAATTGATATTTGCCTGTTATTTTCTCTCAAATCTTTTACGTGTAATCCAAATTTCAAAACATTTTTACCACGGTAAAATACATGTCCAAAAGACGTCCAAGGTATGGACGTGCAGTGGTACATTTCAATACGAAAATGTACATCCGGATGTACATATTCTGTACGATGGACGGCAAAACTTCTTCCACTGGACATCCATCGGATGGTGATACCGGATGTCCAGCATATGTCCATTTTTGTGACAAACGGGCATCCACTGGCCGTCCATAGGATGTTACTGGTCCAGCACTGGACGTCCAGTGGACAAACTAATTCTGGTTTGCGTACATCTTATGGACATCCATTGAATGTCCTTGTGTTATATGGGTTTATGTCCCTGTTAGTGTTCCTTTTCACCTAGCACTCATGGAAAAGCGATCAAACGTATAAAACGACAGTTGCTCCTATTCACCCCATTGGCAGATTTACGAAACTGCAATGTAGATTAGCCACTAACTTGCAAGCCATTAATGTATCTTCACCTAGGTATGAGCAAGCTATGGCCAGATGGTGGCATCAGCAGTAACTGTTTAATGGCCCATTATTGTAAACTTTTGGGAAATTGAAGGATGACCTGGTGCTGGCCGGTGGGACATTGGGACATTTCGCTTATGTTACCTTAAAAGTAGCAACTACGATATGCTGGTGATCGTGCGCTTGGCCTTTTATAGTTAGGGCAAAAGTACCAGTCTTTGCCATTATTCCAATGCCAGTCGAATTCAAAATTCCCGCGAATTTGATGTAACCAATGCGCTTGCTATCTAAAACAACACGTCACTCTATTGACCTCCATTGTTCTTAACCACATTTAGTTCTGTGTCACGAGTTGCATGCAGTAAGTTAAACTTTGAAAAAGGTAAGAAATTTTCAAATAAGTTATTCTGATTCATAAGATCACGCTTACTAAATATCTTTAATCATCGTGTTTGGTATGTTCTTTTTTCAGGTTGTAAAATTTTTTTATGATGTGTTAGGGATTATGAAAGCATATTTTTGATTCTATTCAATTAATATCTTGGATAAGAATAACTGGCAAACACTGGAATAAAACTTTTATTATTTATCCCAGTGTTTCCCATATATTGGCATTCACTGGTGTCTGTTATGCCCTAGTGTTTGACATATATTGGCATTCACTGGTGTCTGATATGTCCTAGTATTTGCCAGTTTAGTAGGCTCTTTTATAAAAAATAATTATTTTTTCACAGATGCCACCAATAAAAAAAACCAAATTTCAATACAATGAAAAGCATATGCAAGATGCTGTGACAGCTGTGATGAGCGCCTTTAAAGCGAGCCAGCAGTTCAATGTTCCACGGACTACACTCCGATTAACAGTAAAGGGCAAATCTAGCCTTAAACCAAGGTAAATCGGCGCTAAAAAAATTAAAATCTTGTTTAAAAGATACGAAAAAATGGAATAATGATTTCAAAAATTCTAAAAAATGGAATCATTCTAGAAAAGTTATGTTACCATCATTATTAATTTTTCGATATGTAGAAATGCTTATCTATATCTATAAAAATCAATGCCACTTTTCGTTGCAATTTTATAACTCAGGAACGGGCTCAACTATCGAAACCAAATGTTTAGGCTTTGTTCGGATTATTTAGTAGATGGTTTATGTGATGTTTGCACTAAATCGGTCGAGCGGTTCTTAATTTATCACATTTTTTGTAACAGATGAATTCAATAAATGGCGGATCATTTTGGCGTTAATTATTGCATTGTATTTATATTTTTAAACATATTGTTGAGTGCATTCATACAAACGGTGAGTCTAATCGAGTATTCACACCGGGAAATAAGAAAATACGAATTTCCCAAGACCGCGGTCAAAGCTGCGGGTAAGCAGCTAGTAGGTAATAAATTAGTATCCTCTTTCAAAGAACAACAAGCTATCATTGCAGATAATCAAGAGTTATACAACTTATGGTATAAAAGCAAGCATATTTCTGTTGATCCTACCAACCCAACCATTCAGGATTTAGAAACAACAACAACTCGCACCAAGAACGTAAAAACAACAATGTCTTCAAGAGATGAAGATCCTGAAAGAAATTTGGAAACATCAGCAATGTCTACCAGTACACCAGATAACTGCGTAGTGGCTTCTTGCTCCACTTCATCAATTACCATACCGATCCCATCGCCAACCCTTCCAAGAAATGAGAAAACACCAACTAAACTAGCAATGATTTTGGCACCATCAACTAACGGTCAAAATGTCCCCACACCATTTAAGAAAAATCTTTACTGGCCTGTCTCCCCTAAAAAGAAAAGCAATCAAAGACGAAAGATAAAATTGCCAGCTGTGGTTGCATCGGAGAAATTGAGAAAGTATGAAGAAGATAAGCGAAATAAAAAAATTGCAGAAGAACGTTTGAAGGAGGAAAGAAGGAAATTTAGAGAAGACAAAAAAAAGAAAATGAACGCAAAAAAGTTAAATCTAGTTCTAAGCGAAAGAAAAAAGCAGTACCTATCATCAGATTCTTCCGATTCAGCAGAAGATGTTCCGGAGTTATCTGAAGGAGAAGGGGATAATTGGGATGCATCCAACTCCAATTCCGATGAAAGTGAAATGAAGAGAAAGAAAATATGGCTAATAATTGTTGAGATTTTGATTATATTTGTTAGTCAAAATTGTTTTTCTAGTGTGTTACTATACTTCACTTGTTAATTTGTTATTTTTTTCAAGTCTGTTATAAAATTTTATTGCTCCTCACATATATTGTAATCGTAACTGATTATTGAATTATAGCTTCCAGTTCCAATGGTTAAATATATTTATTTCACGGAATAAAATTCATAGTTACCTACTTACAATATGGAGGTTTTTTTCCTGGAAAAATTAAAAAAAAATATGGGTGACAAGTTTGAAATTTCATCACTGGAGAAAAGTGGCATGAATTGGAAATGGCCAGAACGCGAAGACATTTTAGTGTATGAAAAGCACGAAATAAAATCAAGCATTAAAACTCCTGTACACATTAATAGCCGTGATTGTTACTATGTGCCTGAAATGACGAGATATTCTCTATTTTCAATATAAAATGTATTTTTTTTGTACAGATATTAAAAATACAAATATGGCATTCACTGGTTCTGAGTGTGGCATTTATTAGAAAATTATGGCAATCATTGGTTACATCGCCTTGATTAGAAATGTTATGTTTTTTTGTGTTCATGAAAATTTAATTGTTAGAGCAATTAAAGAAATAGATTAAACATTCTTTGGGCTTTAAAATGAGTTATTTAAATTCTGGGAAAGGTTAGTATCCTTTCTCAAAGGTTATATTTAAAGGAACTACAAGCATTTTAAAAAGCAAAATAGTTATGACTGGCAAGCAAACACTGGTACTTTTACCCTATCAATTTGTAGATACTTTTAAAGAAGCTAATCGGAAATCTGTTTTAGTCACCAAGACATTCGATCTAGAATCAGCTTCCGAAATGTCAACCCACTCTGGTATATCATCAAAAAAAAAGAAAAATATTACGTAAAACATATAGTTTTTCATCGGTTGAAGAAGAATTAGAGGAAGGAGACGTTAATATTCGTTCAAATATTGACGTCATAAAACGCGTTACTGTTTGCACATTTGACGTTACCGACCAACAAACACCTAAAATTGACGTCTTCATAACGTGAGACTGTTTGCTGGGATATTCTTTTCCATCATAATTCTAGTAGCAGAGGTTGACGTCAAAACAACGTTGTGTTTAGGTATAATTTTATACCTTCACATGATATAAGCGAATTGTTTAAGAATGCATTTTAACATTTGAGTGGGTACCCCTGCTCATAACAATAGTAATAATATAATTGTTATTATTATTTTGTACTAACAGGCTCAATAAGACGTACCTACCTCCTACCTATAGGTAATATAAAATAGAACTTTCTTTTATCAACAAACGAATTTATTTTATTGATTGTACACATTTAAGATTGGCGCCATGTAAGTTACACGGGATTTGAAAGCGCCGGCAGTTTGTACGTTACGCATGCGCACTTGCTCAAATAGTCACAACATTATAACGTAAAACCACGGCCATTTTTTACTAGTAAATTTCCATTTTCCATCGACTGCCGCCAATTTTATCGTAAGGTTATAAATTATAATCGGAAAAACGTTTCCCCTTTAGCATATACAGATATTCAAATCAGTGGTGTTTTATCAGTTGTGTTGTAATTCAACCATTTCGTAAGTTGACGTTATCAAACATAACCCTAATAAGGTGAAGTTGGTTAACTGAGTCTACGGCGATTATTCTGCTTCAAACGTTGAAAAATAAAATGAAATTTAGTTCATTCTGTAACTAAACAGGTAACTGAGACACCACAACAAAAATTTTGGAGAAAACCCGTCATGCGTTAGTGTAACCACTTCCATCAGTAAAACGCGCGAAATCGGTGCTGACAACTTTTGACAGGCAGTGACGAACAGTAGTGCTTTAAGACCAAAAATAGGGGAGAGTGGGGCAAGAGCGAACGCGAGGCAAGAGTAAACTCTTAAATTTAGCGCCGTTTGTCTTCAGATTAGACTGTGACACATATTGATAAATCAGTACATACAGTGTTTTTCTACAAAGTCGCTGAATTATACACAATTTTAAACACAAGGTCATGATTACACAAATCTAACCTATAAATTTCAACAATGTAAATTTTATACCAGTGCCGGGACATCGCTAGGGTATAAGTGACAGCCATGCGTATTTCATGGGGCAAGAATGGACATAAGCGTTTACTCTTGCCTCATAAGCGTTCACTCTTGCCTCATAGGATGCTCTTAACTTTCTTTTCTGTTCTAGAATGGTAAGAACATACAAACGCAAAACAGAGAGGACTGCATGGTCTAATGAAGATTTGAAGATATGCTTCGAGCCATAGCCGATGTCAAATCTAAAAAAATGACAATGCGGGAAGTTACTCGAACATATAAAATTCCAGTTTCTACAATCCATAAGAGGATATCTCGTGGCCAAGAAAGTGTAGTAAATCTTGGTCGTTTCAAACCTACATTTACTCCTGAACAGGAACAAGAATTGAAGGAACATATTTTACAATTAGAAAGACTGTTTTACGGAATAAATTTAACTGAATTTAGGAAGGCTGCATTTGAATATGCAAGTGCTAATAAAATACCCAATACATTCAATAAAAAGAAGAAGATAGCTGGGAAGCAATGGGCTTCAAACTTTCTATCTAGGGTGGGCGGTTTGTCGATCAGAACTCCGGAAGCCACAAGCCTGGCTAGAGTTTCTGGTTTTACAAAAACAAAAGTAGATAGATTCTTCTCGTTACTACTAGAGAAACATCATTTCAAACCCGATAAAATCTTCAATCTGGATGAAACCGGTGTCACTATTGTCCAACGTCCTCAAAAAATTATAGCAGCGAAAGGTAAAAAACAAGTTGGCAAAGTGACATCTGCTGAGAGGGGGCAAATGGTTGTGTCAATGCCTTCGGGTCATTCCTTCCTCCTGTTCTCATATATAAAAGAATTCGAATGAATCCTCACTTGCTTCAAGGGTCAATTCCAGGAACCATCGGGGTACCTAGTCGCACAGGATGGATAGATTCCGATATTTACTGCACGGTTATTGAGCACTTTGTAAAATCCGTTCGGTGCAAGAAGGAAGATCCAGTACTCTTAATTGTTGATGGACATGCGAGCCATAAATCTCTGAAAGCTATAGAATTATGTCGTAAGAATGGGATCGTTGTGTTAACTCCTCCACCGCACACTACAAACCATTTGCAACCACTTAATACAGACGCTAGCTATCGTTCTGTATTTTTTTCAAGGTCCACGACGTAACTCACTTGCAGAGTCAATTTTAAGGGTTACGCGATACAAGATTTTTCAGGTTAACACCCTTGAAAATGGTTACTTCTTTTTTAAGCCCTTTTACATGGTAAACATAGGTCTAATTCGATCATTTTTACAATTAACTGCAATTAAAATAAATTCTAGGTCACAAAACTCAAAATAAATAGGAATGCAAAGTTGCCCATATATTCAACCAACTTCAAAAAGTTGGTTACTAAATTCGTGCGGATGTCTGTGTGTCTGTGCGCCTGTGTGTCTGTGCGTCTTGTGTATGTGCATTGGTCGATGTTACAGGGTTTACAAAGCTGGAAGTGGTATCATCTTATAAGAAATTCTTTACTGATTCCAAATCTCTGGTAAATTTTTTGATCGGATCACCCTTTCGCCGTCGGGACACCATTAAAGTCAAAATATACCCCCTTGAATATCTCGAGAACGACACATCCAATTACAAAAAGGAAAAACACGTTTCCTTTATTTTTTGAAACCTATTGAGACTTTATACGTACACATCACCCTCACCCCCCTGTGGGGTGGAGCGGGAGTGAGTTTTGAAAACTTAAATGGGAGCACCTACTTTTTATTGCAGTTTTTGATTCTCCATAAAAAACTATTCTCAAATTGCAAATTTCACCCCCAACTGCAACCCCTTTTTTGGGGGCGGAAAGGGGAGAAAACGATCTTTTTTTACTTTTTTTCCTCCAACATTTTTTCATGATTTACAAATTGTCCGTCACACTCTCCGCTTTCATCTCCCTTGAGGGTAGAAATAAAAACAATGACTCATTTGTGCAGAATCCCGGGTGCTTGTGTTGAGGTGAGGGGTAGTTATATACATTTATATTGTATACCTATAGTATATGCCATAATTAGTTACAGATTTGAAGTTGGTTGAAATTAGAATTCTATAAGAATTTGCACCTTTTGATACTTGTTTAAATATGTCATACTTAATGTGGCATGGTGCTAGTCCAGTAAAATTTTTCGGCAGTTTTGCTAAAGGTCAAAATAAATATTCTTGTTTGAAATACATTTTACTAGCATAACTGTTACAGGTACATCTGAAAGGGCAATCGAACTGAGGCTATTAGCACTTTTCGAACTCAGGCATTAGAATTCTTCACTTTTTTTAAATCTATAATAATATAATAATATAATATAATATAATAATAATATAATATGTATTATATCTTGTTCAGAAGGTGACACTCCTCCAAAAATGCAATAATTTTCTTTGCGCCTTGCGGGTTGTAGTTGAGAATATCTCGCATTGACTTGCCTTGAATAGAGTGACTCGTTTCGCCTCTTCTAAATTTTGGCAGTCCATAATTAAATATGTCGGACGGTAAGACCGCCTTGACATCTTTCGCAAAGGCAACGGCACATTTTGATGCAAATTTGACATTATCAGGTCAACCCCCTAGCCCCAACAACCCCTAACTCAAGAATTTAAATAGGGAAGGGGTATCGAGCGACCCCCTCATTTGAAGCGTCTTTTAATTCTCTATTCGGCAGTATGAATGAAAATTAGTTTCATTCAATTTTGTTTTCGCCCCCATGAAAAGCACCCTCTAGATTAACTAAGGTGGGGGTGTTGTTTAGGAAAAATCCTGAAATGTGCCGTTCAAAAGGTCAAAGGTTGCGTGTTTCAGGATTTTTCCTAAACAACACCCCCACCTTAGTTAATCTAGAGGGTACTTTTCATGGGGGCGAACAAAAAATTGAATGAAACTAATTTTCATTCATACTGTCGAATAGAGAATTAAAAGACGCTTCAAATGAGGGGTCGCTCGACTCCCTTTCCCTATTTAAATTCTTCAGTTAGGGGTTACTGGGGCTAGGGGGTTGACCTGATAATATCAAATTTGACATCAAAAGTTGTCCCCCAAAAATAAAAAATCGACGTGTCCAAGCGGTTTTTTAAGAAACTGGTCTAAATGTCCCAAAACAGGCGTGTTTCCTTTTCAACGGCCCACCCTGTATATATTTTGCACCACCGTCTATAATACCAATGACATAAATATTTTATAGATATACATATTGTAAATTCTATTCAACACTGACAACACATACAAACTCACATCTTGAGTAAATGAAGAACATTTGTATGGCGAATACCATATTTTTAGTTTTAAAACATGACCACCCTGTTTAAATCCAAAGTAACCATTTTTGGGCCTGTTAACGAAATCATACTAAATATGTACGTCTCAGACAGCATAATGCCACAAAAATAAGTCGTGGACCTCTGAAAAACACAGGATGTTACCTAGCGTATGGACTACACTGGATTTAAGTGTTTTTGGACCATTTAAAACGTACTTAAATGGTGAAATGGATAAATAGATGGTAAACAATCCGGGCAAGAAGATTACAGAATACGACATGGGTCCAATGATTGGTAATGCGTTTATGAATTCAGCAACGCCGAAAAATATAAGTGCCGGCTTCCGGAAAGCAGGAATCTTTCCTTACAATCCGGATACTTTCTCTGAAATTGATTTCGCACCAGCAGCAGCTCTGAACGTCTATGTAGATGCCAATGATAACTCTGATGCTATTACAAACAATAAAAATAATCAAAAAAACCTTCCTCGTGAAAGAACGCCAGAACGTGAAGAGTCTTTACTTTTGAATAGTAAAACGGACAATGAAAATAACGATCTGGTACATACATCAAATATTTCAATTGTAGAACTTGTCCAAGAGCACAACAGATTAAATCGTCAAAACCATCAACACGAGTTCAGGAGAAATCCGAAATCATAACTAGCACTCCATATAAGGAAGAACAGATTGAAAAAGAGAAGAAAAAGTCTATGAATGTAAAAAAGGCAACAAAATCGCTCTTTGATGAACCATCCTGTTCCAGGATCGTTCAAAGAAAAAAGAAAACCATACAACCCATGAAGACAAACTCACAATTAGAAACTAAAGATTATGCCTGTGTATACTGTTCAGAACTGTATAGCAAATCAGTGAATGAGGACTGGATACTATGTTCCGAGTGTGGGCAATGGTCTCATGAAGCATGCACTGACATTGACTCTCTGACTACATCATTTATTTGTGATCTTTGCCGAAAATAATCATGTTATTTCAACAGTTTACTCTTGCCCCCACATGATGGGCAAGAGTGAACAGTTGCATACTAGATTACTTTTTATAAACACTTTTTCTTTTCGAATTTTTTCAAATTTTTTTTGTAAGAATATATTGCTAATGGGTTGTACTTTACATATAACTAATAAATATTTTCATAGAGATTGTTTATTAGCTGTAGTAATCCAATTTATACATATTGATCACTCTTGCCCCACTCTCCCCTATTTATGATAATTAATCTTTTTTGTATTGAGGTAAGTAGTACCAAGTAGTGTAACGTGTTATTGATGAAATTGGTAGTTATCAAAATTTATAGGTTATAGAAGGGGGGCTCCCAGTTTCCCATTAAATGTATCGTTTTGGGGCAACAGGGTACATGGGCAATGGGAAACTGGGTCCAGTTACCCATAGTAAAATAATTTATGCTCCACATTCCAGAAAATGGTACGAACCTACAAGCGGAAGACCAATAACCTCTTTGTGCCTAACGTATCATATCTGATATATACCGTTAATTTAAATATTATAGAAACTAGTTCCGCTATCACAGATGTCTCCATCTGTTAGTTGTTTCTTTAAACTAATTCTGTTTGTCTGACATTGACAGTTTTCAGTATTTTTGCTAAAGTGTGGTGAAACATCAGATGTCACTAAATGCACTTGTTACTTCTACAGTGACTTTATTTTAGAACAGTGACGACAATAGAGCGTAAGTCCCGCCTCCGCGCCATGTTGCGACTAAATTCAAACAGTATTAGTAAATAGTCCAGTAAAATAAGACCAAATTTAACGATTTGGATGAAATAATGGTTACAGCTTTGCAAATTTGGGAACAGGCTTGATTTGTGCTCCCTTTGAAGTATTCAAAAGTCCCCACCCGTACCCCCCCTCCGAGATAAATGGAGGGGACGAAAAAGTGTCAAAAAACAGATTTTCGTAAATAACTGAAAAAGTATCAATTTTATCAAAAACAAAAACGTTAAGAAAATTGTAGCTGACAAAATTCCGCTCATTTTCGTGTTTTATTTTTGTTTCTACGACCAATAGGAGCCGAGATAGATTTGTTTTAAAATGTTGTTTTGCGGCGAAACAGTAACACGTGCGCGCATCGCGCGTATTTCGCTTATATCTCGAGAATAGCCATTCGTAACGCAAAATGCTTCAAATAAAAGTTGTAGAGAATTTAATTACGAATAATTTTCTTTTTTAAACATTTCCATACGATTAATATTGACAGCGATATAATCATTTAAACCTTTTTCTAAGACACAATCGCTGCTCGTTTTGCATAATAAAATCAATAATAAGTCGAAAACTATTGATTCTATGTACTTAGTGCATATAATAAAAGTTGTAGAGAATTAAATTTTGAATCTATATGAATACACGAAATATCATTGTGGTAATTTATATAAGGCGATAGAGGAAGAAATAATGAAAAATTCTCCTCATTTTCCAGCGTTTCTTTGCAAATAGTTATGTTTTGACTACTTGTAGACAGTAAAGTGCCTTATTAGTTTTTTAAAGATATAATGGACCTGTAAAATAAGCGCAGGCAGAAGTTCGTACGACAAACCGTTCGCTAGTTACAGCTCTTTAAAGGTATACCTACTCAAAAATTGACATTTTATTAAGAATCCCGATTTTCGCTAAAAAATGGCCGTTAAATTTTTGTTAAAATTGGTTTTATCCTATTTTCAGTACTTTATATACCTATACTATATAGAAAGGTAATACAATACAATAAATCGTTCGCAAGTTGCACATGTAAAAATACATCTTTGAAAACTATCTATATATTTTCACAGAATTTAACTATAATGTATGTTTGTATTCAGTTTTTCTTAAATATCTTCGTTTCCATTTATTTTACGACAAACTTTTATATAAACTAATTGAAAGCTTACAAAATTTGCTATAAAAAACACTGGCGCGTATGTTTTTCTATAAACAGCGGCGAGAAACTGACGATTGAAGATGCAGGTAATGTTTAATTTTTACAGAAATTGTATCTATATGTATTGTATAATTGTATATGATATTTAAGCATTGTTTGTATTTTCTTCTGGAGTTTCTCCGTGTTGGTTTTTATGTAGAAAATGCCTACGTTTCGATTCCATCTATGGAATCTTTATCAAGACTTTTTTATCAATTCTGAAGTTTTCAAATTTAATTTAAGGTCTGTGGAATCGAAACGTAGGCATTTTCTACATAAAAACCAACACGGAGAAACTCCATAAGAAAATACAAACAATATATACATCCGTGGAAACCTTAACGAAAATATTTAAGCATTGTGTATATACATACAGTTCCTAATTTTAAGTTAAATAAATAAAATGGAGTAGGTAGGTGGGAAATAAAAAAACAGCAGATACTTAATTTTTCTTATAAAATCTAAGTTAAACTTAAAAACGTCCAAACAGGTGATAAAACATAAACACCGTTCAATATCCTAGCACTTAAAACCACATTATATTGTCTAGATTTTAACAATTTACACAAAAACTAAACCGACACTATAAGAATGTAATGCAAACTATTCAAATTTTAGTCGCAACATGGCTGCCAGGATCACAACCAATAAAAAATGAGACACCCATTGTCATCACTGTTCTAAAATAAAGTCACTGTAGTTACTTCTGAGTAGTGGTGTCGCGTGTGAATTTTATCCGTGAAAATCTATTCAATCAAGCATCTAAGGTTTGTAAAAAAAATTTTTTACAAGTAATTACAAGTTATATTACATGTTGTATTAGTTATAATTGGTTTTATTTTCATACAAATATAAATAAAATGCCGAATAATAGTATGTATCATATTTGATACATTCGGTACTTTGGGAATGCTATTGCATTTTTTAAAAATTTTCTTTACTCTTTAGATGGAAAGGATAATTACAAAAAATAAAAGAAATGGACGTGTTTATTACAGTGACTCTATTACAAACAGTGACGACAAGCAGTGATTAGCTCCACCCATCCGCCATTAGAAGGCAAAATTATGGGCGGGTTTCTATTGACTCAACGGTGGTATCCTAGCAACGTGCCAAATTCAAATAAAAATTACACGCTGATCAAAGGTAAACACAGTCAGGCCGCCATTATGAGGCAAAATATACCACGACCAATAAAAATCGATACCACGCTTGTCGTCACTGTTTGTAATAAAGTCACTGTAGTGTGTATGTTGTTACTGCTCCACCTGACGACAGTTGTGATGAATATTTATCTGATTCAGACAGTGGTTCAGAAGAAGTACTTGATTTATCAAATCAAATTGTGGATGTGGATTTTGACAGCTCTGATGATAACACTCCTCTTGCAGAATTAGCAAATAAAACAACTAAAGGCAAGAAATCGCGCTATATTTGGACCCCTGTTGGTTCAAATTCATCAAGATCTATACCATCACTTCAAACAGATGTTGATGAAAATGATGACGTGTGGGAACCGATAGATTATTTTCAACAGTTTTTTGATAAAGTTCTATTAGAGCATATTGTAGAGCAAACAAACTTGTATGCTATTCAACAAGCCTTTGAATCTTAGTCTCGCCGAACTTGAACAATTTATTGGAATAACTTTGTACATGTGGTATCTACGATCTGCATAGAACCCGTAACTATTGGACCGAAGAATTTAGGGTGTCCCAGATAGCCGACTGCATGAGCCGAGATCGATATATAAGAAAATATATTCATTTCAACAACAATGAAAATATGCCAAATGACAATAATACAGAAAAAACCGTTTATTCAAAATTCGCCCTATCTTTGAACATCTAGTAAAAAAATGCCAAAATATTCCATTACAAGGCCAAATGTATTGTGTCGATGAGCAAATCGTTCCATTCAAAGGTAGATCTTACGTATAACCCCAAAAAACCGCACAAATGGGGCTACAAAATTTTTGCGTTGTGCGATATCTCTGGTACTGTATACAATTTTGACATATACGTAGGAAAAATTGTGCCCAAACCAGAACATCGAGATATTGGCGCAAGCTCAAATATTGTGCTGCAATTGTCCAGTGTAATACCTGACAATAAGAACTATTTATTGTATTTTGACAACTGGTTTGCCTCTCCATTGTTGCTTGTTGAATTACAAAAAAGAGGAATTGGTTCTATTGCAACTATTAGAATAGATAGATTTTCAGGATGTTGTTTTAGCAGCGACAAAGAACTGAAAAAAAAGGGCAGAGGGACATATGAAGAAAAGGAAACGGTAATTGAGGGCATAAATATTCGCGCAATCAAGTGGTTTGATAACAGAGGCGTAAATTTAGCAACCACATTTTCTAGTGCCGAACCCGTAATTTCAGCAGAGAGATGGGATCGAAAAACTCGTCAAAAAATCGAAATAAAAAAACCAGCAGTGGTGAATAAATTCATGGGTGGTGTAGACCTTTTGGATGGCCAAATAGCATACTACAGAACCACTATTCGGTCAAAAAAATATTATATGCGTTTTTTTTATCACTTCATCGATATGATGGTGATAAACTCATGGAATATGTACAAAAACGCTTGTACAGCAGCAAAACTACATAAAAAAGATATATTAGATCAACTCCATTTCAAAGCTAGATTAACAAAAAGTTTATGTTTACGGAAAAAAACTACACAAGCAAAAAAACGTGGTAGACCGAATACTAGTACAGATAGTATAGAAGCCGAATATCAAAAAAAAAAAAAAAAAAAGGGACCTACAGCTCCATTGCCATCATTTGATATACGAACCGATCAAACTGCGCATTGGCCTATGGTAGTAGATAAAAGGCTACATTGTAAATATCCTGGCTGTAAACAGCTCTCAATGATAAAATGTTCAAAATGTAACATTCATTTATGTTTGAGAAAAGATAAAAATTGTTTTGTCCAAATTCACCTATAAATTATGTATAACTATTACTGTATTATGTAGTATAAAGTATTATAACCAACATGTATGACTTTTTAAATTAAATGCCTAGAATATCAAATATGATATATACTGCTTATTAGCGGAAAAACCGTTATTTTTTAAATTTTTTTTCCTTAATTGTGTTTTTTAGTTGTATAATTAACACAAAAAAAATTTTTTTCATAACAACAAAAAAATTCAGGCAGAAAGAGGATAAGGGTGCTGGAAGCAAATACTCTATTGAAGACAGAACATTGGCTATAGACGGAGTAAAATCTGGGAGATACACATCACGAGGCGCAGCGAAATTGTTCAAAGTACCAAAAACAACTTTAAAACACTATATTGATGGAACACGTGGAGTAGGTGTTTTATCACAAAATGGAAAGGGTGGTGGAGGAAAAACCGTATTATCAAGAATGCAAGAAGACCGATTAGGGGTAGGTTTGCGGACCATGGAAAAATGGGGGTTTGGTTTATGTCGAAGTGAAGTTTTGGATGTGGTACAAAATTTTGTAATAATAAATAATATTAAAAATAGATTTAAAAATGATCGCCCTGGAGCAGAATGGTTTCTGAACTTTTGCAAGCGGCTAAATCTGTCTATTAAGAAGCCCCAGGCCGTAGAATATGTGCGGATGCAACAAATTAATCGATTTGTTATAAATGGATCTTTTATCTTCAAACCAAAATTCCACATGCAAAAGTTACTGCTATCTCCCAATCTCTTATTAATTTGTCTAGTAATATTCCAATTGAATTTAACCGAAAACCGAGAAGTTTATCAGACTTAAAAAGGTGGAAAGCAACAAAGTTTCGTCAGCTACTTTTCTATACTGGTACTATAATTTTTAAAAAACATTTTAACCCAGACCAATATCTAAATTTTTTGTGTTTGCATGTAGCATTTTCAATCTTGTCAAGTCAAAGACATAGTTCACTCTTGCCCTATGCCCACAAACCACTAAAAATAGACTGTCCACTTCTATAGAAAAATAGTTGGTAGAGAAATGCGGGACGGCGACTTCACAAGAGGAAAAGGGTAGGTTGAGTGACGCCTACAGCACCTTATTGGTTAATGCTTTATTGGGGGAAAATTTGAATTCAAATAAAGTAAGGTTATTGTTTTAATAAAATCATATTTATGGTTATGTTTATCATTTATGTATCTATTGAAAATGAAATAAGACATTAAGTTACAATTTACATGATATATAACAGTGAAAAGGAAAACAGTACCTATTCTACAAAGTAATACATCTGCCGGTGAATTTGTTGAAATTTTACAATGCAATGCTGGCATATAACAACACTTTTGGAACGTTCAGCAACAGTTTTTTCTTCATAATCCTGAAATAAATGTGGATATGAAGACTATTACTCATAAATCCCACATAGCATGCAAGCTTATAACAAGTTTGTCATTGGTTAGATATGAGCTTGCTACACTTGCGTTACGCAACAAGTTAAGAGCAAGCTTGCAATAAACTTGTCATGTCGATGCATCTTCAAACTGTGTTTATGCAAGTTTGCATTAAACTTGTCACAACAAGGATATTTCCATGATTATTAAAAAATATATAAAAATGTGATAGGTAACCAAAAACATACTTTAATTACATTTCCATAATATAATTGTCTATATTTTCAATTATTTTCGTGTTTGAATTGTGTCATAATATGGCGAATTATTATGATTGTGCAATGTGCACACTGCACAGACGCACATCGATCATGAGGTGTGGTCACATGGTGCGGCCGCTGGTGCAATGCAATTGCGCATCTTCATCTTATACTTTTTATAGGTTAAATTTCCAATGCCGGTCGTTAACGCGGGCAAAAGTGTTTTAACGGTTTTAGTTAGTAGAGTTAGTGCCAACATTTATTTGGTAAGTTAATCGACTTTATATATAAAATATTAGTGGTAATTAAATTTACAGATTCATTTGGTAGTTCCATTCTTAGGTAGAATCGAGTAGAATAGTGCAGTTAGCAATTTTCAAAACGTATATATCTAGATACCTAGTACCTACATTATTTCGTCAAATTTGTGTAAGTCTGTGTTGCCATTTCTTACCTCCTATAAGTTACCTTTTGTTTGCTCCATTTCCGCAGTAAACGAATTAATCTAATTACGAAACGTCACTTTTATGCTAATAAATTGAGAATTTAATATTATTTCCTCTAGTGAAAATGCCCCGAAAATCATTCCTTGACTTGAAACGTCAAGGAAAATTAAAACGAATTAGAAGAAATATTCAATTAAATACTGGCAGTAATGCAGTGGAGTATCCATTAGCACTACTGCGGAATGCAGTTCGAATTGTTTTGTTAATCCCAATGATGTTGGGAGTTGCAGCTTAATGCTTCCTATTTGCGAACCGCAGGTGCAATTGGATGATCAACATGTAGAATCTCAACAATTATTGAACAATGACCTTTCTTCAAACGATTCTGACAGTGATGATGATGAGCGCTCAAACTACTCCGAAAATGAAAAATTATATGACAACTTAAGACAATGGTCACTTGGTTTTCATGTTACCAATGTAGCTTTAACTGCTCTCCTTTGCATTTTAAGAACACATAAATGTTTTAATTTACCATTAGATGCCCGCACTCTTTTGAGAACTCCAAATATTCCAGTCCAGTCTTTAAATCCAGGTTTATATTATCATATTGGGCTAAGGGTTGCATTAGAGAAAATTCTTTGTAATTTTAAAGAGGTTGTCACTTCTGTTAAGCTAATAATTGGAATTGATGGTCTTCCGTTGTATAATAGCAGTGCTGGTGAGATGTGGCCAATATTGGCATCTATTTGGAATATTTCGTCTCTTCGATCTGTTGTTTTTCCAGTCGGTATCTATTTTGGAAAAAAGAAACCATCAGCGTGTGGGGAATTTCTTAAAGAATTTGTTAAGGAAGCAATAGATTTATTTAATAATGGTTTTAATTTAAATGATTACAATATTAAGGTTATAATTAAAGCATTTTGTTGTGATACACCTGCCAAGGCATTTATCTTAGGAATTAAAGGACATACATACTGGATATTCGTCTTGTACTAAATGTAAGCAAGTGGGAGAATTTGTTAATAATCGTATGACATTTCCTAGATGTGATAGTACTCCTAGAACCCACGAAAGTTTTTTACAAAGGGATGATGAAGAGTTTCACAATACTTTTACTCCTTTGACTCAAATTCCGGGGTTGCACTTTATAAATTCATTTCCACTGGATTACATGCATTTGGTGTGTTTAGATGTTATGAGAACTATTTTTTCTATTTGGATTTTTGGCCCTGTTCCTCTAAAGTTACCATCTGTTGTCATAAACTCTATTTCTTCTAAGCTTTTGGTTCTTGCCCCTCATATACCTGTCGAATTTTGCAGGAAACCACGTGAACTTGATCAAATCAAAAGGTGGAAAGCTACTGAGTACCGTCAATTTTTACTGTATACTGGACCTGTTGTATTAAATGATGTCTTCAAATCTGAGTACAGTTTAATGTATGACAATTTCCTTACCTTGAATATATCTATGACTATTCTTTTGAATGATAAATTTTGCCGTCGCTATCGGGAATATAGTAAGAAATTATTACAACATTTTCTTGATGCGTTCAAAATATTATATGGGCCGCACTATATTACACATAATTTTCATGGCCTGTCGCATATTTCAGAAGATGTTTTAATATATGGAGCTCTTGACTCATGTAGTGCTTTCCCGTTTGAAAACTACCTACAGTCATTAAAGAAACTTATAAGAAAAGGGGACAAACCACTACAACAAGTTGTTAAAAGGCTAGGGGAGATGTCAAATTATCAATCATCTAGTAAATTATTACCGAAAAAGTATCCAATATGTTTGTCATTGCATGAATCTGGTCCCATAATAGACGGATTTGGCGATTCTCAGCAATTTAGAACTCTTGAATTTGAGACCTTTAGGCTTAAAGTTTCACCTCCAAACTGTTATTGTACATTAGTGAGTGGAAGTATTGTAATGATTCGTAACGTAATTCTGTCAAGTTCTTTGCAATGTATGATTCTGTATCAAGAGTTCTTGCAAAAAGAAGATTTTTATGGACCTCCTTTTTGCAAAAGCTCTGAATTAGGAATCTACAAAGTTTCTAAGTTATCTAAATTAAATATTGTAAATGCTTCTGAGATATTGCAAAAAATTGTATTGTTACCAATGGATGAAAAGTATATTGCCATTCCATTACTTCACTCTGGTTAATTATTTTATGTAGTCCTTAAACATTTTTACTCTCCGTCCATTCAGCAGAAATAGTTACGCTCCTCTCACTAAATTTTGGCTAATGTAACCAGCGACCAGTTTTACACCCACAAAATTATGAAAAATAATAAATCAGATGTAAATTGGGATGCACCTACAACTATAGAACTTGTTCAAACACCAAAACGCAATGACAGATTACAGATGCCAATTCAGTTACGCCAACTACAATAATTGAAAGCAATTGATTGCTTGTGTTTCGGGTTTTCAAAAATTCGACCAATAAAAAAGTTTCAACAAAAGGAGCTTATAACTATTTCTGTTGGATCAACAGAGAGTAGTCTTTAGTTATTAGTCAGTTTTAATATCCCTTTGTTATTTGTTAAGCAATATCATGGAAAAATATTATGGTATTGTGAAATTTATTGATGAAGAGGATGCCCTTGGAGTAATTCCCTTAAACTGGGTAACTGAAAATGAAGAATTTTGCTATTTTCCGAATGTAAAATCGTCATCAGCACGAGATAAATTGATTCGTTTGGGAGCAAAGTATGAAGAAAGTTGGGTGTTATTCCCAATAAAAATTTTGCACAAATATGGTAAGTAAGGCAAGGTCGTGTAACTGGGTCCCTGAGGTAACTGGGCCAGCCCATTACTAAAATTCAGGTACACAATATTAGTGCACATTTTAGGTGTAACTGTACTGTCTAAGGCGCCATCTACCCCTTACAACAGAAACCATTGTCATTTTTTGTTTTATTACATTTTAAATGACAGCAGTTTGTGAGCTGTGTAAATGCGCATTTGCAACAGGTGTCGAGAAATTTATAAAAATCGCTAGAAATCATAGTTTTGGAGATTATATCCATATGTTACTTTAAAAAGTAAGTAGTTTGGTTAAATTTCAATGCATTTTTATCGTTTTTTCGTAAACATCGATTTGTTGATTATATTAATAGGGACCCAGTTTCCCGCAAAATCTATGACTTTGGGGTAACTGGGTCCTAGCACCCGAGGCAACTGGGCCCTGGAGGACCCAGTTACAATTGGCACTACACAACGTTCTATATATTAGACTTTTGTTATAGGATGGTACGAACTTACGAAAGAAAGACCAATAAAGGGGCAGATGGCAGCCGATACAGCAGAGCTGAGTTGCATGCTGCTGTACAGGACGTAAAAGATGGTAAGAAAACCATACGAGGAGCTGCAAAAGCTTACAATATTCCACGAACCACACTAAAACATTAACATAACAGTGTTAGAGTAAAACATATGACAAAATGTTCAAAAACAAACGCATGGCGTTGGCCAGATAAAATTGATTTTATTGACTATGAGCCGGGAGAAATTTTGAAAATAATTAGTCCTCCCGAAGAAAAAAACAAACGAAATATGTACATTGTACCTGAAATGGACAAACTTACGAAATAAATATTCTTTAAGTACTTACTTACCAATTTTGTCCTTATATTTTTGTAACGTGTTCGTGACATTTTATTTTACAAACTACGTATCTCGTACACGGTTAAAGATAGCAAGGTCATTTTTGTACAGTAACTTTAAACATACTTTAAACATGGCCCAGATACCTCGCTTTAATTTACAGATAAAGCTAAGCGAAAATACCATAGAGGTCCCAGTTACCTCAGAATTACTGGGTAACTGGGTCCTCGTGCACAATTTAAAAAAAAATTGTGTTTGGTAAACATAAAACAAAAAATTTTTAATGAAACTTTGACAGAACATTGTCAACACCCTAAGGGTTATGTTAGTTCATATTTAGCAGTAAATTCCCAAAATCTTAATTTTATATTTAGCACTGAACCAAAAAAGTTGCAAAACTAGGGCCCACTTACCCCACCTTACCTTATATGGTATTATACATGTTACTATATTTATTAATCGTCGATACAGAAACATATTCACAAGCCCGAATTAATTTAAAGAAAGCGGAGGAAACCTCAAACTTAGACACTGATGACAATATGCCCAATCAAAGAAGAAGAAAGCGTAAAATACACGTATTACCCGGGGAGAGTGAGGATGATGACGACACAGTACAGGCAAAATGCAGTTCCCGAATAAAACCAAAAAACGTGATCCCAGTAGAGTATCCTAAGTTTATTGAGTCCTCTAGTGAAATACAACCATTATCCGAAGAGAGTGAGGATGATGACACAGTAAAGGCAACATGGAGTTCCCAAATAAAACAAAAAAAGATGATCCCAAATAAGTATCCTTTAATTCGGTCCTCTAAAACATAACGATTCTAGTATAGAGATCTCATCTAGGAGCCCAAGTACTGTAAGATCACCTGTATGTTCGTCGTCCTACAGTAATCACAGTCAGTTTGCTAGTGGTAGTAATTCTCCACTTTTAAACACACCATCAATACATTTTAAGAATTTGGCTTCAAATACAATAATTACACCTAGAACTCCAAACTCGTTAAGCTCCACGTTATCATCAGTATTAGGTAATTTTAATAGCAGGTTTATACTATAACATTTGAAATTATTAAGAGCATTAGTTGGTATTGTTCATAAACATTCACATTCATACAATTAATGTTGTATGTGCGTAACATCAAAGACTATCCTTTTACTGGAGGCCGGATAGTCTTTGGTAGGTAACAGTTATTACTTATACTGTATCTTTAGATACCGATAGAATCTTATTGGGCCAGATGCAAAATACAATAGCCGCTGTTGCAGAGCAAGTTACTATCTTAAACAACAAGATGGACGTATTATTAAATAGTCAAAACTGCTCATCTGATTCAAATTCCACTTCCGAATTTTCGTTACTGGGGCATTTGCCATTACAATCAACTGACGATTTTAACTTATTCGAGCAGAAGTTGCAAGATGATAATTTCTGTAATAAACTTGTAAGTGTATATAGTTTTTAATTATAATTACTTGTTATGCCCGTTTTTATTCTCCAGCAACATTTTCACGAAAGTTATAATCTAAATGAATTATTGAGGGAGTTTAAAAAACCGCTTATAAGTTTTACACTATAATTTCGTATATATGAACTTACCGTTATAAGAATTAAAACATTTAGACCCGGTTTTATAAAGCATACTTAAATACGTGATCAGCTAACGACGTGATCAAATTTGAATAATGCAACATGATTTGCTAATACGGGTTACATAGGTGTGGTCGTTGATCGTATTAGCCTATCGCATTACTTAACCACATTGTCAGCTGATCACATAGTTAACTATGTTTTATAATATCGGGCCTTATTATTTTTTTCAGATCCAAATTTTGGTTAGTGTTGGGGGAAATGATCTGAGAAGTTGTGTCGCAAACATGATGCGGAGATTAATGTCTGATTCCTTGGGGGAAATGTTTTCCTATTCAGGAAAAACCGTAAATGATGTAAAGAAATTAACTTTCAGTAAACACAAATTGTGTAGATCTGTTCATGGTATGCGTTATATAATCTATAATTTATTGTATATTGATTCAATTCACTATTTTGGTGTTCTGATTTTGTTATAATTTTTCATTTTCCTTAATAATTTTGCAATATATAAAACTACCTATTCTAATTGCACTTTAATTATTTATAGTTGCTGCCAGGAAAATATTTAAGGACGCAGCTACGGATGACAAAATAAGGGTCTTGCTGTGCAATTGGCTGCAGCAGGCCAAAACACGACGCACTAGAAGGTAAAGACATCAATAATATTAAGGTATGAGTGGTTTTAAAGTTTTTTTTTTCTTACAGAGAAAAACGCCATGAAAAAGAAAATACATAGGTATTTACATTATATGTTTTTACAGTTCTCCATAATGTTGATATATTATAAGAACTTGAAATATGACAAATCTATATTATTTTTTTATTTTTTATTATTTTATATTTAACAGTTTATATTTAATAAATAATTTGTTTGTGGAAATAACATCAAAACATATTTATTTTTATACCTTTAAAAAGCAGCCATTTACAATTGCTACATAATAGGAATTTCACACTTGAATCAAGCTTGCTTTGCTATTTGGGATATATAATCTATCAAAAAAATAATATTGTATCAAGCTTACTTTATATATTAGAAATGCATCATTACGTAATAAAATTGTGCTGAAGTCTATAATAATGTCACTTTATAAAGGGAAACCCATGTCCAATTTTTAAATTCTCCATTAATAAATTCAACCCATTTGTTAAAAATGGGCTTTAAACATAAATGTTTTGGGTTTGGAAACCTAAATCTACGGACTTTTCTATTCCTATTCTTCATATTACACATGCGGGGACCATGTTATGTTCTAAGTCTAACAAATAGCGAAAGTAAATATAGGTAAGTACGCAAGTTTAAAAACTTACCAGAAAACTATAAACTTTAATACATAAGAAGTCAAAAAGTAATAAACAACAAAATATAAACGCAAAACCCAATAATGAACGATTATGTGACGCTGATGTACCTATTTCACATATTTTAAACGAAAAATACCGCCATAAACTCAAACATCTATCATCGTAAAACTTCATGGACCGATTGATAATTTTAGCGCATTTGAGATTGAAAATTTTTTACAAAGTATTTTGACATCCCTGAGAAAAAATGACAAACCTTTACAACAAATTGTTAAAAGGTATTCTGAAAAAATTGACACACTTCAATATCAACAAGATAATACTAATTTTCCTCTACTTAAACATGAGCACAGAAACGGGCCTCTAATTGAAAATTGTGACTTAAATGCACAGCAATTTAAGACTGTTTCATTTGAAAAGTTTACATTGAAGATTAGTTTTCCAGATAATTGCTGCGTTCTAA
This sequence comes from Pyrocoelia pectoralis, assembly GCA_036250285.1. Classification (NCBI taxonomy): domain Eukaryota; kingdom Metazoa; phylum Arthropoda; class Insecta; order Coleoptera; family Lampyridae; genus Pyrocoelia; species Pyrocoelia pectoralis. The sequence goes on from CM070075.1 coordinate 27,691,432, forward strand.
AAAATAATAATATTATTGTGATTGAAAATATACTACAATTAAATAAAGAAATAAAGCTTCTGGGTAGAAAGTATAACTTTAGAAATTTTTTTTAAATAGTCCATGTGAATCCACTGAAATTGGTATTTTTGAAACTAAAGAAATTCATTTAGGACCTTTAGAATACTTTAGTGTTAGCGAAGTAGACTATAAATGTGTAAAACTTAGGTTTGATACTGATATAGTCATTTTACCACTTCTCCATTGTTAAATTGTATATGTACCATTTTGTATTTCAAAAATTAGATTTGTAGTAAACATGTACATACATTTTAGGTAAGACGAAATAGTATTTACTTATTTGAACTTTTTATTTACTAGATAGTGTGTATGTTGAAACTTTATAGATGTAAACATTTTCACATTACAATTTTTATATTCTCGTAATTTTTTTATTTATTTATTTAATTTCCTTAAAAGAAGCATGGCATTTTTTAGATGTATTAGTGACATCTTTATTATGCCTGGTAAGACATCTTTAAAATGTCTATAAAGACATTTTAAAGATGTCTCTAGACGTCTTAAATACGTCCCACAGATGTCGTTTTTTGTAACAAGCATCTTAGGAACATCTTAAAGATGTCTTTCAGGTGTCGACAGACGTCTTTAGAATGTCACCCTTGTCTTCAAGGAGACACCTTTAAGGTCTCTTAAAGATGTCTTTGTGCTATCTGGGAAGAAGTCGGATCTACTACAAATTGCGAAAAAGGGAAGCAGCAAAGCAAGAATCCATATAGAAAGTGTCAATTTTGCGGGTTATCATCACATCCCAGAGAGAAATGTCCAGCGAGTAAAGCCAACTGTAGAAAATGTCAAAAACCAGGTCACTGGGCTATTGTCTGTAGGAGCTCTAACGTTAATTCTGTAGATTTAGATAATGCAAAGGTATCCGATTATGATGTGTTCTTATTCAGGTAAATCATATCGATGTAAATGAGTGGGTCATCCCAATCTTTGTTGCTAGGGTAAATAGGAATGTGAATTTTCTTATAGATTCAGGTGCAGATATAACTTGTATTCCTTATAGTTTTATTGATAGTGATTTAAAGTCAATGTTAGTTCACTCTGATAAAGTAATTGTTGGCCCTTCAGGTGGTAAATTGAAAACGGCAGGTACTTTACAAACCTCCTTAAGTTATTTACACAGGGAATTAAAGTACATATTTCAAGATATAGGCACGTTTAAAACCGAATTAGAAATTAAAATCAAAGATAACGTTCAGCCCTTTATCCAATCAGTTCCCAGAGTAGTACCCTTACCTTTACTAAATCCTTTAAAAGAGGAATTGCATCGCTTGACAAAACTGATTATCATTGAACCAGTTACTTATTTTACTCCTTGGAGCAGTCCAATCGTTGTAGTACAAAAAGGAGAAAAGATTTGATTATGTGTTGATTACACACAACTAAATAAAGCTGTTCTTCGATCATATTTTCCTATTAGGAAAGTAGAAACTATCTTAGCACAAATCAAAGGATCTAAATTCTTCAGTAAGTTAGACTCCAATTCCGGATTTCATCAAATTCGGTTAAAGAAAGAATGTCAGCATCTTACTTATTTTATATATGCAAACGACTTCCTTTTGGAATCACTTGTGCTCCAGAGTACATATTAATCTTTGAGAAAGGATACTGAAGGAGACGCTATGAAGCATCTTTGCTGTATACTGAAAACGGGAGCATTGGGCGGGGCTAAGTGTATTACCAATATAGCTGCCTCACCAGGTCCGAACTACGGAAAATTATAAAAAAACAAAAGTCATTCCAACCCTCCGCTTAAAGGTGGCTTTATTTAAAATTAATGACAAAGCACACCACTTACTGTATTTTGTCCCTCGAAAATAACGGGCCCTGTTCACTTTTTACGAGATCTCAATTAATGTTAATCGTCTTTGAACATCGCAATCTCCTTTTCGGTTTTTCCAATTACGGCCCTACACATTGTTTATATTTTGTACACTAACTTATGAAATGTTATGCCAGTCGAATTCTTCTTATCTACGCCATCTCTGCTGTTGCAGCTACTGTAGTGTATAGAATACAGATCTTAGGTATATTGAGATATATAGAAAAGCCGACAACAGTGTAATATAAGTGAACTTAAGAGAATGTTCGTTGTACTTCAGATCGTATAATATGTAAGATGCGTTATATTGTAGATTGTTATAAAACTATTAGCGAAGATTAAAAGGTTAATAGTAGGTGTTATTAGTGTTATTACTGAGGTAGAATCAACGATTACAGCTACGTAGAGCACAAGACACCATAATGCTTTTGATATTTACATTAGTATATAACTGTAATACACACGCACTTAATAAATATTACACTTTTTACTAACACAATCTGATTGACAGTTTGTTTGACATAAGTGCACTATCCCAGTCAACACAAATATAACTGATACATATCTCCAAGAGCTCTAGGAAATTACTTAGTTACATATCATGGGTACGTATCGAATATACAAATGTTATGTTTATTAATGCATTACAGATATATAACCGGTGTGACTCTTGTGTTACATTGATATTACAATATGTTACGTATACGTAATAACGTAATACCGCCATCTGTTTCGTTTGTCCGGTACTTTGCTGTTGATTGCGCTAAATATCGTATTACGGTATTTGATGTGCGCTCATATCTCACGTGAGTAACAACTGACGCGTTATTTTATTAACCGCCAACAATTTCTAATTATCATTACATTTGGATTAGATTATTTATCTATGATTTGATGTTAATTGTAAGTGTTTAGTTGTGCCAATATAAACATAACTATGTAAGTATTAAATTTTATTTTTATATCCAGAATTTATAACCAAGCATTGAACTGTACGCTATATGCAACTGGAAAGGAAACGTCCATAAGCGACACTGAAGCCACAACAAACTTAGGCAACCCTCAACGACTGGGTATTTCTGTCTCTTTCTTTCGCACGCAACGTCATATCTATAAACGATAACACGGGGAATAAAATGTACCTAAGTAAGTCAGGTAAAAATACGTTGATGGTTATCTCTTTCACCAGTCATACATCCATTGTGATCCAAGTCAATAAAACGTTTACAATTAAATAAATCAATGTTTTATTATGCGATATATACCTACAATTTTTGTGACGCTGCACATACATATTGAGAATACAGGCGCGTTTAGAGAACATTACAAAATTAATTCAGTTATTTCGTTTATAGTAAAAAAAGTTATATAAAATTTGGTGCTATTTTCTGCTAATTGTTATGAACTAGGTACTAAATTGTTAAATTGACTAATTCACCCTTAGATCATTGGAGAATATATGATCTAAGAGTTCACCAGACAAAAATTATGCAATTTCTACATTGCTTGTCTTTGAAAATACAGTAGAACCCCGCTATTCCGAAAATCCGCCTATTCTGAACAGAACTAAAAACACGCGCACTATTATATTTCTCTTAACTTCATTCCTGGCCCTTTTATTGTGCACGGAAAATTACATGTTACGTTATTTATTAAAAACAAAACGTATAAGTTGCGTTGACTAGAGAGCATAGTACAAGTTTAGATATAGTAGGGTAGGGTGGTCAACAGTGGATCAGTGGTACACACCGTACACAGTGAATCAATCGTTTATTGGTGGAACCATCGTACCCACGTGGTTGCGCGAGCAGCATGCACTGGCTGTTATCATTCTTCTTTGACCTGCGCAACAAATCACCGGTTCCGTTGTGAATGTTCAATTGTTTTATTTGTGTTTTAGTGCATCCTTTTCGAATTATCAGGTAAGTCAAACTTTTTTTATTATTGTACTAGACATTGTATGCTAGAGTTTAGGGTGTTTCCATTGTTTTAAGTCATAATTAACTTACATGAGTACTTCACAATAGCGATGGTATTCCATGTCGCTCTGCCAAAACAACAGTTTAAAAATTAAATGGAGTGTTGGTCAACAGTGGATCAGTGCTACATGGTTAACAGTGGATCATGATCCACTGTATACCTATATCATACAATTGAATTTTTGTGCTACATTTGGCCACTTTCGTTGCAGACAATGCCCCGAAGAAAAAGTCTGGGAGAGAAAGATCGATCGGCAAACACACCCAGGTCCAGATGGAAACAGCCTTACGGTTAATTCAAGGCGGCTTGAGCCTCCGCCAAGCTGCGAAGGAAGCTGGTGTTGCCTTTACGACATTGCAACGATATAACAAGAAGCAAAAAACTGCTGAGCCTGATGTTCAGCTACGTTTAACACCTAATTATAGTGTAAACCGGGTGTTTTCTGAACACAAGAACAAATATTGAAAGACTATTACAAGAAATGTGCTCTACTATTTTACGGTCTGTCATCAAAAGATTGCCGCCAAGTAGCCTATCAAATGGCAAAGATTAATAATCTTAAAATACCACTTAATTGGGAGTCGGAACAGTTGGCGGGCGTTGACTGGTTCCGATGTTTTCGTCAACGGCATTCCGATCTTAGCCTTAGAAAACCGGAGGCTTGCAGCCTCGCCAGAGCAACAGCTTTTAATGAAGAGACTGTCAAAACATTTTTCGATAATCTGGAAAGACTAATGCAGCGTAACCCCCTGTTTGCCGATGGAACTCGGATTGGAACTTGGATGAGACAGGAACGACCACAGTTCAGAAGCCTCAGAGAGTAGTTGGACCAAAAGGGCATAAAAACTTGTGCAAAGTAACTAGCGGTGAAAAAGGAACATTATGCACCACTTGCTGCATCATCAGTGCTGCTGGTCAAGCATTGCCACCTGCCATTATCTTTCCCCGCAAAAAGATAAATCCCAGAATGGCCACTGGGACACCACCTGGAACATTGATCTAGCAACATCATCGGGATGGATGACCAGTGAACTATTTGTCAGCGTTATGGATCATTTCATAAAGCATAGTCACAGCACGCCGGACAACCCCAGTATTTTAATCATGGACAATCACGAATCACACCTAAGTATTGAGGCGCTTGACTTGGCAAAAAAATTTGGTGTTAATGTTCTTACTCTTCATCCTCATACATCAGCAAGAATGCAACCCTTGGACGTTGGAGTTTTCGCACCGTTTAAGACATATTATCACAATGCTATGGATTCTTGGCTGATGCGTCATCCAGGCTGCCCTGTTACTATATACGATGTTGGAGAACTAATTGAAATAGCATTTACAAAATCAATGACCATTTCCAACATAACTAAAGCCTTCAAGAAAACTGGAATATACCCATTTGACAGGGATATATTCTCTAGTGATGACTTTCTACCCAGCACAGTGACAGATCGCCCTAATCCAGCCAGTTTGATTCCAGCCCAGTCTGTCGACAATATTGTAATGACATTGCCGGAATTGGACGAAAATTCAACCATTACAAAACCAGTTCATAACACCGGCGCTGGGAACATTGCATCATACGGTGACGCTGTTGCTGGAACATCTGGTTGTAGCAATAACTTAATATCACCAGAACAATTCAGGCCGCCACTGAAAGCTAAACCTAGAATCAACAAAAGAAAACCAAGAAAGCTAGGAAAAAGCATTATAGCGACGGACACTCCCGAAAAAAGAGAAATAGCACTGGCTAGAGAAGCAACTAAAAGAAGAAAAGAAGCCAAAGAAAAAAAGGTGAAGCGTCAAGTGTTGCAAAGTGATTCCGAAGAAGACTACGATGAAAAAACATTGTGCCAGGACTCTGATAATGATTGGTTTGAAGAAGAAGAAATAGAAATCAATGAAAACGTGTTGACTGAAGAGCGTTTAGAACTACCCTTACCTCGTCAAGCAGAACACGAAGAATATGTGCTTGTTCTATTTTGTACAAAAAAACAAAGGATTTTTTACATTGCCAAGGTTTTGGAAACCCTAAACCATAACATGGAATATTATGTCAGCTTCCTTAGACTGAAATTTAGATCGCAGCAACAATTTTGTATGCCAGATGTGCCTGACCAAGCGTTTGTTAAAGAACAGGATGTAAAATTTATCCTTCCAAATCCTACAGTTAGCGGTACAGCCAGGCGACAGTCTTATTATAAGTTTTCAGTTGATCTCTCTTTGTTAAATATGTGTTAATTTTCCTGTTTTGTAATATCCTGGTGCATGATCCACTGTTAACCCTTACTTGTTCCACTGTGGACAACCCATGGTACACAGTGAATCAGTATGCACCGACTAATATATATTTTTTTGCTATTTTGTTTGTTTTGCAACCGAACGTGAATTACCACATTTCGATAGAATAATTGTTCCAGGAACTATATCTAAAATTTTAAAACATTTAATGCATTTTTTCCCGAGATATATGAGTTTCAAAAATCGGTGATCCACTGTCGACCACCTTACCCTAGACGTCAGTACTACAGAGAATCGGACATACTTAGATGTTTGTACATCTAATTCACTTCAAATCGACAATATACAATTAGAAAGTGAATCTTTCATTGGTAATCATTTCATTGTGTCAATCGTAAACTCATTGTTACCAAATCAGATAAAACAAACCTAATTAATTATGATAGTTCTGTTGATTATTCTTCTACTGTCTTAAAGCTGAATTGCAACAGGTGGTTATAGAACATAATTTAACACATATGGCTATTACGGATATTTTGCACGTTTTAAAAAAACATGGGAATAATGATTTACCCTATGATTAGAGAACTTTGCTTAAAACACCCAGAAACATATGCACTGATATTGTACCCGTTAATCCTGGAAGGTATATTCACTTCGGTTTATCCCACACAATTATACGTATGATACCCAAACATTTTACTGTTATACCAGACCAAGTTTTATTGAATTTTAACATAGATGGATTACCAATATCTAAAAGTTCTACACTTCAGTTTTGGCCTATTCTAGCTTCATTTGTTTTACATGAAAATAATTTATACACAGAACCATTTGCTGTAGGTATCTACGAAGGAAATATGAAACCACATGATGCTAATGAATATTTAAAACAGTTGATTGACGATATTAAAATTATTATGGACAATAACAACTATATTGATGTAGATAATAAAAAGGTTAAGGTTATAATTAATCTTTTCATTTGTGATGCACCCGCTAAAGCTTTCATAACAGGAATTAAAAATCACAATGGATATAATAGTTGTTCAAAATGTACTGTGCATGGAGATTATATTGATAATAGGGTTGTGTTTTTAGAATCAAATTGTGATTTTCGAACAGATTTATCATTTTTACAAAAAGCAGATCCAGATCATCACAAATTCACTTCCGTTTTAGAGTTGCTTAATATTGGAATGGTTTCAAACTTTGTTATAGATTATATGCATTTAGTATGTTTAGGAATTATGAAACGACTATTACAATTTTGGGTAAAAGGGGCAAAAAATTTTAGATTAAATGATTCTCAATTGAAAGAAGTTGATGAAGAACTTTTAGCTCATAAGACATGGATACCAACAGAATTTGCACACAAACCTCGAAGTATTAGTGAAATCGACCGGTGGAAAGCTACGGAGTTGCGTCAATTCTTACTTTATACTGGACCAATTGTATTACAAAGCAAGTTATCTTCTAGCTTTTATATACATTAAATGCACAGAAAGTTAAATTTTTACCGAACAATCCATTGTGCACAAATGTGGTATGTGTTTATTCTAACATGAAGCCACCAGCCCCATCTACCATTTGGTGTAAGTACAACAAATTCAAACGCTTTATGCGCACTTGTTGTATAATCACTTACCACATTTGTGCTTTTAGAATAAATATCTACATATGTAGAGAGCGCATTTACCACATAGTTTAATATTTTACTTCTTAATTTGGAGGTTATATTTTGTTATCTGTTTTATGCGTTATGTTGTATAGTTGTTGGTTGTTAGGCAGTGTTTTAAGTTAAGCAGCAAAATGGTTTCTAGAGGTAAACACCTAGTGGAAATGGCATTGGCATTGCCTGATACAGGTAAGTTGAATATGGTATTTATATGAAGTTGAATATGGTATTTTTATGATAACAAATAGCTCGAAACAGCTGCAAGATGGTGTCGGTAGCTATCTCGTACAGTGAATACTAACTTATTCATTTGTTATTTGAATTTTTTTCTTTCAATGGTCTTAAAAGCTATACTTAGTTTGCCATTATTAAGGATTTCCAAATCAGGATTTTTCTCTTTTGCATTTTGCAATGGAAGATTTTCATTTAATAATCGTATTGCATTTGTTTATATTTTCTATTTAATTACTAACAATTACAATTAAACTTGACTTTTAGAGAATAGGTACATTTTTATTCAGCGTGTTTTTTCAGAAAAGTGTAACTTTGAGCAGAAAAGATGCTCAAACGTTATTGAAACTGCCCTACCTAGCACATCTGGACATACCGATTCAAAACCGAGTGTATCAGAAAATTACCTTCTACATCGTGATTTATTTAGTACAAATGAAGAAGACTCCGACATCGGAGAAGACAGACACTCTGAGCCATACATAGACTCCAGTGAGTCGTACGTACCTTCAAATTCAGAAGTGAGTTCCGACGATGTACAGAAAGATGAAAAAGATTCAGAATTTAGTACTGAGAATGAAGAAATAGAGAAAGAAAATTTGGCGAAAACAAACAATGAAAAAAGAACGAAAAGGAAGAAGGCTGACAGAGCTTCTTGGAAAAGAACAGTTGTGAAGAAAAAAAGACTTAGTGGAATGAAATATATAAACAGAAGTGGAAAAGAAGTTCCAGTGAAGACACCTTTAATCGCAGATTGTACTCGTGGTAGATATAAGTGCAGCCAAGCAGTGTCCAGGGTATGTTTGATTTAAATCGCTTGATTTAAATCATTGATTTAAATCGCGATTAAAATCAAGTGATTTATTTTTTAAAAAATCTGATTTAAATCAAAGCTATTTTAGTGAAATCTAGAAAATTTAAATAAATTCTTGAATAATATTAAAATTACATAGGTACCTGTAGAATGGATCTATATAATTAGTCAGGATAATTAGTGCTATTGTTGATGGTATAATGATAATGGCACACTAATGAGGTTGCAATTTTTACTTTACCTTTGGAATTTTAAGCCTTCCTGTTCCTTTGTTATTTAAGCAGGTAAGCAATAAACCCTCAAAATAAAAGGGAGATTACCAATATATTATTACCAGTTGTAAGTGATTATTGATTGCTGAAAGTAGTGCTGCAAAAATGTCTAGTGTACATACAGGTGCGGGTAGAAAAAGGGATCCCATTTGGGCAAACTTTGATACCAAAAAGACCAGCAAAACAGGAATTAGAGCAGTATGTAAACAGTGCAATGCTGAAATGCAAGGGCTGGTTGAAAGACTAAAAAAGCATGTGTCTAAGTGTTCTACTTCTACCAATCCTCAAGAGGGTGAAGCTGACAACATATTGGGTGAGTATTTTCAAATTTAAAATTCGTATAGGTACTATAAAAATATAAAATGAACTTTACATTTTCAATTCAATTAAAATTTATACTAAATTGTTTGTTAAAATAGACTTTATGACTTAAAGACTTACGTAAACGTCTTTGTTCACAGAAGTGCACGAGTCTCATGCTGCAACAAAAAGAAATGCTGAAAGTGAAGGATCGGAGGCAATGCAATGCAAAATTCAAAAGAAAGACGGGGACGTATCTAAATTTATGGTTCGAACATCATTAACACAGAAGAAAGAAATTGATCTACAAATAGCGCGGTATATGTATGCAACAAATTCTGCATTTCGTTGTGTGGAGAATCACCAATTCCAAAAACTAATTGGGCTATTAAGACCTGGATATACTCCACCCAGTGAGAGGGATTTATCTGGAGCACTGCTAGATAGAATACATATGGAGGAAATGGTAAAATGCCAAAAACGTTGGAACGAGAGACGATTTGTTTGACATTAGATGGCTGGTCAAACGTACACAACCAACCAATTATCTGTGCTTGCGCTATAAAAAATGATGGAGAAGTGTATTTAGTGGACACTATTGATACATCCGGACACCCCCATACTAGTGACTATCTAGAACAACGGTATTCAACCGGGGGTACGCGTACCCCTTGGGGTACGTCAGATAATCCTAAGGGGTACTTGAAAATTTTTAAATAAATTTAATATCTGACTGATGATCAAATGAAAAACTTATGGTGGTATTTCCGGCCCCCACTCACTCTAGCCTAGCGCAAGGTCAAATGCCTTTATATAAAAGTATAAAACACAAGTGGCTATCGCTAGTGCGTGGTAAATAAAAAACTTGGGGTACTTTAAGTCAGAGACATTATCTATAGGGGTACACGAAAAAAAAAGGTTGAATGCCACTGATCTAGAAGATATCACAAAAAATATCATCACAGTTACACAAGAAAAGTTTAAATGCAGAGTGGCTAGTTTTGTAACTGACAATGCTGCCAATATGACAAAAATGCGACAAAGTTTATTCGATTCATCAAATCAAAACATAGACGTATTGACTTATGGATGTTCGGCACATCTTTTAAATCTATTAGCTAAAGACTTAAACATTCCTTCTGTTACAGAAAATGTGGTGAAAGTTATAAAATATTTTAGAAACAATCATATCGCCAGAGCAAAACTTGCTGAAGAAAGAAGTACATCAGGGCGGGGACTGGTCGTTCCACAAGAAGTGCGTTGGAATTCTATTTGTGATTCACTACAAAGTTATATTGAGAATTGGCCGTTGTTGGTTAAAATTCTAGAGGAGCATAAAGAATTATCCGTGTCTGATAACACTATTCAAAAATTAGTCCTAAACATTGGACTTAAAAGAAATTGCGAGGATTTATTAAAGATTTTGACTGACCATGAAAAGCAGAAATTACATTTGAGTTCCTTGATTACCAATGTACCAGTAAATAGAAGAAAGGTAGGAACACAAGATGTAAGACGAAAAACGTCAAGAATCTACTACTTAAAGGACTCAAATGGTGCAAGAAAAAGAGTATGTTTGAATTTTTTTTGCAAGACTTTTTCTATATCTCATCGTGTTGTCGAAACGTGCATGAAAAATGTCAGTAGCAGCAGGACGTACATCGGATACGATAAGAGGAAAGACACAAAGCCTCATAATGCAACACTTGAAGCAACCACATTATACGTTCGGGAGCATATAGATAGTTTTCCTCGTATTGAGTCGCATTACAAAGAACACAACAAAGATCGAAATGAAGTTAGCAGATGATTAGCTCGATCTGTTAATGAAGGTATGTACATGCTAATCGAGATTAAAGTAAAATATAAGACTTTAAGTGTGTGCAAAAAAAATGCAAAAAATCTAAAAAAGTTAGAACAGGAAAAAGAAGTAGAAGAGGATGAAGACGGAAGCCCGGAAGACAGTGATGGAAGTGAAATTATGGACTCTGATTACGACGAATAATAAAATATTTGTTTCAATATACTTATTTAACTGCAGATGTTACTTATTTTCATGTTTGTTTCTAATACAATAATAATAATAATATTTGTGAATATTTATGTATGTAGTTTTCTTTTATGATTTGTTGTTTGGCAGCAAAAGGGTACAATTAAAAACAAAAATTTTCTAAAGATTTTCAAAATTATATTTACTGACTTAAAACTGATTATAATTCCTTCAACAACTGTGCAAAACATAATATAGACACATGATTCCAGATTTGGCACTTATACCCTTTTGCTTCTGACTCTGACCCCTTCAATTATAAATATAAATAGCCTTTGTGGTACTTATAGAATATAACTACAAGGGCAACCGGAAGAAGAATGCTTTCCGTAATTTAAAATTGAATGCGCTATTAACAAGTATTGTCTATTTTGAATGAATAAAAGTAACTACCTATACCATATTACGTAGGTATTTGCTTAGAGTGTTCAATGGAATTGTTTAAGAATGTCACTGTAAAGGAGGTGGAATTAAACATCCAAAAGTGGCTTAGGAGGTGCTCTGAAAGAACAAAAGCAACAATCCAAAATTAAACAGCTTACTTCAATAAAATATAACATATTTTGTTTTTATTGTTGCTTTTTACTATTAAATTCTTATCAAATTTGTATTTGCATCTCATTAGGTTTTATTGCAGTCTTTGACTGCGTTTTGTTACCCATAATCAGAACAGCAGTATTTATTTCATTTTAAAGTGCACCTATGTACATACAGCCACGTATGTATAATGTACATACAGTTTTGTACGTTTAATGTACGTACAGCTATGTTTGTTTAACGTACGTACAATACCATACGTACCTGTTATGTATAAAGTAGTGACAAAAGAATGTACTATGTACGTACCTTACACTGTGCGTACATTGTTTGTATGTAAATGGTACGTATTTATGCTATATAGGTTACTACCTCATAATATTAATACAATTACTGTTCAAGTCAACTAGGTAAAGAATATTTGAAGCCTTAGGGTTCCTTGTAATACATGTTCATCGAGAACTGTTGCTGAAGGTGTAATTCTAATGTATATGGCGGTTAACAACCACAGCAGTTAAAAAGGGATACAGAGATGCTAGGAAAATTCACTGTTGTATAGGCGAAAATTTAATTAAAAATCATCAGCACTCAATGGAAATACATAATGAAATTGATATTCTCATACTATGCAAGTTACGAATTAATAAACATTTTCGCACCTTCAAAAGCGACATTCAATGAGATACATGATGTATGACAATCAATAGTTTTTTTTTAGTTTTGCTCGTCGAGAGTTACAGATTGAGATTTTAATTATACATTACAACAATTTCCAAGAAAATTGAATCCCAATTCTAGATCTGCTTCTCAAAGTTATTTAATAATATAATTTGAGATATCAAAGAAAGAAATATTTAGTAGATTAATATCAAAAACATCAAATAAGACAAGATCGGTGACAGCGGCATTGGTCAAAGATAAATTCTTTTTATTAACAATATTACCACTGTTACTTACCTTGCCTTACATTACAAATATTACAATTTTGTTGTAATAAGAGCGTTAAATTTTATAATGACTGATTAATACAACACTAAAAAAGGAAAAGTTGGTAACAAGAGTATTAGTCCACTTGGAATATTATAATTATGCTAATGAGGCAATTCTCTATTAAAATTACCATTGTTACTAACCTGACCTTAATGTACAACTTAATTGTAATTGGTGCATTAACTCTAGACCGATAACAATTGATGATTATAGAACATTTAAATTATACATTTATAATTAAAACCTAAGACACAATAAAAGGAGATGCGAAAGTTTAAACAATTACAATTTGCAAATGTTAGTAGTAAGTTCTTTTTTTTTGTTGGTCAATTTTCAATTATTAATGCTATTACATATTACCAATTCTTAATTTTGTTATTCACTCTTTTTCATATTTAAATTGTTCTTTTATACACTGTTATTACAGTCAATGTCATTATTGGATTAAAAACACTTCAGTTTGTTACAATGTCTTGATTGGTTTTAAAAACAGCTTCTAATTATATGAATGTTACTCACACCATTTTATATTTCATTTATTCATTTTTTAACAAAAGAATGTTAATCAGGATAATTATTATGGTCGATGTCGTTATTAAATTAGTTGCACTACAGATTCTTGACTTCAACCATGTTAAAACAGCTTCCAAATTCCAAAAAAATAAGATCAAATGACGCTTCAATGAACTTAATCGTTGGTCTTGTGCTGCTTTAATGGTAGCGATGGAGCACAATTACTCAATGACACTATTTAAATATGCATGGCCACTGCAATGGTGAAATTTTGTCACTCTTGTTGTGTAATAGGATATTAAGCCTATTTTGTGATATTATGATAGTAATAGTAAGAATTACCCATTATAAAGTTATGGTTATATTTGCCATTAAAATAGAGAGATGATTTTAGGACTGCTTTACGTTCTCGCATGATGAAATATGTTGCAGTTGTAAATTTTAAGTAGCCAACTTTCACTGCAGTCCACTAACTAAAATCAATCCAAGAGACATGACTGAAATGGTATCCAGGTTTTTTGGGGTATCAGCTTTCCCATGTTGTGTTGGTTTTTTGACAACATACTAAGTCACTAGGCCAAATGATTGATGGTCCTAACTTTCTTAATGGACTTCACGTTCATAGCGCATCTGAATGTCTTGTTTGCAGGTAACAGTTTGCTTTGGTTGATTGATGAGATACTTTGGCGTCAACGGTCTAGCATAGATTATGTAGTGCAACACCAGCTGCTTGTTGTTTGAATCGTGTATGATGTCACTGCCGAGAACCTCCGTACACTTGACACTTTCTTTTTAAAACTCTCCTTATCAGCAATTATTTGCATTACTATTATCTATTACAAATTTTCCATTTTTTACTATACAGAAGTCCCTTAAATCTAACTAAACAAAAATTTAATTACTTTTTATTTCAAAAGTTGGGCGTAGTACAGTATGTACTCTATTACAATAACATTACTTTTAAATTTCATAGATAACATTTAAATAAATACTAATTATAAGAAAATAACACTAAACGACTAGCTATTGCAGTAACTGATTGGTTTGCTGCAAAAATTACAACCACGCCCCTAAAATCTTGCTATAACTTATACATTATTAATTATCAAACATAATCACACAATGATAGTAATATACAAACACATATGGAAGTTAGTAATACTTCTTTCTACTGATTACTAGAGAGTATCCTCCTTATTTATGTATTTTAAACCTTGAAAAGCTGAACTATTATTGTAGGTATTATTGAACGCAAACGTAAATCAAAATTTAGCTTAGGTCTCGGGATGATGTGAAAGTTCTAAATAGAAATTTGAAATTACCAGAAACCACGCATCTCATTTTAAGATTGTATGTAAGTTGTATTTCTGAGATGAGACAGGGAATTTTCAAGCATCTCAGACTCCAATACAATTTTGCTGCAATCTGTACCGTTGTGAACATCACATCAAAATCTATAGTTGATTACACAATATACATGATAATTATTAAATTTATATTACACACTAAAGCTCCTCCTTTTTGTGTTTACTATTTGTTTATTTGAGGTAGGCCTTTACTATTAAATACAATATACAAATACACTACACACCTATTACCCTAACTTTTGACCACGAATAAGTACTACTGTTTTGTGAATCAATGCTTTTAATTTTTATTAAATTCCACCACATTATAATTCAAACTTTTCTTAAATGATTAATAGCATAATTTAAAAAAAAATTATGTAATTTAAGTTGTACCAATAATAGAATTAGTGGTAGTTATTATAAGGATTTAATAGTTTAGATAATAAGTGTACATAATACAAATATTGATAAGATGAGAGTGTTATATTGACTAAGTTTTATGCACAACTGCTTAACCTGGGGTTGTCAGATCCAATAGCGTGAATTATGAAATGGGAGGCATTCAATTACCTATGGTACAATATGGTAGATTCATTAAAGCCCAAAGAATACAGTGGTTAGGAGTGTTAGGACATATTATGCGAAGCGAAAACAGTATAATAAAACTAATAACCCAATGGAAAACAAGAGAAACACGAAGCAGAGGTAGACCCAAAAGTAGATGACTGGACCACTCGACAACAACATGACAACACTTAATTGTATTTAGACAGACTGTGCTTTTATAATACTTGTTTCCCGCTTAAAATGGAAGGAAAAACGGTAAGTAATATAAGTTTTTAGTTGTAGGTACATTTTATAACGTTATTTATATTTACTCATAATGGTATTTGGCATTGTTTCCTATCGCAGTTATTAATAAAACAAACCATGTGTTGAGTACAACCCACTTATAACCATAAATTAATACGTGACTTAGAGCGTATAATAATGCCGACTTTATTTATGAAAGTATATATTAAATGTGTAGTGTAGTGGAGTGCTAATTAGAAAAGTGGCAACACTGTTTTTTAAGTAGTTTGTAACAAGCAGCATGTCCTACGATTTAGTAAGAGAAATTTATGTTAGTTACAAATCACATTAAAACCATTCACTTGTGCTGGGCTATTTTATTTAATTGGCGATACAACAACATGTAATTCGTTTAAAGGCATGTATAGTTTGGTAAGCTTCTTAAATGATAATTCCATTTCTGATGTACCATCAATATGGGTAGAAAGAGTTGAAGACAGGGATGTATGTTCTTGGCCAGGAAAAAACATAAAAACATTCGAAACGTGATAGTACAGGCTTTACCTTCTAAGCCTGAATGGGAAAGATTTGAGTTAGAGATTATAAGAACATATGGTAAGGTTAAAGTACAATTTAAAGTTCTTTTATTAGTGTATGTATATAATTGATAGAAACCTACGAAGATGCATTTAAAAAGGAAAAGCATGTCTTCTGATTCCGAACAGGATTTTCTAAATTTTCTAAAATGTTTTAACAAGACTTTGTCTTGATTGTAATTACGTTATGTGTTAATTAATCTTAAGAGTTTTTTCCCGTGAGTATAATGTTATAATTTTCTAACCTTTCTAACCTAATTTATATTTTAGCATAAATTTATTGTAATCTCACATGTATCATGCAGCTATAATGTTTTAATATAATTTACCATGTAACCTCCGGCAGCGGAGAATCATTAACGTATTGATCTCACCCAATGTAAGTACTGTCTCCCCTGGTGGGACAATTTACCTTTACGAAATCTTACACTTCAATCCCTAGATTCAACGTCTGAAGATGGCTACGGCCGAAACATGTTACATCTCTTTTAACCCTTAAACATTAATCTTTGCTTCACGTCGATTCAACAATTAATGAATAAATAATTTTATGGGGAAGGTTTAGAGTTTCTGTTTCACCTTTAACAGGAATTGGGAAGGGGGTTATGAAAAAAACTGAAATCAAAACAGTACCCGACTGATGACAATGACGATGAATTGCCCGTTTTAATTGAAGTTTCTGAACCTGATATGTTAAGTATGTCACTGTACTTAATATTGACAATAATTTATTTAACATAATTTTCTAGCAAGTAATCTTATAGGTGAATACGTGCTTGAGTAAAATGAAAGTTTACCATCGCCACTTAATAGTGATAAGGACGAATGTAAGATACATACACCTATTTCTTATTTTTTCAATTCCCATGTTTAGTACTTTCTGCAGCTCCGTCGTCATCCACTTCATTAGGAGAAATACACCAAGAAATTGTTGAAATAAAGTTAACGTTAAAAATTGTTCAACAACAAGTTATGGAGCTTGGAAATAGAATGTGCGGGACACAACTCCATTTACCAAGTACTGCAAAACTGCCATCGTTCCCACTGCAGTCAACTAAAGCTCTAATAGATTTAGAAGAAGATTTGAGTAGTAATACCGAAATAGCTCAACACTTTGTAAGTTCTAGTTTTAAAAGTTTAAATATACCTATTCATGTATTTTTTTAGTTACAGAAAGTGTCCCTAATCGGTGGGTATAATTTTAAGAATTGTGTCGATAGAACGTTGCAGTCGATTATTTCAAATGAATTGGGAACATTTTGTTCTTGGACCGGAAAAGGCAACAACTTTGCTGTAAGGAACATGGTAGTGTTTCTAATTTAAAGAAATTGAGATATTATGACTCATCACATTTTATTATAACAAAGTAAACAAATAGAAAAACTTTTACTGTTGGAGCCGTGACAGCGACAAACGATTTCTGTCATACAGTCATGGATACTCCAAAATCTGATTTGGGTGATGAATATTGTAACTTTTCAAATTCGGAAGTAATATCTCAAGTTGCTGAATTTTCCTCTCACCCTTGTTCCGCTTTTACCATTACTAATCTACCATCAATATTACAAGACATAAAAAATGATGAACTTCTCATAAAAGAATTAACATAGTGGGGAATTAAATTTCATGTTTCACATTGCCAGCTTAACGAATTGCTGTTAATTTTAAAGAAAAATTGTAAAGTATGCAATAATTCATTGCCACGGGATTGCCGAACACTTTTAAAAACAACAGCAGTTTCTAAGGATTCAATAATCGAAATGTCACCTGGAAAATATTATCACTTTGGGTTAGAATCAAATATTTTATATTCGATCAATTTTTATAAATTGAAATTCACAATTCCAAATATAACATATCTGTTAACGTTGATGGCCTACCCCTATCAAAAAGTTCAAACAGTCAGTTTTGGCCTATAATGGGAAGTATTGATGATGATACTCGATTAGTAAGCCATTTGTAATAGAAGTATATCATGGTTACAGTAAACCAAATGAAAGTAATACGTTTTTGAAACCTTTTGTGGATGAATTTGTATCTGTGACTTAAAGGGATTATTATTAATGGCGTACTACACAAAGTAAATTTATTAAAAATCATTTGTGACGCTCCAGCAAAAGCTTTCATTTTGAATATGAAACAACATAATGCATACAACAGCTGCACAAAGTGTAAAGTAGAAGGGGATTTCTTAAATAATTGTATGTCTTTTATTAAAACTGATGCTGCATTAAGAACAGACGATGATTTTAATAATTATGTAGATGACGACTTTTATAAATCTAATACCGTTTTATCATCATTAAAAGTTGGAGTGGTTTCACAAACTTGTTGGATTATATGCACCTAGTTTGCTTAGGGGTTATGAAAAGACTCATTACATTTTGGGCGAAAGGTTCAAAAAATGTGCGCTTATCCGAACTCCATATATGTGAAATAGATAAGACGCTAATTGCATTTAGAAAATGTATTCCTAAGGAATTTTCTCGGTTGCCACGTTCATTACGTGATATTAGACATTGGAAAGCAACTGAATTTCGCCAATTTCTTTTATATACGGGACCAATAGTTTTACAAAACATATTACCTTCCAATCAATACACCCGTTTTTTAGCATTACATTGTTCATTACGGATTTTGATAGATAAAGAAATTTTGCCGTGTATCGCTCACACTCTTAATTTAGTCGTGCGTGCAGGACTCCAGGACTGCGAACTCGGGGAGATGATAAAAAAATAAAAGCTATTGTGGAACATTTCCACAAAAGTCCAATAGCTACCAAAAAACTAATTGCAATGCAGGAGCAACTGAGGCCTAATCAAAAACCATTGAAGCTAAAAACGGACGTAGTAACCAGATGGAACAGTACCCTGGACATGATTGAGAGGTTTGTTCACTTTAGAAGCGTCTCTTGGAATCTTACACAATCCTGTAGAAAATCTTTTGGAAGGTGAATGGCAGACACTGACAGAAATAATAAAAATCCTGAAGCCATTCAAGTAACTCACTGAAGAAATGTCTTCAGAAAAAAAGTGACTGTTTCAATGGTCCTGGCTTCGACAGAAAGTATGATTAGAATTTTCACAATTTAGATACAAATATTATATTGTTACAGATACAGGAAAGAAACTGGCAAATAAATTAGGTTTGATGTAATATACATAAGAAATCTGTCTCCCCTTTTATTACTTCCCATCATGCATAAACTTTATATTGAAGCATGTAACGCTGACAAAGTGCACAATCATCAGTTCAAAGTTAAAGAATGCACATACCGCTATATCTTCGACAATGAATTTAATTTATCGTTCGGACACCCAAAAAACTGACACTGTGGCACTTGCGATTCTGATGCTGCAAATGAGTAGGTAACATTTTGAAAACTACAAAGCCGCTTTTGCAGTTCAGAATTTCGATAGAGAACTGGCCAAAAATACAAATGACATTGCATATATAACATTCGACCTCCAACAAACGATGCCTTATCTCGACTCAGTACTTCTAAAGCATTTTGCCTACGCCAAATGTGGTTTTATAATTTAGGTATACATATTACAATTCAAGAATAAAAGGTATTTTACACACATCAATTTAGTAGCTAAATAAAAAATAAATACCTAATATAAAATAGATCATTACTAAATTGATGTTGTGTGTAAAATTATTGCTCCTTATTGTTAATTTCTTCATTTTATTTGACTTGAAAAAGCCAACCTAACTATTGGCGAAACATTGTATGTTATTCTATTTCAAAAATTTAATTATGATTCTAATAAAATAAGAAGAAAAAATCATAATAATTTATTTAGCATAAAGAGATCCCTTATATCATAATATGTACTGTAATTTGAGGTTACTTTGCCTCTTAAGGGGATATACTTTGCTCCAGAAGTGAGAAAACATTATTGCTGTCTTGTAAGGAGTAGGTGAATTATAACATAACGTAATGTGTTTCGCTTTAAAGAATACTATTTTGCGGAGATGAAATGTTTCTGGTTTCATATCTTAGATGTAAAAAAGGAGACGATTTATTTTCATTTTAAGGATTTACAAAGAAATCCCTTAATGTTTCAGGGAATACCAAAGAAATTTAATGTAGAATAGGTCGGGCAAAATTGTGCATTTTTTTAAAAATAAATATTTACCTTTTGTTTTTGTAATAATTTATTTATCACACTGAATTTCTGTTTTTTTTTTAGAATTTTTTATTTTTCTGTTTTATTTTAATAAATACCTATTTGTATTAAAATTGTTTTAATTTAACAATTTTTGAACATGCCTACTCATAGTAATGTTTAAACAAAAAATGCGTTTGAAATACGCCCTAATAGTTGATAAAGTTGGACACATGAAGGTTTTTAATGGGTGTCCAAAATAAGCTTACTAATAGGCATTAAACCGGACACTATTTGGTAATTTATACAATTATTGTTAACATCAATATTGCAGTTCTTGTTGCTAAACTTAGTAGTCAAGATATTAAGCTACATACAGTGTGTTCCAAATAGTTTTATACAAATAGAGAAAAAGTTTATCTCTGTATGACTTGTGGATCCATAATCAAGTACAAAATTTTTAAAACATTGGCCGGAATACAGGGAAAAATCAAAATTATGATTTGGAGTGGGAGGAAAAATAGGTTCAAACTGTAATGGAGAGCAAAATGAAATGAACATTGTGCTCTCCACTACAATTGTAACGTATTTTACTCTCACTCCAAATCATAATTTTGATTTTGGCTGTAGTCCGGCCAATGTTTTAAAAATTTTGTACTTAATTATGGATTCACAAGTCATGCAGAACTTTTTATGAAGAGTATTTTTTTTTGGGGGAAATGTAAGATAACATTTTTCTCCATTTGTATAAAACTATTTGGGACATAATTATTTTTTTCCAATTTTTTTCCTTATCTATAACAAGGATATTTATAAAAAAAACCAAAACAGTGTCCGAAGTAACCCCCTTGGACTATCAAATACCAATATGTAGTTGCATTATGTGCTAGCATAAATACATTTAGAGATAATATAATAATAATAATATAATAGTGTCTTTATTATTTGCTTCAGCAGGTATACATCCATAGAATTAATATTAAGAACAAGGCAGGTGAAACAAATAACCTCAAGGCGCAGTTCAAAAGAAAAGATCTTTTGCTCTTCCACTGAACCTTGGAGAAGAAAAAAAAAAGCATACACATAATTATTGTGTGACGTAATGCAATAGAGCTGACACAAAGGAAGTACACAAAACATTTAGAAAAAAGATTATAGACATTCGTTAAATTAATTAATAAGTACATTGTTGGGACAGTAACATTCGGTACAATTTGTATTTAAATGTAGTGATGGTGTGATATGATTTTATGAAATCTGGCAACTGTTATATATAGTTGGAAGTTGATAGGCAAATCCACGTTTATACAAAGAAGTTCTATGAATAGGAATAGAGATTAATCCTCTGTTTCTAATGTTTAAATTGTGAATATGACTGCGATATATGATTTGTGAGTTAGATAAGCAGGAGTGTCTGTGGTAATTATTTTGTGAAATAAAGTGGCTGTTTTTAAAAAACCTTCTATTAGACATATTTAACCAGCACACTTCGCTTAATTTGTGTGAAATATGTTCGTACTTACGGATGCCAAAAATCAATCTAAGACATGAATTCTGAACGCGTTGTATTTTATTAGAGGTGTCTTTGGTAATAGAAGAGTGGTACAGTTCAGAGCAATAGCTAAATTGGGACAATACTAGTGCTTCACAAAGTGCTTTCTTGGTCTTTATGGATAGATGGTGACGATGTGGATAAATAAGTTTAAGGCTACTATATGCTTTCCTTACGTAACAGTTAATTTGACTTTCATATCTAAAAGTATTGTCCATAATGACACCTAGGTTCTTAATTTCTGACTTCAATGGCACAGATACATTATTAATTCGAATATCAAGTTTATCTTCAATCACTTATTTTGTATTGTTTCTGGTGAGTGAGAGAGAGGGGGGGAGGAGAGACATATGAACAAAATGCAGTCAGATAAAAAGCGATTTCTGGCGAGGAAAAGTAAGCTTCAGTTCGGTCAAGTTACATGTAGGTAACTCGTTTTCTGGCGTCTAACTGATGACGTCATGTCTTACTGTGATAAGCTTCGATAACATGAAAAGTCCTTACTGTGGCTTACTATGATCCGACTCGAGTTAAGATAAATTGGTTACATGCGCACCCAACTAAAGTATTTGGAAATGCCCGTAGTCTGTATATTATTATTTTGATAAATGTATATTTTATTTGTATTTAACATGAATTGAACCATCGCCATCGTGTTAGATACTTAAGGGAATTTCCAACTCTTAACAACTGATATAAATACATTTTGTGATGTTGACCTGAATCACCTTTAGGAACCATTTATTGCCCCACAATAGTTTAATGAGGGTCATTTGTCCAGCAATTTGCATATTTCAAAATTCCATTACTTCTTTTACCTTATAATATAATTTAGGCGATATTTAGGTATAAAGGATTTTTCATACCTACCTCGCCAGAAATCGCTTAAAGTGATCTAACTTATCTAAATCACCAAAAAAAAATGCAGGTATATTTTGCAGAGCATACCTAACCTTCATTCTACATTAGGTATTTCATGGCACGAAAGTAAAATACACATCTAGCCAAAAACATCTACAATTCAAGACAAAATAAACAACAATATTAATTTCACCTAATTTCTTTCAATCTATGTTGAACGTTCAGATTTGTTTGTATCGTTTCAATAATCATTTTAAGCAACTGAAAATTTAATACCATTTGCACATTATTCTGAACAGTAGAATGCAAGCAATAAATGTGTATAGTCACGGCAATCCTAAAAGCGTTACACGTGACATATGACAGTACCAATGTAATACAAATTTTTCGGATTGTCATTAAAGGTAATATTCTAGGGTAAAATAATTCTACAAGTTGGCAGCATCATAAATAAAATTACAATGTTGCAACCAAGGACATCTGTCACTTATTGTCTTCCATTTCGTATTTTATTCTATTTCGTTTTAATACATATGACAACACTGTTGACATGTATATAATACTCGTGGCGTGCAACGCTTTTTGGTTTACCCCAACTTTATTGACTCTCGTAATACAAAGGAAAACATTTTTTATGTGCCAAGTGTACCTAACCTGTAAGAAAATACAATTATAAACAAAAAAATAAAACAAAAATTCTGCTAAGATAAATACAATCTGTCAGCAAATAAAAATTCAACTGGCACAATCATCAACCAATAATAATAACATTACCAAACCTGCAGAATTAAGCTCCAGAATTTGGGGGGAAACGCGTTCCTTACGTTTTTTGTTTTTAGATTTGTCTCTTCGTTTTGTCGAACCGGATGAACTAACAGAATCTGCGGGAGACGGTCCTCTAGATAAGTCCTGCATAAGATCACGTAAATTTAATATGTCATCGCCTTCTCTTCTACATCGACAATGGACTCGGCGGAATCATTAAAATCTGAACTTCTTTGGAATTACCTAAGTAAATATTAAATGAATCAATCTTTATTTTACGATAATAAAAAAAACTCACCTTTAAGTTTTTATTTCCATTTCGATCTTTTTTCTTTTTGCGTTTATCTCCAGAGCCCCAATCTATGTCATCTTCATCATCACTTGCAATTCCACTACTGTATGTCGAATTTTCACGTTCCCGACTATTATTTGCTATTCTACGACTTGCATTTCTAGAACGGCTTCTCCCCATACCCATGCATACTTCTAAATGGGGTGCAAACCTGATAAAAAAAAATTAAAATAAGCGATACAATATTTTTAAACAAATGGTATATATTTAGATGGCAACAATTAATAGTGTACTTTCAAAACTAAATCGTAGCTGTTCATAGTTGTAATGCTACACGATTTATTATAATAGTTTATCTGGTGAATGCTTTACTGCATTATCGAAATGTTACTAATAATAATCGTACAAGTCAATATATTTTCGTCTAGTCTAGTCAATTAGCAATAAGAAGAGAGAATGATAAACAGATGAATACATTTAAATGTAGAATAATGAAGTCCTCAATAACTGCTTCCCAACAATTGTGCAACAATGAAATACTGTTTTTATAGCAAATCGATCATATAGGTATCAAAATTGATGTTAGGTATGTAAAAATCAAAATGCTCATTTAATGTGTAAAAGTATTTGATTTTGACTTGTTAGTGACTTAAGGCTAATTAGCCCATAATAGTATTGTATTCATTATGGTTATCAGTTGTCTGGAATGTTGTTGGACAAGGTTTTTTGTGGTGTTGGTAGTTGGTATGGTATGATGCAATTCGATGTACCTAACACAAACTTCAACCATTTTTTCTTGATCTTCCTCCTTAAAGATTCCACTATTATTTAACAATTTTATAAAGAACATTTTTAACAACTCATTATTTAGTAATAAATAAATAATTTAGATATAGCTTTTGTTGTTATCAAATATGGCAACCTTGCAATTATTGTAGGATAAGTAGTAATTTACTCTACAATTTTTAATAAATAAAGATAATAAAATTGTTTTTGTGATTTTTTTGAAATTAAGTTGGCAACTCTGCCTTTGACAATTCAAATTAAAATTTGTTGTTAGTTTCTGAATTCAACAAATATTTACCCATAAATTTCTTTAACTTTGTTCCAATTAATAAAGTAACGTTTAAATATCAGAATTACTGTAATATAAAGTAAAATAGTGTTGTCAAAAAAAAAATAATAATGGTTAGGTTAACAGTTAGTGTTGCAAACTTAAAACAAAATACAATCCCGGTAACAGTACGGAAAAACAAAGCGAAAACCTCTTTCAGTATCGTTTTCACTTTTTCAGTACGGGTTAACGGGTATAAAGCTAGAACCGTCGCGAAATACAAAAAATTGTTTGTAAATCTAAATGATAACCAAAATTTGTCGTATTACATAAAAAATGTAGATAAATATTGTATTAAATGTTCATTAAACCGATTTAAACGAAAAATAAAAAAAACATTTACCTGAGTATTCACAAAATGGTGGCCCTGCACAGAACTTTCTGTGCTTGTATGTGATTTGTCCTTGAAAGAAACCAGACGAAAGTAAAAAAAAATATGGTTGTAGTTAATTCTACCATATTTCCTTAAGAAATCACTTTAATAAAATACCTAGCCAAATTGGAGACAGAAACCATTCACATTCACAACACATTCCATAACAACAAGAAAACAAGTGTAGAGGAAATTGGCGAAATTGCACTGAGCATTGAAGCATTCTGGGAACTGAAACGTAGTTGCGTCACAGTGGTTGGGTTGTCCTGGTTGCGCTTGCGCTTGATCGCGAAATAGCAATGAATAAATAGAGTCATTTATTCATTGCGAAATAGGTAGTCAGAAGTTCATTTATTGCATCTCTCTCATTTGGAAAAACCAAATTTATTCTCTCGTGCGCCCATGAGCGTACTTTGTTACTATTATTGAAATTTTTACTAGGCGTAAGCTGAAATAATCACTGACCTGTATGGAAATAATGCTCTGTGCTCTTTTAATATACAGGTCGTTTTTTTGGGGGGTTCAGTTAAACATTCCCAGGAAAGTTTTATATATAGGTTTTTGAAAATTGGCACTTAGGGGTTACTCTGAAAATCGAATCGATGTAAAATATTTTCAAAATGGCCGCGCTTCCGGAAATGCCAGAAGTAGCTAGTAACTTCGTTATTTTAAATGGGAACACCTATTTTTTATTGCATTTTTGGATTCTACTTGACATTTCAGTTCTTTTAATACCTACATGTCAATGTCTACAATGAGTTTTCATTAACGTATAGAGTAAGAATAGACCTTCCCCCTTTTGGTACCATACTGGTCAACTGCTAAAAAATAGGAAAAAAATGGAATCAATGTGATGAAATGGGAATAAGTCAGAAACTATTAAAGATAGGCATAAGGAACCTGTAATAATTTTTTTGCACTTCCAAGACTAAAATAGATACTTTAGTCTCTGTCTGTCTACACTCTACAGGGTCATTTATTCCCTTGGGATTAAATATAAACTTTTTTCAAATATGGCTACTGTTGTTTACTAATTCCCATGCTAACCGACTGGTTTTTGTTTTTTCGGATAGCAAGATTTCTAGATAATTTTATACAAATTTGTCATATTGACACGTACAAATTTGGAATTGTTGTATACATAAAAAATAAATACTTTGGAAGTGCAAAAATAGCGTATATAACTCGGGACCAAAGTGCCTAAATCTCTTGAGTGGTTGTTGCACTCGGGCTTCGCCCTCGAGGCAACACACCCCACTCGCGGGGATTAAATGCTGCACTTTGGACCATTAGAATAATTGTGTTCAAAACCACTCTACAACAGAGAAAGATTGTAACAACATTAATGTTCGTGTAAAGGGCTATCTACTACAGTCAACTTCCCCCTTATCTTCTACATCTAGGCAAACCTAAGTGAAGATTTAATGGGTAAATACATAATTTATGTAGTTTTTCCTATCGGGTAGGTATATAACATTAATCTTCTTTAGATTACGATTACGATACCTACACCTGTTATAATTCCTAATATTGCATCACCGAGATGCTGTTCCTACATTATATTTGCCAGGTAAGTCGATTAGTTGTGAACATAGAGAAACTTTTGTTTTCTCTATGGTTGTGAATAATAAATTTGTCCTTACAAAATTGCTTTAGAAGAAACAACCCAACTATGAAAGTTGATATTCCTATTAATGAAGTGGCACATAAAGTTTTAGTACCTGATGATGATGAAGTAAGAAAAAATCAGCCCTTATTGTCTATGGACGGTAGTGGTTTAGTAGAACCTGGACCTTCTATGTCATCAATCATCCATCATCCAGGAAGTATTTCCAAATGAGATGGAGGTCAAGCAAAGTATAATCCTGATGTTTATAATTTCATTTAGGTATTATCATTGAATTATTCAATGGTATTATGTATATTAATACATTTTTTATAGATCCAAACAAGAGAAATAACATTCTTGCCAGTATAAATGTTACACGGCAAATAATACTAAGATCAAAGTGTAAAAATTATACAATATGGTTGCAATTGGAATCGTAGACATGCTAGGTCTCAACACTCCATATCAATTATCAAATATATGGAAAAGATTAGCGTTCGCAGAAAAGGTTGCACCTAACTTTGCATCACTGTAGAATCAGTAAATACTATAATAGTAGGTACTTACACTTTCATAAATCATAATGCAACAAATTTGTTTGCAGAAAGTAAATAGTAAAGCTAGAAGATTTACATTAAACGAAAAGATTTTATCATTGACATTGTTAAAAACTAGTGCAAGAGCATATCGTTTACTAAGCAAAATATTTTGTCTGCCGAGTTGCAAAACACTGAGAAATTTATTAAACAAACTGCCACTTGTTGTAGTTTTAAGATAGAGAATAGTTCTAGCGAGTAGGTAGTAGTTAAGATGTGGAGTAGTGGTAATGAGGCGAGGGAATGATGATATGTACGACGGCCGTTACTCGTAGAAATAATCACGAGTCACGAGTCTGAGTTTATAAATAAAGTAAGTGTATAATAAGTTCTTGATATCAGTCCTCCCCCTTGAGTCAGGGACACAACACCACTGAAAACTGGAATCAATCCACAGTTATTAGAAACCTTGAAATACACTGTTTCACAATTGACCACAAATGATAGGTTTTGTTCAGTGGTATTTGATGAAATGTCATTATCGCCATTATTATCCTATACTCAAAAATTGGACTGTATTGAAGGACTGTATGTAGAACAGTAGGTACATATTGCTACATATGCCAATGTTTTTCTGGTAAAGGGGATATGCAGGAAATGGAAACAACCATTTTGTTTTACGTTTTCCAGAGGCCCTGTGAAGGCAATACCTATTTTAAAAAGTATGATCATTGAAGTCATTAAAGCATGCCAAGGTATCAGGTTAGAAGTTGTATGTACAATTTGGAAGTGCTAACCAAAGTCCTCCCCGTTCATTATTGATAGAGACAGAACAGCAATACAGAAAATCTTCATCACAAAATACAAAATTTGGATTCGTTGTCAATGGTGAGGAGATTGTGCCGTTATATGATGTGCCACATTTATTTAAGGGAATTAGAAACAATCTCTTAAGTAAAAATGTACATTTTGAGCAAAACGAAATTAAAAAATTTGCTAAGTAAATGGGACCATATTATACAGTTTACATGTTAAACACGTTAGATGATGAGCGATTATGTCCAAAATTAGTAGACCAACATGTGCTTCCTGATAAATTGAAGAAAATGAAAGTTAATTATACGACTCAAGTCTTCAGTTCCACAGTGGGTTCATTAATGAAGCGCATATCTAAATGGGGTAAGACATTTGTTATACCTAGGTACTGTAAATAAATTTCTAACGCATTATGTTACGATTTCTAACTTTAAAAAGATGCTTGATTTCCTAAAATAATATTGTTATTTAAGATTGAAAGTTGAGTAAACGGGATAAAAACATTTTAAATATTATTGTGTGGTAGTTCAGTTTTCCTTAATTATAATTTTTTTAATTACAGATATTAATAGTCCATACAAATTGGATGGAAAAGCAGCTGATACGTTCATCGTTGAATGCAAGTAAAATCAGTGCTCCATATGGAAAGCATTTGAAGGGAGCCAGTAACAAAAACATCAGAACATGAGCAATTTTGGCAAAATGCGATTAGATTATTAAACACAATGAGGTTTTTTGATTCAAAAACAGAAAAGTTCCTTCAATATTAATTTGGTGAAAACATTAAAAAGGACTTATTCATTTAAAAAATACTCTATTGAAAAGAAAGCATTTCAATATTGTTAAGCAGAGCTTTAAATCAAGATAGCTTAGAATTTTTTTGGAAACATTACATCTCATGGTGCACGAAATGTATCACCAGATGTGTCACACTTTATATCTTCATTTAAAGCTCTAATAGTAAATAATTTTAAGTCTACTCATTCTTCAGGATGAATTGTGAAGAGGATAGTGGTACTGTTGCATTAAACAATTTAAAAACTTTTTTAATTGGAGAATCAATTATCAATTATTTGCCGCGGTTGGCAACTTTGGCGATTTAAGAGCTCACTGCCGGCGGTCAAATGAAATTTTTATCTAGCGCTGGCCAGAATGTGTGGTATTGGTATTGTGTACACCACTGAACTCTAATTATACTGGAACGCTCACTGGCTATCTCTGCAATATAAACGTCGCGAGCCGAGAGATATCGCGCAAGGAACATTTCTGTCTTCTCGTAAGGAGTCGACGCTCGCAAATCTTCAAAACAAACTTTGATACCCTAACCTCAATGTAATGTCAATTGATCAATTACTGTTTGCCATTTGTCATGGTGAAAAAACTGTTGCGTGTCAACGTGTAAAACCGTGTGGAACCCATACGCTGAGATTTCTTTCTTCAGGTAGTGTATATTAGCTTAAAACTGCATTACATAGGCTCAAAGGGGGTAAAAATGATCACTTTTGGGCAATTGAAATATGTATATTCAATCAATGTGAGCATTGCAAAGAAGACGTTGTTTCAGATCCTCAAGTAAAAGACCACACTTACAGCTCTTCGATTTTTCAGCATTGCTCTGGGTTTACGCAGTTCGTTAATCGTGGAAAATTAGTCATCCCATCCGCAGCGATTTACAAAATTGTCAAACTGTGCAAAAAGTACTTCCAGACGGAAATCACTGCAGGTTTCATGGGAACTGATAACATGAACAAACGGATTGTCTGCCTGGCTGTCCAACATGTCTTGCCATCTATAAAGTCTCTGTTTCATCTAGAGCATCCCATCGTCGAGACTTTCAATCAGTGCGACGAGTTGCACGAAATCAAAATTATTAAATACATCGCTTCTCATTATACGACCGTTCGGCTTCATGCGCTCGTCAAACTGTCTTATTTTATAACGTTTAAACTGAGGACCAGAATTTGCTATTGGAAAGAAAATTATAAGGGAGTAATTTAATAAAAAAAAATTATGTCAATAGCTCTTATAGTACCGAAGATATAGTCAAAATGTGTAATATAAGAGACAATTTGAGGTATAAACAAATCGTAAGATTAATATAAATAAAGTAGGCTATGAGAACTTTCATTTCTTTCAAAATTTCAGTGGTCTTGCAACAGTTGCATTTTGCATGCATTCAAAAATAATATGCTGCAATGCTTCTTCATGGGAAATTAGCATTTTTGCTTATAATACAACAACCGAAATAGATATAATGTCACTTTGTTATCTAGTTTACAGCTTTGACATAAAGTTTTCATTTTAAAGCGTTTTCATTTGTTTATACCTCAAATTGCCTCTTATATTACCACATTTTTGACTATATCTTCGGTACTATAAGAGCTATTGACATAATTTTTTTGTAAATTACTCCCTTATTAATTTTCCTTCCAATAGCAGTGAAAAAAATATTTGGTACCATTTGAATTTTTTTAGAAAAGTCGACCGTTTGTTCTTCGAACATGTTATATGGTCGAAGGTTTTGTTCCTTCCACAAGTTGCGCCCTCTATTGGTAGACGGAGATAAGAAATTGTTGTGGTTTTGGATTTTTTTTGTAATATGAAGTATTCTCTTTAGATCGAGATCAATCTTGACAAATTCAAGCAACCCCGTTTCGAAGTTACACGATTTTTTCCAATAACACGTAATTTACTTCCCCCTCCCTTATTTTGACAGCAATCGTAAAAATTCATTAAACAAAGTTTTACATATTGATCACTAGTTTATAATGAATATATTTTTTTAAATACCTTACTGAGGAAATTGCCCAAAAAATGGGTATTTTAATTTGAAATCAGTGAAACGCCCTCTGGCGCCAATGGTAGGAAAGTGAAAATAATTTCCAGCATTTTCTCTTGGCCACATTTATTACTTATAAGATTTTATTTCACTGTTCTATCTCAAATAGTTTCCGAGTTATGGCCGGCCTCCTTTCTTAGTTGTACACTCTGTACATTAATATGTATATACGTATATAATAAAATAAATATGATTATGTTTACACGTGGTTTACACCGAGGTTTTTGTATGATTATTTACACCTTTAAAAATAAATCAACACTTGTTACTACTGTTATATATAATAGTGTGTAAACCGAGCTTTAGTGTAGTAGTTATACCTTGAACTCGTAAAGAAACGCTTTTGTAAAAGAATGTTCACTTATGCTTTTGTTCTGTACTTAACAAGTGATTATTGTTTTTGTGTGTAATAAAGAATATCACGAGTTGTGCTTTATTAAATCAGAGATATACCTAAATACATAACATTATTTTGGCGACGAGAAAGGTCGAATCGGCGTGCAATTCATTAGTCAGGGGAGGAAGGCGTGTTTAAGCGAAAAATGGCGTTAATGGGTACGATTGAAAATTACAATCCAAAAGACAACCGATATAAATTCGTATTTAGAGCGAATTGAACAATAATTGGGTTAGTTCATAAAATAAATTTCAAAATAAACATAAGATTCTCCTTTTGAATCGTGTTTGTAAACTATTGCAGTTCAAAAAAGTTCAATAAAACGTACCATTTCCGAGAAAAAAAGAATTGAAGTGTTCAACAACATGAGCGTTCGCGTTAAATCAGTTTTAAAACAGATAGTGACGTCACGTACTGGGAAACGCCCACTGTCAGTCGGCTATCGTTGCGTTTTTGAAACTGATTCTTACGATGGTGGATGCAGGTTATTTGAAAGCTATGTCGGATAATCTTCCTCGAGTAGATGTTTTTATGTTGGCCGAGTTCTTAAAGAAGGATGATCGATTTATACTGCAGAAATTCGTGGAGCAAACGCTTGAATAAAACCTAACAATGTGAAATTCGTTTGCTTGACAGACTCTTACTACGCAGATATTTTGCATATTGCATTACTTTACTCGTTTACCACGTCTCATGTATATTTATTTTTGTCAATTTCTTAAACATTTAGGTTGCTTAGTAAGTAACTACATCTTACATCAAAGTGATCCTCGCAGCAGTAGAAATCCGAAGAAGTTATTTTAGAATAATCTCTTCTAGCTGCTTTGAACCACATTTTCGAATTTTTACGTCTCGAGGCATTGTCAAAAATGTCTTTTCAGGTTTGTAAAAGTCGTATTAGTGCACATAGGCACAAAACACCACTTGTAACACCTTTTCGACGGCTCCATGATCGCAAAACAATCATTCGTAAATACCAGTTTAGCTGAAACACCAGTATATGACGTCATGCCGTAGTCGGCACCCGTCGCTGAGTTGTCGTGCAGTTTCGAATCTTCGCGATTTAAAATTTGAAAAAAAGCTGTTTAAATTATTCTAACGCCGCTTATTTTTGCAATATCGAAGACATCTGACATCTTTGCATCTATTAGCGTATAAAAAAATTATGTGAATTAACCCATTCAAGTGTAATGAGATAGAAACGCAAGAAAAAAAAAGTTTCTTTGTTATTAACGTTAATGGGAGAAGCATATTATGGTGTGTTACGTGATATTTAGCGCCAACATTACCCAGTGAAAAGACGTATGAAGAATTAAAAACAGAAAACAGCACTTATTAGTCACTACAGTCCAAAGAAATAGTTAATTGCAGAAAGGTATAAGTTTATGCAGCCAAACAGGAAGTATCTGAAGATACAAGCTCATTTACAGCTAAGTTAAAGAATCTATTTAAATATTGTCAATTCGGAGTGTTCCTTACAGAAGCTTTACGTGATAAGTTTGTATGTGGTCTGAGGTCTGAAAATACTAAGCATAGTTATTAACGGAGGACAATTTAACTTTTGAAAAAGCTTTCCAATCAGCAGTTGGAATGGAATTAGCTGAAGGTCAAGTCAAAGTCATGGGTCCTGACTCTGTTTTAGTCAATAAATTAAAAAGCCAACCGTTTTAAGCGTCAAAAGTGGTCTTCAAGTAATTCAAGTAGTTCGAGTGGTCCAAGCCAAAGCAAGTCAGGTAGTGCAAGTCAGAACTTAGTGTCAAAACCTACTGGAAGCAAGTATAAATGTAAACGTTGTCTTAGATGGCATACCCCAAACTTCAGTTGTCCGGCAGTCAATTGGACATGTTACTCGTGCAATCAGAGAGGTCATACAGCTAAATCTATTTTATGTAAAAATAGAGTACAAAGTTTAAGGGATGAAGAAAATGCTCAAGAGCAAATCGAAGATGATTTCTTTGGAATTGGGATCATTGGAAGAAGTGTCGAGTGAGATATTTTATTTGAATTTAATTAATAAAGTTAAAGACAATGAAAGTTTAAAAATCAAGTTAAAAATAGAATGTCAATCTATGTAATGGAAGTTGATTCAGGTGCGTTTAAGTCGGTCATGCATGCTGATGATTACAAAAAGTTTTTATGCGAGGTGGTATTAGAACCTGCACATTTTAAGTTAAAAGTAGTAATAGGGGAAAATGTAGCAATTATTGTTGGTCAGTGTAATGTTAAAGTAAAGTATAATGACCGGGTGCACCATTTACCTCTAGTAATTTTAAACAGTCCTACTAGTTTGTTCCATTGTTAGGAAGAAACTGGTTAAATGTACTACTTAATCCGGAGTGGAAAAATGTTTTTAAGTTTGAAAAGATAGTATAAAGGATAGTCATAAGTCTGTAACAAAAATCAAGTTTAGTTAAGCTATGTCAAGTCAATTCTAATTGAATCTAAAAGTTGATACATTAATTCTTGAAGATGTAAAAAAAAATGTTCCCTAAAGTATTTCACGAGGAATTGAATGGTCATATCTTACATTTTAAGGCAAATTTAAAACTAAAAGAAAATGTAGAACCTATTTCTATCGTGCTTATGAAATGCCTTACTCTTTAAAACCAAAGGTTGAAGTCGAATTGTCAAAATGATGGAGTCTGGTATTTTAACTCGTGTAAATTTTAGCAATTGGGCAAGTCCGATTGTAGTAGTGCCAAAAAAAATTCTAGCGAGATTCGTATTTGTGTTGATTTCAAGAAAACTTTAAATCGAGTCATAGAGAGTGATCATTGTGTATTACCATTACCAGAGGATATATTTCAAAGTCTATGCGGCAGTCATGGCTTTACTGTCATTGACCTGAAAGGAGCGTACCAGCAACTTCAAATTGGAGAAAGTTCTAAAGAATGCTTTACAATTAATACTCATATGGGGTTATTTCGTTACACAAGATTAGCTCAGCTCCAGAAATTTTCCAATCATGACATTTTGATATATGGTTCAAGTATGGAACATTGCCATCAGAATGTAATCATGTGTTGTCTCGTTTGGAAAAATATAATGTAAAAGTCAATAAAGAAAAAAAGTTCTATGGGAATCTGTTGAATTCCTAGGATACAGAATAGATTCGGATGGTATCCATCCTACACAAGAGAAAATCAAATGTATTGAACAAGTACTTACCATCGCCTCAAAATTTAACTCAACTTAGATCTTACCTTGGTTTGTTAAACTATTACGGCAAATTATAAACATGTTATCATCAAAAATCAACCTCTTTATGATTTGTGTAAAATCAATACGGAATTTAAATGGCCAAAAGAGTGTGAAGAGTTTTTCAATTAAGTAAGAAGTTACTTACATCTAATGACGTTTTAACGCATTTTGATCCAAATCTACCAATTTTTATAACTGTGATTCAAGTGGATATGGTGTGGGTGCGGTCCTTAGTCATAAAATTAATGATGAAGAAAGGCCAGTGGTATTTGCATCTAGCACTTATCGGAAGCAGAAAAAACGATATTCAAATTTAGAGAGGGAAAGTTAGCGATATTTTTGGTTAAAAAAATTTCATAAATATGTTTTTGGCAGACGATTTACATTGTTGACTCATCATCAACCTCTACAATTTCTTTTTTTTAGAAATAAGGTATTCCTGTAACAGCAGCATCGCGAATAACTCGTTGGGCAATTACATTGTCTGCATATGATTACGAGATCAATATAAAAAGGGTCAATCCATTGCAAATGCAGATGGGCTATCAAGATTACCAATGTTAAGTGAAACAGGCATTCCAAATTCATTATATGCATTTAATTTAGTAGATTATGTACCTTTGGCTTTGGATGGTACAGATATAGCAAATTCAACAATAAAAGATGCAACTTTGATTAAAGTAATGGACTTAACACTTTCTGGTTGGCCAGATCACGTTATTGAAGAAAATTTGAAACCATTTTTTAACAAAAGAAATGAATTATCTGTAGAAAATAAATGTTTATTACTTGGAAATGAAATAAAGTAATCATTCCTAAATCTCTTCAGTCAGACATATTAAACCTGTTTCATGAACAACACATAGGAAGATATCGAAAAGTTTATTGCTTCATGTGAAATTTGTCAACAAACACAAAATTTTTCAAACAGTTCTACAGTACTTCCATGGCCAAATGCCCCACATAACTTTTATCGAGTTAATATAGATTTTTTTCACAAATACAATAATAGTTTTTGATCTTGGTCGATAATAAATCAAAGTGGATAGATGTTAAATTAATGGAAAACGGTACCAATGCAAAAGAAACTATATTAAAGTTGAAAGAATCTTTTTCAAGTTTCGGATTACCAGTGGAATTAATATCGGATAATGGTCCACCTTTTAATTCATTGGAATTTAATACCTTTTGCCAGTCAAATGTCATAGCACCTCTTTAAATAACCACCGTATCATCCCCAAAGCAATGGGATTGTAGAGAGAGGGGTACAAACAGTCAAGAAAGGGCTTGAGAAAGCTTTATTTTTTGAAAAGGGAAAGGAAGTGGAGAGAAATCTGATATTTAACCGGTTAGCAAGTTTTTTGTTTGCATACCGAAATACCCCTTCAACGGTAACAAGGTTGTCTCCGGCTGAAAATGTATTTAAGATACAGAACAGATACGACTTAATTAACCGTCCACTTATAAACTTACAAATGTTACAGTCAACAACTCAACACCAGCAAATTGTTCGCTTTAAATCAACCTGTTTATGTTAAGGATATGCAACACCAAAGTATGGCAAAAAGGCAGAATCGTTAAAATTGTCAGTCATTCAACTTATTTAGTATTGATTGGCAATTCTGTAAAATATGTCCATGCGAATGATATTCGTGTGAACCCAAATGGTGATATTTATAGAGAAAATTATGATAATTTCAAAAGGATGTCAAAAAAAACGATTCCGATAACGAACCTATGTCTAATTATGATTGTAATCAGGAAACTGATACTAGTGTTAAGGAAATTCCTATTTGTGGCAATGAAAATAATACTAGTGTTCAGGAAGTCCCTATTTCTGAGAATAAACGTTGGAACCTATTCCCACTGTACAAAAAAATGTACTAACTACACGTTCAGGTAGATCTATTAGGGCACCTACAAACTAGATTTATAGAAGAATATGCCTTTTATAAAGGAGAGGGAGAAATGTGTTGAGGGTGTTTCAGAATAAGATGCTGATCCTTGAGGGTGTGAATCCTTATGTGATTTTAGGGAGAGAAGTTCAAATAAACCTATGTCCTAAACCTCTTAACTTTTGAGCTACAAGGTGTTAAAGTTTTAAGAAAAAAATCGTTTTTTTATCGTATCGTACCCTAGATATTTTTATCAAATTTGGCACATCCCTCTAAGCATTAATTATTTTGTCATTGCAATTATTTCCTTGACAACAAAGTTTCTAGCCTCCTTTTCAGAAATCATAGGCACATAGCGGCATGCGCATTAAATGCTTTTTATTTTTTTTATCGGAAACCGTTCGTCGGACGAAAAAAAGTCAAAAAATCAAATTTACCCTAAAATGAATGGGAATTTTAAAAATAATTTTTATTTTAAGAAAAAGCAGTGGCGTGCATAATATTTTTTCAAAAATATCTAGTTCACATCCTGTACGGACGCCACTGGTTAAAAAATTAAAAAATCTTGCTTATCAAAAAATGGCTGTTGATGCTTAGAGGGCGTGTGCCAAATGTGATAAAAATATCTAGGAAATTATTAAAGATACAATAAAAAAACGATTTTTTTCTTAAAACTTGCTTGGCAATATAAAATATTTCCGTTTCGTCCTGCGTACGAGTGGAAATATTTCCGCAAAGAAAATAAATTTAATAAATTTCTTTGAACATAATATTTTTCGTGCGATTTTCTTACCGAATATCCCTCTGCATCGATTCATATCCTGGAAATGTTATTTTCGTGCATCGATGGCAATGTCTACGACTCGTGCGATTTATACATTGCCATCGATGCACTCAAAAAATTTCCGGATAGAATCGACGCCTCAGGATATTATAAGTGAAAATAAGCACTCAACGAATTCAGAAATGCAGAAGCTGTCCTACATCATGTAAATATTTTAAACAACTGAGCACAAGTATAATAACTGTATTATTTTAAGACGAACATCACAGTATGGATGTGGAACTTCAAAGTCTACCTTCCAAAATGTACGTTGAGACACAAACACAAACCCATAGTAACATCGTGTTGAAGGAATATCTTTATCGAAAAAAAATCGAAACGCTGAAACAGAAAATTCGTCCACAAAGTACGAAAATGCAAACATTTCTCTGATGGAGGAACTGAAAAGGAATAGTTGTACTACAGATAATTTGATATCGGTACTTAGTAGCTATTTTAACAGTATTGATCGAAATTAATAGTTTTGTAATTCTTATTTTGAAGGATTCACATACTAATGCTCCAGCTGGACGTAGACGTTACACTGATGTAATGAAGAAATTTGCTCTAACACTATATTTTATTCGACAAAAGCATACAACTTTGTGAGACAACACTTTATTTTACTCAAAAACGAATGTTATCCAGGGTTTCTGGGTGAAGTGTTGGAATTTTTAAAACAGGAGGTGAAGCAGCAGCTTGCATTACGAAATTATGCTTTAATTTTGATAGCACGAGTACAAGGAAATATAATTTTGATAGCACGAGTACAAGGAAATAAATTATTTGGGACAACTCAACTGGGAAGTTTACAGGTTACATAGACTATGGTGATCTGGTAGAGGCGGAATTGTATTCCGCCGCATCAGAGACCTCTTCTTCCAAATTGTTAGCTGTAGTGTAGTGGAGTGCTAACTAGAAAGGTGGCAACACTGTTTTTAAGTAGTTTGTAACAAGCAGCATGTCCTATGATTTAGTAAGAGAAATTTATGTTAGTTATAAATCAAATTAAAACCATTTACTTATGCTGGGCTATTTATTTAATTGGCGTTCTACGATACATTAGCTATACGAATAAATTTAAGTGCCCTATTCCTATTGCATATTTTTTAGTAAATAGAACATACTCAAGCTCAGCTTGTGAGATGCTGCGAAACTTGTTTGAAATTGGCATCATTTTGCGGTCAATCACTCCCCAGCAAACAGAGTGCCGTCGAAGTGAAGTGGGTTTTTTGGGGATAAAAGGTCGTTGACGTCGTATCACCAATGTGGTCCGTCTTTCAGACGTCATATACAAGACATCTGAAGACGTGGTTCTTAATCACGTAACTTGACGTGATTTGTCACGTAATTTTGTTATGATATGTTAGCGGCTAGATTAAAATTATTGTTAAAGTGAAAATATGCTGCTGACTGAGTGAAATCTGAAATGACGTAGTTCAAAAAATGTAATAGTATTCATCTGATGCGATATGTATCCACACGGGACGGATTTATGTTATCTGTTGTAGCTGGAGGGAAATATAGTTCACCATAATAACAAATAATAATCAGATTTTATTAATTTTATTTTTAGTTTATAATCGGCAACACCGCTCCCCCACTAACTGAAACTGAGAAGCCTGGCAAATGTGCACAGGGGCAATTTAACCTAACTTTCTTGAAGCCCGCTTTTACCAAAAAACACAGCTTGTAGCTTTTACTCAAGGTTTATTAACTTAATAAACCTTGGCTTTTACTCACATCTCACATTGTTTGATTGTTATGTGCATTTACTATTCCGTCTTCCCGCTAAGTTAAACGTAAGTCACTTTAGAATTGAAGGTTTTGCCTTTTTCTTTATTTTACCAGTTGCTCATAGCCTATTATTATTCTTTATTTTAGTTAAAGAAATGGCTTTTGTAGGCGTTGAATTTATCGAAGATTCCGAAACCAGAGTGGCATTGGTAAATAAGAAATGGTTAACGCCAAGGAAAACGGCATAATGTGCACAATCTTTTACACCTAGCTGATGACGTAAAGAGGTTTGGTAATTTAAACAATTTTTCAGCGTTTCCTTTTGAAAACTTTATGCAATTTATTAAAAAAATGATAAGAACTGGCAGTAAACCTTTTCAACAAATTATTTATCGTATTTTAGAAGGCAAGCTTCCTACTCAACACTTCTGTTCTAAAATATCAGTTTTACAAGAGCATTTTGCAGGCCCTTTAACTATCGAATGCCGTCCTCCGCAATAAAAGGTATTAAAATTGTTAAATTTTACATTGAAGCTAAATTCAGCTGACTGCTTTGTAAATTTAAAAAATAATGATGTTCACATTCATTATAGCATATTCTTCTAGTAATAATAATGTGGTTATCGTCGGTAAATTATTTCAAGAAAAAAAAACATTTTTTAATATTCCCTGTGACTGAACACAATTAGGAATTTTTTCATCAATAAATGTAGAATGTCCCTATTAAAATCATTTCATTTATCTGAGATAAAAAGCAAAGTGTTGTATATACCATTTAATAGTGATTGGGCAGTAACTTTTCCTCAACTTCATTTGTAAAATTTGATTTCGCATTGGCATAAGTCGAAAATTTTACACATTGTAGTTCGTTGTAGATTTTAGTTATTAAAAAAACAATCTTTCAATTTTTTTAGTTTATATGTACATATTAAAATTAGTAAGTACCTAGTTTATCTCTGCTCTGGAACTATTCATAATAGAGCCTCTGTAATCCGAATAAAACTTTACAATCCTAACAAATCCTTGCAGATCATTAATTTCAACCGAGTTTCAACAGTGCCCCTATCTAGCAGTCATACAGCCTTAGGTCTTTTTTTGTTTTTTTTTATTTCTAGTTTTAAATTGTGATAAGTATTATCTTAAAGAAAGAATACTTAATCAACATAATCACCTCGGGTGTAGTTCTCTTTATCGAAGAAAACTTGGTGGAAGTTGTGCCAAAAAGTTGGATTGCCGCAAACTCCATGGAATGTTTTTGGCCATCTGGACATAGTCGAAAAAGGATTATAGAGGCTGTGAAACACAATGAATCACCAGGATGTACATATGTGGAATATATTTCAGATCAAGATTTTGGGATTATATGGTAAATATTTTGTCATTTCTTTATTAACAAAGGCAATTGTAGTTCTGCTTCCTAACAGTACCTCTTATTTTTTTTAAGACGATCTATTGGTGGCACAATTAAAATGCAATAAGGTAAAAGATCGGGATAATTTGTCATCATCTGCTGACGAATTACCTTTGGGTAAAGGATTACGTGCAAAAAAAACCACACAATTTGATGATTTTGATTGTAATCTAGTAGATTATCCCATAATGCCGTCTGTGTTAACATTACAGAATGGTAAGTTAAATAATGCTATTTATTACTAGTTATATTTGTATACAGTAGCCTCTCGGTTATCCGAAATTGTCGGGACCGCGGCCTTTTTCTTTTAAATGAAAGTTCGGATAATGTGAATTTTCGTATAACCAAGATCTGTAAAACCGGGAGGCTACTGTAGTTATTCTTGGCTAAAAACCATTAATTTTTTTATTACTAGCATGTTTATTCATATTATAAAATATTGAAATATACTTTTAATTTTAGAAGGATCAGTAACAAAACCAATATCGAAATGTTTGGAAAAACGTAACAATATTAGTGCCAAAGCAAATAGTAATAGTAACTGTTGATATCCTATCTAATGTTATTATGTAATGTATCTTCATTAGATGTTCACAAAAGCCAACCAACTGCTACATATGAAATAGAAGATGAAACTGGGAGAAAACACTTGAAGGTATTCCATAATTAAAAAGTCTTAGCTGCTAAGTATATTATTTTGTAGGTGAAATGATAAATGGCAATAAAAATAAAGTTAACGTTGAGACCATGCTGCGAGAATTTATCAAAGAAACAAAAGGTGCATATTTGTCATTGTTACTGTGATGCCAACCATTTTGTATAAAATTATTAATTAAGTAACTTTTAGAATTTGAGAGGCAAGTCATAAGGCAGCTGCATATTTTAAATGCCAGAATGAAGGAAATTATGGAGAATCAGGAAATTTTCATGAAATCCAAAAACAATATTGCAACAGAAGAACATAATGAAGACCATTTAAGAATAGTGCAAGAAAAAATGGCAATTTTTCCTATTTAGTCTGAAATTGATTTATTAAAGTTAGAAGAGGTTTTAAAAGATTCTTCAGAAATGAAGATTTTAGTGAGTATAACATTATGGTTTAATGTCTTTTTAATACTTCCGATTTAAGGCAAAAGAATTGTCACTGTTAGGAGGAAACTCCGTCAAGGAGATTACCAGGCGTATAATGTTCCAATCATGTCTAATCAAATAGGGCAACTTTATAGTTGGGATGGACAAAGGGGAAGAAAAATTTAGAGAATTACTTTTGCCCAAACTTGTTAAAGTAAGTATGTGTACCTACACTGTGTCCTAACTAA